>CM032123.1:5435000-7935000 GCA_018894105.1 Jacaranda mimosifolia
TTAAGTTTAAAAAAAAAAAATAGATAGGCTACTAATATTATTTATGTACTATTTTGTTTAAGCATCAAACGTCTACTTTATTGGGCAGATAAGAAAAGTGTATAATCTAGGTGGGCCTTAAAATAAAAATACAATATGATATTATCATCTGTAATAGGATATTAATTAGGTAAAATGGAGGCATATAGACAATAGATACGTGTGAGGACAATCAAAGACGGTTCATTGATCTGACACTATATTTTCAATTTTTAATTAATTGTCACACCACCTAAACATTTAAAAAATCTATAGACAATTGCTTGATATTTTTTAATTTCCCACTGAAGATATTTTCGTTTCAATTAGAAATAGTGTGAGTTGGCCTTGCTTGTTTTACCTTCTTACTCAAGGTCACAATTATCGGCAGACGGGCCAAGTTGATGGATCTCATGATAACAGATATTGAAATCAGATTTGTCACTTTTTATAATGTCTGAAGATTCTATACGTATTGTCTACTGTGGGGACAGTGGCCTACTTTATACTCTTTACTATTACATCAATAATTGTTATTAAATTATAAAACAAAATGTGAAATTCTCCCTGCAATGGAAAATACCAACTTTTGTTTGTATTAAAAGATGAATTATTAATCGACATGTTCCCCCGCTGAAACAAGATAATTTGATAATAAAATATAGATAATAAAACAAGAGTCTGTTTTTTATGTCGAACTCAATGTCCCCGTTATTCACAAAATGTGAGAAGCAAAGGTGCGGATGAGAGGGTGCTACTGCTGGGCTTTTATTGAAACGCTTAGATGGTGTTTAATTAAATTTATTTAAAATATTTTATGAGCTTTTATATTTTATAAAATATTTTAAGAGCTTATAAGATGTTATATTTTATTTTTAAAATACGTTATTGAAGTATTTGGATACACTAAGATATTGGAGCTTATAAGATGTTAATAATGACAATTTTATAATTATAATAATTAAAAATAAAGGAGCTTGTTAATATCTTAAAAATAAGTCATGGTCACCTTTTTTAAAAAAAAAAGAGCTTATAAGCTTTTAATATCTTATTTTAAAATCTTATAAACTCTTTTTTCAAAAAAAAAATTATCAAGCATTTTTATCAATTTATAAGCTTTTAAACATCTTATAAGATGCTTCGTGGAGCTTACAAGCTCACCTAAACACCCTTTTACTTGAGTCGCTCCGAATTTTTTACACCTTCTATATCTAATGACTCTATCGTTGTGATTGGCACACTCGATGTACGTGTTAAAATTTTTACAATGTGAAGTAAATAACATGTTCATTTATTTTTTATGCAGTACTAATATTTTTTAATAATGTAATAATTAGAATTTTTAATATCAATCAAAACAAAAGGTTGAGATGAAGTAAAATAATTGAAAATAAAGAAAATAAATAATTAGAAAAAGTTAGAAGGAGAGAGTATAAAAACAAATAAAAATTATCTTGTTGTTATTTTATAAAATGAAATTATTTTTGTCAACTTATTGGAAAATACACCACTAACATTTTGATGTTTTATATATAATATAGATATATTATTTAATTAAATTGAGCTGATAATTAGTTTCAGTCATTTGGGATGGATACTAATTTTGTTCAAGGTCAATACAAATCCATCCCATATATTATACTGTTATAAATGCAATATTGTGCCTGTACATATGTTTACATGTGTGAGGTTGGGAATATGAATTCTAACAAATTTTTAATATGCATATATATATATATATAAAGTATGAATAAAAATATGTATATATTTATATATCAAAATAATTATATATATACAAATCCATCTCATATATTATACTGTTATAAATGCAATATTGTGTTTATACACGTGTTTATATGTGTGAGGTTGGGAATATGAATTCTAACAATTTTTTAATATGCATAGATATATATATATGTATGAATAAAAATATGTATATGTTTATATATAAAAAATAATTATATATATATATTCTAACTATATAGACACCTCTATACCATAAATTCAATATATCTACCGTCTTCTTTCAATATAAATATAAACAAAATATATGTTAAATTAGTTTTTTTTCTCTGCGACACTTTAAACATGCAAAAGTTAAGGGAATGTTTGGTTATGTTTTCCCAAAACAAATTTGTTTTAGAGAAACATAACCATACATGTCCTCATTTTCCCTCCAAAACTTTCATTTTTCAATATATACACACACACATCATATATATATATTTTATTATTATTTAAACAATAAAAAAAATCACTCAATTTTATTTTCACTCCAAAAAATCAAACAAAAAAGCATTGATTTGACTACTATAATAAAAAATGTCTCCCCAAAATAAAAATAAACATATAAAAATACAACTTTCACATTCTCCAATAATTCATTATCCTAAAACATGTAATAAACATATAATAAAATCACACACAAAAAAATAACCAAACATTCCCTCATATTTTGAGGACTACATTTTTCTTATCATATCTTTAATTTTGATATTTTAATTTTGGAGATTATCAAAAGCATGAATATTTGTTTAAAAGCATATTTTGCTTCATCCTCAATTTAAGTATTGGTATTTTAATTAATAACTGGCAAGTATTCAATAGTACATATTGAATATTTTCAGTTTAAAAAAAAAAAATCATGATATAATAGGGTGCTTGACTCTACAACATAACCTTTTGACTTTTAAGTTTAGAATAAGTACAATTTGATTTTGGTACACAAAATGCATTTAATTAATCCATAGGTAGGAAGGTCGAAACGGCAATCTTGCAGATGGCATGCTTAAGAGTTAAGACAACCCATTTGTCAATTGCAAACATTAATAGTTACTGGAAGAAAGCAACCTATTTTAAAGAGACAAATATGCCCCTGCATACTTTATCTAATTAATTCCTTTATTTTTTTCCTCTTAGAATGTTGTCCTTTTCAGTGTAAAAAAAAAAACAAAAGAATGTTGTACTTTTCAAAAAAAGATATATATATATATATATTTAAATTTTATTTTTAAACTTGAAGCGAACGATAAATCAAAGAAAAGATTCGGGGACGTGGTGGGTTCAGACTGAGTTGGATGTATAATTTCCAAATTGTGAAAATAATTGATGTTGAAATAAAGATTGATGTCTGCTCACTCCTCAGTCCTCATATCTTATCCCTTGGACAAATTTATCAAAAATTGAACCAAGTGTTCAGAAAGTGTGACTATTCTCATCACTGGTTGTCAGGTCAAATGTACTTGGAACCACATGAATCTTGCCGTTGCCGTAACTATCAAAAAATATCAAATATATGTATATTTTTCTTTTTCTTTTTTCCTTTTTTTTTTGTGGGAGGGGGAAGGAAAAATAAATAAATAAATAAGGGTATATATAATACCTGGAAAAGAATTTGGTTGCAAAAATATTTCTGAAAATTGTTAGAACTAACTTAATATTCACTTTAACAATTTTTTTTTTTTAAATTTCCTTGAACTTAGGTATATGCATTTTATGGAATTGTAATGTTGATCATCTTTATCATCAGTGTATTAAGTCAACGTTCTTCTTATAAGCGAAGTGATAAAATTAATTGTATGTTACATAAAAAATCAAGAAGTGATGAATTAATAATATTCTTGTTATACGCGTAAATAATAATATGAATATATATACACTAAAATACATATTTATGTTGATATGCATATACATACATTAGCTCTTTTCCTAATCATTTTATACTTAAATGTTTATTTGTGTAATGAATATATCTGATTCTATATTCAGAAGCATTATTAAATGTATATATTATCTATATGATTAGAAGAAGTCGTAATAATGAGATGAAAAAAAAAATGAAATTCCCCTAGAAGGAAATAAAAATACCTCAGAAAAATAGAAATTCAATTTCCTAAAATTTTGACTTCAATATGTTTCCTTTTTCACAAAAGTTAAAGAGTTAATCGCAAAATACAAATCTCTGATGTCAGGCAATAGATTTTCAAATTGAATTAGAAGTTCTTTGATTTATAGTATTTTATTAATAGTTAAAGTAGGTTCGATAATAGCATTTAATCATAGTAATATTCTAGATTTATAACCCGCATCAAATTGGAAGAAATTAATATAATGGAATCAGACAAGTTCGAGCTTCCGCAACGACCCATGTTTTTTATGTAAGAATCAGAAATTATTTCCAATGTTTATTTAATTATGCATTTATCCTTCCTTTTACCAATGACTCTAAATAATTAAGATCATGAAAACCCATCAATCCATTTCGATGTAATACCCATGTTGATTTTGCCTTGAAATGTGGATTAAAAATGACGAGAAATGAAAGAAATGAAGCGACACGGAGCAGAACGGTCGAATTGGGTGCAGGAGCACACCCCAGCACTGTGGCACCCCCTCGGGATAGCCTACAAGCCGGGAAGCTACTCAATTCAGTCTTAAATCGAATCCACAAATACAATCAATAAGCCCATCAGAAATCTTTATACCATGCAAACATCATATTCGATAGGCCTATAAAATTTTTCACAATTCCCCAATAAACCACAATGATCATAAACTTACAACATGCTTCAAACTTAAGTCAGTAATATCATAGAGCAGCGAGCTTCAACCTAAACAATCCTCACAAAAGTACAGTTTATATGCATTAAATGATTCCATAGCATTCATCATTCCATACATATGATAGACCTTAATCTTATCTTGTCATATCACAATATCACTAAGTTTATAAATTAACATACGAATGGACCCATAATAGTTACAAACACTTGTTCTACTATCAGAAACATCATTGAATTTCATCTTAAGCAAACCTTAACAAAAGTATATATACAAACTATACTGATCCCATAATATCCAACATAATATAAACACACCCTGCAGATGTTAGATCCAGACCTAACATATCATAACATCTCTAGGATATACAAAATATCCAAGAGTACCCATAAGCATATACAAACATTTTCCATTACAAAATGTGTTCGCCCATCCAAGCCTGGAGTTTAAGCTCATCACTAAATCCTGTATGAGAAAGTTAAAGAAATACATGGGTAAGTCCAAATGACTTAGTGAGAGATAATTGAAATAGTAGGCAGTGGAAATTTTTCGAGAAAGAATAAACCCAATATATCATAAGTTAACAATTAGGCAGGAACATTTCAGGATATAACAAGATAAGCAAATAGGAATCTCTCCTTTCTTATTGCTCTATGAACAGTTTACAACAATCAGATACAGTCAGTCGATCAGTCAATCAATCAATCAGTCGGTCAGTTAGTGAATCGATTAATTAGTCATTTGGTCAGTCACTCAATCAGTCAATCAGTCGGTCAGACATATCCAAGCGTGACATCATGATGCATGGTAGATGCCTAAGAGTATCCCTAGCACACGCTAATCAATCAATTCAGTCAGTCAGCTAGTTGGTCAATCAATAAATCAGTCAGATATATCCAAGCGTGACAACTTGGTACACGGTAGGTGCTATGTGTATTCCTAGCACATCGTTGATGCCCAGGAATATCCCTGGCACACTGCTGATACCTAGGAGTATCCCTAGCACATCGCTGACACATGGTAGATGCCTAGGAGTATCCCTAGCACATCGATGACACCAAGGAGTATCCTTAGTGTGTTCATATACCTAGCATTCTGCTAGGATTGGCACTCGGCCGAAACATATCCCCGTACGTGTAACAACTTGTGCAGATGCCCATACGGACCATATGACGCACCGCTAATACCAGTTAAACAAGTGTGCCGGTGAGGCAGTTATAACAGTATAGAATAGTTCAAGACCATACAGAAATGCCAACAAGGTAATAATACAATATCAATTCAAACAAGCCAACATGGCCATTTAACTCTGTAATGTATAAATAAGTTTCCAGCAAGGCAGCATATAACGATACAGATAACAAGATAATAACAAGCAATCGAGCGATACATAATACAAGCAAGAGTTTTGGGGAACCTCACAGGGTTCGATAATCAACAACAACGATAATGAAAATTAAGACAGATATCATATCAGCAGAACTTAACCGAGTTCAATGATAGCTATGGAATAAGCTCATACAAAGCAACTACCGATTGGTAGAACCTCACATAAGTACAATAAATAACAGAGTGCGATAATCAAGTCAAGTGTCAACCCTCATAGGGGTTTATCAAAAAAATCGATAGGTACAAGAAGTGCCAGATTGGCAGACCCTCATCTCCGTAATCTCAGAAAAAGGTAACCATAGTCAGCAATCTACTGGTCAGCAGGATCCATTTCTTCTTCACCTAACCAAAATAGCATATTCATAGTCAAAATCCCCATTCAACTCTAATAATCCTTAATAATTACAGTTACACCATTAGCAGTCTAAAATCACTATTGCTCGGTTAATACGGTAGTTTTAGGGTTTTATTGGTTCCAGTAATTGGATGAATATGGTCCTTCATTACATAATCAGCCTCATAACATTATCCCAAATCAGTAATAATAGTCCAATCATCTTAATAATCCAATTATTATCACTTAAGTCCCAAATTCACAAAATTAGGGTTTTCTCACTTCAATAAACTTAGTTAACCAAAGATTATCATATAACAATATAAATTTGGGTCCACTAACTCATATAATTATATGCATGTCTCAATTTTCCCAATCAAATCGCGTATTCTTTCGTTGGTATAATGAATTGTAAGATTTGGAAGGTATACACATACACATGCATACAATTTAAACCCAATTCCTATTTTTTACCTATTTTTTCTTATTGGAGCCCCAAAATCACGATCAACCTCCGTGCATGCGTTCCTTACGACGAGATGAGAAATCTATCTATTCGCCGCCGTCCATCACCTCCAGAGATGGCCAACAACACCACCAAAAAATGCCTTTTAGCTCAACCAACCAAACCCCTCAATCAATTTCATCAAACATCGTCAGGAAAGCCTTCAATTTTTGCCTGAAAGTTCCAACGCCACCGCCTCTGCCTTTGCTCAATTCCATCGCCACCGCTGGTTGAAACTGGAATTGAAGCTACTATGTTGACCCTTGAGTTGAGCCCATCAAAACCCACTGCTCACATCCTAAGTTCAGCCGCCGGAACGGCGAACTCACCAAGCTCCGTCGTGAGCTCTCAACGACTTTGATTTTTTGATTGTTTCGCAGATCGGATTGGGTTATTCTTGGTGCCGACGTGCTCTTCGTGAGGAAAGGAAGATGATAGCTAGAATAGTTTGTAGCTTTGGCCATCAAAGAAGGAAGTTCGTCGGAGAGGGATTCATGGCAATTTTGGTGGGGGAGATGATGAAAATGGGGGGTTGAAATGGAATTGTCATATTTATAGAATTAGACTTTCCTTATTCACAGATTGACCCCCAAAGTATATGGTTAGTTTTCAATTAGGTCCTCCAAGGTTTCCACTAACATCAATTCAACCCCTAACTAGGTGAGTACCTTACTTTGACCCTTTTGACCCAAAATATTAGCCATGCAACCCCAAAACTTTGAAAATGTGATCTAATCAAGTCTTGCTTATTTGCACTTTGACTCCTAAACTCCTAAATTTTTTTCAATTGATTCATTTTATTTATTTTTTGAGCCCTAAAATCCGATCAACCAATATCTTCATTTCTAAATCCTTATTTTTCAAAAATATCAAATTTTAGGAGTGTTACAGACGCGCACCAGGTATGAAATCGAGAAAGTTGGGTGTACATACTACTGGAACCACACGCCTCGACACGAGTTCCGCCCGCCAAGGTTTGTGGTCCAATGGAATGCCATATTAGGGAGTGGGTTTCGCGCGCCATGGCGCGGCGATTTATGTCAAACGGGCAATTTTGCGCGCCGAGGCCCAAGTTATGCGCACCTCGATGCGCGGGGCAGGCCTATGGGCCAAGGACTCTTTGTTGCTAGTATAAATTTAGTGTTTTCTTCCGAGACAAAGTGAGATAGACAACACATGAGGGTTTCTATACTGCTGTTAAGATATTTTCTCAAAAAGATTGTTTAGAACGAGGGTGTTGGGTGTTCTTGTGAGATTTATGGGACTCAAGTTGTACTAATTACTTTGATTTGAAATTAATAAAATTCTTTTCTTTGTTGGGTGGATTAAACGCATCGTCAAACCACGTTAAATTTAGTTGTCAATTTTTATTGAATTACTTTACTATTATTTCATAGTTTTCATAATAGATCCTCATAGGTTTCAACAAATTGGTATCGGAGCCAAGTTGGATCAGATGTCAGCCATGAAGTATGAGGTAGAGAAATTCGATGGGAAGAACGACTTTAGTTTGTGGAAGATAAAGATGCATGCCCTCTTGTGTCAACAAGGCTTACATAGAGCGTTAAATGGCAGAGATTTCTTGCCAAAGAAGCTAATAGACGAGAAGAAGGATGAGTTCATGGCGAAGGCTTATGGTACTCTGGTGTTATCATTGGCAGATAATGTACTGAAAAAGGTCGCCACGGAAAGTATGCCAATGGAATTGTGGATGAAACTAGAGAGTCTCTATATGACGAAGTCCCTGACAAATAGGCTGTATTTGAAACAACGATTATACACATTGAGAATGAAGGAAGGTACATCTATTACTCAACACATTGATTATGTCAATAAAGTGATTCTAAATCTCGCTAGTATAGGTGTAAAAATTGAAGATGCAGATCGAGCATTAATTCTCTTGTGTTCTCTGCCTAAATCCTTTAAGCACATGGTTACTACTTTACTGTATGGAAAAGATACAATTTCAATGGAAGATGTGAAGGCCTCATTGAATTTCAACGAATTGGGAAAACATGTCCTGAGCAGTAACGATAGTGAAATTGGGGAATGATTGGTGGAGAAATGGAGACCGAGAGAAAGGAAATGAGTAGAGGCTGATCGAAGTCTCAAACCAAGCTTAGAACATGCGACAAGTGTTTTAAGTATGGTGGAAAGGGACACTGGAAACGAAATTATCTAGAACGAGGAAAGACGAAGGATGCAGGTGAAACTTCTAATCATAAATGGGATGATGTCTCAAGAATTTTTGAGGATGAGTTTGATGGTGGGCTTGTTCTCGATGTTATTGAGAGTTTACTAAGTTCAGAGTGGATTTTGGATAGTGGTTGTTCCTACCACATGTTCCCATGAGAAGATTGGTTTACCACTTATCAGAAATACGATGGTGGTAAAGTGTTTATGGGAAATTATGCTTTATGCAGGGTTGTAGGAATTGGCTCAATTTGTATCAAAATGCACGATGGCATAGTAAGGACCCTAACAGATATGCATCATGTTCCAGATCTGAAGAAAAATCTAATTTCACTAGATACTCTAAACAAGAATGGTTGTGAGTACATAGCTCAAGATGGAGTTATGTGAGTTTCCAAATGTGCATTGCTTATCATAAATGGAGACAAGCGAAATGGCCTTTACACATTGCAAGGCAACACAATTTTTGGTGCTACAGTGATTTCTTCATCAGTTAATGATACCACGAGATTGTGGCATATACGGATTGGGCATATAAATGAGAGGAGGATGCCATAACTGAGAAAACAAGGTTTGCTTTATGGACAAAAGACTGGAGAGTCGGATTCTGCAGGGTGAAGTTCAGTAATGCAGTTCATAGGACCAAGGGCACCTTGGATTAAATTCACTCAAATGTTTGGGGGCCTTCTCAAGTTTCTTCAAAAGGAGGTGCCAGGTACATGCTAACATTCATTAATGACTTCTTGTGGAGAATATGGGTTTACATGTTGAAGCATAAGGATGAGGTGTTTGTCAACTTCAAGCAATGAAAAACTTTGATTGAGAAGCAGACATGAAATGAGATAAAACGCTTGAGGACTGACAATGGATTGAAGTTCTGCAACAAAGAATTTCAGGAATTCTACGATAAGGAAAGAATTGTGAGGCATCACACAGTTGTACATACACCACAACAGAATGGAGTTGTAGAACGAATAAGACTATCTTGGAAAGAGCTAGATGTTTGCTCTTTAACACATGATTGTCTAAGACTTTTTGGGCAGAAGCAATTAACACTGCTTGTTATTTGATGAATAGGTCACCATCGACTGCTTTGGACTGCAAGACATCAATGGAGGTTTGGTCCGGGTCTCCTGTTGATTACTCAAATATGAGAGTATTTGGGTGTCCAGCCTATGCTCATGTTCGAGATGAGAAACTTGAGCTAAGGGCTAGAAAATACATATTCCTAGACTATGCAAATAGGGCTAAGGGTTATCGTTTGTGGTGTAATGATGACAAGGGCTCCAAGATGATTATCAGTAGGGACGTGACGTGATATTTGATGGGTCTGCTATGTTGAAGTAGGTGGAGCAGCCTGAAAGTAGTCATAGGGCATTAAGGATAATGTGGAGATTGAAATTGATACTCCACACGTTTCAAAAGGGAAACAGAATGTGATAGATGAAACTAATGAAAATTCATTATCATCTAATAAGTAGCAGGAAAATAATTCACTAAAGAACTATCGTTTAGCTCGCGATAGAGAGATGAAGCAGATCAAACCGCCACAGCGGTTTGCATATTCAGATCTGGTTGCTTATGCTTTGAGTTCGGCCGAGGAGTTTATGTGTGATGATCCAATCACATACAAGGAGGCCATTTCTCAATTAGATTTCGATAAATGGGCGACAGCTATGAGTGAAATATAAGGGTGTCAAAATCAAACCTAACCCGGCAATGACCCAAACTTAAAGTTTTAAAAATTCAATTACTGAACAATAGTTTGCTTCTTTTTTTTTTTGTATTCGGAGAACTCATGGACATGGAAAGTTTTAAAGTTATTATATTTCTTAAACCTTAATGATTATGCCGAATTTTAGATTTTATTAATAGATCAAACTTCTACTCAATTATAATGTTGAAATTTATAAATATGAAAAATAAAATAAATAGATCAGGTTTGGTCAGTTTTATCAAGTTGGGTTGGGTCACCTAACTAAAAATCAGGTCAACCCGAACCTGACACAGTCTTTTGTGGGTCAAGTTAAGGTTGAGCCTTTTGGGTATAACATCAGGTTGGGTTGGGTTTAGATTTAGTATTTTTATGTTATACCCCTACCTCAACCCAACCTAAACCCACCCAACCCACCTGAATCAACAACCTTAAGTGAAGAGATGGAGTCTCCACACAAGAATAGCACATGGGAGCTGGTTAATATACCTAAAAGGCAGAAGATTATAGGTTGCAAATGGATCTACAAGAAAAAAGGAAGGGATTCCAGAGGTTGAAGATGCTAGATACAAGGCACGATTAGTTGCTAAGGATTTTACTTAGATAGAAGGAATTAACTTCCATAAGATGTTTTCCCCAATTGTAAAACACACTTCCATTCATGTTTTACTTGCCATGGTGGCTCTGTTTGATATGGAGCTTGAGCAAATGGACGTGAAAACAACGTTTCTGCATAATGAGTTGGAGGAACAAATCTACATGAGCCAACCAGAGGGATTCATTGTTTTCGGGAAAGAAATCAAGCACGTCTCTTGCAGAGATCTTTATATGGCTTGAAGCAGTCTCCCAGGTAGTGGTATAAAAGGTTTGATGCTTT
Source organism: Jacaranda mimosifolia (assembly GCA_018894105.1). NCBI lineage: Eukaryota > Viridiplantae > Streptophyta > Magnoliopsida > Lamiales > Bignoniaceae > Jacaranda > Jacaranda mimosifolia. The sequence continues at coordinate 5,446,591 of CM032123.1, forward strand.
TATTACCAAGATAGGATATACTAGAAATATTTACAATTGCTGTGTATATTATAAAAAATGTAGTGATAACCTTCTCGTATATTTGTTGTTGTACGTTGATGATATGTTGATTGCCTCTAGAAACATATTTGAGATAACCATTTTAAAGGCTCAGTTAAGTGAAGCATTTGAGATGAAGGATTTGGGTGGTGCAAAGAAGATATTGGGCATGGAGATCATCTAAGACAGACATGCAGCATTGTTGTACTTGTCTCAACAATATTACATTAAGAGACTACTTGAGCGATTTGGGATGGATAAGTCTAAGCCAGTTAATACGCCACTTGCGGCTCATTTCAGGCTCTCATTAGATATATCACCGAGTACTGAGGAGGAGATGGAGCACATGTCAAATGTGTTGTATGCTAGTGCAGTGGGTAGCTTGATGTACGCCCTGGTGTGCACTAGGCTAGACATTTCACATGCAGTCAGTGTTGTGAGCAAGTATATACACAAGCCAATAAAGACTCATTGGCAAGCTGTGCAATGAATCATGAGGTATCTGAGAGGATCTTCATATAGATGTTTGAAGTATAATTAATTGAGTTCTACTGCTATAATTATTGGCTCTGTGGATGTGAATTATGTCGGAGACTTGGACAATAGAAGGTTTATGACTGGGTATGTGTTTTGTGTTTTGAGTTGTACGGTAAGTTGGAAGGCAACTTTGCAGTCATCAGTTACATTGTCCATAACAGGAACTGAGTACATGGCTTTGGCTGAATGCGTGAAGGAATGCATTTGGCTAAAGGGGCTAATTGAGGATATGGGTATGAATTCTGAGATTATTACCATATTTTGTGATAGTCAGAGTGCCATAAACTTATCAAAGAATTAAGTTTTTCATAAGAAACAAAGCACATTAATGTGAGGTATCACTTTGTTTAGGATGTGGTGTCTCAAGGCGTTATCTCAATTGAAAAGGTTGGGACTAAGAATAATCCGGTAGACATGTTGACCAAGACTATTTCAAGAATCAAATTCAAGCATTGCTTGGATATGATAACATTTGCATACTCAAATAAAGGGCTTTTTTGGGGTAGGGACAAAGAAGAACGATAGTGAATTTCAAGTGAAGATGGAGAATTGTTGATTTTGCCTTTAAATATGGATTACAAATGACAAGAAATGGAAGAAGTAGAGCGGAGCAATTGAAATAGACGCGGGAGCATACCCCGTCGCTCGCCAGGCCGCACAGTCCACTGGAATACCCGCCAGGGCACGCGGAACTGAAGCGAGTTTTGCTTGCCCCGGCATGGCGATTTCTGCCATACGGGCAGTTTTGCGCGCCAAGGCTCAAGTCATGCTCGCCCTAGGGCGCAGCATAGGCCCATGGGCCAAGGACTCTTCGTTGCGGGTATAAATTCAGCGTTTTCTTCCAGGACAAAGTGAGACAGACAATACATGAGAGTTTCTATACTGTTTGCGAGATATTTTCTCTAGACGGAGTTTAGAACGAGGGCGTTGAATGTTCTCGTGAGATTTGTAAGACTCAAGTTGTAGTTATTACTTTGATTTGAAATCAATAAAATTCTTTTTTTTGTCGGGTGAATTATGCACATCACTGAACCACATCAAATCTTGTTGTTAGATTTCATTGAATTACCTTACTGTTATTTCATAATTTTCATAATAGATCATCCTATATTTCAACAACCCATGGGATAGAATAGAGGCATGGATGATCTGTTTTCCATATAATTATAGTTGACATGTGCATATCAGGGATGGCAACAGGTTTGGATTTCCCCGGACCTACTCCAAATTCATCCAGTATGATGTGGATTTTGAAAGTATAAATGAGTTTGGGTTGGATTTTGAGTTTTAATTTTTAAATTTAGACTCAACTTATATACATCCCATTATAATATTACGTATACTATTTTATTTAATATGAGTATATTTATATGATATGAATTTATATATATTTGAAAAATGTGCATATTACATACATGTTTTATATAAAAGAGTAATATTGTCATCACAAATAGTTTATACATTAAATATGCATATTTAAGTAGTAATAATTTTGCAATTTATAATTTTTCAAGAACAAAAACATGCATATATAACTATTAAAATGATTAATTATTTGTTAATAATATTATTTCTCTTATTTAAAAAGTTATAGTGATATTATATTTTTTTAAAAAATACTTTCTGATATTTTTAAATATACAAAACGGGTCTGATGGATCTAACTGGCCACCCGCAAAGATTCGAGTTCAGAACAAGGCGAGGTGAGTTCTGAATCCTTAAAATTTTTAATGGAGTAGCACTTGAGTTTTGATGAACCTATCCCAAACTCGCCCTATTGTCATCCCTATATATATATATATATATATATGTCGATCCAAATGCATACAAAAATAGAATAATTTGGAATTACGAATCTGGATTAATTTCTAAGGGTACAGACTTTTTATTTATTTTAAGTGCTAAATAAACTCGTAAGCATTTTATAAATTTATTACCAACGACACAATAAGTCACTATCCGTGGACGTTGGACCCTTTAATGTGGGCCAACTCATACTTTACAAGCCCATCAAACAAATTTATGGGACAAGTCCACTAAAAATTCAATTTTCAATTGAATTGAATTAATCGTTATGTAACGAGGGGAATAAGGTAGTGCTGTCAATTGATTGAATTTTAATCCGAATTCGATCCAAATTTTAAAATTTTTATCATATTAAAATATTCGATGGATTAAATCCGATTATAAATATTCAAAATCCGAAATAAGTGGATCAGATATGGAATTAAGCAATCCGATCCGTTAAAGATTCGAATCTGAACCATAATATTTTTTATTAAATTAATACTCTTATATATAATATTAATAAAGATTTTAAAATAAAATCTATATATTATATTGACCTAATATCTATATTAACGTCTATATTATACTATTAATAATGAATTTTTAACCTAAATATAAGAGGGATATTGATAAAATATCAAATATTATAGCATATATTAGTTCATCTATACATTAATATAATGTGAAAAATAAGTTTAGTATTAAAATATTTAACCTTTGAATTAATATATAATAAAAAATTGTTAAAAAATTCAAATATGACATATATTTACTTTATAAATACAATATTTTTATAAAATTTAAAAGGAAAAAAAAATTGGGTCGAATTTTTGATGGATTCGGATATGGTAATGATCAACAAAGATTCTATAGGATTTCGGGTCGGATTCAAATATTAATTTTGTTAATCGAATTCGAATATGACAGATTTAATCCAAATTCGACCCGATGACAGCCTTAAAATAAGGAAATGCAATTTGAATTGGTCCATGGCAAATAAAACCAAATCGATGATGTAAAGATCAGATGCTAGGCCTCGACCACAAGTAATGTCCATATAAAAGTTACGTTACATTTGGATCTTAAATAGTCCAAATTTTATTGAGTAAAATACTAAGAAATATATGTTTCCTCGTTTTAGATGAATGAAGCTTTGTTTTTATTTCTTAAGGCCCGTTTGTTTTTATTTTCTGAATCCATTTATATTTTCTGATAAAAATAAAAATAGAAAGGCATCAACTTCTGCCCCATTTTCACATACATTTTCATTTTTAAAATATTCTTTCAAAAAAACTCTTATACTCTCTTTCCATTTTCAATTTTCATTTTCTCCTACTCACATGTATACGATTTTTAATACAAAAATACTACGTGCTGGATTGGTTGTGTTCTAGACAATCATCTTCTCATTTTACACTATTTCAAAAACAGAAAACGTCATTGTTTGTACAATTTTCAATGAAAACACTATCCATTTTCATTTTCATACATATAAAAATCTACAATACTTACTAATTTAAAAAAAATTAAAATTCATCAATTAATTAAATATTAATTTTTTTCCATCATTCCAAGATAATGAGACCCACATAAAATTTAATACTAATTTTTCATCACATCATCATCGACTAACTTATTAAATAATTATTTTTTTCTATCTTTTCAAGAAAATGGGGCCCACAATCAATTAAAAAATAATAATTAATACTATTACATTAAAATATTTAGCACTATTACATTAAAATATTATTTTCAATCTACCTTTTTTTCAAAATTTTCACAATTCACAACCAATCATATTTTCTTTTCCATAACCAAAACAATGATAAAATGAAAACACATTCTAAAACAATGAAAATAGAAAATGAGAATAAAAACACAACCAATCCAGACCTCTTTTTCAATTAAAATATTTTTCAACTCTACATAATAATTACATTTTAAACAAAACATCCAAACATTATTTCATTTTCAAAAACACTTTTATAACTAACTTTTCACTTCTTTTTTTTACCAGAAAATGAAAATGCCTCTAGGAAACAAATCTACACGGCCTTCAAGATTTTTTAATTTTTTTTTTTTCTCACTATCATCTTTACAATTTTACATTGCTAGAGTGATGATTTTAAAAGAAAAACCAAGACCCAATCAAAATCCGTACTACTCGGGCTGGGCCTTGTCCCACTCTTTTTAATAAAGTGGGCCCATAACAACACCATCAACTATGGAGATTACAATCCATATGCTATTTTAATTTCGTTGGTACGGGTTTTATTTTATTTTTGATATTATAAAGTCTATGAATTTTTTTTTCATCTGTTTCTTCTATATTTTTAAAAAATTGTTAATTACACATGATGTTTCCCTAATATTTCACAATAAATTACCTTTTTTCTTGCCCAACAATTTAACTTGCAACACAACCAGTTGGAAGCATTGGGATTTCCCAAATCCATCTCCAGTTCTCTTTCAGTCTTTGGAGCATTATTTGGTATTTTGTTTTAGGGGGTGTTCGGGTGTTCGCTAGTTTTTTTATAAAAAAGAGTTTATAAACTTTTAAAATAAGATGTTAGGAATTTAGCAGCTCTTTTTAAAAAAGTAAAGATTTCCTAAAGTTAAGATCTTAACAAACTATCTTAATTTTAATCATGCTAATTACCAAATTATATTACTAACATTTTATAAACTCCAAGATCTTATTTTATTCAAACACTTTAAGAAATTATTAATTTTTTTTAAAACAATCTAGCATCTTATAAGATATAAGAGCTTATAAGACTTTTTAATTAAGTTTTGCCAAACATCCTCTTAGTGACATTAGTCTCACACATAAAGTGTGAAGTTAAGAATTCGAATAACAAACTTCTAATGTGGGTATGTATAAAAAGGAAAAAAAAGAAAAATCATTTCCAAACCATATAAATGTTGGTATTATAATTATGTGTGATACAATAATGTCATCTCTTTATGTTGTGAGCATATATTATAAACTATAGTTTATAAAGAAATTATAAAACAGTTTATAATCACAAGGGCAGTGTTTGTAAAACCAGTATTATAAATATTGTAGAAAATAGCAAACAACAATATAGATATTCCAAAAAACTATTTAGTTGCAATTCAGTTTAACATAAACATAAACCAAAGTAGACATATTAGTTTGGAATATAAGAACAGAAATAAAAAGGTTAGTATACAAACCGAGAACTTATCTCAAAATTTTGTATTGTAAAAGAACTTAGACTGAATCACCAGAATATGATTTGCCTTGAAGAAATTATCGCCCCTACCAGTGCAAAGGGTGCAGCAAAATTTCCTTTAGGATAAGATAGTCTCAGAAGCCTTTTGGTGCACTCCAAAAAGCTTCACCTCGAACAATACTCAGTTGCCAGAAAGAGACAAGCAACACTATGTGAGAAAGATAGATATCATAGGGAGAAAAGAGATATTCTTAGTTGTGTTTTTTTATTTTGCCTACAACAACAACTATATATAGGCGAGAGGGAGAAGCCAAAAGAATGTCCAAGTTCATTCTGGAACAGCTGTGTAAAGCATGTCCAGATTCATTCTGGACCAAATACATTGAACTAGTAACTCCAGAAACGTTTTTGGCAGTTTCCATAACAGTCTTTTGACTTTTCTTTTGAATTTAAAAATTCAAATTTTAAACAAAATTCCAGACAAAATTGAAATTTTCAGTAAAAAGATTAACCCCAAACGCCCACGCCTACGCCTTCGCTGAAGCTGGGCCGAGCGAGCGGCGGTGGCGGCACGCGTGTGTGGGCACAACCTCATGAGTCCTTTAATTGATACTTTACCAAGCATCAATACTTGACCATATATAATAAGGTGTATTCCCATTAGGTAAACTTCCAATATGGGATAAGCGCATTTGTATAAGACAAAGAGTCTGTTATACTTCCACTTATTCTCCCATACTTTGTCTCACAAGCATACTTCCACTTATTCTCCCATACTTTGTCTCACAAGCAATGTTGGATTTCCCCCATATACATATTCTTTTGTCTTTTTGTCTCCCCCTTTATATTTACACAACACTTATGGATTCTAACCAAATTGGCATCCATCCATAAGTTTAATCACTTCTTAAACATGTAATTAAACACAAATCTCAATTGATTTGATGTCAATCATAACAATCCCCCACAAATCCATAGTGTTGGATTATCAGGATGATCGTAACTTGCTTTCATTAATGGTACTGTCCAGTTTGAGCCAACACCTAAGTCATCCAACTTATGCTACCATAGGGACAAATGGATCAAAGCCTTGAATTTGGCCTTTGGATGTGGCAGCGTCCATTGGTAACAACAAGCTACATGGCTATGTAGTGATCTTTAGGTTTGACATGTTATGGCTATATGTCCCGATCCTGTATCATGAATGTTTTTTTTTTTTTAGGAATAACCCTTTTCCTCTAGTCGTGGCCAAACGACTTCATTCACTTAGTTGGGCATCTCTAGGGATGCGCTGCTTGCATCTCGTCAATATGACTTGATCCAATTCAGAGTTAGAACTCTTACTTTACTAGTAGTTAATAGCACATTCCAGGTATGCTAGGGAACATACTTAGATACTAAAGTATCAGTCTAGTTTAGGTGCACTTGGACACACTTAGCAACTTGTTTATACCACATTGAACCTTCCTTGTGGGATCTCCACTTGGTAGGTTGGGTTGCTACTGCAAGTGCATCATTGATGGGTTTTCAGTCCCATCCCCAGCCTAGATTTTTGGACTAAGTACAGCTCAAGTCCTTTGGTCAAAGGATCAGCCATGTTGTCTTTGGATCCAACAAAATCAATGGCCACAACCCTATCAGACACAAGCTCCCTTGTAGACTTTAGTCTAATTTAGATGTGTCTCTTAGTCTTTTGATTATACTTTGAACTTTCGATCTTTGCAATTGTGGTTTGACTATCACAATGCACAACGATTGCAGAAAGAGGCATACTAACCATGGGTAACTGGACCATCGGCCCATGTAGCCACTCAGCCTTCGTTTCAATTGTGCTCAAAGCACATAATTCTGCCTCAGATATGGACAGAGTTACCAAAATCTATTTAGTAGATTTTCAGGAGACAACGCCTCCACCTAAGGTAAATGCATACCCTATACACCAATTACTACCGGAGTTTTTGGCTATCCAGCTAGCATATCCCTCAAGTACTGCAGGGAATCTGCCATAATGCAGAGCAAGTGATGTCGTGCCCTTAAGATACCGAAGTATCCTATCTAAAGCCTCACAATAGGTTCTATTGGGACAACTTGTATATCTCACCAGCTTTGAGACTGTGAATGAGATATCCGGTTTCGAGCCATTTGCAAGATACTGCAAGCTCCCAATAATCTGCGAATACCTCAATTGAGACAACTGAATACCACTTTCATTCTTGAAAAGAGCCACAGAAGGATTATATGGTGTTGTAGTAATTCTACAATCCTTATAGCCAAATTTCTCAATAATCTTCTCAACATAATGAGATTGAGAAATAGCTATACCCTCAGTTGACCGAATCAACTTGAGTTTAAGAATCACATTAGCTAAATTAGCTTCACCCATATTCTTCATTTCAAACTTACTTTTCAAGTATGATTTTATCTCATTGATAATCTCAATAGTAGAACCAATCAATAAAATGTCATCCACATATAAGCATAGTACAATACAATCATCACCTTTAACCTTACAGTAAATGCACTTATCATTATCATTTACGCTGAAACCAAATGACAAAATAGTTTTATCAAAATTTTCATACCATTACTCAAGCATTTGTTTCAATCCATAGAAGGATTTAACAAGCTTATAGACATTTTGCTTGTTACCAGGAGCTACAAATCCCTTAGGCTGATCCATATAAATCTCTTCCTCGAGATCACCATACAGAAAGGCTATTTTCACATCCATCTGGTGAATTGGGAAACCATATACGGAAGCCAGTGCTATAAGCACCAGGATTGCAGTCAACCAAGCAATCGAGGAATAAGTATCAAAGAAGTCTATTACTCTTTTTATCTAAAGTCTTTGGCAACTAATCTGGCCTTAAACTTATCTAGGGTTCCATCAGATTTAAGTTTCTTTTTAAAAATCCATTTGCATCCAATTGTAGGACACCATAGAGGTAGATTGACTAATTCCCATGTCTAATTAGAGATAATGGAATCCATCTCACTTTTGATAGCTATCTTCCAATGCTTGGCTTCAGATAAGGCTAAGGCCATAGCATCCTTGAAGGACATAGAAACATCCTCGATATTATAAGTGATGAAATTGCTTCCAAAATCCTTGACAATCCTAGCTCTCTTACTTCATCTAGGTTTATTTGGTTCTTTAGCTCCAATAGATGTTGAACCAGAACTACTTGGATTAACCCCCACATTTGACATCTTTTCCATATGTTCAAGAATAGAAGTCGATGTAAGAGTTGAATCTAAAGAAACATCCTAAGGTACTCTTGTTTTCATTGGAACACATCCTCAAAGAATATGGTATTACGAAATTCCACTTATTGTGTTAACCTCTATGCCTAGGATTTTGGACTTAATTACCAAAAATCTGAATGTATAGCTTGTTTCCACATAGCCCAAGAAGACCACATCAATAGTTTTAAGACCAAATTTTTTTCTCTTGTATTCTAGGACTAGAACTTTTGCAAGACAGCCCTACACTCAGAAGTACTTTAAGCTAGTTTTTCTACATTTCTAAAATTCAAATGGAGTGCTTTCTTTATGTTTAAGATGGACTTTATTCAAAATATGACAAGCCGTATTCAAAGCCTCTTCCCACATATATTTAGGTAGTCCAAAATTCAAAAGTAGACTATTGATAATGTCTTTAAAGGTTCTATTCTTTCATTATGCTACTCCATTAGATGAGGGAGAGTAAAGAGGAGTCTCTTCATGAATAATACTGAAGTTTCGATAATATTCATCGAATTGATTCGACTCATACTCTCCACCTATATTTGATCTTAATCGCTTAAGTTTCTTACAAGTTTAATGTTCAGCTTTGTTTTTGAAAATGATAAACTTTTCAAGTGCTTCATCTTTATGTTTTAACATATAAATAGAACAATTTCTACTGCAATCATCTATAAAGGTAATGAAATATCTTTTCTGATCTTTTGTTAATATCCCACTAAACTCACAAATATTTGTGTGCACAAGCTCAAGTATTTCAGAATTCCTTTCAACCAATTGGTAAGGTTTTCTTACTTGTTTAGCCTCAACACATACTTGACATTTGTGACTACGTTCAATATCATGTTTAGGTATTAAATTTAAGTTCATCATGCGTTTAGCAGAACTAAAATTCAAATGTCCTAAACAACTATGCCATACATTAGAGTTTTCAACAGCATTAACCAAAGATTCATAATACAAAGTTTTATTGATTGAATCAAAATTTACATACTTGCCTCTTAATTTAAATAAACCATCAGACAAATAGCCCTTATCAATAAACAAACCAAAATGTTGAATTACAATTTTATTAAACTTAAAAGTAAGCTCATAGCCTTCCCTAACTATTATAGAACCACTGATAATGTTTCTCCATATAGTTGGGACGTGATGCACTTTCAGCAGAGACAATATGCGCCCCAAAGGAAACTTCAGGTCCACACGTCATATCCCAAGTATATTGGCAACACTGGAGTTCCCCATTGTTACGGATTTTCCATCAATTGACCGATAAGACACAAATAGCAATTTATCAGCACAAATATGCACATTTGCCCCAGTGTCTATTAACCAATCAAATGGTTCGTAAATAATACAAATTTTAGGTTTTAATGTTACGTACCCATCAACAGTCGTCTTTGGAGCTCTAGCTTCACTAGTCTCCCCAACAACCACGTTGCTGACCACTGCGGGGGCAATTGAGTTGGGTTTGGCTTTAGCTTTCTTAGAAGGATAGTCTTTAGCCCAAATGGCCTACCTACCCACAATTCCATCATGGTTTATTTGCTTTTGGTTTCTTAGCTTTAGGTTTGCCTTTACTTGTGGTCTCAGAGTTCGAGTTCATTTGGTTTATTTTATTGAACCTTTTCTTCCCTTCAATAACCACATTTGCCTTAGGTTGGTGCTCAATCGAAACTCCATGAGTTTGATTCAGGTGTTTTTCTTCAATACTGATCGCAATCATGAGATCATCCAAAGATAGTTTTCCTTTTTTATGCTTTATGCTTGATTGTCATTCCAAAATTCTCCCAAGACTTGGGAAATTTATCCACTATGGACATGACCAGAAACTTCTCAGGAAGTTTCATCTTAGTATCAGTAAGAGCATGCTCAAGGTTGATCAATTCATGCGTCTGTTTAGTTACAAACTTTCTCTCAACCATATGATACTTCATGAACTTGGAAATAAAATACCTCTCGAGCTTTTGCTCTTCAGTATTATATTTTCGGTCCAACTCATCCCACAACAACTTAGCGATGTACGAGTCCGAGCAGTAAACATCAAAGAGAATATTTGACAGTGACGACAAAATGATCCCTCGACCTAACTAATCTTTCTCAGTCCACTAAGCTATTTCAGCAATTTTGGGATTAGTATCAGTTGGTTCAAGTTTAGTCACATAAATCATTGAAAGAAGACCTTTCATTGTGAACCAGATTTTCATTCGCTGTTGCCAACGTTTGAAAATTTGGCCCCCAAACTTTTCTGGCAAGCCAGAAAGGTCAACTTTGGAGGACAACAATGAACCAGCACTAGAACCACTTGCAAATGAAGACGCCATTTTCAAATAAGCAATTTAACAAACACTTAAACAGATAATTTCGTCAAGATTGTTGTGAGCACAGATTATAAGCAACAGTTTATAAAGAAATTATAAAATAGTTTATAATCACAAGGACAGTGTTTGTAAAATCAGTATGATAAATATTGCAGAAAATAGCAAACAACAGTACAGATATTCCAAAAAATTATTTAGTTGCAATTCAGTTTAACATAAGCATAAACCAAAGCAAACATACCAATTTGAAATATAAGAACAGAAATACAAATGTCAGTATATAAACTGAGAACTTATCTCAAAGTTCTGTATTATAATAGAACTTGGACTGAACCACAAGAATATGGTTTACCTTAAAGAAATTATCGCCCCTACCAGTGCAAAGGTTGTAGCGAAACTTTCTCTAGGATAAGACAGTCTCAGAAGCCTTTTGGTACACTCCAAAAAGCTTCACCTCGAATACTACTCAGTTGCCATAAAGAGACAAGCAACACTATATGAGAAAGATAGATATAAGAGGGAGAGAATAGATATTCTTAGTTGTGTTTTTTCATTTTGCCTGCAGTAACAACTATATATAGGCGAAAGGAGAAGCCAGAAGGATGTCCAGATTCATTCTGGACCAGATACATTGAACTAGTAACTGCAGAAACGGTTGGTGGTTTCTATAACAACCTTTTGACTTTTCTTTTGAATTTAAAAATTCAAATTTTAAAAAAATTCCAGACAAAATTGGAATTTTCAATAAAAAGATTAACCCAAGATAATTCGCCCAAACGCCCACGCCAGGCCGGGCCGGAAAGGGTGGGCAGCAGCAGTGCGTGCATGTGGGCACACCTTCATGAGTCCCTTAATTGATACTTTACCAAATATCAATACTTGAATCATATATAAGGTGTATTTCCATTGGGTAAACTTCCAATGTGGGATAAGTGGCCTTGTATCAGATAAAGAGTTTTTTATACTTCCACTTATTCCCCCATACTTTGTCTCACAAGTAATGTGAGATTTCCCCCGTATACATATTCTTTTGTCTTTTTGTCTCCCCCTTTATATTTACACAACACTTATGGATTCTAACCAAATTGGCATCCATCCATAAGTTTGATCCCTTCTTAAACATGTAATTAAACACAAATCCCAATTAATTTGATGCCAATCACAACACTTTAAATGTACGAAATGATTTAGGATGGTTAGTTGTACTTCATTCATTTTTAATAAAATGGTATAATGACCGTATAAAGACAATTTGCTAATTTAATATAATTAATTGTTTTCCTATAAAGATGAAGAAAAAATAAACCCAAATTGGCAAGATAATGGTCAAACTTTATAAAAGCTAGTTACGTGTTCAATATTGCTTCCATATTTTCTTTTAGCATTTTCCGGACGATCTCTTTAAATTAATCATTTCTACTGTAAAGAAAGAATAAAATTAAAGTCTGTCCTAATTCCAATGTTGACAATACTACATGCATTTTGATTCATACCACTTGATAAAATAAACTTGGTCTTACTTTTCCCATGTTTTGGAACAATGTTTTTTTATAATAATAATAAAAAAAAATAGTGCAAAATATATTCTGCCGAACTAGGACCACTAAAGATATTAACAATACAAAATTGATGGTTCTAGAATGAGGACATGCCAAACACTAACGATGAGCATCCTTTATTGTTTTTCCTTTGCATAAGAATTGGATTATCTTGGAATTTTAATATATTGCCAAAAGTCAAGAATTTTGGTGGGTCAAATTAAAACAATGTGGCCCTTTAATTTCAAAGTAACCCTACACTTTGGACATCTCAACAGTACATACATGGGTCAAAAAGTCAAATTTGTGGCATTATGTTTTAGTGGCTTCACGCATGTTAATGAGGGATTGTTTTGGTATTTGGAATTCTCTATTTTATTTTTTATTTTTTTTCATATTTTAATGTTATATATATATATATCTCAAGTGTACTTAGTACTCAATTAATTATTTTTATAAAAAAAATTTAATACATGTGTTATATATTAATAAAATAAAATAAGAGATAAACATCAATTGAAATTGATGATGTAAACTGTTGTTTTTGGAGAGCAAAATTTTCCGCCCAAAACCAATATTACCAAAGTACAAGCAATAACTATCCATGTGATCTGAAGAAAGTTGAAGTTATAAAGTTTTATTATTGAAAAAACTTGACTTATATATAATTGTCACTTAATTTCTTTCTATCTACTTCGACAATAATTTATTAGTCGAAAATAAATTGTTGGTAGTTGTTGAAGCACTACAGGAACAAAGAATGTTAGCCACAATTCAAAGTTGTATTAAATGGTATCAATTTTGTTTCCCATAATATATAATTTATAATTTTAATAGTGATTATAATTATTGAAAGGTTGCTATTAATGATTATTGGTAATAAAATAATTAACGTACAAAGTTGTCATAGAGAGAACTAGTGACAACGCAATAGGCACAAATAAAGTTATTGATGTATTTGCATTGTTATTGAGATATTATCATAAATGCATCACTAATTATTGATAGTGACAATTTAAATATAATTGTTGTGATTAATAACAATTATAATGACAAAATAAATTATCATTAGCAAGAATTTTGACATCGTCATCTATATTTTGTCGCTAGTATTATTTTTCTCATTAAAGATAGTTGACTATTCATTGCTAATTTGTTATTAGTGATTTAAAATGTTCTGACTCATTTACGAAAAAAGAAGACAATTTAGAGAGCTAAACAGAGTCGACCATACAAATCTAACAAATTATAAGATCAAGCCATATAATTTCACTATGTTGTCCAATTTTTTATAATTCTAGAATCCAAAAAATAAATAAATAAAAAAAATTAATGGCCATAAATGGAAAATAGTAAGTATTACTTCTATCTATGGAAATACAAGTCTTCTCTTATATACAAGATATATAAAAGAATATATATTCAATATTAAAAAAGTTAAGGTAATGTTTGTTTATATTTTTTGTGTGATTTTAATATGTGTTTTGGGAGAACAAATATTAAAAATGATATTGGAGAATGTGAAAGTTGTATTGGGAAATGTAATGGATTTTTTATTATCTTTTGGGGAATAGTTAAAAATTGATTTTGAAAAGTTTTGGTATGTTTGTTTATGCTTTGGAGAAGACATTTTTAATTATAATAGTCAAATCAATGCTTTTTTGTTAGATTTTTGGGGTAAAAGTGGAATTGAATAATTTTTTTATTGTTAGAATAATAATAAAATATAATATATATTAATATGTATGTATATATTAAAAAATGACGAAGTTTTGGTGATAATGAAGGATAAAGAAGGTATTTTCAAAATTTCTTTTCATTATTTTGAAGAAAAAATAAGAATATGTTTGATTATATTTCCCCCAAATAAATTTGTTTTGAGAAAGAATTGTTCTAAGGAAACATAATCAAACATTCGCCGAAAGAAAAGAGAATGAGAATAGAATGAAAAGCATCTTATTCTTCATCCAATTGTTGAAAATTGCCCGTTTGGGAATGATGGGTCAACAAAGATCACTCACAACAGAAAACATTAGCCTACACGCATCATATTCCTTTTTCTGTTTACATTCTTCATGGTTAAGACAAAGTACCAAAAAGCACGAAGTCAATGATCCAAGTGATGGAGTGGAATAAGGGTAACTCTTTCCTTGAAGACCCCCATAACTTTCAACTTTGTTTTTCTTATGAATTAACAAAATTCTTCCTCCTCTTTTGGTAGTTGGGTTTTTCTTTGAGGTTGCATTTGGATGATATGATACTTTCTTGTAAATAACGTTTTTTCTTTTTGACAAATTGCATTTTCCTTCTTTAATTTTTCTTTTGAATTTTTTTTTTTTAAAAAAAAAATTAAACCATTCAAAACATAACTTTGGTTACAATTCAATTATTGTCTCAATTGATCATTTTTGGCTATGATTTTAATGAAAATTTTCAATTGTTCCCAACCTACCTTTATAAATATTTCCTCTGTCTAAAATTTTGTAATTGTTTAGCTATTCTAAATCACCATTATTCATGAATATTTACTCAACTAAAATTAGACTCATTCCACTTATATTTCACCGAACAATTTAATTTTCCCTCAAAAATTATTTAGATGATTATGATTTAATATCATTGGTTTCGTATATATTATTTAAATTGATTAGAAGGTTCAAAAATAATTAAAACTGAATGTGGAAAGTGTTTATGAGTAAAATATTAGAAGAACTGATACTAAACAATAAAAACTGTACATGTTATATCCTTCAAATTTATTGGCAATATAATGGTCAAGCTTTGTTACTATTCCTCACACTATAATAAGTTTTTTAACTTAGAAGGGAGAGATGTTACTCCCACTTTCGTCACTGAAGTTATTGTTACTGATATGGAATAAATTCCATTTGTTTAGCATTAAAAAAAAAAAAAAACTACTTGGAAGAGATATTGAGATGAGAATGAATGATATATATACCACTCAAATGAATTAGCATCAATCAATTAAATGAATAAAATTTTCAAATATAAAAAGATTTATTTATAATTATTAGAATGCCGGGTCCGAGAAAATAAAACTATTGGAAATATCTTGATAAAATATACATATATATCTTTTATAAAATTGTTTATTGAATATATATATATATATATATGTCTCTAAGTATTGGTTTTTTACAAGTAGTATAATTGTTTGTCAGAAATATACTAATTGCAAATAGTTATATCTATTTACCCTCCTTCTCATTAGATGTCTTATAAACAAATGCGTCTGTCTTGTTTATTATTGATTATAATACTGATTACGTTTCACAGTACCCTTATTATATTTAAATTCATACATTTTTTGATTTATTTTATGAAAAATTACACTGTTTTAGAATTATAAGTAATTATCATTTAAAATAAAATTAAAATTTATCATAGACCTAACGTAAGTTTTGATGATATATGTCATTTTTAAACTATGATTAACAACCACATGTAACATTTCATAATAGTAAAATCGACGGAGGCTGCTAAAAATTACCAAAACACTATGACAAAATAAATTAAGCACCTCGTTTTTCTGAACATAATTTTCTTTATATTCAAACTTTTGTTACAAAAGTCGACCCATGCGTTGAATATAAACGAAGAAACAATTACCTTGAAAGAATTAATCGTCTTGAAAGTTGAAATCAATTATGGACACAATAATTTATTTCCCATCAACGTTTTACCAAACTCAACCTAACATGAAATCATATTCTAAAAACTATTAACAAACAAACAAACATAGCAACACATTACCTATCACTGATTAATACATATGCAGCATCTTGGCAACTTCAAAAAGATCAATAGTCATAAATAATAGGAAGAGGCCAAACAAGATCAATCACACACATAAATATGATCTTGTGGTTGATAAAAGTAAGTCAAAAGAACCTCAAATTGGGAGAACAAAACAACTTGTCATTCTATTCAAAGAAAAGAATCCCATGTGAACCCCTCCTTGTACCTTTGTGCCCTTTATTTTCAAAATTTGAAAACATACACAAAAAATTAAGGGGAAAATAAATAAAAGAAACCGGTAAAGCCAAAGCTAAGTGGGTCCCAAAATCTACACCCCTTAAATAGACTTTTGTATTTAAAGCTGTTTAAAGGTCAACTCTACGTCGCTGGCACCAACTAATTCCCGATTCTACCCTTCCCCTCTAATCCAACGGCGCATTACCATCCCTTTTGACTTTCCGGCCATTATCATCAATTCCACCACCGGTTCACCCGTTAACCTGTTCCCACTAAATTAAAGTTGGTCAATGCAGTGCTCAGTTTTCTCTCTCTAATTGTACACGTGGAATAAAATGATTGGTTCTTGCCTTTGACGGCAAGCTGGTCAGAATCGACAGTACAATACATTGGGAGAAAAAATACATTAAAGAGCGAGAAAGGGCATCATCAGTTTGACTCTGCCCAAACCCCCCCTCACTTCCTATTTTATCCCCTTTCTCCTTCTTTCAACTTCTTTTCTTTTCTCAAATCTCTCTCTCTCTCTCTCTCTCTCTCCAGAGAATTCTTTCTTCTGTCGAATGGTTTGTGAGAGATGGCAGTAGAATTGATGCCGGGCTATAGTTTTTCGTCTAAAATGGAAGAAAATGCCGCCCAAGAAGCCGCCGCCGCCGGCCTTCAGAGCGTCGAGAAGCTTATCAGATTACTTTCTCACTCTCACCAACAAAATTTCCCAGAACAATCATCCTCCAAACTTGAGACCGTAGACCCACTAAACGCCGCCGATTACCAGGCGGTAGCCAATGTCGCCGTCAGCAAATTCAAGAAATTCATTTCTCTACTCGACCGGAGCCCCCGAACCGGCCACGCCCGCTTCCGCCGAGGCCCGGTTTCCAATTCCACTCCCCCACAGCAGAAGATCGAACCTGCCGGCCCATCACAACACCCTCCCAAGGCCGAGGATAATGCTTCCGGTTCAAGAGTTTATTGCCCGACGCCGATTCAACGGCTGCCGCCGCTGCCGCTGCCCCACCACCACCAACAGCTGGTAAAGAACGGTTCAATCGAACGGAAGGAATCTTCGACCACCATAAACTTCGCGTCGCCGGCGACTTCTTTTATGTCTTCGTTAACTGGGGACACGGACAGCCTGCAGCCGTCGATGTCGTCGGGGTTTCAGATCACGAATCTCTCTCAGGTTTCCTCCGCCGGCCGGCCACCGCTGTCGACATCTTCGTTGAAGAGGAAGTGCAGTTCCATGGATGACGCAAACGCCAAGTGCGGCGGTGGGTCGTCTCGTTGCCATTGTCCCAAGAAAAGGTAAGGAAAACCAAAAAGTCAACTCCATGGAAAACGTAAGAAAAAATCATATCGTACTAGAAAAGGAAATAGAAGTATGAGAATCATTGTTACAATCTTAATTAAGGTTTAAATCTTTTATTCTGATTGATTGATTTCTTATGGTGTTAATTAATTATAATAGGAAATCAAGGTTGAAGAAGGTAGTGAGGGTTCCAGCTATAAGCATGAAGATGGCTGATATTCCACCTGATGATTACTCTTGGAGAAAATATGGTCAAAAGCCCATCAAAGGTTCCCCTCATCCTAGGTAACCTCTCATACTTATTTTATTACCTTTTCTTTTTTTTCAAATTCAAATAGAAATACTCCACTTAAAGTTCTTATCTGCGATTTATGTAAAAATAGAATTGAATTATAGTTGATAAATTATGAATTTGCGACTTTGTGGAGATTTATACGACAAATAGAAGCTCCAATTTTGCTTAGATTCATTGCTATTACAACCTTAGGAATGATTTTTGCGACTTAGGTTAAATAGTTGTCTGGAGGAAGTTGCTAATGAGTTCGACTTGGGTAATTATTAAGTTTTAGTCCTTAAGCTTTGTGGTCCTTAGTTTTGTGGCTTGTGCAAATTAAATCTGATAATTGCTTGTTAATGATGTAATTTCAGGGGATATTACAAATGTAGCAGCGTCAGAGGGTGCCCGGCCCGAAAGCACGTGGAGAGGGCATTGGATGACCCGACAATGCTAATTGTGACTTACGAAGGAGAGCATAATCACGCCCTTTCCAACACGGAAGCACCTGCACTAGTTCTTGAATCATCTTGATCTGATTTAAAAAAAAAAAAAAAAAAAAGAAAAGAAAGAAATCCCATCATCCGACGGCCTAGATTTTGCCCTCCACAAGAAGTGAAGAGGACTAATCACCACCGTCCAAGGCGTGGAAAAGGGGAGGAAAGATGGTCAACGCAGACAAGAAAAGGGTCCCATTTTGTTTATTTTTTTTAATCACTCTTTTTTTCTTTGTCACACAAGTTGAAAACCCTAAGGTTCTGTGTGGAAAGAGTAAAAAGGAAGAAAAAAAAGAAGAGCAAGTAGTGGATTTGGTGGGAATTGAGTCATTCAAGTAGTGGGTTTTCATCTTCTTCTTGTTCTTCCGAATTGGCAAATATATATGTTGCTGTTGTTGATGATGATGATTATTCCCATTGTTTTTATTTTATTTTATTTTTAGGTTAGTGGGTTCTTTGCTAGATGCCCACTTTTACTTGTTTCAATTAAAATTTCATTTTTTAACAAAGATTATGGTTTATTAAATACTTTGTGGCAATCGTTGGTCAATGGGGTAAATGAGTAAAGAATTGATGTGTGTATGGTTTGATGAGAACGTGTCGTGTATGGGACGGTTGACAAATTAGACCATTATTTTGGAAGAGATAAGTGATGGTGGGTGGGTGGAGCCTATTGAGATTATCAAATACTTGGACTTTTTAGGGGGATTAATGTTATTAAATACTATGTGAGGATCACAGTTGGTCATGGCTCATCCTTCCATCCGCTCAAGATTGAGTTGTTTTTCTAAATTCAATGCACTTGTAATAGTTTGTTTTTTGGATTGTATAGGAATTTATAGCTTGTGTTCTCTTTGTTATTCTTGATTTTTCATGTGAGGTTGACCTGAACTTATACAAATATTTTGATTTTATCGTAATTTCGATGATGAAGCATGATAGACACACATATGATTATATTTGATGATCAGATTTATATTCAAATATAAAAATTTGATTATATAGTTACTATTATTATTTTTTATCAACATGTATTAATGGGGGAATTTTTATTTTTTTAAAAAGACCACCAAAAGAAAAACAACCTATATATTATATTAGGATCCTCGATTCCTAGAACACAAGACTTGATATAACCAGTTTTTTTTATTTCTTTTGAATTGTTTCGAATAAGATAATTTTTAAATAGAGGATAGATACTTCAGATTTTAGCAGTGACAAAAGGAAAGTAACTTATATACTGTAAAATAGTGCTGAATTTTTACATTACAAGAGTTGATATCATCACTATTTTATTTTTGAGGAATTATTTTAGGTATTAATATAAATTATTAAATAGAGAGTTGATAATTTGAGATCTTGGATGATGGTATAAAATGGAGGGATGTCGGATTGGCTGACTTTTGGGAGATCTGGGGTTGACCACTCAGCACATATGGCGCAGGTGGGATGAGAAATGCCCCAAGTCAGAAATCACAAGGAATATTTTGTTTTATTAGTTGCAATAGGACTAAGCACTCATTATTCTAATTTCATCTTTATAGTTTCTTAAGATTGGAAAAGATTTGTATTGTTATTTTAATAGTAATATTGGCGTGACTTGACCTTATTATTAAAATAAATAAGTGGAAAAGATTTGTATTCCTATTATTATAGTAATATTGGTGTGACCTTGACCTTATGATTAAAATAAATAAGTTTCTAGATGTTGGAGCTGTCCCACGTGGGGCCATGACAATATTTTTCTCTTTTAAATTTCTGCAAGTGGTCAAAAGATTGGCAATGCCACTTTGATGGTATCCTATGTGTGTGTGTGTGTGTAAATAAGGTTAAACTTCCTCCCTTTTAGTTAAAAAATTGCTTGGCATCATGATATGAATTTGATCAGATTAGTAGTGGAATGCATGAAGGGGTATTGGAGAGAATAAAGGCAATTTAATTGAAATAATTTGTTAATATGGTCAGACCATTTACAATTTTGTTGAGTTGGAATGACGGAAAATTAACTTTCAATTTTTTTTCCTTATGTTGAAAATTTGACGTTGAATTTCTACATTAGAGTTTAGAGTTTGGTTGAGCAAAAAATATTCTTAGAATATGATTTAAATAGAGAACCCTTTTTTCTATATGTTTCTAGATCAAGTGTTGAAAAAATATTTAAAAAATACATTAAATATACTCAAAATTTTACAAAAGAAATGGTGAATTCAGTTAAGCTAATTGCCACTAGGCTGATGAGCAAGAATTTCAAAATAGGATCCATTGAATTGGTGACTGGAGGCTAATTCAATTTGGATGAAGCACAAAAATTGTTTATTAATTGACTTGATATGAATCGATATAAATTGATTAAATGAGTGATGGTTCGATCAATAGATAAATATTTCACTCCTTTGTTCCTTTTTTATACAGATGAATTATATATTTTATAATTGACTATTTGTAAAATAGTAAATTTTTTTTCTCAAATAACAACTTGAAAAAAATGACTAAATATTGGAAAAGAAATTTCTTTAATTTTTCTTATATTATTGAATTTTTTTTCTATTTTTTGCTAATATAAATAATACTTTATATACTTATTTATAAAATTTAATATAGTTATTATATTATTATGATATCACACTCATCAAATTATTGATTGAACCTATCAAATCAATAATTAGTAAGACCATTAGTTTTATGTCTGGTCCGCTTCTAAAAATATTTTTAGTGTGGCTAGGGCACTGGCAAAGGGCTAGAATTAAGAAGCAAAAAGAAAATGATAAAAAAAAAGAACAAAAGGGAATGAATAGTTAAGGGTTGTTGGAGCACAACGAAAGCAATTTAGGCACGATATTTAATTTATCAAGAATCCACAAATTACACTCACAAATTTGATGACAAAATCAACACCCGATCGATAGAAAAATAAAATAGACACATACTTACGTGGTTTGACAAATTACACCTAACTTCACGGGAGTTTTCTTTATTCCATTATGAGAAAATTTCATCAGTACAAGATAACCCCTTGAACTAGACATACTCAAATCCAAGATAAAAATTTCTTGTACAACCACTCTCATAACTATCGAAGAAATACTCATTCCATCCCTTTGTACTACCCTACTCGTAACTCAAAATAATTACCCCATTTTACGAGTATCATAAGTTACACGAGTAACTTCTTAAGTAATCAAATAAACACCTCTATTTATAATAGAAAATTACTTGCCTGCTTCACATAAAACTAGGAAATCTAATACAAGGAGTCATAATCCTAGTCAACCTTGGTCTCTAGATAACCGAGATAAATCCCAACAATCTTTTCTCATCTTAGCAATTGTTCATGACTCCATTGCAAACCAAATTCCATTAGCGTTCAAAAATACCACTGCACATGCTGAATTAGTAAAATCTTGGCACCAACGCTATTGTTAAGCCTTGTTGAATTAGGAGATCCTCCACCATTCCTTGCCAAATAGTGAAATTTCCTTTCCATCAAGTTTTTGAACTGTGAAGTAATTTGCCAATGACACTGCCCATCATCGAAAAATTAAATCTTAACTTGTAGCCTCAACCAAAAGCTCCGATACCAATTTGTTGGAGCACAACGGAAGCAATTTTGACACGAGATTTAATTTATCAAGAATTCACAAATCACACCCACAAATTTGATGATAAAATTAACACCCAACCAATAGAAAAATAAAACAGACACAGATTTACATGGTTCGGTAAATTCTACCTACCTCCACTGGAGTTTTCTTTCTTCCACTATGAGAGAATTTCATCAGTATGAGATAACCCTTTGAACTTGACATACTCAAACACAAGACAAAAACCCCTTGTACAACCACTCTCATAACTACCAAAAAAATATTCACTCTACCCCTTTGTATTAGAGATGTAAATGAGTTGAGTCGAGCTGAGCTTTGACCATTTTTTTAGACTCAAGCTCGACGAGCTAAGAAAATTGAGGCTTGAGCTCAACTCAAGTGATGGGTATCGAATCCAACAAAAATAAATACATACTCTAAACATATGATTTGTAAATAGCGATGAGTAGAGTCGTATTTCACAGGGATTGATAAGTTTTATTTCTTTCAAGTTTTCATAAATACAACCCTAAAGAAACACTGAGAGGATTTAATTCATCAACAATATTAAAACCCAGAGAGACCCAACCTTAGCCAACAAACACACACACACACACACACACGAGTTTCATCTAAACTAGATTATTTATCCACATAACATAAATCATGCATATTACCATACATAACTATGTTATTTGCCACAAATATTAGAACAATTAAACAATTACGAATTTAATGTTATAATTGACAGAACAAATATTCTAAACTATCAAATTTGGGCCGTAAATTCAATAAACCTGAATACTCGTAATGAAAACAAAAGATAAATAAATACTTAAGAAATAAGGAAAACAAATTAAAACATTTAGATCTCACAAATATTGAAGAAACCAAAATTTGATAATTCCTTAGGCTAGAGCAAGAGTTTAGCAACTCATGAAAAGAAGAAAATGCAGGAAACTAAAAATATGCTGAATAAAAGAATGAAAAGCTCCTATGAAAGATACCTAGTTCCATATAAATAGTCTTAGGAAGCAAGACACGCCCACACTCAAATTATTTCCATCTTTCATTCCTCGTCTACCTAGTTCCATATAAATAGTCTTGGGAAGCAAGACATGCTTACACTCAAATTATTTCCTTCTTTCATTCATCGTCTCCTTGGGAATGCGATCTTTGCTCCAAGTATGTCAAGTACTCGATTTTCAATTGCACTTAACTTGAACTTTCAATTTGCTTCACAAAATATAAAATGAAAATTAAAACCCAATAAATAAGCATTTTTACTATTAATCACAAGGGAAAATTATACGATTAAAAAGACAAAAATGCAACTTAACATCGAGCCCTTGTTCGGGTTCGGCTCGACTCGACTTGACTTGACTCAATTTGTTAGGTTCGAACTTATCAATAAACTATAGCTCGAGTTCAGGCCCGCTTAAGCTCAAAAAGTTAGATTATTTTATAAAAAATTCCTAAATTAATATATTTTATTATTTTTTATATATGAATATTTTTTTAGAAAAAAAACATAGGTGCAAGCCGACTCGCGAACTTGCAAATAAGAATTATTTGGCTCGAGCTCAAATTCTTCGAACTTGAACTCGAACACTTTTCGAGCTAGCTCGTCAGGCTCGCAAGCTGGTTCGGTTCGTTTGCATCCCTACTTGATAATGCCCCACTCATAACTCAAGATAACTATCCCACGAGTATCATCAGTTCCACGAGTAACCTTTCAAGTAATCAAATAAACACATCTATTTATAATAGAAAACTAATTGACTACCTCACATGGAATTGGAAAGCCAAATACAAGGAGTCTTAATTCTAGTCAAACTTGATCTCCGGATAATCGAGTCAAATCCCAACAATGATATTCTCCATCTTAACTTGAAATTCTTCATCCATCATCTTTGTCTCCCCCCAAAAGGCAATTATATGAGTTTGCAAATGTTTATCAAATCCAAATAATGCTTGAATTTGATTTCCGAAATGGTCTTCGTCAACATATCTTTGTCTTTCACAAGCTCCTCGATCGAACTCAAAGCATAAGCAACCAGTTTTGAATATGAAAAATGCTGTGGTGGTTTGATCTACCTCATCTCTATTTTGCAAGCCGAATGATAGTTCTGTAGTGAATCAATGTCTTGCTGCTGATTAGGTGATAATGAGCTCCCGCCGGCTTCATCCACCACCTTTTGTGTTCCTTTTAAAACATGTGGATCGCTAATCTCAAACTCCACATTCTCTATAACGCCTTGTTGAATACTTTCACCTTGCTCCACCTTCTTCAACATAGAATACTCATTGAAAGTCATATCTCTGCTGATAATTAGCTTGGAGCCCTTTTTATAAGTACACCACAAACGATAACCCTTGACTCTATCTGCATAAATAGGAACATGCACTTCCTTGCCCTCGGCTTAAGCTTCCCATCACGAACATGTGCATAGGCCAGATACCCAAATACTCTCACATTTGAGTGATTAGCAGGAGACCCTGACCAAACTTCTATTGGTGTCTTGCAGTCCAAAGCAGTCGATAGTGACCTATTCACCAAATAACAAGTAGTATTAACAACTTCAGCCCAAAAATCCTTGGACAATCCGGCGTTAAAGAGCATGCATCTAGCTTTATCTAAATAGTCATGTTCATCCATTCTGCAACTCTGTTTTGCTGTGGTGTATGAATAACTGTGCAATGCCTCATAATCCCCTCCTTATCACAGAACTCCTGAAATTCCTTATTGCAAAACTCCAAGCCATTGTCAGTCCTCAAGCATTTGACCTCTTTCTCGATCGACTTCTCAATTAAGGTCTTCCACTGCTTGAAGTTGACAAATATTTTATCCTTACGCTCAACATGTACATCCATACTTTGCATGAGAAGTCATCAATGAATGTCAGTATGTACCTAGTACCACTATTTGAGGGAACTTGAGAAGGCCCCTAAAGATATGAGTGAATGTAATCTAAGGTGCCTTTGGTCTTGTGAACTGCAATGTTGAACTTTACCCTGTGTTGCTTGCCAAGAACACACTGCTCACAAAAATCCAACTTCCCAGTCTTTTCTCCACAAAGTAAACCCCGTTTGCTTAACTCTGACATTCCTCTCCCATTCATATGCCCAAACCACATATGCTATAACCTCGTAGTATCATTGAGTGATGAAGAAACTACTACAGTACCTAAAATTGTACTGCCCTGCAATATGTAAAGACCGTTCCTCTTCTCCCCCTTCATGATTAGTAGAGCACCTTTGGAAACTTGCAAAATTTCATCTCGAGTTCTATACTCACACCCATTCTTATCTAAAGTACCCAGCAAAATTAGGTTTTTCGTCAAATTAGGAACATCATGCACATCTATCAGCGTCCTCACAATTCCGTCGTGCATTCTGATTATTTTTATGCCAATCCCAACAACTCTACAAGATGTATAATTTCCCATGAGCATTTTACTACCATCGTATTTCTGATAAATAGTGAATCAATCCTCTCGTGGGTACATATGGTAATAACAACCACTATCTAAAATCCACTCGGAACTCAAAAGACTCTTAGTAACATTGAGAGGAAGCGTTCCATCAGATTCATCCTTAACAGTTCCAGCAACATCATCCTATTTTTGATAAAAAGATTTACCTGAATCCTCCTCCTTTCCACGTTTTGAACAATTTCATTTCCAATGCCCCTGTCCACTGCACCTAAAGCATTTATCATTTGATTTTAGCTTCCTTCAGGATTTAGATCGGCCTCTACTCTTTCCCCTTTCTTTTGGTTTCCAATCCTTCCCTACTTTCACCATCATTACTACCTAGGACATCTTTCTCAATTCATTCGAATTCAATGAGGCCTTTACATCCTCCATTGATATCGTATCTCTCCCATATAGTAAAGTAGTAACTAAATGCTCAAAGGATTTAGGTAGAGAACACAAAAGAATTAATGCTTGAGCTTCATCCTCAATTTGTAGATCTATACTAGCGAGATCCATTATCACCTTATTGAAATAATCAATATGTTGAGTGATAGATGTACCTTCCTTCACCCTACAGATGTACAACTGCTGTTTCAAATACAATTGATTTGTAAGGGACTTCGTCATGTACAGACTCTCCAGCTTTGACCACAATCTTACTAGTGTACTTTCTGTGGTGACCTCTCTTAGTACATTATCTGCCAACGATAACATCAAAGTACCGTAAGCCTTCGCCATAAATTCATCCTTGTCTTCATCTGAAAGCGTCTCTGGCAAGAAATCTATGCCCTTTAGCGCTCTCTGCAAACCTTGTTGACATAGAAGAGCATGCACCTTCATCTTCCAAAGCCCAAAATCGTTCTTTCCATCGAATTTCTCCACATCATACTTTAAGGTGAATATTTGGTCAATTTGGCTCTGATATAAGTTTTTTGTAACCCAAAAAGACCAAATAATCATAATTGAGAAATACAAGTAAAGTAATTAAATGAAAAAGAGCACAAGATTTAACGTGGTTCGACGATGTGCCTAATCCACAAGACAAAGAGATGGATTTATTGATTTCAAATCAAATGCCAAGTACAAGTTCAAGTCCCACAAATCTCACAAAAACACCCAACACCTACGTCCTAACCTCTGTTAGAGAGAAAAATCTCAAAAAGAGTCTAGAACTACTTTTAATAGGTTTTGCTCTCTCTAGAAAACCATGAAAAAATGGGGTTTAAATACCCAAGCAAATCACATAAGGGGCTTGGGCCTGCCTTGCGCACTACACCGGGGCGCACATGATTTGCGCCCTAGGGAGCAAGCGCCCAAATTGGGCAGAATATGTTGTGCCATGGTGCACAAAGTTTGCGCCTTGGTGCAAAAGGGATAGAAGCACTTGTGCCCTGGCGCAAGGCGCAACTTGCGCCGTGGCACACAATGTTCTGTCCACGTGCGCCGGAGCATGCCTCGTCATGCCGCCTTAACGTCTTCTTGCTCGTTCCCGCACTATTTCGTACCGTTTCTTTGCCTTTTTCACCATTTCTCATCATTTTCAACTAGAATTTCAAAGCACACTCAACAAGGGTATTCATGAAAACTCACAATCTATTAAGGGATTAATATTCTAGATGATGATAATAATAATAATAAGGGATTAATATTAGATATTGTTCAAGGAGGGTAAATGCTACTTTGAGGGACTAATTTGTTACATAACCTATAGTTCAATGGCAATTTGTATTTATCTTTTCATAATTTACTTAGAGAAGATGAATATAATTAAGAAAAGGATAAGAAATTGTCACGTTTTCCAGTTCATATTTTTGTTGTGTTTTAAATGTAAACTTGAGAATAATTTATGAAGTTTGAACTTTGAAGTTGTGCTCCTTTACGGCCAGGGTAAAGTCACATCATCAAAATTAATATTAGCTTTAGCTGAGTCGCGTGAGAAAAATAATGTCCATTTACACAGTTTGACACTAAAGAATTGGTTCCACATAAAGTTTTTTGAAAAAAAGATAGAGCATAGCACTAATTTGTAAGGTATACATAACTTGAAGTCAAATTTGGAGGCTTCTCCTGCCTTATGGTTGGGAAAATTTTTATTGCTATCATTTCTTTATCATCAATAATGGGCTGCAGGCCACCTTAAAGTCAAAACCCTTTTTTTTTTTTCAATAAATTTGAGCCAGCTAATAATATGATTTTTAAGATTTTATGTTCATTAAGTTTCAATGAAGTTTTAATATTTCCAGAAGGCAACAACCAGCAGATATGATTATTTTAAATCTTTTGAAGTTTATATTATAAGTTAAAATTAACAATTAATTCAGAATTCTTTTTATTATCATTCCGAACTTGTAAATATGCAAACAAGGTAATGTTAAATTAATGAAAAATTTCTCATACATAAAAATTTTAAATTTTATATTTGTGTATATACACACATAAAAAATTCATCAAAATTAATTTTTAATTAAAAATTTTTTGCTTGATGATGGGCGTCAGTGCTAAAATTTAATTGGAAAATAAAAATAATTATGTATTATATGTAAAAAAAGTTAAAGCATAATATTTAATACTCCATTATATGTCAAAAATAAAATTACAAGACAACTTATCCAATTTTTTGGTGGGTATGTATTTTTAGGTTTTATGATACTAATCGGTGAAAGAAATCATCAAACTGAATTTCATTATTTTAGAAATTAAAGAAATATCTTTTCACCAAGAAAAAAACTAAAAAATACGAAATAATCACATATTTAGTTTTTCTATTGTGCTTTACTGGGATCTTTCCTGAGTGATATATATACAAGTAGGGGTATCAACAGGTCAGATTTGGATCAAATAAGCTATATTCAAATTCGATCCGATATCATATAAGATCTTCGTTAGTAAGTACCACATTCGAATCCAATAAATATCCAAAATTCAATAAAAAAATTCAATCCAATTTAAATTTCCCCCTATTTTGGATTGTGTAAATATATTGTATTTATAAAGTAAATTTATGTCATATTTGAATTTTTGACAACCTTCGATTATATATTAATCTAAAAATTAAATATTGGAATACTATAAACCCCCTATTTCACATTATATTAATGCATAGATGAATTATTATACATTATTATATTTGATATTTAATCAGTATCCCTTTTATTTTTTAAGCTAAAGACTCAATATTAATTGCATATTATAGATGTTAATATAAATATTATGTCAATATAATATATAGATTTTATTTAATTTTTTTATTAATATTATATATAAGAGTATTAATTTAATAAAAAACTATTAAAACTCTTCTTCGAATTTTTGACAGATTGGATTATTTAATTCCATATCCGATCCACTTATTTCAAATTATGAATATTTATAATTGAATCTCACCCATCAAATATTTTAATTAGATAAAAATTTTAATATTCGGATTGAGTTCAAATTAAATTCGGATTAAAATATGATCTATTGATAGCCCTAATAATACAAGAGACAAAATTAGAAATTCGTAGCATCACGTCAAAACTCAAAACATTTGGGTCATGGCCTTTTGGCCCATGTCAACATACCAACACCTGAACACCATATTGGGCTACTTTTTCCAGGTGAATCCCGAAGCCATACCCAAAAATTTGGCCCAACTATGAATTTGAAACCGAGGTTTTGCATCGTATCGTTATCTGCGCAAAAGCTTGTTACAATTTCGAGCCAAATATGATAATTATATAGGTAGGGATGGCAATAGGGATATACTTCCAACCCAATTTAATGGGTTGGGTAGAGATATTTTTCGGTGGGTTTAGTTTGGCTTGGATTTGTTTGAGTTAATATGGAATGGATTCAGGTAAATGGACTGAAAATGAGTTAAAAACGTATTGTAATTAAATTTAAACCTCAAAATTAACTTAAAAATTTTCAATTTAATCTAACTCGTTAATTTATATACATTTAGATCCATTAATAATTTTTGAAAGTCATTATTTATCTCTAATATATTGTAATTACATTCATATCATAAATAAAATATTAAATCAACCTCCAAACTAATTTTCCGGTTTCACTCCCCGGACCATTTCACAAATTATGGGGAAAAAAAACCCTAAATATTTAGAGGGATTCTTGTTTTATTCATACAGTAAGATGGTAAAACTTCTGCTCTTTCTCATGAATTCTTCATCTTTGCAGTAAAATTTATATTCATATGTAAAATCAATTTGATTTCGAAGCAGTGGTTTTTGTACATTATCAAAACTTTGTATTGCCAAATTCATTATGTAAAAAGATAATTTTCTAATTTCAAATATTAGGGACAACTATCTCTAAGATCAAAATAATAACTGTTACAGAATAATAAATAAACTACAAATTAATTTAATTAAGTAATAAGTCGAGTGACTTGTGACCCAATAATATAAGTCTCTCTTATTAAATGGGAGATCTTGAATTTGTATGCATGTTTTTAATATATATTGGACCCGTATGAATTCAATCCAATTTATTTTTAATTCATGAATGTAAACTCATTTTGAATCCAATTCATTACGATTCAACTCTTACACAATCCAACCAATCAATTTGACACTCATAATTATAGGGTATAACGTAAAATTCATTAACTGTATAGTTGGTTGGAGTTGGGTGCGAACAAGGATTTCCCTCTATCATGAGCCGCTATCTACTAGCATCCTAACCCTCACTAAATTGAGCCCAGTGGCTGCTGACAATGCATTCAAGTGTCGACTAAATACACCATTAATCTATTCATAAGTTTATCTTTCGATCAATCCAGTGACTGGTTTTGACTATCTTGCCCCCAAGAATTCATGAACTTTTCAGACTTTCTCATCCCATTAATTTTAATGGGGTTTGGTGTCTACCACTAAAAAGCATGAGAAATTGTAATCATTCCCACAAGGGCTCACCCCTTCTTGATTTTTAGTATTCTTAACTGTAATGATTCATTTTTCTTTAAGATATTTAAGAGATAAAAACAGAAGTTCATGCCGGTGATAAAACATCATCACCATTACATTGACATATATGTGTGACAATATTGTTGACTAATACATAGTTTTTTTAATGGGAATTCAATAATAATTTCGACGCAAACAATGAAAATCGACCCAGGAGAAGATCAAGAAGGCGAAGGAGCCAATTCAGGAGCTAACACATAGGAATTGGAGTGGGGAAGCCAACAGGGAGTTTGCGAATAGTAAGGACAATCCCTCGGACGTGCAAAGAATGCGGCACACTCAGCCACTGATCTTTGAAATGGCTGTCCAGGAATGCAATTTTTCCTCAAATCAAGCACCCCATTCTTGATCAAACTCGTACAAATCGGCCCGACTTGTGTAAAATAGTTATCAGACAGAGACAGATTAGCCAACTTACCAAGCCCACATAGTACTTCCGGGACAGTTCCATGCAGCAGGTTGCCAGCAAATTTGAGAACCTCTAGCTTTTCTAAACACCCCAAAGACGGGGGAAGAGGGCCCGTCAGGTTATTGTTCCCGGCGTCAAAAACCACGGCCTCTTTGAGAAGTCCCAATTCATTCGGCAGACACCCGGTCAGGAAATTGTTAAGCAGCAAAATCTCTGATAAACCCGAGAGGGCCTTGGCAATGCCACGTGGGATCGGCCCGAATAATTTGTTATTGGCTAATGTAAGATAGAGAACATGAGTAGTCATTCCTATGTTATCAGGCAGCTTGGTCATGAAATTATTGTTGTTAAGAAATATGACATCGATGTCTTTGGTGAACAACTCCGGAGGGACCGAGCCGGAGAAGAAATTGAAGCGTATGTCCAGGAAAGACAGACTATCCATGCCCAAGAAGGCAGATGGAAAAGGCCCGGAGAATTTGTTGTTGCTGATGTCTAGCTCGTATAGATAGGGGAGATGGGCGATGTTTGGTGGGACTATCCCGGAGAAATTGTTGGAATTGGCGTGGAAAAGGGCTATATCAGGGAGCTGATCCAGGAACCCAACCAGGGTTGGCGAAGATAATTGGAACCCATTGAAATCAATGGAAGCAAGCGCAATGGCTGATCTGTTATCTGGGGGGCTTTCGCAGTAAAATCCCTTGTATTTGCATATATCTGCGCCAACCCAAGAGGCGGTGATGTTTAAGGGATCAGAGGTTATCAAGGTCCTGAATTTTTGAATGACGGGATAAATTATTGCCAGCCTTTGATCAGCAAAAACCAGCTGATCTACTATAGTAGAGACTAATGGTGGCTGAGTAACTTGTACTAGTCCGCCGTGGCCGCCAGCGGCAGCGGTGGCGCCGGCGATGATATTTGGAGAGAGTAGTAGGATTATGCTGAAGATCAGAACTTCCATGTTCTGATCAAAATATTTATGCTCATTTTGGTCTGCATTGCTCTATATTTATTCTTGCAGCAGCCAAATGAACATGGAAAGCAACTAAAAAGAAAGATAACAAAGTAATCATCACTTTTGTAGTGTGGAACTTCAAAGTGTGCAGTGTGTTAGGTTTCTCTCTTATGCGTTGAAGTGCCTTAATTGGGTCGGTGGATAATCAAAGTTAATGCGGATAAGCACTATTTTTAATGTGTAATTAGGGTATTATATATGCTCATAATGTGCATGATAAGCTATATATATGTACTAATCCAGCCATTTGTGATTGTGAGGCAAGCAAATTAGCTAGATGCACTCAATGTGATAAAGTAAGTAATCCACCAAAATCTGGATTAACTGTTGAGGACCTTTGCACTATTGTCATCCATATTGGTCTTCTCAGAAGACCCAACATGTGCATATTAGCCATAATTTTTATATACCATTGACAAAGAGAAAATGAAAATTTAAACCAATTGAGAAATTATGTAATTGATCTAAATGAGTTTTGATGAGCAATCTAAAAAAAACGTCCTTGAAAATTCAAATAAATTCTTAATATCTTTTTATCCGCACTTGTTTTGTTGTATTTTACTTCTCTCCAAAAATTTTGTTTTCTTTTTACAAAAAACTATCCTACATTTTGTGTGATTTTTGGATTAAGTTCGAATCACCAAACTTAAATCTTGAGATTCAACTTCATACAATACTCTAACTAAAAGAACTATTTTCTGAAATAATATGATGTCCGAAATTACTTGAAACAGTTGCATTCGATCACTCCTTGAAAAAGGAGGCTTTAGGTACACTTTTGACATTTTGCTAAGTATTTAACTTTTCTTCTTCTTGAACCACAGAAAAAATTATTATATCAGTATGGAATCAAAAAATGAAGGGTAATATAAAAATATCAATGTTAATGGTATATATTAAAAAAAATTAATTATTTTGTCATTAATGGTATTCTTCATGTAACAATAACTTTTATTTTATTATATTACTTAATACTGACAATAACTAATATTTTAAATTGTCGTAATTGATAATTAGTGATACAACTATAACATCCTAATAAGACACTATAAAAAAAAAATTCAACACTAGTGACAAAATAATAAGCAATCAAGTAAGGATTATCATTAATGATATGTATTAAGTAACAATAACTTTTATCTTGTCACTAATGATAATTTTTAAGTGAATAATTTTTGCTTTATCATAACATAACTCAATAGTAACAAAAACTAATGTTTAAAATCGTCATCACTAGTGACACCCCTAGAGTGACAATAAATTGTCACTAGAATTTATGGTAAAATTTTTATTATCACTAGGTTGTCACCATAATATATCACTAATTATCAATGGAGATAACTTAAATATTATTCTTGTCACTATATAGCTTATAAAAATAATTAAGGTGACAGAACAAAATCTTTTGTCACCTAATATATATAATTAGTAATAATTTTTACATTGTTATTTATTATTTTGTCACTAATTTATTTTTTTCTTGTAGTGAGAATACAAAAATGCATGACACTATGATTTATTACAAAATTTTCATTGTTACTATAAATGTATCATTGATTATCAATGGTGACAACTTAGTTAAGTACTATTTTTGTCACTATTAAATTGAGGGTTAAATTTATTTTACCTCTTTATACTATGAGGTATGTATTAAATACCCCCCATCTACCTCTAAAATCTTCAAATACCCCATATACTATCAAAATTCTTCAAATACCCCCCTCAAAATCTTCAATTACTGATTTAACCTCAAAAAATAACTAAATAGCATAAAAACCTATTTAGTTATTTTCTGATGTTAAATCAGTAATTTACT
This sequence comes from Jacaranda mimosifolia, assembly GCA_018894105.1. NCBI lineage: Eukaryota > Viridiplantae > Streptophyta > Magnoliopsida > Lamiales > Bignoniaceae > Jacaranda > Jacaranda mimosifolia. The sequence goes on from CM032123.1 coordinate 5,480,594, forward strand.
ATAGAATTTTAACACTGTCAGCTATTTCACCAACGACAGATGACTTTTGAGGAGGGCATTTGAAGAGTTTGGTAGTACAAAGGGGTATTTGACACCTTTGAGGGTGGTATTTGAAGATTTTGAAAGTAAATGGGGGTATTTGATACATATCCCATAATATATGGGGTAAAATGAATTTAACCCTTAAATTAACAAAGGATATTAAAACAGTAAAACAATTTTTTTGATTACTTAATATTTTTAATTATTAACAACTTTTGTATCATTACTTAATTATTTTGTCATAATTTTTTGTGTATTGATCTGCTATTTAACCCAACCCCACACCCTCTATGCATTTCTGTATGGCGAATGGAGATTCATGGCGATCATTGTTTCTTGATGCAGTCCAGCTAGCATTGTTTCCGCTGTAGAGACTCCTTGGAATCCTGAGAGGGACCACCTACAAGTTGTGCGACCCGCCATTCATGGTAAAATTCTTGTCTAGAGTCTGGACTTAAGTCTCGATCGGTCAATTCAATTTGGGCTAATTAAATTTTTTCTGCCAAGGAACCGATCAAGTTTTAGGTTCAAATGATATTCTAAATCGAAACTTTGAAATATTAAGACACATAGCTTTAGGTTATTTTTTGTCATGTTTTTTGTTTGATTTTATTATGTATTGATTATGTTTTTTTAGTAGAATGAATTATTAGAGAATGCGAAAGTTGTTTTTTGGTATGTTTTGGGAGATACATTTTTTACAGTAACGGTCAAATCAATGCTTTTCTTGTTGGGTTTTTAGAGTGAAAATGGAATTAAGTAATTTTTTTAATATTAAAATAATAATAAAAAATATACAATGTGTATATAATATACGTATGTATATATTAAAAAATGTGTGTTTTAGAAGAAAAATGAGGATATATTTAGTTATGTAACATAACCAAACAAAGCTTTACAGCCCGTTTGGTTTGATTTCCAAAGGTCATTTCCATTTCCAACCATTTCTAAAAGTTGGAAAATTATTTATTAAATGAAAATAGAATTTGATATGTATTTGGATGAAACGTTGGAAAGTAATAATTATAATAAGTTATAGGATTGAAAAGCAGGTTAATTTATATTTTTTATGTTTAAAGAAATTTATTTTTTAAAATATAGGCATATTTTATTAATTTAAAAATGATAGTGGGTATTTTATGTCAAATCAAAGTTGAATTTGATTGATGTATAATAGAATGATATGGTAGATTTAGAAAGAATTTTAGGAAGAAAATGTGTACTTTTTCTGAAAAAAGTTGTGAGAAAGTATTTGTTTTTAGTTTTCATTTCCACATAAAAATGAAAATGGGGATTGAAAATGAAACCAAACACCCAATTAGTTTTCTTTTTCATTTAAATATTTGTTTTGACTATGCATTTAGTCTGCTAGTAAAATTATAGAGTCATATATAATAATAATAATAATAATAATAATAATAATAATAATAATAATACGGCAATCATCGACTTAAACTTCGAACTTTTTGTTGAGGCAATTAGGGTAAGAGGGTGTTTGGACCAACTTATATGATTTTCAAAACATTTTATACGATGCTTGAGAGCTTATAAGATGTCAAAAAATATTTGATAATTTTTTAAAAAAATAAGATGTTAAGAGTTTACAAACTCTTTTTCAAAAAGTTAGGAATTCTTAACTTATTTTTAGGATCTTAACAAATTTTCTTAATTTTAAGTATATTAATTACAAAATTATCATAACTAACATCTTATAATTTTCAAAATCTGATTTTATTCAAATAATTTAAAATTTTATTTTTTTTTAAAACAAAGATATAGTATCTTATAAGTTTCAAAAATATCTTATAAGATATAGGAACTTAAATACCCTCTAAGTCAGTGTTCCTAGAATAACCATTATATATATGTACATATATAAATGGTTAATGTTTAACTTCAAAAGATTTCAATATGGTATGCACGCGGTTAATCATATATATAAAAGAAAACATACAATATTTGTATTAAGTTATTTGGTTCTTAAAGTTTTGCATGTTTTTATATTTCATGTGGTTTCTTTTTATATATGCCTTGTCATATCTATGTCTAGGGATGGGATGCAGAGCCAAAGCCAAACTAACTTAATAAAATTTGATTTTTACTTTTGAGTCAGTCTCAAATCATTTATATCTGGACTCAATACTTCACGAGCTCAATTAGCAATGTTATTGATATATATTCTATTCCTATTTTCATGAGTTTATCTATTATGGACTATAATATTCTATGATGAATTAATGCATGTTATATTTTAAGTTATTAATTTTTTAATTACTTTACCAAAATAAAATTTTCAAACTCAAACTTGAATTTAAGTTTTTGTAATGTAAAATTTACTTGAAATTTAAGTTAAATCTAATCGAATTGAATCAAGCTCGAATTTTTTTTAACTTGAGCTTGATCTCATAAAATCAAGCTCATTGAGTCTAAACTTAATTTCATTTTGAATCCTCTATTCCATCTTCTATTTCAATTTGTTATACTTATGCTAAGTGTATCTGATTCTCAATTAATTCTTTTTAGAAGAAAATATTTTATACCCATATCATATATCATAAAATGAAATAGAAAATAAAATAAAAATAAAAAAAATTTAAATTGCTTAAATTTAGACCTAATATATACAATTCAAATTTGACTTGTGAATTTTTTTTCATAAATTTGACTCAACAACTGTACTCTAGTGGTATCCACGCATCATAATTCATAAAATTGTATACCAAGTGGAAAATCAAACCCCATATACTAATTATGAGTTGCTCCATTGGTTATAAAAGTTGAAAATAAAAGCGCTAGCTGTAGTATCTGGTGGCAATAATTCATTTCGAATTCAAGGCTAGCTCTAAATATTTTCAATTAATAGAATATTTAATGAATTTGGTATGTTAAGAATTTATTTTCATTGAGGTTTATACGAATTAGAAAAAAAAAAATAAAAAATCATATATTGGGAATTCACAAACAAGTTCGTAAAGCAGCCCCCCCCCCCCCCCCCCCCCAACACGCACACAAAAAAAGGAGATAAATACAAAAAGTAATTTTGGATGCTTGAAGCGCATACTTAATTAGCTCTAATGATTCTTAAAGGAGAAACGTCAACTTTTTCTTTTTCTTTTTCTTTTTCTTTTTTGCTGCCATATAAATTATACCTATACAGAATCTTTTAATGTGCCGCAGGCATTCTTCCACAAATGAGAACTTACCTACCTGTTTAACGAAATTTGATTATTCACGCGTAACAATAGTATTTGTACAAGTTATTAATTCATTTGACAACTATATAATAATATTAATTTGATATTTAGGGAGTCAATTAATATACCACCTAACAACCAAAATGGGCCATAAATGTGCCACCTAAAATCATTCACTAATGCTGCTGTTACTTATATTTATGTCATGTGTAACGCGAAATGTTACAACTTACATGACCAATGATTTAAATTGATTAATTACATATGCTATCTTAATATATACATCATGTTTATATATAGTAAGTTTGTATTAAAGCGTGAATAAATGATTTGCGATCCGTTTTCTTGAAATCAAAACATCATGCATACATACATATAAACTCAGATCCTACATTGAACTAAACTTTAATTTTCAAAAGAAAATTATGAATGAAAACTTATTTACTGTAATAGTTCATAAATTAATTTACTTGAGTTGAAATTTAACAAGCATACGGCAATGCATTTGATGAAATTGCATTGACTAGCTTCAAATTTGACTAATACTTAATGGAATTATAGTACATTTGCTCTACAAATAATAATTTCAACTCAAACTATATTATGTAACTATTAGAATTTTTTATAATCACATATGAAAAGATGGCTATGTCAATTATCTTCTATTTTTTATAAGAGATTGAAATTTTGGATTTGTTTATGATGGTAGTAGTTCGTGAATCAATTATAAAATTGTGAAATTCAATTTAATTAGTATTTAATAAAATTATTGTGATAAACTTCAATTTGATTACATCAATCAATAAAATTATTATGAAAAATCTATTCTTTAATTAATAATTATAATTTAAATTAAATATTTTGCGGCAACGAAGAATTCACACAATCACATTAATTAAAGAACTATTTACTAACACCTTCTCTTATCATTATTATTATTATTATTATAAAAAATTATGGAAACAAATCCACAGACAGACTGGTATTGACTGCTGAGAGAGGGGCCTTGGAATCCCCCACCTCTCTTCTCATTGCTTTTACCTTCACGTGATATCTGACTCTGTTCCCGCATTTCTATTCCGACATCTGCTTTCTTCATATCTTACATGCTGTTGTCACCGTATGCCAACTTTCCTTTTCCCTCCCCCATGTCTCCTCTTATCCCTCACATGTTACTGTAAAAAATGTAGGTTTAGTCCTACCCCTTTCATTACTACTCCTGTTCTTGTTTGAAATCGATTCTGTCCTCCATCTCAAGATAAAAGTATCATCCAAACAATGACAGAGGCCTATCCCAACAAAAATTACTACTGCACTACCTCAATACCCTTCTCTTCCATTTTTTTACTACATTTCCATTGAGTTCAGGAAGATGGAGAAACCGCATTATCATTTCCTGCAAAATGTGCTTATTTTTATCTCTATCTACTCGCATTATTTCATCATTGCCCTTTCTTCCACTTCTCCCGGAAAGAACCTATTGCTACCATCCGATGCATCTGCTTTGCTGGATTTCAAGTCAAAAGCTGATTTACGGAACAATTTGGATTTTTCTCCTGAAAAGGGTTTTGCATTCTGCAAATGGGAAGGTGTACAGTGCTCCAATTCCAGGGCAGTTAAAGTGATCATAGAAAGCATGAATCTTGGCGGGTTTTTTGCTCCCAACACTCTGAGTCGACTCCGCGAGCTCCGGGTTCTCAGTCTCCACAACAACTCCCTCACGGGTCCAATTCCAGATTTTTCCGGTTTGATCAATCTGAAGGTTCTTTTTCTTTCTCGCAATTACTTCTCCGGCTCTATTCCTCCTTCCATTTCCACCCTTCATCGTCTCAAAACTCTTGATCTTTCTTATAACATGCTGGCCGGTTCAATCCCCATTTCTTTGAACGGTTTAGATAGATTGTACTATCTCCGGCTCGACTTCAATCGGTTCAACGGTTCAGTCCCGCCGTTTAACCTTTCCTCTCTGCAAATCTTTAACGTTTCTCACAATGACCTCACCGGTGCAATCCCAGTGACCCCAACTCTTTCCGTCTTTAACACGTCGTCGTTTGCTTTAAATTCCGGGCTTTGTGGTGAGATTATCCACAAAGAATGCCGTTCGACGCGACCCTTTTTCGGCCAGCCAACATCCACCGCAGCGCCGCCTACGCCGGCGGCGGCACTCAGTCAAACAGCCCAGTTACAGGGCGGCGTTGGGTTAAGCAGTAAAGGCGTGATGAAGAAGCACAAGAGGGCTGCTTTGGTGATTGGGTTCTCACTGGGACTGTCTCTTTTTGTCATTTCACTGATATGTTTCGCTTTCGCCGCGGGGAAGTGCAATAGGTCGCGGAAAGGCGCAAGTACGAAAATGGGCTTGGAGGCTAGCGTGACGGGGAATGCAGAGGCTGTGATGAGAATTGCTGAAGAAAACGATGAGCTGGAGGAGAAGGTGAAGCGAGTGCAAGAGGGGAAACAGCAGCTGCAGACGGTGGGGAGGAGCGGGAGCTTAGTTTTCTGTGCGGGTGAGGCGCAGGTGTATACGATGGACCAGCTGATGAGAGCTTCTGCGGAGCTGTTGGGGAGGGGGTCAATGGGAACCACCTACAAGGCGGTGCTCGACAGCCGTCTGATTGTTACCGTGAAGAGATTGGACGGCGGGAGATTGGCGGGCACAAGCCAGGAGGTGTTTGAAGGGCACATGGAAGCAGTGGGTGGGCTGAGGCATCCTAATTTGGCGCCTCTCAGGGCTTATTTTCAGGCTAAGGAGGAGAGGCTTCTGATCTATGATTACCAGCCCAATGGCAGTCTTTTTTCTCTTATTCATGGTTAGTTCCTGTTTCTGATCAATTCGGCTTCTTAAACAGCTTTCAATAAGTTATATGAATCAGTTTATGACTAGTTGGCATGAAAACAAACTTGTCCAGATCTGGATATGGTGATCCCTTTAATTCATACGAGTATTAGTTAGATTCTTTTTATGCTTATATAAGCCGCTAGATTATATATAATTGTGCCAGCATTTTCGTTGCAATATATGGCCGCGCCCTAATCAAGAGGTACGTATATAAATATTGGTTGTTTCATGAAATTGTCACAAATTCAAGAGACAGTAATAAAGGCATAAGTTAAGACAATCTGAAATCTCGGATAGTGTTTAATAAATAATTGTCTAAAGATGCTCTTGGGAGATGTAGTAGCCTCTAGTTTATTATTATGTATGTATGTTATTATGCCTTTTGACATGACAAGTATATATGACCACAGCGTTGTTTAAATCTAGGCAACAGTGCTATCTCTGTATGGAGAATCTAGCAGGTGACTATGTGGGCAAGTGATATGTAGTTTACTTTATTGTTCTGTAGCCTAATCCAAGATTTACTGTAAACCCTTGTAATTAAGCACTTATCCTATACAAGAACTTGGTCAAATAGCCTGAAATTTTGGGCTTCTCATTTGTATCATCCACCCCACTCAAAAGTATCATGTCTGATAAACTGCATTCTTCACTTTCAATTCTCTGTTCTATTTTCTAAGTCATCTCATATATCAACTTAATGAATATATGTCAAGTGTATTTGATTTTAAATCAATTATCTATGTATTGATTTCATTTTAGCATGGAAACTGCCCTTCTTCTTTTATCTATGAAGTGAATTTTTTGGTTGATAATGGCTTCCACATTCATTGTATAGGTTCAAAGTCATCTAAGGCGAAGCCACTCCACTGGACATCGTGCTTGAAAATAGCCGAAGATGTAGCTCAAGGCCTCTGCTACATCCACCAAGCATGGAGGCTTGTTCATGGCAATCTTAAGTCCTCCAATGTCCTCCTCGGCTCTGACTTTGAAGCCTGCCTCACCGACTATTGCCTCATTGCCATAGCCAGCCCATCCACGGACGAGGATGCTAATTCCACTGCCTACAGAGCCCCAGAAGTTCTAAAATTCAACAACCGGGAAGCAACTTCCAAGTCCGACATTTATTCCTTTGGGGTTCTTTTACTGGAGCTTCTGACGGGAAAGCAGCCGACCCAGCACCCGAATCTGATTCCGGATGACATGATCAGTTGGGTGCGGTCTGTTAGAGGTGAGGATGACGGGGAAAACAGGTTAGAAATGCTTCTTGAGGTGGCTATGGCTTGTCGGACGGCTTCCCCGGAGCAAAGACCGACGATGTGGCAAGTCTTGAAGATGATACAAGAAATTAAGGAGGTGGTCTTGTTTGAGGATAGTAAATTTAATCCAAATTGATGGACTTGGCAGCTCTTTTGCTCCCTACTGTTCAGCATTGAAAATTGTTATGGGTATACAAAGTGGGTATTTACAATGTATTAATTGAGACAACCAACAATGTTAATAACATTAGCTTTTATCTCACCTGCACTCCTGGCCAAAGATATATATGGGAAAGCACAAGTAGAAGCAGTACTTCAATTACAATAGGCCTAGAATTGAAATTTGAGCTCTCTCTCTCTGTCTCACACACATTGATATTCATTGTCATTAGTTTCTTGTTTAGTGTCTTTATTAACAGACTAAATTAACTATTTTTTTCTTCATATATGCAAATAATTAATAATTTAGTTGATTTGTTTAAAAGAGCATATGAGTGTTACTAAAGAAAATAACAAATATCAAACGCTTGAAAGTATTATAGTATGGAAGCCGTCAAAAAACTCAACAAAACAAGACGCCCCCAAAATGAAGCATTTCACTTTACATTGTAGCAAATGGAACGTTTATTTCAAGAATATAGAGGTTGTACTATTATTTCACTTACCATAAATTAGATGAAACATATCAAATATTTCTCCTCTACCATAGATCTATGTTGCGCTGATATAAATATGAGAATACAGACACGATATAATATGAATACTACGACATAAAAATTGTATTAAAATATAAGGTACAGTACGACTAACCTACTATTTATTCTCTTTTTTGTTAATCTTGAAAACACAATTTAAAATATTGCCTATGTATTGAAAGAACACTCAAAATATTGTATATGAATATTCAACAAATACTAAAAAATAATAAATAAAATATCATATAATACCTGAGTTTGATATCAGAATGTCCGATACGTATCTAAAGGGCTCGTTTGCTTGGAATGATATGATTAAAAGTGATACACAAGCAAAGGATACATATTAAGCCCATTAGGATAGAATATTTTAATTTTATGTTTGGTTGGTATGATTAGTAGATATATAAATTAAAACATAATATATAAATTTACTATTATATCCTTTATATTTTTTAATAAGTTTTTCATAATTTTCTCATTCTTTCCCATTTTTAGAATGGTTTAATTGAAAATAAGATAAAAAATAGATCTTATTAAATTTTTATAATTCTTATCACACCTAATCAAACATTTCCCCCTTTGATCCATTTTCCAAAAGCAATAATAAATAATGTAGGGCCTAGGATTTATCAAAAACTTTTATCAATTGAAACAAACATTAGAAGAGGTTTGATTAGGTATGTATCACATCTAATCAAGCCAAGCAAACAAGGCCAAAGGATATTCGTACAAGACTTAGCATGATGTCAAAATATTTCAAGAATATTGTACAATATTGAACGCAGACATACTATTTTATAACTGTCCGTCCATCATAGCAATTAGCACATAAGCCCAAGCCCAGAATAGTCCGCGTACAACTGTAACTGTATGTCACAGATCAATATACAGAAGGCCCAAATTACAAACTTCATAACTCAAGAAATTCTTGAATAACACTATAAAGTAAAAATTTGCTGCAGAAATTGCTAGAAACATCTGGTTGGACAAAGAAGGAAAATTTTGGACAGCAGTTCGTTGTGCAAGTTTATGTTGAGTAATCAATAGCGAATTGAAGTGAAAATAGAAGAACTGTAATGCCATGAATTGTACGGACGCAGATATGATAGAAGGGGAGTCCACGGCTCCGCCGCAGGCTTCGGGCTCCAACTCTGATCCAAACGACGTCGTCAGGAATTTGTTGGCAATGGCTCGCCAACTCGTTGATCACGGCAACCCTTCCCAGGCGCTCCAAGCGGTAATCTTTTTGCTCCATTTATCTGAATCTAATTCTTTTTTTCTTTCTTTCTTTCTTTCCACCCTCCGTGTGTGATTTTCAATCTAAACAGTTTGTATTTTGCCTTGTTTGATTGCATTTGTGATCAATTTTATTATCAATTTGTTGTTTTGACATTTATGTGAGTGTAAAAATAGCTGATATTGTCTTGTTAGTTTAGCTCACAACCCAACAGATGCTGCAGCCTGTAGTATCATTTTTCTTTCTTTCTTTCTTTCTTTCATTTTTGGATTTTTTTTCCCTTTGTCTCTGATATTCATGTTTTTTAATTTTTTTTATTTTAATTAAATATGCAAAATAAGCCATTCCTTAATTATGTTGATATAACAAATTATCATCTTCACAATGGTTGAGAGATATGCTCCAGAATGTATGGGCATTTCTCATAAAATAATGGTTTTTTTTTGGATATAATGGTGTCAGTCTGTAATTTTATGCAGACAAAATTGATGATTCCATGTATTTTATTATAAAACTTTATGAAGCAACTGGTTGACGAAGTTTCAGATATGTTTCTTGGAACTGTAATATTTTTGTTGTACTAATGAGCCAAAACAGAACCATTTCTACAAAGTCCTAAAGACGTGATTAGCCCATTTCTGAGTGATTCACCCCTTGAAAATGGCTAAGAACATGTGGCTTTTTGTCTATCATTATCTGCTTATTATTGTGATGGCTCGCTACAAGGGAAGGATTAAAGGTAAGTTGTGTTGCTTCAACTATGTAGAAAACAAAGATGATTGTTACATAATCATCATACCAGTAGATGTTTAGCTGCACATGCTCTAAAAATATGTAGGACGAATGTAGCATAGCTGAATGATGCCCCTTAGCGAAATGTAGACTCAGAGCATGCTCCAGCAGTATTTTACTAGAGAGTTGGAGTTGAGTGTATCCTTCACGAGGAGATTTTCTGTATGTATATTCTAATTTTTCTGGTCTTACAAAGCAGTGCTGGTTATGGTGCCAAATGTTGAGTAAGAGCTAAACAATTCTGTTGTTGGTATGGCTAAATTGCTTTGAACCACAATAAGAGAACAAGGTTCTCTTTTCCTTTGTGGCCTGGGGAAGAAATGCATTTACTATTAATCTTAACCAATTGACTCCCCTTAAAGGACCTTGTATATCAAATTAACTTGCCAATGACCTACTAAGGATTATAAGTAGGCTTTTATCCAAGTGCAACAGACTGATTCTCTCTCCATATAAAAGTTTATTTCATCTTGTGAATACCGCTTTTCAAGGGAAAAATAGTGGGTTAGTTTATTGACATAGTATTATCCCATAACTGAGTGTCAAATATTAAGATCCATCAATAGATATGAACTATACCTTCATGGCAAAGAAGTAACTTAGGAGGCAGAAGGCTCAGAAAATACTTATAAGAGAAAAATAGTAATAGATGCATCTCTAGATGAAATGATATTCCCTTTATTGCAACAACTCAAGCCCATGAGGGAAGAGATTTCAAGTCTTTATCATTTGCCATCTTTGAAGAGCTTGCCATCACTGACTCTAATATACTTTCTGGTTAAAGGTGGTGATGGCTATGAAGATACAAGGTGGAGATGAAGCTATAGCTCAAGCTCTCAATCGTGCTCGAGAGTTATACAGAAACAAAATTCAAGCTAGTTCTGCTGTTGATGAGTTGGCATCATTATTTGCTGAGTGTGCAATTGCTGAGGCCATGCCTTCGGAAACAGGATCATCTCCACGTAACATGGAGACCATCTCCATTGAACCATATGCTCAAGGAACTTCAATACTTACAGAGACAGGCAGGAAGCAAATTGTGCTTGATGCATTCGCAGATGGAAGCAGCTTCATCTGCTTACAGTGTGGGGGACTTGTTGGCCATCATCGCAAGGAGGAACATTATGCGTTCTGGTGCTGCAAAATCTGAGTTTGTTTTCAACTTAATTTTAGGATTGGCTTTTTCATTGCTGCAAAAATGCATAGCATTTGGTTGCTGCTAGAGGCATCCTTGAAACCAGGAAACATTAATAGTCACTTTGGGCGCAGGGTCACAGACCAATGAGTTTAGTATATTGTGTATTTGGCCAAGATTCCATTGTGACCTTGTACTTGTGTCATCAGTTTTTTGCCATCATAATGGAATAATGAAACAGTGTGCACAACTGATAGCTGCTTTCAGTTTCATTCAGCATGGTGCACTAAGATTTTGACTAAAAGAAAAAAGAAAAGATTGCCAAAGGGCATGAATAAGAGGATTGAGGGTCACCCATTAAACTGTACCAGAAAAAGAAAATTAAAATCTTTGCAAAACAGACTATGCTATTTAGTTTCCTCCTCCAGAATCATACTACAAGCAAATAGAGAAGAAATAAGCACAAATCAATAAAAGAACAATCCTTCTAAGACTAAGTAATGTTGAAATGTACATCCTTTGAACAAAATCACTACTGTGCATGCACCCAATATACACAAGGCCAATTAGCCACAAAAAAGAAAAGAGGAAAAAAAGAAAGAATTACAGAAAAAGGAAAAAGGAATATGATACTTTTGACACGCGCTATTGTGCTTTTATGAAAAATTCAATTTGCACAAGGTTGATTTTGGCTGAGTCTACATACACAACAATGGGTGGTACCCTAAACCATATCTGGTACCATCAGAATCCTTGAAGTACCTGTTCTTCGACAATGGCAAGTAACCACAGCTACAAAAATTCCAAGGTCAACATACCATTTTCACTTCATATTCATTTCTACAATTACAGTTCCCCAATTGCCGTTTATACCTCAACCTGCATTTCAGTAATGGTAAAAGAAGTTTAAGAAATCGGGTGGATGAGATTTTGTTCCAATCAAATGGGTAGGACTACATATATCTCAGATGGAAGAAGATGAAGGAAATTTTACCTGCACTTATTCCACTGCACCTCCCTGTGCCTCGTGTTGGGGGCTCAGACGGATCGTGTAAGAACAAACATACATGGTTGAGATACATAAGCTAGCGACCATTTCTATACATTACATCAGGAAGAGCTTGGGGACGAGGCCTGGCCTTCATGATTGTTTCATCGCTGTGTTTAATCCATTCTGAAAGTCTCCAAGGTTTTTGCCACTTCCATTTGAACTGTAATAACCACTGATGATGACTCCTCTTCCATCTCCATAGTTTGCCACCATGTCCAGCGAGTGCTAATTTCTTCATTGATAACTGACCAATAGGTACCATCTGCACTTTCCACAACACTTGTTATAAGAAAAAACAGGTTGATGTTGGTGAAACCGAGTATAACTAGTAGGAACTCAACCTTTCGTGTTTGATCCATGAATGCTGCTGACTCTCTGACTGAGCCATTAGCAATTCCTGGGGTATATTTGAGTTGTTTCTGTGCCGGCACGGGAATTGGAGACAAAGGACCACTCATGTCATCAGCAACATGTTTGTTAGAGTATTCCTGAACCAACTGAAGAGAACACACAATTAAAACTAGAAAGAAAAGTATAAAAGAAAGAAGATCATAAAAAGATATAAAAGAAGCGGTCATACTGAAGGTGGAGTTGCCAATGCCATAGAAGCAGCTTGATCTCTCGATTTTAGCTCCTTCTCAATTTCCTTTCTTCGGAGTTCACTCTGTCGCAATAAACCTACAAGTTCCTTCATCTGCTCTTTCATCTCTTTAATTTCTATTTCCTTTTCCCACAATTCGCACCTGTCGACGAATGAAAATTAATTTAGAACAAGCAAGCTGCAAATATATAGAATCTGCAGAATTCCAGATTCCGGTTACTATTCCTGTCCCATCTCTGTAATCAGTTTGTGTTGGTTTTATTTAAACCTATTTTATTCTTTGATCTAGAAGTTAGATGACATTGATGAATATTTGGTAGATTCTAAGAGTTGGTTTCGACAATTTTTTATATGTTTTCTCTTTTCTATTTACTCCTTTATATTTTCATTTACTTGTTTATTATTTATATGTTTTCAATGGGGTGAGGCAGGAGGTCCCATAAAATGGATGCCAGGAAATGAAAGCTCAGAGATCATGGGGTTAATGCAGGCTTCAGGTGAGAAATGAAATTAGCTACTTCAATTGGCAAGTTACACTTCTTATGTAATTAAGGAGCTCTAACGACATGTATATACAAGAACTAGATCCAAAATAACTATACAATGTTTCAACTTAAATATAAAAACACTTATTTTCTTCCATGACTGGATAAAATGCCTGGGCTTAGACAAGTTTCCCATTCTTATGTTTCTCTGGTATATTAATTTCTGGCATATAGTAGAAAACTGAATAGGACTTCAGATGTTGAAAAGGTTTCCTAGAAATGCCTTGTTTCCTTAAAAGCTACAGGCCATGAACATTTTAGGAGAAAAAGCAGAAAGCACAACCAAATAAGAAAGTTTAAACTGGACTACAAAGTCAATTTTGCCTACCTTGCATCCCCAAGATAATTGAACATATACTGGAGTATGTTTTTTGCATCCCCCATAGAACGAAGCTGGTTCCAGCGTCCACGAGTACTGACAACACGCTCACGTTCTTCAGCTTCTGAAAGCTGTGAAGCCATTGCAACAAGTGAATTTGATGAAATACTTAGCATGCTTTCAAGAGAAGCAATTCTCGACATTCTCGCTGTTGGTGACATTGAAGATGCCCTGATAATACAAGAAATTAATAGGCAGCAGTTCAGACAATTTGATGGTGATTCAAGTTTAAGATGTTATCCATAATGCTTTAGTATGGAAGAAAAACGCTGAATATGTTGTTTACACAAAGAATGAATTACATAACTTACCTGGAAATGCCATTTTTCCCTCTAGGAGGGCTAACGCCTTTTGAAGCAAATTCATCAACCTGTCTCAAAACAGCCAACTCTTCTGCCAATGCAGCTCGTCTGGAGATGAGCCAACAAAGAGTTAAGAAAATAATCCAAGATAAAATGTGTGCTCGCATATAGCAAGCATGTCAGAAAATTCAAGAGATAATAGGAAGTTGAATGCTACATACACTTGACTTTGCTTCTCATACTCGTAACGAACTTCATGAACATTGACCATAACTTCTATCTCATGATCAAGCCAACGCTGCAAGGACTTTTCGTTGATCTGGAAATTAAAAGTTAGGAGGTTTATATGATTTGTTCAAATAGGTGGAAGAGATAGATATCATATGCAAGAGGATAACTAACGGAATACCTGGCCATTTATTCCATTTCCATTGCTATTCACTGTAAAGAGATGGGATATCAGTATAAAACAAATCAGAGCTGTTTCTAAAAACATATTTTGGGGTAAAGCATTGACAGGAACAATCAAGTTTTCAATCAAATTTATCATCACTTTGAATCCTAGAAAGTTTACATGAAACACCCCCATCAAGTACCTCAGGGAAAAAAATAAAAGGGAAGCAGAAATGAGATGAAAACATTATGTAAGTATCCAAGAAAAAAACCTACCAGAGTTTTCACGAGTTGAAGATTTACGTGCTTCTAACAATTCTTTCAACCTCTTGGTAGCCACTGCAGCTTCCTCGGTCTTTCTCTGGAGAACCTGAAATAAAATGCATTCAAAGGATGATTAGAGAACCAACAAATTACACAACTCCAGCAACAGTTGAAATTCTATGATTAAGTTTGCTATCCGTTTATTCATGATAAATACTAATAAGATAATAATTCTGTGTATAATAAATGAGCATAAAATAAGTGATCATTCCTAATGAGAACTTCTCTATCAAGTGCAACCATCCAAGTGTTTCAAATACATGCAATCTGAAAGCAAGTCCGGGCCTATCAGCTGAAATAGATGTATCATATTTGGAATGCATCATTATCCATATTTCTCAGACAAGTTGAAACTACAAAAAGGGATCTACAGACACACAAGTAACATGAAAGATTCTCACCATTTTTTGACGCTGATTCAGTGCTTGCAATTTATGTCTCTCATACTCATTTCTTCTCCCCTCCTTCCTTAACTGTAAACATTGTATGACAAAGTAAAAGCTCAGTAGATGGAAGGGAAAGATTCCAAAGATAACAACATCCTCCATGGAGATTATTCTACAAACAAAAGAAGAGGTACGGAAACAAATTTCACGTGAGGTGTATGAGGGTGTGTGTGGGAAATACATTTAAGAAGCAAAAAATCCTGAGCACACTGGATTTTTTAAGTAGAACCAGTTTTCCCCCACTAAAAGAACAAGGTTATTGCAGCAAAATTACCTGCAGTAATTCCTTTTCTCGAGATGCCTTCCACTGTCGAAATTGTTCAGCTTCTTGTTTGATCTTATGTTGCAATTGAACCTACAACACTAGAAAATATCAGGGATTTACATGCCAAAGGAAACAAAAAGGAAAAATAAAGAGAAAAATGTTAAGTATATAGCCAAGGAAAGCAAAATGTGACCTTTTGTGCTTTGATGCATTGTATTTCCTCTTGTAACTTTTTAGCTGCTTCATCACTCTTCTGTTTCTGTTTTAAAAGTTGAACCTGATTCTCTTGTTTCTTCTTAAGATCTTGTATCTGATGTGCACAAATGCCAAAATCTCTCAGATAGGGCTACATTATGACAAACTAGTGGGAATTAAATGAAATATGAAACATGTTGCAAATTAGAGAAATTGAAAAACCTGAGCTTCAAGCACTTTTAGTTTCTGGGCATGCATGTCTTGCTGTTTTTGTGCCTGTCCATCAGAATTAGCAGAAAGGTTTTCAACTTCTGCTAGCAGTCGATCCCTCTCACGCTGCATCCATCAAATAGATGAAAAAATAGTTCCATAAGTGAAAAGAATGTTTAATTTATCAACTATGCAAAAGAACTGATTCTTTTTCTGAGTGTGAGACCTGCACAGTCCTTTTTTCCTCCTCAAGTTCCATAAGTTTCTTTCCAAAGTGTTGCTTTAGAGCCGTGGTGTCATAGCCTCCAAAAAGTTTCATCTGTGACTGCAATATGTAGTTTTATATAAGACAAAGGTAGCCATTGCTTTGTAAATCAATCAGGACTCATCAAAAATGACTTCAGCAGGAAAACCGATGCAGCTAGAAAGCAGTATGCAACAAATTTGCAAGTATAAATTTGTGTTTTCAAATACAGTTGGCACAGTTATTTGCATATAAGAAATCCAAGGGGAAGACATAGATGAATAGAGTTAGACATGCATGACATTTAGTTCAGATATATCCAATTTAGGGAAGCCAATGTCTGTTGTTGTCAAGCAGACACATAATTGAAGAGACCCCCCATAGGGATCATTCACAGAGCAATATATGTGAAAAGAGAATCCACAAGCTACAAGGGAGCATTTTAGCCTAGTGGAGACACCTGAATGCATAGAGATACTGCTCTCTAACTTTAGGTATCCAACCAAGCAAATCCTAGATATGAGCTAATATCTGTTTATATCTATTCTTCTAACTTTGTACACAAAGTCAACCAAAAAGAGATGCCCTTTAAATGGAAACATTCTGCATTTTCAAAGTTTGATTTCTCTCCATTTTTGTGACGCCATGCAGGCAGATAGGGTGACAGCTCGCCATGCACTCAAATTAACAAAACCAAATGCTTTAGAGTCCTCAACCACTTAGAAAAGGACAAAGTTTATCTTAATGTATAATTAAAGTTCAGAATGTTCAGCTGCAATATTATCTCCATGGCTGTAAATATTTGTATCACCTGATGGTGAACAATTTCTGGACAGAGTATATTTAGTACAAATATGTGAATAAGAAAAGAATAAGAGACTGTCGGCAAAAGTTACAATTTGCATTTGAGAATTTAGAGTACCTCTTTCTGCTCCAACTGTCGATTTAACTCATTCAATTCTTTGTCCATACTATTCTGTAAATAGGTATGCTCCAATTCTTTTGCTGTATCTTCATCAATATCTCCAGAATCACCTGCAAACATCAACATTTGAAACCCGCAAGTATGCAGTTACTCCTAAATAATAATTAACTATTAGCTAACTCTGACTCATTAACTTAAGAATAGAACATCAAATTGGAAGCTAGTTCTGATGTGGAGAAACATACTGCTTTCACTCATTTGATAATCAGATGACTCCATACTTTGCAATCCCCTTTTGAGACCTTCACTTTTAATGGAACCATTTCCACCAACCTGCAAAATAGTACTACCTTTTACCTTAGAAGATATTACAGAATTAGTTGATGTTAGACATTTACATATGGCAATATATTTGACTGGATGTTGCTGTGAAAGGCAATAACATACTTTGGCTTCGGCTTCATATTGCTCCATTGAACCACCTCTGCTGCGAAACTCACTAAGTTCCCGAGACAACTCCTCATTAGTAGCCTCGAGCCATGCAATCCTATCCTTAAGAACCTGCACGTCTTAACCACAGTTAAAGCTCTTCCCTGTGTAATTTTTTGGAAATTATACTTAGGTCTCTGTATATAGGAGTTTTAAGGGATCATTCAAATGAAAAAAGAAAAAGAATCAAACAGGGATTAGTCATTTTGAGGGACAACCTCTCTGTCTTCAGAAATTACTGAGAAAGATATTTAAGATGATTTTTGTCCTGTCCATTTAATAGAAATGCTATATCCATGGGGCAAAATACATGTCATATAAATATAGAATCATGCCTGTTTTTTAGTCCATGCTCAACCTTCAATTGCCTCATATGATATAAGAGATAAATATGAATATAATTTGGTTTTGGTTTGACTATGATCGAGAAGTAGATGGAGCCAAAAATCTAAATACAAAGTTCTTGTAAGAAACTAAAATGCTGACTAGAAAATGAGTGGTCATTCTTCAGTCTTTTGAAGCCACAAAAGAATTCATAATAGTTGGAAAACTAAAAATAAATCTTGTCTAACTCACAAGTCTTAGCATTGCAGGGAAAATAGTCGAATGGAAACAAGTAAACTTCATGTTGGTGCGTACTCTAGTCAAGACTTTTCCCTCCACAATGGGTTTACAATAAAGAAGGAAAAGTGCATTTACCTGTATTTCATCAAATGAAACTCCTCCACCACGAGCACAAAGTTCTGCTTGTAGATATTCCAGCTGTTGGCGCATCTTCAGCATTTCATTAGATATTGGATCTCTGTTAATCTGGTCATCAAGTAAACAGAAAATAATTTGGATAAGAGACATCTGGAAGAGAAGTAATCTCCATCTAAATATGGTGAAAATACCAAACTGAAATATGGGCTGAGCAAGAGAGACTACTTCAATAACTTACAACAGGTTTGTTCCGGATATTACGAGCGCGATTGGCATACTTCAGAGTGTTGAGAGTTTCTTCGGCATTTATATCAGCAGGACTTATGCAGGCTGGAAAAATGAGTTTAAATATTATAGTCATAAAATAAAATCAATTCGTAATCTGCTACAAATTTTAAATCACATCTTTGAAGACAGTGAAGAACATGAAGTATAAGCAAGTCTTAACTTTAAAAACTATCAATGAAATATGTATGATTATGAAGAACAGCATTCCTATGAACCAGAAAATATAGATTACCTATCATTACTGTTCTGCTGTTGCCACCAAGCGAATCCTGCCAACAGCCAAAGACATGAAAATGATTAGAAAATCACTATCTACAGAAACAAGTATCTGAACGAAAAAAAAAAAGGAAAATGCAAGTTGTACTATAGTCAAATCCTCACAAGTTAAACCAGTAAGTAACAGTTAAGATGGATAAGAACCCAAAATAATCCTGAACAATGATTACATCATTTAAGAATTCAACCAACTGCAATTTTAAACTGATCTTAGCCTACTTTTTCCTGATTAAGTTTATATCAGAAATATTAAAAACACATAATGCACTATTCTGACACAGTTGAGACCTAAAAGTATTTCATGCAGTACCTACATGCCAGGTATAAACAAAGTACAGTTCCTATTTATAATGGATAAAAGGTATGTAATGCAGTAAATCAAAAGATCTAGGTAATCATAATTTCTTGAAAAAGCATATTACATAGCTATGTTGATGCCTTTATCAAAGTAAAGGTATGTCAAACCTGTAATAGCCGAGTAAGTTTACTATCCCGATATGGTATGTGAACTCCTTCTTTTCGCTTTTTTTCATCACCAAGTGCACTTATAACATTACCAAGTGCAAGAAGACCCTTGTTAATGTGAACCCCTGTATAAACAACATGTGTTTTTTAAAATAATGAATAATGAAGAACAATAATAATAACAGAAGCATCTTTCCAGCAACAGTATGTGGTACTTACCTTCCTTAAAACGTAGACCATCAGAACCTGTTCTCTTGGCACGCTCTGATCCAGCAAGATCTACCAAATGCAGCTTGGCACAGAGATAATCTTCAGTCATACAGTCATTTAGGTTGCCATCAGTAGAAGCACCTGGATGAAGTCTACGCATCTGCTCCATTGTGATGGTGAAGATGGCATGAGAACGGCTGTCAGAGATAGAGAGAGAGGAATCATTAAACTCGGCAATTAATTAAACAAATTTTAGGCGGATGAATTAGGCATGATATTCCAAATATAAATTGCCAACTTGGTTTCTTGAACGGCTCAAGAATTGGGTGATTGCAATGTAGAAATTCACAAGTGTAGTCAAATAAAATAAACAGACACAATGAAGTGGCTCAAGTTTGCACATTCAAAAAGAAGATGACAGAGAGATAGATTTTATAAGTTCATGAAAAACGATATTCAGTTATGCATGTTGAAAAATAGTCAAACCATCGGACTAAAATATCTAAGTATGTTTTCAATTATCCGAGTTTTCATCAATGTCAAACTTAAGAAGAGATGTTACCACACACTTCTTATGAAGTTACAGATTGAGAATAGCAGCGGTGATGGCTATTTTCATGCCTTACTAGCAATAAATTTTATGTTTAAAAGGCTAATTTCCTCTGGAGTGGGGACAAAGAAGAAATAATATTACTGCATTATTTACCTTGACTGATTGTTCATGTTTGTACTCCCAGTTGCCCTGCTTAGTGATCCTTGCTCCAGGCAATCAGCCATTTCTTTGAGTGCTTTGACACTGCACTCAGTAGATCCTGCAAGTGTAATTACACCATTTGACGTTTCACGAATCTGAATTGGAGGTCTCCCGGGGATGGTTACTTTTCCAGCATGTCCATTTGCCATCTCTTGTTTGTTAGTAGAAGTGGGATCCAGCAGGTCTCTTACTTCTTCTTTGTGAATCTTTACATGAAAATATGAAGATTATAAAATGTCAGCAAAGAAATACTACGTAATTCTATATATATCCAACAGTCATATTCATATGGAATATCCATATAGACCAGAAGTACAGTTAATAACGTAAGAAATTATCAGTATCATTCACTAATGATGCAAAAACTCGCCGACAAAAACATTTACTGGTTATTTAAAATGCTTACATTATTCAAGAAATTTCATCAAATGGTGATTTTGATTGTTGATAAAATTCAGGCAGAACAGACCAATAAAGGATAATTGGACAAACCTCAATGAAGGAAACATGCAATTGGAATTCAATTTCATGTTTCAAGGTCTCAATCTTGCTGAACAAAGCATTCATAACTTTGGGAATTAGTCCGGTTTGGGATCCATCTTTGAGACTTGTACCCATGGTGTACGTTTTTCCCGACCCCGTCTGCACCACACCACATTGCAAATTAAAATCTTTCAGATAACAAACTAATTACAGCCAGCATGGCAAGGTTAGCTTCCAAATTCCAATTATTCACAAAATTTTTGATAGATTGTAAGATTGACCTGTCCATAGGAAAGAACAGTAGCATTATATCCTTGAAACAAGCTGTCAACCAGAGGTGCAACACATTCTTCATACATTGCAGTCGAAGGAGAGCCAGTACTTCCATAAACATGATCAAATGTAAATGAATGGGTGCCAATTTGCACCTGTAGCACAACCATAAACAACATCATTAAGATAATAGAGAAATGAATGCAAATAAACTTGAATATGGAGTTCATTGTCAGAAGAGAATACATATATATATAGGTCACCAAATTGCCAGAAAGCAAACACTTAAAATTAAAAATAGAATAACAGAGACAAATAAATAAAGTTCAGGAGAATGAAAACAGGGCTGACAAGAAATTGATTCAAAAGGAACTGAAAAACTTGAGAAAATTTTTAATTCAGATAAACTATGGGAAAGTTATATCTGCAAAAACTAAAGGTGCTGACCAAAATGGAGAAAAAAAAAAGAAACGTTTATATGCTGGGCAAAGAAAATCACATCAGGGAACCAAATCAGACCCCCAGGGGCACCAAACAAGAGAAGTTCTTATCTGCAATCTTAGAACCAAATTCCACTCGAAATCCTAAATTCAGGGATACTGTTAGCAGAAATCACCGAAGGTAACAATACCAGAAAGTGTTCTCTGCAATTCTAGAAGCAAACTCCACTCAAAATCCTAAATTTACAGATACCGTTAGCAGAAATTGAGGAGGTAACTGTCTGACCCTTCTTATGCCTCAAAATGTTAATTTCAGAACCCCACAAGTGTGTATTTTTTTTTAATTGCCAAAAATATCATTATATCAAGAAGGTAATAGGGAATGTAAGAATTATGGATGTTTTTCCTATGCTCAAACAATAACAGATCATTAGAAACTCAAACAGCAACATGCATGGCCTCCAAAATTTCCAAATTCAATAAAAAAATCTTGGGAAATTTTGCATCAAATAAAGACCAGATCTTCAAGAAATCAACTCCAACCACAAAATACATTTTAAAAGCACCCAATTGACAACTAGAGCGCCAAAAACACTTCTTTCCTTTTTTTTCCTTCTCTTGAAATTGTAGCAAATTTAGTACTCCACATTAAAAACCCACATCACATTATGAATGATTAGAGTACCTGAGGCTTCCCAGGTACAACAGTAACACAATCCTCACAGCCTTGAAGCCTCTCGTCTCCTATCAGAGGCCTGATGTGAACTGCAACTTTAACACAACAATCCTCCCCAGACGAATTAGCTTCCATTGTGAACTACACACTTTCGACCAAGAAAAATAATTGAACTGAAACCCCCCAAAAAGAGAGAAAGGCCAAAATATGTTCAATGACAAACAGTTAGCAGAAATTTTCACACAAGTGAAGGGAGGAAGAGACAGAGCGAGAGTTTCTTGGACCAGAAAATGATGCAGCAACTAGAGAGAGAGAGAGTATGAAGACAGCCAACTAGACTGTTTAGTATGTGCAAAGAGAGAGAGGAGAGATTATACAAAGTAAAGGGTAGTTGAGAGAATCTAGAAGTACAAAGCCTCCTCAAGGCTCAAGGTGTATTGTGTGTGTTGTGCGTGTTACTGCAAGAACAAGTTTTTGCACTTAGGTCTTAGGATGTTTCATTATTTTTATCTATTAATAATTGTTTGTCTTTTTTTCTTCTTTTCTTTGGTCTTCACTGGAAATCTGGCACGCCATGCCCAGCCTAACGGTTAGTAGTCACACACACTGCCACTATTAGCTATGACTACTAGGCCACTATTGGATGTTAAAGACTTCAATTATACTTCATATCTAACCTAATTAATGCTTCCACTTTTTGTTTACTAGAAATAAATGTGGTTAAAATGTATCTAGATTACATCAACTACTTCCAAAGAGAAAGAGAAAAAAAATAAATATATATATATATATTGTTGAAATTCAATAAAGTTTTATATTTATAACAAAATTTTAATAGATATTTTAACGGTATCTTATATATATATATATATATAAGACAATTTAAGAGTATCATGTATTAACAAAATTTATTTATGAAAAACCTCACTCGCTAACTAATTCTTTATATGTATGCTATTTTTTTTCATAAATAGTTCATTTTTGACGTATTCAATTTTCATATATTTTTTAAGTTGACGAATTTTTTCTATGTATTTATTATACCTGCAAATTTTAACAACTAAAGTCTAATACAATCTAATAAAAAATGAAAACTAAATTTGGTCGCAATCCGTCATCAAACCTTGAAAGCTAATCTTGATTTTAGGTTTCTAAAGAAAGACAGGCCCTTTTTCAAAATATTTAGGACACAAGCAAGGGTTTAGAAAATAGTTGGTGAAAGAAATTGTTTGCTTTCAAAAGACTCAATCTTCAAATTCTAGACTGCCGACATGTTCATGGGAAATTACATATTCACAATACTAGTTATAAGAATATAATATGCCCATATTGACTAGAGAATTGATTTATATTTTGTACCAAAACTTTTATACATTTCTTACTTTCTCTCTAAGCTTTTTGGCATAAATAACAAAAATATATACACATTTTCAAAAGATTAGATTTATGTAAAGCGAAAAAGATATTCTATATATATTCCGTTCATCTTAATTCAAAAATATTTATTTAACTTATCATTAAGTTTTACTTGAGAGTTGAAAGCTTAAAAATATTGAATACCTCTATAATATTACTTTTAAAATAGTAATTGAGAGTTAGTGGGATGATATTTTCTAAAAAGAAATCTTTTATCAAATAATAATTTATTTTGAAGCATGTAAAAAGGAAAAAAAAGAGAAATAAGTTTTTATGTATGTATCTATACTATTAAAAATTGATCTTTCGATTTTCTCCATGTCTTAGATTCGCGTTCTTTGGTATTTGATTTAACTCATTTTTCTTCTTTTTTTTCATATATCTTATATGTTCGATTAAATTAATTTCTATTAAAAGTGTTTCTTATCATTATACTTTTCTTAATTGATTTTATAATTTATTCATAGTTATTTATCTCTCTCTCTCTTTTAACTTTTGTCCTTTTTTTTATATAACACATGGAATTTGCTTTTCCACCTAATGTGGGATTAAGCTTCATTGGAAAATTTTAATTTTATCCCAGAATGGTAAGCGCGCGGGTTCCAACGGCTTTTCCTAATTTTACACCAAAAGCAGTTGGGTTCCCCCCGTTCTGTTCTGATCAATGCGAATTTACTTATTTGTCCTTTTCGATCATAGTGCGTTGTACGTCTGGCATACGAATCGTACTCATAATTACGATGCGTATAATGTATATATTAATATACATTTACACATTTGTACACGTAAAAAGAGGAACGTGGTAGAAAAAGTCGTAAACACAGCGCAAACCACGTGATGTATGAGATCTCCTTATTCCATTTTCCTAAGACTTTAGGAGATTCACAAAATGGTACTCGTTTGTGCGCATGGTGTGGTGTGGTGTGCCTGTATATGTACATATACATATAGAAAAGAAATACAACATTATATGCATAATTCTCATTTTTTTTAGGATTTCTTTTATTTACATACATATGCATATGAAAGCCCTTCACGTTAGATTTTTTTTAAATCTATACATATATATCATATTTTTGTTGGGTTCGAATCATTAATTTCATTACATGTAAAACTTATATCATTAGACAAAAAATTACTCGACAAGTTAAAACTTTTAAATTTCATACATATAAATGTGAGGATGGTATCATTTGATCAGTTGGACAATTGTAATTTTATTTACATTGCTTCTGTAATAATTGATTTGATCATCATAGAAATAATCTTGAAGGAAATAATTTAAGAAAGAGCATTTAGACAAAATCTTTATTTTTTAACTTTCATAATATAGTGATTATTGTGTTAAAAAGTCCAAAAGCTATCCCCCTAAGTAATCAAACACTTTACAAAATTACAATATTAGCCGAAAGTAACCATCAATTGATGTTGGCAAATTCACTTTATGGGTCATGGTAGAGGCTCAATTTGATTTTAGAACTATAATTACAATATCAAGCAATATCGTCTTACATTCGTTCTATCTTACATAAGTATATTATACCACTTATAATATTGACATTAAATGTAATAATAAATAATAAAATATTTAAAAATACAATTAGTATATCAAAAGTTAATGTAATATTATAAGAACTATTATTCTGTGAGTGGAAAGTCTTTCTTTCTTTCTTTTTATCTTTTTCCCGGAATAAATTTTTAGGTATATTATTGTTAGCCACCTATGCCTTATTTTAGTACGTGGATGTTAAATGGATTCTTAATGAATGGATTAGTTGACCCGTTGCGGTTTCAACTCCCACCCGCACCCAATGGGGTGAAGCAGTGCAGTGATTTTATTATCCATTTTTGAGTTCTGCGTAGCCATTCTGTTATAAGGAATGGGGGGATGTTTAAAGACACACCCAATTTATTAGAATTCACATTCTAAGTGAAATGCGATTAATGCATAGTCAGGGTATCTTTATAAATCCTTAGGATAAGAAACTCATACAACAAAATACAATTTGATGAAATTTCACATTTACCATTGAGGTTATGCAGATTTTTCTATTTTCATACTTGAGCCAAAGAAATTAACAATTATTTACTAGAAGATAAATGAATTATAAGGTAAAAAAAAAAATAATAATAATTTTACTTAATTTATAATCTTATTCGAAATATATCCTTACTTTATACTGTACTTATTTTTCAGCCCAGATTATGTTAATAAACATGCCATATAATGAATTACAAATTATATTAAAATATAATTTTTCTTGATAAAATATCGCAATACGGTTTGAATATATCACATATTAAATTCGTTCTTCTACAAAAAATTGTACTTTATAAATTCCTAATCATACTTGAAATTCTTGATCAAAAGTTACAACAGAGATCTCATAGTTGATGAGGTCCAATAAAATTGAATTTGGACATGGCCAAGTATTTTCTTAATGAACAAATCACTAATTTCTTGTGATTTAGGTTTGAGGGTTTTCAGGTTTGAGAGAAAAGGCTAAAGAAAGGGCCAAAAAAAAAGGGAAAAAAAAAGAAAAAGAAAGAGACAGTGGGGGAAGTGGTACGGAAAGCAGTAAAGGGAGAGACCCACACATTTAGACATAGCCAGCTGGTGGTCTCCCACCTCACATGGGTTCTTTTTAGTACCCTTATAATCCGGTAGGACCCACCTTCACCCAGTCAGACTCAAGGCTCCTTGGGGGCTCCACCCTACTTCACAGAATTTTGTGGCACTTAATTATTAGTATTGCTAGACAATAGTGCCAACCTTCAATTCTTTCTATGTATTTTCCCTTTGGATGCACTCACAAGAGTCAAGATTGATATTTCACATGCATTCCAAGATGTTATATCAAAATAATCAAAGTTAATTATTTTAGTTAAATGAAGACAAACGTTAAGGAAATGTTTGGTTATATTTTGTAGGTGATTATAACATATATATTTTGGTAAAATGAATTTTGAGAGTGAGATTGGGGAATGTGATGGATGTTTGTTTATGTTTTGAGAAATAGTTAGAAAATTATTTTAGAAAGTGTTGGTAGGTTTGTTTATATTTAAGGGGATATATTTTTTATTATAGCAGTCAAATCAATACTTTTTTATTAAGTTCTTGGAGTTGAAAATGGAATTAAATAATTTTTTTTATTGTAAGATTAAAAATAATAAAACATATATGATATATATATATATATATAGAGAGAGAGAGAGAGAGAAATAGGGAAGTTTTTGGAAAAATAAAGTATGGAAGAAGGTATTTTGTGAAAACCCATTTTAGCATTTTTGAGGGAATATTTAGTTTTGTTTTGACAAAATAAAATTATTTTGTCAAAACATAACCAAATACTCCTTAAGTATTTATTAATAGAGTTCATTATTCCAAAACCTCGTTTGCAATTTCTACTCAATGGGCTCAGAGTATGATATAAATTGTAATATGCCATATGAGTTATAAGAAAATTTTGAATTGGTTTGTAAATTTGATTATAACAAACCTACCTTGCAACTTGAAATTAATTATTTAACAAGACAAGAATAAATTAAAAATAGTCGCTAATAAGTCTATTACATCAAAATTCCGCTTAAAAACTCCACTCGATAAACCCAAAGCGTGACAAACGGGGAACGAAGAATTGTATTTTTTTATTTTTTTTTTAAT
The DNA here is from genome assembly GCA_018894105.1 of Jacaranda mimosifolia. Lineage (NCBI taxonomy): Eukaryota > Viridiplantae > Streptophyta > Magnoliopsida > Lamiales > Bignoniaceae > Jacaranda > Jacaranda mimosifolia. The sequence continues at coordinate 5,507,803 of CM032123.1, forward strand.
TTCTTCAAACAATTAGAGTAAGAAGTTATTTTATGGTTGGGAGGTTTTAGAATAATATTAATTGTTGTTCTATAGAACTTATGTAATTGTTGTGGGGCTAGATGAGTAGGCTGACGACCTTTCTAGAATTCTTATTATTAGTTCATATAATAAGTAAAATAATTATTTGTAAAATAAATATATTTTATACTTATAATATGAATAGTTGAATTCGATCAATTTAAATGGATGAACAAAATTTCCTTTAAAAATTATTAATTCTAGTACCATTTTGCAAATTTATCCACACAATATGGTCCCTAGTAAACCGATTCATTGACAATCTTATCAAGCTACTACGCGGCTTATTGGTTGTACCTTCTCCACCCAAAGTCTACACCTTGTTTTTCAAGACAAATCTCAAAATATGCATATAACCATAAGAAAACTGGCAAAAATAAAATAAATAAATAAATAAATACGTGTATAAAACTCCAGATGTGCCAATTTGTGTATTACCAATAATTACTACTACTAATAATAAGTTCCTAAGACAATCATATGAACTCAGGACTATGAAGTGTTTTTTGTTGGACATATCTTTTCTCAAAAACTAAATTGCAAAAGCTCGTTTGGTTTCATTTTCATTTTTTATTTTTTCTTTCCATGATTTTGAAAGGGTGAAAAAGTAATTAGTAAAAATGGATTGAAAATGATTTGTATGAATTTGAATAAGTTGTTGAAAAAATAATAATTATATTGAGTTTATTAAGTTATAGGTGGAGAAAAATAATAATAATGAGGAAAAGATAGAAGATATACAAGCTATTGAGAAATGTGTTCTGAGAATGAAAATGGTGTTAGGTGAAAATGTTAAAAAAGTGATATTTTTTAATTTTTAAATGATTAAAAAAGGTGAAAATGAAATTTAAAAATAAAACCAAACGAGCTCTTAAGGGTGAAAGACACATGTCCATTCCATTTGACTAAAGCGCCACATAGCAAATGATTACATATAATTCATACTTGTACAAGAAAAATTGTTAGATGCAGACCATTTTTGTGCATTATTTAAGTCCACGTCATCATTTGGATAATTCTCACAAAGGTTTTTCTAACAATCCTTGTTTGATATAAAGCAAAAAGTACACATGTTTGTCTGAATGAACCTTTGGATTTAACTCATCTCAAAACGACTTTTGGATTTAATCTACCCAAATTTTAGTTCAAAAGTGAGGATCGTTTAAAATCACAAAAAAAAAATCGCCACACATGCACACTCAATCATGTGAGAATTTAACACATGCTGTGCACACTCAAAAATTAACATTTGAAACATGAAATAACATAAAAGAGATAACTCAACAACATTGGGTATCATAACATCAGGAATAAGTGATTTTTATATCATGTTAAAAAATAAATTTTTTGGTCTAATTCATCCCAAAAATTAGCTCAAGAACTAAGGATAGTTCAACGCTACCTAAAAAGACTATTGTACCTATATTTAATCGATATGAGAATATAACAATGTGAGCTTAATTCATAATCATATTAAATTTAGTTCGTTTTAAGTAAGAGAGAAAATTAATAGAATTATATTATTCTCTGTACAAATTATATTAAAAGTATAAAGAAAATACTTGAATATTTGTGCAGATTTAATTAGATGGCAAACATTTATGCTAATAGATCACTAAGAGCCATTGTTATCGGTCAATCATTTCAAGTGAGGTAACACGACTTAATCGATAAATAACAAAAATTAGGTTGAAGGGAAGCTTTCTTGAAAGAACTAATTAGGTCCAAGAAAATACAAATTAACGGCTAGCCATTGGGGGGCATAAGATTTTTGGATGACATGTAGCCATAGTTTGATATACCCTTTTACCCCAAGTTAGCATAGCTTAATTATCCTTTTAACCGAAATTTGAGAATTTGTAGGGTTTGGAATCGTAGTTAGGGATGACAAAATAATCCCCAATTTTGGGGTTCCCGTGGGGATCCCCGAATTCGGGTCCCCAAATTCGGGGAATTTTTTCCTGCGGGGATGGGGAAGAAATTCCCCCCCGAAGCTATTTCGAGGACGGAGACGGGGATCATACTCTCCTCCCCGCGGGGTCCCTGTCCCCGTTAAAATACCCTTAATAATGTGTGTGTATATATATATATTATTTTTTATTATTTTTTTATACTTTTTAGTAATTTCATATAATTTATAAAAATTTATTAGTCATAAAATATAAATAAATAAAATAATTAATTTAGACTTATTTTTATTCTTAAATTTTTATTTCTAAATTTTATTTGCTCTTTCCTAAATTTTAAACCCTAATTCATACCAATTTGCTTGAAATTACAACTTAGAGTTGCTTTAATCATGTACATAGAGGTTATTCTTTATTTTTAGTCCATTGTATGCACACAATAAAAAAAATAAACTAACTTTGGGGATCCCCGCGGGGGCTCGGGGACGGGGACGGGGGAGTAACTCCCCGCCCCGCTCGGGTGCCATCCCTAATCGTAGTCTATATAGAATTATGATAGAAAGGTATTCGATAATTCTAGTCAAAAAATGCTTCCAATTAATAAGTTTTTATCTCTTGAATCTCCAACTCACCAATTAATTTTTTATAGCACCCTCTTTTTTTTTGATAAATAGGGGCTAACAGTCGTTGGTGATTTTCCAAAATTTTTTGCAAACTAGATGACTAATTTTTTTTGTGTAATTTTAAATGTGAAATAAGTCTCTTTATATTAATGGTGAAACTGAACACTTGAAATTCAACAGACCCTCAGTTTTCTAATCCCTTAATTAACAATCCAACAAATTCACTTAATGAAGAAAACGGAATATCGACTAAGGAATTTGGGCAGTAGAGCCATCAGAAATTCGAAAAAGAAAAAAAAAAAAAAACTCAGCATGCCCATTACAACATTGATGGAGTATTCTTGCTATATTAATGGCGCAGGGTCTGTGGTCCATAGATATTCTCAGGGCATGTTTACTTTATTGGATGTCCTATGTTTACTTTGTGAGATTGAAACCCAGTAAAAATATGTCGACCTGCAATTGTGCGGATGAATTAAGTGATGTGCCATCCCACTAGGTGTGATGGTTTTATCACACATTTGGTGCCGCAATTTCAAATAATTTTTGGTTGCGGCATCAATCAAAAAATTTAAAAATAATTAAAGATATTAATATTACAAATATATTTATATTAAAATAATTAAAAAATTGATTATATATAATTTGTGTAAAGATGTTGTATTGGAATGGAGAAAAAATAATTTCTTTATGCTAAATAGAAAAAAGAAGAAATAGTTGCATGTTGTATTGACATGGAGAAGAATTAATTTTTTATGCTAAATAGAAAAATATTTTAACTAGGGGTACTTTAGTCTTTTATAATTTATCCAAGTTTTATAATTTATGTTTATGTAAACATTCTCAATACAATAATCCAATTTTATTATTTATATCATCCCACAAAGTAAACATCCAATCAAAAATATAAAATTATCCCAATTCTATTCTTCATCCCCCATTTCATCATATCACTTCACATCCCATATCACAAAGTAAACGGGCCCTCAAAGTCTTAGGTACTTTTTTCAATGTTATCTCTATATATATAAGATAAAAGGTTTTGTCTATTGGGATTATCTAATAACATATTGAGGCAAATTAAAAGTCCTAATACCATAGGACCAAAAATCCATTGGAATACAAAAGACTACAGTTTATGGTAAATTAATCTAAGTTTTAAATATTTTTTAATTTTAAAACATTGGTGGAGTAATACTTTCTAATCTGTGTCTACCATCATTATTCTAAAAATTATACGTTTGACTTCAAATTATTTAGCCTAAGCATCAATTTCACCTTTGAATGAGAATTATATTTTCATAATTAGGTAAATAATAGCTAATAAAATCTTCTATCGCATTATTTACATTATTTGTCAGAATATAATTATTCTTTCTTTACTAACATATACAGACCCACTTAACGTCATTTAGATTTGAAACAAAATATCACTCATAGGACATAGATGATGCTATTAGGCGAATTAACTGATAACTCATCACAATATTACTTATAATTTAACGTTTGAATATATAATAAATTATTCAACGTTCTGACTACAAATTATTATAAAAATGATAGAGGGACTTGAATATGTAACAAATTATTAAACATTCTTCAAATTATTATAAAAATGAGCGATGGAGGAAGTAAGAACCCACCCACTAGTCCATGAGAAACGCAGGATAAGAGAAGAGGTTATCATTTAATTATTGACTCTATGTCGCTTTCTAACCAGTTGTTTAGTACACTAAGATTTGCATATTAATATGCTTCATCAAATGATCATGAAGACCCCATATATATATATATATATATATATATGAGATGTTCCTTAAACAAATAGAAACATTAGAGAAAATTAGAAAAAGTAAGAGGGACATATATAAAAGTGACCGCGAAATGTCCAACAACTGGAATTCCCGATTGCTTTGCCACCAAAAAAGGGGGGAATATAATTCGAGGCTTAAAATCCAAATAATAAGAAAGAAAAAAATTCAATTTGGGTACTCAATATTTTTGTTGCTTATTTTGACTGCAAATGGTGGACTCCAAGTTAAGACAACTTCTGTCCAACTCACAACAATTAAAAACCTTTGTACTGTGAAAGACATCTTCATCCAGAAGTAAGAATTTGGAGGGTAGAAAAGAAAAGCTGACAGAAATGATCCCAATACTCCCAACTTTCATTTTCTCAACCTAACTTTTATTAATTCATTGTATTTTTCCCATTTCTACCGTTAGCTAGCTAGCTTGGATGCGAAACAAGTAACCACAACCAACATAAGGTGCCCCACTTGATTATTTGGCTGACTTGGTATATTATATATGATGCCTTTTGTAATCTAGCTAGCTAGTTTTCTTCATGTGTGGCTAGTTGGATTAGATGCCTTGTCTGAACTCAATCTTATGTACTAGGTGGAAAGAACAAGAGAATTAATTAAATCCTACATATACGTGGCTATTACATAAATACATGTACGTACTCTTAAACATCTTTATAACATATTTTAAGAAGTTTATAAGCTCACCCAAACACCCTCTTAATCACTTTACAATAAGAGGGTTTTGAGATTTTGACTGAATTTATTTAAAAAATTTTACAAGCTCCCATCCTACATCTTAATTATAAGATGCTACATTCTAGAGCTTAAATAATTTATAAATGTATAATTTAAAATAAACTTCTAAATATTTAAACAATATAAAATTTTAGAGCTTATGAGATATTAATAATGATAATTTTATAATTAATAGATATGACTCAAATTGAAGGAACTTTAAAATTTTCAAAAATAAGTTGAGAAATTTTTATTTTTTAATTATTTTTTTAAAAAAGAGCTTATAAGATTTAAATATCTTATTTTGGGAGTTTATAAATTTAATTATAAAAAATTTTATCAAATAAATTTGTGCATATTATAAAATATTTTTAAAATCTTATAAATTCAAAATCCGAACACCCTAGTTTTGATTCTTATGATAGCATTTGAAACGTGGAATAATATGAAATGAGTGATCCAATAATTAATATTAGGTAACCCAACATAGAGAATGGATGGCTCTGATACCATATCAAAGAATGAAATTTGAGCCTAACTCACCCCAAAAGCTAGTTCAAGATGTGAGAATTGTCCAAAACTATATATATATATATTTAGAGAGAGAAAGAGAGAGAGAGAGAGAGAGAACTACTTATTTATTTTATCGATGTGGAACTCTAACATTTTTATAAAAGTGGTGAGATTAAGATGGTTCAATTAAATAAATATTAAAAATAGTTAAAATAAATTCCAAACTAGAAAAGGTGACAGTTTATAGGTTAGCTAGCTAGCCGTCTTCTCGATCGGTCCATTAAAATCACAATTACAATATTTTCTAAAATATGTAGGTTACGACTTACCTATTATGATCAAAAGAAAGACAAAAAAAAAGAAAAAGAAAAAGAAAAAGGTTACAACTTAGCTATCTCTATATAATATATATATATATATATATTATGGTTAAAGAGGCACATTTTGGTGACGGTGCTTTATATCCATCAAGGATCAGTAAATTCAATTATATATTGCTTGCCTTTCTGGAGGAGTTGGGCACAAGTCCAATTGTGTTGAGAGCAATGGCGGTAGATGGCACATAAGATAAATTAAATGCTGTTAATTTAATCAATTTCCTTGGTCTATATTTTTGTAGGTTAATTACGTACAGCCCAAGCTTTCTTAGAAAGCCTGACTTAGGGGCTAGGGCCAGGAATAAAGAGCATTAGTCTCATTATAAATTAAAGAAAGGGAAAATGAATCTGAAGCAACAAAAATTACTTCTTGGCTAGATAGATTGAAAATGACTTGACAAGAAATTACGACAGGACTTGTACTTATTTGCTGATTATTCATTGATTAAGTTTGAATAATAACTTTTTGCAACACGCGGCATTTTTTGCATGATCGGGAGGATCAATCTCAAGATGAGACATTCTAACTATCTATTTACTACAAGATTTAATTTGGTGAAAAAAATAAGAACAAAAAAGTTAGGACAAATAATTTTGAATTTTTGATTATAAAGAAAATAATTTTTTATAAAATTAAGAAAAAAAATCATGTATTAATTGAAGAATAGTCATTTTTCTTGCGGAATTGAGAAAAAAACTAAACGAAGTATAATTAATTTGTTCTGCTAGAGGTCTCTTTGGCTCGATGAGTAAACCCATTCAGATTTTTTATTCCAGCAAATATTTCATCTTATATTTCATATTATTAAAATCTATTTAATATATATTTTTTATAAAAAATTTAGTTATGAATCATATATATACTTAAAATATATAGGTAAAATGAAATACATAATAAAATACTATTTAAAATATAAGATTCAAAATGTCATGGCACAGCTATTACCTCCCTCATACCCATTATTATCCTCATTATTTTGCACAAATATACCCGCTTGAAATTTCAAATTTATTTGATTTGATTTTCTTTGTCCTTAATATTTATCTTTTTTTCATCAAACTGAATTCTTGAATCAAACAGAATATTCTCTACAGAAGAAAAAAAAAAAAAAAATACTAATAAATTATCTATGATTTGAACCCCCAAAACCCATTTGATGATTATAAAAGGCACCAATAAAACATGCGCAGATTAATTTCCCCAAAACTTTACCATTCCCTTTCCCCACCTTTCTAGTTGGCAGCTGAGATGTTTACAGCTTTCTGCCATTCTAATAATATTGATTATTGCATGTTTTTAATTACATAATAATTAATTGATATACATATCTAAGTTACTGAGATGGAGCCAGCAAAACATTCTTATTACACCATGAGGATCGGACAAGCCACATGATGATGGGACTAAAATTCTTACAACTATACCATTACCATTTGCTTTTATCTCTCAAGTTTTCTCAGAGGCCACCACTTTTAGCATGCATAAAATACTTTATTCCCACACCTCAAAAAAAAAAAATAAAGTTTTTTTCTTTTTTCTTTCTTTCTATCCATCAATCCATGTGCTAACTTGCATCACATGCTCCCATCCCACCCCTTCCCTCCTTTCTCTCCTAACATTATTCTTATCCTTCTTTTTCATCTTTCTGTCTCCTTTCATTCTATCAACCCCACAAGCAATTCTCTCCATTTGTTTAACATAATAAAATCATTAGTATCATAATTAGGACTAAATTTGGTTTTTATTAGTATCAGTGCACTAATTGTATTAAGTATCATTAATGTATATGGTTTCAATTTCATAAAGGAAAAATAAATGTGATTTTCAAGATGTAATCATATCCCTTTGGCTTTGGCCCTTTTGCTCCTCTCTCAAAGCAATTATGAAATCTGATTGTGGTTCTTTATTTTTGTCTTCCATATTCTTCCGCTGTTTTGGATCTATACTGAAATTCCTTGGACCTCTCTTAAGTCAATAGGTCCAATTCCTAATGAACGCTGTGCTGTGTAAGTACATGATATCATGTGCGATTTGACACTTTTTTTTTTTTTCATTTCAGGGTATGCATCAAAATTTGCTTTTCGAAAGCTTTTTCTTGGCAACTCCATAATTCATAATGTATTATTTGATGCGATATTATCTGTCAGGTTGTAGGTGTGCATGTGTGAGGAGATGATATGTGATATATTTAATTAATACCCATCCGTCTATGGGTGCTACTTAAATTAACATCTACGTATGAGTGTTTCTTGAAAAAATTCAGCTGTATTTATGCAACCTACCTAACTATTTGACCCTTTTGACTAAGTTATCAATTTTATTTTATTTTTGGGCGGGAGGTTGTGGTACTAGTAGTTAAGAAGGAAAGTGAAAATTGATGGAATTGGGCATATTTCTTCCTACCCTAGTCCTATGAGATAAAGCCCATATGAACAAAATCTTGGGCTTTGGCATTTTGAGTCCAAGATGGTGGCCATGCATTCCAGTGGCAAGTTTATTTAATTATTTTTGACTTTACAATTTCCATTAATTTTTCTATTGTGAGATTTTATTATTACTTTTGGAAGAATATTTGTTTCCATACCCTATAGTGGTATAACCAATACATTTATGTTTATAGAGAGGAATAAGTCGTAAATGAAAAAAATATACTCATTATCCATGGAATTGATCTGAAAATCCACTTCGCTGCACGTGAAGGACATAAATGTTTGTATTTAATGAATTTAAATTTAAAATTTAAATATAATTATTGATTTGTATTTCATCATTGCATCCCCTAAAAAACAGGGAAAGAAAATTATGAGATGGGTTACATTCAATCTAAACAGAGTCAACTGAATTCTTTTAATGAGTTTGTCAAATATATTATGATTTGAGGCATTTGACAACTTAAACTAAAGTAAATTTTTGGTTAATTTTGATTTGCAGAGTTGTTTGACTGTCTAAACCAAGGTTATTTTTGGATATTCCAAGAACAATTACTCACATATACGTGCATAACCACTCCTAAACAACTCATTAATTAACCAAATGAACAAATTCATTTCTTCAAATTCAACAACAAAATATAATCATCAACCCAAATCAAGATTCAAAAATCCTTCCCAATAAACGTAAATATTTACAGTTAGAAGTACTATTTACAAGCCAGCTAGTGATACCACGAGAAGAAATATTCAAACTGATGCCTAAAAGATGTAGGTTAGCACAAAAAATTTCCCTTCCTCATCTAAAGGAACTATTTTGTACCTATTTGATTTTGTTCATCCATACAAAGAATCTACTGATATGTTGTTGTAGTAGTATTATATGGAGATCGTCCGGTCCTATCCAAGACAATCTCAAATAGATCGCCTTCAGACTCTTGATCATCAACTTCTATAGACTTTATACTATTGACTGTGTTATTATTGCTTCTTGTGGCACTTCTTTGTATCCATTGCGGATCAATTCTTCCTATTGAGAAGAGCTCCTTGCTATCTTCATGGCCCAACATGGGAGAATTTGCGTGGGGACTCGGAGTTCTTTGCAAATTTGCAGGTGCAAATTTAAAAGGGACTTGTCCAAGATTCACTAGAAGTGTAATATCAGTGTTTGCGGCAAGTGTTGGATAAAGTGGATACCCAAAATCATCAATTTTGCAATGGATTTCGTACACTAGTTGTGAATCAACTGTGAAGAAAACATTTTTGTGGGCTGGATTATAGCCGCAGCCGATGACCTTTTCTGCTCTTCCCCATTCATCCTCTTCGGATTCGGACACAAGCTTAGTTCCTGAGGAAAGTGAAGCATATTTTATGTTGAGAAGGTTATATAAAGTTTGATTGAGTTTCTTATATTTCATATTTTATGTTCTGATCGATTAGAACATATAGTCAATTAATCCGGTAATACTATTCTAACACTTTTATCTATGAGATTAAAGCTTTAAAATTTAAGAAATTTTAGGTGTGCGTGTGCATACATTATTTCTAAAAAAAATAAAAATTCTCTCTAATCAATAATCACGGGTGAATACACACAACTAAGTTAATTTTACAAAAATCAATTCTTGCATATCAATTGAATGAATAATTTCTCCAATCTTTTTGCTCTGACAGGATAATATAGAGAGAAAAACAAGGGTGCATGATGACTTGGGTCTCTTATGTGAGGCTAGACTCAAGCTTATTGTGAGCTCTTTTAAGGACTCGAGGTCAAATCTGAAATATAAGGCTGGACTCAAGCTCATTGTGAGCTCTTTAAGGAGTCGAGTTCAAATCTCAAGTATAATTGTTCCAAACCTCATAAAGTTGACCTGCGAGTTTTTATTTTTTAACTTTTATATATTAAATATTTAATTTTGTTATTAATAATCATGAAAAAATTAATAATATTAATATTTTCATTTGCAATGAATTAAGATTTATGATAATTTTATATATTAATATAAATTACAAATATTTCAAATAAATAATATTATTCTACTAACAATAATTTATAATTAATATAAAAAAAATAATCTACAATAATAATGATAATGATAAGAATGATAAAAGAATCGAATGATAACAATACTATATAAAATGATTAAAAATAATTTAAATTAGTGATAACATTTTTTTAATAAAGTGAGCCCGAATTTGAACTTAAACTTCACATTTTCGCCAAATTCGAGCTCAATTAAATAATTATGAGTCCAAGGGTCAATTTGAATTAAATTTTTTTTGAAACTCAACTGGAACTAGGGCTATAAACAAGCCGAGCTTAACAAAAATTTTAAGCTCGAGCTCATTAAGCTTCAAATTTTAGGCTCAAGTTTGAACTTGTTGATAAATGTCAAGTTCAAGTTTGAGCTCTATGAGCTCATAAGATATCGAACTAGAATTGAGCTTGAGCTGAGCTTGAGATCATCTGGCTAAATTTGGTCCTTACGATTTTTCTGTGAAACTCTCAAGAAATACTATTTAATAGCAAATCCAACAAAATCATCAATTTTCTAAAAGCCAATAAATTTTTTATAAATTTCAAGTAAGTTTTTAACTTTTGAAGTTTGAACATTAAAATATAAAAATAAATTTGTTAAGATAATGATAAATTTCAGTTCAAACTTGCATTATTATATTTGAAAAACATACATTAATCATATATAATATATCATACAATGAAATTTTCTTGTATAATTATATATATTTTTATAAAATTATTTGACTTGGAAAATTTATATTTTTCTTCAAATATATGATGCTATTATTTTTTGATATTTTACAAATTATAAATTAATATCTTATAAATTATTATTTATTATTTAATAAGTAATGTATAAGTGAATAAATGAATTATAGTTTGAAAATTACCTCAAATGTGGCACATATTTTTTGAAGTATTATTTAATATATTATATATATATATTATTTTAAAAAATACTAGAACTTATGAGCTGACTCGTGAGCCTTCGAGCCACCATATTAAAGCTGAAGTTTGGTTTAGTTTCAAGATCAAACTCAATAAGCTCGGCTCAAGCTCAAATAATCTCGAGCTCGAGTTGAGCTTTTTTAGGTTAAGTTGAACTCACTCACTAACTGACTTGGCTCAACTAACACCCCAAATTGGAACTCATTTACACCTAAGGGGAAAGTGTTTTTCCTTTCGTGTTTTTGGTAATTTTCCCTTATTCTTGGAAGTAGACCTTCTGACATTCAGACGAATAGATGATGCATCCAAAGGTTCCTGATTTCTATAATGCTTAATTGCTGACGCAGAACTTTGACAGAACTTATGGTGCTACCTAAGCACATTACCTGTAATGGATTTCCTTTATCATGCAAACTGTCCACTAACTAAACGCATTTCTTGGAAAATTCTGATCCCTGGATACTCTTCTAATGTTAATTAATCAACTGAAAATGAAAGAAAGGAAGAAGCGTTCACCTTCAAGATAGACAGAACCACTAGAATTGAAGCCAATAGATCCTGGAAAAGTGCCTGGAATTTTGGGTGGAAGAGGGCCTTCTCCTGTCAACCCGACAGACAGCAAAATAGCTTCATTTTTCCCGTCCTGTTTTCCTCCAAGTTTCACTTCTTCAATCTTGTTCCTCCTCTGACTATGGCTACAGCTTGTCACACGAGTTAAAGAATCTGGATTATTTTTTGCGTTAAAATCCTCTCCAATGAGCTTAATCTTCTCACTTTCTGATATATCCTCCTTCTCTTTACCATGGAAACCTTCATTGTCAGGCAAAATTGTGATCTCAAAATAAGCTTCCTGTGGGAAAAATGAATTCCCCAAATGTGGGCCTGGCAGGGGCAGAGCCGTCCTGATCACGGATGCAGCCCCCATTGATGAATTAAGGCTTGTGATCATCTTCTTTAGCCCTGGATTTAGTCTAATTTTCTGCATATAATCTGCTGATCCTTCACAAATTTCCCAACCAATCTCTACATTAATCTCGTTTTCGTGATCACTGGCAGCACAAACGCCCAAAAGGGACCTGGAAGATTTGACGGAAGGAGATGACATGAAGTTTGTGAAAGCAAATCGTGACCATCCATTTTCTGTGGCATGAGTGGCTAGAGACGGATGATCAGCCCAACTGCAGATTGGTTCTGCTGAAACCCCTTGTTGAAAAACATGGTAATTCGTTTTCTTGAAGCCATCTCTATCCAGATGAAGCCTGGAAATTCCATCCTGCAAATTCTGGCCTCTTTCTTCGTCAGAAATAACATCTTGACGTGTTTTTGGGTGTAAGCATCTCTGGAGGATTAGAAGCAATACAAGAACAAGTATTCCTCCAAAAACAACCACCAGGGTTATGTGTAGCCATAGGATCATCTCTGGATTTTTTCACAGAAAATCAATTTTGGCTCTTGCTTTAGAAGAAAACATCTGAAAACAGAAGAGGATATTGTAAAGGAAGGGAGAAAGGTCTAAAAGAAAACATGAGAAATTAAAATTGGAGGTGTGGACTGAGACTGGGTCAAGAAAGTCAGCAGCACGGAGATATAGATTTGTTGAGGTAATAAAAAGTAATAGAATGGTTTAATGGTAAAGTACTACAAATGCAAAAGTGGGCATATTTCTTGAAAGAGCTTACATTTACACCTTTCTTTATTGAACTTTCAATAAATGTGTATTTAAAAGAATGAGTTTCTCCTGATTCATTTTCTATTTTAAAGGGGGTTAGAATTTGTTTTGAGTAAACCCTTCTAGAGGAGCAAAACTCAGTGTGGGACTGAATAAATTCGTACGTTGCAGTCTTGGTCTTTCCTGGGATTTTGTTTGGACAACGTGAGGAGACATCAACTAAAGTCAGATATAGGTTGATTGAAAGATGGGGATAAGATTAGAGATGGAAGTAAGAATATACTTTATAGATAAGACTTGGGGAAGTTTTCTTTTTTCTCCTTTTGTTTGGATGGCAGTTATAACATATGGTGATTGGTGATAATCATCTTTTGGACAAAATTTAGGGATTTATAACTTTCTTTTTTTATTTTTTAATACACACATCGAAAATTCTCTAATTTAGACCTATAAACTTCATACTTTATGCATGAAACTTATATAGTTGGGCCACCGCCCACTTTGCGGGATTTATAACTTCCTTAGGAAGTAAAAGGTATTATAGCATTTGGACAAAGTGTGAATTTTGAGTTTCAAGTGTTTGTCTAGTTTTAAAGTGGGCTTTATGTATTGTCAATGGCATTAATCACTACAAAAAATTGCATTTTAGATAACAAAAAAGTTTGTAACAAAAGTTTAATTTGTCACAAGAACATGTTTATTGTAACAAACTACAAATGTCGTTACCAAACATTTACTTTTTTGTGACGATAATGAAATGGTCGTTACAATAAGTAGTATTTTGTTACAAAAGGTAACTTTCTAGTGACAATTAGAAATTATCCTTACAAAAAGTAAAGTTTTGTTACGAAAAAGTTATTTTTACGTGACAAAACAAAATATTCGTTACAAATAATGTTGTATCGTCACGAAATTTTTTTCCTTTAGTGACAAATATAAAACTTGTAACAAAAAAGTTCATCATTGTAAAAAAGCATTACTATTTGATTAAAATTAGTGAAGGATACTTGGATTGGATAATTCGAGCCTAACCCAATGTAATAGATATTAGTTAATTTGGGATGATTATCTAAACTGTTATCAAAAGAAAGGGTTTTGTGTCTAAATTGAAAGTTATTTTTAAATTTTCAACTAAAATAGACAATTCAATCCGAAGAGTGAAATGAAAAATTTAATCCATGAAAATAGTTTGGATATCAATGTTATTAATATTCCAAATTTATCCTTTGAATTCTTTTTGCAAAAATATTTTATTAGTAAGGCTGAAATGATATTTTTTATGAAATCCACTAACCCACCAAACTTATAAGAATTGTATCATTCCCACAAGTACTCTCACAAACACTTAGAAAAGCTATACCTCTATTCCAAACCATATATCCATCCTCATTGAAGTATTAGAAGAATCATACATATCATTCTTAAAACTTAAAAGCCATGACTGAGATGTGACGTAATATGTATTTGTTATGAATTAAGTTATAATATAACGAAGGAGAAATATGCATAAAAAATATAATACTCAAAAAAAATTTATACACATGGAATCGTGTGCAACAACTACTAGTTTGAGGTAAAAGGTTAGATTCTCATTAATTTCATTTGCTGAATCAAAATGAAAACTTTCTCTTTATCAAAATAACTAAGTATTTTTAAATGAAAATAGCCAACATTTAATAACAAAAAAATAAAAATAAAAATAAATACTGTATATGTAAGCCCGTCTCCTTAGGTTTAAGTTTGTACTTGTCTAGTTTATAACTTATGCTGCCTTATATTTTAATTATACCAAACTTGATGAAATTGAAAATATAAGATATTTTTTATTTTCATATATTCTCTTGATATTATTTAGATAAAATAACTAAAAGAATTCTTATAATAAATTTTTATATCCAAAAAGTCCATGTAAATATTTTTAATTCAAAAATTTAGCAATTAATTTTTTTTTGGCTAAAATAGAAATAATTTCTTAATTAAGAATTTGTTGAATTGATTTTATAATATAAAATCTTTTTATTTAGGTTGTTCAAATTTATTTTTATTAGTCAATAACGATTAGTTTTAGTATATTAAGGGCATGTTTACTTTGTTGGATGAGGTAGGATGAAAGCCCACATCTTGTCTTATTTCATATTTACTTTTTAGGATTTAGACCCTATAATAACCCATCAGCTCGCAATTGTGCTGACTATTTGTTGGATGAGGCATCCCACCTTTGAGGTGTGATAGTTTTATCACGCCTTTGGTACTGCAACTTCAAATAATTTCTTATTGCGGAGCCAATCAAACAATTTAAAAATAATTAAAAATATTAAATATTAAAAATATGTTTATGCTTGGAAATATTTAGTTTTTGATTGGAAATATATTAAAAATAATTTCTTTATGTTTGGAAAAAAGAAGAAATAGTTGGATGTTGTATTAAAATGGAGAAAAAATAATTTTTTTTTATGCTAAATAGAAAATATTTTAACTATGGGTACTTTAGTCTTTTATGATTTATCCAAGTATTATAATTCGTGTTTATGTAAACATTCTCAATGCAATAATTTAATTTTATCATTCATATCATCCCACAAATTAAACATAATATAAAAATATAAAATTGTATTAATCCTACTCTTCATCCCTCATTTCATCCTATCACTCCACACCCCATATCATAAAGTAAACGGGTCCTAAATATTTTGAAAAGCACTATGATATTTATAAATTAAAATAATAGAAATAATTTTAATTTTTAAGTAAAATAACAGAAATAATTTTAATTTTTAAAACAGAAATAATGAAAAGAAAAATTATATTTACAATACATACTTTGCATAAGAAGACATTTATTACAATAAATTTAACTTTGTCACCTAATCACAAAAATTTGCTTTTGGCGGTAAGATGGGCGCTCATTTTTCTCCCTCTTTTTTTCTCTTTCTTTTTTTTTTTTTTTCCCTTCTTCTTCCCGGTTTTTAGTTTATTGCCCTAACTTTCTTCATTTGTTCATAAGTCTTCATTCTTTCACTTCTCTTGGTTGCAATCGCAGGTACGTTTCTTCCCCCCCTATGTGTGTATGTGTGTTTGTGTGTTGCTTTCTCTTCTCCTCCTTCCCCCTTTTCTATTTTCAAATGGCATCACTCAATTCCTTTCTTGTTTTTTTCTGTTTTTTTTGGATTTTTTCTTCAATCGATTTTAGGTTGGCTCAAATTTGGTGTCTCATTTGGTCAGGTAATCTTTCTATTCCCATTTCCCCCTCATTTTCTCCATGCCTTGCACATTTTAGTTTTGTTTTTTTCTTTTCAATCCATTATAGTGTTTATGGGTTTTCCTTTCTTTTTTTATTTTCTGTTTTTGCTCTATTTTGAGATTAATAATATATCAAACTAATGGGTAGGGGCTGATTTGAGGAGGGATGGGGGTTATTTCTAGATAAGGGATGTTGGGTAGTTTTTAAAGTGATCAAAGATGTGGATATTTACTAGTTGATTGTCTCTGTTTTTGTTAACTTTCCAAGAATGATCTGTTTGTTTTTGAAATTGTGCACCTCAAAGTTAGGCAAGGAAAGAAAGACATTAATTTAGTGCTTTCAATGTTTGAAAGCTCAAAAAGAGTGTAAAATGATATTTTTGTGTATCACATTCAAATCATAAGAATTATTATACTTTCTGCCTCATTATTTGGTTTCCAATCCAGTTTCTGGACTGATTTGGTTTCCAGTCCAGAAACAGGACTGTTTTTTTTCTTTTCTTTTCTTTTTTTTCCAGAAACTGGTTTTGGTTTACAGTCCAGTTTCTGGACTGTGAACCAGTTTCTGGTTTCTGTCCGGTTTCTGGACTGTGAACCAGTTTCTGGTTTGGTTTTCAGCAGAAATTTTCTGCTGTTTTCAGCAAAAAAAAAAAAAAATCTGCTATGCAGAGAACAGCATATTTTTACTGTTTTTTTCTTCTGAAAATAGCAGAAAATCATGTTGTTTTCAGCAAAAATTTTAGCAAAAATTTTAGCAGAAATTTTCTGCTATTTTTCTGCTGAAAATAGCTGAATTTTCAGCAGTTTTCAGCCGAAAAATAGCAGAAATTTTCTGCTGAATTTACATTTGAATTAAACTAAAAACATGTATTCGTATCTCAATTTTTTTTTTAATTTTCTCTTTACCTTTATGTACGAGCAGGAGATGACAAAGTGGTGCAAGAAAATTGGAGACTTTGTGTTGAGAAACTTGTTTTGCAACTAGGTACTTTATTGCAATTTTATTTTGGACAAGTGTTAACTTTAGCTTTGATGTGATACTCTAAAATTCTTTGTCTCAAAAAAATTTCAACAGCTCTGATATTGTTAATTTTGAAGCCAATCATTCAAGTTCTTAGCATTTTGTTTCTCATCTTTTATTATGAAGTGGATATCTTTGCATAAGTTTTCCATGCTTGTGAATTTTGTGATATGAGTTGTTCAAGTTATCTTGCTTATTTTTACTTATTCTAGGTTCTACCTTTAATAAATTTAAATTTTGGTTATATTTGCAGGTTTTTGAAGTAAATGGTGCAAGAATGGAGAATGCGATATGAATATGAAAACTAGTATATTTTGATCACTCAATGAATACCCTTTTCAAACATGTCACTATATTTTGTCTCATTAAAGCTACAATATTTATAACTTCTTTATATTCTCTTTTGTAACAATTTGGATGATATCTTTAATTTCAACTATGCTTATGTGATCTAAGTTGTTGCTTTTGTTAGCTTAGCATGACACTTCTTTATTTTGAATTTTATTTTCTATATATTCATGTTTTATGTGATATAATGTTTATATGTAAGGACTTCCAGATAGTTGCAATAAAATTTTAGTTCAGGTTTCGAAAATTGGTTTCTAACCCTTTTGATACAAATAAAAACATTGGTCAAACGTTCGTTTTAGTAAGGATTCTATGTTGTCGCATTTAGTATTTGTGACAAAAATTAGTATTCATCATAAAATATAAAATATTAATAATTGTGAGTATTGGTGAGGACCACATGTTGTTATAATTAACTATCTGTAACGAACTTACTGTTACAAATATATATTAAAAAATATTTTAAAATTGATTATTGGTAACAAATGCTTATCTTTTGTAACGAATGTCAATATTTTTGTGACAATATAGTTGTCACTAGAACTAATGATATCGTAACGAAATATCCATTGTTACCAATATATTTGTGACGAAAGGGAATGTTTGTTACCTAAACTTTTAGCGTCGAGCTTTAGAGGACAAATATTGTAACGAAGATTTTTTGTTACAAAAAGTTACTGTGACAAAAAAATAACTTATTGTAACAAATATTTTCCTCACCAAAAGTAAAATTTCTTGTAGTGAATGCTCCATAAATTGGACTGTATTTTTAGCATGACCCATGCGACTAAAGGGTATATGAGTTCTTTGGAAATGGGCTTTACTAGTATTTGGATTTTTGGTATTTAATCTATTTATAAAATAGGATTAAAACGGAAACAATATGGTTTATTGGTTATCTATTTATAGAATAGGATTGCAAGTTGCAATGGGAATACTATGGTTATCAAGTAACTGCGCTTACTTTTAACTTATTTTTTCGCCAACGAAGATAAAAACTATATATTGTTATTCATTTCTTATCCAAAAGTATTCAACATCTATGGTCCTGTCAGACTCATAATAGTTAACTGATGTAAAAATTATTATTTTATTGTTTACTATAATTAGTTAATTAATAGCTAGTAATTATAAAATCTCAATTTAATAACTTATTCAATGGCTGGATCAAGAATAAAAGTCTTTCAAATATTATTTTTGAACTTGATGCTTTAATAGTTGTGAATGTTGTTTTAAATAATTTTATGGATCTTTCTTTATTTTGGGATTGTGATTTCAAATTGTAAAGTTCTCTTGGCTGAGCTAACGAACTATAATGTATAGTTTTACTCGTTGTTTAGTGAATCAGATGTCTCATTGTTTAGCTAGAGCCTCTATTTCTTTGTTTGAACCAACTCTATAGGAAGATCAAATTTCTATATACTTACTGATATAATTACTTCTAGTAGTGGCAAATGAGTGGGTTGAGTTGGGTTTGGATTTATGTGGATTGAGTTTTATATGGGTTAAGAAAAATGGGTTGAAAGTGGATTGAGTTCAAAATGAATTGAATTGTGGGTTGAGTTGGATTTGAAATGGTTCCAATAGATAACAAACATGTTAATTTAATTTACTTATTTTAGAAAATTAATTTAAAAGACCATAGTAATATTATTATACCTTCTACACTCTATTTAATATATAATTTACAACATAATGAGACGATTTGTTAAATTAATTAAAATTTTTAAATGGATCCATTTTGAACTCACTTAAAACTCATTTTGAACCCAAATTTGATATAACGTATCTAAAATCTAACCCGTTCAAACCTATTTTTGAAATGTTGAGCCCAACCCAACCCAAAACCACATGGCTTGTGTTGAACCCATGAGTTCTAGCCCAAATTAACTCCCATAATTACTTCTTATTTGCAATGATATCTCTAATTTCAGTATAAAGAAAACTTGTTCAACTGCTTCATTAAAAAAAAAAAAAAAACCCTTATGTTCATCTCTCTTTCACCTTTGTTCAATAACATCTGTATACAAGTAAAGCAATTTATTGATTGATTATATGAGAAACTATATATCTTTTCCTTGTCATCTTGCATACTATTTCAATTTAAATATGAATTTAATTAACATATTATATTTTACAAAAAATTTACCATTCGGAATAAAAAAAGAGACGGAGCTCTTATCTAACGAAATGAGTTAACAAAGGACAAATCTACATGACCTTAATTTCAACTAGACATTAATTAATTCCTCAATTCTTTCAAAATGAAATTTATTCAAAATATAAAATATAATTGCTTACTTCAACAAAATACAAATATTTAAACTTGATATCTTAAATACTTTTTATAAATATTTATTTTTTGATAGTAAATAGCAAAAGTGAAAAAAATAAATAAATCTAACTGATCATTAGAGAATTCAAGTAAATGAAATTATGTTCTGCTGGGCAGGACATGACAGGAAAGGTTTGTTTGGTTTTGTGGGGGTGGGGGGTGGTGTTTGATTAGACGAGATGATAGAAGATGTTTACCCACCAATTTGAAATTCTATTCTTAATTTCATAAGGTGCTTTGGAGTCTTTCTATTGTCATAATGTGATGCCTTGATACCATGAGAATTTCAGTCTAATTCTGTGGGTTTCGTTGATTTTATATATTGGTAATTTTATAAAGTTAAAGAGGTATCGGATTCTATGTTTATTTCTATTGCATGTTTCTTTTTTGATGAATATATATATATATATATATATATTTATGTTATTATGTAGAGTAATGGGATGGTTGATTGCTCGTTTAAATTTTCGTTTTGACAATTTTACATTGCCATTGTCTCTTGTTGCCGGTGCTGGGGTTGGACCTGCGTTCTCGTCCAAGGCTAGAGGTAAGGATATTTTTGGCAATTTCTCAGATATTCCCCCGAATCTGCAGTTCGAATGCAAATATTTCCTCAAGCAGCGGCTTTCACGGACAAAAACTTCCTACAACTGGCTATTCTACTACTGGTGTTGCACTTTTGAATTTGCAGTTACAACTCCCAGGCATTGGGCTAGCCTAAAATAAGGAGGTTCTAATGGATTTGGGGAAGCATAGGGGTGACTAGGGCTGTCAACGAGTCGGATTTGGATCGAATCAGCCATATTTGAATCCGATTTCGATTATTAAAATTTATATTCGAATTTAACCCGATATCTTATAAGATATTTGTTAGTCAATACTATATCCGAATCCGATGGATATCCAAAATTTGATAAAAAAATCCGATCGAATTTAATATATTTTTTCATTTTGAATTGTATAAAAATATTGTATTTATAAAGTAAATTTACATCATATTTGAATTTTTAACAACTTTTTATTATATATTAGTCCAAAAGTTAACTAAATAAATACTAAACTCTTATTTCACATTATATTAATGCATAGATGAACTATTATACATTATTATATTTGATATTTTATTAGCATCCCTCTTATTTTTGACGTTAGACTCAATATTAGTAGCATAATATAGACGTTAAGATAAATGTTAGGTTAATATAATATATAGATTTTATTTTAAAATCCTTATTAATATAATATATAAGAGTATTAATTTAATAAAAATTTATAAAAGTATGGATTCAGATCTTTAATGGATTGAATTGCTCAGTTCCATATATGATCCACTTATTTCGGATTACGAATATTTATAATCGGATATGATCAATCGAATATTTTAGTCGTACAAAAATTCTAAAATTCGGATCAAATTCAGATTGAATTTGGATTAAAATTCGATCCATTAACATCCTTAGGGATGATAGGCCAAATAATTTATCTTAGCCCACGGAAAATAAAAATCCACCCTTGACCAAGGCCCTTCAACATTGCTAACCGAGGGTGCTCTTATGCCAAACATCGACATTAAGGACTTTAATTGTAATCTGATTGATGTCCCTCTTCAATTCAGAGCAAATTTGATCACTAAACCTACTACGGGTAAACGTGGTCGCCCAGAAAAATATTCAACTATTGGAAGGCGAGTGCTATCAATTCGAAGGAGACATAATTGCAATGATCATTCTAAAAATGGTGAAGATGACTATAGACCTATAAACGATTTTTGGGTATGAAGTCCTCTGGAGAAACCGATGATGCTATCTCAACGGCAGCGATTGGTTCCCAGTCTTGCCGATCAAAATGATTTGCTTAAGTTGGAATTGCCAAGGATTGGGGAATCCTTGGAAAGTTCGTGAGCTAGGCGATTGATTCGCCTTAATCATTCCCATGTGGTTTTCCTTATGGAAACTAGGTTGAATTCGACAAGAATGAATAAAATTCATAACAAGCTTGGCTTATTTGGTATTTCAATTAATGCAATTGGGTTTTCTGGTGGATTGGTTATGTTACGGTGCAAGGATATCCAGGTTATTATCAATAGTTTGTCTCATTTCCATGTTGATGTTGCCATTATCTCTCATGAAAATGACTTGGGATTGCGATTTATTGATTTTTACAATTAACCAAACGCTTCAAGGCGACATCATTCGTGGAATCTCCTCAACCAACTCAAATTTCAATCATCACTACCTTGGTTGTGTGTAGGTGATTTTAACGCAATTCTTTCAGCTTCAGAAAAATAAGGGGGAGTTGGTATTTCATATAACAAAGTTGCTGAGTTTAGGGATGCTTTGGCGACAACAAATCTTCATGATATTGGATTTTGGGTTACCGTATACCTAGTGTAATAAAAGAATTTTTCCATTTACAGTCAGAGAACATTTAGACAGGGCTTGTGCTTCATTGGAGTGGATTCAGAAGTTTCAATTCCATCAAGTTCGCCATTTGTTTGGTAGAAATTCAGATCATTTTCCTATAATTGTTGATTTTGATGATTCTAAACCAGTTTTTGGTCCTAGAGGAAAGCGTAGGTTTAAATTTGAATCTTTTTGGTTGTGGTACTCGAAATGTGAGAAACTTGTTGAGCAGTCTTGGCTTTCATTAGATTCTATGTCTGACTTCAATGAGCTTGGCGAGGCTATTAAGCGGTGTAGAATTGGTTTAATTAAATGGAATAGGAATTCCTTAGGTTCAGTCCCAAGGAAAAATCAATATATTCAATTCCAAATTTCAAAACTATCTAATAAAGCTTTGAAAGCAGAATTAGAGGAGATGTTGGATTTTGAAGAGGCCATATGACGTCAACATTCAAAAGCACATGGATAAAAGAAGGGATAGAAATACCAAATTTTTTCATGCAAAAGTGTCCGTTGGACATCGTAATAACCTTATTGCAAAGTTGCGAGATGAGTTGGGAGAATGGTGTCGCACAAGGGCGGCAATGGAATCTTTGATCCTCTATTACTATTAGACTCTTTTTCAAAGTTGTTGTCCTACCAAGGAGGAAATTAACACTGTGCTGGAATGCTAACTTCACAAAGGTTAATGACCAAATGAACTCAAAACTACTTGAGCCATTCACTGCCGAGGAAGTAAAATTGGCGTTATCACAAATGGGTCCCTTCAAGTCACATGGCTTGGATGGTCTACCCCTTGCATTTTACTAGAGGTTTTGGAGAATAGTTGAAAGGGAGGTTGTCACTTTCGCTCTTGGTTTTCTCAATGAAGGCACGTGCATATCTAAGTTTAATTATACGCATATTGTTCTTATTTAGAAGGTTAAAAGTCTAGAGTTTTTGAACTAGTTTCTCCCCATTAGTTTATGCAAAATATATCTTACAAAATTTCATCTAAAATGTTGACTAACAGGCTAAAACCTTTGATGAATGTACTTATTTCTGAACTCAAAATGCTTTTGTGCCCCCGAGGTTCATTACTTACAATGTTTTTGTTGCTTTTGAAGTGAATAATTATATTAAGAACGTTAGAGGTAGCAAAACTGGAAAGATGGTGCTAGACATGAGTAAGGTCTATGATAGAGTTTAGTGGATTTTCTTACGAAAGGTCTTACAAAAATTTGGCTTTCCTGCACAATTTGCGAACTTGATTATGCAGTGTGTCTCTACAGTTTCATATTCTATTATTCTTAATGGTGAGAAATTTGGTTTCTTCTATCCACAAAGGGGTTAAGGCAGTGTGACCTTTTTTCACCATATTTGTTCTTATTTTGTACAAACATTCTCGGTGCTTTAGTTAGAAGAGAGAAGTAGAAAATTTAATTATTGGCATATCTATTAGGAGGCAGGTTCAAAGGTCTCTCATCTCCTATTCACGGATAGGAGTGGCAATTTCTAACTCGATCCAACAATCCGACATGAGACCTACACGAAAACAGTAGGTTTCGATTGGGGCTTACTAGGTTGGGTTGAAATTAAGTCAACCCAAAATACAATCCAAAATTTTTGGGTGGATTTGGGTTGGGTCATGGGTTGACCCAGCCAACCCGAAATTACTTTACGAATGACCCATCAACCTAACCCAACCCAACCCATATATAAAAAAATAAATATAAGTTAGATGTTTAAAATTTTGAATTTTTTGACTCTAATTTTTGGAGCTATGTTTTCATTAATTTTGTGCAATTTATGAATTTAATTCATGGAAAATTAAAGCCTTTAACTTTTGAATTTTGGTTAAACTATGACGTATTTAGCAATTTCTGCTTTAGGTTTTCTATTTTTCTTTCGTTGGAGAATCATGATAGTTTTTTTTCCATCATATGTACATATCAGTGTATGCTACAATAATTAGAAAGGTTGTGCGTAGTTTGTAATGTAAAAAGTATGCGTATTCAAATCCACCAAACTATTTTTTTTTTTCAAATAAGAAAATCCACCAAGCTAATAACTATTGAAATATTATTCATGTTGAACAAGTGTTCATGTGATGTATTTTATTCCTACAATACACAATGAAAATGGACTATGAAAGTCAAATCAATAAGCAATGCAAAAATATGATTTATAGTATCAACTTTTATTTTGCCATTAAAAAGCAGGATTTTTGTAATGGGATGGGTAGGTTGTGGGTTTTCAGGTTATTGGACCAACCTAAATTTATAATCAGGTTGACCCAATCAACCTAATTTAGAGTGGGTTGGGTTTGAGTTTGGGCTCATTAGGTTGAAAATTAAATGGATTGAGTTCGAGTTGAGCAAATTTAAGTAATACCTATACTTTGACTCAACCTAAACCCACCTAACCACTTGAATTGCCACCCCTATTCATGGATGATACCTTGCTCTTTTGTCAGGCATCAGAGGAAGCGACTTATCATATCAAATAGGTTTTGGCATTATATGAACAAGTTTCAGGCCAGAAGGTCAATTTTGAGTAGTCTTCCATTGTTCTTAGTAGAAATGTCACTTCCAGTACTTGACAAGGAATCAACAGATTCTTGGAATGACAATTCTTGATAAACATGATAAATATTTGAGACTTCCAGCTGTTGTTGGGAAAACAAAGAGGGATATTTTCGCCTATATTAGAGAAAGTGTGTGGAACCAGCTATGTCGTTGGAGTGAGATGACTTTACCTACAGTTGGGAAGGAAATTCTCCTAAAATCAGTGGTTCAAGCAATTCCAACTTACGCTATGAGTTGCTTTCAACGACTAAAGGGGCTTATTTGAGACATGATGGCTTCTTTTGATGGGAGAATTGTCAGTCTCATAAAATCCATTGGTTAAGATGGGATTTTCTTGGTAGTAGAAAGCTTGATGGAGGTTAGGGCTTTCTGGATTTACTTTCATTTAATAAAGCCTTGCTTGCTAAGTAGGGATGGTGTCTATTCACATGTCCCAATTCATTATTCTATGAAGTTTTTAAGGTGAAATACTTTCTGAATTGTGATGTTACACATGCTCGGTTAGGATCAAATCCTTCTTTCTCTTGGAGGAGCATTTGGGAGTCTTTGTCCTCAGTAAGGAAGGGTTTTCGATGGCATATTAGGAATGGTTCAACTGTCCATATATGGCATGTGAGATGGATACCTCGTACACCATCTCTCCTAGTTTTTTCTTCTCCAAGAATTTTGCCAATTGACTCTATTGTTTCCGATTTAATTGATGAAGATACTAGAACTTGGAACTTTAAGTTGATTTTAGATATTTTTTTTGCAATCAGGCCATGATGCTATCTTAAGCATTCCTTTGGGTGGGAGTGATGATCGTTATCATATTGTATGACACTATTCTAGGTCAGGTGCCTTTTTGGTAAAATTAGCTATTATCGGTCTCTCTCACTTAAGCGAAGATAGCAGGAAGTTAACACAGGAGCCAGTAGTTTTCTACCTCAAATTATTGCTTTTTATGGAAAAGTGAAGTGCCACAAAAGTTCGACATTTCGCCTGGTAGGCATAATTTTTTTTTTTTTTTTTTTTTTGTGAAGTACCTAGGTGCAGAAAAGTCCCACCAGCTCTTTCACTTGATATCACAATGGTTGCGTATTTTTACACATACAGCGAAAGAAACAAAATCTCATTTGCTACCTGACAGATCAGTGGAGGGAGGCAGAATCTTGTATGTGCATTATACTCGCAAGCAAAGCCTCTAGATCCTCTAGGGCAACTTTCTTTACGCTAACTTCCTCTTTTAGCTCGGCAATCTGATCAAGAATCTGCAAACCCGACTTGTATCTAGCTTCCTCATCCGAGGATACTTCTGAGGACTCAGATTTGCTTGTGAGTACTTCAGCTGACCAGCGGTTCTGATCAATTACTACATTGTTTAAATTTTTCAGTAATTTGAGACGCCTTTTATCATTCTGCACATTAAAGAAGACATCTACAACATCCTTCGTTGTCCTTGCTAATCCCACGAATTCACCAAGAGACTTGCATCTGGAGTGTATTGCATAATCAGTAGTCTCTTTGTTTATGTTGTTGATCCTAACTGCAACTACATGTACAGCATCAAGAGGATGTACTGGAAAAGCTTGATTTCCCACTGCAATTTTACCAGCCGAAATTGCTCTCCTGCTTGACTCTACATCCTCAAATTGGATGTTACAACACCTAAGTCCATTAGATGCAGTTACAAATGAAGCACCAGAGACCTTCCCAAATACTGATATAGCTTCGACAACCTCATAGACATCAACTGTTGAGAGTATATTCTTGACAGATACAGAGGCCGGACTTTCAATATCAGAGATCTTTTCAGTGTCATCCGTAAATGTAGAAGTATGACTATGGCCACCAAGCTTGGAATTTGAAGTTGGAAAAGCTCTGCCAATGCTTGCAATAATTTCCTTTACCTTCGGCCTCTTATCTGAAGAAAGGGGCCTGCCAGCCAATTCTCTTTTAGAGTGATCGATTTTCACAAAATGGTCGGGTTTCTCCGTAAACAATTTTATTAGCTTAGGAGAGCATTCTGATATTTCCGGACCCAATTCTGAGAAGGCTTCATCCTCCTCAGCAGAAGAGTGAACAGCCCTGCTTGAGCTCTTGAATCCTTGGGCCTGGAATCTGCTGTAAATTTGGCATTGGCGGCAGTCAGAACAAGTAACGATTTATCTTGATGACATTGCTTTACGAGTGTTTCTCCCATATGTACCAGCAGAAAACAGATAAATAGAAGCTGCGAATCTCGACTTCATCCTCCTCTGAGGAAAATCGCCACCGTTCTACGCGACAACAGCCGCCGCCGTTTTCGCCTGGTAGGCTGCTAAAGACATTCTTCCTACTAAAGCGACAATAACGGAGAGTACTTGAGGATTCTCCTTGCAATATTTGTGGCAATACTAAGGAAGATGCGATCTACTGTCTATTATATTGCCATATTGCAAGACATGTGTGGGCTCTATCTAACCTCCCACTTGCATCAATCTCTTGTACAGAAGCTTCAGTGTTTGAATGGTTCCAAAAAGTGTCACAAATGGTTGATCACAGTACCTTTGCATTTTCCCTTATCTATTGTTGGGGACTTTGCTACTATAGAAATCATATGCAATTTGGGGAAGAAAAGTCGACTCCTTCAGATGTGGCGAACTTTGCTCATGGTCTTTCCTCTCATTTCCAGCAAATATCCAATGCCTGTATCATTTCTTCTTCAACAACTAACACTGATGTTTGGTTAGTTCCAGGAGAGGATACTATCAAAATAAATTTTGATGCAGCACTGTCCATGAACAGACAATTTGTTGGTGTTGGCATGGTTGTCAGAGACTATAGAGGTGACTGTCTAGCTTGGAAGTTTCATCTTATTCCTGGCCAGATTGATGCAAAGGCAGCAGAAGCTTTGGCAGCAAGGGAGGCTTGTGAACTATGCTTGGGATTTTCATGGACCAAGGTGATTGTTGAGGGCAATTGTTTTCGGTCATTCAGGCTCTTGGGGAGAATGATATGAATTTATCACATATTGCTCCTATTATCTCATATGCTAAGAAAAGTATTATCCATCTTCCCTCTGTCTCTTTTAATCATGTAAGCGAAATGCCAATCAATGTGCTCATAGAATTACTAGAATGTCCTATAGTTTGTATTTTTCATATCTATTTGGATCTTCTATAATTGAGAAGGCTTTGGATGCTTAATGAAATCTATTACCGTTTCTTATCTACCAAAACAAAAAAAAAAAAAAAAAAAAAAAATGGGATGGTTGATTACTTGTGTTTTATTCAAAAAAATCCAAAATTTGTTTAAATAAATATCAACTTAATTCATATTTAAAAAATAATTTATTTATTTTTATTAACAACTCAATATTTATTAACTATTATTATTGTTAACAACAAGATAATCTCTTTTTCTTTTTCTTTTACAACTAAGATAAAAGTTATTATATACTCTTTTAACTATTTTTTTCATATTAAATTCAAAATAAATTCAAAAATAAAATTATGTAGTAGTTATGTATAAAAATGCTCCATCCATTTCCAAAATATTTCACACAGTACCTTTCGTAATCACTAATATGTATAGAAATTAAATACACTTTAGTTTTAAGAGTCATTACTCTGATAAAAATTGATATGTATGTATTTCATAACAATGTGTTTAATTCACAATTTATCGATAAGTTGTAAATTTACTATACATATATATTTAATAATTTCTCTAATTATAAGATAAATGAGTAATTTGGTGGGAAACTCATTTCTTCGAATATATCGATCGCAGGTTTGAATCACATAGTGGTAATTGGGAACCAGTCAAAATCCTCTAAAAGAAGAGAAAAAAATAATTTCTCTAATTATATTAATATATTATTATATGTATTGCATTTAAGGGATGTATTAAAATATTATAGTTTGAAAATAATTCTATACCATCCAATGATAATGCATCTAAGTGATTTGACGTTTTATTGCCCTTTAAAAATTAATTTAAAGGGCTACAATGAATTATTATTGTTTTTTCCTCCCTAAGTTATAGTTGTTGTATGCTAAACGAGTTTTTCATTTTTTTCTTTCTTTCTTTGGTGGTACAAGAAAAACGAGTGTTTATTGAGTATAAATTCATAGACTATGTTTTACTAATTTAATTTTGGAATTTTTTCCCACATTGATGATCTAATGATATTCGTTATTTTCTCTTTTTCATTTTTTAAATTTTTTAGAAAATAAAAAAAAATCTCATATAACACAAAGTGAAACAAAGCACAACAGTTGTCAAGTGGTTAGTGGCACTCCAATTTATTTGATTCAATTTCAATAATATGATATTTTGTCTTGTTGAAAGGATATATTTAGGGTTGTAAATGGATATTCGAAAATTTATTTACCGTTCGCATTCGTATTCGTTTATACAAAATTTATTCGCATCCGTTTAAAGTAGATATTATCCGTATTCGATTAGTAGATATCCGATTATAAATAGATACGGATATGATAAATACGTACCTGATCCGAATACATATTTATTAAATAATATAATATTTATATTTTTCAATAGAAATATCATCATCCGTATATTTATATATATAAATTATAGTTGAAGAATTGGAAAGATAAAAGAATAAATTTCAAAATTATTGTAATGTAGAGAAAAAATTGAAGAATAGAGTTAATCAATATAATTATTGTAGGTTGACTTTATAATTAATATATTTAAATGCCATTATTATTATTAATAAGTACTAATAATTAACGATAAAGTCAATTATTAATTAAAAATTATGCTATTTGTTTGATTATTTTCGTTTTAGTGAAATTATATGGAGTTCCCACTATTGTTTATCCCCAAATTGAGGATTCTTGCGGGGATGGGAATTGGGATAAAAAAACTCTTTGAAACTAATTCAAGTATCGAAATAGAGATAATACTCTCTGTTCTCCTAGCTAAATTATTAAAATATTCTTAATTATATACATATATTAATATAATAATTTTATTTTTTTAGTAATTTCATTAACAATTATAACAATTAAAAATATATATATTTAGACGTAACATAACTTTAAATTTTTATTTCTGTTTTCTTATCTGAGTCGACCTTAACATTCACCGCCTCCTCAGTGGTGAATGATCTTTCTTCTTCATAGCTCTTCATCATTTCGACTTGATTTCGAGAATAAGTAATTCTTTTCATATGTTACCATTGATCTATTTTAATTGATTGTGGTGTACTTAAAGTTTTATATTTATTTTTCTGTCTTAATTGATTATGATGAGATGAATTAAAAACAATAAAATGGAGATTAAAAGTTCCTAAAGCAACTAAATTTGCTTTGCATTGTAATTTTAATTTTCATATTAAAAATTGACAGGCGTACGTAAATTTACTGGACTCGAAGTTCCATTTGTTGATTTATTTTGCAAATTATTTTACTTAAGACAAAATATTTAAATTTAATAGTTTGGTAGCCCCACGGGAAATCGGAAAGGGGGTAGGGATTAAACTCACGCGAACGCGATAGATAAAATATACAAAAAGTGTTTTTAATTAACTTTGAAGTATTCTAGCTATTGGATTTAATAAATGGTTTGAAAAAAATTATGTCGAAATAATTATTATTTGAAATACTTAATTTCCATGTTATACAAATAATGGTTAGCATAATCCGATATATTGCCCTTTCATTACCTTTCAAAAATTAGGTTGAAATGCTTTAATGGTTTATTATTATTTTACGCCAATAGTGTTGATGAGGGTAAAAATCTGTATGAACTTGGACGGGAATAGAATTTGGGAATGTCGACCTTTCTGGTCGAGTGACAGGTATTGGGGCTCAGTCCTGCAATTACGAGCAAACGTCAAGCTAGTCGAGGTGCTCTCAGCTATAGCACTCCGACGCGCAAGTCAGTATGAGAACGACCAGACAAAATGAGAAGCAGTGTGAGGGCTTTGTAGTATAGAATGACATACTTTTAGTGAGCTTGTAAAAGGGGTATTTATAGCCTTCCCCAGGTGAAGGATTTGTCTGAGATGCCCTTAGCCTGCAGAAAAGGGCTCTTGTCCTTGCATGAGGGGCTTTAGGTCATCTCCCATTCCTGTACTATTCTAAGTGACTATAGGTTTCATGGACAGAATAGTACACTAGAGGCGCACCCCTTGCCTGTCGCAGAAGTATGGGCGGTACTGGGGCGGCATGCGCCATTAATGCAGTGGCATGTTGCCTGTCAGGGCATTTAATGTGGCAGAGAAGGGACCTTGCAGTGTGTCGACCTCGGGGTGGGGTTGACGGCCGGTGGAAGATGTAGTCGAACGTTATGGTCGAATGAGTTGAGCATCGGACTTTAGCCTGCGGCCTAGTCGAATTACATCAGTATTGCTCAGTGCATTGTCGAAAAAGAGGTGTGAGAGGCGACTGAGGTCGACCACGTGATTGGGCCCCGAAGATGGAATGGGCTTGATGCTACACTCTTAGGTCTGTAGTCTTTGGGCTGGGCATATTGGGCCATCCCATATCATGAGTCCTCCCCACTTCCAAATTCTGAGCGAGATGATTAACAAGAAGGATTGGGGAGTAGCTTGGTGTAAAGATACGAAGGCCAGTCGACGAGTTTTTTTTAATTTTAAATTCTACCTGGGTTTAGCACATTTAATATGCTGGTTACATCATGCCATGTGGAGCGCCAAACGACAGTTACGCCATTATTATAGACGCTTGGGGTTTCCGCGCTTGGATTCCTATAAATGGGCGCAGTTAAAATCTTCATTTTTACTTTTACCGCTTTGTGTCTGGTCGAATTCTAAGCCAACTACTTTTCCTACAATTATTTTGTGCCTTATATTTCGTCAAAAATGAGTAAGTCTTTTCCTCAATTTTTTATTCGAGTTCCTCCTTCGCTTAAGAAATGCAGTGCTTATCTAATTCTAAGGGTAGTCGGGAGGGGGAGGGGTAGTGAGTAGACCTGGCAAATGGGTACCCGCGGGTAACCCAAGAATGGGTAAGAATGAGTTGGGTAAATTTATCCACGGGTAAAATTATCCATTTTTTATTGGGTATGAGCTAGTTGACCCATTACCCGTGACTATGGGTAATAGGTAACCCACAGGTACCCGTACGGATTTTTTTTTTAAAAAGAAAAATTAGTATTTTTTTTAAAATTTACATAATATTATTTAAACGTTACCTAAATAAAATCAATAAAAGAGGCTACAAATTTCAAATATTATATTGAACAAATATTTTAAAGCATGTCAAATGTTTTAGTTTGAAAACTACAACTTAAATATTTAAACATATATTAAATTTAAGTTATATTATATTTCGATGTTTGAATTTAAATTTCATTATATGTCAAGTTTTTTGAGCTAAAAGTTTAAACACCACTTAAATATTGTTGATATTATTAACAAAAAAAAGTGTTACACCTTCCAAAATAGTTGCAAAATTAGAGAAAAATTAAAAATTAAAATATAAATAATTATTCACGGGTTACCCGCGGGTTGCGCCAAAAAACGACGGGTAAAATTACCCACATTTTATTGGGTATAGAAAATGAGGCCCATTACCCATATTTTTTTGGGTACCCGTGGTTTTGGATAATTTTTTGCCGGGTCTAGTAGTGAGGATACTCATTCTGATTGGTTAGGGGGGATCGATAAATGAGTCGAGTAGCTCGTCTAGTGGCAACTTGAGCTCCAATAGCTCGTCTTCTAGAGGGGGCGATGCTAGGCCAAGTCAGGCCCCAGTGTCACGTGGTCAACTATTCACCCCCAACCACTATAGCAAGATAGTATCCAAGATAAATCCTGTCGATCTGGCGCGTATTAGACAGGTGTACCATGTCACCAAGGAGTATGAACTCATAGTGCCTGGACCATCTGATAGGATACATCGACCTCCGGTTGGATGTATAACTGTGTTCATGGAGGCCTTTTGATGCAGTCTTAGGTTCCCCTTAGCTGGACCTATAGTCGAGTTGCTAAGGGCTTTAGAAGTATGTATAATCTAGTTGTTGCCAAATTATTTTTCGACCATCTATAGCTTTGCTATTTTTATGCACCTATTTGACTAGTCAGCCACTTTCACAAATTTTTCCAATTTTTTTCACCTCCCTATGTCCCAGAAGTCGAGTAGTACCGACGAGTCAGATTTTTATTACCTCATTGCTTGACCCCGCCGAAAATTTCTTGTCACCCCGGCCTCTTCCTACAGGTAGGAGTGGAAAAAAAATTACCTATATGTTTGATTGGCTGGGGGCTTTAATATTCCGAGGGGGTGGTGGATGAGGCATGTTAAGATACCGGGTAACTTAACTCCGACTTGGCCCAACATATTCATCCGGGACTTGGTCGAGTTTGGTCAGGTGGAGGCCTCGGTGTTTATCGAGGAGAGGAGTTTGGTGTTAGTTGGTTTATCGCCAGCTCAGCTGGACTTGCTAGTAGGCGATTGACTTGGTAGCTAGTGCCGTCGATTCTTGATTAGCTTGTTTACTTACCATCATTTTGTTTGATTTTGATCTTTCGTTATTTGTGTTGTTGGCAGATTGAAACGAAACTATGAACTGTTCACAAGCAGAAGCTTTGGTGAGGGCCCAGAGGAACGAGCAACGTCGTCTAGCTACAACGGCTCGATGAAGGGATGCTTTGGTCGCGGTGGCGCAGCCTGAGGCCATAACGCCATCGCCATCGCCTACTCCGTCGCTAGCTTAGCATGTGGCGACTACCGGGAGCAGCTTTGCAGGCCGAGGTAAGAGGCCGATGGTCGAGCAGGCCAAACCTACTCCAAAGAGAACAGCGGCCGAGAAGGGTAAAGAGAAAGCTGTGGGGTCAGGCTAGCCCTTTGGATATGATCTGTTCAGTCAGCACGGGGACGATGTGCTGTTCCACTTACTGAAGCTACAGTCGCTAAGGTTTGGGATGGAGCCGAGCATGGCTGCGCACAATCCGTACTCTATGGAGACAGCGGGGTCAACCAGGGCCGCTCATTTAAAGGTGATGATAGCTGGACTATTCGCGTTCGACTAGAAGAAACTCATGGGGCTGAGCCAAGACGCTGCACTTAGAGCTCTAGCTTGTCACTCTAACATGGTAAGGGTCTGGACGATAAGTTTATCTCGTCTAGTTTTATTTGCTGGTCGAGCACTATTCGCTCATCATGAATTTTTATTTTTCAGGTGAGCCAGTTATGGTATCATTTTTACAGGAGATCAGAGCTGGCTCTGGTCAACTAGGAACGCCTGTTGAAGGGTGGGGATTTGGAGACGCTGAAGGCTCAAAACGAAGGATAGTCAGCTGGTCGCCACTATCACTGAAAAGACTAGGATGGATGAGCTGCTAAATCAGGCCAGAATAGATGCACAACATGGCTATAACTCTGGTCTGACAACCGGGCGTAATGCGGCGATTCAGGAAGCTTGGGCAGAATTTTACAGGAAGTTGCCCTTGATGCGATGAGAGGCCGTGCAGCAGTTCATGCTGTGCTCGGCATTCCAGGATGCAAGTGCTGTCTTTTCTTTAGATGACACCAAGAACGCGTTCGACAAGGCAATCAAACATCTAGAGTATTTGGGCTATGCTTTTCGAGCAGAGGATAAAGATCGCATTAGCCCTGTCCTGGACGAACAGCTGCATATGTATCCTGAGGCCGACGAGGCCGATGCTAAAGAGGGAACTGTGGAGACTCTTGTGGTCGAGGGAGCTGGAGAGGCTCATCCTATCGAGCATCTGATCGAGGCACAGAAAAAGGCAGTCGAGGTAGCTAAGAAGCTAGCTGATGTGACAAAGGAGTTTGCTTTTGTAAATAACTTTGCGTTCGAAATTCAAGACTGCATGGTCAATGACGCTGAGAATCTTCCGCTGCTCGGGGGTGATTTTTTAGTCGATGAGGTGGGACTTTCTCGGCCAGCGATTGTTGCTGTTCCTCTAGCTACTGCGGTGCCTGAGCAGGGAGCGAACAACCCTGTGGTGGTTCTTATCCCTTCGAGTGATGAACTTGACCAGGCGATTGAAGAGGGTGCTCGAGGTGCGTATGTTGAGGGCGTGAGGTCGAGCAATCGCTGAGCTCCTTACCTTTTGAGTCTGATCACCATGCATGGCGTTATTTTGTTGATGATCATTTGCTGTACTTTTGTTTTTACTTTTTCAAGGTTGTAAGCCTGAATTTTTGAATGAAATGCTGCTTTTTGCACGTCGATGTGTACTGATCTTTGCTTCATTTTTAGCATTATTGTTTTCGTGGAATGTTAATTGTTCTTGAGTAAACAATTCAATCTAATATTATGTGACACTAAAAATAATGGAATTAATCTAAGATACTCGTCGACTGGTGGTGTTAATTTTGCGCTGTTATATTTCTCTAAAATGATTGCTTTGTCGAACAAACCATATTGACTTAACGTGTCACACTAAGTAGATTTGACTACAGGGTCGAGTTTTTATTTATTATTCTTTGATTTGGACTGTACATCTTTGATTTAGTGGCTCGAAACCTGCTTGGTCGACTTCGGGGTCGACTGTGAGCGATCAACTCGTTTATTATCATGGCTGAGAAGCTTTAACATAGTGGCTCAAAGCCTGCTCGGTCTATTATAAACGATCGATTCGTTTATTGATCTCGGCTGAAAAGCCTTGACTTGGCGGCTTGAAGCCTGTCTGGTTGACTTTGGGGTCGATGCCGTGGTCATGCAAGCAGATATTCGTAAAAAATGTCAAAAATTTCATTTTCACGAGGGAATACAATGGAGACCCATGGTCTCTTTATACATTGAACTTCTTTAAATTTATAACATCCAAGGTCGTGGTAGTTCGTTGCCATGCAAGTCTGGTAGTCGGTATGCATTGTGCTTTGACACCTTAACCACAGAATAAGGCCCCTCCCATTTTCCTACGTTTCTTGATACTTTAATTGTCTTGAGGATGAGGTCTTCGACTTTGAAGCTGAGCCGCCGAATTGCTTTGTTGTAATGCTTTGTCATTTTTGACCTGTACTGTTACATCATGTTGTAAGCTTCGTGTCGCAGCTCGTCGATGGTGACCAGGTCAAGTGCCATTTCTATCACATTTCTGAGTAGGTTATGATGGATCACCCGGGCTGTATTTTGTATCAGCTCAGATGGGATGACTTCTTTGGAGTCGTAGACCAAACTACAAGGGCTATGGCCCGTGGTTGTTCGAAGGGTCATACTGTAAGCCCACAGCACCCCGGGGAGGTCGTCTTCCAACTTGCTCCTATTCTTTCTAATCGAGCTTTGAGGTCGTCGAGGACAGTTTTGTTTGTGACCTCTGTCTGACCATTAGCCTGGGGGTTTTCGACTGAAGTAAAGTGTTGGCAGATCCCCAGAGTTTTGCACCAATTTCTGTGTCTTTCTCTGGAATTGGGTTCCATTGTCTGAAATCAGAACCTTAGGTAAGCCAAAATGACAGATTATGTTTTTCCAAATAAAGCTCTTGATGGCCATGTCAGTTATCTTCAAAACTGCTTCCGCCTCAACCTACTTTGTAAAGTTTCGACCGTATGATGATAAATTTTCTTTGGCTTGATGTTTTTGGTAAAGAACCAACGATGTGGACTCCCCATTGGTCGAATGGCCACGTGATCTGGACGTGTACCATTGACGCTGCGAATTGGTGTGGTGTGATTGAGTGGAGCTGGCAAGACGGACACCTTCTAGCGAAGTCGACAAAGTCTTTTAACAGCGTGGGCCAAAAATACCTATATCGAATAGCTTTATGCACAAGGGATCGACCTCGAGAATGATTTCCACAAATGCCTGTATGGATTTCGTGAAGTACTTCACGGGCTTGATCTGGGTCAAGCATCTCAGAGGTGGTCTGGATATCGACCTCATGTAGAGCTACCCATGCTCGTCAAGGGAAAATTTAGCTGCTTGACCTCTGAGCCTGCATATCTCATTTTTTTCTTTGGAGACTGTCCCTTGGCTTGGTAGAGCCTGATTGTGTCTTACCAAGAGGGAGGTGCTTCTTTGATGCTCCTTACCAAGTTCTGGTCGTGAGTATGTATAGAGGGTTTACTAGAGA
Organism: Jacaranda mimosifolia; assembly: GCA_018894105.1. Taxonomy (NCBI): domain Eukaryota; kingdom Viridiplantae; phylum Streptophyta; class Magnoliopsida; order Lamiales; family Bignoniaceae; genus Jacaranda; species Jacaranda mimosifolia. The sequence goes on from CM032123.1 coordinate 5,544,810, forward strand.
CTAGAAACGTGATGGTCCTTTCTCTTGTGCCTCTCGTTGAGCTTGCAAACTTGGAGAGGGCGTCAGCCCATTCATTTTCTGATTGGGGTACCTGAGGGTGAAACTCTTGAATAGCTATTGTAACTTTTTCACCTCGGCCAGATACCCCAATCAGAAGTTTTATCTGGCCAATTACAGAGATAAGACCTCCTTCGTCATCCCCAATGGGGTATACTATTTCACCTCAAAGTTTCCTTCAACCTACTCTACGACTAGCTAAGAATTGGTGATCGCCACTAGCTACTCGATGCCATGAACTTCTGCCATGTTTATGCCAGCGATGAGGGCTTCATATTTCGCTTCATTAATGGTGACTAGGAAATTGAGTTTGATTTCACAATCATATTCCTCTGTGAGTGGGGAGCGGAGTGAGACATCGATGTGCTAAGTCCATACATAGGAGTTTTGGTCATGCTGGTTAGGGAGGTCGAGCTTTTCGACAATAAAATCAGCTAGAACCAGTGCTTTTATGCTGTCCGTGGGTAAAATCTGATGTTGAATTTCCCAAGATCGATGACCCACTTTGTCAGTCTTCTTGACGTGTCTGGCTTTGATAGCACCTGCTTTAATGGCTGATTTGTTAACACTATAATTGCATGAGACTGGAAGTAAGGTCATAGCTTTCGTGCTGCTGTAACTAGGGTGAGGGCGAACTTCTTGATTTGCAGATAATTGTGCTCGCGCCCCTATAGTGCTTTGCTGCAATAATAAATAGGCTGATGAGTTCTGTCTCTTGTCAAGACCAAGACTGAGATGATCGAGGAGGTGGACACGGCTAGGCAGAGGTGCAGAACTTATTCCAGCTCTAGTTTAACGAGCATGGGTGGCGAGGAGATGTATTGCTTGAGATCGACGAGAGCCTGGTCGCACTGCTTTGTCCATTGGAATCCCAATTTTTTTGTATTTCTAAGTATTTTGAAAAAAGGTAGACTCTTATCAGCTAGTTGTGCAATGAATTTGCTAAGGGCTATTATCCTGCCGACCAGGCGCTGTACGTCCTGGACTGTTAAGGGTGGGGTGATGTCCAAAACTGCCTGGATCTTCTGTGGGTTTGCTTCGATCCCCCTTTGACTAACCATGTAACCTAGGAACTTGCCTCCTCGAACCCCAAAGGTGCACTTGTTGGGGTTGAGTTTCATACTGAACGGCTGCAGTATGGAAAAGGTATGGTCGAGGTCAATTAGGTGACCCTAAGCTTTTTCTGTTTTGACAATCATGTCGTCGATGTAAACCTCCATAGACTTTCCAATCTGTTCTTGAATATGAAATTGACTAATCTCTGGTAAGTTGCTCCTGCATTTTTGAGCCCAAAAGGTATGACCAAGAAACAGTATACCCCATTGGGGATGACGAAGGAGGTCTTATCTCTATCCTCTGGTGCCATGAATATTTGATAATAGCCTTGAAAGGCATCCATCCTGCTCAACAATTCACAACAAGTTGTAGAATCCACTAGTAAATGTATTCGAGGTAGGGGGTAAGGATCTTTAGGGCAAGCTTTATTCAAGTCGGTAAAATCATTGTATATGTGCCATTTCCCCTTGTTCTTGGGGATGGGTACAATATTCCAAAGCCAAGAGGGATATTGAATTTCTACAATATATCCTACTTCTAAGAGTTTGTTGACCTCTTATTCGATGATCTGAGATCTCTTAGTGTTGAAGGTTCTCGTCTTTTGCTTCACTGGCTTGTACGAGGGGTCCATATTGAGGGGATGGACAATGACATTTGGTTCGATTCCCTGGGGATCGAAAGCTTTCCATGCGAACACATCGATGTTTTTGTGAAGGAAATCGACCATAAGACACTCCATATGATGGCCCATTTCACTTTCGATCCGAGTGATCTTGTCGAGGTTTCCAGGCTCCAGCTCGATTGTTTTGAACTCTTCGATCGGCTCAACCCGCGTGTCTTTTAGTTTTCTTTTCTTGAATACGAGCCCCTCCTCAGGTTCTGCTGCAGGGGTATTCCCCGAGGGCTTTAGTTGGGGTCGTATCTTCTGTTTGTTGGATTTGACTAAAATTGTATAGCAGCGCCATGCTTCCTTAATGTTGCACAAAAGCTCACCTACCCCTACTGGGATTAGAAATTTGATCTTCATGTGGTAGGACGAGACAATAGCCTAGAAGTCGTTCAGGGCAGGTCGACCAATGATGACATTGTAGGCAAATGGAGCGTCAACGACCAGGTAGTTTATCATGAGGGTTCTGCTACGGGGGGTTTTTCCAAATGATGTGGATAGGTTGATGGATCCTTCCAGAATGATCTTTGATCCCCCGAATCTGACCAACAGTGTACGGACTGGCTTAAATTTTAACTGCCCCAAATTCATTCTTTTCAAAGTTGATAAGAATATAATGTTCGTGGGGCTGCCATTGTCGACTAGGACTTTTCTTACTTCAAAATTGGCTATTTCGATCGTTACAACCATGGGGCAGTCTATCTTGCGGTCGACTCCTCTGATGTCCAGATAGTCGAGGTCAGACTCAATGAAAGAGATTGGCTCTACGCTGGTTGAGAGCTGGAAAATCATCTCGACCTAGGTTGATTTGGTTGATTCCAGTCGTTGTTGGGTCTGCCTTCTAGAGGACTTCAAGCCCCCCTAGTGGGACCTTCAGCAATCATGTCGATAGCTCTTCGAATGGGTGGGTGGGGGCCTTGGCACATTCCTTGTGTTTGAGGCCCAAAAAAGGACGTCGATTAGGAACTCAATTCGGGGGCTATCAATCTTTAACACTTCCATGTTAAAGCTGGTGAATAAGTCACGAAGGGATTTTCCTTCATTCTATTTCACTGTATGTAGGTGAGTATGAGGAAGCTTTGCCTTCCTTTAGCTGGCAAACTGGTGCAGAAATTTGTTGCACAACTAGTCATATGAATATATCGACACCGACTCCAACTTAACAAACCAATCGAGCGCAATCCCTTGAAGAGTAGTCGCTAGCATCTTAGCATGGATGTAGTCATTATGCCCATGTAGCTGCATCATGTGCTTGAATTGCATCAAGTGTTCGTTTGGATCCGACGAGCTGTCATACTAGGGTAGGCCGGTCGAGACCTTGGAGTCTACAGTGATACGCTTGTCGATGATCTCCTGGATGAACGGTGATTCCCTCTCTCGTTGGAACCTTGGCGGCCCATCATGGTCGTGATTTTTCTTAGTATTTCTCCTCGAGATCTTCTCCAAACACCTATTTAGCTGCTGGGCTTGATGAGATACCTCATCTCATTCCTCCTTATTAGCTTGAGATGTGTTTTTGTACGGCTAGGGCCTCGAGCGCTTGATCCTATCGCGCTACAGGGCTTGAATGGGTCGAACACCATGATCAACTGAATCCGCCACCTCTTTGGTGGGGGCAGGTCGGGCCTTTTCCTAGGAAAACATCCTGGACTGGTTTCGCATCTCGAGGGAGGTCGTTTAGACTCTGGTTGACTATGATTCTCTCTAAGCAGTCTCTCCTCAAGGGGTACGGGTTGTGTGGTACCACTAGCTGTCGGTTCTGGTTGGACTGCATGTTAATTCAGAGCAGCAGAGCGTTGAGCAGATATCTGCTCGTTGATGAGCTGCATTAATTGAGGCATGGTTAGGGTGACCACCTATTCCGGCTGGGTGCTCGGCCCTGGGGCGCCAGGTTCTTGCGGAGGCTGAGGAGGGGAAATGGTAGACCTCCTATTCTTTTTTCTTTCTGAAGTGGCTCGCCTAATGTTAACCATTTTCGATTGTGGACTCAAATATTTCCAACAGACGACGCCAAATGATGAGGATAAAAATTTGTATGAACTTGAATGGGGATAGAATCTGGGAATGTCGACCTCTCTGGTCGAGTGACAGGTATCGGGGCTAAGTCCTGCAATCATTAACAAACATCAGGCTAGCTGAGGTGCCCTCGGTTATGGCACTTCGACGCTCAAGTTAGTATGAGAACAAGCAGACAAAATGAGCAGTAGAGTGAGGGCTTTGTAGTATAGAATGACATACCTTTAGTGAGCTTGGAAATGGGGTATTTATAGCCTTCCCCAGGTGAGGGATTTATCTCGGATGCCCTTAGCCTGCAGAAAGGGCCTTGTCCTTGCATGAGGGGCTTTAGGTCATCTCCCATTCCTGTATTATTCCAGGCGGCTTCATTTCCAGGTTTCATGGACAGAATAGTACACTGGAGGCGCGCCCCTTGCTTGGTGCAGCAATATGGGCGGTATTGGGGATGCATGCGTCATTAATGCGAAGGCAGCATGTCAGGGCATTGAATGCGGTAGAGAAGGGATTCTACAGTGTGTCAACCTCACTGGTCGACACTAGGGTCGACCTTAGGTGGGGTTGATGACCGGTGGAAGAGTTAGTCGAACATTATGGTTCAATAAGTCAAGCATCGGACTTCAGCCCGTGACCTGGTCGAATGACATTAATGTTGCTTAGTGCGTCGTTGAGAAAGAGGTGTGAGAGGTCAACCTCACGTGATTGGGCCCTGAAGATGGAATGGGCTTGATGCTATACTCTTGGGTCTGTAGTCTTTGGGCTGGGCCTATTGGGCCATCCCATATCAAGTGTATTGATTGAATGCAATCTGATTATACTATATTTATTAGTTTAGTTTTCATATTTTTCTTTTGCCACTTTGATGATCTAATAGTTATAATTTTTTTTTCTTTTGATTTTCACGGGAAAAGAAAAAAAAAATCCCATATATATTTATGTTTCAAAATATCACAATTAATTGAAATAAATAAAGAATTTAGCAACAATAATTGTACAGTGAAATAATTATCACTTCCTTTAAACACTATAAGTTTAAATCACAGGTTACAAATTTTCATTTGGAAGAATGTTAAAAAATAAACTAATGAGATATATAAAACTATGTTTATTAAGGTAAAAAAATTTACAAGGTGATGAAGAAGTACAAACAATATATGTAATTTATTTTGAGTTATTAACTTAAATACATAACTTTTTATGAAATTATTGTGATTATGATTGTTATATACCAATCATCCATTTTTTTGTTATACAGATGTAGCAAAAAGTTTCATGCTTATAGATTTATGCAATATTTAACAAACAAGGACAAATAAGTACCAATTTTTCTAAGTTTTCCAATTTGAGAGAGTGACCTTTTTTATTCTTGGTGTGAAATTGTTAAATGTATTAGAGTTTGAATAGATTTTTTATGGGCTTAAAAGTTGCTTTTTGTCAAAGTTTATGTATCCACTCCTTTTATAATTTTCTTTTGTATATTTAGGAAACTATATGCTTCTATATAATAATTTTTGTTTTTATTATATAAGGACGGTAAATTATGCACTATAATTTGATTAAGAGAATGATTGGATATTTATTATAATTAAAATAACATAGTAAAACTAAATGCAATATTTATAAGATATTTGTTATCATATTAGTGTACTTTATTAAATAAATGCCATGACTATCTGCATTATTTTGTTAAACAAGTTGATATTTGCTGTAATATTAATCAAGTTGTAGAAAATTAAATAATGACTTAAATGATTTTAAGAAACTTATAAATTTTTTAGTTCTATAAGTGTGAAGATTTTTTATGAATTACAATAATAATTTCATAAATATTGATTTATTTTATTTTATCAATGTCTTTTCACCACATATAAATGATTGCATTATATATATTCCAACATTTTAGTTCTTGTACTAAAGAATACAGAATGTTTTAAAAAATATTTATATTTTCACTTCAATTTGATTGGTGGACTAAGAAAAAGTACTATTCAAAATAGTCCAACTGAAGATAGGTTCTCAAAAGAAATAAGTGCCCATACTTCCACTCCTGCCAACTTTCTTTTCTTTTGGTCGTTCCCATCTTAAATGCAAGCTATATATGTTAGTATAGATTTCAATGGTTTTCTTGAATTTTAATTTCTTGAAAAAATGATTTAAGGGGTTTCAAACTGAAGAAACAAAAATACTAGTTGAATTGTGTAAAGAATAATGTTAACAAAGAGAAATGTTAAGAAATTGAAAATATTATGACAAATTTAGATTTTATTAATAGATAAGATATCCTTGGAGGCCTTCGTATTAGTTAAATAAATATTGCCAAGTTATTCTTCTTTTAATAGAAAAATATTATATATAATTGCATCATACAAGTTTGAAGAGAGAAAATGGTTATCACTTATTTAAGGACAAATATTGTTTATAGAATATGTGAAATTTATGATGCGTTGCTAATATATTTTTATTTTTATTTTTATTCCATCTTATTGAGTTGAAATGCCATCTATAAAATAAACTATCTTATATCAAATAATGTTGAAAGTAAAATTATGCTTTGTAAATTATTATCAGATTATATGCATTGTGCTAGAGACTATTGTTACTTACTTAAACTCTTACTTAAATATTAGTATTAACTCATTAAATCACTCCTTATGGTTTAATTAAAATAAGCTTAGTCAAAGTAAAGAAAAGAATGAAAAATGGTTAAAAGACTTGATGAAGAAAGAAAACACATACACACACAAGTAAGAGTTGAAGAGAGAGCTTTTTATTACAAAATTGTCGCTCAAACTTTAAAGATTAGAGATGAGGATCTACCAATTTAATGAATATTTATACATTTTCACTTTTCAAAAAAAAAAAAAAAAAAAAAAGAATGGTAGAGATTTATTGGATGTAATCATAGACAAGAAATTCAAAAAATCTTCAAGAGTATTTTAAGCATATTCATTCTTTATATTAATGATGTAGCTTTGGAAAAACTTCCTACAAGCTTCATCACTTTTTTATATCTTTATAGAACCATCTAAATAATTCTATCCTTATGTAGAATATTCAAAAACTATCTACAAGGTTTTATTGATATGTCAAATGTTCTAAAACCTTTAATAAGTTTCTAAACAAACTTGGAATATTTTTATAGCTTGAATCCATGTGCAAACTTATGTGGACTAAAAGCTTTAACCTGCATGTAGATTTTTCAAAAGGCTTTGCTGAAGATATAATTGTAATTTTTGAAATCTCTTGAAAATATGAAAGATGCTGCTTAAATCCCCAACAGACAAGCTGGACAAGATAAATGCTAGTAATAAAAATGATGCATAAACTTAAAGTGGTAAATAGTTACATTATACTCATCAACCTCTATTAGCTTATCCTCCCAAATGATATAAAATATTGGTTAGGAGGAAGCCATACATTTTTTTCCTCATATAGAACATAAAAGTGTTCAAAATGATAGAACTTTAGAGAGCATGCCTAATAGTCATTTGATCATGAAAAATTAAAACATATTTCGTGCTTGTAAAATATGAAATTATAACATTTGTTTCAATAAGATTTACTTTCAAAATACTTATTATAATAGCCACATGAAGTAAAGAATATAATAATATTATATTAGTCTTGTATATATAAATACTATGTTTTATAAAACACATCATGCAAAATGAATATGAAGTAGTTCTACCTTAGAAATGAGGAAAAAAAAATTATGTGCTGGAGAGAAATTTATTGCAAATAGCTACCAATATACTAATATATGTCGCTAAGTTTCATATAAAGTGACACTTAATTTCCAAAATGTTGTACTACTTTATGTTGTTGTACTACTTTATGTGGCACCTATAGACATTATTTGCAAAATGTAGTGCATCATACGAATAAAATCAATAGACATATTACAAGAAAAGGATAAATTAATAACAAAATAATAAGTGATAATATAAAACTTAGCATTAATTTCATATAATAAGTGATAATTTTTTTTTGTCATCTTAATAATTTTTACAAATTAAATACTGGCAAAAATAATGTTTAAGTTATCATCATCGATAATTAGTGACAACTTATTAACAATAAAAAATTTATTACAAATTATATTGACAAGTTTTATTATCACTAAATTGTCACCATATGGATATTGCTAATTATCAATGGTGACAATTTAAAATATTAATTTTTTGTTATTGAGCTATATTGTGAAAAAAAAAAAAATTACTGACATTTAAAAATATCATTAATGCCAACATAAAAGTTCTTATCACTTAACACATATTATTAGGGACAACTTTTACAATATAAGTTATTAGTTTGTCACTATTATTATGTTTTTCTATAGTGATGCTAGAAACTCCAATAGATAAAACAACATAAATGCGTGGATAGACTTGCTATTATGTATACAAATTTAGTATTTAACTTAATATTGATTCAATTCTCAATTTTTATATATTGAGTTTGTTGACTAAATCAACAACTTTCATTTGATGATGGATTATTATATTTCATATGAATTGAGCACTTAATTTTTCATAAATGTTTCTACATTTTTAAAATTATTTTCTTAATTGAAACAAATGACTCCTTATTTGTCTCTAATAAAAATAAATAAATATATATATATATATATATATAATTGTATTCTATTTACAAAATCTCTTTCGTTCAAGCTCTAATATGTAAAATTTTTCTTGATTATTATAATTCCCATTTTTCTTGATTATTCTCTCATCTCTAATAACTAATTTTATATTACATGACAGTTTGAGAGTTATTTTATGACAAAAATACAAAATTGTCATTCTAATTATGCTCTAATGCCAAGTTAAATGACACTTTTATTTGGACCCATTCTGAAAAATATTGGAGACTTTGATGAGGCAATTGGTGTGCATGTATCCAAAGAAAATAGATCGATTGAAAAATATAATGGCAATATTTGCCAAAGAATTGTTGAGAAGTTGCACACAATCAAAGACAATGCAAGGAAATTTGAGCCAGTTTTTGCAAAAATGGTATTTTGGAGATTTTCGTGGGCACATAGACATTTGTAGTTGATTTAAATCATCATACATGCACTTGTGGGTGTGGGATGTCATCCGTATGCACATATTGTCATTGTTATTTTGATAGATCAAAATAATCTAGAAGCTTTTGTAAGTCCATATTATTTTATTGCTTGTTACAAGCTGACATACAATCATATTGTGTGCTTTCATATCTCCTCAGGCATCATTACAAATGCTTCAAAGAATACAGTCTTTTGAAATATTAATGCCACCACCCTTTAGACAACTTTCTGGTAGCTTAAAAATTGAAAAGGAAAGGAGCACAAGGCATTTATAATGGAACAAATGTAACAAAAAGATAGAGAGATAGGTCATTATAGAAGGGCTGCGAGATACCTCCAAGACAGAATTCAAATGTGATTGCTTTTGGTTATTTTGTTTCATATTGTTATATAGTAGTAATGATTGTGTTTATATGCAAGTTGGTATGACTTAAGCTTCTACTCAAGCCACTAGAGTTATTGAACATACTTTCAACATAAGAGAAAAAGGAGGAACTATTGCCAATATGCAACAAGAGGAATGATAAGAGAAACAAAGCTATTCGTGATGATATAATACAAAGGAGGGAAAACACAATAGGAAGAGTGCTAAGAGGAAAAGAAAACAATAAAGTATTAAAGAGGAAAAGCTAGGAGGAGAAATAGAGGAAATGGCCCACTATGTGGTTTTGGTAAATGAAATGGGTTGGAATTTTCAAATATGATTTACTTCAAGTTTGCAACACATGTATGCTTTCTGTCTTATTCTCTTTTATTTCATTCAAATGCTTTTGTCTAACAATGTATGTGTCTATAGGTGAAAGCAACCACTTCTGGTGCTGGATCAACTGCTAGACACACAAAAAGATTCATCTATAAATGTTCAGATATAAAATCTAAAAATTTCATGTTATATCAATTTTTATTGCATTTTTTTCTTTTATATATGATAATACCCAGTGTCTCACATTAAAAGGAGTTGAGTGCTTGATATAATTTATAAGCTATTCCCCATCTTCTATACTTCGAGGCTCCTGCTAGAGGGCCAATACCTCGAAACAGTTGAGCCTTCATATTTGGAGACAGATTTGTGCAACATCAATATAGTACATGCGAAGACTACCAACTAGGTTTAGTAGCATAATCCTTTCAAAGAAATATTCATCAAACAACTTCACAGTAGTTGGAGATTTTGGAAAGTCAGAATCTGGAAAGATATGAATATTTGACGATGTTTATAGAATTTTATTTTATAAAATCTGGATTTGTTAAGTAACTTGAATTTATAAAGCTTTGACTTGAATACTGCCTTTGTTTATTTTGCGAAGTCTGATAAATGTGAGCATATTATTATGGGATAGTCATTGTAGAACTTTTTGAGACAATAGTACATAAACAAAATGTCTAATCTATTGTTGAAGCAACAAACTAGGATAAATAACAAATAATTCTTTTGCCATATAGAATACTAAGATACATATGCAGTAAAAACTAGCTTGATACTCCTTTCAACTTTTTTGTGCTTGTCTAGCTCTTCATTATACAAAATTTTTCTCCCAATGCTCGCTTGTTCATCAACTTAGTATTTGATATTGTTTGGTCCATGGTGTTTTAGTGTAAATTTTCATTGTTAAGTTAAAAGGTCCCATCGGTTGCTTGCAATTTCTTTATTTTTTCATTTCTTTGGTCCACAAACTTCAATAATAATTGTCCAAGTTTTATTCTCTTGTCAAATATATCTAGCTCATTGAATGAATAAATTTTGCATATTTAGCTTCTGCAGTAAAAATAAGTAGTTAATAAAATCATAAATCATTGAAAATTTTAAACAAAAAATTTGCTCATATCCACGACAACCAACAAAATTTTCTTTCAAGATTAGTTATAGTTCATCAAGTGTTTATGCGGATTTATGAATCACAAAATGCTCCTCTAGAATTATATGTATAAGTGCTTGAGCGTTAACAAACACTACTTGAGGATTTTATATTGAAAGAATTATTTGAGATTGTTGTGAATTTTGGTTAATTAAGGAAAAAATTTGAGCAATCAAATAGATGAGTCTTGTTTGCAAAAATTTTAATGTTCATGTTAAAAAATGGTATTGCATTATATAAATCTTACAAGGCCATTTCAAAATAAAAATTTGTAATGGTTATAAGGCAATGAAAAGAGTTATTACAGCAACATCAACAATTCTTCCGTGATTTCACTATGCACATGAAGTGTTGGAGAGAGAGAAGAAAACTGAATATGGAAATTATTTTATTGCTTTTGACAAAGTGCTAAAACAAGTATGCCTATATATAGGCTTATACCAAAAACAAACTAAGAGAGTTTTGCGGCCCGAATAAAGCAACTAAATCCATTAATTCTAGCAACACTAACTAGTTAATTGACTAACAGGATTAAGAAAAATCTACCACTACTAACAAACCCCATAAAACTAGGTCAATACTTTGAATTATTCTTCAACACCCCCCCTTAATTCAAAGTCACACAAGCCAAGTAAAGCTCTAAGATAGCATAACTTCTCTTTTGACAAATACTTTGTCAATACACCAGCCAGTTGCTCTTTGGTGCTGCAATATTCCAAAACTATTTCCTTTTTTGCAACCAAATCATGAATGAAATGGTAGCGAATATCAATATGTTTCGTTCTACTATGAAATGTTGGGTTCTTTGTCATGGAGATAGTTGCCTTGTTGTCACAAAATATCTCTGTTGCTCCCTTTTGTTCTTGTTGAAGATATGCTAAAACCTTTCTTAGCCAAATGGCTTGACAAGCTGAAGTTGCTGCAATGTACTCAGCTTTTGTGGTTGACAATGCTACTGTAGCTTGCTTCTTTGAACTCCAGGTGATCATGCTTGAACCTAGAGTGAAAACATTTGCTAAAACACTACGTCTATCATCCAACGAACTTACCCAATCACTATCCGTAAACCTATATAATTTGAAATGAGGAGTTTTCGAGTACCCAATGCCATACTCCAAAGTTCCAACAATGTAACGCAAGACCTTTTTTGCTACTCCATAATGAACCTTTGAAGGTTTTTGTATAAATCTAGAAATAGCACCAATAGGAAATGTAATATTGGGTCTAGTGTGAGGCAGATAAATCAAACCTCCAACCAAGTTTCTTAACTTTCTAGCATCTGCCATCTCTTTTCCATCTTTATGCTGCAATTTTTCATTAATATTCATGGGTGTGGCTGCAGGCTTACAATTAAGCATGCCAAATTCACTCAGTGGATCCCTGGCATATTTCCCTTGTGAAATAAAAATTCCATCTTCAACTTAATGGACTTCAAGACCAAGGAAATAATGTAATAAACCCATATCCAACATTTCAAATTCATTCATCATTTGAGACTTAAACTCATCCACAAGAGAGCTAGAAAAACTAGTATAAATGATATCATCAACGTAAAGATAAAACAATGATGAAATCATTTTTACCTTTCTTTTTCACATACAATGTGGGCTCACTCTCACTTCTCATATGCCCTTTCTATTGAAAATACCCATCAATCCTGTTGTACCAAGCTCAAGGTGCCTGCTTTAATCCATATAACGCCTTTTTCAGCTTGAACGCCTTTGTTTCTTTTCTCTTCTTTGTGAAACCTTTTGGTTGTGCTACGTAGACCTCTTCTTGTAAGTCTCTATTGAGGAATGCCGACTTGACATCAAATTGATAAACTGGCCATTGTAATTGTGCAGCTAATGCTAGAACAAGCCTCATCGTAATCGAGCTACCGGAGAAAAGGTTTCCTTGAAATCCACACCATATTACTGCGCATAACCTTTTGACAAGACAAGTTTTGTGCTTTTGCATGCTTCCATCTGCAACAAATTTTGTCTTGAACACCCACTTCAAGCCAATTAGGTTTTTGCTTTCCGATAAATCCACCATCTCCCATGTTTCATTCTTTTCGATGGATTTCATCTCCTCCACCACTACTTTCTGCCATTCTATTTTTTCAGCTGTTTTTTCATATCTAGGGGATCTAAAATAGTAAGAGCAAATTGACAAGATGTATATATCATTAACATACGTAGGATTTGGCTTTCTATCCCTTGTTGATCTTATTAGTGGAATTAGCTCAGCTAAAAACTCTTCAAGAGTTGATAAACAATCTCTGCTTGGTGTTTCTGACGCCGTTGGTGAGCTAGCAGGTGAACTTGCTGGAATTAGCTCTTGTCTTTCATTTGGAGAGACTTCAAAGGGCATAGGAATCTCTTGTTATATGTGTTCTTCACTAGGAGTGTAAATGAGTCGAGCTCGAGTAGATTATCATGAGCTGGAGTTCGACTTTGGCTCATTCTCAAGCTTGAGCTCGATAGTTTTTAAACTGAGTCAATAATCAAATAAGAATTGCATCAATATTTGCTTTGTGCCAAGAAGGTAACATGCTTCATTTCCAACAAATCAAAACAAAATAATTGTTTGCACATATCTAAATTGGATAAAAATACAAAACCAGCCTTTAAGAAATGCTATACAAGGATGTACCAAGTGAAATCTAACAAAATTCAATTTGGATAACTACAAGCATTTTTAACCCGCAAAAAGCTTGGTGACAACAAACAGAGTATAGAATAATGAAAGATGTTGAGGTGCATGTTAACATTTTTTAATCAAACTAACACAAGAAACACAGAAAGGGTATTATAAAATTCAAAGAACTGTTTAAGTTGAAAAAGTTAAACTCTTGAAAACTACAAGAAGCCTCATGTTCGCACAACTAACACTAAAACCCAATAGGAATACATTATCTTATTCCCATTCAAAGTTTTCTCACAAAACGTGAACAATTTACTCCATAAATGAATTCACTAGCTATAATAAAAGCAAATTTAAAGAGATGAACAAAATGTCACTTTAACCTACACTTGACAGTTGCGGTGAAGCCAAAAACTTGAAATTAAATACTTTGCTCTGGTTCTTTTAAGTTCTAACCAAATAAAACACAAAAAGGAAAAAAGAAAAAAAATAGAATATTGGAGCCCATGTTTCTGTTTTAGTTCTTTGAATAGCCAACTAAATTTGGGGGGGGGGGGGAATGGAAAAACGTGAAAGCCCATTTGAAAGACTACTTCAGTTGTACAAATCCATGAAAATATTTCCATTTCTAAAATTTGCTTTTAGTCAAATGACACCTTTTGCTACAAGCACGGTAGTTGATTCTAAAATATGTCATCGAACAAAATTCGACTTTTATCTTTGCAGCCATGTTGGAATTCAGGTAGAAACAAGTCCTTTTTCTTTTTATAATTTTTTCCAATATTTTTTCGAATAGTCAACCTTGAATATATATATATATAACAATAGAGAAAACGATTTACGCATACACCCCACCCTATAAAAAAACTCCTTGGAACAACAAACTTCAAGTTAGCAGTAATCATTAAGCAACATAACAGAGCAATTACAAATACAAAGTTCTTCAAATTTAACAAATCGACTGATGGATTAAAAAAAAAATACTCGTTTCACACCCAAATGGCGTAGACTCATGGATTAGGTGGACGATGATGGTGAGTTTTGGGTGAAATGATGCAGTGGGACAGTTGGTAGCACGACAGAATGGTGGTACTTGGCGGTGGAATGGTGGTACTTGGTAGCAGCCGGATGAGATCGAGAGAAATTTTGAAATTGAATTCTTGAATATGATTTGGGAATTGAGATAGCGAATGAGAAATAGCCCTAGGGTAAAGGGCAAGACGGTCACTACCTCACTTCTAAAAGACATTGTTTATATATTTAAAATATATAAAATATTAAAAAAATAAGAAAGCTCATGAGCATTTGAATGCTCATAAATGAGCTCGAACTCGAGCTCGATAGGCTCAAGATTGAGTCGAGCTTGATTCGAGTCACGAGCCGGCTCGACTCATTTTTCACCCATATTCTTCACCCCAATCCCAACCTGCATTTTCATCAAATATTACATCCCTTCTAACTAAAATCTTACCACTGAGAGGGTTTTACAATCTATATATTTTGGATTGAGTACAATGACCAATAAAAATATATTTTTCAGATTTTTCATCAAGTTTTTGACAAACTTGAGAATTACCAAAGCATAAGCAACACATCCAAAAACTCGTAAATGACTTACATTTGGTTTCTTTCCATGCCAAGCTTCATATGGAGTTTTGTTCATGACAGCCCTTGTTGGTGAGAGATTCAACAAATAGATAGATGTTGATACAACTTCTATCCAAAATTGATTTGAGAGCCCCCTTATTTGTAACATGCTTCTTGCCATCTCCACAATGGTTCAATTTTTTCGCTCAGCGATGTTGTTTTGCTCTGGAGTGTAAGGAGTTGTTAACTCCCTTTGGATGCCATTTTCTTCACAAAATAAATTAAATTCTTTGGATGCAAACTCCCCATCTCTATCTGTGCGGAGAACTTTGATATAGCAGATACTTTGCTTTTCTACTAAGGCTTTAAATTTATGAAATTTCTCAAAAGTTTCTGACTTATTTTCCAAAATATATACCGAACACATGCGACTATAATCATCCGTAAATAGAAAAAAATAACGACTCCCACCCAAGTACTTAGTTTGCATAGGCCCACATAAACCAACATGAATTAATTCTAGGCATTTAGAAGCTATCCATGCTTTTCTAGCAGGAAACGACTTCCTAGTTTGTTTTTCATAAATGTACCCCTCACATAAATCAAGAGAGCCAATTTTCGGTAATCGAAGAACCATGCCTTTATCACTCAGCAATTTCAGGCCTTTGATATTTGGATGCCCATACCTCAAATGCCAGAGCTTCGAGTTATCCTTTACACTTGCAACGAGAGCAAAATTCTCCATGTTAGAAACATCCAACAGGAACATTTTGTTCGGAGTCATGCTGACATGACCTTTTTTGCCCGACTTCTTATTTTTAATGACACATGTGTTATCATCAAATAAAATGGAATAGCTATGAGCCATCAACTATCCAATGCTCAATAAATTTTATCCAAAATTAGGTACAAATTGAACATTGTCCAAGACTTTTACTTTTCCATGACTAGTGTCAACTTTCACCGTGCCTTTTCCTTCAACTTGCAACTCCCTTCCCGTCATGTGATTTGAACAACCATTGTCCACAAACCACAAATGACTTAGCTTATGATTAGTATCAATACAAGCCATAAAAAGCTTGTTTTCCTCTTCATTTTCTCTTGCAAAATTTATTTTTGATCTTTAAACCAACAATCAGCTTTTATATGCCTTTATCTCTTGTAATTGTAACATTGTATACCACTTTTCAAGTTATCTTACTCATTGTACTGCCTTTGCTCTTCATTCCTTCCTCTGCCTCTGTTTTTATCGCGACCACGACCACAACTACCACAAAATCCTCCTCATCCTCAACCTCTGCTTGCTGAACAATCATTTTCTCTATATTTGGTGGTTGTTTCCTTCACTTGAAATACCTTTTCTTCATTTTCTTCAAGTGATCTGTTGATTCTCACCTCATGAGCTTGAAGAGATCCTATTAGTTCATCAATGGAAAGAATTGATAGATCCTTAGCTTCTTCTATGGTAGCTACTACGTGGTCAAAATTTGGAGTCAAACTTCTCAAAACTCTCGCAATGATCGTCTTGTCTGAAATTTGCTCACTGTAGGAGTGCATCCGACTGACTATTGCCATTGCTCTTGACCAAAAATCAGCAATTGATTCACTATTCTTCATAAGCAAGGTTCAAAGTCATGTCTTAGTGATTGCAATCTCACCATAATGACCTTTGAATCACCTTGGAACTCCTTCTGCAGAATTGACCATGCTTCCTTTGATGTTGTAGTTGTTGCAATCCAAGAGAAAATAGTGTCATGGACTGCTTGCTGGAGAATGAATGACGCTTTGGCATCCCTCTTCTTTGCTTCTTTCAAGCTCTCTATTTCTTCTTCATTGGGTTCTAACATATTAATGAACCCATATTCCACCAAGTCCCATAGCCCCTGCGATCTGAGCAATGTCTTCACCTTGATGACCCACCACTCATATTTCTCACCATTGAAAATAGGTATGAGTGGTTGAGAAGAAGAAAACCCAGTTACTACCATTCTTGTGCAGCTCTCTTCAAAGCCAAAACACACACAGACACACACACACACACTCTTGTGTTTCCCTTAAAGACCTAAAAATTGTTTCACTCAATACCCAATGGACCCAACTTGGCCCCGATGCCAAAAATGTTGGAGAGAGAGAAGAAAACTGAATATGGAAATTATTTTTTTGCTTTTCACTAAATGCTGAAACAAGTATGCCTATATATATAGGCTTACACCAAAAACAAACTAAGTGAATTTTGTGGCTCGAATAAAGCAACTAAATCCACTAATTCTAGCAACACTAACTAGTTACTTGACTAGCAAGATAAAGAAAAATTTGCAACTACTAACAAATCCCATAAGACTAAGTTAATACTTTGAATTATTCTTCAACATGGAGTTCATGGGGAAAGTTTTTATAATCCAAAAGGTATTTTAGACCATCTCCATAGAAAAAGAAAGATTGGAGGATGGAGGGACAAAATAAATTTAAAAATATTTTTTACTTTTATATTTCGTTTTGTATGTTTAGATATGAAGAATTTGAACTCTTTTAGAAATATAAAGAAGGTTCATACATTTTTTCACTAATATATATTCTTTAAATCTTTGTTTCAAAACATTGTGGAGATGGGTTGTGTCAATAGTAAGTACACCCTTTTTGGGTTATAATAATGGGTGTATTTTATTCCTCAAATGTATATCCAATTTTATTATCTTTGTAATTTATTTTTGTTATTTATTTTTTCTATATTTATACTTTACAATATGAAGATTAGATCATTTTATTCAATTATATTCATATATAGAATTCTGAAACTAAACATAATAGTTCATTTATTTCTATTTTATCTTTTGCCTTTTAATTTTCTATTCATGTCCTTTCATTGATTCTTATTTTAAAATTATTTTTGAATTATATAATTATTTTAGCAACTACTGTTCTTTCAATTTTATAACTGATATCATACTTTATTTTTCACTTACTTGATAACTAGCAAAGAATCCACATGGCCCTTTCATTATTTAGCTTATATTGTAAAATCGATTCTAACTTTATGACTACTTTAATGATCTATTTTGAATTTATAATTCTTTATTTTTATTATCATATTTTCATATTTACTTGATCGCTATTTTAGCAAAAATTGGAACCAAAAAAAATTAAAATTTTTCTCAGCATTATATATAATATCTGACAGTTTAAGTTTTCAACTTAGGTTACGGTCCTCATCTTTCTAGTTTAAAGTTATCATAAAATTTTGCGATTTTGAACTTTTGAAAATATCTTTAGTCTTTTAAATTTTAATCATCTTGTGCCTATAATTTTCATTTGTTTTTAATTTCTAACATAAGTACTTTTAGCTTGTCTAGCTTTACTTTTTTATGAAATCTACAATCTTTCCCACAAATTTCTACCCTTACCAGTTTTGAATTGTATTTTTGCTTTTAATTTCTCTCAATTTTGTCTCCTCTGCTGTCTTTACATACTCCAAGCTTTTAAATACAAAGTTTAGATATATACAAAGTGATATTTGATTTAGTACTTCATTTTACTTGATCAACTTTTTTTTTTCTTTCAAAATTTTAATTTTTACATCATATTCTTTTTTATAATATTTTTATTTAAAATAACATTAACATTATAGTATTTTAGAAATTTTGCGCATAAAATAAAACCAATGCTAGTACAATATTATATAAAATTATTAATTAATAATAACTAATTAATTAAGAATCAGCAATCAACCATTAGTAAACTACCAAGAATCAGATAACAACTATTATACACGAAAGTCGAAAAGAACCTTTATTTTTGTGAGATTTAAAATTCAAGATCTCATAATTTTATTGCCTCATTTTTGCCACTTAAACATTCCTCCAAATTTTGGAGCTCAATTTTTTATTGATAACTCACACAATCTTCAAGACCCATGGCAGCTTAAACAACGCAAATTGGGCCTGCTTGGTTTCATTTTCAAATGTCATTTTCACATTATTTACTATTTCAAAGATGAAATACATAACTTTTTACACATTTTCACTCAACATCATTTTTATTTTCATTTTCAAAATACATTCTCCAATAACCTATATACATGTATTCTCCTAATAACCTATATATCTTCTATCTCTATTCTATTATCTCTCTCTCTCTCTCCACCTACAACCTATTAAAATCAACATAATCATTACTTTTTCACCAATTTATCCAAATACAAAATTATTTTCAACTCATTTCCACTAACTAGCTTTTCAAATTTTAGAAATAATGAAAATGAAAATAAAACCAAACGGGCACTAAACTTTTTTAGGGATGACTTTTTGTAAAATCTTTTAACTTTAATACTCCAATGCTTTATACTTGAAAATTTATCAAGTATATATACTACTAGCACTCTAGAATTAATCAAACAAACCATTGGTAATTTGGTCCCGTTACTATAAGTAAATAAATAAATAAATCAATAGTAACTTAGGTTAGAGTAAAAATAATTGAGAGAAGCAAGCCCCAACTTAGCAAAGTCGGCACTTCCACCAATCCCAAAATAGCAATCATTTGCCCCACTTGCCCCATGTCTTTTTTCTTTGGGTTTTTGTGTCTAATATATTTTGGCCAGTGCCACTGACCACTGTATGTTGTATGTGCTAAAAAAAAAGTAATTAATTAATGAGGTGCAAGTTGTTGAAAAGGAATGCAATGCTTTAAATGATTATTGGTTTATCCAATTTGTTCGTTTCTCCACCTCCCAACTGCCCACTTGACTTGCCTTATCAAATGCATGAATCTATTAGATAAGCAGCAAATTTGCAACTCTAGCTAGCTTTTGAATTGCGGACGTGGGTTATTTCTTTTGACTGCCTACTGCGGTACTGCCTAGCCTTAATTGCGGCCATCTAATTTGGTCCTTTCCTAACTAATTATTACCCTAGGCGAGATTTGGTCACTATTTTATGCCTACGTGCGTTAGCAAACAACTTTGGATGAAATTTTGGAGAATTGATTCAATAATAATCAATATTTATAAACTTTTATCATGACCATTTTGTAGGATAAACTTATATTAATTTTTGTGGAAAACTAACTAAAAAATTAAAATTGAATGATGAATTTTTCTATTGATTTTACCGGTATATTCATGAATAAGAATTTAAGGACTTGAAAGAAGTCCTTCGAGTTGCTTCACCTGTTTTTATTATGGTGATTATATACTCAGTAAAAACAAACGAACAATGGCATGAACATGATGTGTTCAAGTCGGTTGATAGTTATTCTTCTGTTTATTATAAAAAAAAATCGACCATTTTGATTTAGACGTAATTTGAATTCTAAACATTAACAAACGTAACAATAAATTATATTGTTAAATTTTATGAAGAAAAAACCACAAAATACAAGTCTAAATGACATTTTCGAAATTATTAACTATTACACAAAATTGTAATAAGATGTTATGTTTCACGTGCTATTATTTGCTTCTTTCCTTGATTTCCAAATATTGATATTTTGAGTCTATAAAAGTGCAACATATTAAGTAAAAAGACAATGAAGGTTTGAGGTTGTGATTTCTGAATAGGACTTTAACCGAAGACAGTGTCCCTTTGGCAGTTTGGTTACCACTACTTGGTTGGTCCTTGCGTGGAGGGAACATCGTTTTATTTTTCTAACCCCATTAATCCAACGCCGGCCTATGCTCCTTTCTTTCCTTCTTTATTTATTTATTTTTTTCTCCCCATCGTCTAGAATAATAGATTGTTTGTTTGTATTTTCATCTTCTACTTTTAATTTTAATATTCCCTCATTTCGTATTTTCAATTTTTAATTTTTAAAATTTTTTTTGTTTGAAAATTTTGAGTATGATAGATATAGAAAACAAAATTTATTAATCTTGTAATTTTTATACATGAAAAGATATACTTTTTAAAAATATATGCATATTATAATTATTTCGGAGGTACTTTGTGGACATTTTACTTCAAACTTAATTTGATTTTAGTGGATATGACGATAAAGTGATAAGGTAGACGTAAGAAAGAATTAAAAAGAAATATAAATAGTAAATTTTACTTAAAATTAGGCAAAAACTCACATATGTTTGAATTTTAAATAGTAAAAAAAATACCCTTTGAATCGTTTTCGTTTTCATTTTGTGGATAGAGTCTTCTGGTAAATGTATGAAATGAAAATATATATTCACGACTAAATTGTAAGTTTAATTAATTGAATTGATGTGTTCATCTGATATTTCATTTAAAAAAAATATGTTTGATTTACTTATTTTCATATGTAGAATAAAAGTTATTTTCTTAAAATATTGAAATTAGATTGAGTTTCGAATTTACAATCCGATTGATATCCACATAAAAGTGGATTTTATTTTTATTTGGATTGAAATTACATTTCATATTGGATTAACATTCTTCCTTACGTTTAAAGTACTATACATACATATACATAAAAGAGATTCCTCTCTTTATTGGAATAACAAAAATATGTCTATAACTTTTATCTCCCAATTAAAATTATCTCTCAAAATTTTCTTATTACATCTCCTTTTAAAGTTTTTTTTTCCCCTACCAATTCTCTTGAGGCATCAAATTTCGATAGATTTAAAGTGTATAAACGAGTTGACAAGTAATAGAATTAAATTACATCATAATTAATTAGTGAAATTAAATAAAATTAACTTAATATATATTCTATATATAGTTGCTAATTAAACAAACTGAACCCTATAATCACCATGACATGAATTAATTTACCAATTTTCCATTTAAAGTGTACAAACGAGTGGACAAGTGATAGAATTAAATTACATCATAATTAGTGAAATTAAATAAAATTAACTTAATATATATTCTATATATAGTTGCTAAACAAACTGAACCCTATAATCACCATGACATGAATTAGTTTATCAATTTTCCATTTAAAGTGTACAAACGAGTGGACAAGTAATAGAATTAAATTACATCACAATTAGTG
The DNA here is from genome assembly GCA_018894105.1 of Jacaranda mimosifolia. Taxonomy (NCBI): domain Eukaryota; kingdom Viridiplantae; phylum Streptophyta; class Magnoliopsida; order Lamiales; family Bignoniaceae; genus Jacaranda; species Jacaranda mimosifolia. Next base: position 5,566,708 of record CM032123.1, read on the forward strand.
AAATTAAACAACATTAACTTAATATATATATATATATTCTATAGTTGCTAAACAAATATATTCTATAGTTGCTAAACAAATTACTGAACACTATAATTATCATCACATGAATTAATTTACGAATTTTCCATATCAATCATCATTATGGGGGAAATGTATCTGAAACTTCTGAAGTCAAAACTGATTCTATATGTTGATTAAAATATTGTTTAATCAAGCCATAGTGCTAATTATTTTAAATTATAATCAAGGTTAAAAATGATATTTATTTGACAATGGGCTAAGATTTCTTCTCGAAGCTCAAAACTTCACCACACATTTGTCATAAAGTTGCAAGCCTTAATTACTGTATTAGATCGATTAACCGACAAGTGCTTCTCCTAAATTCAATGCTTTAATGATAATTAATAAGTTCGGTCTATTCAAGGTGACGCTTGTTTAAAGGAACTACTTAACCACATCTTGGTATTATTAGTATTATTATTATTATTATTCGATATGGTTTAATGGTATTATTATTAATAGTGTAAACGAGCCGAGTTGAGTCAAGCTCGAATCCAATAGGCTCAAGCTCGGCTCGTCTATTAATTCTCAAGCTCAAGCTCGAGCCTAAACAACTAAGCTCAAGCTCGGCTCGTTGGAATAGACGAAGGCTCGACGAGTCTTATCAAGCTTGACTGATAAGGCTCGTCATAAAGAAGGAGAAAAGATTGACCGTATAAGATCGGATGAGCTTAAGTTTGTATATGTTTGAATTAACTCGAGCTTATTTAAACTCAAAACAAAATTTATAATGATAAATTTTTTAAATAATTTTGTTATATATTTTTATAAAAGTAAAAAAAAATAAAAAAATAAAAAAAAATAATTATTATTTACTTATCTTTATAATTTTATTATACGGGCCTAGATTATAATTATAATTATATATATATAACAAAAAAGCTTGTTTAGATTCACGATCTTCTCGAGCGGAATATTATTGACCTCGGCTTGGCTTATTTGACTGACGAGCTCAAGCTCGGCTCGGGTCGAACTCGACAAGATTGAGTCGAATACAAGCTTTCATCAAGTCGAGGCCGAACTGTTCGCGAATCATTTCATCTCATTTACACCCCAAATTATTATTAGAGTTAAATTCATTTTATCCTCTGTCCCAATATGTATCAAATACCTCATCTACTTCCAAAACCTTTAAATACCCCTTGTACTATCAAAAATCTTTAAATACTTCCCTCAAAGTTATCTGCCGTTAGTAAAATAGCTGACGCTGTCAAATCTTTACAGTAAATTATTGATTTAATATCAGAAAATAACTAAAGAGCATAAAAAGCTTAGGATACGTGGCATTTTTTTTTTACAAAGTAATGATAAATTATAAGTGAAATATACAAAACCCTACATATTATTATACATTTTTTACATCCCAAAATGAATACATATTTGAAAAATTTTAGACAAACAGTTACGAAATTGAAATACGTATAATGGTCCCATATATTTTTTCTGCACAAGTAACTTCTGTTTCGTTGGTCCCATATATTTTGTATTAAAATGAAGTTGTTTAATGTTCTTTTAAAAAAAAAAGAAATGATTTAATGTTTTTGTTGGATTAGGAGTTAGATGATACTTTAAATCCTAAAATAAAAGTAACAAAATTGAAGCAAGAAACTTGAGCATTATTTAGTAAATTACAATGGTATTTTTGACATAAAGTTTTTCAATGATTATATGTGTAAAGGAAAGATAATTTTAGTGCTAGTCAAACAACTGTTACTTTTCTAAAGACAAAGAAGTTTGAGTGGGGTATTTAAAGGTTTTGGTAGTACGGATGCCAATGATAGATTTGTCTACACAGAAAAAAAAAAAAAAAAAAGAGTCACACATCTTAGGTTTTTATGGTATTTAATTATTTTTTGATGTTAAATCAATAATTTATTATAGAGTTTTGACAACGTCAGCTATTTTACTAAGGCAGATAACTTTAAGGAGGGTATTTGAAGATTTTTGGTAGTATAGGCAGATGACTTTGAGGGGAAATATTTGAAGATTTTAAAAGTAGAGGAGAAGTATTTGATACATACTCCATAATATAGGGGGTAAAATGAATTTGGCCCTTATTATTATTTGATATGGTTTAATAGTCGTTATAAAGACTAAAATATCTCCATTGTTTAAAATCTAATGTCCAAATAGAACAAGAGTTCCTGTCTTTTGTCCTTTTTGTTTTCCATACGCGACTTGTAGATGGCTTGAATTGATAAACTTGTGTGCTAAAAGCACTAGTAAATATCTAGAGGATGTCTGGTTGAGCATATAAAGTTTTAAAAATATCTTATAAAATAAAAAAAAAGTTAAGAAGTCAAAAAAATGTTTGTTAATTTTTTTTGAATTGATAAACTTGTGTGCTAAAAGCACTAGTAAATATCTAGAGGATGTCTGGTTGAGCATATAAATTTTTAAAAATATCTTATAAAATGAAAAAAAATTAAGAAGTCAAAAAAGTGTTTGTTAATTTTTTTTGAAAAAAATTTATGAATTCTTAAAATAAAATATTAAAATTTTATAAGTAGTTTTATGACAAATAAGGAGCTTCTAACTGATTCTTTAAAATATTAACAATTTTTTTTAATTTTTTTATCATATTAATTATAAGATTAATTTTTATTAACACCTAAAAACTGCAAAATTTTATTTGATCCAAACAATACAAGAACTTATTTTAGAATAAGATCTAATACTTATTAATTCTAAAAACATCAATCTTATAAAATATAAAAAATTTTAAAATAAATTTAATCAAATAAAATGTGTTTTTCACACGATAATCAAGTGAGAATACACATTTATTACTTTCACTTGCAATTGAAAATGGCTCCGGTTATCGTTTCAACTATTCATTTGCTTATTGGAGGGTTTTGCTGAAGATTGTTCCAGCAACTTTAGTTAATATCTTTTTAATTTTAAATTAGTTCCCAATTATTTTGTTCGTATAATTAGTAGTACTAATTATTTGTTTTCTCTCATTTTTGTCGTGTCTCAGACAAATGTAAATAATATTGTTACAGCTGATTTTTGAGCTTGCGTAGGAGAGGCGGCACCGTCAAAGACATCCACGTAGTGCCAAACCTCTCAATATATAGTCAAATTCTCAAAGCATAAATGTCCACTACCATAGGCTGAAAGTGGGAATTTTCTCCTCAAGTTCAACATAACTGTTACGATACATACATACATTAATATATATATATATATAGAGAGAGAGAGAGAGAGAGTATATGAATAAATAGAACCTATTTAATTAGTCTAAAGTTCTGGATGAATTGGTCCAACAGCTTTTAATATCTTCAATTGTATTTGATGAAGATTTTCTTTTCAAAAAAATTTATAATAATAAATTCTTTTAGGGTTGTTTGGGTAATATTTAATTAATATGAATTTTTGTAATAACTATTTTGAGTTATCTATGCTTAATCATTATGATATTTTGAAATTCATTTAATATTTAAATAGTTTAAAATATTTAATTTCAAATCTTTCAATTAATCCAAAAGTTGAAAATTTTTCCATCAAAATTTACTTCCCACTTTGTTTAATTTACGTGATTATAAATACCCCATGTCATGCCACCTATTTAGATACAATAAATTATATAATGATGTTGGCATTTATTTTATGATATTTTAATCCAAGAATTCATAATTTACTTAAATAGATATCAAAAGAGCAGCATAAAAGTTTCCTAAATTTTAAAATTTAAAAGGTACTTTAATGTTTATGTCGCCTTGACTTGTAATTTACTGCAAAAAAAATATAATATTAGTGACAAAATTAAAATTAAAATATAAAAATTGTCATCAATAACATACATTAAGTGATAATAATTTTTATTTATCACTAATGATATTTTTTAAACGATAATTAATTGTCACTATTGATAACTAATTACAACATGATGAATATAAAAATTATTACTAGTAAATGCAGATAACCTTAATTAATAAATCTTGACGTCGAAATATCATTGGCAAACAAATTTTAGGCTACTACGATTATATTAGAGCAAACAAATTAACATTATCAAGTACTTGAGCTCATTAAATATTAGCCGAAATTAATCATGCATCGAGTTTCTTTTAAGGTCAACTTTTATATATACGGAGAGAGAGCTTCCTTACAATTAAAGTGACATGACGGCAAACCCTTGTTAAGGAATATTGTTTGGGTAAAAAAATATTCTTTTAAAAATCTTTCGGACTAATTCTATTATTTTCGAGTTATGAATTTAATTTGAATCTTAATTAATATCTAAAGCACTAAATAAATAGAGTTATTAGATTAGTCCCGCAAAAGCCCTCTTATAATATTAAGTTGATAAAGCGGTTTAGTGGTCGCCTATTGGCCAATGGCATAAGTCTTACACATAAATTTTTAAGGTCAAAAGTTCAAATTCTAATGGACTCCTAATAATATGTGTTTGTATAAATGAAAAAAAAAATCAATAAAGTTAAATATATTTAATGTTAGAAAATAAATAGAATTTCTCTATAACAGTCATATATAATTTTAAAATAATAATATTTATAATATTATTAGGCCGTACAATTAAATCATATATTATAAAGATATTAAAATTTGAGGCATTCTTATTATATCAATATAAAATATATTTTTAAGTAAGATTTGAATCCACTCAATCTAAATAAAAATTTGTGCAATATCGACTAAAGAATAAAAAGAGTGGGACATAGGGAGCAATATAACTCATTCTAAAGTTGTATGATGTTATATTTGATCTTATGATTGAACCATTGAGTGGTACTCAAACCAATTTTGCAACCCAAGGGATGTACATGGTCTAATTATATACGATTAGGATAAATATGCGTCTCTATGTTGATTGTGAAAGAGAAATAAAGAGGGAGACCGGAGAGTGTGGAAATGTGGGATATGTATATGTGTCGGCCAAATATTGTAGTTATCTAATTAAACGTGGCGGCCGTGCCCGGACGACGCACTACCAGCCAACTAAGCACACACTTGTGCCTGCGGCCGATCCTTAATCATGCTTTCATTATTTTTACTTTTTCATGAGAAGCCATGACCATATTTTAATTATTTTATTAATATTAATTTAAATTAATAGATTCTTGTACACAATTTAGATGTCCGTCAAATGATAAAATTATTTAACATTAATTTAAAAATCGACTAATTGGTCATATTCTTTTTGCAAACTGCTAGTATCTAATATTGTTAAAATAAGTGAGGGCTGTTGAGTTGTGCTTTCTATGTTTTGGAGAAAATATTTCGGAAGAATGTATTTTGAATAGTGGGTTAGAGGAATGCGATGGTTATTTATTTTTATTTTGTGGGGTTGTTGAAAAATGTTTTAGAATGAAATAAGTTGATCAAAAGTATGTTACAGAGAGATAAATTTTACTGTAAATATAACATCAGTCACTTTTTTGAGGAATTAGTGAGGATGGAATTGATTTTTTTAATGTAATTGTTTGTGTATTTGTATAATTTTAATAATTGATCTACATATGTATGTATTTAGTATATTGAGAATGACAATTCCTTTTAGTGTTTTGCATAGCGAGATTTAGATAACGTGTCATATTATTTAATATTGTCTTGTGAGTTGAAAATATGATTAATTTTTCAATTAAAGTAATAACAAGTTTGAATAGTGAAGCGTATTAAATGAACATTTAATTCAAGAGGAAGTTCTATATATTAAGAGAAAAATTGGGATTTAAAGATTGAGCCAAAATGGGAGTTTAAAAGCTAGTAATTTAAGAATAGTCATTATAGACATTTTTCTACTAAAAAAATGTCCAAATTAAGCCAACCAAGATGATTGATCTTTACTAGAGCCACGAGCGATGAGCTGGAGCACCAAGGAGGCAGGGACCTTCTTAAAGAAAGATTGGCCGAAGGGCTTGGCCGTCACCAGATAGACTTTAATTAAGGGCACGTTTGCTGGGAGGATGAGATTGAATGCTATGGATAAACCTTTTGGTCCATTAAGATCGACTAATTTTAATTTTATGTGGTTTGTACAATTCAATTAAGTCCACTTATCTTTAAAAAAAAAAAAAAATCTGATACAACCAACATAAGCTTATATTACTTTTATTTTATAGTAACAAAGAATTAAAATATGAACGTCTATATTTTAAGTCAAGTTTAAATCGAACACACTTAAGTTGACTCTCTCGAATCGACTGCTTAGATACAACTAAATATGTGTTATTAAAGTCTCTAAGACTTGGTTGGACTAATCAAATTTTCTAAACAAAAAGTAAATTTGTATGCTTTTATCAAAAAACCAATCGACAAAATAAATCATGGCCTTATCAAGACAATAAAATATTAACCTTGATTGTCTATCTATCCAACACAATTTGGCCAGGCAAACAAGGCCTAAGTGAAATAAAATGGGAAATATCGTAACATAAAATCCAAACATAGTAAAAGAATGCAACATATATTCTAAAGATAATTTAATCTTTAAATTATAACATGTGTGAAACCCGTCTACTCCACCTCCATATAAATGGCGACTCATCGCATCAAAGTAAGTGTTTTTCTAGCATGAGTCGCTAGCTTAGTTCTTTCTTTGCTTCATCTCCCTTCTCCTCTGTTACCGCAGACAATTATTAGCAAACCCTAAACTAATTCTTTCTCAAAAAATTCAGCCAAAACCCCAAAAAAACAAAAAAAAGGAAAAGGGAAAAACAGAAAGAGAGAGGGAGAGAAATACAGAAAGGAATTAAAAATTAATGGAAGGGGCTTGCTGTACTACTTCTTCAACATCTTCATCGAGCACAGAGATGTCGAAGAGAAAGCCAAGGCAGCACCAGCAAGACAAACCCTACAGAGGAATAAGGATGAGGAAGTGGGGCAAGTGGGTCGCCGAGATAAGGGAGCCCAACAAGAGGTCGAGAATCTGGCTCGGCTCTTACTCCTCGCCCGTGGCGGCGGCGCGTGCATACGACACGGCGCTGTTCTATCTCCGCGGCCCTTCCGCCCGCCTCAACTTCCCCGACTGCATAGTCGAAGACGTGGTCGATGAGCTGCATGATTTGTCCGCCGCCGCTATTAGAAAGAAAGCCACCGAGGTTGGAGCTAGGGTCGACGCGCTGCACAGCGCTAGTCATGCACTCAACGGGTCAAACACGGGTCGGGTTTCCGAAAAGCCCGATTTGAATGAGTATCCAAGTCCTGAGACTTCGGATGATAATTGAAATGATGATCTAATTAATTATGGTTTGTATTACTACAAGCTTTTTATGTTTATTTTGTTCTCTTAGAAGTTTTTCCTTGTAATTTTCACCGGAAAAGTTAACTGTATTTGCACCGGGTATTGAATAGGACTGTAGGGTTAACTTTGGGTTTTCCGCCAAAAAAAAAAAGAAAAAAGAAAAAAGAATTATAGAGAGTAATTTCTTATCGGGATAATTAGTGTGTTAAGGATAGATAATATAATCCAAATGGATTATATGTTGATATTTGGTTCAATTTCTTGATCAGTTAATTATTGTAAAATTCTTAATGAATTAGCAGTATTGAATTGGAATGATTTTGTTTTTATCATATACCTCCTTCTTAATTTGGGGTTCGGACAGTGAAATTCCAATTAAATTCCTCGTTAATTTGAGACAGTCAAATTTCAATTAAATACAATGAATAATTCTAAATATTAAAAAAAATAATATAAAAAATTAAGTACTGTAATTATTATCCCTTAATTTTGGGACTATTTAATTTGTCACTGTTTCATTGAATATTTTTGTGTTCTTGTTCCTAGAGAGAGAGAGAGAGAGAGAGATGGCCTACTTTTTTTGAATTGCGTTAATTCTCAACTTGATAAGAAGATAAGGTAGAGAGAGTTGGGTGCCCAAAGAGGTACAATTTTTACGTGTATGTGGACACTAGTCACCTAAAAAAATCATAAAAGAAAATAAAATTCCGAGAGAGAGATAGAGAGAGAGAGGTGGTCCTGAGGGCATTGTCATTTGATGGTGGAAGCTTTGCAAGAGCTGCCCAGCCCACTAGTGGGTGGTGACTGGCGAATGATGGGCAGGTGGGCGGTGATAGTTTCTTTTCTCATTTGTTCCTATCTATGTGGTTTATTATTATTATTATTATTATTATAAGTGATTTGAAATTGATATTTTCCCTTTTTGTGAATAAATGATGGACAAATTGGGACCCCATTGATGGTGGTAATGTATACGATATTCTATTGTAAAACATAAGACATCTGATATATTTGGTTTCTATCAAACTCGAACTATTGAGTTGATACAAAGAACCTACCAAGTATTGTAAAATAATTTTTTAATTTTTTTAAAATTATCTTCTCAATTAAAATAATTATGCCAATTATTATATCTCTACTGCTAGTTGTTTCTGAAAATGATAGAAATATTGTAAATTTTTTACTTTCAAATTTGAATTTAAAAAAAAAAACAAAAAAAAGATCATGCTAAGTCAGGCGGGAGTCAACTTTAATTTTATAAGAAAGGGAGCAGTAATCGGGAGAAGCTTGATACAAGACCATGTGACCAAAAGCAAGACTGGCAACTTAGGAGGGAGAATGCTTTGAGAAATGGAAACACCATCATTACGTTGGAGGATATATCATTTCTATTTTAATGTGAGGAGGAAATTTTATGCTATTCATTGAGTACTATTCAAGGAAATTTATAAATATATTATAAATTTATAATATTGTATGATGGGTTTAGGGTATTATGATGTATAATTGAGTGTGTCACGACAATTAATTTTTTTGTCAAAATAATTTTTTAATTAATTAACCTCAATTTTATTAATAATTTCTATAATTAACTTGATTTAAGCAACAATATTATTAGGCAAAATCAAATTTGAGAAGAATAATATTCAATTAAAATAATTGGCACATTAATCCCTCTCAAAGAGATGGGGAGAAACATTATTAGGACAAAGTGGATTATGATGAGATTGTTCATGGACAAAGGCAATGGTTGGGCTCCATGTGTCCATAGGGGGACCAGTCACGAGACATGGCTTTGGCAATTGTTTAAACTTTCTTTTGGACGGTTCTTTCTTTGAGGATTCTTTTATGGCATAAAAAAATGCAACTGCCTAACTGTACTCCAATCAAGTTCTTGACTTTGTTTCATTTAATTACTTGAAAACTTTTTCTTGCATGATCTAAATAGTATATTGATGCACATGCACTAGGTTTATTGAGCCATAATCATCATTTAATTTCACTCGTGAATCAAATTTATTCATTTTATAGTTTGTTCTATTATATACATCGATAAATATCTCATTTTTTAGTAATTTTCATTCATTCAAATTACTGAAAAATGGATAGTTTAATGTTAACTTTTTTTAAATTCAAGTCGACTAATTTATTCGTATTTTTATTTGTCACTGGGCCTTTGAATAGAGAAGCTCTGTCTAGAGGAAGTGAGAGAATACAGTGATGGAAAGAACGGCTTAAAAGATTTAGTCCGCAAGTAAGGATGGCAATAGAATATATTAAAACTTGAGCTTGAATTCGAACTCAAATAGTCTCGAATGAGATGGGTTTGAAATGATTTAAAAGGATATAGGGAATGATAGTGGACATGTTTTTTAGACCCCAATAGAGTTGTAGGGGTTTTACCAACCTCCCCCTATCCCGCCCCAAACAATATATATATATATATGATAACAAAAACTATAATATATATATATAGAACACCTTTTCATATTTTTAGATATTAATAATGAATTTATTGGTAAATTGTCAATATTTTAATTTAAAATTGAAATAGATATATTCAATATAAATTGTGATATTTTTAAATAACTAATTTTAATTTAACCATAATTACAGTATATAATATATCTTTAATATACTTTTTTATTTTCAAGGTTGATGGGATGAGGCAAGGGGGGCGGCACAGGGTGGAATTTTTGGGGGATGGAGTGGAGTGCGGAGCAAAGTGACGCCTTATAAGATGGGATGTGAGAATTGAGCCAAATCCGCCATAAACCCGTCCCATTGTCGTACCTATTCATAAAAGAATAATAATTTTTTTATTTATACACACGTATATTAAGAGTTCGTTCATGTTCAAACTCCTGACTTGCTATTAAGCCACAAGCTACTCGATCCATAAAAAAAATGAGATTTTATCTCTGTATTTGATTAAAAGACCATCTCAATTCCGTCAAAGTGATATATATACACATACATGCATACATAATTGCATGAGAACAACTCAACATTACTTTATTGATCCTATCCCAATCAATTATACATTATATTTATTTAGTGATTGATATTCTTTTAGTGCGCATTGATTACACGACTCAAAATCCACTCATTCTATGAGTTGTTTATCTTCAACCCAGAATTAAATTTAGACAATTATTTTCAACAAGTACCAAAAAGAAAGAAATATAATATTGCTGAGATACTCCGGAAAGTTTGGTCGGTCGTCCTCAACTTCATCAAAATTAAATTCGGACAGCGTAGTTGCAACTTGCAACAGAAAGTATGGTATTAAACAATGGCATGGCCTTCTCAACGGAATTTAATACACCTCTTAGACATCCATAGAGAATAGCAGAGTAACATTAATATTTTTGGCGTGGAAAAAACAAGCTCGACAAATTAATATTCATTTCATTTGAGTCTTTTTCTTTTGTTAATATATTTATTAAAGAGTTTCCAGACAATCAAAGTACCAATTTCTTATGCTACATATAATTGAGTCCAAAATTAATTTGGAAATAATTATTAATATTGAGTTGACAAAAAGTTTTAAGTAAGAGTTAAAGAAATAATGTTTTTGAAATTTTTTCTCGATAATGTTTATGAATTTTCATATTTTAAAAAAATAAGAGTTTGATGCATTTGGAGGGTTTGGACGCTCAAATATAAGAAGAAGTAATTTTATGACAAAATCTCAAGTAATTTGAATTCAAGTGTAGAATAAGTTATGAATAATTAAGATCTGTGCAAGGATAGGAAAAATGGTCATATTTCATATAAATTGTTTTATAAATTATATATAACAATCAATTTGTCATTTTATGCTCTTAAGTGGAAAGTTGACTGGTCAATTGGTTTAATGATGCTGTCTTTATTCTTGTATGTATCGGGTCCAAAGTTCAAATCATAACTAACTCTTGATATATGTGTGTGTAAATAAATAAATAAATAATAAAATAAACAAGAGATGAAGATGAAAAAAAATGTCCAATAAGTACAATTTCAACTGAAATTTTTGAAACGGCATCTTAAATGAGTAAATTTCGTTTCTTCAACCAAAATACAAGAAGAAAAACAATTTGAATCCGAATTCGTTTTTCTAATTCAGTTTTTTATTTTATATTTCACACAATAAGTTTATGGCTTCTTAAATATACATTTGACATCCGATTACATAATAAAATAAAAAAATAAAAAAGATTATTTGAAGTGACTCAGAATCGGCTTGTTGCAATTCAAAATGAAGAAAATAATAGCTTCAAATTATACTATATATAAAAGTGTGAACAAGTTGAGAATTTTTATATATTTCATCGGGCTTGGCATAATTTTTTAAAAATAAATTTGTCATGCATTTTATGACTGTATTGCGCTCTTTATTTTTAGATATTTAAGTCAAACATACTACTAACTTTTCTTCTTATAAATTCGATAGGTCTTATGCAACCTATACATTGTAGTACTAATTACAATTTGATTTTTAATATACAACTAAAAATTAACTTTCAGTTAAGGTGTCTATTAATGTGAGATTAATTATTTTTTATTATTCAAAAAAATAAACTAATACAATAAGAGCGTATTTAACAAAGCTTACTTTAAATTTATCCAATAAAATTTGAAAATTGAGCTTATATTTTTATAAAAAAAAAAAAAAAGTCTTCTCCACCTTAAACTTGTATTATTTAATTTCTACCCTATTGTACATCAAATTATTTTTGTGTCTATTCCACGCCTACTTTAAGACTCACATAAATTAGTAGACCTCATTTTATTCATGCAAAGTTGATTAATAATTTATTTTTAAAGCAAGACCTTCCATTTTACAAGTTCTAAAAATATATTTTAAGCTGTATGAACATATAATTGAGATGTCTATATGAAAAAGGTTTAACCAATTAAACTTAGGTATCAAGTATTTATAAAGTGAATGTTTTTAAAAGTTCCGTCATCAAAAAATTAAGCACCAAATTGATTAGTGGTGGAAGAATCATTAAAAGAAATGAATATAATAATGTAAACAAAAAAAATAAAAAAAATATTGACAATATCTATGCATGAGGCGTGTATTTAGAAATTAAGAAACATATGATGTAGAAAACACATAGTAATTTTGTGCATCGACATAAATTTAATATATGTAGTTAGCAGTTTACTTTTACTATTGGGAACATATAACACGACTTTTCTTGATAATATTAAATTTTAAAATATGAATATGGTTGCTCATTTTAAACTAATATTCATATATATCAAATTTTATATATTACCCGCAATAAAAAAAGAATATTGTATAATATGTATTGTCAGAATATTAAGAATTTTTCTATTGGCCATTGTTTTTTTATTTTCAATTTTTTTTCTATACTAATATTATTTATTGTAAGACTTAATTTCTACATATTGATTTTGTATTTATGTAATTTCAAAGAGCTTTAATATGTGTTATAAAATATTTTATTGCAAAATAAAAAAATAAATATAAAGCAGAACTGATAACTTTTGCTTAAAAAATTGCAGAAAGATTGACTACATAAAAAAAAAATGATTCAATTATATGTTGCTCAATATAGTCAGAAAGAAACGAAAATTAGTATAAGTAGTGATCCATGCCCAATAAAAGTAATAAAAAATGAAAATTTTGATTATTATTCTTCGAAGCATATATTAATTTGAAGATAGAATGTTAATTTTGAGAGATAAAGATGAATTTTTGTTGATGTAGTTGCAATTCAAGGCAGGCTTGAAGCAATTATTTTAGTAGAATGATGATATAAGAGGTCGAATTGGTTCAAAGTTTTAAAAGCTAATTATATATTTTTCTTCTTTATAGGTCATAATTACTTTTCCTAGTTGTTTCTGATCTTGATGTAAACCAACTATTAAAAGGATAGTAAATTAAGTTGAGGCGGAACAAAAGTCGAAATAAATTCTGTTTATTAAGGAAGAAACGATAGTTTGGTTATGTTTTCATTTTTCATTTTCAATATTTTCAAAATTTGAGAAGTTAGTTTAAATAAATGAGTTGAAAATGAATTTATATTTGGATAGGTTGTGAAAAAATAATGATCATATAAGGTTTAATGGTTGTAGGTGGATAGATATAATAATAATAAAAATAGAAAAAGAAAATATATAGATTATTGATGAATCTGACTTAAGAATAGGGCCAGTGAAAACATGTAATAACATAATGTGCAATTTTTAAATAGTATAAAATGTGAAAGTGATAATAAAATAGTATTGTATAAAGTATCTTTAGACAATTAACAATAAGCTAAATATAAGACATAAACGTAAAAAGTATTAATTATAATTTCAACATCAACGATATACAGTCGCTATGTTGAATTATATGCAAAAGACAAAAAATAGGGAGCGGTACATATTTATGTAGGTAAACATGATGATGAATTGATATGTGAAAAATCATAGTACTCTGACATAATCATACAGGTGCGCTTTTTCTAATGTTTGAAAATGAGCTATTCCAAGAACTGTATTTGAATCTTGCAAAAAGTGAAGATTCATCTCCCCCTGCCCGTAATATATATGTTGGAATTGGGAAATATTTCAAAATCTAGATTTGTGGCTGAGTAATAAATTTGAAGGCGTCGGCCGTCCCAACTTCAACTAGTCAAATTTCACAAATTATCTTATCAAAAAATTTTAAAAAAAAATAATAATAATAAAGTACGTAGTCAAATTTCACATTAAAATGAGATAAATATGGGGCTCTATAATGAAGCATTATTAGACTGTACCACCACTGCTGAAATCTCCTTCTTGATTTTTGCATTAATGAGGAGAAAAAAGAAATGGTGGGGGCTGGGGGACTAGTTTTCATCAACTTTGAATATTTAATAACTGAGGATCTAGAACTCCCATATTTCAATCATGTTTTTAGTAGGAAAATAATTGAAAAGCTGCATCATATCTTTGAAATGATTCACATGGATCTCGTAAGTTGAAACCACATAATATGCTGGTTCTTACCGTGTATTTTAGGTAAGGCATAAGATACTCGATATTTTATTTAAAAAATTTGTATGATTTTCGCTGCTTCATTATTTATCCAGCTTTTGACTATCAAATGAAATGTGAATAATTCGTCATTGTCTCTTTGTAAGAGGAAACGTTTCTTATTCTTCATGTGGTACTTAAAACAATTTTGTCTTCTAAATATCACTATTTTCAATATTATTATATACCTTAGAGTCAATAAAAAATCACAACAAACTCAATATGGATTTTCTTTAAAGTCAAAGAATATGATTTTTTTTTTTTTTTTTTTGTTTTCTTCATGGCAAAAAAGCATAATTGGTAACATAATTTGATTTGTTTTCACTTTTGATATTTCAAAAAAATTAAGGGTCCGAGAATTTACTATATTAGCACATTTAATTTAATTTACTTTGTAAAGGGCATATCACCTTGAAATTTAAGGTTGTGATTGTTTGTGAGGCATTAACTCATTTTTCATGTTTTAAAGATTTTGGAGTTGTTTTGGTACTTTAAAGATATGAGAATGGGCGATGAGATTCTGATTGATATATTGTGAATTTGTGAGATAAAATGTAATGATCATGATGATGTGATGTGGGTTGTGATTGATTTGTTTTAGAGATATGTTTGAGGATTTATTTGAGATAATGAGATTATTTTATGAGTTTTGGTTTTTGAATTTGTTTGGGATTTATAATTTAAAAAAAAAATTAAAATAGATAAATTTAATAAATTGCATTTCTGATTATCGTTTACAAATGGGCAGTGAATTAATTTATTAATTTAGAAAATTATAATTCCAACTAGGTAAACAATAATTTATTTATTTTTTATTCGTGAAACTCATTTCAACAAATTCTTTGTTAATCAGATTAATTAGAAATTTGTATTCTTTTAAATAATTCATAAAAAAATTGCGTATTGACCAAAATTTATTTTTTACTTTTTAAAATTTTTATTTGTATTTTTAAATCTTTTTGGCAAATAGTTTTTATCAAATTTTATGGTTTTACAGACAAAATAAATCATGTCGGTGGAAATTATTTAGAATAATTTCAATAAAAATAATATTTGTCTTGTATGTTAAATTTGAAATAAAGATTTGGATAAAGACAAATTTATGTTAATTGAGTTTTTATGAATTAAAATTTTTAAAAGAATTAGTTTTTAAAAATTTAAAAATTGAAAAAATATTCTTTGTTAATTTATTATAAATAAATTACAATTTTTTGTTAAAAATTACAAAATTAATTTTCATTTATTTAGTTTTTATTAATTTAAAAAAATCAAAAAATGAGGCGTGCAAGTGAGGAATTCAAAATCAAGTGAGAGAGAGAGAGAGAGAGAGAGGAATGCACAGTCATGTTTTTAAGGCATTTGCTCTCTAACCTTAGAAACCAAACATTTATCTTACAAGCAAGCACGTCTTCTGACGTGTTTTGTATTTTAGGGACGTGGGTCATGAGATTTACTCCATAGACAATCGCAGTCTAAGAATTTTTGTTTTTGGTTGAAAATATATTCCAAATGCAAGAAATCATTTAAATAGAAAATGTGTTTTTCCTTGGACAAATTAGTCGAAGCTTAATTAAATAGATTTATTCTAAAGATTTTATTTCTTTTAGATCATAAATGAATCAAGTATTAAACTTGATTTCTTGCATTAGACTTGACTTCGTCATTAGACGAGTTAATATATACTTGCCTTATAATCTGTTGTATCTAATAGGAGGAAAGTCTTTCGTCCCAGGACAACTTTTTCTTCATGGGAATCCATAAACTAACCACCGCTTTAACAGTTTCACACTTTTGGTACCTACCCAGTATCCACACTTAGTTTTTGTCTCTTTTGTGAACTTAGAATTCTTGCATCCCAAAACCGATCACTAAATGGATGTTGTGATCAATTTGTGATTTAGTATTACGGCAAAAAAACCCTCGTCACTAATTTTGTTAATGACTAGTTTTTCTTTGGTCACAAATTAGTGACTGAATAATCCATCATAGACTTTTAAATTTCAATCACAAATTTGCTATATTTAATAACCTAATTTATTGTAAATCAAGCACTATTAGTGACTGAATTTTGACTGAATATTCGTCACAATTTGGGACGGAAGATTTAGTCACTATTTGTGATCGATTTGTGACTCACTAACCATTTTGATGATTAATGGCTTTGTTTATTTTCCATCACAAATTAGTCTCTATTTAGTGACTGAAATTTCAATCATTAGACGGACTCAGTCACAAAACATTGTAGCTATTTTGAGATAATTTTTTGCCTATTATGTAATAAATCAAATATAGCATAAATCTAATAAAAACGAGAATAATATACTACAATTTTCTTTAACAAATTAACTTGGTAAGATATGCATCCAATACCATAATTCATATATCCACCATCTGCATACATTCAAACCCCACCAAATATAGTAAGTGTGAAAGTACTTAATTAATCAAGAAAGAAGCATTTGACTTAGTGTCAATCACCATACTAGATGTCACATACTATTTCTTCCCCCCATCTTGTGCAGGCTTTGTCAATCTTTTTCATCGCCTTTGCTAAAGTTGCCATTAAAGCATCTTTCCTCTTCTTTGAGTCCACAAGTAATTGTTCATCTCTCTTCCTTATCTCTACAACTAATGTTGTCACACCCCAACTAAATAAAATAAAATAACTTTTATACACAAATCAAATTAATAAAAAGACTACAACTTGAGAGTTGTTATTTATCTCTTAACCTTGCTAATTTTCCTCGGCATCTGAAAATGTCAATAAAAGAGTGAACTCGAAAGCCCAGCAAGCATTTTAAATATTTTTAAGATACAAAATACTCAATAGTTCAACATAATTTTTAATGACTTACAATCAACATTACCATGTGACTATAACATCCAATATTGGTGGATAATCCAGAAGCCACCATAATGGAGTTTATAAATATTTGAAACTAGTCTCGAACTGACAATATAACAAAGATTCCATATCACATATATTCCACGCCATATAGTAAAATTGTTATAGTCAACATGGTTATGCAAAACATAGTTACACATACTAAAAAATATTTTATAAAATGAGCCTATATACGTGGTAGAAAATATTTAAATACATACTTGCTTCGTAGGTTGAGAGAATATTAGAGGAAACAGAGAGAATAATAGAGGAAGAAGAAAAGAGGAAAGATCTTGAAGTTGTGTTTTTACTTAACTTTATAAAAGTTATTAGGTAAGTGTTTTACTTATGTTTAGATTTAAGATATTCTTTAATACAGTAGATTACATTATACTTCTTATTTTGCACATGCAACCATATTGACTGTAATAATTTTGCTATGTGATGTGGAATCTTTGTTATTTGCCGGTTTGAAACTAGTTTTGAGTACTTTGTAAATTTCATTATGGTGGTTGGATTGTCCAATAATTTTAGGGTTATCATCACATGGTAATGTTGGCTTAAGTAATTATAAGTTATTTTGAATTATTGAATATTTTGAATCTTAAACATATTTAAAATATTCGCTGGGCTTCTAAGCTCACTCTTTTTACTGATATTTTTAGATATGGAGGAGAATTGTGGTGCCCCAGAGGTCCTGAAGTCATCACACCACGACACTAACCCTCTCTAGGAGATTTTCCTTTTAAGGGCCAGTGCCAAGCGCAGACTAACAAAATAAAATGACAAATCATATTAAAAGGAACAACTTATATTTTATTCTTCGTACACTAGCCTAAACTTTTCCTCTAGTTATAGGTGAGTATACATATAATAGTACTTGAGATGTGGCACTAAAGCCACCATGGCTATAAGTCCTATTGTGTACATACATAAATTTATTGATTTTTGTATATTGGGATTTAAACAAAAGATAATTTTTTCATTCTCTATTCCCAAGTTGCTTCTTTTGGTATGACCAATCTAGTCTCATCTGCATAAAGAGAAATATAAGGGTGAGTTCGAATGACTCAATGAGGAAAGTCGGAGAGAGTTACCTATATAGAGCTTACTCTGCAGTGGAAGATAATAGAGTGAGAATTTAAGTGGGAAACAAAAATGTTAGGATAACTGGGTTTCTATAACAGGCTTTTGTACTAATTGCTTTATAAGACAAATGCACATGTATTTGAGATATTTTAAGGTTTTATATAAATTAAGAGATGCTTAAATTACTTATAAGAAACCTTATATGATTAGAGACATGATAATCATATCAAACCTTTCGTGTAGGTATATTTAGGGAATTTTAACTTAACTTTTGATTAATTTATTTAATTTAGAATGTTGTCAATTCATTCAAAAGAGTTAATTTCATAAGATAATATATCCATATAGAATTTTTAAATTTGATTTCCTATAGTAACTAGATAAGCTTAATAATTTAATAATAATAATAATAATTTTATTTCTTCTGAAGGAGAATTACTTACGATAAGAGACGAGGTGATACAATCTCTCCTCCTTAAAGGAACTTGGTCCCCAAATTTTAGGCTCTGAATAAATGGGGGTGTCGGTTCTTCATATCATCCTCAAGTTCCCAAGTTGCTTTCTCGACATTGTGGCTTCTCCATAAGACTTTGACCATTGGGATTCTTTTAGATCGCAGTTCTCGGTATTTTTGATCCAAAATGCATACTGGCCTTTCCTCATAGGATAAGTCGGGTTCCATTTGAATTTCTTGATGAAATATAATATGCGAAGGATTAGGATGATATTTTCTAAGTTGAGATACATGGAACACATCATGGACACTTGTGAGGTTGGCTGGAAGTTCAGGCTTATATGCTACTTTCCCAATATGCTTTGAAATTCGAAAGGGCCCTATATATCAGGGCTGTAGCTTTCATCCTTTTCCTATCCTTCTTATTCCTTTCCAAGGTGTAACTTTGACGAAAACTTGATCATCAATGTCAAACTCCAAATCCCAATGATGATTGTCTGCATAGCTCTTTTGTCGACTTTGGGCAGTATGCTTACATTGTTTGATGACTTGAACTTTGTCAATAGCTTCTTGAATCATTTCTGCTCGTACGACCATATTTCCCCCCTTTTTTGGTGGTGTTCTCCAATCATCTTGGTCCCAATATAATGGAGACTGACACTTTTGCCAATATAATGCTTCGTAGAAAGCCATTTGAATTGTGGCTTGATAGCTGTTATTATAGGCAAACTCCACTAGAGGCATGTGCGTATCCTATGAATCGTTAAAGTCCATTGCACAAGCTCTCAGCATGTCTTCCATTATTTAGATTACTATCTCAAATTGTCCATCTGATTGAGGATGAGAGGCGGTACTGGAATTTAGCTTTGTTTTTAAATCCTCTTGTAACTATTTTCACAATCTTGATGTGAATTTCGGGTCTCTATCCGAAATAATGCTGACAGGAATTCCATGAATTCCAATAATTTCTCTCTTGTACAAATCTGCTAAGGTTTCTACTTTGTAGTCAGCTTTGATTGGTAGAAAATGTGTCAATTTCGTCAATCGATCCATAACCACCCAAATCCCATCAAATCCTTTTCTTACCTTTGGTAGTCCTAAGACAAAATCCATGGTTACCATTTCCTATTTCTAGTCTGGTATGGGGAGAGGTTGTAATAATCCTACTGGCCCCTAGTGTTTAGCTTAACTTGTTGACATACTAGGAATTTTTTTTTATATAATTGGCAATATCTGACTTCATTCCATTCCACCAAAAATTCCTTTTCAGATCATTTTACATCTTAGTACCTCCTGGATGGATTGTGTATTTGGATTTGTGTGCTTCGTTTAATAGTTCCTCTCACATGGACTTAGGGACACAAATTATGCCGCCAAATCTCATTACTCCATCTTAGTTGATGTCAAATTCTGAATTTGTGGTTTTGATAGATTTCCTGAAATTTGTAACTTCTTCATCCTTTTTCTTGTGCCTCCTTGACTTTCTGGAATAATTCAGGTCTAACCATAAATCCGACTATCATAGCATGAGTTTGAACTTGGAATAAGTGGAGATCCTGAATTGAGTTCTTATCTTTATCTTAGGTGTCGACAACCACGTTAGCCTTTCCTGGGTGGTAGGAAATTCTGCAATCATAATCATTTAAAAATTCCATCAATCTCCTTTGCCTCATGTTCAGCTCTTTTTGGGTAAAGAAATACTTCAAACTTTGATGGCTAGTTAGAATTTGAAATGTTGTACCGTAGAGGTAATGCCTCCATTTGACAAGTGCAAATATGATTGTTGCTAACCCCCGGTCATGGGTAGGGTAGTTCTATTCATAAGTTTTTAACTACGTTGAAGCATATGCAATTACCTTCCCATTCTGCATTAGAACACACCTTAATCCTTCCCTGGATGCATCTGTGTATACTACAAAATTTTCTACTCCTGATGGCAGTGATAACACAGGTGTTGTAGTCAATTTACACTTTAACACCTTAACATTTCGTTCTCATGCTTCTTCCCACTTAAATGGGTATGCTTTTTGGGTAAATTGCATTAAGGGTACAACAATCTTAGAGAAGTTCTTTATAAACTTTTGATACTAGCTTGCTAATCCCAAGAAACTTCAAACTTTCCTGATGTTCTCAGGCCTTTTCCACTTAATCACAGCTTCGATCTTAGTCGAATCCACTGCTAGTCCATCCTTAGATACTATATGACCCTCAAAAGCTACTTGCATTAGCTAAAATTCACATTTATTGAATTTAGCATACAACTTGTGCTCCAATAGTGTCTATAATACAATCCTCAAATGGTGCTCATGTTCTTCTTCGGACTTAGAGTAAATCAAGATATCATCAATGAATATCAACATAAATTTATCTAGGTAGGGCTTAAACACTCGATGCATTAAATCCATGAATATAGCTGGTGCGTTTGTTAATCAAAAAGGCATTACCAAAAATTCATAGTGCCCATAGCGTGAGTTTACTGCAGTTTTGGGGATATCTGATTCCCTAATCTTTAATTGATAATATCCTTGCCTGAGATCCAACTTGGAGAATACTCTCAACCTTTCAAGTTGGTCAAATAGCTCACAATATGCGGTAAAGGATACTTGTTCTTAATGGTAACACCTTTTAATCCCTTATAATCGATGTACATTTTTAATGTACAATCTTTCTTTTTTTAACAAACAAAATCGGAGCTCCTCATGGTGATGTACTAGGCCGAATGAATCCCAAATCCAGAAGTTTTTGTAATTCAGCTTCTAGTTCTATTATGCCAGCTTCAACTTGCATGGCATGTTCTACTATTTTGACATAGCTTGTTACATCAGTAAACAAAGTGGCCCAATGAATATTATGTTTTAAACCTCCCACAAACTTTTTAACTTTCATTTCTTCATCGTCTAAGTAATGGAGGGCATACTTAATTAGTTTGTTAAAAGTGGCCTCATACTGGGAAACATTCTGGCTCCTTGAACAAGATCCATAAACTTCTTCTCTCTTTGATCTCTTTTAACTGGAGGGATAAACTTTCTTTCAAATTCTGCCATGAAGTTTTCCCAAGTCCTCTACATCCCCTCAGTATTCCATCAGAGCTCTACTATCTGCCGCCAATGAGATGCAACATTTTGAAATTGGTATGTTGCATAAGTGATCTTTTGGGAATTAGAATATTTCAAAACCCTAAATATTTTTGGACTTCCTTAATCCAGGCTTCGGCTTCTCTATTATCTGGTTCACCTGAAAACTTTAGGGGTTTGAGTATTAGAAATCTTTCAAAAGCCCTATCTTCATCAACTGGCATGAGTTCTTGCATAGTTTGCTCTAGTTGAAGTGGTGGATTTTGGCAGAATTGCATAAATTGTTGCCAAAATTAGAACATGGGTCTCATTTCTTCATTAATTCTCGCAGCATTTAATGTTGTTGCTCCCTGATGGTTTGAATTGTTATCGAAAGGTTCTTGTTGAGGTTGATTATCAGCAAATTGCTCCATTTTGTTCCTGGACACTACCTTGAATATAGAAAATGCCGTCCTACATATATACATGTACTTGTTAATACTTAATATTATGATCAATGCTTATGTCAGAGAAATATGTTCATAATGCATAAATGCAACCATAGACACATGTTATAAGATCAGGTAATTAGTATTATCTGCATTTTAATACAAAAGTACTTTAGTTAGTTTCACCTAGTTAGCCTTACTACACATGCTATGACAAGGTTATCTACAAATATACAGATATCAAAATGGGGTGAACTATTAGAAAAAGAGAAAGTATTAATAACATCATGCATCCTTCCCAAGGGAAACCTCTGCTGGATCCTCCTCCTCTGAACCAGCTCCTTCAAACAAGTCATCAAACGCCCCCTGGCCTCTCTCAGTAGACCTACTGGATCCTACCTTCATCAACTGTTTATGCTCATGACCTAACCAATGGTTAGCAAGTCTTCGTGCACCTCTAACAGCATCCTGAGCCCTTCTGTCAAGTGCCTAGACTCCAAAACTGACCTAACACATCTGCTCTCTGAAAAATCAGACCATCATCGCCATATCTCTCATAATACTCTCATAACTTTGGCTTTGTATAGTGCTATGTTGCCTCAGCTGCTCCACTTCCATCCTCAATTTTCCTATCTCGCCCAATTGCTCATGGACCTAGGTCAGGAGTCCCTGAATCACTAAACCTCACCCCTTGACCTAGGTCTGGAGCTCCCCTACCTGTAAACGTAAGTCTAGCATCTCACTAGCCTTTTGGTCACATATCATCTCTAAATGATCATGTGTCTACATGACACAATCATAATCATCACCAAGGCGATATACTATAAAATCAGGGAAATGCCTGACCAAAACTCTGTTTAGGGTGTAGGGCTAACTCGGTAAATCTACTCTCGTATAAAGAACATATGGGCGATCTCTCAATCTCATCCCTCCTATATGACCATTGGCATGCCCATCAACCTGCCATCATTTTGTCCACCAACATGCCCACCCCTAGGTTGCTGCATCCGCCAATAGGACCAGTCATATCATAAATTAGTAAACATATATATACATATATACATATATATATTAATCAGAATAAATAACTATTAACAATATTAAATCAGTCTATCTTAGCATAACTCAAATGTTAACAATTTCCTATTCATTTTCTTTTTAAACGTTTTATATATGCATTTTCTTTTCTTTTTTCTTTTATATATGCTCCGATATCACTATATGTGGCGCCCCGAAGGTCCCGAAGTCACCACACCACAGCTCTAACCCTCTGTAGCAGATTTTTCTTTCAAGGGCTAGTGCCAAGCGCAGACCAACAAAATAAAATGACAAATCATATTAAAAGGAACAACTTATGTTTTATTCTTTGTACACTAGCCTGAACTTTTTCTCTCGTTATAGATGAGTACACATATACTAGTACTTGAGGTATGGCACTAAAGCCACCATGGCTATAAGTCTTATTATGTACATACATAAATTTATTGATCTGGGTAGATTAGGATTCAAACAAAAGATAATTTCTTTCTTCTCTATTCCCAAGTTTCTTTTTCTGGTATGACCAATCCAGCCTTATCTGTATAAAGAGAAGCATAAGAGTAAGTCTGAATGAATTAGTGAAGACAGTTAGAGAGAGTTACCTGTATAGAGCTTATTCTGTAGTAGAAGATAATAGAGTGAGAATTTAATTAGGAAACAAAATATCAGGATAACTGGATTTCTATAACAGGCATTTGTACTAACAACTTTATAAGTCAAATGCACATTTATTTGAGATATTTTAAGGTTTTATATAAATTAAGAGATGCTTAAATTACTTACAAGAAATCTTATCTAATCAGAGACATCATAATCATATAAACCTTTCGTGTAACTCCATCACTGTCCCATACCAGCAAGGAGAATTCATACATCTTAATATTTTTTTTATTGTTCAGACTTAAGCGTACAGGATTCTAGAGGTGGCCCTCACCGCACAGCTGCACATGACACTTAGTTCCTTACACTTCATTTCATGAGGAATAAAATAGGATTTTGTCATTTGAGGTACAACATACAGCTGAAGGATGTCTAATACTAAAATCCAAAAATGCCAATGATGATAGATTCAAGTTGCGGCCGCCATTGCATATTCTCTTTTAGTGTGGCACTTTGCTCTGTCCGACACATATTTTTATAGTACTGACCGAATAAGATATTGAAAACGGACAAGAATAAAATAAATATAGTAGAAGGTGCCAACCTCGGGGATTCTAGAGGTGGGCCCCACTGCACATCCCCTATCAGCAGGTGTGACACTTAGTTCCCAATTTGATGAGTAGGATGAGTAGATTCATAATAATTAGAAACCACGAATCTTTTTCAAGTTATAACTTACTGGAGTAAGGAGACTTTTCATAAAACATTTTAAACAATCATTTCTATTTTGAGATGTTTTGAAAATATCCAGTATACAAGTTTCTTACTTTACTTAATTAAGCAGCACAATTTTGACTAAAAAACAAACAAATGAAATATATATTAATGCCATGATCTTTTGATTAGGAATACTTTAGGATGATTTCAACCGGCTCAAACTTACCAAGTAGATCCAATAATTTTTGTCAACATAAGGCATTTCAGGAAGTGCGGAAATGTTATATGATTTTAAGATATAGTTATTAAAAAGTAACAGATGGAAATTAGAAAGGAATAAATGACCTCACGGATCAATGATCAAGGTGTTCTTGAAAACATGAGATATGTATATGATTTTAGAAAAGATATTGCAAAAGAACAGAAGACCCTACATATCAATATTCAAGGTGTTTTAGGAGAGAAAAAAAAAAAAAGAATTACGGGTAACAGAACAATAATTTAGAAGGAACAAGAAACCTCACCGATTCCTGTGAATGAGATTCTCCAATTACCTAAATTCAAGATTGAATTATTATGGATTGTTCTTTTTGGTAATAATATTATCAGGGAATGAAAATAAAATTAATTCACTTAAAGTTTTATATACTATTTTGACTATTTTGGTTACTATTTAATAATTCAAACAACTATCCTTGAGCATATATATATATATATAAGAGTGATCTTTCCTACTTATTAATTTTCAAATGAATCGAATATATTTTAATACTCTTTTTTTTTCTCCACATTATTTCAAGAGTTACATGAAATCATTGTATCTAACCATATCTTATAGTTTCCACCATATTCAAACCCCAATAACCTTAACATAACCTTATAATTCAAATAACGTAATCTAAACATTCATATTTGATCACAATTATCAAAACAAACTCAAGTTAGCATCATCATAACAGAGTCACAATTACTCAACACGACTGCCCTTTTTCCAGAATCATTTAGTCAACCGCACAGTTTTCCCAAAATTGATTTTTTTTTACCAAATCTAAGGTATTTGGATGATGGTATTTACTTCAAAAGACCTTTAAACTTAATAAATTTTCTAATTATGGCCCCAATTTTTCGATTGAACGGCCTGATTTTCTCTAATTCTTTTTCAAATTGAGCTTCTGACCCAGTCGCATCTTTGGTGGCCGGTTGCGGTTTTTACTCCTTTTTGCCCAAAATAACGCTTCAATTTGTGAAATTTCTTATTCTAAACTCATATACATTCATAGATATTTCCAACCTTGGTTTTACTTCATTATTTTAATGGCTAATTATTCAGATATAACCAAAATAATGCTATCCTCAATTCTGACAGCTTCTGCCTGTGTGCGGCAGTGACGAATTTGGCAGAGTTTCAGGTTGATCTGGTGAAGTTTTTGGAAATCTATACTTCTATCATAATCTAGACATCAAGGGCTTTCCAACGGTGGATTTGTATGGATGATCCAGAGGCTGGATTGTCATTTTTCATTTTTGAAGATTGAAGTTGGGTAGTAGATGTTTCTTTTTCTTCCCTTTTTTTCTGACTGGAAAGTTTATCTTAATTTCTGCAGCATTTCTGGGGTTTGGGGTGAAAACTTTGGGGAAATTTCTGGAGAGTTTTGATCTTTGATGGGTTTAGGAAGATTGGCTATGGTTTTTGCAAGCTAGATGACGAAGGAATGGGAGTGTTAGCAGCTGAGTTTGGCAATCTGCAGAGAAGAAAGTTTGGTTATGAAATGGCAATGGGCTTGGCCTCTATTTATAGAAGTGTAAATTTTATTATTTGCTAAGGGAGGTTCTTGCATTTCTATTCTATCCTAATTTAAACCTTGGACTTTTTATTGTAATTTAGTCCTTGATTTCTTATCTTATTTTGAATTGGCCCTAGGAAATAAATAAACTTCTATTTTATATCTTACTTTTATTATATATCTAATATATATATAATGATATATTTGTACCTTAAGGTATACATGTTTTGTGCCTTATAACTTAGGGCACATGATTAAATTCATTGTGTAGGTATATTTAGGGAATTTTAATTTAATCTAGAATGCTATCAATTCAATCAAAAGAGTTGATTTCATTAGATAGTCTATCCATATAGAATTTTTAAATTTGATTTCCTATAGTAACTAGATAAGCTTAATAATTTAATAATAATAATTTTTTTTTCTTCTCAAGGAAAATTACTTACGAGAAGAGACGAGGCGTTATAAGAATTAACAAGGCCAAGAGAAAAAAAGAGCAACCTTTTTAGTTAAAGTCTTCATTCATTGATTTGTATATAAAAATTATATTTTATTTTTTTGAGTTGGGGCATGACAAATATTGCCTCTTTTTTTTTTTTTTTGAATCCTCCAATATCCTTCATGATTCTTCAATCAAAGAAGAATCTCTGCTAGCTGTCGCCTCTATTTCTTTTGCCATGTGTTCTCTTACTTGTGTTAATTGTTCGTCAACAACCTTCTTTAAGATGCTTTGTAAGACATTTTCACTAATTGAAAAAGAGTTTACATATGTCCCAAATTGAGATGAATTAGAACCCTAAGTATGGTAGTAGTAGAAATACTTTCTAAGTATAAAACCTTCATACCATGCTCGAAGGAGTTCACGACAGAAGAACCAACAAGGGCAAGAATGTTATGAAGTATTGGGGTTGCTAAAAAGTATCATAAGTGATCGGGACCCTCGATTCACAGCAAAACTATAGACGAAGCTGTTTAAGCTACGTGGGACGAAGTTGTGCTTCTCCACAAGCTTTCACCTATAGACCGATGGCCAGATCAAATGGGTGAATGCCATCTTGGAGTGCAACTTGAGGCACTTTGTGAATGAGAACCAAAGGGACTAGGCTAAGCTCATCGATGTGGCACAATTTTCCTATAACTTGCAGTGGAATGAGGCTACAGAATGGAGTCCGTTCGAGCTTGCAACAAGATAGTAACCTCACACCCCACACACATTGAAAACTTTTTTCTCCACGTAATTTAGTGCCCAGAATAACTAGGTTTAAGAATATATATGCTTCTTGCATACACATGTTTGGAGAAAGATTATAAATAGTTACCTGACATTCTTAGACCAGTAATTCCCTTATAAAGTCTGGTGAGTTAGGACCTTTCATAAGTAGTTTTAGTGTTACCAGGTCATACACAAAATCTAATGACTTAGAATTTTCTTTTTCTTTGTCTCATTTTTCCTCTTCTATATTCCATAGATTATAGCCCAAATACATTTCGAACCTAGTCCATCCAAGTATTTTAAATGGGCTTTATTAGGGTTTAAACTAAGCCCAACCTAGTCCTCCATACATTGCATTCTGCTATCCACTTCAAGGTAAAAAGGTATAATTACTTATGCCAAATACCTGACACCACCCCCCGTTAGCTATAAAAGGCAAAGCAAACATATTTGGTTATTAAAAGCAAACACATATACAGTGACTCTCTCTCCTCAAACTCAAAAGATGAATATGGTGAAGAAAGATAAAGGCCTTCCTATCTCCATGGTCTCCTATCGTTCAAGCAACACAAGAATGTCTCATATACTCCATAACAAGCATGAAGTCTTCAGAGCCTTTCTTAAACAGTGGAAGGAAAAGCTACCTCTTGTGTAGAAGAGCAATCTACAGTAGCCAGAGTAGAGAGCATCTATGTCAGGTCAGGCCTATGACAGGTATTTAGGACCAAAGAGTTTTGTCCTCATTGGGAAGTAGTGGTATTGATGGCCTTGATGTTGGCCACAATAGTGAAAGACATGGGAGATGAGAAAAATTATTTGGACATGAGGAAGTATTCTATTTTGGTATGTTTTTGCGTAGATGCAAATGTTTTCTCATTCGTTCAATTTATAAAAGGTGAAAGGTAAGAATAAAATGGCATAAATTATAAAGATGGATGTATATATCATGGGTAAATGTCATTTTAATTTTCTTATTCTTTTTGTGCTATCTTGTTTTTTATTTACACCCCATAGTGTTAGTTAAAATGGTCCTATGTGCTTTAATCAGCACTTTGTTGCCTCAGGTGTCTGGATTAATAGGAGTTTTACTGATTATTACTATCCGCAACTTAAATATCCGAACTTGTTAAAATGAAAAAACTTTACTATATAAAATAGTTTAGCTTAATCATCTATGCAATCTGTCACGCCCCAATTGGAAAAGTTGCGAAGAAGCAAGACGTTGGAGGTTAAGGAACGTCCCAATACTTTCTAAATTGTTGTAGATACTTATAGATTTGTATAGAAAAATTTAGAGTAGGTTTCTAGAAAAATATAATGTAAGGAATGTTCCGGAGAATTAATTAACTGTAGGATTAAATCGATCCCCATCATCTATTTGATAGGTTGATATTATAAATAGGTGGTAGGACCTCATTTGTAACCACCCAATATGAAATCCAAGTAATACAAGTCTCTTAGAGTTTCTCCCTTTGAACTCTCTCTCCCTCCCTCCCTCTAAAAACTTAGCCAACTCACTTCACATAAACACAACACTTGAAAAGAGAGCCTGACTTAGCTAGTTTTACAAGGGGTAAACAAGGAGCTATATGGCGCACGCCAGCTTATAGGAGACAAGACCGTGATAGATGCTATCAAAGCCCGATCAGGCTTGGTGCTATGAAGAAGTCAGCAAGGCCAATGACAACATTTCAACTATTATTTAGGAGAGAGGAAGGAGAACGTGCCTACTCACAACAAGAAGAAGAACTGAGACCAAAGCAAGTTTGGTGAGGGTGCTTCGTCTAAGTGAGAGGGTAGAATGTGTTTAACATACTATCGAGCGTTGGAGGAGCGTGTTCTTGGACAACTCCACATATTCAAAAAAGATCTTCAAACTTACCTTAATGCTGGTACTATAGCGAAAGAACAAATTGCACGAATCAAGAGAAAAGTGGAAGAATGATTGGTCTATATGGATGAGGAGACATAGGGTATCATCCAAGCTCTCCAATCAAGCAATGAGGGGATGCAAGAAGAAAATAAAGTAGTCGATGCTCTGGGTTATAAGGTAGAGCTTGCAGCTACTAGCCTAGCCAAAGGGACCATGATGGACTCAATCAAGCAAGGATTGGAGAGTGAACCCATGGCTAGGGAGACAAAAGAGTTAGCCGAAGAAGGGCAAACACGATAATTTTAATCGAAGAACAATCTGCTTAGATTAAGGGTCGAAGCTTGTATGTGCCCAAGTGGAATAATCTAAGATGGGAGCTTATTTCAGAATGCTATCACACCAAATGGACGAGACATCCTGGCCAAAAAGGACCTTGGCACTACTTGAAACATCATATTTTTAGCCCTAGATGAGGGATGATGTCGAGATGTACGTGCAAACTTATCTTGTATGCCAATAAGACTAAGGGGAGAATAAGAAACCCGCGGGATTATTCGAACCCCTGCCAATTTCTAAGCGTCAATGGGAATCCATCTCCATGGATTTCATCACGGCACTGCAAAGTCAGAAAGGTTTGGCTCGATCGTGGTTATAGTAGAAACACTTTTCATGAAAAATCTTGTGAAGTATTGGGGGCTGTCAAGAAGTATCATAAATGATCGAGACCCCCACTTTATGACAAAGCTACGGACAGAGCTATTCAAGCTACTTGGCATGGAGTTGTGCTCTCCACAAGCTTTCACCTATAGACTGATAGCCAAATTGAATAGGTGAATGCCTTGCTAAAGTACTACTTGAGGCACTTTATGAGTGCTAATCAAAGGGATTGGGTGAGGCTCATCGATATGGCTCAATTTTTCTATAACTTGCAGCGGAGTAAGGCCACGGGATGGAGTCCATTCGAACTCGCAACAAGACAACAACCTCACACTCCACACATACTAGAAACTTTTTCCAAGTGATTTAGGACCCAGAATAACCAGACTCAGAATATATATGGTTATTTCAAACACAAGCCTGGAGAAATATCATAAATAGTTATAAGGCATTCCCATACCACTAATTCTCTTATAAAGCCTGGTGATTTATGGTGTGCTTGCTTGTGGAGGATTTTCCAAATTCTTGTTTCTTTGAGTTAAAAAAATTAGGAAGTGATGTTTGAATGTGAGAATTCTATCGCTCTCCAAAAAAACACCTCTTGAGTTATTCTTTCTCCATTTCTAAAAAGTCATCTCAAACTTTTTAAAAAAATGGACTTCCTTTCTCTCACTTTCTTTTCCTTCATTCCCACACTTTGACCAATGCTCCCTCACTCCCTTCCCCTCTCTCTATGTATATACATGTATGCATATATATATATATATACACATATATAACTTATACTTTCCCTTAACTTACTACAGATTAAAATTTTAGTTGCGGGTTTAAATTTTTTTTGTTTAATCGCATATATTTTATACATTGAGTATTAAATTTTGGTGGGAAAAATGCTAATTATTCTTATTAAATAAATAAGTATAATAAAAAATAAATTCATACTTTCATGTAAATTCGTACTTTTATGTACTAAAAAAATCATCTTTTATGTAAATAAGGTAGAAAATTCCAATTTCAAATATTGATATTTTATACAATAGAATTCGTACTTTTTTTTATAAAATTGGAAATTTTGAACAAAAACTTTAAAATATTAGACATAGAATTAATATATATTTAATGTACATATGTATAATACAAATTTCTTGTTGTATGGCCTAGGCAAAATATTTAAATATTTATTTAAATACTCAAAAAATTATTTTGATAATATATCATTATATTTATATGTACATTATAATATTTAGATGAGATTATTTTGATAATATATATTTATATTTATATGTAATATTTTAATATTAACATAAATTTATTTTGATAATAAATAATAAATATAATATATTTACTTGTAGTAATTATATTTTAATATTTAAATATAATTATTTGCATAATAAAATTAAAGTATATGTATATTGCATTGTTTATATAAAATTATTTTCATGATCTATAATAATATTTACATGTTATATTTTTATTATTTAAATGAAATTATTTTCACATTATAGTTATTTACACTTAATATTTTAATATGCAAAGATAAATTCTTTCATAATATAACTATTTACACATTCAGTTTACTATTTTAAAAGAAAAAACATAGTTTATGCATATTTAATTATATACAGGTTTAACTTTATTTATACTTAAATTTTTAAAGTTTTAATTAATTAAATTATTATATTAATATATTATTAAATTTTAGTATTCATATTATAGGATATTTTACAGTATATTTTATTAATTTCTTTATTCTAATTAAATATATATAAATATTATATAATATTTATTACATACACATTATTTTAACTCATACTTGATAACCAATCACAACTTCATAAGTTTTTCTCAAAAAAACCCCACAACCAAATGACATTTCATAACTTTCACCTATCGCATCAACCCCAATCATTACACCTTTACTTCACAACCAATCACACCTTCATAGATAAATTTTCTACCTCTTAAACACAAAAATCTCACTATTCTCTCTTAGGAATGGAAAATAAAAATAAAATCACGAGCAATCACAACCTTAGGACCTTTCATAAATAGTTTTAATGTTACCAAGTTATACACAATATCTAGTGACTCGGGATTCCCTTTTTCTTTGCCTCATTTTTTCTCCTCTAAATTCCATTGATTTTGTTCCAAATACAAATTGAACCTAATCTACCTATGTATTTTTAAATGAGCCTTATTTAGGTTTGACCTAAGCCTAATCTAGTCCTCCATGCCTTCCATTCTGTTATCCACTTCTAGGAGAAAAAGGTCTAATTACATATTCCAAATATCTGGCACCCCCCATTGGCTATAAAAAGGCAAAGCAAACATATTGGGCTGTTAAAAGCAAACACATATATGTTGACTCTCTCTTCTCAAACTCAAAAGGTGAATATGGTGAAAAAAGATAAAGGTCTTGCTATCTCCATGGTCTCCAAACATTCGAGCAATGAAAGAATGTCTCCTATACTCCATAACAAGCGTGGAGTCTCTAGACCCTTTTAAACGGTGGAAGAAGGAGTTGCTCCCTAGTGCACAAGAATAGTCTACAATAGCCAATATGGAGACCATCTTAGGACAGGTATTTAGGCCTAAAGAGTTTTTCCCTCATTCGAAAGTTGTGGTGTTGATGGCCTTGATGTTGGCCACAATAGTGAAAGATATGGGAGATGGGAAAAATGATTAGGAAATGAGGAAGAAATATTATCTTTTTGTATGTTTTTGTTTAGATGCAAGTGTTTTGTCATTCATTCAATTTGCTAAGTGTGAAAGGTAAGAATGAAATAGCGTATGTAAAGGAGGATGTATATATTTTAAGTAATTGTCATTTCAATTTCTCTTATTCTTTTTATGCTATCTTATTTTTTTAATACCTCATGGTGTTTGGTAAAATGGTCTCATGTTTTAAACAGTCTTTTGTTGCCTCATGTGCCTAGATTAACAAGAGTTTCACTGACAATCTATGTCATCAACTCAAATGTCTATACTTGTCAAAATGGTATAACTTTGTGGTCTAAAATAGCTTAGCTTAATTATCCATGCAACTTATCACGCCTTGGCAGGAGACATTGCGAGGAAGCAAGATGCTGGAGGTTAAGGAGCATCTTAATACTTTTTAAATTGCTGTAGATACTTGTAGATTTGTATAGAAAATTCTAGAGTAGATTTCTAGAAAAATCTAGTCCTGGGAATGTTTTGGAGAATTAATCTTAACTATCGGATTAAACAATCTTCATTGTCCATTCGAGAGATGGATAGTGATATCGCAAAAAATGACAATCAGTATATTTATCAATGGTTGAGTGGTCAACCAGAGTAGGGGTTGGGGTGAGCATTTATTGGGCTCGTTGGTAGAATCAAGTATGAGTCTTGAGGTCGGAAGATAGGGACAAATGATGAATAGGTAGGTATCATATGTGATCAATCGATCTTTTATCTGATAAATAATGGGGCATTTATAGTTGATCATGAGGCCACTTTAGCACAGTTTGTTTGGTGTTAACACAATCATTTTCGTATACGTGTCACAGTATGTAGGTTCGCGATCATCCAGTACCATGGGCATGGGTCCGGCAGTTGGGTCAACCCATTTAGAAAATACACGGATCCTTAGACATATTTGTGATTTTAATTAATTAGGAGGGTGTTTAAGTCTTTTAGAAATTCTCTCCTTATCATGAATCCTCCCAACTTTCTTAGTTATGAGTGAAACTCGTAAATGAAGAAGTTGATCTGAGTCATTGATCCTCATTGGTCATTTCCTTTGGGCCGTTGGATTTGTCACATTTTTTGAGAAATTAAAACTTTATAAATAGGGCTCTCTAGTCCTTTCTTTCCCTTTATTTTCATTTTTCTATATGGAGTTGTACGCCGAGATACTCGACCCAGCAACTTGTGCTACTCGACCTAGCGACTTGTAACCCCTAGCAAGTAAGTGCCGAGTTAATTTATCTCCTTTTAATATTAATTGTGTTATTTTTCATTCTTTATTTGTTGATTGTCATATTTATTTTGTCATGGCTGGTAGATCTTATTCTTCATATATTAGTAACAATCGGATCTCCGGGTCGAGCTCCTCAACCTCTAGATCTTCTTTACCTCAGTTCTTTATTGACCCTAGTGATCCCTTAAACGCCCTTAGTAAGATTGGTCCAAAGGTCTTTGCATCTTTACATAGCATGTTTTTTATACTAGACAACTATAAAATCATAATGACATAGGCTGGGCAAAAGATGTATCAAAACCTTCCTAATTGTTTAGCTTTCCATGTCGCTGTGTTGGAGGCATGGCTTAGGTTTCCCATAGATGAGCTTATAGCCAATATAATCAAGACTTTATGCATTTGCCTAATCCAATTAGTCCCTAATTCTATTCGCAACATTTTAGGTTTCATCGTAATAATGCGTTGCTTCAACGTCAAACCTTCCTTTGTCAATTTTTGGTACCTCTTTCATGTTAGCTCATCTACCCGCTCGGGAGATCAAGGCTTTTACTACATAACATCTCATCAGAGTTTTAAATTTCTAACGAATCTCCCGAGCTCCACTAGTTCATGGCGTAATAAGTAATTCTATATAGAAGCACCTCCTCATAATCCTTGGAATGTTCCTTGCAATTGGCAAGATGATAGACTAACCTTCTTCGGAGAAGAGTTTTGTTGATGAACATTTGACCACTCGTTGGTTTGACTTTCACAACCTCTCCAGCGAAGACCTCTAATGACGCTACCTTGCTTTCTACAGGCACAACTCCTCATTGTGCCCAAACTATAGAGCAAGCAGCCTTAGCTCCTATTGCTCTCAAGTCAGTTCCAGCGATCACCCATGCCACTGAGTGCTTGTTCAACCCTGCATTCGACTTGTTTGAGAGTGCTAGCCCGACCAGAGCACAACAAGATGAGATTGCCACTCGCAAAGAAAAAGAAAAGGTTGCGGGTGAGGCTTCGCAAATTAGTCTTGACAGTCGCTCGACCCACTCTAGTAGTCGAATCATTTGCATCAAATGATGTCGAGACCCTGACACAATGATCGATTTTAGCGCTATCCCAACCTCCTCACCCCTCCTTCAATTGATGATGAGGCCTTGGAGGGTGCTCGTAAGTTGACTTAAAATTGGAGGTTCTATGCCTCTCTGTGCATCAGAATATCTCCCTACCTCGATTACTATCAATCCCTATTCTATTTTGACGAGTGATACAAGGGGTGAGTCCTACGATCTATACAATGGTTGTATGCACAAGATGGATCAGGCTATGTTGATGTCCATTCCTTTCTGTTTCCTTGAGGAGCACCTCGCGCACAACTTGATGAAGGTATCCTCCATTTTAAGAATTCTATCTTGATATTTATACTTTTTCCTTGGTCAAGTCCTGGTTTATTCAACCTTGTTCATATC
Organism: Jacaranda mimosifolia; assembly: GCA_018894105.1. NCBI lineage: Eukaryota > Viridiplantae > Streptophyta > Magnoliopsida > Lamiales > Bignoniaceae > Jacaranda > Jacaranda mimosifolia. The sequence goes on from CM032123.1 coordinate 5,602,209, forward strand.
GTACAGGCTATTACATTTCCTTGTGCCTTAACTCTCTAATATGCCTTTTTCCGCGATCATCAGGTGGTCGCAGACCCTAAGGTGGACGACCTGAAGGTCGAATTGGAGAAACTTCAGGGTGAGATCTTAACTTTTCCTTCAAAACTAGAAGAGGGGACCAGGGATAAAGATCTGGCTCTCCATGAAAAAGAGGATAAAATCAAAGATATGGATGCTAAGATTGCTCGACTTAAGTCCAACCTAGCGACCTCCAAAAAGGCAGTGACCGACTTGTCCTCTCAGTTGGATGCCGAGAAAGAAAGACAACACGAAGCAGCATGAAAGAAAGGTTTTGATGGTTGTCAAAAATCCTCATCCTTTAAGGATAAGCTTCAAATGCTCACCATATCAGAGTTTGAGATTTCATGCAATTACAAATGTTTACGATGGCGGTCGCACAAAAGGCGAGCATAGAAGGGCTTGATAACTTTTATAAGTGTCAATTTCAACTTGAGAAGTTAGATGGGTTGAAAGAAGACTTCGATGTAAACTTTCTTGATCCCAGCAAGACAAAAGACCTTGGAGATTATCTAGATGTTCCTCTTCCCAACCTATCAAAAGAGGACTACATGTATATGTTCCAGGAGTTATCCCACATAGGAGGTGAGATATCTAGCACTAATTTGAGGTCAAGACCCTCAGGGACATCTTAGATTGTTGATCATCTTTAAATCAGACCTGTTGGTCTGTTTGCGTTTCTATTTGCTTTTTGCTGTTTCTGTATATCACGACTTGGCTTTGAAAGATCGATTGGTTATTTTGCTTGTTTTTTGTATAGTTTGCTTATGTCGTGACCCAGCTTTAGACTTGGCAAGTGAAATTCTTTGTAAGTAGGTCATGACTTCAGGGGCCTGTATCTATTAGTCTTTCCTAGACCACTCTTCATGAATGCATTCCATTATCTTGTTCTTTCAGTGTCCCTAACTTCCTCAGATGGTCTTTCTTAGACCTCATTATCATCATATTATTACATTAATACAATGTCACATTACTTAGTATGTCTCATCTTTTACGCATGATCTTGCACGACCCATAGTTATACTTGTTCAATTAATCATAAATGCTTGAGTCTTGCCACTCGCCTTTAGATACTTTAACACCTTTGATGCATTTTTGACTTATTTTATATGTGCTTTATTGGTTTGCTTGTTGGATATTTTTGACCTTTTCATTAGTTGTGACCCTTTCTAAGTCGAGAACTATTTTAACATAGCTCTTATTGCGTAGAGCTCGACTTGTCGTTGGACTTGGTTGACCAGTTACAAATTTTCCAGTTACGTCTTGACCATTTTTCGGTCGGACTATTTCAATATAGCTCTCATTGTGCAGAGCTCGACCTGTCATTAGACTTGGTCACCTAGTTGCGAATTTTCTAGTTACGTCTCGACTTTTTCTAGGTTTAGGACTATTTCAATATAGCTCTCGTTGTGTGGAGCTCGACCTGTTATTGGACTTGGTCGACTAGTTGTGAATTTGCTAGTTATTTCTCGACCTTTTCTAGGTCTAGGACTATTTCAATATCGCTCTCGTTGTGTGGAGCTCGACCTGTCATTAGGCTTGGTCGACTAGTTGTTAATTTGCTAGTTACGTCTTGACCTTTTCTAGGTCTAGGATTATTTCAATATAGCTCTCGTTGTGTGGAGCTCAACCTGTTATTGGACTTGGTCAACTAGTTGCGAATTTGCTAGTTATGTCTCGACCTTGTCTAAGTCTAGGACTATTTTAATATAGCTCTCGTTGTGTGGAGCTCGACCTGTCATTGGACTTGGTCGACTAGTTGTCAATTTGCTAGTTACATCTTGACCTTTTCTAGGTCTAGGATTATTTCAATATAGTTCTTGTTGTGTGGAGCTCAACCTGTCGTTGGACTTGGTGCTTGATCTTTCTCAGATCTTGTTAAATTGGTTGGCTATCGACCTATTATGTGACCTTTCTCAGATCTTATTAATTCAGTCGGCTATCAATCTATTTCCATTCTTCCTCAACCTTTACTTTCACCTGTTATTAAACATTGGTAACAAGAAAATCAAAAGAAATGGAGGTGACATATATGATCTCAAAAGACAACCAGAGGTAGGAAAATACATAAGATCGATATCAAAACCCAGGATTAAAAAGCTTTTATGCATAGAACTTCTTCAAATTCTGCACTCCCCATAGTCGCGAGAGGTCCTTTCCATCTAGTGTCTATAACCTGTAAGCTCCATTGTTTGCCACTTTAATGACCTTAAACAGTCCCTCCCAATTGGGGTCTAACTTTCCAACATTCTTGGAGACTTCAATTTTCTCCAATACCAAGTCACCGAACTCCAAGCTTTTGGCTCTCACTTTCTTATTGTAGTTTTTTGCCATATGCTCTTTTACCGAAGAAGTCATCACACTGCAGCATCTCCTGTTTCCTCAATAACATCCAAATCAAAAGCTTGCTCCTCGATATTGTCTTGCAAGTCGAACTCCTGTACTCAAAAAGTTTTCATTCCAATTTTCGCCAAAGTTACTGTTTTCGCCCTATAGACCATATGAAAGGGTGTTTCTCCGATCGAGACCCTTGGCGTCGTTCTGTAAGCCTATAACACACCTGGGAGTTTGAGTACTTATGTGCCCTTTGCACCATCCAATCTCTTCTACAAATTATCCAAAAGAGTTTTATTAGTTTTCTCAATTTGACCATTATCTTGGGGGTGCCCCACTGATGTGAAGTTTTTGTTGTATCTTCATTTCTTCACACCATTCTAATATCTTTTTTCCCTTGGAATTATGTGCCATTATCAAAGATGAGGGTACAAGGAATCCCAAAACAACATACTATGTTTCTCCAAAGAAAGTTCATGACCTCTGTCTCCGATATTTTAACCACAGCCTTGCTTCAACCCACTTACTAAAGTACTCAACCGCAACAATAGCATATCTCTTCTGACCCCTTGCAGAAGGAAAAGATCCTACAATATCTATCCTACATATGTCGAAGGGATATAAAACCTTTATCGACTTTATCTCAGCTCTTGTGGATCAAATTAGCATACAACTGGCATTCTCGATATTTCTTGGCGAACTCAATGGCATCTTTCACCAACGTAGCCCAAAAGTATCACTATCTAATAACTTTTTGAGCAAGGGTGGGACCTCCTGAATGGGTTTCACAACTGCCCTCATGTATTTCTCTCAAATTGCATTCCACCTAATTTCTATCTAAACATCTTAGCGGCGGTCCACTAAATGATCTCTTGTACAATTCTCCTTTCCATATTGTAAACCTTAGCGCTTGCCGCTGTACTCTCCTCCTTACTACAGAATCGATCGAGAGATTTTCTTCTTTCAAGTACGACATGATCTTTCTTTTCTAATTGTCTTATTCCGTGTCAGCCAACTCGGTGACCACGATCTCTTTTCCAGAGGTTGTTAGGTAGTGGATGGCACATTCTTTTGATTTAACTATTGACACCTTCTTCGTTCTCAACCCGCTAATCATGTTTGTAAACTTGGATAGAGAATCAGCCCTCTCGTTCTCTGTCCTCGGTATTTGCACTAATTGGAATCTTTCTAACTGATCTGCAAGATCTCTTACTTTTTTTAGGTATTTTCTCATAGTCTCCTCTTTAGTTTCATACGTCCCATTAAACTGGTTGGCACTTAACTGCGAATCTACATACATGATGAGATCTTTGACCTGCAACTCCATCACCATCTTAAGTGCTGCTATGATAGCTTCATATTCTGCTTCATTGTTAGTTACCTGAAATTGGAGCTTTAAAATAAAATCCAGCTCATCCCCTTATGGGTTTCTGAGCCATATTCCAATACCACCTCTCCGTGCCATCGAGGAACCATCCACATGCACCAACCATCGACTGAGCACGAGAGTATTTACCTCTATAGGTCGTTCTATATTTTCTTCCCCCATCTCCATTAGAAAATCAACCAACACTTGTACCTCATGGCTGTTCTGCTTTCAAATTCTATGGAGAATTCACTTAGCTCCACAACCCATTTTCCCAACCTTCTTGATAGGTCAGGCTTTTGCAATATCTCTCTTAATTGTTGATTAGTTAAGACCACTATGTGATGAGCCTGAAAGTAAGGTCTTAACTTTCTCACAGTCGTGATCAGTGTCAACGTCTCAATTTTGTTGTACCTTGTTTTGCCCCCTGCAACACATTACTGATGTAATATACAAGCTTATGGTGTTTCCCCACAATTTTTTCTATTACTGAACTAACTACCTCTTCCACTACCGACATATACAAGTATAAATTTTCACATACCTCAGATTTTTCTAAGAGGGGTGGGGAACTGTGGTACATTTTCAGGTCTTGGAAGGTTTTTTCACACTCCTCTGTCCAGACAAAATGTTTGAGATTCCCAGGCTCATAAAGAACAGTAAACTCTTTTCAACTAATTGTGCTATGAATCTCCCCAATGCGACCATTTAACTTGTTAACTACTAGACTTCCCTTACACTTTTAGGTGATGGCATTCCTATAATAGCCTCTATCTTCTCAAAATTAGCTTCTATCCTGGGCTCAGTGACCATGTACCCTAAAAACTTCCCACCTTTAACTCCAAAGGTGCATTTAGTGGGATTTAATTTTAATCCATATCAATGCATGATGCTGAAAGCCTCTTTTAAGTGCTCTATGTGCTCTTCTTCTCTCATGCTCTTTACCAGCATGTCGTCCACATAAACCTCCATAGTTCGACCTATTTGGCTTTGGAACATTTTATTGACTAACCTCTAGTAGGTTTCTCTAGCATTCTTTAACCCAAAGGGCATAACTCAATAACAATATACTCCATTCTCAACCACAAAAGCTATCTTGTTCATATCTTCTGGGCCATGTGTATTTGATGGTATCCTTGATATGCATCCATCATGCTTAGTCTATCACACCCGATCGTGGAATCCACCAGTGCGTCTATCTTGGGCAAGGGTATAGATCTTTAGGACATACTTTATTTAGGTCAGTATAATCTGTACATCTTCCATCTTCCTCCCGTCTTAGGAGCTACCACAACAGTAGATAGCCATTTGGTGAACTGAACTTCCACTATGAAACTAGCCTCCAGCAGCTTCCTAACTTCTTGCTCTATAACCCTGTTCCTTTCAGCTCCACAATTATGTTTCTTCTGCCAAGCAGGTCGAGCATTTAGATCTATGTTCAAATTATGGACCATGACCTTAAGATCTATCCGCAAGTCCCCAAATAAAGACGTCTGCATTCTCTCTGAGGAACTCTATCATCAATATTTCCTCCTGGGGGTTCATCTGTGCACTTATCCTTATAGCCTTGCTTGGGTCCTTAGGTTGCATCTTTAGTTGTTTGTGGTCAGAAGGTTCCATCATTCTCTTCTTGTTATCCTCTTGATCAATACTTACGAATAGCTCTAATTGTCTCATTAGTATCCATAGTTTGTTTGTTAGCTGTCCTAGTAACTTCACCATTCTCAATGAATTTGGCATTGCCTGTCTCAATAATTCTAGAACTATGGTCTGGACAATAAAACCTATACCCTTTGGATTTCTTTGGATAACCAATAAAGTAACCACAAACAGTTCAAGAATCCAATTTCTTTTCATGTGGATTATATACTTGTGCTTCTGCTGGACAACCCCAAACATGCAGGTGTCTTAAACTAGGTTTTCTTCTAGTCCATAACTCAGAAAGAGTTTTAGTAACTGCCCTACTAGGAATCTGATTTAGCAAATACCTGCAGTTTTATGTGCATGTATCCACAAAGATCTAGGTAATGAGAAGTCACTCATCATACTCTGAACCATATCCATTAATGTTCTATTTTGCCTTTCTGCCACACTATTTTGTTGAGGTGTGCCTTGCATAGCATACTGTGAACATATGCCATGTTTTTCGAGGAACTTTGCAAATGGACCTGAATTTTATCCAAATTCATTATACCTTCCATAATATTCACCACCTCTATCAGATCTTACTATTTTCATTTTTCTGTCCAATTGCCTTTCAACCTCATTGACAAATACCTCAAGGGCATTTACAACCTGAGATTTTTCATTAAGCAAATAGACATATCCATACCGCGAAAAATCATCTATAAAGGTGATGAAATACTTTTCTCCACTAAAAGATGGAGTATCAAAAGGTCCACATGTATTGGTGTGTATTATTTTCAAGAAGCTAAGTGCTTGTTGTGGCTCCTTTCTTGTTATGTTTGGTTTGTTTTCCCTTAATGCAATCTATACATAAACCAAGATCAGTAAAATCTAGATTCGGTAAAATCTCATTCTTTACCAATCTTTCTAACCTTTCTTTGGATATTTGACCCACACGGTTATGCCACAAGTAAGTAGAGCTTTCATTCACCAAACTATGCTTAATTCCGATATTTTCATTAGCACACATAAAGGATGCAGAGAAATTAACATCAAGCTTCAATTTATATAAACCATCCATAAGAATTCCAGAACCAATAAAGGAATTATCTTTATTAAACAAATTGAAACATCCATTTCCAACCTTAAAGCTACATCCTTTAAAATCAAGTTTGGATATAGAAACTAAATTTCTAGACTGTGAAGGTACATAGAGTTTGAAATAGATCCAAATCACATCCGCTATCTAAAACAATACCATAAGTCCCTATGCTTTCAATTGGAGCCTTTATCTGGTTCCCCATGAACAAAAAGTTCTCATTTGGGTTTATGCTATGGATTGTGAGGAATCCCTGCATCATATTGGAAACACGAGTAGTGGTACTAGAATCCAACCACCAAGTATTAGAAAGAGGGAAAATCACACTTTTGGTCCTATAAATTAGGGTCATTTTCAATTGAGTCTCTCACATTTCAGAATTATTATATTTAGTCCCATAATTTAAATTTTTTCTCACATTTGGTACCACCACCCCGTTTCCAACAAATGCTTAACCAAAAATGCACGTGCCATATGTGTGACTATTAACATATGGGTTTTGGGGGGGAAATTTACTAGGCCTAAGTTATGGGACCAAAAGTGCAATTTTCTCGGGCACAATTCATATTTATATTTTAAACACTTTTCAATGCTTATTTGCAAATTAAAATTTAAAATTTAATAAAAAAATAATTTTAAATTATATTTTATTAAACAAGTCATTTTCAAAATTTAAATTATATTTAAACTTTGAATTATATTTTAAATTTTAATAATTTTAAATTATACTTAGAAATAATAAAATTATAAATAATTTTTAATTTAAATTGATTTTTGATCTTTGTAAAATGATATTAATTAATGTAGTTGGTAAAATTATCATAAAAGTTTTCAATAATTTTCATAAATTTAAATTTAAAATATTCTTAATTACATGAAATAAATATCCACTTTTTTTATAACATTATGCAATAAAGAATTTATTGTGTAAAAAATTTCAAATATTCAAAAGTATTTAAAAATAAATAAATTAAATAATTATTTTCCAAATATGAGAAAATTTGTAATTTGTACTTATTAATTTTTCATGTTTGGAAATTTATTTATTTGTTAACTTGTTAAATTTTTTGTTATTTCTAAAAATAGTTAATTTGAAAATAAATTTTAAAATTTATATTTATAATTTTTCATTATAAATTAATATTTAAATTTATGATTCTTTTTCATTTTTAAAGTTTTCATTGCAATAACGAAAAATTAACTATTTGGAAATTAAAAATTTTTAATTTTCCATGCTTGTTTCCAAATTAATGTTTAGATATCATTTTAAATTATATTTTACTGAGCAAGTTTTTTCTAAATGTAAATTATATTTTAAATTCTATTAATTTCAAATTATATTTAGCAATAACGAAATTGAAAATATTTTTTTAATTTAAATTTTAATATTAAAATGGTCACTCCAAATTTTAAATATATTTAAATTAAAAATATAATTTATAATTTATAATTTATTTCCAAATTAACTAAGTTTTAGAAACAAAAAAAAATAACAAGTTAATAACTAAATAAAAGTCCAAACAAGAAAAATTATGAAACATAAATTATAATTTTAATCATGTTTGGAAAAGAAATATTTAATTTATTTTTTTGAAAGCTTTGGAATATTTAGTTTTCAAAAAAAATTTTGAAAATTTTTTACACAATAAAAATATTTTTTTTGATTTATAATAATTAAAAAAATTGGATATTTATTTTTCATAATTTAGAATATCTTAAATTTAAATTTATAAAAACTATTAAAAAAATTTATAATATATTTCCCTTTTTCTCATTTTTTTTTTCTTTTTTATAGTTGATTTTCCCTCCAAAATGAAGAGTGAACAATATTAGGCCAATTTTCCCTCCAAAATAAAACTATTAATGGTGCACATGCTCTGCACGTGCATTTTTCATTAATTATTTAATAGAAGGAGAGGTGGGACCAAATGTGAGAAATTTTTTTAATTATGGGACAGAATGTGATAATTTCGAAATAAATGGAACTCAATTGAAAATGACCCTAAGTTATGGGACCAAAAATGTGATTTTCCCATTAGAAGGAACTTCAGATAAGTTTGATTCGAAACATACTAAAGTATTATAAGTACCTTTGTTTTTTAACCAAGCTCTAAATTTTGAGCAATCTTTTTTATAATGTCCTTCCTTCATGCAGAAGCGACATCTACCTGACTTGCTTTCCTCCTTATCATCATCAGTGACCTGCATACCTTTAGCAGGTCCTTTCTTCTTAAAATATTTGGATTTTGGTTTAACAAACTTCCCAACTCCTTGACTTACTAGGTTCACTGTTTGAATTCTTTGTGCCTTTAGTCTCATTTCCTCTTGAGTAAGCTTGCTGGACAATTCATTAATAATCCCACTTATCCTTAATAGTGTTATGGTTAATTTGGAATGGTCCATACCCAAGGGGTAATGAGTTCAAAATAAATTGCACCAGAAATGAGTCATCCACATTTATACCCAAACTCTTAAGTCTTGCTGCAATATTTATCATATCAAGGACATGTTGCTACATACTTCGCTACCCATCATACTTCATGATCGTGAGCTTAGCCATTAGTGTCCCTGCTAGTAACTTGTCAATAAAACAAAAATGCTCTTCCACAAGCTAAAGGTATTCCTTAGCCATTACATTTTCTAGAAGAGTGGACTTGATGTTGTTCGCGATTGTCATTCGCATGAGATTGAGACATATTCTATTAGACATGTCCCATGCTTTATATTTCAACTTCTTAGCCTCACTGCTCAAATTAGTGATGTCAGAAGGCTTTTCTTCCATCAGTGCCAAATCTAGATCCGATACACCCAAATGGAAATTGACTTGTTCATGCCATTTAGATAAGTTCAAACCACTAAAGACAGCAACAACATTAGTATGTGAATGAATGAAAATGGCTGCAAATACATAAATGCTCACTAAATTAATGAATTCAAGTAATCAAACACATAAAATATATTGTAGGTCTCTTTTGGGCAAACACGACAATATGTAACAACTTCATAATTGAATGACATTCAAAACTTTATAAGGTAATTAATAAACTATTTGTACTGTATATGGAGTTATGTGATCAAATAGTCGAGGTGAGAACTGGGCACTCTTTCTTTAAAATAAATTCGCCATGCACTAGTGCTAATGAAACTGTAGCTATCATCTCCCAAGATACAACAACTGCTTAAGACAGTAGCAACACTACAAACCGTCTTAATTTTTAAACCTTCAGTGTTCTGAACTCTCTTATTATAATACTAGATTATGTAGAATGTATGTAATGTATGTCTATATATATTTTCTCTGGTTTAGGACTGATCAGATTTATAGAGCTAGAATTTCGTTCAAATCTTGTAGCCATTTTCTAATGCTGTTGTAATCTCCAATGCAGCCAGTTTGAAAGGTTGTTGGCCAAATTCATTGGTTAATTGCTGGAGGTTGAAGGATTATGCATATTTAGCTTTCCCATAAGCTAATAATGATTTTCTAGAAATTGGATTTCCAATATGCTGAATAGAAGTTTGAAGGGTGTTGTGTGTTTTCAGTTGGGCCAAGTAATTTAGATGAAATTTGGTCTAAAAAGATTAATGTTGGACTAGGTCCAATTCCATTCAATTCTGACCCAAGCCCAAGCCCACACCACTCCATGCCACACCCAAGCCCAGGCCTAGCCCAATCGAGCCAAGCCGACCGAACGGCGATGGCAGCGCGCGGTGTGGATTGGATTGAACCCACTACCATGTAGGTCATCTCCTCTCCAAACACTTGCGGTACCCCTAAGGAGCCCATCCCTTACGTCCACACTTGAATCATATATTCAAGTCTTTCTTTCATTCTTTATCCAATGTGGGATAGAGTTTTACTCCTATTCCTTTAGCTCATTCTTTTGTCTTCTTAGCCAACTTTCAAGTAGCTCACTTTGACCATTAATTTCTCATTCACTCGAAATTGGTTTTGGCCACTTAATCACATTATCGTCATCTACCCATGGCATAGTTTATGACGATCACCAATTTCTTAAAAATCATTACTTTGAGCATACTTAAAAGTTTGGTCAAAGAAGACTAATTTTCCAATAGTCCCCCATATGAATGGAAATTAATGCTACTATGATATGGATGCGTATGCAGACGTGAAAGAGTTTAGGCAAACAACTATTGCATCAGGATAGGTAGCTTGTGGCTTTGAACCTTTCTTAGTAAGGCACCATCAGGCTTACTTGGCTAATCACTGAATGTGATGTCTTGAACTATTCAGACGTTTGTGTAAGCCAAGATAATAGTACGCACACAATAGTTGTCCTTGCGCTTTTTATATCTTCCCGATTGTGTCCGTTTTGGCCATGGATACAGATCTTGGATTCATAAGTGTTTACCATGAAGTGGCCCATTTCACACTTACATAGGTGATCTCCCACAAAAAGTATCTTGTCATATTCTGTCATTCTAGCTCTGGGAATCATTAAGAGTTGAGACTCAACCATGTGCCCACTTGACAGACAGCACTTCCATGTCATATAAATGGGTTAAAGTACTCACATGAACCTTCATAACTTAGTTGTCTCATTGAACTAAGTTCCTGGGATCTCCAATCATCATGGTAGGGTGTCCGCTATGTCGGTTATTAAACTTAAGGGTTTTAGTCTCATTCCTCTTGATAGATATTTCATTTGATCTCTGGGCAGGCCTTTTGCTAATGGATCCGCTAAATTTTCCTTAGATTTCACATAGTCAAGTGAAATTACCCCATTTGTCGTCATTTGATATGACGAGATTTGTCATTATACATGCTGCTTTGCGCCTTTCCAATGGCTGATTGACTATCACAATGAATTATGAGAGCAAAAACCAGCTTAGGCCAACATGAAATGTCCTCTAAAATTTTTGGAGCCATTCTGCTTCATATCCTGCTTTATCTAAGGTAATGAATTCAGAATCCATAGTAGAACGAGCTACACACGTCTGTTTAGAGGATTTCCAGGGCACAACAGCGCCACCTAGGGTAAAAACATACCCACTTATGGACTTTGTAACTTTCGTATTAGATATTCAGTTAGCATCACTGTAGCCTTCCAATACAGCTGTATATCTAGTGTAGTGTAACCCGTAATCCATTGTGTACCTAAGAAATCTAAGTACCCTTGTTAGTGCTTTCTAGTGTTCATTGCCAGGATTGCTCATAAATCTACTCAATCTATTTACAAAGCACGCAATGCCTAGATGAGTACAGTTTGTTCGAAACATCAAACTGCTTATTATTCTCGAGTATTCTACTTGAGATACGAGTTTACCAGTATTTTTGCTCAGATGTTGACTGGGATCCAGGGGTGTTTTTATAGGAGTGTTGTCATACACATTAAATTTCTTGAGAACTTGTTCAACATAATAGGATTGAGTGAGAATCGGCCCATAAGATGTTCTGATAATCTTAATCTCTAGTATGACATCCGCTACACCCATATCTTTCATGCCAAAATGCTTCTAAAGTATTTTCTTGGTAGTCAAGATGAATCTTGCTATCCATTATCAGCATGTCGTTAACATACAAGCAAACTGTGACAAATTCACTTTGAGTGCTCTTTAAGTACACACATTTGTCACACTCATTTATCTTAAAACCATTTGACAACCTTACTTTGTCAAATTTTTCATGCCATTGTTTCGAAGCTTGTTTGACTCCATACAATGATTTAATAAGCCTACACACTTTTCTTTCTTGCCCCGGAATAATAAATCCTTCAGGTTGTTCCATATAAATTTCTTCATCTAACTCACCATTCAGGAAGGCAGTTTTCAGATCCATTTGATATATTTCAAGACTGTTTAAGGCTGCCATTGCAATAAGCACCATTATGGATGTTATTCTTGTTACTGGTGAGTAAGTGTCGAAGAAATCAAGTCCTTCCTTTTGTTTGAACCCTTTTGCTACCAACCTCGCTTTGTATTTGTCTATAGAGCCATCTACCTTGTATTTCCTTCGAAGAAGCCACTTGCAGCCTAATAGTTTATGGCCTGCTAGGAGATCAACAGCTCCCAAGTGTGATTCTGCATAATCGACTCTATTTCACTGTTGATAGCTTCATTCCAAAATGGTGCTTCTGGACTGGACAATGCTTCACCAATTGTCCGTGGTTTATTTTCCAACAAATAAGTTAGAAAGTCTGGTCCAAATGTTTTTTCCTTTCTAACCTTTTTGCTTCGTCTTGGTTCTTCATTTGATTGAGAACTATTAGATGATTCCAAAGATCTTTTTCGAGAACTTGATTCTTCCTTATCTTTACAAGGAAATATATTTTCGAAAAATAAAGCATTCCTGGGTTCAATGGTCATTCCTTCATTTATATTAAGAACTGTTGATTTGTGCACCAAGAATTTATAGGTAATACTATTGTGTGCATATCCAATGAAAATGCAATCAATAGTTTTTGGTCATATTTTTACCTATTTTGGCTAAGGTACTTCCACCTTGGCCAAACACCCCTACACTTTGACATATTTGTAAGAAAGTTTGTGACCTTTCCATAATTCAAATTGGGTTTCATCTTTTCCTTTGTGGGGTATTTTGTTCAAAATATGATTAGTTGAAAGTATAGCTTCCCCCCACATGTTCTGGGGTAATCCAAAATTAATCAACATAGCATTCATCATTTCCTAAAGAGTTTGATTTTTACATTCAGCAACTTCATTGGATTGAGGTAAGTAAGGAGCCGTTGTTTGATGAATAATGCCAAAAGTTGAGCAAAATTCTTCTAACGGTGCTCCATATTCACTGCCTTTATCACTTCTAATAGCTTTAATTTGGGTGCTGAGTTGATTTTCAACCTCAATTTTATAGCACTTGAATGCTTCTAGTGCTTTATCTTTGCTTTGTAATAGAAATACATAGCAATCAATAAAAGTAATGAAATACTTTTTTCCACCTCTAGTTTGCACAAACTATAAGTCATATATATCACTATGAATTAATTCTAGAGGTGTTGTGTTTCTTTCGACTGAGTGAAAAGGAGCTTTGGCCATTTTGGCTTCAACACAAATTTCACACTTTTGAGTTGCGTCAATTTGAAATAGAGATAGCAATTCCAAATTTACTAATTTGCGAAAAGTATTGAAATTAACATGTCATAATCTAACATGCCATAATTCACAATACTCATGTAAGCAGAACCAGAGGCGTTATTATTATTCACTTGAACAATTTTGATTACAGACATTACATTGAACTTGAACAACCCGTTCTGCACATAGCCTCTACCTAGAAACAGGCTATTCTTAGAAAGCACAAATTTATCAAATTCAAATACAAGTTTGAAACTATTTTTCACTAACAGTGACCCTGACACTAAGTTTTTGTGCATGTTTAGCACATGAAGAACTTCATTCAGCGTCAGCTCCTTACCAGAAATCATCTTCAGAACAACCTTGCCCATTCCAGCAATATCAGAAGTTGTTGAATTTCCCATGTACACTTTCTTTTCAGCAACAGGAGTATAAGTTAAAAACATATACTTTTCAGAACGGACATGCCGAGTGGCACGAGTATCAATCCACCACTCTCTCGAGTTATCAACGATATTAGCTTCAAAAACCAAAGCCGAGAGATTTAGTTCAGATAGATCTAGAGGCACCGATTTTACCTCAATCATATGGCTTGATTTGGTTTGTTCTTCTTTGGAAACCGACAATCTTTAGCCTTATGAGTTGGTTTTCCACAGTTGTAATAGTTTCCTTGAAACCTCATCGGTTTCTTGCCTTTGCTGCTTGAGCCAGTGCCTTAGTACTTTTTCTTTTTGCTTGGTTCAACTAAATTGGCCTTGGCCTCCAGTTTTATTTTTCCTATTTTCACATCAGACATCCGATTGTCCTTTTCAATCCTCAATCTGACAATCAAATTTTCCAAAGTCATTTTTTTTCGTTTATGTTTGAGATAGTTTTTGAAGTCCTTCCATGATGGTGGAAGCTTTTCTATATTTGCAGCTACTTGGAAGGATTCACTTAGAATCATGTTTTCAGCATGAATATTATGTAGAATGATCTGCAGCTCTTGGACTTGAGTCATGACGAATTTGAAATCCATTATCTTGTAGTCCAAAAATTTGGCCACCACAAATTTCTTCAAACTGGCATCTTCTGCCTAGTATGTTTTATCAAGTGAGTTCCACAGCTCTTTAGCTGTCTTAAGAGGGCTATATGCATTGCACAGTAAATCATCCAATCCATTCAAAATGTAGTTCCGACATAGGAAGTCGCTCTGATTCCAAGCATCTAAAGTCGCCTATTTCTGGACATCAGTATTGTCTTTGGGTATGATAGGAGCATCTTCTTTCAGGAATTTGACAAAGCTCAGCATTGTTAGGTAAAACAGCATCTTATGCTGCCACCTTTTGACATCGAGTCCAGTGAACTTCATTGGCCTTTCTCCATGAGCAGGAACAAGAGCAGGAGCTGGTGCAATGACTTAAGTTGTAGTATAAGTGGTTGGCAGAACATCAGCTTGGTTTGATGCCATGATCACAGAAACTGATAATTCGTATTAAACTTGTTTATACTATGTATGAAGTTTTGTGATCAAATAGTCGAGGTGAGAACTGGACTCTCTTTCTTTAC
Source organism: Jacaranda mimosifolia (assembly GCA_018894105.1). Taxonomy (NCBI): domain Eukaryota; kingdom Viridiplantae; phylum Streptophyta; class Magnoliopsida; order Lamiales; family Bignoniaceae; genus Jacaranda; species Jacaranda mimosifolia. The sequence continues at coordinate 5,617,289 of CM032123.1, forward strand.
AACGAATTAGCCCCACATTGGTGCTAGCAGTGCTATAAATAGTCTCACTTTTCAAACCTTTAGCATTCTAAACTCTCTTATTATGATACTAGATTATGCAAAATATATGTAATATAAGTCTGTATATATTTTCTCTGATCTTGGACTGATCAGATTTATGGAGCTAGAATTTCATTAAAATCTAGCAACCATTTTTCGATGCTGCTACAATCTCCAATGCAGCCAGTTTGAAAGGTTGTTGACTGGATTCATTGGTTAATTGTTGAAGGTTGAAGGATTATGCATATTTAGCTTTCCCATAAGCTGATAACGATTTTCCAAAAATTAGATTTCCAATATGCTGAATAGAAGTTTGAAGAGTGTGTGTGTTTCAGTTAGGCCAAGTAATTCAGATGAAATTTGGTCCAAAAAGATTAATATTGGACTAGGTCCAATTCCATTTGATTTTGGCCCAGGCCCAGCTCAGCCCACTGGCCGGAGGTGGCAGTGCGCTCGTATGGGTAAGATTGAGCCCACTACCATGTAAGTCCTCTCCCCTCCAAACACTCGTAGTACCCCCAAGGGGCCCATCCTTACCTTCACACTTGGATCATATATTCAAGTCTTTCTTTCATTCTTTATCCAATGTGGGATGGAGTTTTACTCCTCACATTCCTTTAGCTCATTCTTTTGTCTTCTTAGTCAACCTTCAAGTAACTCACTTTGACCATTAATTTCTTATTCACCTGAAATTGGTTTTGGCCACTTAATCACATTATCATCATCTACCCACGGCGTAATTTACGACGATCACCAATTTCTTAAAAATCAATACTTTGAGCATACTTAAAAATTTAGTCAAAGAAGACCAATTTTCCAACATAAACCTCATTAAATACACATGACATCTTTGGATAACCATATACATTTAATGAGAAAATACCAAATTTCCTCCTTCGTGTTTTATTGGCTATACAATATCAATTTACCTTTGGGTAGATCCTTAACTTCTAGCAACCAATAAAACCTCATAACATAAGAAATGTCATTCTATAAATCAATAAGTTGTATGACCATACACTAAGAAATTAATTTGGCCACTTTGGTGACTAATAAATTGATTTTAATCTTAATGTCATATAACCAAACAATTATATAATATAAAAATAATTAACATATCATATTGTTCAAAAAGACGAATCTAGATTAAAATTTTTGATTGGGTCAAAATGTCATTAACATGACCAAACCGTAAGAAATCAAAATTTTTAAAAAACAATTCATCCATAATCCAAAATTTTATGGATCAAAACAACAATTAATCATAAGAAGACAATTTCAGAATTATGAAACAGAACGTGATGCCACACTCTCTTATGAAATTGCTAACAAAATTTAATCATTATTTGGCCAAACCGAGACAAAGTAAATGACGGCAATAACAAATATATATGTACTATTAATCATAAACATAACATAAAATCATAAATTTCAATGCAATAATGACTTTAACAATCAATCATAGCACACGAACAAATTATTTACTCAAAACTCATGCTCCGATACCACATGTAAAATGAACATAATATTAAAGCACATAAATCATCAACATTATATCTGTAACAGGATCTTGAATAAATAATTATCATGCAACATTAAAACATAAGGGTACTTACTCGATGCAAAATTCAACATAATTCTATAAGAGAATTGACTTTGATCGGCTTTAGGTTGATGCCTTCTTTAATCAACTTCTCTCCCTTAATCTATGTATTCCTTTAGCAGAAAACTTGATGGAAAAGTTTTTCTTTTGTCTGCTAACCCTAATTAGGTGGAGAGAGGACCAATTATATATATTAGAGAGTAACTTTAAATTTAGTAAGTCCATCACATACCAGAATCAATGGCTCATAACTATTCCACTATTAAATAGGAAAACTTTAACCAAATAGAAAACTTAATCAATGATTAAACATTAGAATATATGGTCAACTTTCGGACCGCAATTCCAACATTTACTACTACTAGTGTCTACTGCTTAATTTCATATTTAGTTTAAATTTTAGTGCTTTTGAGATGCTATATATATTATATTTCAATTCTTCTATCAGTTTCTATTCTCTTTCTATTCTTCTTATTCTATATGTTTAATTCATTTCCAACTCCTATAATAGATTCCAACCCCAAATGATTCATAGCATGCTTTTTTTTATATGATAAATGAGATAAAAACACATGGGAATCACTCATGATGCAAAAAATGTTTTGGAATGTGGTCATACATTAAAATATATATGCCCGAAGAAAATAAATTAAGCTAAAGAAAAAACATTGAAATTATTGAAGGTCCAGCTGCACATGGAGGGTCATTTATATAGTTGACTAAATATTGTACGGTGCCCAAGCCTCTAAATTGAATAATATAATTGGATGAACTGTTGTGTTTGAGAATTTCATAGCATAAAATATTTCTGTTTTTGTATGTTAATAGCCAAGATTTATGCATCCTATAAAAGTGGCAGATGATGTAACTTTTGGCCATGTGAGGAAAATCTTGCTTATTACCATGCAATTACAGGAGGTTGTCACCTAAGAAGAACATATCACAAACTGAAATAGTATTCATTTTAGAATAGAATGGGGCTAATTCAAGTAGTAATAAACACGCATACCACCACCAGTACCACCAATGATAGCCTTCCATCATGTGGAAAGAAAAGCCCCTTTCGTCTATAATTTTCATTTTATTGACTGAAATCCTTAAAACCATCACAATCTATATATTTAGAGCTTATTAACATTGTTCAGTTAAGCAAAATAATGTTAAGGAATTGGACCAAATCATAGGCTATTTTCTTCTAGGGGAAAAAAAAGACCAATTCAATAAAAAATTCCTTCCGCCTTAAATTAATCATGTACAAGTTAATCAGGAAAACTTAAGTGCATGTGCCACCATATTTGGAGGTTCATATTTAAATACAATTACAACACATACCCTAAATGCTTACAGTGGTCTTAAAAATATTTTACATAGTACAGTCATTAAAAAATTCTGAAAAAAGGGAAAACATCCTTCAAATTTTGAAAAAACTAAAATAACTATGAAGTGATTGTCAGAAACTCTGGTAGAAAACATTTTGTAATGTAGGAGCACATAAAGCCTCACCTAGAGACTCCACCTACTCTCTCATCTCTTCATCATTCATTAAAAAAAACATTTTGTAGCGCGTCTTGCTCAAGAGAGCATGTTGAGCTTTGAAGAACAAACGGTGTGCTAGGTCATCATTGCTCTTCAACACAACCATGCAAACACCAATGCTATGCGAAGACCCTCTCTCTAACTTTTTAGCCTTTACACTATTGACACTAATCCAAGCATCAATTGCATCATCTATCCTCGATGAGCAGTTGCTTTTGGATTCTTTGACTTAGACATTGGCAAAGCATAGTTAGTGGGTAAAGGGCCAACATTAATTGGAAGATGAGAAGTTCCTTCATTAGGAGGTTGAGGCTCAAAGTTATTTGGAGGATCTTCTGGTGTGTCATGGTTGGAAACATTTAAGTCTATTTCCTCTTCACTCTCATACGGTTGTTGTGAATAAGACCTGGCACAACTCCCACTAGCCACCGTGTTGAAAAACATGTCGGTGCCAAGATAATAATGTGGGAGACCCTATTTTTTGAGGCTGTCCTCTATTAGGTTTTTCGAGCAACATGACACAAGTTACTAGTGTCATTAATTTGGGCAAGAATACTTGGCTAGTACAATTGTACCAACTAAACTAAATAGTAAGGTTTTCTTATAGTAAGCCATTTTGCCCAATGCTCATCCGATGCTGTGACTGTGCTAGTGACATTATCCTAACCAAACCCCATCATCTTAGTTAGTAAGTCACGAAATTTACACCATAAACTTTGGACTCTATTCAGTTTACTCTTTAGTTGCTCAACGTCATAAAAATGGCATGTTCTAAGGTGAAGTTCCCTTTGTATGTCCATCCAAATGGATGTCATGAAGGTTGTGGACAGAAGTTGTCCTTTGATGAACTGTTCATACATCAATTATATAAGACAGTTCCCATTTAGCCTCAGTTGCCTTATTGCGCACTCATTTTGAATTCCTTGGCATCTATTTGTAGAAGATGATATTAAGTTAGATTCATAAACTTCTACTTTGATCTATAATTATATGAGGAATACATATTGAATAAACATTTTATAGAATAGACTCGGGAATGGTTTTTCATTCTTCATTGTAATATGTTAGGGCAACACTAGGTCATTATTTATAGAAATTTTATTTGAGTAACTTGTTAGGGATTTAAAATGTGAAACAGTGCTTCCAGTTCTTTACGAGTTTGTATGTTATGTAACTATTTTTTTTCTTCTTTGAATTTTATATAATTTGGCCTCAAAATCTTTCTTCAAAATTTATGTGGTTGAGAATTATTGGAGTATGTTCAGTCTTTTCTTCTATTCATACTTGTAGGAATTATTGCCCATATATGCAGATTATGTGTCTGCACATATTTATGACTATATTGCGCCCAAAAGAGACACCTTCATCCTACTAATTTTAGTTGTGTTTTCATTTCATGGTGAGGATTCAACCTAATCTTTTTTTTTTTCTAGTATAAATGAGGATTCAATTGTGTTATTGTTTCATGGTGAAGGTTCCTCCTAATCTTTTTTTTTTTTTTTAAATCCAAATGAGGATTCAGGTGTGCTTTCGTTACATGGTGAGGATTCAACCTAATCCTTTTTTCAATCTAAATGAGGATTTACTGTAATTGAATATGTCCTTATTTCTCACTAACGCACGAAACAAAATGTTGGATTTGAGCCAAAAAAAACAAGGTCAAATGCAAGAAATCTAACACCAAAGCCACTAGTCATGACATATTCATAACAAAAACTTCGTAAAAATTCAAAAAACAAGTTCACATTTTCGGCCAGCATGCTATAAGCCTCAATAGCATTTCATTCCAAGGATTTGAACTTACAAAGGCTTTTAACTAAACAAAAAAAAAATGGAAAGAAAAGAAAATCTAAAAGCAACTAAATAGATTCATATCATCAAGAACCAAGCCCAAAAAATGTAAATTCGTCCCCTAAATTTGGTAAATTTGAAGGAAACAACAAGTACGACCTTTATTCACTAAATTGGGGCACCCATAATAGATTCAACATAAGATAGATAAACCCAAACAGATCTAGGCAAAATAAATGAAAAAATGGTTGGAAAAACACAAAAGTTGCTCTGTTTCAGGTAGATCAGAGGAAACACCAAATTATTTTTGGTGTCCCAACCTTTGATCCACGTTAAACTGACCTTTAGATCTATTCTTGGATGCTTGGTCGGTGGCCGTGGGGGACTTGTCTCACCAGCAGACGAAACCTGGAGACTTGCCATTGTGGAGTTTTAGGCGAACGCATTGATGGATGGAGAAAATGGTAGGATTAGATGTTGCCTTTGTTTTTTGAAAGGGGAAAAAACTTCTCCTCCATTTTTATAACAAAGCGGAAGAGAGTGAAAGACATATGGATTGACATGGTGATGGACATGAAAGACGGGTAAGAACATTAGGAAGAGCAAATATTAGATATATGTAATAATAGGATGAAAATAGGGTTTAAAATTGGGAGAGAATGTGTGGAAAAATATTTTGAGAATGACAATGTATCAGAAAATGGTGGAGAAGTTGATAGCTCTATGTTTTCATTTTCAGCAGAAATGAAAATGAAAACAAATCCAAACGGACTGTAAATAATTGCATACAATAAAGTATTAGGTGTTGCAATTGTACTTTTGTGAATTGAAATGAACAAAATGTTCAAGAAATCGGTCTTCACTAGGGTTTTCGGGAAGAAAAAAATTGAGAAAATGACAAAATGGACAAAATGTGCGAGGGAAGAGCAAAGAGAGTAGGTTTTGCAAGGGTTTTATGGTAGAAAAGTATTAGGACATTAAGCTGTTGAAATATGGAAGAAGGGAGAAAAGCGAGAGAGAAGAACAAAGTGAGCAAGAAAGAAGAATGAAGTGAAGGAGAAAGAAGATATACCATTCAATTATTATTTCTTTATAATAATTTTTTTTTTTTTTATTATCTTTTCACTAATATTTTTTAACATATAATCAACTTAAGACATAAACAGACAAAAGTTTGCTATAGTATCTTATGAAAAATATTTTAATATAAAATTTTTTAAATACATTAAATTATAATAAAGAAAATTTTAATTCTTAAAACCAATTAATTAAATAAAAGATTAAAGTTTTTTAAAATTCATAAAATATATTTTGAAGAATTATTTAAAACTCCTCATGATAATAATCTTTTATGTTCAAAAACTCCAACATAATAATTTAAAATGAAACATAATAATGAATTACGAGTATTTGTTAATTTATCATAGTCATTTTTCTCAATATTTTGTAGTGAATTATGTGTTTAATAGAAATTAAAAAAAATTACGATTGATAAATGAAGGTTATAAGTTTGTGATAAATTTGTAACAAAAATAAACCACAGCTAGTGACTAATTAGTGATTAACATTTGATTTAACAATTTGTGACTGGTCAATGACTAACATTATGTTGTTGTGACCGATTCAATCAATGACTAGTTCGTGATGGATATGCATTTGTCATCGACTTATGATTGAAATTAGTCAAGTTGGTTAATTTATTACTGCTTTGCGAGTAAACAAACGTCGATCGCAGAATTAATGACCGATTGGTGGCCAATGTGATTTTAGTCGCATATTCAATCACTAATCAGTCACTATTCTGTCAAAGAATGCATTCCAAATTTTACATTTGAATGGTCACTAGTTGGTCAAACCAATTTGGTCAATCACCAAAATTCAGTCACTAAAGCCTTGTTTTTGTGTAGTGACCAAAAAACAAATTATACAACATTAATAACTTGAACATTATTAGAAGAAACAAAATCAGCAATGGATTTGTATATATTTCTATTGTCTTCTTTTTGCTTACTGATTATATTAATTTTTGTCCCACATGTAATCGACAGTTTAGGTTGGTTTATAAGCTGTAGAATCTACGACAACAATTGTATGGGCTTTTTCATCCTTTAATCAAGTTTCAGCAATAAGGTTGTGATTGGGTTTTTCATGATATTGTTTTGATGTTTGAAACTATCATTTCCTACAAATGCCAGTGATAATAGTGAAATTTTTGGATTTTTAACTCATAGTGCCACATGATAATAGTTGTTAGTAGAAAACAATAAAACTAAATAAGCTTAAGCTGATATTGGGTTTTAACAACTTTCCCATTTGCTGGTTGTTGACCTTCATCAAATACCTTAACATTTAGTAGTTTTAGGTGATTGTCAAGAAAATGGACTTGAGACCAACTTAACCTGAAAGCTAGCTTAAGAAATGAAGATTGTCAAAGTCTATACATAGAAACCCCTACTCATTTACTTAACTGATGTGGTATTCTAATACACCCTGTGCATGCCTAAGAATGAGTATCTCGAGCCAGGAATAACATGAAATAGGTGGCCCAAAAATACTGGATAGCCCAATACTAGGAATGGATGGCTCTAATACTATATTAAAGAAATGAACCTTAGTCCTAACTTACCCTAAAAACTAAGCTCCCATTTGGTTTCATTTTCAAAACCCCTTCTCACATTTCTAGTACTCCAAAAATGAAACACATCACTTTTTACACATTTTCACCCGACATCATTTTCATTTTCAAAACACATTCCCCAATAACCTATATATCTTCTCCCAATAACACATATACTTTCTCTCTCTATTCTATTATTTCTCTCTCTCAACCTACAACCTAATAAATCCAACAAAATCATTACTTTTCCAATAAACTATCCAAATACAAATTCATTTTCAACTCATTTCACTAACTACTTTCCAACATTTTGAAAATGAGGAAAATGAAAATAAAACCAAACGGAACTCAAGAAATGTTGATTGTCCAAGTCTATATATAGAGACCACTACTCATTTATTTAATTAATTTGAAATCTAACAATGATTTAATTTATTCCCTCTAAGTTTGACATCCCTACTTATGCTTAATTTACTTAGCTTGTGGAAGTATTAGATTGCTCTGATTAGATCTACAATTTGATCTGTGTTTTCCAACTATAGAAAAATGCATAGGACTTTTTGATTCAAATGACATAAATTTCTGAGAAAACAATTTCAATAGTTCATCTTCCAATAGGGCGTTTGATATGGAATATGAACAATAGTGGTGATTGTATTAGTAGGCGATTGTGTGAGATTGGATAATTTATTACTATATTTGTTAAAGAAGATTAGCTCCACGAATAGCCTCCACAACAATCTCTCTTTTTCCATTCGCTTCTACTTGATACACTTGATTATATTATTTATGACAAAGTTGCCCTCAATAAATGAGGCTTACCCTCCCACCAAAAAAAATAAGAATCTATTTTCAAATAGATTCACTTTTCTTATTGACCCTAACATTCGAAATCCCTGACTGAACAGCTTAATGCTGATATCTTCGCACAAATCCCCTTTGCCACCCCCAACTGCTATAATTTTCTTCTCCACAACTCCGTTGGTTTGCGGCAGCCACTATAGTAGTTTGGAGACCCAAAAGCTTCCAGCCATACCTTACGGGTCTTAGTGAGGTAAGTATAGTGGGCTTTTTTCCTTTTGTTTTTCTATTATATCATTGCTATTATTTGGTAAGTTAGTGAGAATTCATATAAAGAGATTTACAGTAAATTTGATTCTAATGGAGTTAATTGGAAGCCCACAACAATCATCTTTTTTTAGGCAAGCAAAGAAACTCATACATGCTTATATTGTCAAAGCGCATTCTTGTTTGGCATGTGCCATGGAATTATTGCTTTCATTCGTGTTCTTGTTTTGTTGAGTGTAGATCTATTCTCGTCAAATTACATTATAAAGGATTTTATACATAATTCTTGTCAAAACATACTTCCATGAATCATTCTTCATGAACAGTAGGCCTAGTTCTGCACCTTCAATGAATCTATGGTTCAAAAGTTACATATATTGTATAGAATCATTGATATCTTAGATTTATGTCATAAATCCTTTCAACAGAAATTTGCATGTTTTGACAATAATTTTTCTCAATAGCTTCTTGGCTAGAGGTCTACTAAAAAGTGAAACTCCTGATCGTGATATTCCTAGTATTTGAGATATTCCTTGTTCTAATTAATTGAGCTAGTCTTTGAGTTCATTGCTGGTCAAATATTCATGTTAACCATGATTTATATAAACTTGTTCTTCAATTTGTAAGACTAGTGTTTAACATATTGTTCTGATATAAACACTTAAGTATCATAGTTAATTATTACTTATTGTTTAACATAGATCCTCCACAACTATACTTTAGATGGAAAACAAAGAATGAAAGCATCTAATTAATATGCAACATGTTAAGTTGCACCGAGAAAATTATAACAGCACTACTATTTCTATAAAACCCAAATCCATCAGAGGTGGAAATATTTGCAGCGGTACCTGTGTAGTAGAAATTCTCATTTCAAATTCTAGTTGTCAGTATTGATTCATTTTTTAAGAAATATTTTCTTGATTTTGTAGGTAGAGAGCAATGATTCTGAAGCCATCACCACATTGCCTTTGAGGTGGAGGTCAAATGGTGCTCCATCAATATCACACAACACAGAATCTTTGTAGGTGGTTTTACAAATATCCAAAAGAGAATAACCACATGGTCACTTCGTCTGGTGGGATGTTTACCAGGGGCTCCCTTAGAATTATTTGCAAGGAGAAAGTGGATCATACAAAGCATATTCGCAGCCCTTCAATTCGGGTTCCTATGTTCAGATTCCTTCAACATTTAAGGGCTCAAAATCACAGGAAAATGGATGCCTTGATCATGCAGAGCAGAGTGGAAGTTCATGTATAGGCCCCTCAATTGATAAATCTTGTGATTGACGGCCTGAGTTGTCCGCTTATCCAAACTCTAACTTGAAATCTACTATGAACTTTGGTTTGGTGGTTGTCTTGGGTGTGGTTACGTTATCATTGTTGCCTTTGTTGGGCGCTTGATGGGGTTGGTGATGGGAAAGCTTGTGTTATAATGGCCCTTTTGTATGCATAGGTAGCCGTGAAAATATGTTTGTAATGCATTTTTGTTATAATCAAATGTGGACTAATGGGATCTTTGTATGACTTTTGTTTTTTGGTATCTTTGTTCTTTAATCATTAATAACAATCTTTTTGAACATTGGATGTATTGTAATTACATTTATTTTCCATTCTTGATGGATAGTCCCAATAATAGGAATCTCATTTAGTGAGAGGTGTACAAGAATTTAGTGGCATTCATGCAATATGAATTCATGTAAACAAATAGCCTATACATGCAGCCCCATAAGTTTGGTTCGGTCATCCATCAAAATGCATGAAAATATTTATGAAATAAACATTGGCATGATGTATACATGACAAACTTCGAATAATGGGGTTGCAGATTAAATTTTGCCACCGTGATTTGGTATAGAAGAATCTACCATGATGGATTAAATTGTATGATGTTGTTTTGGTCAACCATGAGTTATACACGATCACTTTAAACAAATGGCAATATAATTTTTTTTAAGCGTGTGTAGCAGCGTAATGTGGCCATACATAGGGACGGAGCCATAAATTTTATTTATGGGAGACTAAATTCTGAATTATCAAAAATATGATATATTTTTCCTATTACACATATATACAAAGAAGTACAATGGGGCAAAAGGCATATTTTCAATAAGAGGATGGGCAAATTTATAATTTGAAGATGGCAAAAGTGCAATATTTTAAAATTTTTAATATAAAAAATAAAGTTTTAATATTTTGAGGGGAGGCAAAAGTGTAATATTTTAAAATTTTTAATATATAAAATAAAATTTTAATATTTTAAGGGGGCAAAAGCGTAATATTTTAAAATTTTAATGTGAAAATGAAATTTTAATATTTTGAGGGGGGGCGGCTGCCCCTGTCAACCCAATTGGCTCCGTCTTTGGCCATACATGTATTATCTATTTGATCAAATATTCAAACATGTTCTCATTATCTCCTGCTAACTTAGTCTTGTGAATAGGCCAATTCTAATAATTTTCTTATTGACCGTCTATTCTTGGTTGCACATAAAGAATGCAGCTTTTTAAAAAGAGGGGCCGAATCTTGAAACCCAACAGGAAAAAATGTGATGCTTTGCAGGTTCTAGGCTTGCCTTTTGCAACCTTGCACTCCATGCCTTGTAAATTTAAATCAAATTAGACAATTAAAAGGATACTTCACTGAAAAGCTGTGCTTTGTTTCACTTGGCATCAAATAGAGATGCTATCAAAAATTAGGTATAAGTGTAGGGGTGTTAAAAAAATCGAACTAAACCAAACTTGGTTCGGTTTTCGATTTTGTATTTCAAAATATTTTGGTTTTCAGTTCGGTTCAGGTTTTTTTACTCGATTAACTAAAATCAAACCGAAAACCAAAAAAAATCGATTCGGTTCAGTTCCGTTAAACCAAACCAAAACCCATTTTTTCATTTTTTTATATATATATAAAATTATTATTCAAGTGCTACTGGTTTTAGTTTTATTTCACATGTTTTATTAAATTTTTTAAGTCTAAGATAAATAAATATAATTTTTCAAATAATGTAAATGTTAATGTATTTTTAACTTTTTGGGAAAAGTAAAAGAAAATTTTTGATAAGGTGAAATAAATGAGAAAAAAAAAAAAGTAAAATTTGGAGAAGAGAAAACAAAACTATATTGTCTTTATTTTATAAAATATAATTGATTTTATCATCTTATTACTAAATATATATGAAAATAGTTTTTAAAAACCCTACGTTTTATAATAGTATAGCTATTAATATATGACATATAAAAACATGAATAGTTATGATACAAAGAGAGAAAAAAATGATATTTTTTCTAAACTCAAACGATACAATTGCATATTTTTTATTATACGAACTAATACACATTACATATAAAAAATAGATGATTGTGATTTAAAGAGCAAAAAAATGTTATATAAAAATGAAATTAAAAATTTTCTTTTAATTAATTAATTAAACTTATATATACTATAGGGTATTTTAATGGGTAAAATTGAAATTTCAGTTTAAATTGCAAACTAAAGGATAAGAGATTGAATTCTATTCAGCAATTCCTGTGGTAATATTAGTAGCATATTGCATCTGTTGGCCAATAAAGATTTTATTTATATTATTATAAAAACAAAGTCCATTTTGTGTTTAAAATATAAGTTATTTTTGTTCATTTACATAATTTATCTTTTTAATTATTCCAACAACAAAAATTGACAATATAGTTTGAAGGATAAATTGGAGAACTCAACATAAAAAAAGATAGTTTGGATACAAATTTTATCAATATTCCAAAATTATCCTTTAGAAATGATGATTTAATAAGGTTATAATTATATTTTTCACAAAATTTACAAATCCACAATCTATAATATGATGTCATTGGATTAATTAGCTATTTAACTTTAGTAGATTGAGTTTAAGATTTAATTCGCTATTCAATCTTGACAGTTAATGTTTGAATATACAAAAATCACGTGTATCTGCCTTGGTGGTTATAAGCTAGCAATTTTAGCACACTCAATATGTGTACTAAAATTTTTATAACATAAAATAATTAAAATACTTATTTATCTTTTTAAATTTATAATATTTTAAATGTAGTTGTTTAGAATAGATAAATTATAATTTTATCAAAATAAATATTTTCAATATACAAAAAATGTAATCTAATTCAACATTTTCACCTAAAAACAAATATTTGTTATCAATATACTTTTATCAAATAAATTTTTTAGTACTAAAAGAATAAGTAACCCAATTTAAATTTTTTATTAAACAAACTTACTTTTATCAAACAAACTTTTATCACACTTTTTTCGTACAAAAAACAAGTTTTTTTCCCCCAATTTCAGTTACGATTTCAATTTTAACCGAGTTTTTTTTGGTTTTTCGATTTCGATTTTAACAAAAATCAAAAAAATCGAAGCCAAACCAATTGTGACCAGTTCAACTTCGGTTAAAACCAAAATAAAACCAATTTTTTTGGTTAAAAATCAAATCGAACCGAACTAGTTTGATTCAATTCTTGGTTATGGTTTTCAAAAAATCAAAATTTCAATTAATCGAATAACTGAATGCAAACCCCTATATAAATGGGAGTGTATGCATTTGGCTTCCACATAAGGAAGTCTGTTGTCTGTACATATCCTCCCATTTTGTTACAATTTCAAAACAATTTGATTCAATCATCTACATGGCTCCAAGAAATCCCCAAAGTCAAGAACAAGTTTTCTATATGACACCATGGTTCGAGGAAATTGACAAAGAGTTTGTCAGCTGACTCACAGAATATGCTCGGTTAGATCGAACATTTCTCAGCAGGTCTAATGTTTTCCTCATTTGTTCATGCATTCACTCAGTGAACGTTAAGTTTGGGATGAATTTCACTTATAAGGATGCAAGCATGCATTTCAAGAATCTACAGCAGAGACATACCATATTTGGTTTCTAAATTTCTCTACCCCCAGTTAATTATGATGACGAACACAATATTGTGACAACCAAATCTTACATATGGGACTAATTACCATGGCAATATTTGCTTTATGCTTCACATAGAAACAAATTATTTTTATTACATGTTAAATTGTTGGCTAATATTTTCATTTGGTTTTGTAGAAATATCCAATTTTAGAGACATGCATGATGAAAGGAGAGGCACAATGGTCCGAGTTATGTGAGATCTTTGGTCCGCCCAAGCCAATTAACTTTTTTGGAGAGTCAGAGATAATACAAATTTCTGACAATAGTTATACTGACCCAATTGAACCAGTGAACAACAATATTACATTGTCGATGGCTATGCCTAAACATAAGGATTGCCAACCATCGACATCATCTTTTTGGAGTTAGCTCAACAAGGTATATGGGCATAATAAAACAAGTCAAGACTCGGTGAAGTTCACAAATCCTATTCCATCTCTCATTCCATGCAACAATCCATTCTCCGAACGATATGATAGCTTATGAACAGAAGAAAATGATAAGAAAATGTTTGGACTTTTGAACCATTTCCCAATTGGAGGTCCTACTAGCTCACATGCATCTACCTCCAACACTCCGAAGCACCAAGGCATGAAATGAGGTTTATGTTTCCGTTATGCTTCCCTTCCCGATGCGTCGACGTTGTTATCATTATATTTTGTGTTCATGTAGCCCGTTGCCCGTTTGTTCGAATAAACAGCTATAACATTATGCTCTATAGCTTAGTGTTGATCATGATGTTGCTTCTTTTGGACATTGTGGTGTGTAGAATTTCAGACAAGTTGCTATAAATATTAGTACCTTTTGGTCAGAATGCCCTACATTCTAAATTGTACCATTTTGCTTGCTATTTACCACCCAATTCACATTTATCCATCAATGACTTTTGGTAGAAAGAAAATAACTTGATCCTAGTGGTGTCTACTATATTTTTTATAAATAAGGGAAGATAATTGGCCGTATAATCATATAATATGTGGTGCGATGTTACAACTAGAAAATTGTGGATTAGCAACCTATAGCCATCGGTTGATATAATTCTAATGTTTATTTTTAGAATCATTTTATCCATAGTATTTAAATCACAATCTTAGGATCCCAAAAGTTATCTAAATTTCACATTATCCTTGAAATGAATTTTCAATTAAATTTGGTGAGTGTTTTTCCAAAATATTATTCTAATAAAGAATAATTGTCAAACTATCACTCTTTCAAAATTATTTTTCATCTCTTTAGTGGAAAAAGAACTGAATCACAACTCCAATAAATTTCAATTAATAAATTTTTGGTTGTCCTATGAAATAAGAAAATGAAATATGATTTCCATCTAATCAATTTTTTATTACATGAAAATACATGTGGCAATAAAAAATAATAATATGGAAAATGATTTTAACAATTAAGTTACTATTTTCACTTTGGACTCTAAATAAAATTGGAAATAGATTCTCATACATTTTGTAACTTTAGGAACTACAAAACCGCGAATAAACAATAGGAACTATTGTAATTTTAAAATTTTATAATTTTTCCACCAAATCCAAAGCCATAAGAAAATTTACAGAAAATAGTTGACCCACCTAGCCACTCACCCACTCACAGAAGACCCTCATGCACAAAGTATAATCAACTCGACATCAGCAATTGGTTTTAAACATCGTCTACTAATTAGTGTTACATTAGGAAATTTAATGTAAGAATGAGAAGATAAAAATATTTTATTCTCCACCATTTTAATGTTCTATTCAAAATGCCAGTGGAGTACACTAAGGTAATATATAATCATTATTAAATGGAGTTTGCAGACAACTCATCAAGTGGTATTAGTAAATCAAATGTTTAGTAGATTCTGAAAGAATTTATGGTGTCCCACTTCCATTATTGATTGCTCCAAACTAAGCATAGAACATATTTAAAAATAAATTCCCATGGCCATTTCTTAATAGCAATCAAGGAATATGCACTTTTATTAGTCCCTTATCAAGATATAATTCCTTATGCAGATAGCTTCATTGGAGAACATAATTGAAATTTCTTGAGCAGTAGTGTATGTTTTATGCCAAACTCTTACCTCACTTTGAGTTGATAGCAAATTAGGACACCGATCCTTGACTTAAGAAAATCGACAGTAGCAAACTAATACAACACTTTTATAATACAGAGCATTCAATATTGACATTATTGAACTTCCTCATAAACTGGCCATATATGACAAGACTAGCAACAAGGACAAACTCATAAATTTGCATTGTTATACTAGCAGAATATTAAGACATAAATAGCTAGAAACCTTAAGAGCAATCAAAACATACAAAAACTAATTAATAACTTCTAGTTAAGAAAAATTCACCCTCTTTCCAAACCCGCAATATATATCCAAACAAAAAATGTAAGAACATAAATGCAAGCCACTCATGTTCAATTGCCAGAATTTTAGAGCAATAACAATACAAGAAATATACTAAGTTTGAACATATGATAACATATAGAACGTAGTTAAATTAGCTCACTGTCACTAAGGTAACAACATGTTACATGTCTCAAAAGATGCTAATATAATAACAAGTAGAAGTCTGGCTGAAAACCACAAGAGGAATCTAACAGAAAGATTTCCAAAACCTATTGAGCCAAGGTAATATAGCCACAAAAATACACATACATCCCTTAATTATGTGCTTTGCAGCAGCAAAAACAGAAAAAAGATAGCAAAGCCAAAACATACACATCAAATAACAGTGAGTAAACTTCATAATAGTTGCAAAATACATCTGTAATTTGAGAGCAATGTACCAATTAGTAGCAAGCTCACAAATTGAGCTCTTACCTCTTTAGGCATCCCCCAAAAAGCATCCATATCCAATTTGTTGGGTGCTAGATGATGTGTAGCATATATCTGGTCATTTAAAGACAGCTTTGGGATTTCAGCAAATGCTTCAAATAATGACGGTCTAAGGGAAACATCCACATCAGACGACGGTGGTTGCATTAGCTTGTCAGCGAGATCTCCAAGGGCTAATTTTGTGTCTTCTAGCAGTATCTCCATCATCTTCTCAAAGTTAATGTTATATGGTTCGATCCTCTTTCTCTTGTCAGAAGAGGATGACTTCTTCTTAGAACTTGAACTAGATGGCGGGGTGATAGAAATTTTATCATTTTTAACAATATTTGCAGCGGTAAATCCAGGCATTGTCTCGACATTCTCGGTTGTCTTCTCTCTTTTCTTTGCATTAGAACCATATAATAATTCTTGAACAATATCAGCTATGTCAAATGATTGCTCGCCGATGGCCCTATCGTTTTCAAAAATCTCTATCCAACTATTGTACTACAGGTGCGATTTTCCTCTAAGTTTAGCCGCATCAGGTTGCACCTAGTCAACGTAGAGTTTGACATAAGCACTCTTTGTATTTTATATAAGAATAAATATTAATTAATTATAGAAAAGATAAACTTCACATATCTATCTTCACATATTCATCCCAAATAGATTCTAATTCCACAATTATCATATGCATTGTAGGGTCCATAGTAGCTCCATCACCTCTATTACAACCAAGTATAGACCTGGCAATTGGGTACCCGCGGATAACCCAAGAGTGGGTAAAAATAGATTGGGTAAATTTACCCGCAGGTAAAATTACCCGTTTTTTATTGGGTACGAGATAGTGGACCCATTACCCGTGAATATGGATAATGGGTAACCCACGGGTACCCGTATTATTTTTTTATATATATATTTAAAGAAAAAATAGTATTTTTTTTAAATTTACATAATATTATTTAAATGTTACCTAAATAAAAATTAATAAAAGAGGCTACAAATTTCAAATATTATATTGAACAAATATTTTAAAGCATGTCAAATGTTTTAGTTTGAAAACTACAATTTAAATATTTAAACATATATTAAATTTAAGTTATATTACATTTCGAACTTTAAATTTAAATTTCATTATATGTCAAAATCTTTTTGAACTAAAAGTTTAAACACCACTTTAATATTGTTGATATCATTAACAAAAAAAAGTGTTACACCTTCCAAAATAGTTACAAAAATTAGAGAAAAATTAAAAATTAACATATAAATAATTATTCACGGGTTACCCGTGGGTTACCACAGGTTGGGCCAAAAAACGGCGGGTAAAATTACCCGCATTTTTTTGGGTACCCGTGGGTTTGGGTAATTTTTTGCCGAGTCTACAAGTATCTTAAAGGATAGAATATGTCCTTTTCCATACTTGCAACTTTGATTTTTTTCCACACTTACAACTTTGGATTTATATGTTTCACCAAGATGCCACTACCAAGAAATTTCTTGCGCATCATGGACTCCAGCCTAACCATGTAACCACCTTTAAAAGATTCATCACATCGCCAACCATCTACCTGCAAATTCTTTAGTGCATTTATTAGAGCATCCTTCTCTTTATGGGTCTAAAAACGTCATGGGGTAGAGATTGATTTACTTGACCTATATGTGCTTTGAGAGGAGCACACAGATTGGGCCATTACCTATGTTATTAAAAATGTTAATTTACAATTATAACAGTTAAATATTTGCAACATCTATATATAATATAGATAAATATTTGTAACATGTAATTCATTAATTCACATTTAAATTAAACACACAAGGCATATCACCAAAACTAAATTCAAGCAATGAAGATTATGTTTAAATATAACCCAAGCCAACAAGATATTTAGTTTGAAACATCTATGCAATCCCTACAACACTTAAGACATCTATTCATCCTATTAACTAGACATGTATCCTAAGACATAGAATGAGCTCCTATCCATGATTGGTACATATTGGCGGCCAAGTTATCATGCCAATTGCTCCATTTCGACAAGCTCTCAATCTTGTCAATATGGTCAACATCCATTTGTGGAGCGCTATCATGACCATCCAACATAATATCCTCAAATAGGTTGATAGGCATCTATGCATGAATATAATTGTGTAGAAGTGCACAAGCTAAGATTACCATGTTATGAGTTTTGATTGGATAGTAAGTAGTGCTCATTAATTAGGACAACCCATCGCCCCTTCAGGAGCCCAAAAGCCCTTTCAATAACATTGTGCACCCTAGCATGCTTCATGCTGAAATATTCATGAGGGTTTTATTGTGACAATGCTCCATCACTCCAATCATCAAGGTGATATCTAGTGCCACGATACAGAGTCAAAAACCCTTCATAATTGGTATAGCCAGCATCACATAAATAGTAGTTTTCTTTTAAAAAAAAAAAGTATAAGACAAATAAAATATTGACATTAGTTGATATTAAAGAAAGTGGAACAATACAATTTATAAAAATAAGACATACCAACAAGAACTTTGAGGTCATTTGGTTTGTTAACAGCTACACGTAATACCCTACTATCTGCAGCAGATCCCTTCCATCCCACAAGAACATATATGAAATTCATTTCACGATTGCACACACCAGGAATATTCACTGAAATTTCACCTTTCCTAGACCTGTACCGTGTTTGTTTGCTTGTTGGTACCCGAACTAATATGTAAGTACCATCAAGAGCCCCAAGACCACCATAAAACAAAAAGAAAACACCCGTTTCACATGAACAATAGATCCAATAATTTATTAGATTTAATTGGATCATTGGTTTATGTAAAATTACCTCAAAGCATCTCCAAGATTCATTACTACATTCATCATCGACAGGTCAAGGTTCGACAAGAAGCAGTGGACTAATCCTGATAACTTCTTTAAGATATTCTTTGAAATATTTGCTAATTGTGTGACAAGATCTTTTAAAATCATGTTTGACAATCATATTCTTCTTATGATGTGCTAGAATCAACAAAAAAATGGCCACTTTCTCAAGAATGCTTACAAATTTTTCATGGTGCGACCCCTACATTTTCCATCAAATAATAGAGCCTCCAAAATGCACTTCTATCCACACACAAGTTGTCCAAACATGCTTGACCGTCAAGTTCCACAATCTCTCTCAAGTGCTTTAATTGATTCGGTATCTTAGAAATTACACTCCACTTCCTAGGTATCCGAGTTCATGCAACACCCCGCCTCTCATAATGTATACAATAAGCATAATAAAGCAAATAGATGCAAATAATTTGTAGTAGTAAAAATACATAAATTCATGTCAAAACCCGAATTTTAGTATTCCAATCCATGCGATTTTCCAACAAGAATCCTAAAGGGATACAAATTAGTAATGATTAAAAATAAAGAAATCAATGCCAAAGCCAGCCAAGCATGTAAGGAATGTTATATAGCATGACATCATAATTATTTTCAAACAAATTGCAGCTCTTTTTATTTCACAGTAGCTTACACACTTGTGTTAAGTAAAAATTTGGACTTTTTCTTTACATCTTTAACTCAATTAACATATGGACCAGCATATCACAAAATGCAAAAATGCATAGTATTAAACAAAACAAGATATTCTGCACACTAAGGAAAAAAAATTAGTGTATGGACCAACACAATTGCTCCATTCCGAAATTAGGTTGAATATTAATTTAGGTAATGTATCCACACTTAAGCCATTTCCGACAAACGAGCAGTAAAACTTCTGGGCATTTTGGGATAATATCCACAACAATATTGTCAATTTATACATCGCTAGAATGCATTAGGAAAATAAGTTACAGAAAAATAATACCCAGGACACAATCATAAAACTAACCGGGTCTTGGTACCAATCAATGTTTCGAACTAGATGTGAAACCACGAATCTTTCACCGTTTGACACCATGTTGATATCTACTCAGAAAATAGTATCAGGAGCACAGCAACTTAAAAAGAAAGGGATACAAGAAAAATCAACATGTGAAATTACTAGTACGAAGAAGAAATTAAAAAAATAAAAACAAGCAAAATCCTACTTGAATTGATAAAAAATGTCAAATCAACACTGAAACTCGGAATAGGCAAGACAAGATACACTTTAATTGTTTCAATTGTTTGGTGGGATTAAGGGGAATTCATCATCAAGTAAATAGCTAGGGTTCGATATTATAGGGAGGAAGATTTGCGATTTCTCTCTTCTCTGTGGGTTTTTGGTTCTAGATGAGTTGCAGCGAATATCTATCCTAAAAGGGCGTAAATGGAATGATACTATAAGATTAATGAATCGCACCCTCACACTTGCTATTTGAATAGAGGATAATTGTATGCACAATAGCTGGCCTTCAAAAAATTACAAGCCAGAATGCTGAACTCATCCCTGATATCAAACACCACATTAACATAGACTATCCCACTTTATTGCTGCTGATAGCAGGAATCATACCCCTCCCCCCTCCCAAAAAAAAATTTTCAGCCAACATAGATCTCATTTAAGCTGAATAAGTAGTTCAAATTCAATCATCTCCAGAATTCAAACAATCCTAATATCCTTAACTTTTCGATGTAATTAATAAACAAGATTAAAATCTGGTTGGTATTAGAATTCTAATTTTTCATCAATACGCTATAATTTTAATTCCAATTTATGCATGTCCACTAGAAAATGTATACTATGTTACATTCTGACATGAGTCCAAGACTTTTTTGTTAACTGATTATCTTGAAATTAAGATCATTTGATCTTCCTAACATGAGTACAATAGTACTTGTATGGACAAGTTTGTCATCATCAATGGTTTTTACCAATTTGAGAAAGCAGCATATATAGAAAGCAATAGCTGTCTTTACTATAGAAAAAGTAAGATGAGATCCTTAGTTCAGAATTAATAAGTGAAGGTTAAAGTTTCATAGATTTCTTGCCTTTGTATATCAAGAGACCTTTATAAGTCGATAGCAATCCACATCCACAATAAGCCCAATAGTTATGTAATTGGCACCATAGAATAAGAAAGGACCCGCGTTCACCTCTGGCTCCATATCTTATGTTTATAAAAAATCATTTTAGAAAAATCTAAATTTGGAATTCTATGATTTCATTATAATGAAGCATGTCTGTGAGAGGTGGCACAGTGAGTTAGAATCTTGGGTTAAACCTAACCCAAATGGTTCGATTGGGCCTTAAAATATTAAAAATTGGTTCAAATGAGTTGGGTTTAGATGAATTCTATTAAGTTTAGGTTTAAGGTGGTTTTAAGTGGATCTAAAATGAATTCAATCCAAAAATAGAACTAAAATATAATAAATATAAAAACTAATTTTAAATTAATAATCCCAAATTTACATTATTTCCACTTTCTCATTTTTTGTTAAGTTCTTATATACTTTTGGATTATTAATAATTCATAAATTGGAATAAATGTCTTGTGTTTTGAACATATTACAAATTAATTATATGAATAATATCTTGAAGTCCTATGAACAAATCTTGTATCTATTAATCCAAAACATTTCCTAACTTTGTTACTTAGCTAAGATTGCATTCCAATAATAAGATTGACATGCAATTCACACACACACACACACACACATATATATATATATTCTTGAAAAGTGAAACTAACCATTTCATGACTAAAAATTTAATATATATATATATATATCTGCTATCACAAAAATCATGTAATTTTCTTCAAAATTGTCAATAATGTCCCAAAATATGTAGTATTTATATTATTATTTTTCATATAATTGCATGTTATGAAAAAGATTAACGATATAAGCATATAATTTAATAAACAATCTCATTATATTGTAAAATTATATATTGATGTGGTGTAAAAGGTAAATTGATATCAAAATTATCTTTTAATTAATTTTTTTTTTAAATAAAATATATTAAAGAGGTTTTTTGGCGTTGCACTCATTTCGTACCCAATACAACTTCTTTTCAATTCAATTCATTTTGACTCATTATGTAAACCAACATTAAACCAAATCTATTTTAAATCTAACTCATTTGAACTCATACTAAATCGAACCACCCCATTTGCTACCTTAATGTTGGCAATTCCGAAAATTGCAAGATAATCTCTGAAAGCATGTTATGCTTTATTTCTTGTCTAAACTGAACGAAATATCTAAAAGAAAATATGTTTTAGGGGTTAATGCCAGTCTTTTGGGACATAAAACATTTTTATCAGGTAAGATACCACAAACCAATTTGAGATATCACGGCATAAGATCAATTGCAACAGGGAAAAAAAAAGCGACACTATAAAACTTGTATATCTGCATTTCTCTTTGTACTTTCTATTGATTGAACCATTGTATTCCACATTATATGGCTTTGGAGGTCAACTCAAATGTATACAAGCATATCCTAATTAAATAATTTAACTCAAAACAAAAGGGGACAAGTGATTTTTATATTTTTATAGTTGATTTTGATTAGAGGAAAATATGAGGTTTAACTTCATCAAAATATTGTTCTACAGGTATGTGTTAATAAGGATTTTGCTATGAAAAGATACTTGAAGGCGTGGGTGAGGAAGAGGAGTTTATACAGAAGTCTTATGCATTGGTTTTAATAAGGAAACATCTATTTTTCATATTGTACATTATTTACTTTCCTTCTTAGTTGTAATCATTCCTCACTTAGATTGATTCAGTTTTCCTTTCTATGTAACTTCCCTTTTATATTGTGTAAATCTTCTGTACATAAACCTGTGTGATCAATAATATTTAATAACTTTTTCACCATCTTTACAGCCTTTCTATGGTATCTAAAGCCACAGCCTTATGGCTCTTTTTTTCCTACCTCATAGCAGTTCTCATCTTTGATCCTAAGCCATGGCAACTGAATCTGCTTCCCAAACCTCTAAGTCATCCTCTAAAAATGATGGCTCTACCTCCATCCCTTTTCAATTGAATGAATCCCACATTATTGCCACCAACACCCTGCCCTTGTCCCATTAAAACACACCATTACCAATTATCTGTCTTGGCACACTTAATGGGAAGGTGTTCTTGCCGCCTATGATTTTGAGAAATTTGTTAAGAGACCCCCCCCCCCCTCCCCCCCAAGAATATCATCCTACCACAACCTATTGGAATCGTCAAGATCAGCTACTTCGCTATGTAGTTGTTTCCACTCTCTCACCAGAAAATTGTTCTATTTGTCATCGCTTCCAAGACATCCTATGCAATTTGGGTATCTCAAAAGAACACTTATGCTAAACCTAATCGGTCACATCTCATGGCTCTCAGGGATAGCCTTTCCAAAGCTTATATGGATTCCAAGTCCATCATTAGTTACATACAGGAAATCAAACATCTGGCTGATCAGTTGGCCACTGTCGGTCACCCTTTCGCGCACGATGATCTTGTCTTCACATTCTGAATGGTCTTCTACAAGAATACGATCTTATTTCGACTGTAATTCAAGCACGGGACTCACCTATATCTGTTGAGAAACTTCATCAGAAACTACTCAATTTTGAAACTAGCTGAATAAGCAAAAGACTACCATCCCATCTCCCTTTTATGTCAATATCGTAGCCAAGCATGGCTCTCTTTCCCTCAACAGGTATTTGAACAAACCACGACATAGAAGCTCCAGCAATTCCACTACCAATTGAGGAAACAACAAAGGGCCAAACAACTCTAATCCCATTGTCTGCCAACTCTGTGATCGCCCGGGCCATACTGTAAAACAATGCCGCCGACTTCTAAATATCGTTCCTTAGCTTCAGCAGTCTCCTCCAATGCAGCCTCGGCAATAATTTCCTACCCTAGCTAATCTGGTCACTGCCTCCCCTAACTCCCTCAATTCTTGGCTTCTTGATTCGAGTGCCACTCACCATGTCTCCAATGAGCTTCAAAATTTGTCCTTACACTCCGGTTATGATGGTAGTGACGACATTGTAGTTGGTGATGGTAGCTCCTTACCTATTCCTCACACTGGTGCTCTTACTCTCTCTTCTTCTCATAAACTTCTAACTCTAAAGAATGTTTTTGTATCCCTTCTATGAAGAAAAATCTCATTTCTGTTTATCAACTTTGTTTTGATAATAACATCTCAGTTTAATTTTCACCTTTTACTTTCACAGTGAAGGATCTTTACACGAAAAATCTGTTAGTGGAATAGAAACCTAAAGATGGCAGCTATGACTGGTCCGCTGACCCCAGTCTATCCTATACATCTACCACATCTCAGCCCTCAGCTTACTTCATTTCCAAAGTTTCAGTTCGGCAGTGGCATGAATTCCTTGGTCACCCCTCTTCTAGAATTTTGAAACAAATTTTTCATGTATTCTCTCTTTCCAATTCTGTTTTAAGTAAAGATTTCTTTTGTAATTCCTGTAAATGTAATAAAATGCACAAACTACCATTCTCGATCTCTTATCTTTCTAGCAATACACCATTAGAATTGCTCTACACAGATGTTTGGAGTCCGACTCTCCTTCCTTCAATCAATGGTTTTAACTATTACTTAATTTTTGTAGATCATTTTACCTTGGTATTTTTCTATGAAAAAAAATATGATGTTTTCACTATTTTTCCAACCTTTAAGAAAACTGTTAAGAATTTTTTTCAAAAGAAGATTATCTCTATTTATTCTGACAATAGGGGCGAGTTTATCCATCTTGATCAACTTTTACCTAAATATGGTGTTTCTCACTTTTTCACTGCACCTTATACACCGGAGCATAATGGCATGGCCGAGCATCGTCATTACCACGTTGTTAAAACTGAACTTACCCTTTTACATATGGCCCAATTACTGCTCACCTTTTGGTCTTTCGCTTCCAAACTGCGATCTTTCTTATCGACAAACTCCCAATGCTGTCTCTCCATTTTGATGGCTAGTTTGTGCTTCTATTTGGCAAGAGCCCTAATTATTCTAAGCTCAAAAATTTTGGTTGTCTCTGTTATCCCTAGTTGCAACCTTATACCAAACATAAGTTAGAATCTCGGTCCAAGCTATGTGTTTTTCTAGGGTACTGCAAGAAACAAAGTGCCGACCTTTGCTATAACCCTTCTCAAGCTAAATTTTTTGTCTCCCGATATGTTGATTTTGTAGAAACCGAATTCCCTTTTTCATCTCTTGATCGCAACTCTCCAAGACCTACCCTCCTCGATATTGACCATTGGTTACCTGCCCATTCTATCATTCGCTTACTTAACTCTCCCACCACCTCTCTATTTTGATTTTAGCGCCATCTCCGAGTACGCCATCTTTCGGTTCCCACTCCACATCAGTATGTCCTGTCTCAGCTCCTTCCTAAGTACCGGTTCGTGCCTCTTCTCTTGAAATAGAATCTCTCTTCTTCCCAATAGTTCCTCCTACTCAACCTATTCCCACTCACCCAATGTTCACTCGGTCCAAAAATAAGATCTATAAACCTATTAAGCGCCTCACCTTTACTATTTCTACTTCTCCTAAAGTTGTGCCACCATCACCTGAGAACTCTTGTATCCCTTCCCCTCTCTTCTCCAGCAGCACCCATGATGCCCCTAAAGACCCAAATTGGTCTCAGGCAATGCAAACTGAACTCTCTGCCCTAAAAAATCAAAGTATATGGTCTTTGGCCCTGAAGGAAGAAACCAAGAATTTGGTTAGCTACAAATGGGTTTTTGGGGTTAAGCAGAATCCTGATGGTTCTATTAATAAGTATAAGGCTTGCCTTGTTACCAAAGGTTTTAGCCAGTGACCCAGACTCGACTACGACGACACCTTTTCACCTGTGGTCAAACACATTACTGTCTGCACTCTTCTTTCTCTGACTGTGATCAACAATTGGCCCCTTAGGCAGATTAACTTCAATAATGCGTTCCTCAATTGTACATTAGATGAGGAGGTTTTCATGTCTCAGTCGTCCGGGTTCATTCATCCATCTTTTCCTACTCATGTTTGCCATTTGCATAAAGCAATTTATGGGCTGAAGCAAGCCCCTCGTGCTTGGTTTTCTAAGCTCAAGTTTTATTTGATTAGTTATCGTTTTTCGATGGCTCAATCTGACAATTCCCTCTTCATTCTCAAAGGCTCTGTGTTCTCTATTTATCTTTTTGTGTATGTTGATAACTTAATTCTTATTAGTCCCAATTCACATGCCATTAACCAGTTTCTTGAGTCTATTGGCAATAGGTTCTCATTAAAGGATCTTGGTGATTTGGATTATTTTCTTGGCATTGAAGCGTGGCGCACACAAGATGGCCTCTTTCTATCTCAATATTGATATATTCTGGACATTCTGGCTCGTGCTCGTATGCTCACTGCCAACTTTGTCGGTACTCCTCTTTCGACCTTTCACCTTTTACGCCATGACGATGGTTCTGCTCTCTCAAATCCTCAAGAGTATCATGCACTTCTTGGGTGTCTCCAATACCTTCAATTCACTCGGCCGGGCATTGCTTTCACTATTAACAAGCTAGCACAATTTTCCAGCAATCCCACTGACCAACAGTTGCGAGCCCTTAAGCGTGTCTTACGGTATCTCCGTGGAACTGCTGATTATGGTCTCTTTCTTCACCGAAAATCTCTCATTACCTTGCATGCCTTTACTGATGCTGACTGGGGAGGCAATAAGGATGACAAAAGTTCCACTCCTTGGGCGTCTCGAAAGCAATGTGTTGTTGCCCGCTCCTCTACTGAAGCTAAATATTGCGCTATTTCAAATGCTACTGCCGAGCTCTGTTAGCTTATTAATCTGTTTCGTGAGCTGTACATTCCATTACCAGCTCCTCCTCTTCTCTATTGTGACAATCTTAGAGCAACTTATTTATGTGCCAATCCGATATTTCACTCGCGTATGAAACACATCGAGATTGACTATCACTTTGTTCGCTCAAAGATTCAAGATGTTGTTCTTCATGTAGCTCACATCTCCTTTGGCGATCAACTTGCTGATGTCTTCACGAAAGCTCTTCCACGGCCGACATTTGAGTCCATTCAGTTCAAGATTGGTATCTCTCCTGGTCACCATCTTAAGGGGGCGTAATAAGGAAACTTCTATTGTCCATATTGTACATCATTTACTTTCCTTCCTAGTTGTAATCATTCCTCACTTAGATTTATTCAGTTTTCCTTTCTATGTAACTTCCCTTTTATACTGTGTAAATCTCTTGCACATAAACATGTGTGATCAATAATATTCAATAGGTTTTTCACCATCTTTAAAGCCATTTCAGGTTTTTCAATATGAAACAAAATCTAGTATTATCATAGAATGCATAATGATTACAATCAAATCTGTCAACAAATATGTGCAAGCAGCTCAATTAATGCAAGGTATTGTTCCTTTGGTATGTATTAATAAGGCTTTTGTTTTAAAAAAACACCTCAAAAATGAAAGAGAGAAATTTATATGCAAGCCTCATGTCTGGTGTCCCTTGCACTTTTGAATGTAAACAAGTTCAAATATGATCAATAATTTTGTTGAAAAAAAATAAATCAATTCGAACCACAGCATCCAACCATCCATGAAAATAATTCATCCTAAAAAAATTATAGATTTTGATACATCAGTATCACATGTATCCAATGTTTGATCGAAGTTTAACATATCCTTGAAAAATAGTAAATTTCATTGCCGTCAATATAACTTGACTCAAACATAGTCTCCTAAGGTAGCAACACTTAAGTATCAAATTGGACAATACATAACTCAGACACGACGTCTTTTTTCACATGACGTACGTTGTATGGGAAAAATGATGAAGAAAGAATCTTATACGTACAAATTAATAATTTCTGATTATAAATTGTTTGTCGACTTATTCCATTGGTGTGCTTTCCAATCGAGGATGACCAGGGACTGAAATGCCAATTGGTGGTGGGAAAGAAAAAGGCAAGATAAAGATACATTTGGACTTTATGAGGAAGTCAATTAGATTTAACTCTTTCGAGTGAGTGCAAGCACCACAAAAGAAGTTAAAAACCCTAGAAGAATGTAAAGGACAACCCACAAACAAAAGCTAAGAGGGAATATTATGAATGGAACATAATGCATAGTGGCAACTGGTATGCACCACCTCTTTACAAGAGATATTGGATCCACTCAAACTGTTTGTGGC
This sequence comes from Jacaranda mimosifolia, assembly GCA_018894105.1. NCBI lineage: Eukaryota > Viridiplantae > Streptophyta > Magnoliopsida > Lamiales > Bignoniaceae > Jacaranda > Jacaranda mimosifolia. The sequence continues at coordinate 5,645,815 of CM032123.1, forward strand.
ATTAACTTGTGAATAAATCAATATTTATAATCGATACTTAATTTTGTGTCATACTAAAGGAGTAGATAATATTAATTAAAATATTTTATAATTTTTCGATTGTTTCTCATGATTTTTAAGGCATATTTCCAAGACAAAATTCCTCATCAATGTACTGATTGGATTATATCAACTAGGCTCTCATATTTTCGACAGATTTAGTCATAGTTAACGTATATGTGGGAATAACAGACATAATTCATAAATCTCTTCCAAAATTTTCCTTCAATTTATAAGATAAGAATTTTATCCCACATCCAAAAAGTTGATAATTTTAAACAATTTCTAAGTTGTTCCTTTTTAAAATAAAAGCATTCACCAATGCATGCTGATGGAGTAATATCTCAACATGTAAGCCATCATTATATGATGGTTGGAGCTTTACAAAAAAAATATAATATTAATGATAAAAAAATATATATGACAATATAAAAATTGTTACTAACAACATATTTTAAATGATAATAATTTTTATTTTATCACTAATGATATCTTTTTAAGTGACAATAATTTTTAGCTTATCACGCTATAGTTTAATAGTGGCATGAATTACTGTTTTAAATTATCCTTATTCATACCTAGTGCTACATTGTGCCCTTATAAGGTTATGTCTTTCTATAGTGCTGCTAAATGGTAAGTCAAGGATCAAATCGTCGAATCGAAAAAATTAGATTCTATCATATAGCTTTATATCGAATAATATGTGTATGAGTTGGAGATAAGCGGACTCAAATTGTTGACATCCACCATAGGGTAAACTATTACAACTCAAATCCTCCGACTAATTCTACCGTAAATGCCAATAATAATAATACGGAATTTGATAAAATATTAATATGTGGATAATTAAGGCATGAACACACTATTCTAAAATAATTATTGCATATATAATAATTTAGGAAGTTTACGATCACACTCAACAAATATTATTATGCTAGACGGGATCACCGCTCCCTATCCTCAGCTCAAGAACAACAGCAAAGACATGAAGGAGAAAAACAAAAAAGGGGCGCGGGAAAGGGGAATAAAAATGAAAAGGAAATTAGAAAAGTTTGTGCAGTATTTAGTCTGATATTTCAGTGCCATCAATTCACCAATGCATATTGTTATTGACTGTAATCCATTTACTCTCTAACAAAAGCCCCTTTTTTCCCTCAGCATTTGCACCCACTTTCCCTTACACGGACATGACAAATTTCTCACCAAGTGATCATCATGCCACCATCCCACACATTCTCTTTCTTTTTTTTCCTTTTTTCTTTTCCTCGGGAAAAAAAGAGAAAAAGGAAAAATTAAAGAAAAAGGGATCATAATTCATAATTCCAGTGTTGGACATAAAGTCATCAGCTAAATGTACAAAAAAGATGCTAATCTAAATCTAACTGGGAATAAAATTCAATCATGGTAATGATGGCTACAACAATTCACTTTATTTGGCATATAATAGACAACAGCAGGGTCAGTGGCAATAGCATCTATATGTCCATCTGTCCATCCTTTTCCTTGATCAACTTCCAACGTTAAAAAAAAGGTTTCCCCAGCAAAACGAAAACTAGGTCGTATAGAAATATAAAAAGTCGTTGGAAAAAGTGGCAGAACATGACATTTTTAACTGTTCTACTCAAATTTAATGTATAAGACTAATTCGTACAAGAATGTTTTTTTGTGTGGCATTTCATTTTCTTTTTTCTTTTCTTTTTTCTGCAATATTTCATAATTTCTATTCACCTCTCAAGAAACTCTTTTTTTCTCACATAAGGTATATTATTATTAGAATATATTTGTATGCTAGCTTGAGAGAATATTAATATTTTTCTTTTGCGTCTAATTATATGCAAAAAAACGCTTTTTAAGTCCATAATCATGAGATTCTTCTCTAATGATTTTAATAGTTGTTTTACTAGTTCTCTTTTCTTTTTATGTCTCTTGTTCTTCTCCCTTGGACAAGAAAATTAAACTAGTCACAAATTGAATTATAATTAGTATGTATTACAAGTTTGTAGCTCAAGCTCAACTGGATATGTCTATAAGCATTTGGAAAGCAGAATTTTAACGTTTATTGAACGCAAAAATTTTGATGAGAAAAAATGTATATATAATAAGACAAAGAAAAATAAATAAAAACATAAAAATGTTCCAAATCTTCTTTTCTTTTCTTTTCTTTTCTTTTCTCTTTTTTTTTTTTTTTTTTTTTTTTTTTTTTTTTTGGTTGTTTAGGGAAAACAGCACAATATGATGAAGACCATGAGCATTATGGTTGTTTAGAAGTCGGAGAAAGAAAAAATTAATAATCATTTCGTCCTACTTTAATCTCGTTTTCAATTATCGTCTTTATTAGAAAATGTGAGAAAAATGAGTTTTTCCTAAATATATAATACTCCTCCTTAAATTTTCTTTACTTAGTGTTTTCCTCTCTCAAATTTTTTATTATTTTCTTTCTTATCAAATTATACGTGTGATGAGAAAAGAAAACCAAAAAGGAGAACTTGAAGTCATGTACACGAGTGATCAATTTGCCACTTAGAATCTATCAGATAATTATTATCATGTAATATCTTTTGAAAATTCAAAAAGGAAGAGCATGCATCATGTCTGCGTGTGCAAATTTTCTGCTTTTGAATGGTATTTGATTAGTCCGTACAGCTCAATCCCATAACTCCCCTTGATCACTTGAGATACTGCGACCGTGTACTATATGTGTGTGTGATATTATATATATTCAAAAACATTAAAAAAAATTAATGTAATAATTTATTGCTCTTAAATTACTTTATATATATATATATATATTATAAAAAATAGCCACATGAAAATGATAGGATCGGATTAGGGATGGCAATGGGTCCGGATAAACCGGGGACCCGCCCCGGATGGGGCAGGTTTGGAGTGAAAAAAATGGGGATGGGGCGGGTGACGGGTCTTGATTATCAAGACCCGCCCAGGTCCGGGGCGGGTTACGGGTTTTTGTGGACCTGCCCCGGTCCCTCCCTATGTTATATTATATATAATATATATTTATATTATATATATATATAAGTATAAGTATTTATTAGGTTATAATACTATATTAGAAAATTAGGACTTCTTTTTTTTTTTTAACTTGTTTCAATTTTATTCTTTCAAACCCGATATTCACCAGAGCAAAATCTGTATATTCAAGTGATTATGAAGAAAAGAAGGTAAAAAATATATACACAAAAATACAAAAAAATGCAAAAAAAAAAAAAAAAAAAAACCAGGTTAGGGGGGTCCAACCTGCCGGGTCCGAGGCCAAAGGGAAGGCGGGGCGGGGCGGGTCCTAGGTCTCTCAATTTTCATGCGGGGTGGGTCTCGGGTCCTACCAGACCCACCCTGTTGCCATCCCTAGATCGGATCGCTTGTATGTGACGGTAAAATACACATAAAACATGATTTTTATAAAGACAATAATCATGAAATATAAAAATAACAGTTTATATATATATATATAAACAAAATAGGAGTATATACTATGAGAGTAAAACCAAAGAACTTAAATATAATTTCATATATTAACGCGAGTATGAAAATTTTTCTATTTTCTCCTTCAAACGTGCATCATTGAATGAGTCTTTTCATCCATATTCATTCTTAAAATAGACATAAATATCAGAGTCATTGATCAAAGATCAGCAGACGAATATTTTATAACATTCAAATTTGTATAATGAATTCGATAACAAACAAAATAAGATAAATATGATGAACAAAACTATTATAGTATACTTTTAAATGACACTTTTAAGATTATTATAGTGTAGATGGATTAATTAGCTAAATTCAAGCTAATTTTACTTGGACGGACCATTTATTTTTAAACCAAAGTACTCCTATAAAAAATTACATGAATCTTGATCCTATTCGAATATCAAATTGGACTTATTTACCAGCATTACATTTAATATGTCCTCGTAAAGTTAAAAGTATACGTTGGGAGGAGAAGTTTTCAAATAATAGTTTCTTCGTATTTACATGCAGTTTAGGAAAAAATATATATATCTATTATCTGTAAAAATTCGTATGTGCGTCCCTCATAATATAAATGTCACTATTTATATAATAATTATTGTTTTTCACGGCCAAATGGACGAATTGGAGTGGGAGTTGTGGGATTGGGGCCAACGGACACGTGCAAATGATGGGAATGTCTTCTTCTGGTAATGATGATTTCCCACCGTTTCTTCCACTGTGTGGGCTCCACTCAGTACATCCCCAATATTATCTATAATGCTATCCAACTTTTTCTTTGACCACAATTAAACTCCCGTCAAATCACACACTTTTGATTATTGTTCTTATTAATACTGTTAAAACTTCTTTTCTGAATCGACGTCCAGTTTTTTCATATTTGGAACTAGGATTATGAAAAGAAAAAAATATTGTTAAAAATAAGTTGGAAAGAAAATAAAGAGTGTGGTAGATTTTATTCCAAATGGATTGAATTGATGGTTTTGAAATAATTCATAAACTATTTGTCTTTTATTGTTTTTTCATAAATTTTTCATGTAAAACTCTCCATCAATGTTGCATATCGACATAATATTATTTTAATGTAATTAAAGTTTTATATTTAATAATAAATTTAATTATTATTATTTAGACTTTTTATATATATCTAATGAAGATATCAGAAATAAGGAAAAAATTAAGCAAGTGAGTAAAGCAAAACTACCACCGGTTAAGAAAGAAAATGAAAACAAAAATGAGTGTTAAAATTGGATTAATTGATGAGACAATCAAAAGAAGTATAATTTAGATTAATTGACGAGAAAATCAAAAGAAGTAAAATAAGTTATGCTACAGTTATTTAAAAAAATTTATAAGTTTCTACATTTTATAAGGTATTTTTCGAATGTATAAGATGCAAGATATTATTTTTAAAGTAAGTTATTAAAGCGTTTGGATAAAATAAAATTTTAAAATTTTAAAATTATTAGTAATAGTAATTTTGTTATTAAAATGAATATTAAAGCAGTTTGTTTGTTAAAATCTTGAAAATAAGTTAGGATCTTTTCTTAGTTTTTTAAAAAAAAATTATAAGATTTTAATATCTTATTTTATGATTTTATAAACTTTTTAAAAAAAAAAATTATCAAACAGTACTTTCTAGCATCTTATAACATTTTAAACATCTTATAAGATGATTTGATGAGCTTATAAACTCACTCAAACGCTTTTTAACTTTAATTTAGTAAATTTAATTAAAATACAAAATCAGTTAACTCTAACCTCTGTTCATCATCATTAACATGGTCTCCTTTTTTAACTGAGAACGGGGTCAGTAAACTAATGGAAAATCAACACACCAGTAAAGGGAGGAGAAAGAACAGAAAATGCCCATTTTATCGACTGTTTAATATTTCAAAGTCGATATAAAATAATTAAATTTTTGCCTAAAAAAAGGGTTACTAAAAATTGATAAACAATGTTTGTGAAGACAATTGTAGAATATTTCCTTTCCCTTAGAGATCAATGATTCTACAGGGATGGAACACAAACTTTTTTGGCTAATAAGTCCATAATTACAGCTAATGATATTTTCACGTGCTATCCACATATATATATGATCAGTCTTAGTTAGCCCTAAAAGACGGTGTACAATGTACTTACCATATATGTAATCTCCCATTCTATCTTGATTATTACACCGCCACAAATTAAATGATAAAGTACACAAATTAAGTAGTTAATATTATATAATGGGTATTTATTAGTGTGTTTAAAGTTGTTTAGGTCTTGAGATCTCTCTATTTTTTATTTATTTATTGTATGAATTGGTTAATTGTGATTAAAGTTATTTGATCATCATTACAACATCGAGCTTAGGTTAGCATGAAAACGGTATCATATAACGCTGCTATGATTCTTGAATAACTTTGAAGAGTAAATGAATATTTCAATACAGTTCTGAATGTCCTAAAATAATCATAATTAACGAAATATGAAATATAAAATTTTCAGCTTTGTTAGATTCCCACATCGGTTAAGAAAATGAGTAGTGTCTCCATATATGATTTTGAATAATCTTCACCTCTTGAACTTAGCTTTTAAGATGAGTTAAGTCCAAGGTTTATTATTTGATATAGTATCAGAACCACCCATATCCTAACGTTGGGCTATCTATTTCGTATCATTTCATGCTCCATATGTTCATTTCTAAGCGTATGCAGACCCATATCCTGATGTTGGGCTCCCCAATGTTATAGGCTACCTATTTCGTATCATTTCATGCTCCATATGTTCATTTCTAAGCGTATGCAGACCCATATCCTGATGTTGGGCCACCTATTTCGTATCATTCCATGCTCTAAATTTCATTCTAAGCATACGCAGGGTGTGTTAGATTTTCACATCGGCTAAGTAAATGAGTATGATCTCTATATATGATTTTGGATAATGTTTACCTCTTGAACTAGTTTTTTAGATAAGTTAGCTTCAAAGTCAATTTTTTTATAAGCTTTTTTGGAATATCAAAAGCCTAATTATTTAGATCATAAATGTAAAATCAGTTGTTTGAGACATAATTAATTTGAAAATATATATTAAAATTTTGATATTCTTGCAATATATATGGCTTTGTTCTTTTACATTTTGGGTGTTTTCTAGAAAATATTTTGGAAGAATGGTTTTTGGAAGAAAATTTGGAGAATGTGCCAAGCGTTTCTTTTTGTTTTTGGAAAAACAGGAAAAATGAATTAAAAATGAGTTGCTTGTTTCTTTTTGTTTGGGATGAGACAAACTTTACTGTAGAGGTCAAATTAGTTTAATTTTTGTTGGATTTATAGAATAAAAGTGATTTTTTTTATATAATATATGTATATATATTTATAGTTAGATAATGTGTATGTATGTATGTATATATATATATATGTGTGTGTGTGTGTAACGATTGATACATGGTTGTAATAAAATGATATACAATTAATTTAATTGATGATTTATTATGAAATTTATATTTTTATAAACTTAACATTAGCAAATGATGTATTACTTGGAAGAAAAATACTTATTAATAAATATTAATTATTTATAAAATTATAGTTATATCTTAAGACAATAAAATTGGCTAATACCATAATTATGTCATAATTGTTAATTTCGGCTTATAGAAAAAAAATTATTGTACATTAATCATAAATTAATTACTATTTATTAATTAAAATACAATTATTTAACAATTTATTGTTTCTAATTTATGTACAAATAAAACTTAATTATTGATTTAAATAAAATAATTTATTTAATAATTTATATATGTAATACTTATAACAATTCATCAAGTTAAAAAAATAAATAATTTTATATTATATGAAATTAAATCATCTTAAATTATATATTAAATAAATAAATAAAATATTTAATTATATGTGAATGAAATATATATTAATTAATATATAAATAACAAGTGTTTAAATAATTAAATAAATTAATTTAATAGGTTATTTAATTATTTTAGCTCATTATTTAATTAATACATTATTTAGTAAATAAGTTACTTAGTAAACAATCAAACAATTTTTACTTAAATTTAATCAATTTTCTCAATAACTATTTTAATTATATTAATATTTATTTATTAAACTTAACATATTATTCAATAATAATTAAATTTGTTATTATAATTTTAAATTAATCTAAAGATTAATATTTAATAAAGATTATTTTTTGGAGAATATTAATTTATTTATTATATCAAATTAAAACATCTTAAATTATTTATTCAATGAATAAATGTAATATTTAATTAATATATTAAATATTAAATATAAATAAATACATTATTTAATTAATAAGTAATTTAATTAATTAGTTTAATTAATTTAATACGTTATCTAGTAAATAAGTAATAATATAAATAGTATTTAATTAAATTTAATTTTTTACTATTAATTTAATTAAATTTTTAAACATAAGTTTTAGAATTTTATATTTACTAAAAATTTTAATATATATGGATGAGTTAAGTAAGATAGTAACAAATGAATTAGTCTTGTGAAAGGTAGAATGAGGAAGTAAAGGGGTAGGTGGGGGAACGTGTGGTTTTTAGTATATAGAGTATTTTGAGATTGTTTTGGTAGGGGTTTTTTGCGTATAGATTTTTTGTATTTTGATAGAATAATTGAAGAATGTGTATACTTTTTGGAATTATTTTAGGAGTTGAAAAATATTTTGAAAAAATATAAAAGAACAAGCACTATATATATATATGTATTTTTTATTTTTTTTATTTTTTTTATTTATTATTTTTTTTCTTTTACCTTTAATAAGAATCAATCATTTGAAAGTTTAAGAGAAAATATTTTGTCATAAAACTGGGCCGTCTCAAACTTTTATATTGGCCTTCAAACTAAGTCACAAACACCTATTAGTTGGTACCATTCGAGCTAAAATTTATTATTGTTCCTATATAGTTCGAACTATTTATGGGGTATTAGGCATCAAAATTTGGATTTTTATAGATAAGGAAGAGGAATAAGAAAAGTTTAATTGTTTTCCCTTCTATCCATTGATAGAACAAAAAAGGCAAACTCGTTTATTCTTTTTCTAGGGCATATAAGTTTCATTCATTTATAATAAAAAAAATTATTTTCAAAACATGTGATTCTTTAAATTAATAATATAACAGACCAATTTCAATTATACAAAAAGTTTTATTTTTTATTTATTTAAAATTCCACACCCAATTAAATAACTACCTTAATTTTAGGATAGAAAGAATACAACGTAGAAAAGTTGTCCAACTTTTTTTCTTTTAAGTTGTTATTTGTCAAACGTGATCACAGAATATATTCCCCATTTCTTTTTTATTTTTATTAAAGATAAGACTTCCAATAGTGCAATTATTTTTTTTTGTTTCAATGAAGTGACAACTACGTAGATTTTTAGGTGCAAAATCATGAGCCCCTAAGAAACTAGGCAAAAGATAAGAATTTCGTGATTGATGGGAGTCTAGTATAATTTTTCGGTCACTTGGACATATTCATATGTTATTCTTATACTGATATTCAATATTTCGGGACAAAATCCAATGATCCCATTGTAATCTTAAAATGTCAATATTTGTATCATTATTCCACAAAATAGTTTGACCAATTGTATCTGGAAATTTAGGAATTTAGGACGCATCAATTGTACATTTTCCTCTAAAATGGCCCACCCATGTTGTATGCAGTTCTGGGTGCGAAACGGTTCGTTTTTTTTTTTATTTCAGCAGAACATACTAGAAGACCAGTTGAGGAGACGGAATGCAAGAGAAAGGGCCAAGGATCACTAATTTACTTATTTGATGTGGGAATCTAATACACTTTTTACATGTTTAAAAATGAATATTTGAAGCGTGAAATAATATGAAATAGGTGGTCCAACAACATTAGACAGCCCAACACCAACAATGAGTGACTCTGATACTATATCAAAAAATGAATTTTATGCCTAACTTGCTTTGAAAGTTAGCTCAAGAGGTGAAGATTGTCCAAGGTCATATGTAGAGACTACTACTCATTTTATTTAACCGATATGTAAATCTAATATTTTGAGATAAAAAAAAAAGTATGATCAAGATAACGATTCAATTCAAATTGTAAAATTTAACGAAAACTGAGCTTAAATCCAATTAAAATGTGAATTTAGAAAAAAAAATTATATTAGTCTATAAATATATTTGGCTACATGTTTATCATTACATTTAAATAGTCGGATTAATTAATTAATTTGCCCGATCATTGCACTTAAGTGAAAGGAAGAATTGATCAAGACATGTACTACAAGAAAAAAAATTGATTAATGAAGGTATTGAAAATTCTCATTCATCATTATAAATATTAAATGATAAAAGATTTTGTTTCATATCAAAGATAATAATTACTATTAATAATTAATAACATATGTTATTGATAAAAAATAAAAAAAGGTTTTGTACAAAATCATAGTGACATTTTTTTGTTGTTAGTTGTCCATAACAACAACTTAAAGTACGAATTCTTATACGTGTGATGTTTGGATTCGAACTCTAATGAACTCTAGATGTATATACATGTATAAATAAGTGGGAAAAAAAAAACTTAAAGTACTAATTCTTATCATTATTAAATTATTATTGTAAAAAAAATAAAATAAAATTATAACTATCACTTAAATGTCATTAAAAATATCATTAATGAAAACGTTTAAGACAGAAGAGAAAGCTGAAAGAAAAATGCATTTCAAGTGAAGCAAACCAACCTTTCTCAATAATCTTCAGAGGGAAATTCTAACAAAAGTTATTTACATTATTTATATATTATTTTACTAATTATTCTTCTCTGTGGCAAGGCAGGAGAAAAATTAATCTACTTAACTATGCAATTTTACACTGTATACTTCCTTTCCACAATAGTTTCTCCATGCAAGATTGATGAAGATTGCTTTTAAATAGGGTAAATTGGTTTTACCCATGTGAAAATGAAAAAGAGTAAAATTATTTTTATGAAGAAAAAAAAAAAGAGAATCCACATCTTAATATATTTAAAAAAGTAGCAAATTATCTTTCTTCGTCTATCTGTGTAGCTCACTCGTGGCAAGTGCCGTTGATTTTACAATTTTTGCTATATAAATGATAATTTTACCCTAACTATCAATCATTGGATCATTTGAAAAAAATTAATGATTCAAATTTGTTCTATATATAAAAAATATAAATTATATAAATATATCTTTATATATACATGCATGTCTATATATATACACACACATATATTTATTAAATATATCCTCATCCCCACCCCACCCCCACACCCTCGTCCGCCCTCCACCCCTTTGGCTGCTGCAATGGAAATGGCAGCCTCAACGGCAGCAGCCGTAGCGGCCGTGCCGCTGCCAACTGGTGGAAGGCGGGGCAGCGGGGTGAGGGTGGCGGTGGGGTAGCAGAATGAGAGGGCTGTCGGGTGGGGATGGGGGTATATATATATATATTATATGTATTTATAAATATATATTTATATGCAAAAAATATTGAATATCTTTATGTATATTTATACATAAATATATTATTTATATATTTATGTATAGAAATCTATAATATATAATATATTTATATATAGATATATATAAATATATAAAGAAATAACAGTAATTTCTTTAAATTTAAAAATAAAGAAATTGGTGTGAAGGAAATGAAAGAATATATATGAAATTAGAATTTTGGCACATTTGATGCATGTGCTAAAATTTTTATAAAATTTTTTGTATGATAAAAATATTTATTTATTTATTATATATAATATAATTTTGTTTTAATAATTTTAATATATTTATTTACTCTTTTATAAATAAAAATAAAAAATTTATAATAAAATGGTAACTCTAGGCATAAAATAGGTGAGTTATAAATATTATATATTTATATAAATATGAATATATATTGTATATAAATATACATATATACATAATTATACTATATATTTATATAATATATATTTGTATTTATATAATACATATTTATATATAAAAATATATAAAAGCAAAAAAAATAATTTAGAAAAAATGAAACTACAAAAATTAAGAATAATTTTTTTTTAAATTTAAAATAAAAAATTGGTGTGAAGGAGATGAAAGAAGATATATGAAAAATATTTCTTCAAGAAAAAAAATAAAATAAAGATATATGAAAATATATATATTTAAAATAAATAAATTAAACTAAAAGAATATGAATTAACTAAGGTTAGTATAGTCATTATACATTAAAATTAGGTTAGATTGCAGCAAATAAGAAGAGGGAGGTGATGCGTATAATTTTCAAAAGTATAAGGAGGTTTTTGGCCTTTTTTTCTTTTATTAAGAGGTTTTTTGTTTTTTTTCATTTTTACAGGTAGGTAAAATGAAATTTGTCCCTTTTAAGTACCCCTATTCAAGATCAATCGGATTATTAGTTTCGTAATCAGGGTCCAATTATTTGTTGAGAGAATATGAGAAAATTAAGGTAAAAAAAGAGAATTTTTTTCCCCAACAATTTATTTGTTGAAGCGGTCTTACAGTCAATATAGAATCAAAGCCTGACAAATAAGCTTTTTGATTAAATTGAAATGTATGGATGATATATGTCAGGAACATCAGGAAAAACAACAAATAAAAAATAAAAAAAATCGTTACGTTATTTCCATTGTTGATTAGACATGCATGCATTATAGTCTGATGAAAATAATAGAATACCTTATCATGTGCTAAAAAGTCAAATTTGTTCAACAATAACTTGTTTAAATGTTCAAAAATCAAATTTATTTACTGTTTGCATGGCTGAAATTTTTCTGCCAATTAAAGACTGCCATTGCCGAGTTGTTAGAACCTTCTTAATTTATTCTTTCTTCTCTCGCGACCCCATGTACTTGCCATTTCCATATCTTGTGGAAAATGGAGATAAAATAATCCCAAGTTTGATCTTAAATTTTAATGTACAAAATATGAAGATTTTTTTTTTTTTTCCACTTCAAATGATGTAATTCTATGTCTTAATATTTACATCTTTATATTTTTTTTTTCTTTTTCCTCACTGTTTTCCTTTGACCCAGATATACCATAAGAATATACTCAATATTGTTAGGCAAAGAATTGCATTAATTTTGAGTTTTTAGAATTAATTGTGACAACATTGTATTGTGCCATGGAAATTATTTTTACAAAAGTAGAACCCAATAAAGTTGATTGTGCTTTTCTCTCTAAAAATAAAATAAATTTACTATGCTACATAGCCGCATATCCGATTCATAAAAATTTTAATTTTCTTGATTAGTACTTCTATTATCATGCAGTACCAATTGAGTTCCATTATTCAAACATGGACGTTGATCACAAAATGTGCAGAATCATGCAAAAAAAAATTTATTATTATTATCAATTTGGGTTGTATTTTCTATCTTGTATAAATAATGTGTACCTAAAAACTAAATTAAAATTTAAAAGAAAATCTCAAAATATAAGAAAACAGGATGAGAAAGGTCACGACACATGAGTTGGTGGATTTAAACTATTTGGGAAATTGGAGCAACAGTTCCCAATGATAAAGAGACAGATAGAGATAGATAAATAAATATGTATACATGGCTATCCCTTACAACACAAATAAAAAAGAATATATATGTTATTCTATTTTAGTAATTTTTCCCCGTAAGTTTCAACACACACAAATTAAAAAAAGACTGCATTCAGTTGTTGTCAGGGACACACACCATATCCGTATCTTGAAAAGGAGAAAGTGTTTGCATATTGAAGTTTTGGGATTGGAGGAATTTGTTTTGCATTCCCTCTCTCCTTACTTTACATTTTATAAAGTTGAGAGGAAAAAATGAGAGAATAGGCCAACCCACCGAAAAGCATGTATTTGTATAGGACAACTTATCATGAAAGCAAGAAAATTTTAACCAGCTTGATTAGACTGCCCAACCACACGCATATACATACATGTAATTCGATATATATCATCACCCACCCCACCCCAACCCCGACCCAATTTGAATATGCACTCCAATTATGGTTTTTTTGAATAAAATTTATAAGGACAAAAAGATAAATGGGTCTCTGTGCTTCATATGATCAAACTATTTTAAGTCTATACTTAGAGTGCAGACAAAGATGCACAAAGATATATGGATATTAAGGACTCTTGCTCAATTTTAAATGACAAAGAGTTGACTGACTATATACATGAATAATAATGTTAAATATAATATTTATGTTAAACAAATTTTATTATCACTTGTGGCATGTTATTAGTAATGACTTTTATATTTAGTATTTTGTCACTAGTACTGTTCTTTGTTGTTATCATATATATATATATATATATATTTTGATAATAGATTAATCCAATTCTGAATTCAACTCAAAATTTTTAACATAATTCAAATACTTAATTACTTTTTGAATTTTTTAGTAAGTGATAATGTTTAATATATATATATGTATATGAAATGCTAACTTAAAGTAGTGTTATATTAGGATATATGGTGTAGAGTTCTGTTCTCATATGAAAAACATCTCGACTGGTTGGTGAAGAGGAAGAAGACTAAACTATGCGCAAATCTTATACTCTTTAAGTTTTTAATGTACAATGAGATAACATATAATCAATAATAAAAAATAAAAATAAAAAAAGAAATATGAAAAGAAATATTAACATGTATGATTAAAGGACATACACTATGTTTGCTTTTCTACAATAGCCTAGATTTTCCCACCATCCACCCTCCTCTCTAGAGATCACTTTTCATTTCTCTTTTTAAAATGGAAATCTCAAGTCAACCTCATCTCATCATTTGGTCTTGGTTAATCTAGCCACAATCCCCCACTTTTTTCTCCCTTTCCCTTTATTTTCTTTTCTCTCCCACAATCACACCAGCTTTCTATATAACCCCTACATTTTCCCATCAAATGTCACCCATGAGAGTGCAAGGCATGAAGGTGCACCAGTTCGCTCGTGGCTTTTGGGAACACGAACCCACCTCCCTCACGCTCGGCTGCAAGCGGCTGCGCCCGCTTGCTCCTAAGCTAACCTCCTCCACCACTGCCACCACCACCGCCGCAAACACTTTTGACCTCAAGAGTTTCATTAGACCTGAAAGTGGTCCTAGAAAACCTGGTTCCTCGGATTATCAGAAGAAAGAATCTCCTCAGGTAATATAGTCTCTTCATGTGCTAGTCACATTTTGCATGCCTGTTTTTGTTATAAATAATAATTGTAACTTCACATCATACACGCTTTTGCATGCAAGACGCGCTCTGGCACGCACACACACACTACTCACACAATACACCTCATAGTGCGTGTATAAAATTGCAAATACATGCAGGGAGGGACAGACAGAGAAAAGAGCTTGTAGAAGCAGTCGATCCCTATTAAATATATTCTCGTTAATTAAACTTTAAATATCTTTTTCTAGAAAATTAATAATAAAATTGTTCTTCATATTTTGTAAAAATTCGTTTTTGTGCACGAAAATTAAAATTCATGATTTTTGTCCCGAAACATGCATTAGGTATTATATATACGTACTCCATAAGATGCTAGTAAGTTTCTTCTTGTGTGGGCCGCAAAATTTGAAAATGTTGCCCTGAATTTGGCATTATTTCAAAAGGAAGTTGAATTTTGAATAATTTCCATGTGTTCGGTACAGGCGGAGGCGCAGCCCGGCGGGACTCGGTGGAATCCAACGCAAGAGCAGATAGGAATACTGGAGATGCTGTATAGAGGCGGGATGCGTACCCCCAACGCACAACAAATCGAGCAAATTACCGCACAGCTTGGAAAGTATGGGAAGATAGAAGGCAAAAACGTGTTTTATTGGTTTCAAAACCATAAAGCGCGCGAGAGGCAGAAGCAGAAGCGTAATAGCCTCGGCCTTAGCCACAGTCCCAGGACTCCACCTTCTCCATTTAGCAACACTAGTACTACTAGCCTATTATTTTCCGCAAAGGTAATTTTGATTTTAATTTATTATATTCTGTCACATTTTTGTTATAATTATTTTTTAAAAATAAGTGGATGAAAATTCTGAATTCTTGCAGGGTGGTGGAGTGGAGGAATTAGATTGCAGCCCATACAAAAGAAAGTGCAGGTCATGGGGATTTGATCAGTGCTTAGAAGAAGATAACAGATATTGTACAGAAGAAGGAGAAGAAGAAGGGGAAGATAGGACCCTGAAGCTCTTCCCTTTGCACCCAGAAGGAAGATCTAGCTAATTATTATTGATTAATTTAGAATCAATTAATTTTAACTTAATTGTGGTTCATTTGTAATTTGCTTTGATATTTCTCCTGCATGTTGATCAGTTCAATTATATTTCTAGCTAATTACTTTTTTCTTAATTTCTTTCAAGAGGGGAAGAAATTCAGACAAGTTGTTGTATGAACCATTTTTCTGTCTATCCTGATTGTTTCTTATCCATCTGAAAGGTCTGAAAGCAAAGTGCTGTTTTACCTCTTTAGAAGTCGTGTAACTTTTGACTAAAATTAACATTAGAACACTGAAGTCCATGCACTTTACGGTAAAATTTTTATATGAATTTAATTTGGTGTGGAAAAATTAAATGGTTCTTGTTATATTATTATTATGTTAATATATAATAGAATTTATAATTTTTTACATAAGGTTATTCGAATAATTTTATAATTTTCCTTCTTTTTTCTTAAATTATATGATGATCTGCAACCTCTTAAAGTAATATATTTATATATAATGTAATTGGAAATTATAAAAATAAAATTATAATCATCATTAGTGGCTTGTGGGGACAAAATACGTGTGAATGCAGACAGGACATCTTAGAGGGAAAGGAATTTAAAAAGATCATCTAATTTTTTGTTGGCATGTGTGGATATATTTTTTTAATACAAAAGTGCAAGACATATAATTTCTTTAATTTCACTGTATCGTTCCGTGAGTAATGGGGAATAATTATATTATATACGATTTTTTTTTTATTATTCTTTGTTAAATGATGTGAATGGTACCACATTGAGAGTAAATTTTTATATTTTATATTAATGTAGTTTAATTTTGTTGTTTAACACCGATAGTAGGCCTGTAAATGGGTAAAATTTTGTCCTACCCAAGTCGATACCTAAACAATATCCAAAATTAATACCCATTTACCTACCTTACCCACTTAGACCCATTACCCATTGATTATGTGCATTAGGTCTGTTGTTTGGACTCATCGCTCTCGGGTCGGGTCGGGTCCAGACCCTACTCTTTTTCTTTTCTTTTTTTTTTTTTTTCAAATTCTGGTTTTTTTTTTTGCTGCTATTTTCCAAAAGAATTCTTGATTCAATGTATTTGACATATAATTAATATTTCTTCACTTAATAATGGGAGTGAGGTAGGCCTGTCAATGAAATGGGTAGGATATTGCCCCATCCAAATCCACACCATAACATACCTAAATAATTAAACCCTATGTTTACCATATCCTACTCAATCCATAGACCTAATTAGATCCATACCCTAAAATACCCAAATAATAGACCCTACCCTATCAAACCCACGACCCATTGGGTCTATAGTTGGGTCTAGTTTATTAGACCAAATTTTTTAATTGTGTTTTAATCTGACTAATTTTTTTATCTTTCTCAAATTTTCTTATTGTCAATCAAAATACTAAAATTACCTAATATTTGAATGCTAGAGTAATTTATTAATATTGACTAATTTTTTTCGCCATATTTTAAAAATATTAACTCGATTTTTTTAAATTAAAAAAGAGTATGCATTTAATTTTTTTATGTATACATCAAATTTATATGGTTTGTATGAAAAGAAAGTATCATCCAAACATCCAAATTGGAATGTGTAAACCAATGTGTAAGAAAGAATTTTACTATTTCAGATAAATTAAGAAGTACAATAATTATAAATAAATAAATTTAAAATAATTGAAAATTTTTTTATTTTATATATATTAAAAATTTAAGTATACACTTCAAGTATGCCATGATTATTAGTATAAATTTAATTTTGATATGACTAATTTGGATTAACTAGTTAAATTTGAGTATTTAAAAAATGAGTAATTTTAAGGTATAGGATGTATGGATAAGTTTTGCATATAAATATAATTACACCTATTCAATTATTTTTAATAAATTTTTTGGTTTAGATTTGACGAAAATAGTATCTAAATAAAGTTCTATGAGTAAAAAAGATTAAAGTTGGGAAGGAGGGAGTTGGAACATGGGTATTTGATATTGGGTATTTTTTGGGTATTGAGTATTTGGGTATTTTATGGATATGACCCTACCCTTACCTATTCTATTTGTCTGGATAGGATTTGGGTCTCATATCTATTTATTGGGTAAGAATATGGGTATTGTACTATTGTCATGGGTATGAGTAGGGTAAAGCCCTATTGTAAACATATTAAATTTTTGATCAATTGAGAGGTGATACATGTAAAATAATATATTAAATATTAATTTAAAATTTTCATTTTAAATTTTGGGATTTATTAAATTTAATTCCTAAAAAATAAATAGTTAATTTTAATTAATAATTTAATGTTTATTTTATATCAAAACAAGCATTGACACGTGTCAAAGATGAAGTGTTTACATTTATGAACCAATCAAATCAAAAATATTTGATATTGATATTATATTTTAATGTTTGATATTATCAAATGAAATATTATCTCTTGATATTTGATAATATTTTATCAAAGAGATAACCTTTGAAGGAGTTCAAGTCAATCAGAAGTCTTCCATCAAACACCTATATAAATGGGTGATTCCAGCTCATTCAACACAACACAAATTCCAGCAAATGAGAGAAACTTTGAAGGAGTCCAACAATTCTCTCAAGCAAATTCAAAGGAGATCCACGACGTTTAAGGCGTTCTTCACAAAATCCACATATTTTTGGCGTTTGATTCGAGATTAAGGTGCGAAGCCCCCGAATTGGCATTATTCTACTCAAATCAAATTCAAAGGAGATCCACGGCGTTCAAGGCGTTTTTCGTGAAATCCATATATTTTTGTCATTTGATTCGAAATTAAAGTGCGAAGCCCTTGAATTGGCTTTATTCTATTCAAATCAAATTCAAAGGAGATTCACGACGTTCAAGACGTTCTTTGCGGAATCCATATATTTTTGGCGTTTGATTCGAGATTAAGGTGCGAAGCCCCCGAAGTGGTGTTATTCTATTCAAATCAAATTTAAAGGAGATCCACGATGTTTAAGGCGTTATTCGCGGAATCCATATATTTTTGGCGTTTGATTCGAAATTAAGGTGCGAAGCCCTGGAATTGGTGTTATTCTATTCAAGCAAATTTAAAGGAAATTCACGGCGTTTAAGGCGTTTTCGCGAAGCTCAAGATTATATTTGGAAGGGAAAAATTAGAGGATTAGATTAGAGATAGAATCCACAGTTGATTAATTGATTTTGATTTTATTTTATTTGTACAATTTTTCTTATTTTGTAATTTTAATTTTTTGCAGACAAGAAAATTTGTTGTTACAAATTTTGGCACGCCCAGTGGGACTATCTCTACCTCTCATCTCTTTCCTTCATCGAAGATTGAATTATCATGGCTACCAACAAGACTGTTGCATTGAAAATGACTACCTTAAATTCCATAAACGCTAGAGCAAGAAGTGTTGGCGTCACCACAAGGAGTATGTCCAAAAAGTCGCAATCATCTTCAAAGTTAAATCATTCACTTGAAGTTGTGGAAAAGGCATTGTTGCATGCTATTGATACTAATAAAGGTGGTGGAGACTCAAAGGAAGAATCAACTGCATCCACTCCTTGCTCAACCTCAAGTTCCTCAAGCATAGTGACAGTGATGGTGACAAGTGCTACGACTTTGGATGAACAAATTGCTAATTTAACGAAGATTATTGAAGGGCTAGCAAAGCATGTCCAAGAACAAGATTCTCAAATCTCCAAGTTGATGAACAAAGCGAATAATGCTGAGACTAGTCGCGTGATGGAGAAACAAATAGAGGCTCAAGATGAAGTCGAAACATCCACAAAGAGGCAGCTAGTTGAAAATGAAAAGCCTAAAACAAAGGAACTACAAGTTTCCACCGATGGACTAATTCCCGTTGACCAACTGAGGGAGTTTATCATGGGAACTATCAAAGACAAATTTGAAGGAAGCTCTAAGTCATTTATGACGTATTCCAAGCCATATACTCAAAGGATTAACAACTTAAAGATGCCGACTAGTTATCAGCCACTAAAGTTTCAACAATTTGATTGCAAAGGCAATCCAAAGCAACATGTGGCTCATTTCATTGAAACTTGAAACAATGCCGGGACATATGGAGATCACTTAGTTAAGCAGTTTGTTCAATCCTTGAAGGGCAATGCTTTTGATTGATACACTCACTTAGAAGCAGACTCAATTGATAGTTGGGGACAATTGGAGCAAGAATTTCTTAATCGTTTCTATAGTACCCGAAGGACATTCAGTATGATTGAACTCACTAATTCCCGCCAATGGAAAGAAGAGCTAGTCTCATTGATTACATTAATCGCTGGAGAAATTTAAGCCTTAATTGTAGAGATAGATTGTCTGAGGCTTCAGCCATCGAGATGTGCATTCAAGGGATGCATTGGGGACTTCGATATATTCTGCAAGGAACTCAACCCAAAACATTTGAAGAATTGGCTACTCGAGCCCATGATATGGAGTTAAACATGTTTGCTAGCGGAATAGAAGGGCCACCAATTCAAGAGCCTCGTAAGTCTAAGGAAAAACAAGAATTCAAGAAAGGGGGCAAACCTCTTGCCAAAGCGCAGAGTAAAGAAGCTATGTCGGTGAATGCAATACCCATCAAGTTTCGTACGAAGGTAGAAAATGCAAAGGACGAAAGGAATGATGTCTCCTACAAAAAAGGACAAAGAAAATTAACTTCAAAAGAGATGCAGGCTAACACATACCCATTCCTTGATTCGGATGTCTCTGGAATATTTGATGATTTGCTAAATGCAAATCTCATAGAATTACCTGAAATGAAGAGAGCTGAAGAAGCTGCAAAAATTGATGACCCAAAGTATTGCAAGTACCATCGGTTGGTGGGTCACCCAATCCATGACTGCTTCGTATTCAAAGATAAAGTGATGCAATTGGCCCGACAAGGAAAAATCTCACTTGAGGAAGATAATGCCACCTCAAATCATGCTACTATTGAGGTTGAAAAGGGTGTGCTTGGTGATCACAACAGTAACATTGCGTGTTGCATGATAAGTGAAGAAAGGATCCCTTCTAGTGAAGCATTTCTATCAGATGAAGAAAATCATGATATGACTGAGGAGTGCATGTCGGCAACGACTTTCACTGATGAAGACTTGTTGCTTGGCTTCAAATCCCACAATAGGCTATTGTTTGTAACTGGCTATGCTCGTGAGCAGAAGATAAATAGAATTTTGATTGATGGAGGCTCTGCAGTCAATATCTTGCCATTATGTGTGTTGAAGGATTTAGGAATCCCCACAGATGAGTTGACAAACAGTCGCCTAATGATCCAAAGGTTCAATCAAGGGGGCAAAGGGCTCTCGGAATAATAAGAATAAAGTTACTGATGGACGATATGTTGTCAACGACATTATTTCATGTCATAGATGTCAAGACGTCATACAATATGCTTTTAGGCCGACCTTGGTTACATGAAAATGATGTAGTTCCTTCTACTTGGCACTAATGTTTCAAATATTGTTGAGAAGGTGTGGTAAAGAAAGTACTTGGAGATAGCAAACCTTTCACTGAAGCTGAATCAAACTTAGCAGATGCCAAATACTACACTGAAAGTATGAAAACCGCCAAGGCTAAAGAACAAGAGGAATCCAGGCAACAAGATGATCTTGATGGAGGAAACAATGTTACAGACTTGACTCCAACATGCAGCGGTAAAGATCACATAAAGAGAGAGTCATCTCTGGTAGGATCTGAGTTATTGAAAGAATTGACGTTTCCCATAACCAAGCTTGATGTGAAGAAGCCATCCTCTCAGCCGCTAAAAGGGTTTGTTCGTGCAACTCAAGGAGTCGAGAAGGAATACGGAGAATCTCTGCATCTTCAAAATGAGACTTGCTTTGATCCAAAAGCTTATAAACTTCTAGTTAATGTTAGATATAATTCGCAATAACATTCCATTTTAGGAAAACTCCCTCCTGAGGCTTCTGGAAAGCAAACATATGGGCTTAACACTACCTAAAAGATGTTGAAGGAAAAGGGTCATAGTGTTCAAAGCTCTCGAACGGGACTTGGATTTGTCCCTCAAAATCCTATTCGTATTGCGATTAGGAGAGCTAGTAGTAATCATATAGTTGGAGGGGAATTTTCCTCAACAAATGATGTTTTTGATGAAAATGGGAAGAAAGTCCTGTGAATCTCAGTTTTTGATAGACTTGGAAAGTTGCGGCATAAAAGAACCCAAATCGGAGATTGAATTCATTCAAAATGCCAAAGTATTTGAAGTGGGTTAGCGAGCCAAAAAAGCTAAGGAGTTCAATTCCTTCACGCATAAAGCGGTGCTCTATTTTGAATATATCATGTGGTAGAACCATGAAGGTTAAATTGCAAACCATTATTTTCACACGAACTCAAATGGACAAAGAAGACGATAAAGAAAGTGTGGCCTCTTCATATCATACTGTTGATAATACTAGTCAGCCAACTCGTCAAAATGCTATAGATCGTCTTTTCAAGCATATCTCCAGGCTTGTTCGCAGCGGTTACATAAGCGCAAAAGATGGCGCCATGAAGACGGTTCATATAAGAAGAAAGGGTGGACAAACAAGGGCATATGTGGAATTCAAGAAGATTGAGCCCGTGGAATAAGATATTGCGCCAGCCTACCATATCACTTTGAGTGAAGAATTGTTAATTGAAGAAGAAGATGCTAAAATTGCTCCTCTTGAGTTCGAAGAAGGTGTTAAAGCTACTGTAAATGAATTGAAAGAGATCAATTTAGGTGATGCCAATGACCCTCGGCTTATCTACCTTAGTGCTTTGTTGACTGCTAAAGAAGAAGAAATATATATTGAGTTATTACATGAATTCAAAGATATATTTGCATGGTCGTACAAAGAGATGCCTGGGTTAGATCCAAATGTGGCAGTCCATCATCTATCAGTAAAGAAAGGAACTCGTCCAGTCAAACAAGCTAAACGGCGGTTCCGCCTTGAACTGGTTCCTTTAATTGAAGCTGAAGTGAACAAGCTCATCGAGGTTGGATTCATTCAAGAAGTCAAGTATCCAACATGGATCTCCAGCATTGTCCCAGTAAGGAAGAAAAATGGACAGATTCGAGTTTGTGTTGACTTTAGGGACTTGAATGGTGCTTGTCCTAAGGATGATTTTCCATTGCCCATTGCTGAACTCATGATTGATGCCACCACAGGGCATGAAGCACTATCATTTATGGATGGATCATCCAGATATAATCAAATACGTATGTCACCAAAAGATGAGGAGTTGACGGCATTTCAAACTCATAAGGATATATATTGCTATAAAGTGATGCCGTTTAGGTTGAAGAATGCTGGTGCCACATATCAAAGAGCTATGCATAAGATTTTTGATGATATGCTCCACAAGAACATTGAATGTTATGTTGATGACGTGGTTGTTAAGTCCAAAAGGCGAGAAGATCATCTCCAAGATTTGAGACAAGTTTTTGAGCGCCTAAGAAAATATCAACTCAAAATGAACCCATTAAAGTGTGCATTTGGAGTGACATCGGGGAAGTTTTTGGGATTCATCGTTCGTCATCGAGGCATAGAAATCGAGCAAGCAAAGATTGATGCAATTTTGAAAATGCCAGAACGTCGAGACATACATGAACTCAAAAGTTTGCAAGGAAAATTAGCTTATCTTCGGAGATTCATATCAAATTTAGCTAGTTGGTGTCAACCATTCAGCCGTCTGATGAAGAAAGGCGTTCCATTTGAATGGGATGAAGCTTGTAGCAATGCTTTTAATAGTATAAAAGTTTATCTGATAAGGCCTCATGTGTTGGTCGTACCAGTACCTAGACGCCCACTGATCCTTTATATCGCTGCTTAAGAACGTTCTGTTGGAGCTTTACTAGCATAGGGAAATGATGAAGGAAAGGAAAGTGCCTTGTACTACTTGAGCAGGATGATGATGCCAAATGAGGTGAAATACTCACCAATTGAGAAAATATGTTTGGCTCTAATTTTTGCAATCCAAAAGTTGAAACATTACTTTCAGGCACATACTATCTGTCTTGTCTCAAAAGCAAATCCATTAAAATATGTCATGTCAAAACCTGTCCTCTCGATAGACTCGCAAGATGGTATCTTCAGTTGCAACAGTTTGTGGTGCCCACCAATCTGGTCCAAAATTATATTTTCGAATAAAAAGAATGGGCTATTACTGGCCAACAATGGTAAAAAAATGCATGGATTATGCTCAAAAAAGTCAAGCCTGCCAATTTCACGCAAATTTCATTCACCAACCACCCGAGCTATTACATCCAACTGTCGTTTCATGGCCATTTGATGCTTGGGGATTAGATGTGGTTGGGCCCATGACAAAGTCTTATGCTGTGCACTTGTATATATTGGCTGCAACAGACTATTTCTCTAAGTGGGTTGAAGTAATACCCCTCAAAGAAGTAAAGAAGGAAAATATTGCTGACTTTATCAGCATCAACATTATATATCGCTATGGGGTTCCTCGATACATAATCATTGATAATGGAAAACCCTTTAGTAATAGTCTGATAGATAAACTTTGTCAAAAGTTCAATTTTAAGTAGAGGAAATCTTCGATGTACTATGCCGCGGCTAATGATCTTGCTGAGGCATTCAATAAAACTCTGTGCAATTTGTTGAAGAAAGTAGTCTCAAAGTCGAAGAGAGATTGGCACGAAAGGATTGGAGAAGCTTTATGGGCATATCAAACTACTCATAGAACACCTCCACAAGCAACTCCGTATTAATTGGTTTATGGTGTTGAAGCCGTTTTACCACTTAAGCAGCAAATTCCATCATTAAGGATAGCCATACAAGAAGGATTGACTGAGGAAGAAAATGCACGCTTACGTCTTGAAGAATTGGAGACCTTTGATGAGAAGGTTGGAAGCACAACAGATACTTGAATGTTATCAAGCTAGAGTCTCTAGAGTATTTAACAAGAAGGTGCGATCACGATCTTTTCAAGTTGGAGATTTGGTGCTTGCTGTGAGAAGGCCCATCATCATAACTCATCGAATTGGGAATAAGTTCACATCAAAATGGGATGGTCCTTATGTTGTCAAAGAAGTCTATACAAATGGTGCATATAAGTTAGTTGCTGAAGATGGATTAAGAATTGACCCTATAAATGAGAAGTTCTTGAAGTGCTACTATGCATAAAGTTGGGAGATTGCTCCTTGACGCACGAGCCTAAACTGCATATTGCTCCTTCACGCACGAGCCTAAACTGCATATTACTCCTGACTCGCATGAGTATAAACTATGAACGGTACCCACCAAAGATAGTGTATGTGGTTAAACTGCTAACTTATCCCACCAAAGGTAGTGCATGTGGTTAAACTACTAACTTACCCCACTAAAGGCATTTTATGTGGTTAAAATATCAAATACCCCACCTAGTCTAAGGTGGTTAAGCAATGGATACTCCTGGCCTGCATGAGTATAAATTGTGAACGGCACCCCCTTAAAATATTGATTTCTTTGAACTACGTTATGAGTTGATCCCTTTATTGGGTACATAGGCAGTTTAGATATTTTCTAAGTTTAGTCATGAGTTTATTTTAAACATATTTTTCCTTGGCTTCATTAAAAAAAAAAGTAGTTTTTATTGAGTTTGAGTTTTTAGTTTATTAAGTTTTCTTAAAAAAAAAAAAAAAAAAAGGTAGTTTAGATTTTTTTTTATGAAGTTTGAGTTTTTAGTTTATTAAGTTTTCTTTAAAAAAAAAGGAGTACTTTAGTTTTTTTTATTAAGTTTGTGTTTTTAGTTTATTAAGTTTTCCTTAAAAAAAAAGTAGTTTAGTTGGTTTGAGTTTTTAGTAGTTTAATTGTTTTTATTAAGTTTGAGTTTTTAGTTTATTAAGTTTTCTTCAAAAAGAAAAAAAAAGTAGTTTAGTTGTTTTTATTAAAGTTTGAGTTTTTAGTAGTTTAATCGTTTTTATTAAGTTTGAGTCTTAGTTTATTTTTATATACAAAAAAAAGTAGTTTAGTTGGTTTGAGTTTTTAGTAGTTTAATTGTTTTTTTTAATTAAGTTTGAGTTTTTAGTTTGTTAAGTTTTCTTAAAAAAAAAAAAAAAGTAGTTTAGTTGGTTTGAGTTTTTAGTAGTTTAATTGTTTTTATTAAGTTTGAGTTTTTAGTTTATTAAGTTTTCTTCAAAAAAAAAAAGAAAAAGTAGTTTAGTTGTTTTTATTAAAGTTTGAGTTTTTTAGTATTTTAATCGTTTCTATTTAGTTTGAGTCTTAGTTTATATATATATATATATATATAAGTAGTTTAGTTGGTTTGAGTTTTTAGTAGTTTAATTGTTTTTTTTAAGTTTGAGTTTTTAGTTTATTAAGTTTTCTTCAAAAAAAAAAAATTAGTTTAGTTGTTTTTATTAAAGTTTTAGTTTTTAGTAGTTTAATCGTTTTTATTAAGTTTGAATCTTAGTTTATTTTAAAAAGAAAAAAAAGGTAGTTTAGTTGTTTTTATTAAAGTTTGAGTTTTTAATAGTTTAATCATTTTTATTAAGTTTGAGTCTTAGTTTATTTTAAAAAGAAAAAAAAAGTAGTTTAGTTGTTTTTATTAAGTTTTCTTTTAAAAAAAAAGTAGTTTTTATTAAGTTTGAGTTTTTTGTTTATTATGTTAAAAAATAAAATCAAAAGATTGAAAGATAGAAAAGAAAAAAAATTCTATTATGTAATCTAAAAAAAATAATGCAACATAGTTCATTAAAAAAGAAGGAAGGGCAAAAAGTTCTAAACAAATTTCAAGCAAAAGGACTCAAGTTCTTCAATTCTTCTTTGACAGCCTCCAAGTATTTCATTGAAGTTTGCAAATTCTCAACCACTTTATTACTTAATGGAGGAGTACTCTTGATAGCAGCAATTTCCTCTTCAATCTCATGAATTTCAGCTTGAGCACTTTGGAGAAGTTGTTGTTGGCATTTCAATGATGAAGTCAAATTCTTCTTGCATTCCTTCAAATTATCAAGCTCCTTCCCAACACATTCCAGCTCTTCTTGGGTGGATTTAATTTGGTTCATTTCTTTGCTTTCTCTAGTTTGAGCATTATGGAGACGACTTTTGACCTCATCTAGTTGTTGTGCAAGAATTTCATTGGAAGCTTTCTCAAAAAATGCTGACTTTGCTTCATCATAAGCAAGGGTCTTGTCAAACAATACTTGCAATAATTCTTTCACATTGGAGATGTCAAATTTGCTGAAGCCCTCATTGATTCAAGCACAAATTGAACACTATCTTTGATAGATGAGAGGGAATCAAGTGGAGTATTTGCTATTCTTTCACGAAGGCCATCCCATAACATTTGAAGATACTTTTTTTTATGATTAAGTACAAGTTTGTCACCTTCAAATACTGAGACTGGAGCACAAGGAGATGGTTGTTTAGCTTTCATACTATGAAGTACCTCGTTTTGCATGGTTGTGTCAATTGGAACGCTCATGGCCAACAAGTTAGGTCCCATAATTGATCTTCGACTACCTTGGGATGTCTCATCTTCATCAACATTAATAATTTCATTTTCCAACTGAAATGTTACATGATTTGAGTTAGCCAATGACCAAAATGGGGCTTATAAAAAAAAAAAAAAAATGAGATGTAGAAAAGAAAAAAACCTCTTTGGCAAAGTTCTCTGTTGGTGAAGAAATCACTTGGCTTTGGAAATCTGGGACCCTTTATAAGCTTTTTCCAATGACAATCTGCATTACTACTACTGCTCGTTTTTAAAGGATAAGGATTCCTTCTCTTTTCCTTCGAAGGCTCAATCTCTTCTAAGTTGGGAGGATTTTGAATAGCTTCAACAAGTGGTCTATTTCCTTTATCAGCATCCTTGTCTCGAAGAAAATTTTTGATTGGACTTAAATTGATTAATCTCATAAATTTTTTCTCAAAGTAATCTCCATGAATTTTAGTCCACCACTTCTTGTAAGCATCCGAAGAAAAAAAATTTGCATTAAGGGGCACACAAGGAAACTATGCTGTAGACATAGAATTATGTAGAGGACATAAGCGCCAGTAGCGAAGTCCTTCATCCAAATAGGTTGTACGAATGTCATGAGCAAGAATCCCAGGAACTTCTTGATGATATCCAAATTGACGACTGAAGCGATGAGGATTATAAGGTTCAACAATAAAATAATTGCCTTGCCGCAAAGGAAGATAATTTGAGCGAATAGCAATAAAATATTTTTGTTCCAATTCTCTAGCCTTCCCATCATCAATATATGAAAATTCTTTATCTTTAGTAATCATGGTGCAATTCCAGGAAACAAAATCCCCTTTGTGAATTCTCTTGCAAGCTTCCTTTGAATCATAATATTTTGCGCCTCCTTCGCCGGAATAAATTGCCATTTTAGGGCCACACATTCCTTGCAAAACTAGATAATGTGTTTTGAAGTAGTGCACCAACCAAGCATAGACAAAGTGGATGGGAAAAGAAGAATGGACACGACTTGGCCTTAGGGAACCTGAAATTTTATTTAAATCGTTGTAGATGCTGGCTAAAACTGGAATAGTAAGACTAACCTTCCTACCGGTGGCCATGATGCATGCTATCTTGAAAGTGTTGGGGCGTATTGAATTTACATCATTGGTAGGAAGAACAAACGAGCAAAGCCAACAAGCCAAAAATGCCGCCAAATAAGTTTCTTCTCTCAAGTTCCCAGGAATTCCAAGTTTTGAAAACAATGTCTCCTCAGGAGTGGACCATTCTCCATGAACACCAAAATCGCCAAGAGGATTATGAGTTGACTTGGGCCGGACCGTCTTTTTCTCCTTGCGTGATGGTGGTTGATGGTATTTTACTGCTTTCCAAGACCAATACTTCACCCATTTTTCCATAGTAACTTGAGAAAGTTGACCTCCATGGGCACTCCTTTGAAGTAAATGATAAGCTTGAAATAAATATTTGCAGGAGTTGGGGATAAATTTACATATTTTCTCATCAACGCCGGTAAGCTCCTTGGCACAAGGAATCACTTCATCATAAAGAATTCCTGTAATACGGAGGCCTGCAAAGTTGTGCAAATCCCATAGCAATATGGATAATTCTCCACTGGAAGTTTAGAGAGTATTTGTAAGTGGACACCATGCCTCACAAAATACTTTGATAATCTCAGAATTTCTATCATATGTAAATAATGAAGCATACACTGGATCATATATTTGTGCGGCAATCAGCTTATGCTTGCATCGGCTAAGGACATCTTCAGTCCACTCCCAATATCCTTTGATATAATGGAACTCGCCATTGAATTGAAGAGTTTCTCCCCACTTAGCTTTGCCTTCAATAATGCTGCGACCCAATGTTGGCAAAAGAATTGATTCATTTGATTGTTGATGACGAATTAGTTTGTTTGGAGGACAATGATGGGCTGTCCTTAAAGTCCACACCTTAGAAGTTTTGATCTCCCTGGACCACTCCTAGGTATGAAGTGAGTTAGTTAGCCTTGGCCACTTTGCTGCATATCTACCAACCAATAAGGGGATTATAAGTAGTCAAAAGTGTGTCTTTCTCCATAGGTTGATTCTCTTCATCAAGGATAATTAAATGTTGAACTCCAGCGCCAGTTGAAACATCCTTGAAGTAAACCATGATACAATCTGCAAGGATACAAGAAAAGTTAAGCAAATTGTTGAAAAGAAGAAGAAAATAGGATGTTCTAAGAAGATTAATAATCCTAAAGGAATCAAGTAATGGTGGAAATATCCTTTAATTTGATGACTTACTTGAAATATGCTCATTACTTAATACCTTGGTGAAACTTGTGTTTTGTTGGATGCCAAAGAATGGTGGATCAATCTTCCTTCAATTGCAACAATTGATCTTTGAGTGAATGGAGTTGATAATTATGTGAATTATGTGGACTCCCTTTCGTCGAACAGTTGGTGTGCAGAGATAAAGAAAGGGATGAATGATTGAGTGGTGAAGTGAATAAACCCACAAATTCTCAACTTAAGATTGCAAAGCTTCTCCAATGATCAATTGATGGAATTAACAGCATGGAATGTTCTTTTTATAGTTTTATTTTCAAGAGTTTTAGTTCCAATAAAAGTATGAAATAAAGTTCTGATTGGATTACTCTAGCGAAGCTGGTTTTGGCCGAATTTGATCTGTTTCTACGAGATCAGGAATGCTAATGGTTCTGGATTCTGTGATCTATGATAACTGCAAGCATAATTGTTGAGTTACCTTATCTTCAAAGGAAATAAGAAACAACAAGCGTCCTCGAAATGTAAATACATGCAATTGCAAATACAAGCTTTTTGATTTCAATCATGGTAAATATTTGTTTAATTCAAGGGGTAGTGGCCTGGTGGGTCTCTTTGATGTAAATATAAACAATTGCTAATGCTTGACCTATTTGAATTCAAATGGGGCAAATCTCGTTGCCGAATTAAGTTTTAGGAAAAAGTGATTTTGGACTTTCCATTGAATTTGGGCCTTTATTTGGCCCACGATGTTATTGAATATATATATATATATATATTCTCAAATACTTCAAGTCTCTTCTCTTTTGGGATTGATTTGCACCCCTTCGTCAAGTCTTGAAGTGGGGGCATTTGTAAACATATTATATTTTTGACCAATTGAGATGTGACACATGTAAAATAATATATTAAATACTAATTTAAAATTTTCTATTTAAATTTTGGGATTTATTAAATTTAATTCCTAAAAAATAAATAGTTAATTTTAATTAATAATTTAATGTTTATTTTATATCAAATCAAGCATTGACACATGTCAAAGATGGAGTGTCTGCATTTATGGACCAATCAATTCAAATATATTTTATATTAATATTATCTTTTAATGTTTGATATTATCAAATCAAATATTATCTCTCGATATTTGATAGTATTTTATCAAAGAGATAGCCTTTGAAGGAGTTCAAGTTAATCAGAAGTTTTCCATCGAACACCTATATAAATGGGTGATTCCAGCTCATTCAACACAACACAAATTCCAGTAGACGAAAGAAACTTTGAAGGAGTTCAGCAATTTTCTCAAGCAAATTCAAAGGAGATCCACGACGTTCAAGGCGTTCTTCGCTGAATCCACATATTTTTGGCGTTTGATTCAAGATTAAAGTGCGAAGCCCCTGAATTGGCGTTATTCTATTTAAATCAAATTCAAAGGAGATCCACGACGTTCAAGGCATTTTTCGCGGAATCCACATATTTTTGGCGTTTGATTCGAGATTAAGGTGCGAAGCCCCCGAATTGGCGTTATTCTATTCAAATCAAATCCAAAGGAGATCCACGATGTTCAAGGCGTTCTTCGCTAAATCCATATATTTTTGGCGTTTGATTTGAGATTAAGGTGCGAAACCCTCGAATTGGCGTTATTCTATTCAAGCAAATTCAAAGGAGATTCACAGTGTTTAAGGCGTTTTCGCGGAGCTCAAGATTATATTTTGAAGGGAAAAATCAGAGGATTAGATTAGAGATAGAATCCACAGTTGATTAATTGATTTTGATTTTATTTTATTTGTACAATTTTTTCCTTGTTTTGTAATTTTAATTTTTTGCAAACAAGAAAATTTATTGTTACACCTACCCATACTGATGCCAAGTATTTTCCACTACTACGAAATAAAGAACAAAACACTATAGTTGAAAATTTTCTTTTGGATGCTAGGTTCTAATAATGAAAACATCTTTGTTTGGTAACTTGGTATTAAAGAAAGTATTCCTAAAGGAAATTAATTCTTTAACAAAATAATTATGGAATACTCTAACTGAATTATTCATTCATTTTGCTACTTTTCTTTTATGATACTCATTTTACATTCCAATAATTTTAAAATTCCAAATAAGATAGATTTCATTAGCCTTGAATGTTCATTTTCATTTTATTTTTTTTGAAAAAGAAACAAATCTTAGGTCCATATAAGGTGTCAATTCGGGTGGGTTGGGTGTGTTTGAGTTGGGTTGAGGTAGATGTATAATATAAAAATACTAAACCCAAACTCAGTCCAACTCGATATTCAACCCCAAAGGCTTAACCATCACCTAACCTACAAAAAATCATGTCAGATTTGGGTTGATCTGATTATTAGTCAGGTCACTTAACAACATGATAAAACTGACCCAACTTGATCTATTTATAATATTTTTCTTATTTATAAATTCCAATATTATAATTAAGTAGAAGTTAGATCTATAATAAAATCTAAAAATTCAGCATAATTATTAAGTTCTAAGAAATATAATAACTTTAAAATTTGCCATGTTCATGAGTAATTCGAATACAAAAAAATAACAAACCATTGTTCTGTAATTGAATTTTCAAAATTTTGATTTTTGGATATATATTATTTAGATTTTATTTTAATTAGTCAATTTTTTTTAGGCTGGTTGGGTCAAGTTTTATTGGGTTACCTTTTTTTTTTAAAGGTTAGGTAGGTTGACCAGAAATCAACCTAACCTTATTTGTTATTCTTGGGTTATTTTAAGGTACGACCCAATTTGACCCGAACTTGAAAACATCAAACCCAAATCTGGAAAAAAAAAATTCCCCAGGTGGGTCATTATCAAATCGTTGAGTTGAGTTTGATTTTGACACCCTTAAGGGCAATGTTTGATTATGTTTTTTGTGTGATTTTAATATGTGTTTTAGAAGAATGAATATTGAAAGTGATATTGAAGAATGTGAAAGCTGTATTGGGAAATGTAATGGATTTTTGGTTATATTTTAAGGAATAGTTAAAAATTAATTTTGGAGGATTTTGGTATGTTTGTTTATATTTTGGGGGGAGACGACTATAGCAGTTAAACCAATGCTTTTTTGTTGGATTTTTGGGAAAAAGTGGAATTGAGTGATTTTTTTTATTGTTAGAATAAGAATAAAATTCATATAATAGATATAAACATATATAATATATGTATGTATATGTTGAAAAATGAAAAAGTTTTGGGAATAATAAAGAATATGAGAGGATATTTTAGAAAAATCATTTTTATTGTTTTGGAGGATAATGAGTATATATTTAGTTATGTTTCCTCAAAATAACTTTGTTATGAGGAAATATATCCAAACATTTTGAAGATTTCTTACAATTTAATTTTTGGCATTAATCGGACCCAGATGATATATAGGGCTGTCAACGGGTCGGATTTGGATCGGATCTGCCATATCCGAATCTGACCCGAAATCTGATAGGATATTTGTTAATTAGTATCATATCCGAATTCGATGGATATCCGAAATCCGGTTAAAAAATCCGATCCAATTTCATTTTTTTTCTTTCTTGTTTTTTCCTTTTAAATTTTATAAAAATATTGTATTTATAAAGTAAATATATGTCATATTTGGATTTTTAACAACTTTTTATTATATATTAGTCAAAAAGTTAAATATTTTAATATTAAAGTCCTTTTTTCACATTATATTAATGTATAGATAAACTATTATATGTTATTATATTTGATATTTTATCAATATCCCTCTTATTTTTTAGGTTAAAAAACTCAATATTAATAGTATAATATAGATATTAGGTCAATATAATATATAGATTTTATTTTAAAATATTATTAATATTATATATAAGAGTATTAATTTAATAAAAAATATTAAAGTTCGGATTCGGATCTTTAACGGATCGGATTGCTTAATTCCATATTCGATCCATTTATTTCGGATTTTGAATATTTATAATCGGATCTAATCCATCAAATATTTTAATCGGATAAAAATTCTAAAATTCGGATCGAATTCAGATCGAAGTCGGACTAAAATCCGATCCATTGACAGCCCTAATATAGTTTATACGGCCCATTCCAGGCCTTGCAGTTAGCCCATTTTGTTGGGTTATGGGCCCGAGTGCTTCTAAATTCTCACTTGGGCCTTAGGATTACTGCGGGCTTTAATTTCACTCCATTTGATTTTTTTTCTATGTTCCCCTTATTTATTGCATTAACATAGCAGTGAACCATAAGCGCTTTGATTTGACGATAAATAATTTTACTTATTTCCAATAATAACATTTTATTACTCAATTTTCAAAATTTTCCAGAATATTTTGATGATTGCACAAAAATTTAAATATTTTTTTTGCATTGTATATATGTTATTTATTTCATTAACATTTATTTTTAAACTCTCAATTTCTTTCCCTTAAATTTACATAGAAATAACTTTATGTGAACTTATTTACAAATAATAACTTAGGTATTCCAAATTTCAAATTAAACTCAATTGCTATAAAAATGCATTTACAGCTACTTTAAGCCCTTTATCTCAATTATGACGTTTGAACATAATGCTTTTCATATATTTTGAATTTATATTGAACTTAAATAGTTATATTTGAATTTTGAATGACTATTAATTAATTTACATAAATTATAATCGACAAACATGACTCAAACACGAATAATGTAATGTTCTATATATATATTTTATTAGTTTTTTACTAATTAAATCAGATTTAAGTTAAGATTTAAACTTTAAGACAAGAAAATGTTTTAAAGCTTAATTCCTTATATTTTACTTAGTGGAGCTCAAATGAAATTTTAACATTAATGTTAAATTAAATACTAGATGATCTGATTTAGTTTTCAAGTTCAAAAGTAGTTACTTTTGTAATATCTGAAATATAAAATATTATGAACATATTGTTAAAATTCGTGACAGGTATTAGTTAGAAAAACTTGCTTGTCAAAAGAACCTTATCCCATTATTACGAATTAAAAATATCGACTTTTATTCAATAGATTTTAAATTATATACTCATATGATATTTCTTTCTCTAAATTTGACCACGTCACGCACTGCTTGGGCACATTGTACACGTGTCTTCATCCTCTTTTCCTATGACTCCAACACTCTATTCGACGGCCACGATTTCACCTCCTTTCTCCAGCTAGGGTTTCCTAACACACACCCTTCGTATATATACCCTCACAGTTCACTTTCCTCCCCGAGTGCGGTGCAGTTCCCTGCCCTCCCAAAGGAAAAAAAACCCCAAAAATTATCTCTCTCTCAAAATTCCATATCCTTTGAACTACCATAAATTTTATCCCCCATTTTTTTTTTATTTCTCTTATCCCTACCGAAAAACCCGAAAAATTTGCTCCCTTTTTCACTTTCTTTATTGTTTGCTTCTTTGTTCTATCTCTAAGGTCAGTAACTAGGAGGAGAGGGAAAATATATCCACCGAAAAACAAAAAATCCAGCTGAAATTGAAAGGAATGGCGCAAATTCAGGTGCAGAATGTGGCGGCGGCTGGGCAGAATGGAGTGGCGGCCCCCGGTGGAGCGGCAGCTGCGGCGCCCGGAGGAGCGGCGGCGGGACAGTTTCTGTCGACGTCTCTGTATGTGGGTGACTTGGATGTCAACGTGACGGACTCGCAGCTCTACGATCTGTTCAATCAGGTCGGTCAGGTTGTCTCGGTGAGGGTTTGCCGAGACCTCAGCACTCGCCGCAGCCTTGGCTATGGTTATGTCAACTATAGCAATCCCCAGGATGGTTAGTACTTTGAGTTTTATTTAGATTTGTGAAAAGTGCACCATTCTAGATGCGGATGTGTTTCGTGCCTCAGTATGGTTGCATTTGAGTAAATTTTGATGCTTTTGATGACTCAATGATATATATAGTCAGATGCTGGTGTACTACTTGTTGGTAGCTTAGTGCTGGGGTATGTGAAGGAAATTAGGAAGTGATTACCCCCAACATGATTTTGTTTATTGTCTCAAGAATTTTTTAGACATTCTCTGATATGGTGATAATTGAATCCAGCCAAGAAATTTTTTTGGAGTTGTGAAATATCCAACCATGGTTGTTAAAGTTTGCCTAGTGTTACAATTGGTAAACTGAATGCAAAAATAAAACTGTAGTTCAGAAGCATGACGAAAAGAAAGAGCGCCTGATTAAATATTTGGATTTGTTGATCTGTTATGTAATCTTAATGTTTTTTTATTTTATTATAATGTTGACAAAGTGCAATCTCCGTTTTTGTTTGTTTGCTTGTTTTTATCAGACTAGTCATACAATAACTATTTTATGCCAAATTATTCAAAGACTACTGAATCTTGGTGGTGCTAGTGTATCTTTTGGCATTCTCGTTGTCTCTTTCCCTTTGTGATGCTCTGAAAAATGATTGAGCCTATTTGCAGCCCACTGTCGCTGCAATTATATATATTCCAATATATATGTCAATTTGGAGGTCAGTTTTGATAATTGTTTGAACTTGTTTCCTGTTATGAAGATAATGCAATACAAAAGCCAAGAGAAAGAAGGTCTTGTTAAGTCCTAAATTACTAGTTGTGCTAGTTTGAGTTTGAGGATTTGGCATACTAGTGACTTGTGCCTAGTCGTGCAATCTGAAAGTTCTTTCCTATAGATGTTTGCTCTTTTTAATCTTATCATTTATGAAACGATTGCTAGGACTCCTTAATCTGATTGGTTTACTTTGCAAACATAGTTGTTAAATGCGAAAGGCGGTGCGAGGCGACAAGGCCTCTAGTGCCCGAGGCGAGAGGCGAGGCGAGAGGCGCTCGCCTTTTTGAAGCGAGACGAGAAAATAAAAATTTATAAAATATATTATGTATTTAATAAGTTATAGTGTAGGTAGAGTAGAGAACCTATAGGATATGCAACAAATATCACATAATAAATCTAACTCAAGTTACTCAATCAAGTTTTAAGTGCAAATCATCACAAATAGTCTTAAAAGAAAACTAAAATGCATCAAATATCCATAAGGTACAAAACCAAAAATAACCAAACAAATTCAAGTTCTGAAATATCAATAATAAATTAATAACTATTTTAAAGAATAATTAAAAAAAAAACACATTTTAAGGAAAATAAAAAGACATACTACATAATACATTTAAGTTCTTTATTCAATGAAATGAATCAAAAACACACTTAAGTTTATTCAATGAAATGAACTAAAAAGACATAATAAATACAAGCTTACTGCTAACACACTTAAACTGACAACATAAGGCTGACTGGCTGAGAGAAAAAACCAAAAAAAAAAAACAAGGAGAAAGAAACAGAAGAAACAGAAACAGAAGAAAAATAGACAGAGTACCAGAACAAAAAAAGAGAAGAAAAAAGAAAAAAGTTCAGTCGGAGCGGTAACTGGGAAATGGGTCGCCGGAATTTGGGTCGGCCGTCGGCGGGAAATGGAACCGGTAGGTGTAGTCGCACAGTCTTGGGAAAGGGAGGTAAGCTTAGCAATTTATTTTTCCCTGTTTGCAATCTGTCTGCTTGGCCGCTTAGGGCTTTCTTTATCGTAGCTTTCTTCCCATTTTTCTCTTCTCTTTTCCCTTAAAGTCGCGTTTTTATCACAGAACACCACCTCAAAATTCTTGAAATAAAATGGGTTCGGAAAGGCGCGCCTTTGTGCGCCTCTCGCCTGGGCAAAAGGCGAGAAAAGGCGAGTGCCTTTTCTCGCCTTTTGAAACTGCATCGCCTGGGCGAGGGAAAAGGCGATTTTCCCTCGCCCTTGTCGCCTCTCGCCTTAGGCGAGAGAGGCGATCGCCTTTGACAACTATGTTTGCAAAGTTTCATCACCATGGGGGAGGGCATATATGATGCCTTAAGCTATCAAAACTTTTGATCATCATAAGATAGTTACCTAAGAATCCTATTCTCTGTGTAGACAGCATTGGAGTCGTTTCCACTGGGTCCTATTGCAGTTTGATTATGCTGGTTTTCATTTTAAGTTTGCTATTGTGGGAACTGTGTCAACCTCGTGTTTCAGTTGTCTCTTCTTCTGCTCTCGATGCTTTTTAATTTTGCAGAAATTTATTTCAGTGCCACCTATTCTCGTCACTCTCTTTCACATGAAAAGGATGTTATTTGCCCTGTCTGATTTTTTTCCCTATTTGGGATTGCAGCGGTGAGAGCTATGGAAGTCTTGAACTTCACTCCCCTCAGTAACAAGTCAATCCGAGTAATGTATTCTCACAGGGACCCAAGTATTCGGAAAAGTGGAACAGCAAATATCTTTATCAAGGTAGTTGTCTTTTTCTTTGTTCTTCCATTTGCTTGATTTTTTTTTTTTTCTTTCATGATTTAAGATTTATATGTTGTGTCTTTGCTCCTTCGAAGTTGTTGAACTGTTTCATCTCATATATTCTCTATGACATGAAGTTGTTAACATGTATCTTGTTTGTTTACCGCATGGCTAGTTGAGTCAAAACCTCAAATTAAGCTTAGGATTGTGGAGAATTGGCTGGCAATTGAGCCTGGCATTTATATTAAGCTGGGGAATTGATAACTGTCAACTGTTGGTCATTTATTTGTTAATTCTTCTTATCCATATATCTATGATTTATTTATCTGTTGTGCTTCAAGCACTTTCATCTGGTTTTCTTCTCTGAGTTCTGTGTTTGATTATTTTGTTCCAATGCTTGTTGTGATCAGAATTTGGACAAAACAATTGACAACAAGGCACTACATGACACTTTTTCAACCTTTGGGAACATCCTTTCTTGCAAGATAGCTACAGATCCTAATGGCCAATCAAAGGGCTATGGATTTGTACAATTTGATACTGAAGAAGCTGCACAAAGTGCTATAGATAAGTTAAATGGCATGCTTATTAATGATAAGCAAGTCTATGTTGGGCATTTCCTTCGTAAACAGGAGAGGGAAACTGCATTGAATAAGACAAAGTTCAACAATGTCTTTGTGAAAAATCTAGCCGAGTCTGCTACAGATGATGATTTGAAGAGAATTTTTGGTGAATATGGAACAATCACTAGTTCTGTAGTGATGAGGGATGCTGATGGAAATTCGAAATGTTTTGGATTTGTCAATTTTGAAAATGCTGATGATGCTGCTAAAGCTGTTGAAGCTCTAAATGGCAAGAAATTTGATGATAAGGAGTGGTATGTTGGGAAAGCTCAGAAGAAGTCAGAGAGAGAGCAAGAACTTAAAAGTCGATTTGAGCAGACTGCCAGGGAAACTGTTGACAAGTTTCAGGGAGTTAATTTATATATCAAAAACTTGGATGATAGCATTGATGATGAGAAACTGAAAGAACTGTTTTCCGAGTTTGGTACAATCACATCGTGCAAGGTACTTTGACATGTACTCTTTACGTGGGAGATGTTTGAATCAAATGTATTTCTATTTTCTTCACTTAATGTCTTTTGCTAACTTTTTGCATCAGCTATACTGATTTTCTTTGTCTTGGTTGCAGGTTATGCGAGATCCTAGTGGAATAAGCAGAGGATCTGGATTTGTTGCCTTTTCAACTCCCGAAGAAGCTTCTCGAGCTGTGAGTTGATTATGTAAAAAATGACTTTCTAGATGACATTGAGTTAAAGTCATTCCTGAGCTGATTAAGCTACTGGTTCTGTGATTTTAGCTTTCTGAGATGAATGGGAAAATGTTGATAAGCAAGCCACTCTATGTTGCGCTTGCACAGCGTAAAGAAGAGAGAAGAGCAAGGTTACAGGTAAATGCTATTTGAGAAGTACATCTTTCCTCCACTATATATGGAAGTTGAAATGTGCCCAAACTAGCCAGAAAATTCTCCTGCAGCTTTCTAAATTTGCTAATTTAATAGCTCCTTTCATTTCTGTGTCTCTACTTGATTTGCCACATATCAACTCTTATCTTGTAATATAAGAACATTTCACCTATTTAACTCTTGAATTTTCAACAACTTTCAGTTTTAGAACATAACCTTATTTGGTCTTAAATTGAATATGAAGTTATCTGGTCGCCCTCCTCTATCTCTGCTTTGAATGTTATATCATAGGA
Source organism: Jacaranda mimosifolia (assembly GCA_018894105.1). Taxonomy (NCBI): domain Eukaryota; kingdom Viridiplantae; phylum Streptophyta; class Magnoliopsida; order Lamiales; family Bignoniaceae; genus Jacaranda; species Jacaranda mimosifolia. Next base: position 5,685,304 of record CM032123.1, read on the forward strand.
TTGTAAGAAATGGCAACTTAGGACCACCAATAGGCACTCTCTGTGCATGCAATTTCATCACATTCTAAAGGAGTTCTGTTGGACTGCGAATTGCCCATTAATTGCAGGCTCAATTCTCACAAATGAGGCCTGTTGCAATTCCACCATCAATTGCTCCCCGTATGCCAATGTATCCTCCTGGTGCTCCTGGTATTGGGCAGCAGCTATTTTATGGGCAAGCTCCCCCTGCTATAATTCCTCCTCAGGTGAGAATTGTTCTGACTTTCACTGTTATCACTTGCTGTAATATCTTATAGTTTATTCAGATTGTGCAACCAAATGGCTCCCTCCCCCACTCCCAAAAAGAAAGATTCCCCGCTGCAGACATGCTCCCCATTGCGATGTTTTCAGTCAGATGACGAGGGAAAATAGTTCATTAGAGTGCGTTGAATTGTTGAATGTTGTCAGTGCCTGTTGGCAAATAAATGGGCCTGTTTAAAAGTTTTAGCTGGGTTTTGGATGCTTTTTTGGACCTAAGGTCCTTGTGTAAACAATTGTACACTTTAGTAACCTAGTTTCTATTATCTTGTGGCTTGGTGTCAGAGTAATTTGTTGAGATTTTAGGATATGTGGTGATGCCTTCCACTAGAACGTAATAAGGTCGAGGGTTTCTTGAGTTCTGGTCTTTGCTTGAACTATGGTTCTGGTGGCCATCATTTCTTTTGACATGTGGTCTTAGGTGGTGGAAATTGTTACCCAATTATACTAGGATGTAGAGTCCCCTTCTGTTGGCAGTTACTCAATGTTATGATCCTTGGAGTATCTAATTTCTAATAATTATCATTCTTTGTAGGCATGTGATCTGGGTCCTTTATTTCTTGAAGCCTTTGAGGTCAGGCATGATGGAAATAAAGGCTGTGTTAGTGAATCTTAGGTTGAAATTAGTACATATTCTTATTTTTTTTTTTCATTTTTTTTTTGGGGGGTGGGGGTGGGGTCTGTGGGGAGTTCGAGAGAATAGGTGATCTTTTCTTATAATTGCTGTAATCATTGTAAATTTATTATTTATTTTATCAAAGCTTTTTTATATGCTGTTCTTTTTATACATATTATATGCTGCATGATTTGTAGCATGACTAAGTGCTTGTAGTTGAACTGGGAAGCACATTTTACATGGAATAAATGTATCCTCGGCAATTGGCTTGCTATTTGTAATTTCTGCTTTTGGAAATTTGTTAGGCTGGATTTGGCTACCAGCAGCAGCTTGTACCTGGAATGCGTCCTGGGGGTGCTCCTATGCCAAATTTCTTTGTGCCTCTAGTCCAACAGGGTCAGCAGGGACAACGCCCTGGTGGCAGAAGAGGAGCTGGTCCAATGCAACAAACTCAGCAGCATGTCCCACTGATGCAGCAGCAAGTCAGTTTTGCTTCAGTTTCCAATGCTTTTGTAAATCTTGTATATTGTTATTTATATTGTGGGAATGTTATTTTTTCTTCCAGATGCTACCAAGGGGGAGAATGTATCGGTATCCTTCTGTTCGTAATGTGCCAGATGTGCCTATGCCTGGTGTTGCTGGAGGTATGCTTTCTGTTCCATACGACATGGGCGGCATGCTTCCTCGCGATGCTGCTATTCCACAGCCTATGCCTATAACTGCTCTGGCTTCTGCTCTTGCAAATGCAACTCCAGAACAACAGAGGACGGTAAGCAGTATAGATTATGTAGCTTGGTTTTACATTATTGTTATAACATGGGGGCTAATTTTTAGTTTTTGCTCCTCAGATGTTGGGTGAGAACTTGTACCCTCTTGTTGATCAGCTGGAGCATGAGCATGCTGCGAAAGTTACAGGCATGCTTCTGGAGATGGACCAGACTGAGGTTCTGCATTTGCTTGAATCACCTGATGCTTTGAAAGCAAAGGTTGGCGAGGCTATGGATGTCCTGAGGAATGTTCAGCAGGCCAACAGCCCCGCCGACCAACTTGCCTCACTGTCGCTCAATGACAACCTTGTTTCTTGAGGCTCTGTGGTGTTTAAAGTGATTACAGATGTGGCTCTGGCAAATCTGAATCAACTTTTTGCTAGTGAGGGTGCTAAATTTAGAATGAATTTTCTGGATAATATCTAGGGTTTTGCAATTTATCTTTTGGTTTGCAAATCATTTTTTGGATTTATTGAGATCTTTGCTATTTTGAAGTTAATTGGTTGCCTTTGGAGTTCAATATAACTGCAAATTTGGTGCCCCGGCCCACCCTAGTGGCGACTAATTATCTTTATGTTTGCATGTTTTTATCTGCTGTTAATTCTTTGATTTAAATACTTAATATGGAAATATTAAGGGCAACAGAAGCACGCAGGCTTCAGAGATGCAGATAATTACTTGTATAGATCTACTGATAGATTTCCATAACTTGAAGGAACTTTAATGAGACTGTTGAAGCTGCGCTGCCTTCAACTAATTTCACCAAAAAAACGGGTGGGGAGAGTCAGCTCCATGCATGAGCATGGGTCCTGCGATTCTGAATGTGCATCAGCTCCGCAAAATTAAAATGGTTGTAGCCGTTGCCGATTATTTGAGATGGCAGAATTGATTTGAGGGAATGGAATATCATGTCTGGTCTGTTTCTGAGGTTTTGGATATTTTTAAAATTGAAAAGTCAGTAGTAATTTTAAAAATGAAAATGGAATTGTATTTGAATGTTTTTTATGTAAACAACAAAAGGGATTTGTATATGATATTAAAAAGATTTTTTGAAGTATATTTATATTTTATTAATTTAAAAATAACATTGAGTATTTTTGCCAAATTGAATTTGAATTTAATTGATTGGATGATAGGATGATAGAATAGGTTTAAGAGCAAATAAAAATGACAAAAAAGTATTTTATGTAAAAATAATAAAAATTGATGAATTTTATTTTCAAATATTGCTAAAAATGAAAATGAGCATGGAATGAAAACGTACAGCTTTTTTACCATTTCAAGGCTGACAATTCACAAGCGGTGGTTAACTTTCCTGAAGGGAAAATGTCCAGTTTGTCTGCCTGAGTTTCAGTCATGATGATCAGGTGACATGATGCTTGCCTGAGCAGACAAAAGAATTTCCTGTCGAAAGCCAATACTAGTTTAGAACAGGCTGCGGAGATTGATCGCTCGTTCACTTATCACTTCAATTTGTCTTAGCAAAAGCCCTTATTCTGTATGCTGCAAAACAAGTCTTCGGATTGAATAATAGCAAGATTTTCAAGTTGGGATTCAACTCAGTTCCAATCACATCCATCGAGTCAAAGCCAGAAAGAAGCTTGATGCCCAAGTTTGCGCTCAAGTTCAAATGGATCCTAGTTCGAATTTGGGTTTGACACAAGTTATAATCAAAGAACTAAACTTTTTATTTTTCTAAATGTGGATTATACAAACATTTCGGAACAGAGAAATGCATTCGAGAATCAAGATAAAGATATCTTGTATTTGGGTGTACGTGGGTGACAGTAGGGTATAACAATTTTACTCACATTATTCTCTGGAATTTAGCCATTAAGATATATTTTGGTGAAGAGAACCTTTTTATCATTCACAGCTTGATCGGAATAGCCTTGAGGGGAACTGCCTTATGCAGTGAAAGTCCAAACTTCTCATTTGTGTCCACTTCTTCTGGCTTTATTCCTAATTCAAGTTTCCAATCAAAGTTGTGAATCAAAGAAGCCACCGTAAGATGTAGCATTCGATCAGCCAGTGGTAAACCAGGGCACATTCTTCTTCCGGAGCCAAAAGGAATAAGCATGAAATGTTGGCCCTTGAAGTGTATTTCGCTACCCAAAAATCGTTCTGGCTCAAATGAACTTGGATTGGACCATATGCTTGAATCTCTGCCAATAGCCCAAAATTAACAAGTATCTGTGTGTTTTTGGGGATCGTATAGCCGTTAATTTCAACATCATCATCTGCCTTGTGAGGAGTTAAAAGTGGACCAGTTGGATGGCATCGAAAAGTTTCTTTAATCACAGCTTGCAAGTACGGGAGTCTTGATATGTCTGATTCTTCAACTTGCTTATTTTTTCCAATTACAGTTCTTAGCTCATTTTTGGCATTAGCCATCTTCTCGGGGTTGCATAGTAATTCTGTCATTGCCCATTCTACCGTGCTTGATGTATCCAATCCTGCAATAAATAAGTCCTAACATGGAGAAGAATTAGTAATTCTATTTGGAGGTCGGCTACTTCAAATGTATGTTTTGAATATGAATTTTGTGATAAAAACTTTCCAATCATTTTCTTGGTCTGCAGATAATAGTAATCTATAGACTAAACATTACTCACTAATCCCTCTATGAGTGTGTTTTGGGGGATGGGAACTAGTGTCAAATTAATTGAGAGATCTACTTCAGTCTCACCAGAAGTAAATGTTTTGTGTTGTTGCAACTCAACTCGTCCTCACTACCCTGGCTGAGATCAAGAAGTGCTTCTAGCAAATCATTTTTCTTCGAAGAATCGTTGGAGGCTCCCCTTGTTTCCAATCTCTGATTGATTATATCTTCAAACATAGCCAGCAATTTCCCAAAGCAGAACTCCGCCTGCCTCTTAATCCCCTGTGGATCAATCATCTTAAAAACTGGGAAAAAGCAAGATTTGGAGTACCTAGAATTTTGGCCACACCCACAATAGTTTCCTTCAATTCCTGAGTTACATCTGAATCAAACTCAGTAAAATCAACCGAAAACAACGTAGCCGACATGAGATTAAGCGAGGTTATAAAGGCAGCCTCGCCAACATTCACAACTCGCTCTCTAATGCAGCATTCTTCCACGTAGTCACACAGTTTCTTCAGCTTCTCCCGCCGGAGGCCCTGGCTGGCTTCCAGCCGATGAGCTGAGAACATTTGTTCTCTGCATATTTTGCGTATTTTTCGCCATTCCTTTCCGACGGGCAAATAGGCCATTGAGATCTTGTCGTGGCCGTGTACTTGGGCCGCGGCAGAGATGGTCCTGCCGGAGAAAACTTGGTCGTGTTTTTGTAGCACTTCTTGGGCAATTTCAGGTGAAGATACAACTACAGTATATATGCTCCCAAGGCGGACAGACATTAAAGGACCGTAAGTTATAGAGAGTTTCGCAAGTGATTGTTGTGGGGTTCGGCCGAGCTGGAAAATGTTGCCGATTGTCGGAAATGGGTGAGGCCCTGGAGGAAGCTTGGCTGATCTCCGCCGCCCTGGATTGGGGCTCAGTACATGAAACCATGCCAAAAGCATGAAAAATAGAAAAATAAAAAAAAGTGTAACAAAATCCATCGACTTTTTTGTCCCCCACTAAATGCGACTTGATAGTGTTGGAGTAGCAGTAATTGGAGTATTTCTTATATCACCAAGTTTTAGAGATGCATGCTAAATGATTTCAACTCAAATATCAAAGTAGATGGTAATTATCATCATTATCATAGATCAAGTGGGGGCTTTGCCATTGGGTTATATATTTTCCCATTTATTTTATCTTTTTTTGGCCTTAGAAAATCTTATGATTGATTATATCTATATATTTTAACTATTGAGACGTGGGATGAATCACTTTGCAATGTCAACGAGTCTAAAAATCCGTGCTATTCACATGCTCCAAAAATTGGGTTTGCCTCAAATTTTTAAACACAAATAATTAATTACATTATTTAAATATTATTTTAAAGACATCATAGATAAATTAAGTATAGTAATTTCAAATTAAGTTATGAACATTAAAAGATAACTATCAAAATACATAAATACACCACGTTATAAGTGAGATTGGAAGTTGAAATCTTTTACTTATCAAAGTTTTGAGTATTAATCAATAATGACTGAATTACACCTCAGTGATAGTAGGCTTGGTCCTTTTATACCAGAGAAGTTGTAGGCATGAATTTTATATTGTGTGTTACAATACAATCAAAGAAGTCACATGCTTTCATTTATTATGGGGTTAAATGCAATGAAAGATGTAAATTGACAATTTACCCCCTCAACCAAAAAACACTGAAATGTATTTTGAAAGAATAAGCACCATCATAACAACTTATTCAATTAATTTTTTCTTATTGAATAAAATTAAAATAAAATTTGAGCCAAATTAGTGAAGATCTTCTTGAATCTACTAGTGTTTGGTGGTATTGATTAACTATCAGCTTGGTTTTCAATCTCAAATTTCATTTTTTAATTAAGAAAAATAAGTTGGTGAATACTTTAGTCAATTATATAAATAAATGTGTTCTAGTATCTTGAAGATTACATTTCTTGTTATTGTACTATTAACACCGAGACCACTTAATATTCTTTATTTTATTTTATATTTCATATTTTATTTTAACTTGTAAATATATACCATGCGTATCTAATTTTTAATTAATTATTTTTATAAAAAATTATTTAATACACATCATATACATTTATTAAATAAAACAAAAATAAAATCTAAAATGAACCAAAATTTAATGCATTCTCATGTGTCATGTTACTTTCTTTCCATAATCACGTTATTATCCCTTAAAGAATACCATTTCCTCAGCATAAATTCCCTGAGGATTATTACAGGATTAATGCGGAAAGTAACAAGCACTCAAAATAGGATCAACGAACAACCATAAAAAAACTAGGAATCCTCATCAACCCCAGGAGACAACATAATGGGACTCCTCACTGCGTATTTGCCTGTCTCATCGATCCAAGTGATCGAACCATATTCGAAGCTAGAAAAATAATCAACCCTATAACGAATGGTTAAAGAATAGCTCTGCTTCTCATATTTCTTTTGAAACACTAAACTCTGTGGCCGAACTCTAATTGTGGTATTTCCTGGTACTTCCAGCTTAACTCTATATGTGGCAGCGCCATCCCCTACATTCGTCACAGTTCTCTGGAATTTCCGGGTTAATGTAATTCCATTGTCCTGAAGCCTGTAAAGAGCAATGAAAGACGGGTAATTCAGGTCTGAGGATGGATTGGAGCAATTGTAGCTTGATCTTATGATAGTCTGAGTTTGTTCGCGAGAGAAATTCATCGAGCAGACAAGATTTACGAGGTCTTGCGCGGATGCATCGTATACTAGGCCTGGATTAAGTGCCCGGTTCGGATCAACCAATCCTGACCCGATGCCTAAAGGTGTGGCAACTGTATGATCCAATTCCTTGATGGGCTGATTAGTATTGTCGAGAGGATTTGCAGTGGTCATCATGGCGGATTGGATGGCGGCAGGGCTCCATTCCGGGTGTGCTGCTTTGAGAAGTGCAGCAACTCCGGAGATGTGAGGGCAAGCCATTGATGTGCCTGACAGGAGAGTGTAATCACTGGACAGGTATATGTTCTTACCAATTCTTGGTTCTGGAATGTAAGGATTGTTGGCAGCTAAGATTAAGACTCCAGGTGCCAATATGTCAGGCTTCAAGATGCCCAAATAACTTCTTGCAGGGCCTCTGGACGAGTCATCTGACAGGGCTGGAGCAGCTCTTGGCTCTGTCCCGAGAACTGTTTGCTGGAAATCGATGGTTGCTCTTGGTGCTGCACTATTTGATATGTAATTGATCACTTCTCGTGCTTCTGTCGGGGTGATTACAACTCCAGGGAAAGGAAATGAAGTGGATCGAAATATCTCGGGATCATCGAGAATGATGATAGCTGCACGGACATTAGACAACTCAGGCAGATCCAGCATTAGGAAAAGGAAACTCGTTTGTTCCATGGTTAGATTGCATACAATGATACTTCCATCAGGGGCTCCTGCCAGTAATTCGGATGAGTTGCAGGGGGATAAGGTCTCATTGTAAATAAGTGGCAAATTTCTGACAGTAGCTCTTGCAGGAAAGGTTGTCCATCCTGTTATGGTTTTTCCATTCCCCAGAGTCAAAGTCCCGGCGAACCAACGATCTACCGTCCCTGATGCGACTACCACAGCCCACGGGATTCCTGATCGTAAAGTTGCGAAAGATGAGCCACGATTTCCTGCTGAGAGACAAACCAGGATTCCCTTCTCCCTGGCGCCAAAGCTAGCTATTGCAAGAGGGTTCTCATACAGATTAGTGTCACGGTTACTCAACGAACCTGACAATATATCGACTCCATCTGCCACGGCCCGGTCAATGCCGGCGAGTATATCAGAGCTAACGCCGCCATTCCACAGGACCTTATACACAGCCAGCCTAGCACGTGGAGCAACCCCTCTTGCAGTTCCAGGGGCGTAACCGAAGAAAGAAACACCATCTACAAAGTTTCCGGCAGCAATGGAGGCGACGTGGGTCCCATGTCCATCCCCGTCTCTCGCAGAATTAGGTATCGTAATATCAGGACTTTCTGCTCGAAAACCTTCATTGAAATATCTGACTCCGATGATTTTCTTGTTGCACAAAGATGAATTGAATTCTTCTCCTCCTTGGCAAACTCCTTTCCACCTTGCCGGAATTTGAGCCATCCCATCATCCTTAAAGCTCGGACTTTCTGGCCAAATACCGGTGTCGATGACGCCGATGATCACATCTTTGCCGTAGTTAGAAGCTGGCCAAAGCCCACTAGCTGTGTTCAAGGAAAGGAATTTATATGAATGGGTGGTGTCTGGGGTGACAATATCATCAGGGTAGGCAGAAATGAACCCTGGTAACTTCTTTAAAGCATCCAATTCGTCTTTCGACATCACTGCACTGAATCCATGGAAGGCATTGTCATAAGTGTAGACAAGCCTTGGCTCCGATTCGTCCGCGAACAATGATGTCTGACCAACCGATTTTACAGATTTAAGCATGGAAGAATACCAATAATGGTGAGTGGAAAATGCCATAGGCATGGAGGATTTGTCCATATGGACAATATATACTGATCTTTTTGCTGAAGCATGATGAACATTGTGAGCCAAAAGAAACCATGACATTACAATCAGAGCAACTAAATTAGGAAGCTCCATTTTTGTTTTTCCACTGGGAAATCTGAATGTGGTTGATATTTTAGGGAAGTACCATTCTGCTTTTATAAGTTAAAATTTTTGATTAGTAAGAATTGGCGGCTTTGGGACTTTTTATCTTCTTTTGCTCAATTATTATGTCCTGTCTGTTACTCTGTTTCTCATATGCTATTGTTATTTATTCAGCACAGCTATCAAGCTGTAACGCAGCGAATCTTTCTAGCAACATGCAATAATATAAGGGATTTGAACTTTGTTTTACTAATTTTGATTGAGTTAATTAAAGAACATTCTAAGTCTTATTCATGGTCCAGTGTAGATGAATAGCAGGCTGTCTAAATAAGACTTATCCACTACATATAGTGTGTATATTATTAGAATGTAAACCTCTTCTAGTTTATTTTGTGGTACATTTTTTATTTCAATTTAATGAATATATGTCAAGTGTATTTAATTTAAAATTAATTATTTTTATAAAAAAATATTTAATATATTTGAGATGTATCCATAAATTGAATGAGATAATGAAACGTATAATGGAATAGATGATCCAAGCTAAAAAAAAAAAAACTATCAATGTGGTAATAATAAGTTCAAACTTAACATTTACTATATAATAAGTTCAATATGAATAATATTTATGGCTCAACTTGAATATCAAAGCGTTTCAAGGGTGAAAAATGACAATATCTAAGTCGAAGATGTGGGAAGAGAAATTAAGGCACTTCCAAACCTGCCTCTCTGCAATTGTTTTAAAGCCAAAGATAGAGATTAATTATTTTTTTATGTACGGATATGAAGAAAAGGTAAGGGCTTGTTCTCCTATGTTTTGGCCCTTTTTTAGAAATTTTTTTGGGAGAATGGATTTTTGGGAGAAAATTTGAAGAATGTACCATGTGTTTCTTTTTATTTTGGGAAAATATGAAAAATGATTTGAGAATGAATTGTTTGTTTCTTTATGTTTTGGAGAGAGACAAACTTTACTGTAAATGCCAAATCAATTGCATTTTTGTTGGGTTTGTAAGGTAAAAGTGATTTTTTTATATATTATATATATGTATTTTTATAGTTGGATGGTGTGTGTATGTGTGTGTGTATATATATATATATATTTGTAATGATTGAAATATGAGTGTAATTAATTTAATTGGTTATTTATTTTGAAATTTATATTTTTATAAATTTAATATTAATAAATGATGTATTATTTGGTCATATTAATAAATATTAATCATTCATGAAATCATAATTATATTTTAATTATAAAAAAATTAGCTTATATAATAATTATATCATGATTGTTAATATCGACTTATAAAAAAATTTAATTACTATACATTAATTATAAACTAATTATTGTTTATTAATTAAAATATAATTATTTAACTATTTATTACTTACAATTTATGTATAAATAAAACTTGATTATTTATTAAAATAAATAATTTTTTTAATAATTTATGTATATATAAGACTTAATAACAATTCATCAAATTAAAAGAAAATAAATAATATTATATTATATAAAATTACATCATCTTAAATTATTTATTAAATAAATAAACATAATATTTAATTATACTTAAAATATGACACATAATTAATATATAAATAATAAGTTATTTAAATAAATAAATTTAATTAATTTATCAAGTTATTTAATTATTTTAACACATTATTTAATTAATATGTTATTTAGTAAATAAATTACTTAGTAATAGTCAAATAATTTTACTTAAATTTAGTTAATTCTCCCAACAATTACTTTAAGCATATTAATATTAATTTATTAAACTTAATAGATAATTACATAAGTATCACCCTATAATCAAATTTTTTATTATAATTTTAAACAAATGTGAAGATTAATATTTAATGAAGAATATTTATTTATTTATTTATTATATCAAATTAAAACATCTTAAGTTATTTATTAAATGAATAAATATAATTTTAATTAATACATTAAATATTAAATATTAAATATAACTATTACATTATTTAATTAATAAGTAAATTTAATTAATTTAATATGTTATTCAATAAATAAATTATTTAGAAATAACATAAATAATATTTAATTAAGTTTAATTCATTTTTTTGATAATTAATTTAATTAAATTTGTAAACATAAATTTTAGAATTCTTTTACCTAATAAAATTTTAATATTTATATATATGTATGTATGAATATATATATATATATATATATATATGAATGAATGAATAAAGTGGGAGAGTGATAAATGAATGAGTAATGTGAAATGTAGAGTGAGAAAAGTGAGGAGGTAGGTTTGATTTTTAGGGTGTAGGGTGAATTGGGAGGGGTTTTTTGGGAATAAAATTTGAGTTTTTTGATAAAAAGATTGAAGAATGTGCCTCCATTTTGAATTTTTTTTGAGGGTTGGAAAAAATTTCGGGAAAACACATAAGCACAAGCCCTAAACATTTCAATTTTTCATCAGTTTTAATAGCCTAAAAACCGGAGGCTTCGCCCTGGCCCCTGGAGTCAACAAGATATACAGAGGTTCAGACATTGAATATGAACATCAAATGCCTGTCCCAACAAGATAATTTTGAACCTCAACTTGCTGCCCAACAAGATATTTCTGCACCCTGCAGATCTTTGGAATGTAAAAAATTAAAATATTATGGCTGCTTTATTATATATTTATTGAATATTTCGTCTCATGTCATGAATTGAATTCACATAAATGTTGCACCAGGTCACCTTGATTTAGAAATTCATATATTTGTCCAATTAAGATCATTAATTGTTTTTATTTTGTGTGAACTTTAAATTAAATAAGAATTATATTTTTCACTAAAATTTGCTACAAAATAAAAAGATATATGTTTTTATTTTATCATATATGCACATTGATTGTCGTACATAAATCCAGTTGATTGAGAAATTGTCCACTTATAAAGTATGGATAATGTTTTACATTTATATGTATGTACACGTGTAAAGCTGAATGTCACATTATAGCACCTAACTTTACTAATTGATGCATCCACATTGATGAATCATGATCGTAGTCATCGACTTTGTGAACGCATTAGGCAAAATGTAGAAAAATGGCGAAAATTATTGAGAATATGGAATATTTCAAGTCTTTATCTGAATTATTATATTATAAATTTAATACTATATACTTTAATAAGAAGTATTATTAATTATATTTTTAGAATAACTTAAATTTCATTAATGTAATTAAACCTCAATGTTATGGGATTTAGAATGCAAGATTATATAATTAAAGTAGCTTTTGTCTTACGAAAGAAATGGATATATACAATATTGAATGTTAGGAATAGGGTGGTTTTGATTTTTCTTTAACATTTTGAGTTGTTCTTCCTCTGAAATTTGAGGAGGCAATTTACTTGGAGTTCAATTAGTACTGAAGGAATTTTAACAAGAAGTAAATATTGAATATATTTTGAATTCTTTTGGAGTTTATTAGAGGATCCTAATTTAGGTACTTACTTTTATTTTACTTGCAATTTCAAGGACCGAGAATTGCAATCTTAGTAATTTTGTAATGAAGTACTTAGTAATGATTGAAGATGTAGAATTTATTTACTCACCATAGGATGCTAATTACTTCATAAAAGTTTTGGTAGTATTTTAGTTGCTGCAGACATCATTTTTAAGATTACACATGGGCTGAAGCTACAAATAAATATTGCATTGGAGATTATTTGACTTGATATATTGGTAGGCAGTAATTATATGAAATATATATTTTTTGAAATTAATAATATATTTCAATCATTTAATTTGTGATTTTCTCTTTATAGTGAATGAATATTGATCTTGTGGTCTACATCTTGGTTTAAGTTAATTTAGTGACTTAAGTATTTGGCTTATAGTAATAATAGAGTTAATGTTATAGCATAATTTTAGAGTTTATATTATATTATTGAATTGTTAAAAGTAAGCTCATCTCTGTATTAATCAACCAAACTATTCAATTAATTTCAACTTAGCATTAAGGTCATAACTTGCATAAATATAGGTCCATAAATTAAATTGTGTTTTTATGTGTTTAGGGGTTGTTAAGCGCCCAAAGTATAGAAATAAGTCCATAAGTTGTATCCGTGTCTTTATTGGTTCACGTCCATGTTATTTATTTATTTATTAATTAACCGCATATAAAGGGGGTTTTGAGGTGCGGGTCCATGTTAATTAATTACAGATGGCCTATAATATTATTTTTTTATGTAATTTCTGGACTCATGGATACCAGTATACTTTCTAGAAGTCTTCCCATAATTTTAAAGCTCTATCTACACAGATTTTAACACACACAGAGTGTTTGGTCATATGAACTTATCAAAATCATATAAATATAAGTTATACAAAACTTTAAAACACATTTTCTTGTGCCCCCTCTTTTCACGGGAAAATTAACTACAAACAATCTAAATTTCTCCAACAAAATTCATCCTAGGTGAGAAAGATTGCAATGGGAAGGTGAAAAGTCTATGGATAATTGATTCACATTCTTGAGATGGTATTCGGACTTTTATTGAATTATACTATAGTGTATTTTGATTCGTTTAGGCATATTTATCTTTAATTTATCATGATTTATTTGTATATAGAACTTAGGTTATCAGGACCAACCCATAGATTAAGCTAAAGGAAGTTTCAGATGGGCTCTATTTTTTGTTGGATAAACAAGTGTATTTTGTATAAATAATTTTCTGTATAAAAGAGGATATGAGCATACTATGTTAAGATTCTTGATAAATAAAGTGAATAGTTCTTCTATGTTACGTCAAATGACTTCCAAAAAGAAAGTATACATATATATATATGTATATGTTTTTCTATTTAAATGAATTTAAAAAAAAAAAAAGAATTAGAGCATCCTATATTAAAATTTTCTGTTATTTAACATCTATTATATAATCCGATCTTCTTGTGATTAAATTATTTCTTGCTAAAAGAAAAAGATTAAAATATTATGCTATGAATGATTGGAAAATTATTGATTTCGGAACTTGTTAAGTATTTTGTATAAATAATTTTTCCGTATAAAACAGGGTTTTGGAGCATGTTATGTTAAGATTTTTGATAAGTAAATAGTTCTTCTATGTTATGTAAAATGACTTTTCCAAAAACAAAGTATATATGTGTTTTTTCTGTTTAAATGAATTTTTTTTAAAAAAAAAAAAAAGAGAATTAGGGCATGCTATATTAAAATTTTCTGTTATTTAAAGTCTATTATATAATTCAATGTTCTTTTTGTAATTAAATTATTTCTTGTTAAAAAAATGATTAAATATTATGCTCTGATTGGAAAATTGTCGGTAGGAATAAGTTTCGAAATCATAATATGAGTTTACAATAGCAAAAAACCTTTGACTCGACTTAATAGGGATATGGTTAAGATCCTTATGGGTAATAATAACAGTGCCGAACCAACTTAATGATGTTATAATTAAGATCTTAAACAAGATAGGCAATTGGAATTCCAAAAGTTCACGAGCATGGAAGAGTAAATGAACATTAAGTCAAGGAAGTACTGAAAGTATATTTTTTGAAAATATTTTGATAAGCATAATTTTCTATTATTAGCAAGATTCAAAGTTCATACAGTGTTTGAAAGTATGTTTATGAAGATATTCTTATGAGTATAGTTTTCTGATTATAATCTGATTGAATGTGAAAAATTATCATGGCGAATGTCTTTTCAAGATTGTTTCATTATTGAAAGTTGGTTATTTTATTTTACTTAAAGAAAAATAATGTTTTTTCTTATACGTGTCTCTTTTCTTGTGTCATATACTCAAATTCGATATAGCGTTAAGAAACTATCTACTAGGCGAAGTGTCACTCATACCATTGTACAACCATTTTTTGTAGAGAACTTAGTTGTGAATGAAGAGGACGATCAATTTGGGGTTGGTGAGAAGATACGAAGATGTTTTTTAGGTTCAATTAAAATTTGAGTTATTACTTAGAAATTTTTGTTATTGTTGATGATAATTTTCTAAGAATTCTAATAGTTAAGATTGATTCCTAAAAATAAGTGTTTGATTTTAAAGTTTGAGAATTTAGATTATCTTCTCCTGCAATATTTTTGAAATTTTATGATAATATTTTATGAATTTTAGTATGTTATGACCTCCTTGGCTTAGTGTGTGAGTGATTATAAGCCAAAGAGAGGGGTTAATTAGGCCTAAGGAATTTTAATACAGCGAAAGTTTATCACTCAAAATATTTTTTGGTCTTTCAAAATAGTTTAAGTCTTTTATAGAAAATAATTTTAGTTATTGACTGGAATTAATAAGTACCAGTTAAATTACTAGTTAGACCAGTGATAAATAAAATAGTAAAACAAAAATAAAATGACACTGGTATTTATAGAGGTTCGGCAAGCTTGTTCCTCTACCTTAGTTTTCCCTTAGGATTTTGAATATGTCAAATTAGTTAATATATGAGAAAGTTTTACAAGTAATCACATTAATTTGATAGTAAGAAAAGTATAAGAATTAGAACACCCTAGTAGGGTGAAAAACCAGCTCTTCGCGAAGAGGTAAATTAGAATCCCAGATGGGATAAGGCAGATTCGGGAGCACTGTGAAAACTAGCTACTTTGTGAGCACAATCTCTGTGAACTGATGCAAGAGTTGCTGCCACTCCGTACGATAAGCTCTAGACTCTTTTTCTAGATTGAAACCAAGAACACTGCATAAGATTCCAGATAGTACTACATTACTGGTTTTTCACCTAGAGGTCCTTAGAGCAACCAAGCACTGATTTGTTCTCTTCACGGGGTCCCTTGAGAGCAGGTACGACTCTTGTTCCTTCTCACCATTAGGTCCTTCGAGACACAAACCGCCTTATCCTCTTCTCCCCAAGGTCCGTCGATGGTAAGGTCCTCTTGACCTTCTTCACCACAAGGTCCTTCAAAAACATATGTAGAGCAAGAAATTAGCAACATTTAAGCACAAAAATGTGTATGAGAGTATCATACAACTCTTCAAGACACTTAACATAGTTCTTTCCCGACTAAGTGATTCACACTTGACAAAGCTACATATTTTCACTTTTATATGCTTATATCCAACGACTATGAGTTCTTATTTAGGTAAATGTCCATTGGAATCAAATAAGGAACAAGATATTTGAACAATCATGCATTAGTTCCATAAATTGCGGATATACCAATAATTACAGCATGATATGATTTCTTTTCTAAGCTATAGAGATGTGAGTCAAATTAGAATCTTCGAGATATCTTTTAATTATGAAAATGAAATTCTAGCACATAGACATATTCCAATAGATAATATGAAAAGAGATTTCATAATTTGATTGCATACTTTTAGCACATATTTTTAGGAGTATAATTTTGTCATAATCAAAACATTGTAAATCATCAAGGGGTTAACATAGTGTTTTTAAGTCCTCTGGGCTTAAGAGCACTACTGTGTTATATCCTGGATTTGGGGCACGACAAAATAATTCTTGAAAATTTCTTTTCGTTTTTTATTTTCTTGAGATATGAATCGAGATATAATTTGAGAGAAACGAGAATGAGAATTGGGTATGTGATTGGTTGTGAAAAATAATCTAATGATTAATATTGATGTGATTGGTTGATATAAAGTGGGATTGGCTATGTTTGGTTACATTTTGGCAAAATAATTTTGCTTGTTTTGCCAAAATGTAACCAAATATACATAATTTTTCCGTCCAAAATGCCAAATTAAGTTTTTGCAAAATACCCTCTTCTATCTTTCATTATCTCCAAATTTTTTATATTTTCCAATATATATATACACACACACATATACGTATATATCATAAATATATAATATATATTTTATTATTATTCTTATTATAATATATATTTTATTATTATTCTTATTATAAAAAAATTACTCAATTCCATTTTCACTCCAAAAACCCAACAAAAAAACATTGAAATGATCTCTACAATAAAAATTGTCTTATCCCAAAATATAAATAAACATGTCAAAATTTTCCAAAATAATTTTCTAACTATTGCTCAAAACATAAACAAACATTCATCACATTCCCCAATACAACTTCACATTCCCTAATCCCACTCATAGAACTCATTTTTCCAAAACTAGGGATGGCAACGAGGCGGGTATGGGGTAGGCTTGGTAGGACCCGAAACCCGCCCTACCTACTTCTATTTGGACTCAAACCCTGCCCCGCTTTAGACTCCTAACCCGCTGGGTCCAACCCACCAACCCCTTTTTTTCATTAAAATATATAATTTTGCAACTCATATGTTTTCAAAATTGATTAAGATAAACATACACAAAGAATATGTATATGTGTATAGAAAATTATAATCCAATATATAATAAGTTTCTAATATTATTTTTTAAAATTTAAAATAAAGTATCCATATTAATTGATTTTAGTATAGTCTTCATCATTTTTATGATGATTGAATGAGTACAAAATTATTATTTATTTGATGAAATATGTATATGCTATTATAATCCTAATTTTTTATATTTTATGTACATATATTATATAATATATATATATATTTATTATGCGATGCGGGTTTACTTAAATCCAAAACCCATCCTGGACCTAGTCGGGTTCATGAAATTAGGACCCGTAACCCGCTCCAACCCGTTTATTTGACTCCTAACCCGCCCAATTATGGACGGGTTCGGGGCAGGGACTCGATCTACTTTGACCCATTGCCATGCCTACCCAAAACACATAATACAAAACATACAATTTGTAACCTAACATTACAATTGTGATTGGTTGTGAGGTTTCTTGTCAGATATGTTATGAGGATGAGTTTATGTGTGAGATTTATATTTTATATCTTGTAAGAAATATTATATATTTAACAAATAGAAAGATTTCCATGGAGGGAGATGAGGATGATGACAATTCAATCTAGGATACAAGAGCCAAATAATCGTGTAAGTAAATAGGAGTGTAAACGGATATTAAACAGATCGGATATACTATTTTCATATTCGTATTCCTTTAATTTTTTGAATATTTGAATTTGGATATAGATTTGATGGATATTTAAAAATGATGTTCAAATTCGTATCCGTTGGATATCTGTCGAATTTGGATACATTCGTATTCGATTATAATTATTCAGATGTATTCGTATTTGATTAAACTTATCCGTATTCGATTTTTTTTTTAATTTCATATTCAATGATAATTATTTAGACATTTATTTTTGAATATCCAAATACGTGAATCTACGAACCTATAACAAATACATATTTTTAATTAATAGAAGGAACAATACAATTTCATTAAAAAGAAAGCAACCAAAAAAATAGTATAATTTTTTATTAATAATTGACTTTATAATTAATTATTCGTACTAATTAATATTAATAATGATGTTTAACTATATTAATTATAAAGTCAACCAATAATAATTATATCGATTAATTTTATTTTTTAATTTTTTCTCTATATTACAATAATTTTTAAATTTATTCTTTTTTCTTCCTAATTCTTCAATTATAATTTATATATATACATATGGGGATTATGAGATTTTTATTGAAAAATATAAATAATATATTATTTAATAAATATATATTCAAATAGTATATATATTATTTGAAATGCAGTGACATTGGCACATTATTCTTACTTCCACAATATTTGGAAAATTTAACCTATCAAGCACAAAATGAAAAGAATCATATTCACTATAAAAAACTTATACAATAAATTTTCATTTTCATTTTCATTATTACAATAATATTATAATTAACTATTAAAGTTTAAATGTTTCACAAATACCACCTTAAAGAACTTAAACATTATAAACTAGCCTCAAGGATAATTTTAGAAGTTCACGTATTTTTTTTTGTTCTAATGGCATATCCAAAAAATCCTAACGACAACTAATGATAGGACTTCATTGTTGGAAGATAGGAAATGTTAGAAGTTTATTTGTAATTTATGAAATGACAAGGATTGTTTGATAATTATACCAAATTTTAGGGGTTATAGGTGTAATTCACTAAATTTCAATGCATTTAAAAGTCAATAATCACCCTGTTGCATATTTGATTAAGATTTAAGTCCTAAAAGCCGCACTACTAAAAAATCAGGTATCTATTTTGAAAAAACTGCTATAAAAATAATTTAATAGCTATAGCTACAAATTAAAGCTACAAAATTTCATAGAAAATATAATTTTTTTTGTCCTTTATCACCCATCTGATGAGCCTTTGCATTCAGAAGCCATTGATAACTCGGGGATGAGTTATTTTCTAACAGGTGGAGAAGTTGATAAGAAAGTTAGAGAGAATATTGATTCAAAACATCTTTCTGCACATGGCAAAATATTCAATGCTTATTATTTAGATAATTAATTTTATCATGTCGAATTTTTTTCTCATTCTAGAAAGATATACATTTGTTGTGATTTCAGATTTTACATTATCTTTTGAAAAGTTAGGTGTTATAGAGATAAATATAAATCATTTTATATTATCTTTCAAGAAATTTTGTTTTAGAGTTGAACATTGATTTTTTTATATTATTTCATTCCTATCATTAGAAATTTTGAGGGCTCTATAAATAGTCAAACATATATTACTTACGACACAAAATTTGAATAATATAGTTTCTTTGTTTTATCTCTGTATGAGAAGATTTTTTTCTTTAACTTAGTTCTTTCAAAGTTTGACACGAACATGCTTTTTTTCATTTTACTTATTTGTACAATAGTTTATCATTTATTTTCTTTTCTTTCAAATTTTACCCGCTATATCATAAATGTTAATGCTTATATGTGTTAAGTTAATCTAACACATATGAAGTAAAATGATATTCAAGTCTATTTTAAGTATAATTCTTATGTAACAATGATGTGGATAAATTAATTTTGTCTCCTTCTTACCATTCAACACATTTATATATATAATTTGCCATTAAGATGAGTTATTTTATTATTAACACAAAAATAATGTATTAGTTGATTTTTTGGTAACTCCATATCTATATATTAAGTGTTCAATACATATATATATATATTAGTTTATTTGTAACTTTTCATATTAATGTCTGTTAAGTGCTCAATATATATATATATATATATGAGATTAACTCCCCCCCTCTATGTATATACATATATATTAGTTTTTTTTTTTTTGGTTACTTTTCATATTAATAATTTATGTAACTCCCTTTATTAATATATTACCAAATAAATAAAAATATATTTGTAACTTTTCATATTAATTTTTGTTAAGTACTCAATATATATATATATATACATATGAGGTTTTCTTTATTCATTTTTGTAACTCCCCCCCGCCCCCCCCCCCCCCCCCCCAACCAATAAGTATATACATATATATTAGTTTTTTTTTTTTGGTGATTTTTCATATTAATTTATGTAACTCCCTTTATTAATATATTACCAAATAAATATAAAACCACCAATTCAATACTCATGTCAATTCACAATCCTATCAAAATTTTCTACATATTCTATTGAAAGGGCCAAGTGATTTACGGATTTCTATTTGTGTTAATCATTTGATGATTTTGTATAAGTTTTAGAGTTTTGATTATGAAAATATTTGTTGCATGATTAATGTGAATTATTCTCAGAAATCTACTAGAACCTACTTTATGCTGTTCGGAAATTATCTTGTGTTGACTGGAACTTATCTTCTCTTATATTGATTTTGACAACATATCTTTATATTTAATTTAACACATCACATCTTTTATTTATGAAAGAAAAATCATGTTGCTAACATTGAATTTAAACATGTGCTAATTATAGCTAGATTCAATGAATGTAATATATGGAATGATTGACTAATAACTTCTTTCCTTTTTGATAACCTATTAATACTTTAAGGAAAGAGCATTTTTCTGTATGGACTATTAAATTATCTTCAAATAATTTGTAGAGATTTTATAAATCCCATTTGGAATCTGCTTGCCATAAATAATTGGATTTTGACTTACTTTTTCATGGAGATCATTTTCATATCTTTCATATTAGGAAAGTCTATTCTTTTTGGCTCTAAATATTGCATCTCTAGCTTGCTAAAATATATTTATCTAATTTAGATGCCATAATCATTTCAAACTATTATTTCCTTATTTATCTGCAGGAATTTATCAGAATGTGCTGGAATTAACTGTCCTTATTTAATATGATCACTTAAGGATTCTAGCTTACAATTCATATCTTCATTTAATAAGAAAGAAGACCAATTTTGCTGCATCATTAATTGAGTCTGCAATCATGACTCTAACGGCTTCTTACCTTATGGGTTGTTTCCGTATTTGTATCTAACGGTCATTTACTAAACTGGAACTTATAGCTGTTAGTAGTACATTTATATATTGAAAAATATGTTGCATTCCAAAAGTGAATAACTAAGTTGGGAGAGGTTTTTGTTGAGTGTTTTTGAGAAGTTGTGTGATACTTTCTAACACGTTCTTGCGCTTACTTGTTGATTAATCTTTGTTCTACTTGTGCTTTCAAGAAACCTTGTGGTGAAGAAGGTCAAAAGGGTCTTGCCTTCAATAGACCTTAGGGAGACGATAACAAGGCGGTTTGTGTCTCCAAGGACCTAGTGGCGAGAGGGACATGAGTTGTATTTGCTCTCGAGGGAACCTGTGAAGAGAACAAATCAGTGCTTGGTTGCTCTAAGGACCTCAAGGTGAAGAAACCAGTAGGATGGTACTGCCTGGAACTTTCTACAGTGTTCCTGGTTCCGATTTGGAAAAAGAGACTAGAGCTTGCCGTACAGAGAGGCAGCAACTCGTGCATTCGTCCACAGAGGTTGCGCAAGTGAATCTAGCAGAAGTTCCCCTGGACTTGTTCACAAGCAACTAGTTTCAATAGTACTCTAGAACTTGCCTTATCCCATATGGGATTCCAGTGTAGCTCTTTGCGAAGAGTTGGTTTTTCACCACACTAGGGTGTTTTGTTCCTTAAACTTTATTTACTATCAAATTACTGTTTTATTTGTAAAAACATTCTCATACACTTAATAATTTGACATGTATATGTTAGGATTGCTTCCCAACACAATATTTTGATTATGCCAAGTAGATTCAAACTTATATGGTAGCTTTCAATCTTGTCAAATGTGATTCAGTTAAGTAGTCAATTTGCATAGCAAATCTGGAATTTCCCATACTAAGAACCAAAAGCATTTTTGGTATGTTACCGATGCATTATCTACGGCAGCCGCACAATTGGTATATTACCGTTGCAGCATTCAAGGAGCAAATTGAGGCATTGACTCTGGAAGATCTCAAAATCTACTATTTAAACAAGTAGTATCTTTAATGTAAAATCAGTAAGTGCTATTGAGAGTTGTTAGCTTTATTCCATTACTCTTTACCTGACAAAACCCCAGTATTACCCTTAGAGTATTCTGGTTTACTTCTGTGAGGTTTTGGAAGTTAGCGCTGCTCGTTGTATTTGTTATTGTTTCTTTGCTAATAATATTTGTAGGTTTAAAATCTTGAGTCCTCTGGCTTAGGTAGTGGAGTAGGCTTGCCGAACCACTATAAACATCTTGTCTCATTTATATATATTTATGCTTTAACTGGAATTTCATTTATATCTGGAACTTTCAGTTTATTCTCTCTTTCACTGCTTGACTCCTTTGAGTCCTTTACCCTTTTGGGACCTTATCTTCTATCAATGGCATCGGAGCCAAGGGCTCATATATATAAGTCTAACCACTTGAGCTAAAAAGTTCCTAATGGTTTTTTCAAGTGTTGATGTGTATGCAGAATGTCAATCTCACACACGTCCGCCCCTATTCGATGGAACCAACTACTCGACATGGAAAAATAGAATTGAGGAATTCTTCGTAGCACTGGACTATGATTTATGGAGCATAGTTACTGATGGGCCTTTTGTTACGGTCAACAAAGGTAAATCCTCAATAAAAAGGCTGGAACTTACCGCTGAGGAAAAAATAAAGCTCTCATTAAATGCAAAAACAAAAAATATCCTTTCATGTGCCCTAGTCAAAGAAGAATACAATCGTGTGAGCACATGCACTTCTGCCAAGGATATGTGGAACATGCTTCAAGTCACCCACGAAGGGACCTCACAGGTAAAATTAGAGCGTATTGCATTACTTACTCACCATTATGAGATGTTTTCCATGAAAATAAGTGAAATGATTAGTCAAATGTATGCTCGATTTATGGAGATAGGGAATCCCATGTTTGCATTGAGAAAAACAATATCTAAAAGTGAACAAGTGCGGAAGATCCTAAGATCTCTACCAAAGGAGTCGAATCCCAAAGTTACCGCTATCCATGAAGCAAAAAATCTCAAAATATTGACTATGGGAGAACTAATTGGCTCACTCACTTCTCACAAAATGACACTCCTCAGTAAAGAAGAGAGTTTTGACAACAAAAGCAAGAAAAATATTGCTTTCAATATTGATCAAGGAGATTGGAATGAAGATTTTGGTGACATGGATGAAGAAACAGTTAATGAAGAAATCGCCATGATTACCAGGCGACTTCGACATCTTACCCAAGTAAAAAACTATTTTAGGAGAGATCCCAGAACAAACTCAAAGAGAAACACTGGGGAATTCCAAACTGAGCAGATTGTCTGTCATGAATGCCATGAAGTAAGGCATAAAAGGCCGGACTATCCAAAACTGAAAAAGAGCCCAAAACCTAAAAGAAATCCAAAACAAAGAGCTATGACAGTCATTTTGGATGATTCAGACTCAGATCAATTTGATAATGAAGAAAATCGTTTCGTGGCAGACAGACAGGTAACCTTACAGTTTCAGTTAAGTTCCAATAGCTTTGACTATAACTTTGAAAAAGACCTTAATATTCATATTGAATGCCATAATCAACTAACTGAGCTTCAAATTCAGATAAATCTCTTTAAGGAACAGTTGGAAACTACTCTAAATGAAAAAGAAGAGCTGGTTTTTTAGTATGATAAGATCATAAAGAAAAACACTGAAGAAAGAAACAGACTGGTTGAGAAGAACCAATATCTTGAAATGAAATTCATTTTTTACTAAATGACAACTACAATCTGAATAAGATCCACCAAAGGCTAAAAAACAATATTGATTCCGTTATGGAAACACAAGATCTCTTAAAAGAACTTTTCATTACTGTTCAAAAGGGGGTCACTTAGCACATAAATGTCCTGTAAAGAGAGAAGTTGGGGTCAAGTATATATGGGTTCCAAATTCTAACAGTTAAAGACCTAACAAAAAATGGGTACCTAAGTTTACCATTCCTTGTGTTGCAGGAACCAGTCAAGAAGGAAGTTCAAAAGGACCTTTGGTATCTGGACAATAGATGTTCCAGACACATGACAGGGAACAAGTCATTCTTTTCTAAATTACAAGAATACAATGGAGGAAACATATTGTTCGCAAATGACACAAAAGGAAAAATCATTGGCAAAGGGATAGTAGGTAACAAAGATGGAACTTCCATCGAAAATGTATGGCTGGTAGATGGACTGAAACACAACCTTCTCAGCATAAGCCAATTACGTGATAATAGCTATCAGGTACACTTCAAAACTTCAGAATGTATGGTAACCAAGCATGATGAAACCATTTTCACTGCAATCAGAGAAAGAAACATAGATTGCATAAATCTAGATGATCTTTTTAAACAAAACGTTGAATGCCTAGTTGCTACTGATGAATCTTGCTGGACTTGGCATAGACGTGTCGGTCATGCTAACATGAAACTCTTAAATTAGTTGGTTAAAAAGGATTTGGTGAAAGGGATCCCTAGAATAAAGTTTTCAAAAACCAAAATATGTGATGCTTGCATGAAAGGTAAACAAGTTAGAACTTCTTTTCAACTAATAAATGACATTGCATCCTCAAAACCTTTGGAACTTCTGCATCTTGACTTATTTGGACCTATGAAAACTCAATGTTTTGGAGGAAACAAATATGTCTTTGTTATTGTAGATGATTTTTCTCGTTACACATGGGTAAGGTTTCATTCATACAAAAATGAAGTTCTGCATCATTTCATTACACTCTTAAACAACATTCAAAATGAAAAGGGCTTTTGATTAAGACCATTAAGAGTGATCATGGCATGGAATTTGAGGATCATAACTTTACTACCTTTTGTAATGATTCTGAATACACTCACAACTTCTCTGCTCCAAGAACACCCCAACAAAATGGGGCGGTTGAAAGAAAAAAATGAGTTTTGCAGGAAATGGCCCATACAATGTTAAATGAATATGATCTTCCTAAGCATCTTTAGGCTGAGGCAGTCAACACTGCATGCTATGTTATCAACAGAGTCTTTTTGAGACCATTTATGAAAAGACTTCATACGAACTCTGGAAGGGTAAGATGCCCAACATATCTTATTTTCGTGTATTCAGGTGTAAATATCACATCTTGAATGATAGAGATCAACTTGCCAAATTTGATCTAAAGTCAGAAGAGGGAATATTTGTTGACTACTCAACAAACAATAAAGCTTATAGAGTGTTTAACAAGAGAAAAAAGACTATACAAGAGTCCATGCATGTGGTATTTGATGAAATTGACCCTTCTCTAGCCAAGGATTCCTTGAGCATAGAAACTGCAGGTTTTGATCGAGTGATAGAGGCACTCCAACAAGAAAAAAAAAGGAGAAAGTAATACTTCCGAAAAACTCATTGAGATAGTCTCAACTGTAATGGAACTTCCAACGATGAAACTGGAGACAAAATCAGCAAATTCAAACATGCGTCAAGCCATCCAACACAAAACATAATTGGAGACCCAGATCCTAGAATTACTAAAAGGTCCAAAACTAAAAACTAATTCATATCTCTCTGACCTTGTCTTTTTATCCTATGCAGAGCTTTGCAATATAAATGAGGCGCTACATGAAGATTCCTGGCTGAATGCAATGAAAGAAGAACTCCATCAATTTGAGAAAAACCAGGTTTGGAATGTAGTAAGGAGACTTGATAATCACCTTGTAATTGGTACTAAATGGGTTTTTTGAAACAAACTAGATGAACATGGTGAAGTCGATAAAAACAAAGCTAGACTTGTTGCAAAAGGGTACTCTCAACAAGAGGGTATTGATTATGATGAAACTTATGCACCCATCGCACGTCTTGAATCCATTCACATGTTGCTAGCGTATGCATCACATAAAAATTTCACTCGCTACCAAATGGATGTCAAAAGTGCTTTTTTAAACGGATATCTAAAAGAAGAAGTCTTTGTTGAACAACTCCTGGTTTCAAAAACCAAAATTTTCCAAACCATGTTTTTAAATTATCCAAAGCTCTTTATGGTTTGAAACAAACCCCTAGAGCATGGTACGATTGTCTAAGCTCTTTCCTTATCTCAAAAGGCTTTTGTATGGGTAAAGTTGATACTACATTTTTCACAAAAATATCAAATGGAAATTTACTACTTGTTCAAGTATATGTGGATGATATAATTTTTGGAGGCACTAATAAAGGTCTTTGTGATGAATTTGCATCATGCATGACAACGAAATTTGAAATGAGTCCTATAGGTGAGTCAATTTTTTTTGTTGGCCTCCAAATCAAACAAACCACCACTGGAATCTTTATATCTCAAGAAAAATACACTAAGGAACTCTTGCAGAAATTTAGAATGCAGGATTGTAAAGAGTCCAACGTTCCCATGGTCGCATCTACAAAGTTGGAACTTGATCTTGATGGAAAAAGTATGGATGAAACAACATACAGGGGGATGATTGGAAGCTTGCTGTATCTAACTTCCAGTCGTCCAGATATACTGTTTGCCACCAGTTTGTGCACTCGATTTCAAGGACAACTGAAAGAATCACATCTCAAAATTATAAAAAAAATCCTTCGCTATCTCAAAGGAACTACCAACAATGGCATTTGGTACCCTCGATCCAAATCTTTCAATCTTCTTGGCTATTCTAATGCTGACTATGTGCGGTGCAAGATTGATCGAAAAAGCACTACTGGAACTTGTCAACTACTAGGGTCATGTCTAGTAAGCTGGTGTACAAAGAAATAAAGTGTGGTGGCTATGTCAACAACTGAGGCTGAATACATAGCGCTAGGTAATTGCTGCTTACATGTATTATGGATGAAACAAACCTTCTGTGATTATGGATTACAATTTCCTTGCATATCTATATTATGTGACAGCACTAGTGCCATATGCATTACAAAAATCTAGTCTATCACTCACACACAAAACACAGAAATCAAACATCATTTCATTAAAGATCATGTCCAGAAAGGTGATGCTTGCATATCTTTCGTTGATACACACAATTAGTTGGCTGACATCTTCACTAAACCACTCCTAGAAGAAAGATTCAGTTTGCTCAAACAAAAATTAGGGATAATTCCTTTTTTCTTCTCCTTATGACCTATATTTGGAATGTGAATCTCATTTTATGTTTGATATGTGCAGTCTTTTGGCAAGAATATATTCTCCTTCCATCATTACCCAAAAAAAGAAAAAAGACTTTTAGGGAAAAAATTTGAAAATTCAACTATCTGTCTCACCTGCACATAAACCAACATAAAACCTCTCATCTTCCTAATCCTCTCTACTACTTATTCAACCGTCTTTTTTTCGATGGTAAAACTCCTATCCCGTTGGTGCTCCACTTCTTCATTCTCTATGGACGATGATCCTATCTCACCTTCTACAAAACTCATGGACTATGCATCCGACTCAGAGGACTCTCATCCATCTCCCTGCATTCCCTCTTCTGCAAAATTCCCAATCGTTGTCCGCCCTTCATCTTCATCATTCTCTCCTCCATTGCCCCGTACATCCTCTCCTCTTCCGTTTTCCTCACCTCCTCTCTCTCACTTCTTCATGGATTCCTCGTTCAATCACTTGGAGTTCGCGACTAGATCCACACTCCTCAAATTTCTTAAGCCTCATGCCGAAAATCTCTTCTCCACAAATATCATGGCTAGAAAACTAAACCGCGAGCGCCCAGTAGACTTCTTAGCTATTCCTCCATCTCTGGCTCTAAACTGGGTTGACCAAATATGGTGGAAATGTATGATGCAGATTGATGAGACCGCCTATCCTCTACTGGTTCACCTTTTCTATGCCAATCACACTGTCATTGAAGGTAACGACCCTACTATCGCCTCTCTTCAATCAAACGTACTTGGTACCTCTATTTTCCTTACTGTTGAGAAAATCAATCGTTACCTTGGGCTTCCAAATTCTGGTATCCAAATTCTTTGCTTATGGTGAATGGTGTCCTCTTGAGTGTTTCAATCTTACTAAGGCAAAGCAGTTATTCTGGAATGGGAAGTCTCCTAAATTAGCCGCGGGTTTTGCCTTAAAACTTCTCGCTATCGACTATTTTTTTCTCTATCGCCTCATCATACTCACCATACTCTATAGCTTCTCTACCAGTGGAGGTCACTCCACCAATATGAACCGTCTATCTATTTTCCTTCTGTATATGGCAGTCACTGGGCTTCATGTCAACATTGGCTATATTATCATGCACAACATGATCTACGCCCTTCGTCATTCCTCCAAAAACCTGCAATATTGCATGCTTCTTAACCATATCCTTCATTCCGAAGATGTCTTTCTTCCATCACCCTGGGTAGAAGACTCGAGTGAGCGGAAAGTAGTAGACCTACCTAGTCTCAAGAAAATGCAGATTCAAATCAGTGAGGATGGAGTATGGTTCAAGGGAACCTCCGGCTCCGCTGCTATTCCCTCTGCTCCGCGACATATCACTATCGTAACCTTGGAAAAAAACCTGTCTATGCCTCTGATCCCTCTGTTTAAGAAGTTGACTCCGTCGCCTCTGAAGGTGTCTCCTCTAAACGTAAACACAGGACTCCAAATGCTCTTGAGCCACATCTTCTCTTTGTTGTTCAAAAAATTGGATCCCCCGTTGATAGTCTCGATGCCAAACTTTCTGAGTTCATTAGCACAGTTGAACACAACTTCCGCAGGTGTAAAACCAAAATCGATGATTTTCAAGATAAAATCAAGGATCTTTGCTTTTCCCTCCGCAAACGCTTTCGTAGTCCTTAAGCTTTTTGATGATGAGGGGGAGAACTAATTTCTCAGTTGTTCTTATGGCTATAATGTTTTTTTGAAAACTCTGTCTGATGATTATCTTAGCATAAGACTGATGCTTTGCTACTACTTTTGAAACTGATGTATTAATGCTTTGCTACTCATGCTTAAAATTGCTCCTTAAATTTTTTTTTTTTTTTTGGTTCCTTTTCATTTAAGCATGTATACTCTTGTCTTGTATGCTTAGACAACTTTTCTTGAATAGTGCTACATGTCTTCTTGTCTTTTCTGGGTTTTAAAATTGCCTCAAACAGGGGGAAAAAAATGTCTATGCATGTTTTTACAGTTTGAATCTAATCCATGCTGTAGCATCTTTAGATAGGGGGAAAACAACATAATGGCATCATCAAAAAGGGGGAGATTCTTAGGATTGCTTCCTAACACAATATTTTGATTATGCCAAGTAGATTCAAACTTATATGGTAGCTTTCAATCTTGTCAAATGTGATTCAGTTAAGTAGTCAATTTGCGCAGCAAATCCGAAATTTCCCATATTAAGAACAAAAAGTATTTTTGGTATGTTACTGATGCATCATCTAAGGCAGCCACACAATTGGTATATTACCGTTACAGCATTCAAGGAGCAAATTGAGGCATTGACTCTGGAAGATCTCAAAATCTACTATTTAAACAAGTAGAGTCTTTAATGTAAAATCAGTAAGTGCTATTGAGAGTTGTTAGGTTTATTCCATTACTCTTTACCTTACAAAACCCCAGTATTACCCGTAGAGTATTCTGATTTACTTCTATGAGGTTTTGGAAGTTAGCACTGCTAGTTGTATTTGTTCTTGTTTCTTTGCTAATAATATTTGAAGGTTCAAAATCCTAAGTCCTCTGGCTTAGGTAGTGGAGTAGGCTTGTCGAACCACTATAAACATCTTATCTCATTTATATATATTTATGCTTTAACTGGAATTTCATTTATATTTGGAACTTCTAGTTTATTCTCTGTTTCGCTGCTTGACTCATTTGAGTCCTTTACCCTTTCGGGACCTTATCTTCTATCAGTTTAAAATCCTAAGTGAAAGCTTAGGTAGAGGACGTAGGCTTGTCGAATATCTATAAATACCAGTGTCTTTTACTTCTATTTTTACTACTTTTCCTATTACTGGTCTGACTGGTATTTTAACTAGAACTTGCAAATTCCAGTCAGTAAATAAAATTGTTTTCTGCAAAAGACTTAAATAGCTTTTAAGGCCAAAAAGTATTTTGAGTGATAAACTTCCGTTGCATAAAAATCTTTTAAGCCAAATTCACCCCCTCTTAGGCATATAATCACTCATATATTGTAATAATTTATCTTTTAGTAATAACAAAAAACTAACAATAGAAATTTAGGTTGAAATCAAAGTTTTTCATTCATTAGAAATCTTCTTTAAAATGATAATTTACAGCTAATTTGGTTGTGTTTTTAAATCTATTTCACCTATTTTCTCTATTTGAAAATGAATTATTAACAACTTATCATTATTTTTATCAATATTCCAGCTCATTTTCATCTCAAAATATATTTTCTAATAATTTATATGTATCTTCTCTCAATAATATAGATATCTTCTTTTTCTTTTTCATTATTACTATTTCTCTCCACCTATAAACAACTAAACCCTGTATAATCATTACTTTTCAATATACTATCCAAATACAAATTTATTTTCAACTCATTTACTCAAACCAACTTTTTAAATTTTAAAAATATTGAAAATGAAAATACAAATCAAACTGGCTGTTAGTTTGTCATAATGAGCTCTTTCCTCATTAAATGAACTTCCATCAATTTGCCACAGAAAAAGTGTTCTTTAGATCGTCAACAAATTATGAACGACAACTTATTTGGTCCGAAAATATTACCCTGATTCAATATTTCGTAAATTATATTTTATTTCATATATATATATATATGTATTGATATTTTAATTAAGTTAGATTTGTTAATCTGAACTCAGAGGAAGGAAATCTCAATCAATCTGGTCCAAATTTGCTACAAGTAATTTATACTAATAATAGCTGAAGCATATAATTCACTAATATTTAAAGGTACAAAAATATCTATGTTTCTTCTTTCCTCACTTCTATAGGATCATTTACTTGGAATTTTCACAAATAACCCCATGTGTTAAGAAAAATAGGTAAATTACCTCCCTGTAAGAAAAAAAATAAACAAAGAACATCCTCATATTTTAAAAAATCATGCAACAAACCCCTTTGAGAACGTAGGTGTAGGACATGCTCCCGTGCATGCATCTGGGCTTAAATTTTTCTATATAAAAAGATAATTATGCCCTTATTAATCAACTATAAGATCTTCTTTTAAAAAAGCAACAGTTTAGATCAAATCATATTATTTTTAAAATATATATATAAATTATATTATATACAATAAAATATATTATCATATATAATGTGTATATATATGTATATATTATACACAAGTATATATATTATATATATCACTACCCCACCCCACTGGCCAAGCAACTCCTACTGATAATAAAAAGGAAAAAAAAAAAAAAAAAAAAGGCAACCATGGCCACCTTCATAAAGGCCACCTTGCGTGTGGCCCCTGTGAGTGGTGGGCCGTTGCTCGCAGAGGTGGCCCCCATGGCCGCATTTGCGACCACCATGGAGGTGCCACTCGTGGAAGGGTGGCCCTGGCCGCTGCTGGGCATTGGCAGGTAAGATGGGGTGGGGTGGGGTGGGGGTAGGGTATTGGTATAAAATATAATATAAAATGTTTATTTATAAATATATACATCAATATATTTATGTATTTATATATTTATGTTTATTATATTATATATTTTATATTTATTGTATAATATATATAAATAAAAAAGAATAAATTAGAAAGATGAAAATAAAAAAAGTTAAAAATAATTTTAAAGTTTAAAAATAAAAAAAATTTGTATAGAGGAGATGAATATAATTGATAAACTAAAAATAAAAGCAATTTTAATTTCAAAAATAAATTTATATATGTATAAAATGAGAAATATATGAAATAATGGAAGAAAAGATAAATGAGAAATAAAAAGAAAAGAAAAGAATGAAATAAAAAAAATAATATAAGGTTATTTAAATTAAATTGAAAATATATTAAATGATTAAGGGTAAATTAGTCTTTTTATATTAAAATTAT
The DNA here is from genome assembly GCA_018894105.1 of Jacaranda mimosifolia. NCBI lineage: Eukaryota > Viridiplantae > Streptophyta > Magnoliopsida > Lamiales > Bignoniaceae > Jacaranda > Jacaranda mimosifolia. The sequence continues at coordinate 5,717,427 of CM032123.1, forward strand.
GTTCAATGGACAGCAAATGAGAAAGGGGAGGCAGTGTGTATAGTTTTTTAAAACATAAGGAGATATATTGAATATTTATTTTTTATAGGGGGATAAATTGCTTACTTTTTAAAACACAGGGGGTAAATTGCAATTAGCCCTCATTTACCTAGTAGGTTAAATTCTAATTTTTTTGAATATACACTTACCTTGTAATTTTCATATGATTTTTTAATATTAATAATTTTTTTGTTTATGAACTAGGTTAATTTATAAAAGAAATTTGAAGTCTTAATTTTGCGGTAATTTAAAATTTTATATTCTACTACCTACATTTATTTTTCATTTTTGGTCAAATTTCACTTTTGCATGTCATAGTTTCCTTTAATTTGTTATTTGTTTCATTTAACCTGTGATCTTTCTGAATTAAATAATTTGTGTTATATTTATAATATCTATAAAAGAGTGTCAAATATCTAAATTAATTAACAAATTTGAATTTAAAGTTATTATACTTGGTGCAACTCACGGGTTAAAAACTTAAAAAGTTAGTTAGTATGATGGTGGAGGGCGACGGGACCAGCTGGTACGAAGGAAGGTTTTTTATTCATTTGGTTATGTTTAAGCAAAACCCAGCATACAAGTTCCAAGCATTACAAATGTCAATAAAATTCACAAAAAAACTACTCGAAATTATCAGCCGCCGCAGAAACCATAATAGGACTTCGGACAGTGTGCTTGCCAGTGTCCTCGATCCAAGTCAGTGAACCATCTCTATGTTGAGCATCAATATCAGCCCTGTAACGAATGGTTAAAGAATAGCTCTGCTTCTCATATTTCTTTTGAAACACTAAACTCTGTGGCCGAATTCTAATTGTGGTATTCACCGGTAATTCCAACTTGAATCTATATGTTGCTGCGCCTTCCCCTACATTGGTAACTGTCCTCTGGAATCTACGGGTTAACATCTTTCCTCTTTCTGCAAAGCTAAAAAGAGCGACGAAAGACGGATAATTCAGGTCAGCAGATGGATTTGAGCAATTGTAGCTTGATCTTATGATGGTTTGAGTTTGTTCCCGAGTAAAGTTCATTGAGCAGACAAGATTTACCAAGTCTTGTCGGCCCGTATCGTAAATGAGGCCTGGATCAAGAGCCCGGTTCGGATCAACCAGTCCTGATCCGATGCCTAAAGGCGTGGCAGGGCTATAATCAAAAGCCATGTCTTTGATGGGCTGATTGGTATTATCAAGAGGATTAGCAGTGGTCATCATGGCGGATTGGATGGCTGCAGGGCTCCATTCCGGATGAGCGGCTTTGAGAAGTGCAGCAGTTCCGGAGATATGTGGGCAAGCCATTGATGTGCCTGACATGAGAGTATAGTCGCTGGACAAGAATATGTTGTTACCAATTCTTGGTCCGTCAATTTGAGGATTATAGGCTGCTAGGATTAAGACTCCAGGTGCCAATATGTCAGGCTTCAAGATGCCTTCATAACTCCGTCCAGGGCCTCTTGATGAGTCCTCTGACAAGGCCGGAGCAGCTCTCGGCTCCGTCCCCAGAATTGTTTGTTGGAAATCGATGGTTGCTCTTGGGGCTGAACTCTTGGATAGGTAATTGATCACCTCTCGTGCTTCTGTGGGGGTAATTACAGCTCCAGGGAAAGGAAATCGAAAGGATCTAAATATGCTGGGATCTTCGGCAATGATGATACCTGCTCGAACATTAGACCCGGATAGAGCATTTAAAACGGAAGACAAATCTGTATTTCCAATGGTCACATTGCATATGATGATACTTTGATCAGGGGCTTCTGCAAGTTCAGTTGAGCTGCAGGAGGATAAGGTCTGATTGTAAACGAGTGGCAAGTTTCTCACAGTGGCTCTTGCAGGAAATGTGGTCCATCCTGTGATGGTTTTTCCATTCCCCAGAGTCAAGGTCCCTGCAAACCAACGATCAACGGTCCCTGATGCGACTACCACAGCCCAAGGGATTCCTGATCGTATAGTTCTAAGACTTGGGCCGCGATTTCCTGCCGACAGACAAACTACTATTCCTTTCTCCCTGGCACCAAAGCTGGCTATTGAAAGAGGATTCTCATACAGATCAATCGCTTGGGTGCCCAAGGAAATTGATATTATATCCACTCCATCTGCCACTGCCTGGTCAATGCCTGCGAGTATATCAGAATTAACGCCTCCGTTCCACAGGACCTTATACACAGATAGCCTGGCACGTGGAGCAACCCCTCTTGCAGTTCCAGGGGCGTAACCAAAGAAAGAAACACCATCGACAAAGTTTCCGGCAGCAATGGAGGCGACATGGGTCCCATGGCCGTCGTCGTCCCTTGCAGAATTAGGTATCGTGGTGTCAGGATTTTCTGCTCGTAATCCTTCATTGAAATATCTGACTCCGATGATTTTCTTGTTGCACAAAGATGAATTGAATTCTTCTCCTCCTTGGCAAACTCCCTTCCACCTTGCTGGAATTTCAGTCATTCCGACATCCTTAAAGCTAGGACTTTCCGGCCAAATACCGGTGTCGATGACGCCGATGATCACATCTTTGCCGTAGTCAGATGCGGGCCACAATCCTGTAGCAGTATTAAGGGAAAGGAATTTATAGGAATGGGTGGTGTCTGGTGTGACGACATCATCGGCGTAGGCCGAAAGGAACCCTGGGGACTTCTTAACAACTTCCAATTCGTCTGTGGACATTACTGCACTGAATCCATGGAAGGCATTGTCATAAGTGTAGATAATCTTCGGTTCGGGTTCGTCAGCGCCCAGTGATGTCTGACCGACTGATTTCACAGATCTAAGGATGGAAGAATACCAATAATGGTGAGTGGAAAATGCCGTAGGCATGGAGGATTTGTCCATATGGACAATATATACCGATCTTTTTGCTGAAGCATGATGAGCATGGTGAGCCAAAAGAAACCATGAGATTAGAATCAGAGCAACTGAACTAGGAAGCAACATATTTTTCAGTCTGAAATCTGAATGTGACTGTTAAGTTGGACTACTGCCATTCTGCTTTATAAGTTACCAAATTTTGATAGACTGGTAAGAATAGGCGGCTTCGGACTTTTCTCTGCTTTTGCTCAATTATTATAACCTGTCTTTTCTTTATATGCTACTATAATTGTGCTTGTTCCGTGCAGCCTCCTCAAGCTGTAATGCACCGAATCTTTCTTAGGACATTGGATAAATCCTTCAGTCATTGACTCAAATTCCTCAGTTGAGTCCGGATATTGACCCTGTTTTACTAAAATTTAGTTTAATTACTAAAAAAATTTCCAAGTCGATGGTATTCATGGTCAAGTGCAGGGCCGTCTAGAATAAATCTTATCCACTATAGTATGTATGCTATTAGTACAAAAAGATGGAAATCGTGCCAAAATGAGAACAAATTAAAGCCAGAAGTGCTATCCTGTGGATGCCATCTGAAAATGTTAAGAGTGTACATTTACATCAATGGCACCATGAAGATGTGGCAAGAGAAGCTAATTAAAACAATGGCCCCATTTTCCAATGATTAAAAAACCGGACTGGACCGGCCGGTTCGACCGGGAACCGGCCAAGGTTCCGGTTCGGTTTAATACATAAAATCAGTTGGTTGAAAAATTGGTTTTTAGTTTTTTTTTTTAAATAAAAATTTAAAATTAATTAAACAAATATTTTTTTATTTATATTTGAAATTTTTATGATGTTTGAATTGGTGTTTATTTTTTTGTAAGTTGTAATGGATTCTATAACGATAGTTTCTAACAAGTCTTATTTTATGAATTGATATTTTAAATTGATGTATTGATATTTTAAATTGATGTATTGATATTTTAAATTGATGTATGAATATTATTATGGAGTAGAGTGGAAAAAGTTTTATGATATTAGGTAATTTTTATTTTTTTCTCTTTACATATATATATATATATTTACATTTTTTATATTTCTAATATATTTATATAATATTAAATATAATTATGACGTCACACCGATTGAACTAGTGGTTAAACAGGTTGAACAGATCAAATCAGTAATCAATAAGATCACCGATTTGATCACCGGTCCGATTTCTCAAACATTGCCATTTTCAAGCTGGGTAGCCCTGGTCAAGATATTAATTGTATATCAAGTGGCTGTCCAACAAGATATTTTTCAACATCAAGTTGCTGTCCAACAGGATACTTTTCGCGGCCCGCAGATCTATGGAATGTTAAAATATAATGGATATAGATCTTATATTTATATTATATTATAATAGGCTATTTACCTTTTCAATTATTTGAGTTCTGATGTGACAAGGGAATTCTATGCAATTGCAGACATCTTTTATAATTTGAATTCTTTATTTTATTTTATTGATATATGTCAAGTGTTTTAATTTTTTTTTTATAAAAATAATTAAATTAAAATCAAATACACTTGACGTGTATTTAAAAAATTAAAATAAAAATTAAAATACGAAATAAAATAAAAAATTCAAAGTGCATCTTTTAACATTTTAAAATGGGTCTAATGTCCTGTCTGTCCCAAACGAAATGTTAAAACAAGAAAGTTACTGCATCAAAAGGCTTTGTTTATTGGAGGCAACAGTTTACCAGGATTAACGCAAAAGAAAGTTTCAATGAAGTATGGGTATGGGTATATCTTATACTCATTATATGTTTCTGTTGATGTTAATTTTGTTTCCTGTTATAAATTAAATTTACTTACATGCAGTATCAGAACATGCCTTAGAAACTCGTATTTGTCCAATTAAGATCATTGGTTCTTTTTCATTATGTTTGAGTATTGAACATAAATTAAGAATTACATTTTTCACTGTAATTATATATCTTAGCATGGAAAACTTGTTCCATGATTATTTATATGCCTATGATTGTCATACATATTGATTACATTTGATTGAGAAATTGCCTACTTGTAAATTAAGGACAATATTGTTTAAAATTATATGTCATTGAATACTATTTTGAAATGTATACGATAATCGTTGATTACTTTGGAAGGATAAGTAGAGAGTTGGGAGAATAACTAAAAAAAAAGAAAAAAAGTTGCAGATAGTATATTTAGGTGCATTAACGGAAAAAAAATATAAAATTATAGACTACTTGTAAATTATTTCAATAAAATAAGATTTAGTATGATGCTGTGAAAATCGCCCATTTGTTACTCTAAAATGTTTTTTTTCCTTCCTTTTTTTGGAAAAAAAAAAAAAAAGGGATTGTATAAGTACACATGTAAAACTTTTATGGAATGTCACATTGTGGTCCCCATTTTACTGCACTTGATATATTCATCTCTAAAGTGCTTTCCACATTAATGAATCATCTATTGTCGCTGACTTTCTGAAAGCAATGAGGCTGTTGAAAAAATGACGAAAATTAAATTCTTTTGGATTAAATTATGGACATGATTATACTCCCATGTGACGCCCTATGGAATACATAAACTGATATTAATTTGTATAGCCGTATAGCATAATTATAAATTAATTTGTTGATGTGGTAATTACATTGGTGGAATCTTTTAATAATAACAATAATAATTATAATATAAAGGATTGATGGAATCTGACAGCATTTATCCATTACACGAGATGGTTAGATTTTGTGACCAAATTAATCTAAGATTCCACAGCTGCTTGTAATGCTTTGCCTCTATTCATGCATGGAATGTATATAATGTGTAATTATCTTTATTTGGATGCGTTCAGAATTTGTTAAAAGAGTTTGTAATTAAGTTTATGTTTTTAACAAACGCAAAAAGAATACAGGTTTTTACAAAGCGTATTCACCTAGAAGGACGTGAACAGTCGCGCTAGATTGCGACTTGTATGTTAAAGTTGTTTTAGGGCAAAAGAATGAAAAAATCACACACTAAAGGTAGTGAATAAAATTTTTTAAATTTGAGTGCATTTGAAAAGTAGTATCATTTTCATCATATCTGGAAAAGAAGAACTTCGAAAGATGATTGATAAAAAAAAAAAAAAAAAAAAAAAAAGAAAAGAAAAGAAAGAAAAAGAACTTCAAAAGACGATTCTTATTAAGAAAAAGAAAGAATCATTAATTAAAGACCAAAGAAAAGTAATGCGTGTTTGAATATTAGCAATAATTAATATACCTATTACAAGTATCCTCTTCTGATCAAAATTCTATACAATATATATATATATATATATGTGTGTGTGTGTGTGTGTGTTTATATATATATAATATGAGTTGCAAATAAGTGGGTTGGGTTGGGTATGGTTTGAACTCAATTGGATTGGGTTCAATATGGGTGGGCTCAATATGTTGGTTGAAGATGGGTTGGGTTGGGTTGAACATAAGTTGGGTTGGATGGAAAATGAATCCAAATGAAAAATTTTTTTTTTTACTGAATCAAAAAAATTAATTCAAAAAATAATAGTGATATTAATATGTCTTTCATATCTTATATTCAATATGAAATTTTATAATATAATGGGAGATTTATTAGATTATATACTCATTTTATTAATTTTTTTCATATGTAATTATGTTCATAATTAATTACAATTCTAGTAGTTTTTTTTTGTAAAAAATCGATCTTTTTGAAGAAAATGATACCATTATCACACCAATAAATGTATATTAAATTTTCAATAACAAATTTGTATAGTTTTTATTTTTGAAGAATTAATATATATATATATATATATATAAATTGTATGTCAATCTTAGTATTGACATGTAATATTAGTTAAGTAATAAATTAGGTTTAGAATTTATTTCCAATTAGTAGATACAATATTTATTTTTATGATCACTTTCATATATTATTCATATATTAAAATTTGTATTTTGAGAGAATTCCAAGACAACTAACTTAAGTCCAAGATAATTATTTCAATTTAAATATTATTAATGATTCAAAATTAAGAGACTTTGACAAAAATAAGGAAATCAAAATAATATAAATTTGTGATTATTAATTTGAAATTTTTTTTAATTTGTTAAATTTATTACTTGAACCCATTTTTAGCCCACTTAAATGGGACTTTCTATGGTCCTAATCATTTGGTTTTTACCTATTATTATATAGGTACTTTGTTACCATCAATTTATAAACAAGTGAATATCCATCTTAGGATGTGTTTGTTCTAAAAACAAATAAAATTTAATCAAACAATTCAATATTTATATTGTTCTCTTTGAAATTACTCATTTATCTTTTGTTCAAAGTTTTGTTATTCTAAAAATATCCTTGTTTGAATAAAATATTCAAAATAATTAAATTTTTAAAATTACTCAATGTCGTAAATTTTTATTCCTCCTCAACTCTTATTCTCCAAACTCTTCTTCCTCCTTGTGCCGACCGTCCACTGCCGTCACAACTGTGCCGCCGACTCCCTCCCTCCTCCTCCGACCAAACCCCCATTAATCCATCAGGCGCAGGCTAAAAAACCTCAAAAATATTTCTCCAATGTAATTCCCTTCACTGAATCTCAACATATTGCTGCAATCCCATATCTTTTTTCTTCGTTCAGTTTTTTCTTGCCTTACCATTAATCTCCCGAACTCACCAAGAAACAAAGAATAAAACCTCCAGTTTTCGCGCTATTGCCAAGAATGTGATTCAATGTCGTATTGATTTCTGATGGTATTTTCTCAACCGTCAGGCATGGCGAACCAAATTTTCCTGGAAAATGTCGGGGCTTCATTTTACGATCTTGTGGATTACTTTATTGAAGAATGCTGCTCTCCTTGCAATTTCACAGTCAATTTTCCCCAAACATTTATCTGATATTGTTCTTAAAATTTTGACGATTAATATAAGAAATTAATGAATGATTTTAATAAAAAAAATTTAATTTATTAAAGATAAAATCATTAATATAAATCAATCTAAACGATTTAAAGAAGAATTTTCAACTAAAAAACTAAATCGTCAAAATTTTTAATTTGATAAATCAAAAGTAATTTAAAATTAATAAGTTAATTACTTTAAAAATTAGTTCTTGAGTTTCTTTTTGAGTAAAAGGTTGATGGGATGTATATTTTAGATAGAAAAATATTTTAATTGATTGGGTGTAGATATAAAAAAAATAAAATTAAAGAGTTCTAAATTTTTTTTTTTCTGATATATACTTAATAAAATATTTTTTGTTTTATTATTAATATATATTTTTTAAAGAATATGAAGTATTTGAAATGTAAGAAAATTAAAAAAGAATACATAATAATATATAATCTAATTCTTGGTATTACTATAATTTTAGAGAATCATTAATCGGATAGGATACTAAAATATGCAAATATATATATATATATTTATTCCAAAGTATGGAAGATATTAAATAAAATTAGATGTTAAACATTAAAAAAATTTAGATGTTAAACAAAAGGGTTAAACAAACTAGAAAAGATATTTAAGGTATTTGACGTGAAAAGGGGTAATTGTTTAAATTTTATTTTGTTTTGTTTACAAAAAAAAAATGGACACTTGGCGCAATGTAAAGTGTTATATCATAATAGATAAAAATAAAGTGATTAGGACTATAGAAAGTCCTCACTTAAATCCACTTTGAGCCGAAACCAAATAAAACCTACCTCAACCCAGCCCACTTCAACCCATATTCGAAACTTTGAAATCCAACCCTAATTTTACCGTCCATCTTACCACCCCTAAATTTATATATATATATATATATATATATATTAGAAGTGTTGGGATTTTTCCTTGGAAAAAACTTAGAATACTTGTGAATTGAAAGCATGGAATTTATTTATTAGAAAAAATATGAAATTTAGTGAAAACAACGGACATACTTGAGTTTTAAACATATATTTGTAGTTTTAAAAATATATTTATAGTCTAAAAGATCTTTTTTATTGTAATAAAGTTTTTGACAATATTATGTTGTGCACTAAAGTTCATAAAACTATATCCATTCCCTCTTTTTTCCCTTTATCCCCCCCCCCCCCCCCCCCATGTAACACACACACACACACACAAAACACATCAGGGATTCGCAAGGATTTGAAACTTGGATACTCGGACTTCACATATACAAATATGAGAGAGATGCGAATATTTTGACCACTCTGAAACATATATAGTTTTACTTTTAAGGTCACGGCAATGTTTGGTTACGTTTTATCGAAACGAAACATGTATCGATTTTGGATCCAAAATGTCAAAATGAGTTTTCCTAAACTACCATTTTATACCATTTACTATCCCCCCAAATTCCCATGTATATATATCATATATGTTTGGTTATTATCTTTATAATAAAAAAAATTTCTTAATTCGACAGTTACGGTAAAAAATGTTCCATCGCAAAACATAAACAAAGATACCAAATCCTCCAAAATATTTTTTTATCTATTTTTTCAAAACATAAATAAAAATTCATCATATTTTCCAATGACACTTTCATATTTCCCAACCCCACTCCTAAAATTCATTTTTCCAAAACATATATCAAAATCACCTCCAAAATACAACCGAACATTCCACAAGTTTTTAAATTGCTTATAAGATGTTAAAGCTATGCTAACAAAAATAAATTCCACACGATCTATCCACACTGTCACAGCCAAAACACAGTAGCTCGCAGCAGATATAATTAACAACAATTTATATATCTACCCGCAAGAACTCTGGTCTATATAATTATCTTAAAAGCATCACTTACCAAAGTTCATTAATTACCTTATAATCTTTATTTTACAGGTAAATTTATTATCACAATTCCATTGTCCACAAAGTCTCTCAGAGTTTGACAGGAACAGCCTTCTGCAACGAAAACTTAAACTTTTCGTTCATATTCATTTCTTCTGGCTTAACTTTCCCTTCAAGTTTCCAATCGAAGTTGTGAATTAGGGAGGCCAACATGAGGTGCCCCATGCGGTAAGCCAAAGGTAATCCTGGACATATTCTCCTCCCTGAGCTAAATGGAATAAGCTCAAAATCTTGGCCCCTAACGTCTATTCTGTTGTCTAAAAATCTTTCAGGCTCAAAAGAATCAGAATTTAACCATATAGAAGTATCTCTGCCTGATGCCCATACATTAACAAGTATTTGAGAATTCTTGGGTATTATGTAACCATTAATTTCTGTATTAGCCTCAGTTTTGTGAGGTATTAGTAAAGGAGCCGCTGGATGAAGCCTCAAAGTTTCTTTGAATACTGCATGTAAGTATGGCAACTTGGATATGTCTGATTCTTCAACTTGTCCTTTTTGGCCAATGACAGTTTGAAGCTCGTTCCTTGCTCTTGCCATCTTCATTGGATTGTGGATTAGTTCTGCCATGGCCCATTCTACGGTGGCTGCACTTGTATCTGTTCCCGCAATAAGTAAATCCTAACATAAAGGGACAAAAGTTAATGCACAAGGTTACGCCATCTTAATTATATATAAAAAAAATTCTTTATGGACCGTAAATTTTAAGAAAGAAAATAAAATGAATTGAAAAAAAAAAAAGAAAATTAAAGAGTAACATACACAACTATCATTTGAAATGACGAAATATTTTTCTGATCAAAATTTTAGAAACCAACGTGAATTTGGTATTTTTCTTGTTAAAATTATAAAGGAAAATTCAGGAAAGAGATCACTTACCATGAGAAAATGTACTCTGCCTTCCCGGGATAGTTCACCATCATATTTGCAGCTGATGTCAAGTAGTGCCTCCAGTAGATCATTTTTGGACTCAGAATCGATAGATGCGCGGCTTCCTGATTGCAATCTCCGACCAATTATATCATCAAAGATTCTAATCATTTTCCCATAATAAAACGCCGATTTGCGCCTAAGCCCTAGAGGATCAAAGGGCTTAAGTAGTCAGCAATGTTTGGCGCGCCTAGGGCTTCCATTTTACCATGCAAAATTTCCTTGAATTCTTGCGACGAATCTGAACTATACTCACCAAAATCTGTCGAAAACAAACTGGCTGAAATAAGGTTCAGCGCTGTAGTAAAGGCAGCATCACAAATATCCACAACTCGGCAGCTATCGCAGCATTCTTGCACATATTCACGCAGTTTCTTCAGCTTTTCCTGGCGGAGGTCCTGGCTTGCATCAAGTCTCTACTGCGAAAGCATCTGCTCTTTGCATATTCTCCGAAGAACCCTCCACTGGCTGTCCGCCGGGAGCCACCCAATTGAAATCTTGTTGTGGCCGTATACTTCGGATGCAGCTGGGTGGGGTCGACCGGAGAGAACCTGATCATGCTTTTGAAGTACTTGTTTAGCAAGTTCCGGTGAGGATACAACTATTGTGACTATGCTGCCCAACTTGAGGTGCATGAGAGGGCCATAAATCATCGAGAGTTTGGCAAGTGGGGGTTTTGCCCAAGATGGAGAATGTTTCTAATAATCGGAAAAAGTGGAGGCCCTGGAGGAAGGCTGGCTGGTCTTCCAGGTGGTAAAATTGATGTGAGGATATGAAAAAAAGGCCACGACAGAATACATAGCAGATACAAAAATGGGACATACCAGTTAATTAGTTGAGAAAGATAATATGTAGAAGTAATTATGTATATATATATATATATATATATATATAAGTTGAACTACTAATGGGAGGAGGTTGAGAGAAATTTGATACTTCTGTCATATGTTGAGACTTGAGAGGCTAAGTAAGTACTCCGTTCCACTTATATAACGGCGAGACCTTCAAAGAGGACAAGCATATGTAACAATTTCTTGACACAGAATATTTTTTACCAAATTGTTTTTCTCATGACACGAAGTTCTACAAATTCACTAGTAAGTTTGCCAGGGCCACTAGGAACAAATTGTTTTGCATCTTTATTTTTAGTGTCATGCTATTTTATTATAACTTTATTTTTAATTTTAGTTCAACTATCTTTTGTTATATTAATATCATAAAGGTATAATGAAAAATACAAATGCAAATTTGAATTACAAAGATAAGATATAGTATTTAATATGAAGTATATCTAATAGAAAGCATCGTTCATCCCAAAATTATCGCTATTCAATATGAATTCACTTATAATACTTATAGCTCAATTTGAATATTAGAGCATTTTGAGGTTGAAAAATGATATTATCTAAAGTAAAGGACCGATATTCCTCACAAATATGGGAGAAGACAGACTAAAGCAATGGTCCCATTTTCACCTTCTCATTTTCAATTAACCTTTTACATACAAATGTGAAACAAAGCTAAGCATTTCATCAGTTATAAACTGCTCATAAATCGGAGGGATAGCTTTCATGAATCATGAGGCTATAAAAGTACAAACATCGATTGTGACATTAAGTGGCTGCCAAACAAGATATTTTTGAATATCAAGTTGCTGTCCAACAAGATAAGTTTGCTGCCCCAAATCTTGGAATGTTAAAATATTATGGCTATATGACATTTATGTAATATTATTTATCAAATATTGAAGTTTATGTAATAAGATAGTCAATTATGTTTTTAATTATTCATGGTTTTGATGTGGACAAGTGAATATATAGTATTCTATGTCCAAATATTTTGATGGTTGACATCTTTAAATGTTTCATTTAAAAAGAGTGTAAACCTGTAATTATCCCCAAAAAAATTAAAAAAAAAATCCGTAAATCATTAATTATTTTTATTATGAGTGAATAGTAAACACTATATGTAAATTAGGAATCATATTTTTCACTGTAATTTATCTCAGATGACGAGACACTTGTTTTCGTTTTTATTATATATGCATGTGATCGTCGGTAGATAAATCCACTTGCTTGAAAAATTGCGTAATGCAATGTCACTTCACAGTCCCCACTTCACTAGAAGCTTTCAAGTGTTTAATTTCGACATTAATAAATCATGATCTTATATAAATTGAGGAGCGTTTCAACAATTTGTGACCTTGGGATTTCGTGGTAGATTAAGTATAATGTCAAAGCGAAATAATATACATTGCATTTATATTTGCGTTAGAGATGATCTCATGACATATTTAAGTGTGTCAGAGTAAAATTGTCATGGGATCATCTATAACATAGATATAAATGCATTGCATCTCACCTCCTTTCATGAGAGAAATTTTTGTTTCATGTTACAAGTTTTTTTCATTTACTGTGAAATTTGATTTTTACGTTTCTCTCTATGATTATTTGTTTGAGGAGGAACCCAAAAGCAACTGATTACTATATTGGAGGCAAAGAACATCTTAATTTAGGCTATATTTGGTTTCATTTTGAGAGACCGGTATCATGTTTTTGCAACCAAAATTGTGAAATTGTGTTTGTTTTGCCTTATCCAAATGGTTTTCTACCTATATTCAAATTATGTCCTCTTATTTTCAAATCCTATACCAGATCAGAGAACACAAAGACATTTCACTGGTTTTCGTTGGGCAAATAGCAATCTACTATTAAATTAAGAATCCAAAACTAAAATGCTTCCCCAATTATCCTTTCAACATTAAATTCAAGAAATTTCAATTGAACCAAAAAAATTACCTTGAAACCACCAAAACAATCAGAAATTGGAATAACAAACAAAATCTTGACTCAAATACCTTCATTCACAAATATCAGAAAAACTATATAGAAATTTAGCAAAATAAATCAAACAAAAATCACTTTTTTAATTGTCTAACAAGAAGAAGTAGATGCCGGGTGAATGAGTTGATTTTTTGGGAAAAATACAATTTGCGGTAGAGTAGAATAATGCGAGAACCACAACTGGCAAAAGCACGCCGCACTTGGGTCGGCCACTCTCCTGCTTTTCATTTCCATCCACGACATCGTTGATACAGGCCGATGGTGAATTTCGAAAATTTAGAGCATTGGGGGTTGGGGCATTCGGCGAGATTCAATTTGGGGAGGGTTTATTTGTTTAGTTTAATTTTATCAAATTTATTTTTCTTTTCTCACTTTTCTATTTTGTAGGTTTTGTTTTTTAATTGTATATTACTTTTTGATAAAGGTAATTAAGGCATTTCATACTTGAATCTATTTTACTATTAATTTAATTAGAAAAGATTAGTATAGCAAATTGGCATAATTATTAATGGTTTAAAAAATTATTTTTACAGTTGTCAATTTTTTAAGGGGTATAGGATGGTAAATTAAAATCATAGTTATGAGACCCTAGCTAGCCAACCCGGTAGTACATTTGCCAGCGTCACTAAGAACAAATTGTTTTGTATCATTATTTTTTGTTGTGCTTATTTTATTATAACTTTATTTTCAATTTTAGTTCAATTATCTTTTGTTATATTAATTGTAACACCCCTAAATTTAGCATTTTAGAAGGTAAGATTTCAAAAATCAAAATATTAATTTGACAAAATTTTTGGGGTTCTAAATATAAATAAGGACTTAATTTTAGGACATTTGAAAATTTTGGGGGTCAATTTGTAAATACTTTCGGTCAACTAGGTCAATTTAAGGCACTAAACAAGTTGAGGGCTGAATTGAAAACTGAGAAAAGTTTCAAGGGTCAATTCAAATTTTTTGAAAATTCCCTATAAGCAACAATCCACCTCCCATACTTCTTCAAATTCATACATGCAAACCCCTCTTCCCTTTTTGGCGAACTCCCCTCCGGCGCCCACAAAGCTTGACACTCTATACACCATTGTACTCTCCTCAACTCAAGGAACGCACCGGTACCAACATTTCGTGGAGAGAATTGGTGAATTGTCGGGGAATTAAGCTCCAAATAGAGCCTCATGGCGGTGGTGATGGGTTGCTTAGTTTCGATGATAGAAACTCATAAACAAGGAGTGGCTTTTGATGGGCTTAGTGCGAGGAAGATAATGGTGTCTTCAATTTGAGGAACCGATGATGGACGGAGGAGTAATTGAAGAAAAAATGGTACGGCGGCAGAAGCGCAACTGCACCGATTTCTGCTAAATTGGACGACAAGATGGTGGCGGGTGTTGAAATTGATTTGGGGATCTTGATCAGCGTAGCAAGGTGCATCTTTTGGTGGTGTCTAGACTCCATTCCTACGGCAGCGCAGTGGCACTCCAGCAACTGACCACCAGTTTGATCGTGACGGCGACCTGAGTACATGCGGGCTGTTATCGTGTGATGATTTGGCCTCGAATTCGGTCAATCCGGTAAAACACCAATTAATCAGATGATCTGATTCCTGACTTAATCTGATTGAGTTGATAGCTTAAATTCTAATGTAGAAATAAGTTAATTTGGACCAAACTTATGATTAGGGATCGAAATGATCGTATGTGATTTTAATATAAAGTGAAACATGGACTCAGATCATTAATTAGAAGCTAATTATCATTAAATTGGGCTATTTGATATAATTGAGGAATCTAAATTATATAATGTCATAAAGATTGCTTGTTACTAAGAAAACGTGTAAAATTTGTACAGATAGCCTAGATTTATTTATCATGGACTCAGAGCATTAAAGTTGAGATTATGGGTAAAATTCTAATTAAACAGCTAAATGTCTCCTGATTGGGCTCAGTTAAAATGTTAAGATAATTACTGATATTAAGTTAAGATTAATCGTACCAATTGTAATCATGGACCATCAAGATAAGATTTATGATGTCAAGTCGAAATGTTTGGATATATAAATTGTGTACAGTGTTAGTGGGCCCAGATTTGTAAGTGGAACATAATTATTGTTAATTAAATTAATCGGTGTAATTATTTGTCCGAACTTTATGTAATGTTGCAAGGATTAATTATTAACAGAATATTCTAGCTTAAGTTAGCGTATACAAAATAGGGCAAGAACCTGGGTTAGGTAGATGTGTCTCGTAATCAGTAACACCCGATATTAAGGTATAAATGGTTTAATTATTGCTAAAGGATACAGTGCAAGCATTTTGACATATAATATGCTCTATGGGAATAGGTGACGAAGAGCTAGGATCTCCAAGACCATAAGACGTGATAGCATCTCTGTGGAATTTTAAGGTGAGGGTTAGCCTAACTTTCTTCGGGGAATTAAGTGAATGTTCCTTGATTGTTTGAATTCCTTATGTTTCTTTGTTAAAACTAAATTGTACTCGTTCTAGTGTCCAGAACATCTATTATGACATATGTTATCGATCTCATATACTCTACAGCCTTGTTGGCTTCCCTCACTCATATTGATATTGTGGGTCTTGCCGACCAAGTTCATTTCATGCTTCTGGTTAAATCGTTTTGTACACTGTTTATATGGCCTTGTCGGCCAATTGTTACAGATTGAACTATTATGTTTAATTTCACGGATATGCTTTCGATCAGTTATTTGAATACGTATCATCTGTTAATACTATGTTTAGATCACCTCGAGAATGCTCTTGGGGGGTTACCATCTTATGGGATGCCATAGTGCAGGATGGGCTTGGGGCTAGGTCCGAAAAGACGACCAGGCGGTATGATCATTATAATATTTGAAATTAAAATGTTTCCAATTTAATTGTATACATATATGTAGTCCATAATTTAATTAATTGTTTTCTATTATCATAAGTGCAACTTACATTTAATGTTTCCAATTTATACAACTAACAAAATATACTATATATAGGGTTTTATTTTTAACTAATACATTCAAATAATGTCGCATTTTATCCAAATAATACCTACTGTATTGTTGTATCATACGATGATAATCACATTAATCATCAAAATACTAAAATTCAATCGTATCAAAATATTATTTTGCCGACATGCATTAACAGAAGACTATGTCCTAAAAAAGCACCTCAATATATATATATATATATATATGAAAGAAAAATCATAAATTAATTCAAACCCATCATTTATATTCAATATGGGATGCTCTCGTCATTTTAATTCCTTCTCCCCACTAAAAGAGGATTGGTTTAATCCGTCGGCAAAGTGCACATGGGATGTAAAAAAGAGCACATATGACACATGATTGAGGATACAGAACACATGGGTTCTGTTGTTTAGTGACACAGACGATCGAGTAACATGGATGTCGACGAATAATTAATGTTGACTACATAATATTATCATATACTAATATTTCAAATATATGTATATACATTATCTTGGTTCATTAGCATAGAAATTAAAATATTTGAAATATTAGTATATGATCATTATACATACATTCATCTACAAGAAAGAAAGAAAAAACATATCAAGAGAATGTTGTATAGAAAAAAGAAAATAAATATTTTTAGATTTTTAATTAGTGAAGTTTTATGTTTAGATTATTCTAGTATTTATATTTTTAGAGATTTTAGCTTACATTAGAAATTTTCTCAGTTATGATTTAGCTAGATATAATACTTAAAATTAAATTTTAATAAGTTATATATTACTATAATATTGTATATATGAAAAATTTATATATACACAATATATATAGAGCAAAAATATTAATTATATTGTGCATGGTTAAAACACACATATATATATACATGTATATGTATTCATTCGTAATTGTATTAAAAAATACAACTATTAAATAATATATTGAAGAGTTACAAAAATTATATATTAATAAAGAGAGTTATAAAAATTATTAAATAAAAAGCTACATATATGTTAAGATATATTTATATATATATTCGGTATTCAGTAAAATTAAACATATAGCTATAAAAATGAATTAATATAGTTTTTATATTAATATTAGAATAAATGTTGATAGGTTATCGAATAAAAAATATTTTGACATGAAAAATAAGGATAAAATTAACTTATCCACGTCACTACCATATAAGAAAAATACTTAATCAACTCAATTTGTTTTTTTCTAATTTATCCTAGTGCATAAATATAAAATTAAAAATATTAAAAAAATAATATGAAGTTTATAAATAACTGCATTTTCAAAAATATAAAGTTTAACTCTCAAATAAAATGATTTTATAGAGGCGAAGAAAAAAGATAAATAATGTTCTATTTTAAATACTAAATTGCATGTTTAAATTATTTTTAATATAAATTATTGTTAGAGGTTTTAACTTTGCATGTCACGTTAATTAAATTTCACTTATATATGCTTGGCAATATACATATATATATATATATGTGTGTGTGTGTGTGTGTACATAAATTGTTTGAAAAATCAGATTTGAGAATGTAAATAACAAATATAGAAGAACTTGCAAGGAGTACAAAAATTATATGTTAAGAAAAGGAGTTAAAAAATTAATATAAAAGTTATACATATTAATATATGTATATATATTGAATAATAATCCAAATTAGATATGGAGTTACAAAAGATGAACTAAGACAGTCTTTTTACATTAATATTAAAATAAAAATTGATAGATTAATATTATATATAGATATATATGTTGACATAGATAAAAGGAATAAAATTAACAATATAATAAGGAGTTACAAAAATTATATATTAATGTAGGGAATTACAAAAATTAATATAGAAAGTTATATATATATATATATATATTATATCGAAATATGTTGACTTAAAGAAGAAAAATCTGCTAATATGCAATAGGGAGTTATATATGGAATATATTTACATGACAAATATGAACAAAACTAACTTATTCACACCATTGCTACATAATAAATATACTTAAATAGGATTGCACATTATTTTACTTTATATATACTAGTTATTAGCCCCTGCATTGCATAGGACAATAAATTTAAAATTTTATTTTATTTAATTTTAACTATAATTTAGATATTAATACATTTTTAAAAATTTTACAAATAAAATACTTAAAAAAAATTAAGAATTTCATTGATATAATATAATTGATGATGTAAATGAGACATAATAATATTTTATATGAATATAGTTTATGTAACATCATATCAAATCTCATTCATTAATCTATTTCAGATAGAAATCAAGGCCTAAATGTTAAATCACTTTATATATTCAATAAATTATTCATAAATATAGTAGAAGATAAGATAAAGAAAATTGCTTTCACATTAACTTAGTTCGAAGAAATTAAATAATTCAATATTGAAAATGAACTTAGGTGATAGAAGATAAAATGTTTTAATTTGCCATAAATTTGAGATTTCAATTTTTTTTTATAAATTATCTTAGTTTATTAGCATAAAAAATTAAAACATTAGAAAAAAAATATGAGCATTACACATACATATATTTTCAAGAAAAGAAAATAAAATTTGACGTACCAAGAAAATGAACAAATAAAATTGGAGAAAAAAGAAGACAAATATTTTTTTTATATTTTTAAATAGTAAATCGTATGTTTAGAATATTCCAGTACATATATTTTTAAAGATTTTTAGATTAGATTTAGAAATTTTTCCCAACTATGATTTGACTTAATCAAAATATTAAATTATGGAATAAGAGATAAAATATTTTAATTTGCCATAAATTTGAGATTTCAATTTTTTTTTTATAAATTATCTTAGTTTATTAGCATAAAAAATTAAAACATTAGAAAAAACATATGAGCATTATACATACATATATTTTCAAGAAAAGAAAATAAATTTTGACGTACCAAGAAAATGAACAAATAAAATTGGAGAAAAAAGAAGAAAAATATATTTTTTATATTTTTAAATAGTAAATCGTATATTTAGAATGTTCCAGTATATATATTTTTAAAAAATTTTAGATTAGGTTTAGAAAATTTTCCCAATTATGATTTAACTTAATCAAAATATTAAATTACGGAATAAGAGATATCTCACGGAGAAACATAGTATAATATGCTTAAAATTAAATTATAATAAATTCTATATTACTATAATACTCATATATATAAAAAGCTTATATATACAGAATACGTATGAAGCTTAATTAAATTGTAATATTGATAAATACATCTATATATATACACAATAATGTATATATATACACACACATATGTATATGTTCATCCATAATTATATTAAAAAAGCATAAATACTAGATAATACAAGAAGGACTTATAAAAATTATAAATTCATAAAAGAGATTTATAAAAATTATTAAAAAAAGTTCTATATACACACACACACATTGAGTATTTACTAAAATTAAATACGTAGTTATAGAAATAAAATAATATAGATTTTTATATTAGTATTAAAATAAATATTGGTAAGATAACAAACATAAAAATATAATGACATGAAAAAAATGGATAAAATTAACTCATCCATATCATTAGCACACAAAAGAAATACTTAAATCAGGACTTAATTTTTTTTTTTTCTAAATTATCGTGATTCATAAATACAATAATAAAAAATATTAGAAACTAATATAAATATTATAAAATATTTGCATTATTTAAGAAAAATAATTTAATTCACAAAGAGAATGATTTTATTGAAGTGGAGGAAAAAAAAAGATAAATATTAGTTTATTTTGAAGTAGTAAATTGTATGTCGAAATAATTTTTATTATAAACCATTGTTAGGATTTTTAACTTAAGCAAGACATGTCGATTATTTGCATTGACAAATATACTCATATATAGACCTGGTTATATGTGTGTGTGTGCATTTATTCATAATTATTAAAAAAAATTAAATTTTGAGAATGCAAATGACAAAATTTGGAAGAAACTATTAGACAATATTTATAAAAAGAAGTACAAAAACTATATATTAAAGTAAGGAGTTATAAAAATTAATATAAATTATATATTAATATGTATACATATATTGATTATTTATCAAAATCAGATATGGGGTTACAAAAGACGAACTAATATAATCTTTTTACATTAATATTAAAATAAATATTGATAGAATATTATTATTTGTGTATATATATGTTGATATAGGCAAAAAGAATAAAATTAATAATATAAGAAGGAGATACAAAAATTATATATTAATATAGGGAGTTACATGTAACGCCCCCACTCAGGACAACACCTAAGTCGAGGCGCTACTCAGTTCAATCTTAAATTGAACCTACAAATCAATTAACAGTCCATAATCAAACATTTTAAGCTTATCAGAAATAAAAGCGGATTCCAACTTAAACAAAATTGTCATAAGTCAATAAATTTGAACCTTAAACAATCCTGTAACATACAACACATATACTAAATACATGCCACAAAATCTCAAATTCAACTTATCAGAAGTAGCGGAATTTCAAATTTAACAGACTCGTCAACCCACTAAGTAAATGAAATGATTCACATTCTTACATAACAAAATATTTACATTCCTTAAGTCGACTATATCAACATGATATATCATAGCATCTTGATTCCATGTTTAGCAATTAGATAATTTCTATATATATACAATCAATATCTGATCGATTACAAAATATTCATGTTCTGCCTGGAGTCCAAACCTTCACTTAATCTCTCTATGAAAGAATCAAAATAAACGAGGGTAAGTCCAAAGGACTTAGTGAAGAAGAAGAAAATGATAAGATGTAAAGGAAAACTATTGAGATACAACAATCAGCAATAAAATTCGATAATAAGCAAGACTTTTCAATAGGAACAAAATTTGGTAATAAGCAAGAATTTCTTTAACGTGATTAACAGAGTACATGACACATATGATATCGAATTTGACATACTGTTGGTCATTCCAACCTTATTACTCCTAAATCAAATTACAATTGCGAGTATCGAGCATCGATACAGTATAAATAGAATTTTCTTATCACTCCATTGCTCGAGCACTCAGCTCGGCGGGTAACAACTTGATTGTATGGCATGGCTGGTCATATGCCGGATCCCGTCACTCACACTTTGCTACCTCCAGCTATCTGTAAGTCAGGATCGTAAGTGGGTACTAGCCGTAAGACCTGTGTTCGTCGGTCCATTCCGCCTGGCCGTCTTTCAGTCCTAGTCCTTGGCCCAAACCCCTCGTTGCGACCCTCCAGGTGAAAACCGCCCATGGCGTCCCATGAGTTGGAAATCGCCCATGGCATCCTATGGGTTGAAAAGATATAATGCCAAC
Source organism: Jacaranda mimosifolia (assembly GCA_018894105.1). Taxonomy (NCBI): domain Eukaryota; kingdom Viridiplantae; phylum Streptophyta; class Magnoliopsida; order Lamiales; family Bignoniaceae; genus Jacaranda; species Jacaranda mimosifolia. The sequence goes on from CM032123.1 coordinate 5,739,238, forward strand.
AGATAATAATTTAACCTTTAAAGCAATAATATGAGTATAACCAAACAAAGTCTAGAAGACATCTAGTACTGAAATTCAGATGTGCTACCGAGAATAGACTCAAGAGGAGCCCCCACTAGACATGCCCCCCACTGGACATACCTTGTCAACTAGTGTGGCTCTTTTCTCTGTAACAGACTCAAGAGGAGGCCCCCCACTGGACATACCCTGTCAACTAGTGTGGCTCTTTGCTCTATAACAAACTCAAGATGATCCCCCACTGGACATGCACTATCAACTACTGTGGCCCTTTACTCTACTCGGCACATATTTTATAGTACTAACCGAACAAGATATTTAAAAGGGTTGAGATTTCAACGTTCAATTGCCAACAAGGCAAAACAATTTAACAATTTTGCCAACACGGCGATCAACAATATACTTGAACAAACAACATGTTTATAAGAAACCAACAAGTATATTGGCCGGCAAGGCCATTTTGGTATATAAATCCAAACATTCTGCTGGGATTGGCTTTCAAATAAAGTTTACAAGTTCAGAGAAATTCACAGAGTTCGAGTGAAAAACAATTATCTTCAAGAAAATACAAAAAAATACCAAGTAGTTTCAAATTCAGGAGAACCTCACAGGGTTCGATAATCAAGCAATGTTAATCAAGACAAATATCAAATCAGTAGAACCTGATGAGTTCAACATTAGATATGGAATAAGCTCATACAAGCGATAACCAATTGGCAGATCCCTCACAGGGGTAGCAATAATGAACGAAACACAATAATTAAATAATACCAACCCTCACAGGGGTTTATCAATAAAATCGATAGGTACAAGAGTGCTTGATTGGCGGATCCTCACCTTAAAAGTCTCATAAAGCAACCACAATCGGTAGTCTACTGGTCTGTGGGACCTACTTCTTTGTCACCTACCAAAGGAATAAGTTCACAATCAAATCTTCTGAATCTTAACTATAAATGTAACGAATGTCATTATCAAACTTAAGGGTATTCCAACATAGTCCTAATAATTCTTAGATGTTTAAACAGTCTATGACTTTGTTTCCCAATTAACTTAAAGTTCAGAGTACATAACCCAAACCTAACATTGATTATGATTTCTGAATCATGATTCTTAATGCTCTGAAATATCCTTATGATGTTCCTCAATTACTCTAACTGTTCAGTCATAATTCTCAATTTCCATGTTACACATCAAACCTATCATAGTCCTTAATTTGACAAGCCGATAAATTGGTTGTTAACATCTTACTTAAGGTCTCAACAACAATATGATAATTCATCTGAGTAGATTAAACTTAATACTATACTAATTACAAGATTAATCTATAACCTTAGACTAAATCGTGGTCTAACAATCCTAGTTCAGGTTACAATCAACTTCATCCGAAAATCCAATTTCATCCGACAATTCAATTATTGAAATTTACCCAAATCAGATCGAACTGAGATCCAATCTCACTTCAGAGCTAGTCCAGAAGAGTCCAAAATCCAATTCTACACAAACTGCCTGAACACCACCTTCACGCACCGCCGCTAGACCTCCTCGCGCTGCCATCGGCGATGGAGACCACAACCACCATCAGGTGTGCCTCGACGCTAGGAGCAGAACGCCTCAACCAATTTTGCCAAACCCCACTGTTTTGCCGCCCAATTTAACCAAAAACTATCGTGGAACCCTAACTCGAGGCCGTCGCGCCACCGCGTCAATTCCTCTGCCACCCACTATCAAAACCCCAAATTGACACCACCCCTCAACAGCCCATAAGCTCACAACCAAAACCCAGTAACTCCTATCCAGTTTTTGCCGATAGAGGCAATGGAACCACCAACACCGCCACAAGCTCGCCATCAAGCTTGATTTCCCAGCAATTTTGTCAGTTTTTTGGGTAAAACTTAGTATGATTTTGCTCCTTGAGCTGAGAGGAGTCTAACTATGTTTTTGGTTAATATTCGACAATTCGCCATCGGGGTGGTTTTGGGCCTTTTTTGAGACTTTAAGGAAATTCTGTCCTCAATTCTATATATATAAATGTACTTTTCAGTCCTTTCAATTCGGCCCCCAAAATTTTCTCCATTTTCAGTCGAGTCCCTAAGCTTTTTAACCGCCTTATTTTTAGCCCCCATGTTTCAATTAAACCCTTCAACTTTTCATTCCTACATATTGACCCCCAACACTTTCATTTTTGGGCAACTAGATCCAAATTTAATTATTTTGAAGTCCTTAAACTTTTAATTCTGCTCACATTGCCCCCAAACTTTTGAATTTTTTGCAATCAAGTCATTTTTATTTATTTTTCAAGCCTTAAAATCCGATCAATCAATATCTTAATTTCTAAATCCTTATTTTGTTAAAATACCAAATTTTAGAGGTGATACACTACAAAAATTAATATAGAAGGTTACATGTATATTATTTATGGAAATGCTGACATATAGAAAAGAGAAATATGGTAATATACTATAGGGAGTTTCATATATTATATATGGAATACATTTGCATGGCAAATATGAACAAAACTAGCTTACCGAAATCATTGCCATATAAAAATATACTTAAAATAGACTTTAACATCATTTTAGTTTATATATACTAGCTATTAGCCCGTGCATTGCACCGGGCAATAAATTTATATTTAGAATTTTATTTATTTAATATGTGCTATAGTTTAAATATTAATAATTTTTTTTGTAAATATTACAAATATAACACTTAAAAAATTGATAAGAATTTTACTGAATATAATATAATTGATAATATAAATGAGACACGACAGTGTTATATATGAATATGGTTTATGTATCATCACATTAAATCACACGCATTAATCCATTTCTACACATAAATTAATGATTAAATATTAGATCACTTTATAAGCCTAATATACTATTCATAAAGTAGGAGATAAAATAAAAAGAAAAAGAATCACCTTAATATTGGCTTGATTTCAACAAATTAAAGAATTCAACATTGAAAAATAAACTTAGGCAGCAGAAGATAAAATATTTAATTTACCATAAAATTGGGACTTCAATTTTTTTATAAATGATCTTGGTTCATTAACATAAAAATTAAAGTATTACAAAAATATATGAGCATTATATATATATGATTCTTCAAAAAAAAAAAAATTTAACATACCAAGAGAATAATCATATAGAGGGGGAGAAAAAAGAAAATATTGTTTTTTTTTATTTTTTTATTTTTTTTATTTTTAATTAATGAATTATATGTTTAGATTATTTTAGTACATATATTTTTAGAGATTTTTGGCTTAGATTTAGGAACTCTCTCAGCTATGATTTAACTTAATTAATGTAACTTACAAAATAACATAATATAATATTTAAAATTAAATTATAATTAATTCTATATTACTATAATACTTCATATATGAAAAGTTTATACATGCACAATATTTATTGAAGCAAGACATATTAATTAAGTTGCATTGATAAATACACCTATATATACATACACACATATGTGTATGTGTTCATCCATAATTATATTAAAAAATATAACTATTAGACAATATAATAAAGAGTTATAAAAATTATATATTGATAAAGAAAGTTATAAAAATTATTATAAAATATTAAATATATGTTAATATATATGTATATTTAAACACATAGTTATAAAAATGAATTATTACAGTTTTTACATTAATATTAAAATATATATTATAAGATATCGAATATAAAAATATATTGACATAGTAAAATTGGATAAAATTAACTTATCCCCGTCTCTACCATATAAAAAATACTTAAATCAATATTCAATTTTTTCCCCCTAAATTATCCTAATTCATGTATATAAAAATTAAGAATATTAAAAAAATATAAACATTATAAGATGCATGCATATTCAAGAAAAATAAAGCTTAACTCATGAAGGGAATGATTCTATAGAAGTGGAGAAAAAATAGATAAATATTGTTCTATTTCTAAATAGTCAATTTTATATTTAAATTATTTTTATTATAAATTATTGTTATGATTTTTAGCTTATGCAAGACATGTCATTAAATTGCATGACAAATAGTCTTATATATATGCCTGATTACACACATACATATATTTGTGTGTACGTATGTATGCTCTCCATTATTATTCAAACAATTAAATTTGAGAATATAAATAACAAATACCAAAAGATACTATTAGACAATATACTTTGAGTACAAAAATTATATTAAAATAAGGAATTACAAAAATTAATATAAATTATATACTAATATATGTATATATATTGAGTATTTGTTAAAACTAAACATGGAGTTACAAAATATGAATAAATATAATCTTTTTATATTAATATATGTATATAGAATATTATATATATAGACATATTTGTTGACATGTGTAAAAAGAATAAAGTTGATAATATAATAGGGAATTACAAAAAATATATATTAATATAGGACGTTACAAAAATTAATATAGAAATTTACATATATATTATATATGGAAATATGTTGAATGAAGAAAAGAGAAATATAGAAATATGTAATAAGGGGTTGCACATATTAGATATGGAATATATGTTACATGATAAAAATGAACAAAATCAACTTATTCACATCATTGCCACATAAAAAATATATTTAAAATAACATTGAATATCATTTTACTCTATATATATTAGATTAGATTGGTCAAGCTACCCACTTGCGGAAAAATATTATTTTGTAAACTTTTCCACTTCTAATTAAGTTGAAGAAACCAAGCACATGAGGTGATTATGGCTACGGAGCTACAAGTCTTAATAATTTGCGAGTCAGTTATTTTTATTTTAAAGAACGTTAATAGTTCATAAATCTATTATCTTTTGTATTAAAAAAACTTTTTATGTGACTTACGTTTTATTCAAATTATGATGAGTGTAATTTGAATAATACAGCTATGGCTAATTTCGCACAAGTTCACATTGTTCGTCCTATCCTAAGTTTCTAACTTTTGTTTGTTTAGTGTGTTTGGATTGAGCATGATACAAAATAAATTGTGAATTTTTGCATATTTTATATAATATTTGTTGCATATTTTAAATATTTGATATTTAATTTTGATTATTTATTTGGCATGATTATCGCATTGAATAATATATGTAATTTCAAAAAAATATCCTCACATTTACTAAACTTTCCTATCCATACTTATAAGTAAGGTGCAAAAAGGTCTTTTAACAATATAGAACTTATTTCCAACTTAAATTGAAAAACATGTCATATCTCAAAGCCTTGATACACAGATCAAATTTGACCTTGCATGCTGGTCATAATTGTATCATGAGCTATAAAAAGTGAACAAACATTGAAATTGGATTGGATTATGTATATATGCTGCAATATCGAAGCAAACAAACAAGTTCTAAGAAAAAAAATAAAAATAAATAACCAAGTGTGGTGGGAAGAAACTGAAAATGGTCTAAAAGCATAGCATTAAAATTTTATCTCTCAATCTATTTAAGTTATTAGGGCTATGTTTGGTTATATTATGGGGTAGCAAAATCATTTCCCCAGAATGCAACCAAACATGTATGCAATTTGGAACAGTAAATGTCTCAGAATACGCTTAGAAAAAGGGTGGCAATTGACCAGAAACCCCAACAAATTTCATTCCATGAGGCTGTCTGATACGGATGTCCCCCACTCATCCCCCACCATATATATATATATATATATATATATATTAAAACCAAAATACAATTCAATAGGCCCATAATCAAACATTTCAAACTTATCAAAAATAGCAGCGAAATTCAACTTAAATAACCTCAACAAGAATTATCAGAGTTAGCAGCACACTTTAACTTTATCAATTTTCACAAAACACTATATACAAGCTTTAGTGATCCCATAACACTCAACATAAGTATTAAGTACATACCATCATAAATCCAAAATGTTCAACATAATACATACACCCTGCAGATGTCAAATTCAAACTTAACATATCACAACAGCTCCAGTCTAATACACAACTATTCTAATACAAAATCATACTCGCCGATCTAACCAGAAGTCCAAGCTTATCATCCAGTCCTGTCTGAGAAAATATAGAAGAAACGGGGGGTAAGTCCAAAAGACTTAGTGAGGGATATTCATAAGACAAAAATTAGGCACCTGTCGGGGAAAATCAACCCAACAAATCGTCAATTATAAAGAAGAACAGAAATAGATCTGATGCAGTCAATCAAGTATCAATTTACAAACAGATCAACTTCAGACAGTCAAGAACGATCACAGGGATTAACAAGTTCAAAGCTATCGAAAAGTACTAGCTCGGTGGTTGTGACTATCAGCTCGAACGGCCTGGGATCATCTCAACCGAAGGTATAGAGCATCTCAACTGATCACAGTTGGGAGAAAATACAGACGGCTCATTCGACTTGGACAACAGCCCGATCTAGACCAAGAAACTTCACTACCCTTGTTGCTCCATGAGCAGGGTACAAACGATCAGACTATAGTCAAAATGCGGATCATAGCAGAACAGACTTAACGGATTCACCTTATCATTCGTTCAGGGCTAACGACTTATCCCATGCACACAGCAGGGATTAACATCCCGTTACTCAACCAAGTCTCATGAGCTTACGGCTTATCCCATGCACACACCAGGGATTAATGTCCTGTTACTTATTCCAAGAGTTTCGGGCTTATGGCTTATCCCATGCACACAGCAAGGATTAACATCCCATTACTAATTCCAAGAGTTCCGCGCTTACGGCTTATCCCATGCACACAATAGGGATTATCATCCCGTTACTTAACCAAGTCTCACGAGCTTACGGCTTATCCCATGCACATAGAAGGGATTAACGCCCCGCTACTCCCAAATAACATTTACAAATAGTAACAGATAATAGAACGGTTAGATAACAATCAGTTAGATAATAGAATGGACGGATAACGGACAAACATATAACAGACTGTCAGATAACAAAATTGACAGATAACGGACAGTCAAATAACAAAACAGACGGATAACAGAATAGTACAGATAATAGAACAGACAGATGGCAGAATAGTCGAATAATAGATGACAGATAGAAGTTTTGGGTGCCAGAGCACATAGGAAACAGAGTCATAATCAGAAATAACCCTCACAAGGGCGTTCGAATCAGATAACAGATACCAAATCAAAATTCAAACAATTAGATTACAGTACAGAAACAGAGAATCCACACAGGGGTTTATTCTAATAATAGATAAGTAAAAAAAGTACCAGGTTGGTAGACACTCACCTCTGCAGTCTCAGAAAAAGCTACTACAATCTGCCGTCTACTGATCGGTGGGACCCACTTCTCCGTCACCTAACTAAGAGAGTATATTCATAGTTAAATCCACATTCAACCTTAAGTCTTACTAGTGTACTTATCAATATTCCAAAACCACTAATTATCCACTTAATATAGTAGTTATAAGGCTTAAATGGTGCTATCAACACAAATCTACTAATTAAGCCACTAATACAGAAATAACCATGAGATTCGCCTCAGTTATTAAAGAAATATAATCCGGTTCCTATTTACATATCATCCTCATATCATCATCCCAAAATATCATAATAGTCCAATTATCTCAATTAACCCAATTCTGCCACTTAGATCTCAAATTCATGAAATTAGGGTTTTCTTATTACAATACTCGATAATTTCCCATAATCTTTTTAAACAATGCTATCCAATTTTACTAAACTCATACTGGCGCATGCATAAACCGAGTCTTAGTCCCATATCATCTCAAGTCACCCCATTATCATATCTCAAGTTCCAATTTCATAAATCATAATTAAATTGCTTAATTGTCTCAATAATCCTAACATTACATAAAACAATACAGATTCGGGCTATAGTTCATGCATGGTCTCGATATACATATATATAATTCATATGATAACCTCATTTCACAACATAGTACAACATTTGAAGCAATACGGTGCAACATGTATGTATATAACCAAACCCATTTCCCAACTCTTTTACCCACGAATTCGCTTAATTGGACCTCGAATTCACGAACCAACCACATTGCTGTGTTCGTCGTGTCGAGAGGAGGAAACTGTACTCCTGCCACCGTCGGCTGCCGTTCGTCGCTGCCGGAAAGTTGCAAAATCACCATCGTTCTTCACCTCTCGATGAGAGCTATCCAACACCGCGCTCGGTTCTAAACTCCGTGGTCTGTAGCTACCAAAATCGAGCTTTAATAGCCACGAAAATGACTTCGCTACCAAGCTCGAGTCACTCTCTCTCGTCACCGCCGCCATGCAAAACTCCATGCAAGACCACCAATGAGTTTTATGTGCTGAGAGCTCACCAACTGTCCGCCCAGAATCCCGATTAGTCCACCCTACCGCCAGCTACCATGAAACCCATGAGGTGGGTTTTTCTAATTTCTTGCTACCGGTGGAGAGATGCCCGTTCAACGGTGCATGTGTGTGTAAGTGTGGTCGGAGGGTGAGGGGAATGTTTTTATGGTTTTAGATTGGGGAAGGGAAGTCGTCGGTTCGAAGTCTGTTGGAGTGAATGTCGCAGTGAAGAAGTGAAAGAAAAAGGAGAAGGAAGAAAGAAAAAGAAAGAAAGGAAAATGAAGCAGAAATCGTGCTGCCTGTTTTGTTTAAAATCAAAATTTTCATTTTTGCAATTTAGTCCCCAAGGAGTTAGAGTCATGTAGTTGAGTCCAAGAATTTAGAGGAAATAAGGTTGAAACCCTAGTTGACTTAGGGTCTTCCATGCAAGCCCCAAACCTTAATAAAATGGTCCAAATAAAGTCTTAACTATTTGCAATTTAGCCCCAAAACTTTCATTTTTGTTGCAATTAAGTCCTTTTTATTTATTTTCGAGCCCTAAATCCAATTAATCCAAATCTTGATTTCTAAATCCTGATTTTTTTTAAATACCAAATTTTAGGGTTGTTACATATAATATATCATATATATAATATATATAATTTCAAAATTACATCACAATCATTAATAATCATCACATATGCATACATTTATATATTATAAGAATTTATTACTATTATCATAATAAAAAAATATTACTACAATCCAATTACACCTCAAAAACCAAATAAAAAAAATATTGATTTGACTGCTACAGTAGAATTTGTCTCATCCCAAAATATAAACAAACATACAAAAATTTTCCAAAATAATTTTCTTATTATTCCCAAAACATAAACAAACATACATCACATTCTCTAACACAAATTTTACATTTTCCAACTCCATTCCCAAAATATATAATCCAAAACACATAATTCATATCCAAACATTACCTAATTAATTTTTGAATATGTAATTGCCAACTTTGGATACTAAAGTTGAACCAAATATATCCTTTCCGCCTATTGTTAATATATAATCACGTGTTTGTCATGTGTTACAAAGAGTAATTACTACTCTCAATGTTTTAAAGTTTTAATTTAATTGGTTTAGTGACATTGTTTTTATACTTATTTGTATGAGGGTTGGGTTTGAATCATACGAACCCTTTGCGTGTGAAAATGAAAGAAAAACAATTATAATTTCTGATGACTATTGCCCTTAAAAACAATAATTGTAACATTAATATGGCATTATTATTTTAATTGACATAGTAGTTTAAAAAAATACTTCTATATTAAAAATAAAGTTTAATTTTGTAAGCGAGTATCAATGAAATTTAGAAACATATTGTACGGAGATTTTTCAATTTGATCAATTGTTACATGACATTTAGATTAAAATGATTAGAATAAATTAAAAATGAGTGTATATTTGATAAAAGTCGGAGGACAATCCTATCAAACAACTTCCATCTTTGTCCTGGTTCGGCCCACTGTGAATCCTAATTATTTTATAATCTTGTGAGTGTATATAATTTTATGGTTTAAACCACCACTTCCATCTATGTCCTGCGTCGGCCCATCTTTAATTATTTAGTCTTTTTTTCTTTCTATCTTAGTTTTTTTTTTCTTTTTAATTTTAAAAAATAAAATAAGTATATCAAAAATATTAAAGAAATTAAAATTTTTAGTAGTATATATTAAAAATAAAACAAACTGTATATTATAAATTTAACACATGCATCAAAGCGTGTCAAAATTGCTACACTACAAAAAAATATGCCTTTTACTATGATTAATTATGTGTAGTATATAGTAATTAACTATAGTAAAAAATTATTAACTACACTTGTGCCACACTTTTCTAGCCGTAGGCATTGCGAGCGAGGTAAAAGTTTCACTACACTTTTTTAAACGTGGTAATTGACTTTTGCTATGAAATTATCTTCAATTACTACAAATTTAATGTGTGGTAAAAGCTATCAAATACACCACTATCTTTTACTACAATAAAAAAAGTGTAGTATATAGTAGTTAATTGCCACACTTTGAAAATTGTAGTAAATACTTAAATTATTTTTCACCACAATTAAATGTAGTAAAAACCAATTAATTTGGGGAGCTTATTTTTTTTATTTATATACACATAGATAATAGGAGCTTATCAGGATTCGAACTCTTAACCTTATTATTGTGTGTGTGAAAGTAATGCCACTACGCCAATGATCACTTTGTTATTAATTAGCTAAATTAATATATTTGATTACTTAATCAACGTTTTTTAATAATAAAAGTTATTGGAGACAAATATTTATTTTGCCTCAAAAGTTAGATTTTCTTACTGTTTTGAGGAACTTTGTTACTTAGGAAAATTAAGTATTTGATTAATTAATCAAATATTTCTTAATAATAAAAATTAGAGGAAATTTTTTATTTTACCTCTACTTTTATTAATTAAAACCATGAGTAGTTAAGAATTTTTTAGGAGTTTTATTTGTTAATTTAGAATTTAATTAATTAATTAATATTTTAATAATAAAAATTGGAAGCAATTTTTTAATTTACCTTGAATATTATTTATTAAGCATTACTTCCAACATATTTTTCTTGTTTTCTAGTGATTTTTTTTTTCATTTAAGATCTTAATCTTTGCCTTCAAATTTTCACAAGTGTCATTGTTTTTACTTCACTAATGAAAAAGTATGGTTAGTTCATTAACTTTTTGCGCTAATGAAAAAGTATGGTTAATTCATTAACTTTTTGCTACAATTTATGTAAAATTGTAGTAAATGTACAATATTATTCACCTCATATAAAAATTGTGGTAAACAAGTATATTTTTTGCTACGATAAGATGAACTGTAGCATTTAATATAACTTTTACCACACATTTGGAATTTTATACTACAATAGTAAAATCATAGCAAATAATCCTTTTTCACTATATTATTTTTGGTGAAGTAAAAAATATTGTAGTAAAAAGCATATTTTTTTGTAGTGTAGTCACCATAAAAGAAATGTTCTTTACCAAAAAAAAAGGGGGTATATTAACCGCCAAAATATTCATATATTGTATTTATGAAGAATACTTGCATACTCCATGTTTTTATTTTCAAATATTAAAGTTACAAGAATATATTATGAGTACTGTCTTCATTTGACACGTGGAGTGCGTTAACCAAGACTTTTAATCAATGTTGAATTCATTGGCGTCCAAAACATTAAAACTAGAAATCTACTCCATCACTTATTTAAAAACTCAAAATTCACTCATTGAAAATGGATTACCGGAAGGACTCACTCCAAGAAGGGTGATCAGAAAGTGAGTCCTGTTCAAATTTAGTCCCATAATTTGATTCTACTAATAAAATAAAATTTTAAATATTCGAATCTTATAATAAATATAGTGTTTATTGAAATTTAATAATTTAAGAATAAATTGAGCTCAAATTTCATTTTCCTTTAATTCTATCCTATGTGGTATCTTATAGGGCACCACATGACGCTATATCAGCAAGTTCTTTCTCCACCCATCTACATGGCCGTCACTTACCACTTCAATAAAATAAAAAATCAAACAAAAAAATATATAAATTTTGAAAGATATTTATATACTTATATATATATACACATATTCATACATATATAGACATATTAATACATACTAACAAACATATATATAAATATAATATATTTGTATATATATACACCCACTTCCCCATTCCCTCCTCATAGCCGGCGGGCCGCTAGCCAAATTGCCGCCACTGCAAGCGGCCTCGCAGTGCTGGCCAAATGGCGCAGCCATATTACTTTTGGGGATAGGGGGCCGGGGCCGGGGGAAAGGGAGGGAGGGGGGGGGGGACGTCGACATACCAGATTGTTTTATGGGGAGGGTCGGTAGGGTTGTAGTATATCTGCATCCATTTAAAGTGGATATTATTCATATTCGATTAGTATTTATTCGATTATAAATGAATATGGATATGATAAATATGTATTCGATTCGTTTAATATCCGATCCGAATATATATATTTATTAAATAATATATTATTTATATTTTTTAATAAAAATCTCATAATCCATATATATATATAAATTATAATTGAAGAAGTGGAAAGAAAAAAGAATAAATTTGAAAAATTATTGTAATATAGAGAAAAAATTGAAGAATAAAATTAATCAACATAATTATTGTTGGTTGACTTTATACTTAATATACTTAAATATCATTATTATTATTAATAAGTACTAATAATCAATTATAAAGTCAATTATTAATTAGAAATTATGCTATTTGTTTGATTTCTTTCGTTTTAATGAAATTATATAGTTCCTTCTATTAATTAAAATATGTATTTGTTATAGGTTCATAGATTCACATATTTGGATATTTGTAAATGAATATCTAAATAATTATCATCAAATATGAAGATAAAATAATAATTCAAATATGGATAAGTTTAATAAAATATGAACACATCTGAATAATTATAATCGAATACGGATATATCCGAATCTGATCGATATTCGATGTATACGAATTTGGATATCATTTTTAAATATCCATCAAATCTGTATCTATATCCGAATATTCAAAAAGTTAAACGGATATGAATATGAAAATAGTATATTCAATTCGTTTAATATTCGTTTACACCCCTGTGAGTGGGCTATGGGAGTGGTGGGGGCAGTTGGGGTGGGAAAGGGAAAGGGAAAGGGAAAGGTGGGGTGGGGTTGCAGGGAAGGGAGGTGAAGGAGAGGGGAAGTTCATTTATGTATATTTTAATTAATAAATAAAATTAATTAAATTAATGTGAATATATTTATAATTTTAACATTATTAAATATATAATTAAATTATATTTTTAAGATGTAGATTTACATTTTTATCTTTTTAGTTTTTAATTAATAAAAAAGTTGACGTAAATTATTTTACATGTCTTTATTATTTTTGAATTTTAAAAATATATTGTCTTGATAATTTAAATTTTCTAAATTTTTCTTACTTGTTTTTATTTTTGGTTAAACCTAACTAAATTTAATTAAAGTATCTTAGTTATGAAACTGTTTTAATATTATTAAATATATATTTCAAAATTACTAAAATTATATAAAATGGTAAATTTAGATTTTTAAAAATTTAAGGTTATAACAAATAAATTCTAATAAATATAAAATATTATAAATAGGTTCTAGGATATTTTCATCACAATAAATTAGCTACCTGAGGATCTTTTTGAGTTACTATTTTTGTATCAACATCATAATTTTTTTTTATGGGGCATTTGGTATTTTAATTTTTGATATGCGACTTTTAAATTTTTTAGCACCTAATTTAATGTATTTTTGGATTTTGTTTATTTTTTTTATGACGTGAAATTTTTATTTTGTGACGGGGCGTTTATTAATTTATTTTAATTAACTTAGCCATTTTTTATTGAGGTGTGAAGTCCATAATCACATCAACTGTCATGCAGGTGGGTGGAGGATGAGCTTGATGACAGGGCGCCACATCACCTACCACATAAGATCAGGCTAAAGGAAAATGGGATTTGGGCCTAATTTGTTCTTAGATTGTCAAATTTCAATAGATAGTGTGCCTATTATAAGGCCCAAATATTTAAAGTCTTATTTTGCTAGTATGGCCAAATTACAGAATTAAATTTACATTTTTCCTGTTAAAAATCAATATAACTTTTAAGCAAAGTACACTCCTGATCATCTGAGATTATATTACTGACTATTAATTAATCAGTCATAATATTATATATCTGTGTACTTAATGGATGATTATATTTAAGGGCGTTAATTCGGGTGGGTTGGGTTGAGGTAAGGACATAACATAAAAATATACCCAACCCAACATGATGCTAATCCTAGAAGGCTCAGTTCTAACTTGATCTACAAAAAATCGAGTCAGGTTCAGGTTGATCTAATTTTCTATCAGGTCACCCAACAACCTGTTAAACCTAACTCAACCCAACCCAGCTTGATTTATATATTTTATTTTTCATATTTATAAATTCCAACATTATAATTGAGTAGACGTTTGATCTACCAATAAAATTTATAATCTACATAATTATTAATGTCTAAGAAAGTAAGAAACATAATAACTTCAAAAGCTATCATGTCCACAATTACTCCAAATACAAAAAAGTAATAAATTATTGTTCAATAAACAATTTTGATGACAACCGTCAATGCAGAATTAACTATTAAATAGTAAAAATTAAAGTCCAAAGACAATTTTGATGACAACCATCAAATTCAAAATCTTCTTTGCACCACTAGCTTGTTTCCTCCACTAATTCATAGCCCAAAACCCCACAAACAAATCTTCTTTTGATATGTATTGGAGATTTTAAGATTTTTGAAATTTTGAATAAATTTTTTTTCTTGGTTTAGATTATTGGATATAAATTTTTTAAATTTAGATTTTATTTTTAATTAGCGAATTATTTTCAGGTTGGGTCGAGTTGGATCAGGTTTATTTCGTTATTGGGTCACCCGCTTGTAGTTTTAGGTTTAGCGAGCTGACCCAACCAACACAACCTTATTCTTTTTTCCCGGATTAGTTTCAGGTCCGACCCAATTTGATCCAAACCTGAAAATATCAAACCCAAATATGATATTTTTCAGGTGGGTCATAGTCAGGTGATCAAGTTGAGTTTGATTTTGACACCCTTCATTATATTATCCTAGTTCCTAATAGGTAATCTATCAATTATTTTACATGTTTGTTTGAGTGCATTTGACGAGTAGGGAGTATCATTTTCATCATTTTTGTAAAAAAAAAAAAAAAGACCTCCTGAAGATTATTGTTATTAAGAAAAAGAAAGATTAATCATTAACGAAAGACCAAAGAAAAATAATGAGTGTTTGAATATTAGCACTAATATACCTCTATATATATGTATATATATATATATATATGGTAGGAGTCTTGGGATTTTTCCTTTTAGAAAACTTAAGAGTACTTCTGTTAAAAGCACAGAGTTTACTTATTAGACAAAATATGAAATTTATTGAAAACAACAAACGTACTTAGGGCTATAAATGGATATTTAAAAATTCGTTTATCGTTCGTATTCGAATTTTTTTATAGGACATATTATCCGTATTCGTTTAAAACGGACATTATCTGTAACACCCCTAAAATTAAAAATTTCAAAAAATAAGAGTTTAGAAATCAAGATTTTGCTTGGTCGGATGTTAGGGCTTGGAAAAGAAATAAAAAGGACTTAATTGCAAGAAAATTAAAAGTTTTGAGGTCGAATCGCAATTTGAGGAGACTTGATTGAACATTTTCCTTAAACTTTGGGGTTTGCATGGAAAGAAAAAGTCGATTGGGTCAAATTTGGATTTTAAAAATTTGATAGGACCCAATTGCATTAATCAGCTTTGTTGGGGGCTCAATTAGAATTTTGCAAAAATAGCCTATATATAATTGGTATTTTCATTTTCCTCCCCATTTCCTTTTTTCTTCTTCCCACGATCCCCCTACATCTTCGCAAGCGATCTCTTCCGGCAGCCAAAATTTTCTTCAACCAACCCATTTTCCTTCTTTTTCTCCTCACCCGAAGCCCGACGACGCCACATGCACGGTGTTTGAACGGTGGCACCACCAAATTTTGAAGCTTGAAGCTCGGCCACGACAAGGTTGACAGATGGCGGTGTATCGGCAACGGAAGTGAGTTCTGGGTGGTGCAAACTGAAGCTCTCTAATAGGACCCAATTTCATTAATCAGCTTTGTTGGGGGCTCAATTAGAATTTTGCAAAAATAGCCTATATATAATTAGTATTTTCATTTTCCTCCCTATTTCCTTTCTTTTTTGTCCTGCGATCCCCCTATATCTTCGCAGACGATCTCTTCCAGCAGCCAAAATTTTCTTCAACCAACCCATTTTCCTTCTTCTTCTTCTCACCCGAAGCCTAGCGACACCACATGCATGGTGTTTGAACGGCGGCACCACCAAATTTTGAAGCTTGAAGCTCGGCCATGGCAAGGTTGACGGACGGCGGTGTACTAGCAACATAGGCGAGTTCTAGGTGGTGCAAACTGAAGGTCTCAGCTCGGTGACCTCGTGGTAGCTTTACCCAGAGGTGAGAGGCGGTGGCGACGGCAGAACATAGGTTATTGGAGATGGTGGCGGGTTTGGTGGTTGTATCTTTCAGGCAAGTTTTGGGGGCAATTTTGGATGCAAAACTTGAAACTAGTGGTGGTTTTGGATTCACGAGGGTGAGAGGAACAAATTGGTGGTAAGATTGATCTGCTTCGGCGGCGGCGGGAGGAGGATAGTTTTCTCCCCTCGACGCGATGAACACAATCGTGTAATTGGTTCATGAATTTGGGGTCTCGTTGAGTGGATTGTGGTAAAGGAATGGGAAGGGTTTTTGCTTATGTATGTATATATATGCATATTGTACCATTATTTCGTTAAATCTTGTTTTATGTGATAATGAAGGATTTATATATACGATTGATATGTATTTCCCCATGCTTGGAGTATTGTGTAGTTAGTGGACTCGAATTTGTCTTGTTATAGCTTAAGGATGGACTAAATGAGTTTAATAATTGATTAAACCCTAATTTTATGTACTTAAGACCTAAGTGGCATTTATTAGGATTAATTATGTAGGGATTGGACTCTTTTGTGTGGATTAGGATGATGATATGATAATGACTTTGAAATTAAGAATGAAATATCATGTTATTTTTGGAACTGATATAGAGCATTGTGGCTAATTCTAGAATAATCGGTTTATTGGAGTATCTTGTGTAGGTAGTACTTATTAAACCTGTATTATTATGTTGATCTATAAGTTAGTGATGTTAGAATGCTTATGATGCAATTTTAGAAGGCTACTAGAGTTGAATAGGAGTTTTGACTATGGAAATATTCTTTTGATTAGGTGACCAAGAAGTGGGTCCTGCCAATCAGTAGATTGTGGGCTATGGTTGTTTGCTGAAACTATAAGAGGTGAAGATCTGCCAATCTAGCACTTCTCATACTATCTGTTATTGTGATGAACCCTCACGTGGGTTTTCTATTTTTGTTTTGATTTCTGTTTCTGTACCATATTCTGATTTGTTTTAAATCTGGAAATTATTTGAATTTCGATTGTTATCTGTTATCTGATATGAACACCCATGTGAGGGTTATTGTTTGTTATTAATTTTGATTTTTGTCTGTTCTGACACCCAGAACCTTATCTGTTATCTGTATCTCAGCTGTCTGTGTGTCTCGTATCCGTACCAATCTGTATCATTCTCTGTTGCCTTGCCCGCATATTTGTTTATTTGTTTAGCTTTATTTGGCCATGCTAGTTTATCTGAATCTATTTGTTGCTATCATGTTGCCTTGACGGCATTTTTGTTCTGTTTTGTTTTGTACTATTTTATCTTGGAACCGGCGGTGTGCTATGGACTTTCCCTTGGGCATCTAAACAAATGGTTGTTGATTCTATTATATGTATGGAGAAAATGTGGGCCAAGGGCCAATCCGGGTGAAATGTTTAGTTATGTGGGGCACGCTAAGGACTTTCCCTCGGGTGTCAACGATACACTAGGGACTTTCCCCTGGGTGTCGGCGGTATGCCAGAGACTTTCCCTTGGGTGTCGGCGGTACACTAAGGACTTTCCCCTAGGTATCAGCAGTGCGCCAGAGGTTTCCCTTAGGCATTTGCGGTGCGCTATACAGTTTGTATGGGCATCCGCCATGTACTAAGCTGCTTCACCTAGGTAAACTGATTTTCTGACTGGAATAAGGTGATTCTGCAATGCATGTCCGTAGTCTTTCTTGGAATGCATATGATTTGGATTTGTTTTGCGTATCTGAATTCTGTTTGTCTGAAATCTGTCTTGGAGCAATAAGGCAGGAAAGTTTTTTGTTTTGCTATGTTTACTTTTTTATTCTAAATTTGTCATGTTCTGTATGTTTAATTGATGATCTGTTGAGTTGAATCTTCCTCGATAGATCTTTTCTGTTATTCTTAAGTTATCCCTCACTAAGTCTTTAGACTTACCCCCAATATCTCTTGACCTTCTCAGACAGGTTTTGGCGATGATCTCGTATTTCAGGCTTGGAAGGATGTAAATATGTTTTGTAATAGAATAGATGCTTAAACTTGTGTATGAATCACTTTTATGTTTAGTGGAAACTTGGAGATGTTGTGAGATGTCTGACTTGAACTTATGGTTTGTAGTAGGTATGAAACGATGAATGATGAATTTGTGATGGTATGAAATTTGTACTTTTGTAAGACGTGCTTAGGTTGAAGCTTGTTGCTATCTTTGATAATTTTCAAAAAAATTTCTGATGGGCCTATTGTATGAATTATGGATGAGATTTATGTCTGAATCAGAGTGGTACCTCCATTATCTGTATTCGATTAGTAAATATCCAACTGTAAATGAATAGTAATATGATAATTATTTATCCGATCCATTTAATATCCACTCCGAATACACATCTGTTTATATATTCGATTATCCGTAATTTAATTAAATTTTTTATCAATATCTAATAAATAATATTTAAAAAATTATTATATATAATATATTACTATACGTAATAAATTATTTTTATTTTTTCAATATGAAATCTCGTAATCTATATATAAATGAATATAAGTATAAATTAGCAATTAAAGAACTAATAAAAAAATTAATAGTTAATGATTATGAAGAATCGATAGACGATAGTAGTGATAATTAAACGCTACTAAATCAAGAAAAAAAAATTGAAAAATCAATATATGAACGATAAAATTGATGAATATAAAATTATTGTTGCTTGACTTTATAATTAATTTATATTAGTGTCATTTTATTAATATTAATTAATCATAAAGTTAATCATTAATTAAAAACAATTAACTAAATAAAGAATAATTATTTTTTTAATTTTAAGATAAAGTAGTAATCTTTTTTTAAAATGAAATTTATTAGAAAAAAAATGCAATTTATTACAAGTTAATGGATTTGGATATTTATAAATGAAAATTCAAATATTTATAAATGTATGTATCCTAATAATTAAACTTGGATACGGATATATCTGAATTCGGTTAATATCCATCGGATATGAATTAGGATGCTATTAAAAAATATCCGTCAGATATGGATACGGATCAGTATATCCGTGCCGTTTAATATTTGTTTATAGCCCTAAACATACTTTAATTAGAGTATTAAACATATTATAGTTTAATATATTTATAGTCCAAAACTTCTTTTTTATTAAAATAAAGTTTTTGACCATACTATTTTGTTGCATAAAATTTTTATATAATTTAATCCATTCCTTCTTATATATATATATATATATATGCACACACACATATTAGGAATTCGTTAGCTCAGATTCATATATAAAAATATATACGAGAGAGATGCCCTTGCACTTATTGACCATTAATCTTAAACATATATAGTTTCACTCTCAAAATCAAAATTTCAAGTTCATTATAAAGAGAATAAAATTAGCTATGATCACTAACGAAAGATAAATTAATGACAAAATAATAAACAACAATGCAAAAGTTGTCACTAATTTAAATATTGGGTGACAAAATTTAAGTGTCAATACAAAAGTTATCACTTTAATTATTTTTACAAACTAAATAGTGACAAGAAAAAAATTTAAATTATGACTATTGATAATTAGTGACACATTTATGGTGACCGCTTAGTAACAATGCAGATCTTGTCACAAGTTATAGTAAGAATCTTTATGTTGTCATCGTGTGCGCATCACTAATTGTTGATAGTGATAACTTAAAATATTAATTTTTGTCACTGCTGAGCCATATTGTGACAAAACAAAAATTATTATTACTTAATTAAAAAATATTATTATTGGTCTCAAAAAAAAAAAAAGTTTTTGTCATTTAATACATATTAGTAGTAATAATTTTTGCATTGTCGCTTATTATTGTTTCACTATTATAACATTCTTTTTTATAGTTATGACACATATAAATAATAAATTCCATGCTTTCTATCTATTTTGTCACAAATAAAACATGTATTGTAGCAGCAAATATTAAGTACAAATATGAGCAACAACAATTTATACATCTAACCGAAGGAACTGATGTATATAATTATCTTAAAAGCATCACTCAGCAAAGTTCATTGATTGCCTCACAATCTTTACTGTAAAAAGTAAATTTATTGTCACAATTCCACTGTCCAACAAAGTCTCTCAGAGTTTGACAGGAACAGCCCTGAGGGGGACAGCCTTCTGCAACGAAAGCTTAAACTTTTCGTCCATGTTCATTTCTTCCGGCTTAACTTCCCCTTCAAGTGTCCAATCGAAGTTGTGAATTAGGGAGGCCACCATGAGGTGCACCATGCGATAAGCCAAAGGCATTCCTGGACATATTCTCCTCCCTGAGCCAAATGGAATAAGCTCAAAATCTTGGCCCCTAATGTCTATTCTGTTGTCTAAAAATCTTTCAGGTTCAAAAGAATCAGGATTTGACCATATACGAGAATCTCTGCCTAATGCCCATACATTAACAAGTATTTGAGAATTTTTGGGTATTATGTAACCATTAATTTCAGTATCAGCCTCAGCCTTGTGAGGTACGAGTAAAGGAGCAGACGGATGAAGCCTCAAAGTTTCTTTGAATACCGCATGTAAGTATGGCAACTTAGATATGTCAGATTCTTCAACCTGTCCATTTTGGCCAATGACAATTTGAAGCTCGTTCCTTGCTTTTGCCATTTTCTTCGGGTTGTTGATTAATTCTGCCATGGCCCACTCTACCGTGGCTGCACTTGTGTCTGTTCCTGCAACAAATAAATCCTAACATAAAGTGGCAAAAATTAATACACAAGGTTATGTCATCTTAAATATATAAAATTTCTTTATGTTATGTGTATGCACCTTAAGTGAATTGAAAAAAATTAAAGAATCAACATAAACTACTATCATTTGAAATGAAATGATGAAGATATTTTTCTGATCAAAAGTTTAAAAATAAAATGTAAATTTGGTATTTTTCTTGTTAAAATTGAAGATCAAAATTCAGGAAAGAGTTTCACTTACCATAAGTAAATGTACTATGTCACTCCGGGATAATTCAGACTCATTTTTGCGGCTGATGTCAAGTAGTGCCTCTAATAGATCATTTTTGGACTCAGAAATCATGGATGTGCCGCTTTTTGATTGCAGTCTCTTGTCAATTATATCATCAAAGATTCTGATCACTTTTCCGAAATATGATGTCGTTTTGCTCCTAATCCCTTGAGGATCGACAGGCTTAAGAAACGGGAAGTAGTCAGCAAGATTTGGCGTGCTGACAGTTTGCATTATACCATGCACAAGTTCCTTGAATTCTTGTGAGGACTCTGAACTATACTGGGCAAAGTCCACTGAAAACAAACTGCCTGAAATAAGATTCAGCGTTGTAGCAAAGGCCGCATCAGCAATATCCACAACTTGGCAGCTATCGCAACATTCTTGCACGTACTCACGGAGTTTCTTCAGTTTTTCACCGCGGAGGCCCTGGCTTGCCTCAAGTCTCTGCAGCGAAAACATCTGCTCTTTGCATATTTTCCGAAGAACCCGCCACTGGCTGGCCACCGGAAGCCACGCAATTGACACCTTGTTGTGGCCGTAAACCTCAGATGCAGCTGGGTGGGGTCGACCGGAGAGCATCTGATCATGCTTTTGAAGTACTTGCTTAGCAATTTCCGGGGAGGATACAACTATTGTGTCTATGGTGCCAAATTTGAGGTGCATTAAAGGGCCATAAATCTTAGAGAGTTTGGCGAGTGATTGGTGGGGGTTTTGGCCAAGTTGGAGAATGTTTCCAATAATCGGAAAGAGTGGCGGCCCCGGAGGAAGGCTGGCTGGTCTTCGAGGTCGTAAAATTGATGTGAGGATATGAAAAAAAGGCCACGACAGAATACATAGCAGAAACAAAAATGGGACAAAATCCATGGATATTTATTTTCGTCCCGTTAGTTCAGAAAGATAATATGTAGGAGTAATTATATATATAAGTTGAACTACTAATGGGAGGAGGTAAGCTTAATTCTACTTGTGTATGAGAGAAATTTGATACTTTCATATGTTGAGAGTTGAGACTTGAGCGGCAAAGTAAGCACTCCATTTATTTAACGGCGAGACCTTGGGACAAGCATATGACTCAACTTCTTGACACAGAATGCTTTTACCCAATTGTTTTTCTCACGGCACGCAGCTTTGATATTTTTCAACCGCACAATTGGATTCATTGTGTAAACATGAAATATATTTTATTTTTAAAAGAGACTCACACATATAATATGTCCTATTTCGAAATAGATAATTTTAATTGTGTGTGTATATATATATATATGAGATAAATAAATTATTTATTAGATGGATTTTCCCATATTTTTATCTCCTAGATCCCGACAAATTTAGGATGGGCTGTCCACATCATCCACTACCTCCTCAACTTTATCTTCACATATTCAGCAAAATCATTGCTCTTCAAAGTGAATTCACTTTGAATTCGATGCATATTATTTATGGCTCAATTTGAATATCAGTCCATTTTAAGGTTGAAAAATGATATTTTCAAAAGTAGAGGACCGATATGTCGGTAGAGAAACTAGGGGCCGTTTGGTTTTGTTCTTTGGAGTCATTTTCATTTTTTGGTAAAAAAAAAATATAGTAAAAAATTAGTTATAAATGTGTTTTTGAAAATAAAATATTATTTGGAGATTTTGTTTAAAATGTAATGATTACGTATGGTTGAAAATGAGTTATATTTGAAAAATATAGTGTTTTTGTATTAAAAATCGTGCAAATATAAGTAGGAGAAAATGAAAAGTGAAAATGAAGAGAAAGTATAAAAGTTTGTGTGAAAAAAATATTTTGAGAATGAAAATACCTATGAAAATGAGAAAAAAGTTGATGACTTTTTATTTTCAATTTCAGCAGAAAATGAAAATGAGTCCAGAAAACAAAAATTAACGGGCTATAAAGCAATGGTCCCACTTTCACCTTCTCATTTTCAATGAACCTTTTATATATAAATGTGAAAAAAAAAAGCGAGGCTGATTGGTTTTATTTTCATTTCTAATTTTCATTTTCATCACTTTTAAAATTTGACAAGCTAGTTGAAATGAATTGAAAATAAGTTTGTATTCAAATAAAATATTGAAAATGTAATGATTATGTTGGTTTTAATATGTTTTAAGTAGAAAAATATAGAAATAATGAAATATAGAAAAAATATATATATGTTATTAAAAATATATATATAAATTATTGGAGAATGAGTTTTGAAAATAAATATAAAAATAATATTGAGTGAAAATTTTTATTTTCAAAATAATAAAAAAATGAAAAGAGTGAATGTGGAAATAAAACAAAACAGGCCCACGTTTCATCAGTTTAGAATAGCCCAAAAAATCGGAGGGCTATAAAAGGTGCAAACATCGATTGTGACATAAAGTGGCTGCCGGACAAGATATTTTTCAATATCAAGTTGCTGTCCAGCATGTTTTGCAGCCCCTGATCTTGGAATGTTAAAATATTATCGCGATATAAAATTATTTATCAAATATTAAATCCTTATAGGTTAAACAATTAACATACAGATAAACATATACATTATGTTTATATTTTGACATATATTATTCTGTTGAAATTGAGGAGTGTTTCAACAAATTGTGACCTTGGGATTTCGTGGTAGATTAAGTATAATGTAAAAGCGAAATATTTTGTATGTTTCTCCACTTTTTTCAATATTAAAATATATATTCACTTGAATAAACTTGCTACGAATGCAAAATATCTCTGATTTTATTGTTTGCCATAGGTGACAATAGCATAGCACGTGGATGAACAATATTCAAATTGGACGTACAAACAAATAAATTTATCCACCACTGCCGCATGCAAACAATAGCATATCACGTGGATTCTCAGTGGCGAAAGCAAACAATAAATGGTTGAACTTGCACATGCAACAAAAGACTTGTTTCATAATTTTTTTTAAAGGAAAAAACATTCTACCAATTCTATATATGAATAGTCTTGATAACCTCCATGATCATGTATCATTGTGTATTTGTGTGGTTATTTGAGGTGGCTGATTGATATAGATTTTTGAAAACTGACATTCTTGACTCGTACAACAAAATTAGTCATTAAAAGCATATATATATATATATATATAGCAATTTTGATAACCTCCATAATTTAATTAAATTATTTTAACATTATTTAGCAATTTAAAATGGTAAAGTGATTTTGGAGGAAAAACATGGGAAGTGGAGGGAATTTCCTCCCGAAAAAGCCAACTAAGCAAAGGGTGTAAAATGCCTACAAAGTTAAAAAGGATCCAAGTCAGTTGGATTGGTGCTAGCCAACAAGACAAAATCACCAATTTCTAAAGACTTCGGCCTACTACATCAAATTTTCAGACAAGTTTTTTAAATTTCAACTGAAATTGGACTAAATGTATAAATTTTTTCACACTTATGAAATTAAATTTTTAATTATATAAGATATAGAACAAAATTCAAAATTGGGCAAACATATCAGATGAAAAAAATAATTTCCCCCTGATTGCATTGTGGATTTTTTATGTTGATGTTATTATGACTGCGGAGATGGTAGGGGCCAGGGGAACGAGCTGGTAAGAAGGATAACCTTAGTTTATTAAATTAAGCAAAAATATTTTCCCCGCATTCAATGTCTTTATGATTATTAGAAATTCACAAGTACTTACAAGCATTCAAAGGGTTTATCAACTGTGGACAAATTAAATACCATAGAACACTACAAAAAAATATATTTTTTACTATGGCTAATTATGTGTAGTAAATAGTTATTAACTATGCTTGTGCTACACTTTTCTAGCCGTAGGCATTGCAAGCGAGGTAAAAGCTTTGGTACACTTTTTTAATCGTGGTAATTAACTTTTGCTACGAAATTATCTTCAATTACTCCAAATTTAATGTGAGGTAAAAAACTATCAAATACACCATTGTCTTTTACTACAGTAAAAAAAGTGTAGTATATAATTGTTAATTGCCGCACTTTAAAAAGTATAGTAAATACTTAAATTATTTTTCACCACAATTAAATGTAGTAAAAACCAATTAATTTGGGGAGTTTTCTTTTTTATTTGTGTAACACCAGGAGCTTATCAGGATTCGAACTCTGGACCTTATTCTTAAGTGTGTGAAAGTGATGCCATTAGGCCAATTGCCACCTTGTTATTAATTAGCTAATTTAAATATATTTGATTACTTAATCAACTTTTTTTTAATAATTAGAATTATTGGAGACAAATATTTATTTTGCCTCCAAATTTGGGGTTTTCTTACTATTTTGAGGAACTTTGCTAGTTAGATAAATTAAGAATTTGATTAATTAATCAAATATTTTTTAATAATAAAAATTAGAGGAAATTTTCATTTTACCTCTACTTTTATTAATTAAAACCATAAGTAGTTAGGAATTTTTTAGGGGTTTTATTTATTAATTTAGAATTTAATTAATTAGTTAATTAATTAATATTTTAATAATAAAAATTGGAAGCAATTTTTTAATTTACCTTGAATATTATTTATTAAGCGTTACTTCCAACATATTTTTCTTCTTTTCTAGTGAAATTTTTTTGACTTAAGATCTTAATCTTTGCCTTCAAATTTTCACAAGTTTTATTATTTTTATTTCACTAATAAAAAAGTATGGTTAATTCATTAACTTTTTGCCATATTTTATGTAAAATTGTAGTAAATGTACAATATTATTCACCTCACACAAAAATTGTAATAAATAAATATATTTCTTGCTACGATAAGATGAAGTGTAGTATTTAATATAACTTTTACCACACGTTTGGAATTTTATACTACAATAGTAAAATCATAGCAAATAATCCTTTTTTACTACATTATTTTTAGCGAAGTAAAAAATATTGTAGCGAAAAGCATATTTTTTTGTAGTAGAAAAACTATAGGAAATTATCAACCCCTGAGAAACCACAATGAGGAAGAGAGAGTTGATATTTAGGTTATTGGAAGAAAATATATATGTTATTGAGAAATGTGTCTTGAGAATGAAAATAAAAATGATGTTGGGTGAAAATATGTAAAAAAAAATGATGTTTTTCAATTTTCAAATAGCAGAAATTGTGAAAATGAAACCAAATGAGCTTTAAGTCCATGTTTGTTTATATTTTCAAATTCATTTTTACACACTTTTACTATTTGAAAATAAATTATTAACAATTTATAATCATTTTTACCTATATTTCAACTCATTTTCATCTCAAAACACATTTTTCAATAACTTATATATATCTTCTCCTAATAACATATATATCTTTTCTCTCTTCTTTAATATTACCATCTCTCTCCATCTATAACCTACTAAACCCTATATGATTATTACTTTAATTTCCATCATACTATCCAAACATAAACTCATTTTCAACTCTTTTTCTCTAACTAACTTTTCAAAATTTAAAAATGTTGAAAACGAAAATTGAAAATGAAAACATAATGAAACATGCTCTATGCTTCCATTTGTTTCATTTTCTAATATTTTCTAATAACTTTTTACACATTTTCACCAAAATTATTTTTATTTTCATTTTCAAAATACATTCCCCAATAACCTATATATCTTTTCCCAATAATCTATATATATTCTCTCTATTCTATTATTTCTACCTCTTTCTACCTACAATTTATTAAACCAAACATAGTTATTGTTTTTCCAACAATCTATCCATATACAAACTCATTTTCACTAACTTCTTTTTCAAATTTTGACAATGACAGAAATGAAAACTGAAAATGAATGTCCATTTGGTTTTATTTTCAAACCCCATTTTCACATTTTTTACTATTTAAAAATTGAAACACAACCACCTTTTACACATTTTCACCCAATATATTTTCATTTTTATCCTCAAAACACATTATCCAGTAACCTATATATACCTTTTCCCAACAACCTATATATTTTCTCTCTCTATTATCATTATTCCTATCTCTCTCCATCAACCTACTAAATCCAACATGATGATGCCTTCCTACTTTGTTCATATGAGCTGACCTGTAACTGAAATGATTCAGTGAAACCATCACTTTCCTATTTTAGTATACAAAGATAGGACCGAGCTACCAAGCTGCAGAGATGATTCATCATGTTAGTCTTGATAAGCAGATCGAGTTGTGAAGATGATCTGGTGTTGCAGTCAAGAAAGAGGATCCGAGCTGTGACTAGTTGCCAATTCCAAGCTCAGCTCGGCGAGCAGAGCATTGAAGTGAGGATGCATAAAAGAATGCCCAAAATTATTGGAAATGGTTAGGGGTTAGTGCACACATGGCAGTAAGGTGTGTCTTTGCATAGATCATGATGAGTAACGAGCTAGATAATAGGAGTATGGGGTAGTTAAACCCAGAAAGTGGGGTTCTCTTATGTATTTAAGCCATAATGTAATGCAAAACAGACATCTAATCATTTTTTAATAACAGAGAATTAGAACAGTTTTTTGAGTGTATTTCTTCTTTTATTGGTGTTATTTTTGTTTTGTATCAATTGGCGCCATCTGTGGGAAACTTTGAGTTAAGATGTGAGAAGATGAGTGAGTCTGGAAGAAATATAGAAGGTGAGATATTGAGTGCACCACGGGTTGAGTAGGCGAAAGCTTCACTAATTGGAGGATTGTCTTGCCTGCTATGATGGGCGGCACCCCATGAGAAGAGAAGATTACCCCTTATATCCCCTAGCATGGGACATCTCACGCCCAAACAATGGAATTTTTGGTGTTCTACAATTAATCCCTTCATGGTTGCCCAAAAGTCAGGAGATGGGTAGGTTGTGTTCCTTGCTACATCGCCTTTCCCATTGGCCATGCCATTTGTACCAAGGATGCCTCATCTTGGTTTACAGTTCAATGTCTTATTACCGACATATTTTTTGATGCCCCCAGTGGTCACCACACTTGTATCTACGCCAGGAGTCCTATCAATACCTGTATTTGGGCTAGTAGGAGATGTGCAGATCCCTTTTGTTCCCCCACCCTTGGGAAGAAGTCAAGTCATAGGTTCTCTTGTCCTCGCGCCCATTTTGGGGATGGTGGCCCAAGGCACCATATTGACGGACCTCCATTTCCCGCTCAGCCAAGTATTCATAGAGTGCAAGAGACTACTGTAGCCCTTATGGTACCTTCCCTAGAAAAGCTGGAGAAGAAGCCAGGAATACATGGTCTACCCAAGAAAGAGGGGGGGAAGGGTTAGGAATCTTGATAGAAGCTGTAGTAGAGAAAGAACAAGAGGTGGCTGAAAGTCAAATATTTGTACGTCCTATCAGATAAAAAGAGGAAAGAAAATTGCTAGCTAATGTTGCTACAAAAATAGAGGATATGCGAAGGGAATTGAGAGAAATTAAAAAGAAGCTGAACGGGGAAGACAAGGAGAGTGTGAAGGCATCACCCTTTGGGGATTCAATTATGCAAGATCCTTTCCTAGACAACCATAAGTCTTTCTCCATGCAAAAGGACACTAGAGGTTTTGATCCTATTGACCACTTGTGTGAGTTTGAAAACTTAGCCATATTATATTAGTTTTCAGATGGAGTGAAGTGCCAAACTTTCTAACTACCCTCGGAGGAGCGGCTCAGAGATGGTTTGGGCTATTACCTCCTTGCTCTATACACACTTTTGAAGACTTCTTCCGCAAGTTTTTACATCAATTTCATTAGTTAAGAACATTATCGCTGAAGTGTCCAAAGCTTGCTTTCTTTCTGAAAAGGAGAAAATGAAACATTGAGAGGCTTCGTTAAGAGATTTACTACGACTGCTTTAGAGGCCCCCTCTACCACTCCAGAGGTGTTAGCTACTGCTTTTACGCAAGTATTGAGGCCCAGTTCAATTTTCAGGTCTCTGAGTTAGAGGTCGCAAATAGCTATGATGAATTGTTATGTTGAGCAGAGAAATACATTCATGAAGAAAGGATGTATGATGCTAAGGACAATGAGTTGGGGAAGAATGCAGAGATAAAAAAAAGATGGAGGTACAGGGAAATGACCCAAGCAAGATGAAAGAGCTCGACTAGCCAATATATCACAACTACATGTGGTGAATGCACCACAACCTCGGGTAGCTCAGTTTG
This sequence comes from Jacaranda mimosifolia, assembly GCA_018894105.1. Lineage (NCBI taxonomy): Eukaryota > Viridiplantae > Streptophyta > Magnoliopsida > Lamiales > Bignoniaceae > Jacaranda > Jacaranda mimosifolia. The sequence goes on from CM032123.1 coordinate 5,768,744, forward strand.
CTTCCAGGTTTGATCACTACATGCCCCTAAGAATGCTGAGGTGACAGATGCTACAAGCCATTGAGGATAAGAACTTATTACTGTGGCCACATTTTGCTAACGGGGCTCCTCGACAGCCCATGTTAGATAAATACTGTAGATTCCATAATGAGTACAGACATGTAACGGAAGAATATGAACATTTTAATGAATGAATTGGAGGAGTTGATAAGAGGTAGATATTTGAAAGAATTTCTACAAGCTCCTGTGATTGTTAAATATGGTTGACCTGGTAAGGCTCAGTATAGGGAACAAACAGGAGGAGGAAGGCCTGGAGTGGAAGAGAGTAAAAAGGACCCTCCGATCAAAGTTGTGATCCACATGATTTTAGGAGGACCTACAGGTGGAGATACTCATCGAGCTCAAAGGGCTCAGGCCTAAGCTTTAATCCATCGAAAGAATAGGGAGGTAGTAGTGATCAATATGGAAGATCAAGCATTGGTGATTCAATTCAGGTCCAAGGACCTCAAAGAGGTGCAATTACCTAACCAAGACGCTTTAGTTATCACAGCTTCCATAGCTAATTATGAGGTAGCGTGGATTTTTGTAGATGGAGGGAGCTCAGTTGATATCTTGTTTTCAGCTACTCTCTAGCAGATGGAGCTTAGTAACACTACCTTGGAGCGAGTAAAAATAACATTATTTAGTTTCACAGGGGAAGCGGTGCGACCTTTGGGACAAATCACTCTTCTATCTCCCTGGGTTCGAGGATGCACTGTAAAACTTGTATTGTAAAATTCCTAATTGTTGATGCTTCATCTGCTTATAACGTTATATTTGGCAGGCACATGTTGCAACTCTTCCAAGCAGTAGCTTAGACTTATCATATGAAGCTCAATTATGTGATTGGCAATTTAGTGGAAGAAGTGATGAGAGATCAATTGCATAAAAAAAGTGTTATGTGGAGGTAGTGAGGAATGGGAATAGAAAGTCAGGAGAAGTGGTTTACTAGCAAAGGCATAGATTCCAGTGTATGCAGGATAGTTGAGCTGTAGGATTGTCTTAAGCGTGCTGGCAAGCTCATGACCATAGAATAGTGCTTGGGGATCCGGGGAACATTACTCGATTGGGATCACATCTTGATGAAGAGCAGGTAGCTCTACTCACTCAGTGCTGAGGGTCTATGTGAATGCATTTGCTTTTTCGACAAAGGACCTAACTAGAATTGATCCAAGATTAAATATACATAAGCTCAACATAGATCCTCTTGCCAAGCCAGTAAAACATAAAAAAAAGGGACTTCAGACCAGATAAGGATCATATCGTACAAAAGGAGATCAAAGAGCTGCTGGATGCTGGTGGAGATCCAATTACCAATGTGGATGCATGTGGGTCCTTTGATGATGAATTGAAATATACTAATATGTTCTTTAAGTGTTAATTCATATGTTAGTATTATTTTGATTCATGGATGCTTATGTTAAATGTTGATGTAGCATTGGATGATGTTATATGTTGATATAGCATCTTTAATTTGGTCTTAAGGTATGTTTGATCATTTTTTGATCCAATTGGATTGGAGTTAACTAGAGATTTTTGAAGAATGTTAATTCTTACTTGAACTTGAATTTTGAAGCATGTTCTAGTACTTGAATTTCCATTTTTAAAAGGTGTTTTAAATTTGAAAATTTGTCTAATATGTGTAATTTAGTGTTATGTAGGTGTCCATAATTTTTTGGTGTAAAAAATTAGACCGAAAAGACCTTGACTCAGTCTTTAACCGAAAATAGAGCAGGCTGCCAGCCTTGGCCGAGCCCTAGCCCAGCAGCGAGTGCGCCTGCCGCACGGCCACACAGCCTGGCCGGGTAACAGTGCCTAGCCTCAGTTTTGGGCAAGTTTTGAGGTCATTTTGTGTTATTTTTGTGATCAAAATTAATCTAAACTATGCTAATTAGATGTACAAATGTTGTGCAAGTTCTCAAAATTATGTTTGATATTTTTAATTGTTTTTAAGAACTTGTTCAAGTTAATCTTCAATTTGGTGCAAAAATGAGATGCATAATTGTTAAGGTTATTTTTTCCAGTCAATTAATTGTTTATGATATAAGCATTTAATTGTGGAATTGAATGTCAATTCTTATTTATTGTTCATTTAATTGTTAAATGGATGATGAATGAATGGGGATGAACATGAGATTTTAATATTGATTTTATTTGTTTCAAGTTGTTGAAAAGGGTTGTATTAAATGGGGCTTGCATGCCTCTTAATTTCTATTTTGTAAATGTTATGAGAGTAGAATCACTAGAAGTGAGGATTTCTTATCTCAAGTAATTGTTGCAAGGAGACAAGAAGATCATTAGAGGTATGAAGACCCATAAATGTATGGGATACATTTATGTAATAGTTAGATTTAATCAACCCACTTAAAATCAACTAAGTAGTGCACCTATGGCTCTAAAGTATACTACTTGGTTAAGGCTCATGGTCATCCTACCCTAGAAGCATGCTAAGCGCATTTACTTATTTATATTTTCTTTATCCTATTCATGTATGAGATGCATGGTTATGATAGAAAATCTAAATAAGAAGATAAAATTGATGAGATCTTTGCAAGAAAGAAAATCTCTCTACTTAGAGGAGTCTAAGTGCTTTCAAATATTAAGTCAAAATCGATACAAATTAAAAGGAGTTTTAGTTAATCCATGTCTTCTTCCAATAGTATGTGGCATGACGACGCTACCAACATTTGTGTGATGTCTCATGAGTTGTGGGTCACACTTATGGTGGAAAGCTGTGATCGCATACTTAGCATACGATGTACCTTTGATTTAACGTTTCATATGCATTGTCTCACGAGTCATGGAATGACATAGTGCGGTTTCGAATCAAAGCTTGATTGGTAGGTCTGACTTAACACCTAGTAGTGTAGATGTTGCACTATTCGTGGGTCAACACAAAAAGTGAGATAAAATATATCAAGGGTTGTATAGAGATGCAATTAGCAAAAGTTGCTTACCTTATAATTGTTTGTGGATGTCTCACGAGTCATGGATCCACTACAAGTCTTATGGCCTTGATTCTCATTATGAAATGAGATTTTCCAAATTTCCTAAGGGGGTGAGGAATTTGATAAAATAGGGGAAGAAAAACATGTTTGAAAGTCTATGAATATGTTTTCAATATCAATATTCAATCAGATGCTTATACTCTCCTTTTTCGCCTTTGTATTTTTTTGAAATCTTCAAATCAAAATGGATAAGAATCCACTCAACGTTATTTTGGAAACTAATAAACTCACCAGGCTTAACTTCCAAGATTGGTTTAGAAATATCAAGATTATTCTTGATTCAAATAAGATGACTTATGTGCTTATTCAAGGTCTGTCGGACACCATAGGCAATGATGCCAACAATGAAGTACATGAAACGTTCACGAAGTGGGTAGATGATGATCTATAGACACACTGCCTCATGTTGGCTTCTATGTCCAACGGGCTCCAAAAGTTGCACGAGCACATGAAAACTGCTCATGAGATTCAGTTACACCTACAAGAGTTGTATAGCGTGCAAACTAGACATGAAAGGTTTTCATTGTCTAAGAGCTCTTCCGGACTAGAATGAATGAAGGCTCAAGTGTCTATGACCATGGCCTTAAAATGATCGGTCTCATTGAGAAGCTTGGTCAATTGGACATAGTTATGGACAATGAGCTTTATGTGGATTTGATCCTTCAATCATTGCTTAGCTTATTTGTCCAATTCATTATGAGCTTCAACATGAAAAAGCAAGAGGTAATGATTAATGAGTTGGTCAATATGTTGGTGACCGCCGAGGCACAATAAAGAAAGATAAGCCTCTTATGCTTACTTCATCCTCCAAGTCTAAGGGCCCTAGGGGTGCTAGAAAAGGAGGAAAAAAGAAGAAAAGTTTTTCTTCTAAGGGAAAGCAACCTTTGAAAAGTTCAGAGGGAGTCAAGAGAAAGAAAGAGGTGAAAGTTTATGCTACTTGTTTCTATTGTGGGCAAAAAGGCCATTGGAAGAGAAATTGCAAGGAGTATCTTGCAACCCTTGGGAAGGGTATGTATTTTATTGAAGTGCACTTAACGATAAATTCTTCCTCATGGGTATTTGATACCGCATGTGGTTCTCACATTTATAATTCATTATAGGAGATGAAAAGAAGAATGAGTCTTAATGATGGGGATATGATCCTATGTCTAGGCAACGGAGCAAAAGTTACAACCATAGTCGAAGGCGTTATCAAGTTAGACTTGGGGAAACTCTTACATTGTACTTGATCCTTGCTATTATGTACCTAATCTTGTTAAGAACATTATTTCTATTCCTGTTTTGGATAATGAAGGATATGATTTTTCTATATCTAATGAGAATTTGAAGGCATTAAAGAATGGTTCTTTAATTGCACAAGGTACATTAACAATGGATTGTACATTTTGGATTCTCAACCATTATTATTGCACATTCAACAAAACCATTATTATTGCACATTCAACAAAGTAAAAGAAAATTAGATAACCAAGAAGATGTTATCTTGTGGTATTCAAGACTTGAACATATTTTCAAAAATAGAATGAACAAGTTAGAAGCCCTCAAAGCACTAAATGTTAGTGGCATAGAGGATCTTCCTACTTGTGAATCTTGTTTAAAGGAAAAAATGACAAAGGCTCCTTTTGTAAGACAAACAAAGCGAACCACAAATACTTTGAATTTGATCCATACAGATGTTTGTGAACTACTAAGAGTTAGTGTGAGAAGAGGCTATTCATACTTCATCACCTTCATCGATGATCATACTCAGTTTGGACATATGTATCTTATGAAGTACAAGTCCGAAGCCTTTGAAAAGTTCAAAGAGTATAGGAATGAAGTCAAAAAACAATTGGGACTAAGTTTTAAAGCTTTTAGATTGGATCAATGAGGAGAATACTTAAGTACTGAATTCTTGGATTATCTAAAGGAGAATGAGATTCTCTCTCAATGGACTCCACCGGCACACCCTAACATAATGAAGTAGCCAAAAGGAGAAACCGTACCTTGTTGGATATGGTACATTCCATGATGAGCTTTTTCAATGTGCTTATATCCTATTGGGGATATGCCTTCATAACAGCAGCGAGGTTACTAAATATAGTACCTACAAAGTCGGTGCCAAAAACATTACATGAGATGTGGTATGACAAAACACCTTCTTACTCTTTTCTAAGAATTTGGGGTCTCCTGTTTATATCAAGCGGTTAGTGGGAAACAAGTTGGATACGAGATCCACCTTGTGCAAGTTTGTAGGATACCAAGAGAGTCTTTGGGTTATTATTTCTATGATCTCTCGAAACAAAAGGTGTTTATTTCAAGGAACACCACCTTTTTGGAAAATAAATTTTTATTAGATAGAAATGGCACTATTGTTGAACTTGATAAAGTTCAAAATTATCAACAAATTCCACAAGCAGTAGAAATAAGTGAACATCAAGAGCCTTACACACAAGCTCTGAGAAGGCAGGAACGAATCAAGAAGCAACCCAAAATGTTTGGATTCCTTCATGAGACTGGCCAATTGAATAGTGATCCGAAAGCCTATGAGGAAGCTATATTGGACATAGATTCGGGACATTGGCTAGAAGTCATGAAATTTGAAATGGACTCCATGTACTCCAACAAAGTATAGAATTTGGTAGATCCACCAGAGGGTAAAGTACTCATTGGTTGAAAGTGGATTTATAAGCGTAAGCTAAGAGTTGATAGAGATGTAATAACCTTTAAGGCGCGACTACTAGCAAAGGGTTACACTCAAAGACTTGGTATTGATTTCGAAAAAATCTTTTCATCGGTCGCTATACCTAAGTCCATTAGGATTTTACTTACAATAGCCACATATTATGGCTATGAGATATGACAAATGGATGTAAAAACCGTTTTCCTCAATGGAAACATTGAAAAAGAAATTTATATAGAGCAACCACAAGGTTTTACATCAAAATGGAGTGAGCAAAAAGTTTGCAAACTCGAGAGGTCTATTTATGGGCTCAAACAGGCATCCCAAAGTTGGAACATATGTGTTGATAAGACAATCAAATCGTTTGACTTTGTCAAAAATGTGTATGAACCTTGTGTGTACAAGAAGGCTAATAGGAGTAGCATACAGTTTATTATGCTTTATGTCACTGACATTCTTTTCATTGGGAACAAGAGAGAAATGTTAGAATGTACTAAAGCATGGTTATCTACACAATTCTCCATGAAGGATTTGGGAGAAGCATCCTACATATTAGGAATACATATCTATAGAGATAGATCAAGGAGGATGCTGGGGATTTTTCAAACACCGAACATTGAAAAAGATACTAAAGATGTTTAGTATGAAAGAATCCAAGAAGGGATTCATCCCTATGGGATAAGGTCTTCGTCTCTCTAAGTCTATGGCCCCTAAAATTAACAATGAAAAATATAGACTGTCCCAGATACCTTATGAGTCAACTATAGGAAGCATAATGTATGTCGTTCAATATACAAGGCTAGATAGAGCACACGCTCTAAATGTCATGAGCCGCTTTCAATCTGACCCCAATGAATGTCACTTGGAAAGCCGTTAAAGCAATCCTTAAGTACTTGGGAAGGACTAAGGATTTATTTTTGGTATACGGCAATAGAGGATTGAAACTTGAGGGGTTTTTGAATTCAAGTTTCCAATCTGATGCAGATGACCTAAAATCCACTTTTAGATTTATATTTTGCTTCAATGGCGGCATGGTGAGTTAGAAGAGTTCTAAACAAGACTCTACAGTTGATTTTAACATAGAGGCGGAATATATTGCAGCTTCAGAAGCTGCAAAGGAAGATGTTTGGATGAAAAACTTCATCCAAAAGTTGGATATAGTGCCTAGCATTGCTGAGCTTGTAGTTGTCTTTGTGACAACAACGGAGCAATTGTGCAAGCAAAAGAGCCAAGATCTCACCAGCAATCCAAGCACATTTTGAGGCGATATCATTTGATTTGTGAGATCATTGATAGAAGCGACATCCGAGTGGAGAAGGTAGCCTCAGAAGAGAATATAGCAGATCCACTAGCTAAACCCCTAATGCAAAAGGCCTTTGAAGGATATCTTGAGAAGATGGGTCTTAAGACTATAGAGAATTAGCTTTAGAGCAAGTGGAAGATTGTAGGAATAGTGCCCATGTAAACTATTACACTTGTGAGACAATCTTGATTAAATGATATTCATATTTAATGGCCATCTTTATATTATGCTTATTTTACTTCACTAGCATTTGGTTGAAGCCCTTAGATCACATATGACTACAGGACTTGGTCAGACACTGGGTGGTGATTATGAAATAAGTCTTACTCGATCGTGATCTTAAAATATTCCAAGTCATAAAATCTTATGACACAAGGTATCTAAGATTCGGATAGACTTGTATCAACGATGCATAAATCCAAAGAGTTGGATATTGTTTCATTTCATGAGCAATCTATGTTAGAAATAGGTGCATGTTAGTAGGTGTTTGCCTAGAGAACAAGTTTAGTGAAGGCTCACTTGGAGAATCCACTAGATAGCCGAATTGGTAAGACGATAGTGGCAAGTTCTCTGGCTTATGTTAGTGCATATAATTAGTTCTTAGACATGAGGATCTATGGTAACCTTGTGTTTAAGCCCTTATACATTGACTCTTCCTTGACCACTTAGCGGGTCATCCGAGTTGAGATTGGGTATGAGCTATTTAGACATGGAGGTTTGTGAAATCCAAGATAGGATCCATCTCTTCATTGTTGTGAAAGGTGAGTGCATCTCCTATGTATTCTATTAGGATCGATTCCAAGGAGTCCTTGCACAAGGCAGCATGACAATTTGGAAAAAGAGTTTTCCAAAGATGAGCTCACAAACCGGAATCAAACATTAGGATTAGAAACATAGTTATCGAGGGTATTAGAGAGTTGGCAAATATCTTGCCATAAGCCTCTTTCAGGAGATAGGAGACTGAAGGATCGTATTTGCATGGTAAGCGTAAAGCTAGAATGGTTCACCAAGAGCATATTCACTTCGACCAATTAGTTGGGCTTCATGGGTTAAGGCTAGACATCGACCATGGAGATTGGGTACTCTTCAATTAATAAAGATTAATTGAATGAGCTATTAGTTTAAAGGAGTTTAAACTATGGAATATTTCAATATTTAGAATATCACAATTGTTGTGAGCTCATGTCCAATGAATGAGAGAACCTAATGGGTCACACACAAAAGTCTAAAGGAAGCTCTACTTGATAGAAGGAATTTTCTCTTAGTTAGAAAATTTAGTATGATCGTTTTTGTAAAGAAAAATTGGTTGGCTAACTTTTAGTCATTTTGGCTTGATTGATTTAATTATTAAATTAATCAAAATAATTTAAGGAGTTAAATTAGACCAATTGAATTAAGGAATTAATTTAATTGGTACCATGTGACAATTAATTAGTCAACTTAAAGAGTTAAGTTAACACCTTCTAGCTTAAAAAGTTAAGTTAGTTGACTTAAAGAGTTAAGTCAAAACCAATTAATTAAATTAAAGAGTCAATTTAATTAATGTGAGAAATTTATTTTGAAGGAAAATTCAAATGAAGTAGTTTATTTGAGGTTAATTTGGGATTAATTTGAAAGACATTTCATGAGATGAAATATAAAGTCAAATTAAATCCAAATGCAAGTGAAATTCACATTTCACATGCAAGTGGCTTGCTTAGTTGGCACATCACCTCATGGAAGGTGTGATGCAAGTTCTCCAACTCTATAAATAGAGTGAGGTGGCCTACCATATGATGTATGTGATGCTAAGATTCCATTTTTCCTTCCAAAAGTATGATCCACTCATGTGTTGAAGCTTCACACCTCACTTTCCTCTCCTCAAATTCGGCATTCTCTCTCTCTTCTTCCTCTAGTGATCTAGCTGATTAGTGGAAGATTGGAGCTTGCCTTGGGTGTGTGGATCATAAGACTAGAGGCTTCACGCTTGGGGAGCTTTGCTCTTCAAGATCTACTGCGGTGCAGAAAGTTTGGAGGCTATTTTGAAGGCCTTGCCGATTTTTTTTTTTTTTGCTAAAATTTTTACTGGAGATCCTCAAAGATGTTTAGGTGTTTCTATCCAAATTTCAGCTCAATCAAAGGTGATTTTCTTGGGCAATTTTTGCTGGTTCTCTGCTACGCCAGAATTGACAATTTTGACGTGTTCACTCTAGTCATCCATTTCTACCTTGGATTTAAGCAATCAAGGTATTTTTATGCAACCAAATCCATCTTAATGGCATGATTAGATCCTTGGATGAAGTGTAGTCAAGTTTTTATTTAACTAATTTTGCTTTATAACTTGGATCCTTGTGCTACACTTTACTTCAAGAAACTTAAGATCTCGAGTTATGAAGATTGGATATATAGTTTTTATTCTTGGTTAAGATATATGATTATATTGAAATAATATTTCATGACGGAGTAAATAATATCTAAATATATAAGCAGATAATGGGATTAATGATTTGACAATATTAATATTTCTCTTTGTATTTGACTTATAGAATTTCAGGAAATTATGAAAAAACATCATCCAACAAAGCAATAGATTTATTAAGAATAATTGCATTTTAGAATTAGTAAGAGGTATGAAAGGAAAATTGAATTGCCGGTTTATTTGATATAACAACATGGATTAGGAAATTAGGTCAATGATTATTTTAGTATTTCTTACACTATATCTTGGGAGAATTAGGTAACGAGGAGTCGAGCTATCAGGCTCGATCACTCAGAAATGCTCCATTGCTCATGATCACAAAGTGAGGTGTATATTCGATAGTAGGAGATTCCTTTGCCGGGGAAAGAACATATATATAATAAATATAATATTATTCCTTGATTGTTATTGCATTGAATTTAAGAAATCAATTCATTGTCCATATTGTCCTATTGCTAGCATACTTATCTTTGAACTACTGCATTGAATTTGAGATAGTAGTCAAATACTCCATTTGACTCATTTCTCAAAGGTTACCCTTGAATACTGATTTGGATATGACTTTTTTTGAATAACAATATTTTTATTTGAAAGACTTTTGAAAAGTATCATTTGAAATTTGAATTTTCCTGACGATCTTACGTGAATAGGATTTTTAAATTTGTCAATTGAACTTCAAAACTTCCAAAGGTTTGAAAACTATGATTAGACCAATTCATTCTTAACTCAATCGTGATATTTTATGATACTGTTGTGAGGCAATGTTACTGACTAGCAGTTATTGAACTATACTGTTGTGAGGTATCTTGCTGACTAGCTATTGATGATTAACTGATTAGTTTATTACTGAATTTACAGTACCTTCGTAACTAAGTTGAAATTATTCTATTTCATATGGCAATTGTGGTATAAAAGAAATTGTGTTGGCTATTGGGACTTTCGTGCTTATATATATGATTAATAATACCCTTGGGGATGCCCTTAGGGAATATTTTGGGCCCATAGGACCGGTTAGCAAGATGACCGAGACGGCATCGGGCCATTGATAGCTGGTCTACCTACCAGGACCCAATTTGCGATCTTGACTTCAGGCCATTTAGAGGTTAGCCACTGGTTGGAGCTTGATTGGTGAGGATCGGTCCTACCAATTCGTACTGCATAGGTTTGGCGAGTTGGCCTCTCCTCAAGGTGACATAAGGTAGTATTATACAAATTACTGGGAGATATAAGAGAGAAGAGACTATCCCACAGTTGGTTTTGTGAAATATGCACGTTCGACTGACTTTATGAAATGTTCCTATATACTCAGTTTTTCAAAACTTATCTAGCTCTTGAGTTTTGAACATGAGATTTCCCGCAAAATGTATTGAAATTTGAGATGTCTCTTCTACTATTTAACAACTTGCTCCCTAAGCATATACTTATAGCTATTTGTATTTAGAATGGGTGTTTTTCTATACTGCATTTCTATTGTTAATTCCGATCATGCATTTTGATTATTACCTCACTAAGTCATTTGGACTTACATCTCTTATACTGTTTCTTTTCTTGTTCTTCTCCTAGATTGAGAATCGATTAGTGAGGAGTCATGAACAAGCTATGTATATATACTCTGTTGTTGTATACAAATAATATTGAATATGATAAGTTTAGATTTATATTGTAAATAAATGTTGAGCTATTTTAGTAAGATCATAATTTTAGTATCGATGAATATCAGTTGAAGATGATGTGCTAAAGAGTTTTATCTTCTATGCCTTTTTTGGATGGTTGGGAATTACTGGAAATTGTAAAAATTTTGATGATACACATTTTGTTTTGGGATTGATTAGAGTAGCACCTCGATCCAAAATAGACACCTTTCGGACAGGGTGTTACAATATTAGTTGATTTTGATTTTTTACTGATATTCTTGGGTTACTCTTCTCCTAGAATTTGAGCATACAATTTATTTATGGCTTGATCAACATTTAAGGGATCTTAATTGAAAATAAATATGGGATATAAATTAAATTATTTGGGGGGTTATTAAGGATTCTATTTTATGTACTTATCTCGATTTTTACTTGCTATTTTGAGGGCATAGATTTTAGATTATTAATAATTTCGTAAGGATTGTTTGGTGATGATTGAACATGTTGAATTTATCAAGCCAATTACTTTATGGAAACTTTATCATTGAATTTTATGTTAATGATTAAGTTAGCTACTCTACGAATATCAATTTTGGAGCTATAAATTAGTCTTTCATTCAAGGCTATTTGACTCAAGCCGTAATTATATAATCGTATGTGAACAAACATCAGAAGTAGATAAAACATGTGTGGAAGATTGGGTTTCTTTTTGGGAATTAGCAATATGATATAGCCCTGATTATATCTTTATGATGAAAAAGATATTAATCTTTGGTCTATATTTTGTTAGATGTATTAAACCCAATCTATTTAGTTTATTTTAAGTTATTATTAAGCCAATAACTAGTATAAAAATAAGCCCATAAATTGTATTTCTGTTTTCATATGTTAGGTGTAAAAACGGCCCAAACTATTTAATTCATTTTAAGTTGTGATTAAACCATAAGTAGTATGGAAAATAAGCCCACAAATTATTATGAAGTATTTACGGGCTTAGGTCCATGATTATCAAGTTAAAGATGATGAAGATCAATATTTTTTATGGAATTTTCGGATTTATGGATAGATGGATAATTCTAGAGGTTTTGCATCATAGTAAAAGTCTATCTGGGTAGTTTTTGACCCCCGTAATTTATCTAATCATATTAGTTAGCTAAAACCATATGAATATAGGTGATATAAAATCCTAGAACCTCCCTTTTTGTACCACTATATTTTCATGCGAAAATTCATCATAGATATTCCCTATTATGTAATTACTAAACTATGGTAATAGCTAGCTAAAATTTAGAATAAGTAAATCATGAAAAGTTAGGATTTCGGATAGTTAGTCATGAGTTTGGGAATTTCAGTAACTATCCAATCCTGATAAGTTAAAGATTCTAGAAATTTCATGAACTACCTAATCCTGATAAGGTTAGAATTTTAGAATTATCTCCGTGGCTTTGAGTTATCATTATCTGAGATTGAGATCTGACAAATTTGAGGAGTTAGAATTAGAGTAACCTTCTTATTTCAATAAGATATGGATTCTAGTTTATCTAGAATACTTAGCCTAGTAGTATAAATACACCTATGGTAGGAAATAGAGAGACCAATACGCAGAGGTGAGAAAAATATCGATTTTTCTATTGTTCTTTAGAAAATTCGTAGGGAATTTTATTCTTGTGTACTAGCATACTATTATTTTTGTCGTAGAATTAGTAGAGAACGCTTAAGTGGTAGATCAAATTTGAGAGAAATTTTGGATTTTAAGATTAATTTATTGGGTGAAGTGTTGCTCATAAGATATTGATTCATTATTTTGTAGATAACTTAGTTCTGGAAGAGGAAGATGAGCAGTTTTTGGGATGGGGACAAGAGATTGGTATTTTTAGAATATGTTTGTTTGATGTTTAAAATTTCTAGTTAATTGATTAGGATTATTTTTTTTGAGATCTTGGGTACTCAAGTTTGATTGTTAAGACAAGTTTTTAAATTATCTTTCATTGGGACAATTTATTTTTGGGATTGTTTAATAAAACTTTTAAGAATTTAGCATGCTCTATTGAATCCAAAGCTTAATGTCTTTGAATCTATGGGCTTAGGGGCATTGCCGACTGCCGTATTATGTCTCAAATTTGGGGAGTGACAAAATTATTATCATGTAAGCTTTTCTACTTTCTAATATTATGTTGAAGAAACCAAGCACAAGAGGAGATTATGACTACGGATCCACCAGTCTTAATAGTTTGCCAGTCAGTCATTTTTATTTTAAAACACGTTAATAGTTCTCAAATCAATTATTTTTTGTATTAAAAAAACTTCAATGTGAGTTACGTTTTATTGAAATTATGATGAGTGTAATTTGAACAATACAGTTATGGCTAATTTCGCACAAGTTCAAATTCTTCGTCCTATTCTAAGTTTTTTAACTTAAAAAAAAAAAAAAAAAAACTCAAGTGTGGTGGGAAGAGACTGAAAATGGTCTAAAAACATAGTATTGAAATTTTATCTCTCAATCTATTTAAGTTATTAGGTAAGTTTTGAATCACGTAATTGCCAATTATGGATACTAAAGTGGAATTAATTTTATCCTTTTCGCCTATTGTTGAAGCCATATTCATGTATTTGTTACATGTGTTATGAATTCGAAAGTAATTACCACTCTCACTGTGTTAAAGTTTTAATTTAATTGGCCTAGTGGCATCATTCTCATACTTGTTTGTGTGAGGGTTGGATTCGAATCCTACAAACTTTTTATCTGTGAAATAATATATATATATATATATAATATTTTAAATGACTATTTTCCTTAAAAATAATAATTGTAAATTAATAGCATGGCATTATTATTATAATTGACATAGAGTTTTAAAAAATACTTTTATATTAAAAATAAAGTTTAATTTTGTAAGTGAGTATCAATAAAATTTATAAATATATGGCACAGACATTTTTTAGTTTGATCAATTGGTTATATGACATTTAAATTAAAATGGTCAAAATAAATTAAAAGTGAGTGTGTATAATTTCATGGATGAAATTGGACTATCTCAAAAGGATTTGATAAAACTCGAGAACAATCCTATGAAACCACAACTTCCCTCTATGTCCTGGTCCGACTCATTCTGAATCCTATTTCACAGGTTGGACCAGATAGATGTACTAAATCTATATTATCTGTATTATATATAAAGTATCTATTGCCTTTTGGCACGTGTTTAGGTGATCTTCCTAAAATGCTTTCATTATTTTTTTTTTATTCTTATAAATATACCAAAGTCTTCTTTTCTCTTCTCTAATATTTTTTTCTCTTCAATTACTTACTCTTTTTTTTTTTTCCTTTCTACCTTAGTTTTTGTTCCTTTTACTTTCATAAAAATTTAAATAAGTATATCAAAAATATTAAAAAAACTAAAAATTTTAGCAATATATAAAAAGTAAACAAATTATATATTATAAAACTTTAGCACACGGATGTAACAAAATTGCTAATAACCATAAAAGAAATATTCTTTTGTAGAAAAGGGTATATTAACCGCCAAAATATCATATATGATATATTGTATTTATGAAGAATACTTGAATACTCCATGTTTTTATTTTCAAATATTAAAGTTACAAGAAATATATTGTTGAGTGTGTTGACCAAGACTTGTAAGCTATGTTGAATTCATTGGCGTCCAAAACATTAAAACTAAAAATCTACTCTATCATTTATTTATAAACTCAAAATTCACTCCAGGTAAGACGAATTAAGATAGTAGTTTATTGAAATGGATCGCAGGACTCACTCCAAGAAGGATTATATAGATTTATTTCGAGTACGTTTAATAAAATAGAACTTTTGTATAATAAAGTTTGGACTGTATTTGGATGGAAATAATTCAGATTCTACCAAGCTCATTGCAATTTTTTTTTTCTTATTTGGATGGATTTTAAAATTATAAATGGATCTCAGAATTAGTCGAGTTTTAGTTTTTGGACTCAAATGTAATTTGTCGAATATTATATATGTATATTTCTATTTGTTATGTATGTATGTATGTATCTCTCTCTCTCTCTCTCTCTCTCTCTCTATATATATATATATATATATGAAAATATGTATATTACATATATACTTATATATAAAATGTACATACATATTTCTACAAATTAATATATAATAATAATAATAATAATAATAATAATAATAATAATAATAATAATAATAATAATAATAATAATACTACGTACATTAATGTATCAATTTTACATTTAATAATTTATAAATTTCAAATATTGGAACATGCATGTATATATTTGTAAATAATTATTCTTTATTCATAATATTAGGGCTTGTTTGTTTACAAACTCCCAATACATTTTTCAACTCCCAAAATTTAAACAGACAAACAATACACATTCCCCAACCCCACTCCCAAAATACAAAATTCATTCTCCAAAATGCCCTTACTATTCACACTATAATACGTTCCTCAATACTAAGTACTTGTCATAAATTGTCCCATTTACATTACATATATACACATACTTCCACTCATTCAATTTATATATACATATATATAAATATTTTTAAAATATCCATTTTACTGTACCAACCCAATTAAAAAGTTATTGATGTGACATCCTATTCCCTCACAAAATACAAACAAACAAATAATTTTCTCTTAATTTATTCTCTACTTACCACCCACAACAGGACTATTCATAAAAATATGGTGAGAAAAAAAAAATTTACAAAATTACCGTGATTTAAAAAGTTTATAAATCTATAGTAAGGCGTGCAGCCACGCCTTTAAGTTTCCTCTCTTTTTTTTTGGCGCAATTGAGAATCGGACCAGATCACGCCTCTCAATTGATAATCGAAAGGGCCACACCTCTTGGGTAAATTTTTTTTCATGACATGCACGCCTTGTATTTTATTTTATTTTTAAATAATTCGTTGCTGTGGAATATATTTGATAGGCTAATGAGCATTAGGGTTGACATCAGTCCTAATATATAATTGAATATAATATTTTTATTATATATTTAATTTAATTAATTAATATTTTTAAAATATTAAAATTGAGCCATAAAAATGTAATACAAATTCTAATTTTTTTCTATAAATGTACTATTTTATAAAATACAAGTGATTGAAACATGTTTTTATAAATTTATTGTGTTCTGTACTTACTTTAATTAATGTAATATATTAATTCGTGAAGGGATGATTTAGAACCTTGGCCAAAATAGGTATGTGAAACCGCAGTACAATAGTACATTAATCAAGAATAATCATACCTTCTAATCATAAGTGATGTTCGTAATTTCAAGGTATATTATTATTATATCATATGAAACTATCACATAATGTTTTTACCTCCTATTTATTTATTCCACTTACAAAACCCACCATTCACATAACTTGATCATATATATATATATATATTATGTATATGATATAATATTTTATATAATATATCATATATTGTATATATTATATATTACAATACATATATAATATATTACATAATATTATTTTCATAAAAGGAATTTATAATAATCAAAAACCGAAAATAACCGAATTAGAAATGAATTTTCCTATTTAATGGATTATAGCCAAAAAATTGATTTTAGTCCTGGATCTCCAGCCAGGCAACTTATTCAAAAAGAATTCAATTTACCCAAATGGGAGCCATTTAGAAAATGGATTTTTGAAAATTTCAAAATGAATTTTATTTTTTGCTTCAAAAGAAAATAGAATAATTCCATTTGTTCCATGGTTTATAACCAATTATGTTGAAATTATATTTCAATTTTAGAAAGAAATTATAAATTGAGTAGTGGACAAGTTTTAAAAGCTATTTGTCCACCTCAACAACCTTTTCAAATTTATAATAATGGAGATAACTTATATTTTTCTTCATTTCAAAAACTTTTTGAAAATGAGACCTTCCAAATTACTATTGTTGCTATTAATAACTTAGTAAAATAGCAAAATTATGCTAATATGTATTTGAATGTTTTAGGAGAACAAATATTATCTCTTAATAATAGAGTTGAAAGTTTATATTCTCTTGTTAATCAAGTTAAAAATCTTATAAGTGTGGCAAACCTTAATCAAAGACAACTACAACAACCAGAGGTGATTGCTACCCCTAGTATTCAACCTCCTCCTGAAACTCATAATTTCAAATTGAAATCTATTACTGAATTAGAAAAAATTCTTGATAATAAGTTTAAAGGATTAAAAGTTAATACTCTTAATAAAGAGTTTGAAGATGGTATGAGTAATATAGAGAGTTATAAGAATTATATTAAAGATGAGATAAATAAAATTGAAAAATATGCTGATAAACCTACTATGAGGATGTATTATTATCCAAGACCTACACCTCAAGATGTTCTTCATGAGGAACAAGAATATATAGTCAATAATAGTTACAATGGTAAAAACATTTATGAATGGAATTTAGATGGTTATACTGAAAGACAGATTTATAATCTTGTTCATAGAATTCTTATGCATAGCACAATTTAAAAAACAAATGGAAATAGTGATAAAATTGTTGCTAATATGATTGTTGCAGGATTTACTGGCCAATTAAAAGATTGGTGGGATAATTATCTTACTGTTTCTGATAGAAATGAAATTCTTAATACTATTAAGACTGAATCTGGTCATAACGTTGAAAATGCTGTTTATACACTTGTTGTTAATATTATAGAACATTTTACTGGTAGATGGTCTGATAATTCTAAAAATATTAGAACTCTTCTTAATGGTCTAAAGTGTCCGACACTCACTTCATATAGGTGGTATAAGGATACATTTTTGTCTAGAGTTATGGAACTCCCTGAGTCTAATAGTACTCATTGGAAATCTAAATTTATAGATGGTTTACCTTCTTTATTTTCAGAAAGAGTTAGAAAGAATCTTAGAAAAGGAGGAACTCAAATTGAGTATGAAAATTATACATATGGTAAACTTATAGGAACTTGTATTCAAGAAGGTATATCCTTATGTAATCTCATGGCTGGTTGGTCCTTATATCCTTGAACCCTTAACATATCCACGATCCTGCCCCCTGAATATATTATAAATATTATATTATATATTATAATATATAATATATTACATAATATTATATATATTATATTGTATATATTATATATTGTATAAATAATATAATTACAATATAATTAATACATATAATTAATCTGTAAAATGTTATACACATAATTTAGAAGAGATATAATTTTTTAAAATATACATAACACTGATAATTTTTTGTAAACAATTTCATTTAATATGGGTTAATTTCATTATTTAGTTTTAAATTTCTAACTTAATATAAATATTATTAATAATTAATAAAAAAATTTAGCATTTCAATTACTTAAGAACCATTAATGTAAAAATTGATACTCCATAATGCGCTTTTATTTTCTTTTTAGTTTTGTATGAACTAATAATTAGAAAGAAAATACCATAAATATTAACTAATGCTAATGTCATGTCTATCAATTTTGAACTATTCAAACTAAGTATTAAAACTCACTTTCGAGTCACAAGATCATGTCAAACTTAATAATAAACAAATTAAATTAAAATACTTTTAAAATATTAAAAACCAACATGATATTGATGAGTAAAAATCTTCCTCCTCCAAAATAAAGCCTGTAATAAAACTGTAAAAAATTAAAAAAAAACTGTAATATATTATTTTAACAATAACAAAATAATAATATAAAATAAACAAAAATATAAAATTAAAATCTTGAATAGCATAAATTTAAATTTACCTTATCTCAAATTATTTAAAACACAATTTCTTCTTCCCTATCTTTTTTTCTCCCTCTTCTTTGCTTTTCCTCTCAAATTTTTTACCAGCACTCAACTCACTCGGAATGTGAATGCTGGAGCAAGGGAGTATATGCATCGCGGATACAAGTGTAGTGTCACAGTACACCCAAGAGGCGTGGCTTGATTTCTTAAAAAAAAAAAAAATATCAGCACAACAGGCCATGCCTCTTTTGGTGCGGTAATATAAAAAAAAAAAAAGAAAGAAAGAAAGAAAATACACTTAAAGACATGGCTGCAAGCCACGCCTTACCATAGATTTATAAATTTTTCAAAATCACGATAATTTTATAAAAATTATTTTTTTTCATAATATTTTTATAAATTAGCCCCCAAAACACAAACAAACAACAATTACATTCTTCAATCTCACTTTCCAAAATTCATTCTCCCACAAATTTTTGGGAGAATGTCTTAATTCACATCCAAATAAAGCCTTATATAAATGATATTATTTTTAATAAATATATATTTTTAATATTTTTAAGATTATAAAATTAAGTATTGCGAATCTAACGGTTGAATCTGTCAGGTCTGGGGACTGTGTCAAATCGGATTCCGGATCCCTAAACAGCCTGACGAGCCGGCCTAAGTTTGAACATTACCCAAGCTAAATCCAATTCGTTGCCACCAGGAAATATTGTACACATGATGCATCACTAGAATAGTTTCTATACTGCCAATATGTACTGAAATAAAGATGATAATTATGCGGTGGTGCAGCCAGCTGCCAACAACTGGATTGAAAAGAAAGTGTGTGGTAGAGAAGCTGCCTAGGAGCATTAATTATTTCCAAAAACTTACAAGTGATAAACGTGTCATTTCAAAAGAGATCGAATTGATTAAGGTCCGATAATTATAATTTTAATTAACATCTTATATTCCTTAAAAAAAAAAATATATTTATAAATAATTCTTGAGCAGGCTATCGTGCGGTGGCGCTGGACTTGAGGGGGTACGACGACACCACTGGCGTACCACTCCACAACTCTTGAAAATTCTTTGTTCCATATATAATTGGTGATCTTATATTTTGTCTCGATGCCGTCGCCCGAATGGAGACGATCACTATATCCGGCAATGAAAAATCGTTTAAAAGAACTTGGGGGATAGGGCGCTCAATTTGATGACCATGCCGACGGAGAAGAAGTAATTAGAGAATTGGGACGGCTATTGTTGGATGGGGAGGATTTTTGCTTATGTTTAAGTTTTTAATTCTTAATTGTATATCAATTTTAGTAAGGTTAATTTGGGTATTTCATATTTAAAATTATTTTATTTTTTATAAATTAACTAAATTATAAATGATTTAAAAAAATTATTCATGCACTTGTCAATTTTTTAAGAGATATAGAATATTAAATAAAATTATAGTTATCGAACCCTAATCAACCCAAAAAAGATCCTTCTTCTTAAATATATGACAAAATATTCAACATCATATGCTCACATGCTCCTATTAATATACGATTAATTCATTTGTAATTATCAACTACTAATAGTTCGACTTTATATTACTTACTTCTATATATTCTTCTTTTTGCTCTTGCTATACAAACAGGTCGAAATAAACAGAGGAAAACATATCCATGGATCTTGTCCCATTTTTCTTCCTACTATGTATTCTCTTGTGGACATGCTTCCATGTCTTAAGGTCAATTTTACGGACCCGGCGACCGGCAAACTTTCCTCCGGGGCCTCCACTTTTTCCGATTATTGGAAACATTCCCCAACTAATTGGAGCCCAAAACCCCCACCAATCACTCGCAAAACTCTCCAAGACTTATGGCCCTATGATGCACCTCAAGCTTGGTAGCATGGACACGATAGTTGTATCCTCCCCGGAAATTGCTAGGGAAGTATATCAATAACATGATCAGGTTTTCTCCAGTCGACCCCACCCGGCTGTATCCGATGTTCACGGCCACAACAAGGTGTCGATTGGGTGGCTCCCGGCGGCCAGCCAGTGGCGGGTTCTTCGCAAAATATGCAAAGAGCAGATGTTTTCGCAGCAGAGACTTGATGCAAGCCAGGGACTCCGCCAGGAAAAGCTGAAGGAATTGCGTGACTATGTGCAAGAATGTTGCGATAGCAGCCGAGTTGTGGATATTGCCGATGCTGCCTTTATTACATTGCTGAATCTTATTTCAGCCAGTTTGTTTTCGACGGAATTTGGTCAGTATAGTTCAGATTCGTCACAAGAATTCAAGGAAGTTGTGCACGGTACAATGCAAGCCGTAGGCACGCCAAATCTTGCTGACTACTTCCCGTTTCTTAAGCCTGTTGAACCTCAGGGGCTTAGGCGCAGAGCGGCGTCATATTATGGAAAAATGATTCGAATCTTTGATGATATAATTGACAAGAGAATGCAATCAGAAAGCGGTGCATCCAAAAAAGATCTTCTAGAGGCACTACTTGACATCAGCCGCAAAAATGAGTATGAATTATCCCGGAAAGACATAATACATTTACTTATTGTAAGTGAAACTATTCCCTGAATTTTGATCTTCAATTTTCATAAGAAAAACACCAAAATAATTATATTTGGTTTTTAATTTTGACCCAAAAAATATTAAGAAATATATATTTTCATTCACTTCAAATAATAGTCATTGTTTAATCTTTTCATTTCATTTTCTTCTCTGCACTAAAATTTAAGGTGTAAAAATGACAGGTAATTAATTTTATTTTATTTTTCATATTTATGATGTGCAACCTTGTGTTTCAGCTTTTGGCCCTTTATATTTTTCTTTCTTTTTTCTGGGAGAGGTTTATTTATGAACCTTTAGATCGTATATATGACATTAATGCAAATATTAATTTTACTATATAACATCATTATATATATCTCTATTTTTAACAATTCACAACTTACTTGGATATATATATATATATATCAATCGATAGGATGAAATTTTCCTCAAAATAATTATCACTTTAAAATTCTTCTAGAAAACAATAATTGAATAGGTGCTACTGACAATAGCTACCCCGTTCTCTAATTCAGAAGAAGAAACTAGTTTTTCTTTTAAATTTCTTTACCATATAAGATCATTATATATATATATATATCTATTTAACTAGTCTCAACTCACTTGAATAAATAATTGTTGAATAGTATGAAATTTCCTCAAAATAATAATCACTTTCAAATTCTTCTAGAAAACAATAATTGATCCTAGATGCTAAGATATCGACTCCTTCCTCCTTCAGAAAAGGGGGATCAAAATATTTTTCTCTTTGTAAGAGAGGAGAAATTAGTTCGTTTTTTCATTTTTACTCTTTCTTTCCTACCATATAAGATCAACAATTTGAATTTTTACCATACAAGACGCGCATCATTTCACAAAATAATTACTTGACTAACTAGAGCATATAAACAATACGTAAACTTAGACCTGGCAAATGGAAACCCGTGGGTAACTTAAGAGCGGGTAAGAATGAGTTGGGTAAATTTACCCACATGTAAAATTATCTATTTTTTATTGGGTATGAGATACTGGATTCATTATCCATGACTATGGGTAATGGGTAACCCACAAGTATCCGTAATAAATTTTTATTTTTTTATATTTAAAGAAAAATTCATATTTTTTTTTCAATTTACATAATATTATTTAAATATTACCTAAACAAAATTAATAAAAGAGATTACAAATTTCAAATATATATTGAACAAATATTTTAAAGCATGTCAAATGTTTTAGTTTGAAAACTACAACTTAAATATTTAAACATATATTAAATTTAAGTTATATTACATTTCGAAGTTTAAATTTAAATTTCATTATATATCAAAAGTTTTTTGAAATAAAAGTTTAAACACCACTTAAATATTGTTGATATCATTAACAAAACAAAGTGTTGCACTTTCCAAAATAGTTGCAAAAATTAGAGAAAAATTAAAATAAAATATAAATGCTTATTCACGGGTTACCCGTGTGTACCTGTGGATTGGGTAAAAAAATGGGGGGTAATTAGACGGCGGGTCAAATTACCCATATTTTATTAAGTAGAGAAAATGAGGTCTATTACTCGCATTTTTTTGGGTACCCGTGGTCTGGGTAATTTTTTGCTGCGTCTAGTGGTTATCATCCATTAATTACTTAAAGCTCTTGTTTTCTGCCAGACGGTGACTATAATTATTTTTATTTTATTTTAGGATTTATTTGTTGCTGGAAGCCAGGAACAGATACGAGTGCAGCTACAGTAGAATGGGCCATGGCAGAATTAATACACAATCCTCGGAAGATGGCAAAAGCAAGAAACAAGCTTCAAGCTGTGATTGACCAAAAGGGGCATGTTGAAGAATCAGATAATATCCAGGCTTCCATACTTGCAGGCTGTATTCAAAGAGACTTTCAGGCTTCACCCCTCGGCTCCTTTACTGGTACCTCGTAAGGCTGAGGTTGATATAGAAATTAATTGTTGCATAGTACCCAAAAATGCTCAGGTACTTGTTAATGTATGGGCATGCGGTAGAGATTCTCGTATATGGTCAAATCCAAATTCTTTTGAGCCTGAGAGATTTTTAGACAACAAAATAGATTTCAAAGGGCAAGATTTTGAGCTCTTTCCGTTTGGCTCGGGGAGGAGAATATGTCCAGGCCTGCCGTTAGCTTACCGCATGGTGCACCTCATGTTGGCCTTCCTCATTCACGACTTTGATTGGAAACTTGAAGGGGGAATTAGGCCACAAGAAATGAATATCAAGGAAAAGTTTAAGCTTACCTTGCAGAAGGCCGTGCCTCTCAAGATTGTTCCTGTCAAACTGTGAGAGATTTTGTTGGTAAAATGGAAGTGAGAATAAATTTACTTTAAATTATAAAGGTTATGAGATAATAACTTTGTTTAGTAATTGTTTTCATAAGATAATTATATGGAACAGAGAGTATTTTACAAATAGATAAGCTACTGCTATTTTTATTTAGTGCATTTTGACTTGTTTTGCAAATTGCAAAAATAGAACAGTAAATAAAGTCATTTTGTAAAAAAATGAATGGAATTAAGACCGTGGCAAAATTAAGATCATAGCTATAAAAAAATCAAAAATAAAAGACAAGACTTGCCGAAAGCACAGTCAGCACCGGGAATATTCTTGTGTGGCATTTGGCTAGCACAAGTTCTTGTCTTCTCATGTGTCACATGTATTTTGATAAAGAAAAATTTGCAAAAATGGGATAATAATTAAGGCCATTTTGCATGAAAACCGGAATTAAAGAGTAGCAAAAAAGATAACCAAACTTAAAGAGCAACAAAAAAATAACTAAACTTAAAGAACAGCAAAAAAGATAACACATAAAATTGAAATAAGGAGCAATATCGTCAATTTTTACCTAGTGCAAACTCACCAATTTACTCGATTTTGCATCATTAGTCATTTTATGATTAACTGATTCAATTTTATAGCACTCCAACCTCGTAAATTTTCATTCGATTTTGTATCAATAGTCATTTCGGATAATCGGGCAAATTTCATAGCATTCTGATGTCATAAATTTTTTCTCGACTTTTTGTTGCTCAATATTTTAGTATTATGTGGTTATCTTTTTAGTTGTTTCTTAATATTCTGCTTCTTAAGATTAGTTATCTTTTCTACAGCTCCTTAATTTCGGTCTTCTTTCGCAAAATAGTCTTACTTATGGTCCTATTTTGCATTCTTTTTCTTTATCAAAGTATACATGGCAAATGATGAGGCACAGAGTTGTGCCAGCCAAGCGCCACACAAGCATGTTCCAATGCTAACTGTACTTTCTGGTGAGCTAATTGTATGTTCCAGTGAGCCTTGTCTTTTTTTTTTTTTTTGATATTTTTATTTTTTATAATTACGGTCCTAGTTTTGCCATGACCTTAATTCCGATCCTCTTTTGCAAAATTACATTATTTACGGTCCTACTTTTGTAATTTTCTCTTTACTTGTTGCAAAATAGAAAAAATAAATAAAAAGCTTTTAAATTTCTATACTTTATAAAATGCTTCTTTACATGACAATAAATCTACATTAATTTTATTTATGACAATATTTGATGATAGTAATATATATCTAGAATTGGTCTCTTAATTATATTTTATTTTTTTTGAAAGGAAATAGTAATTTATATTAATGTGAACCACAGGCTAGAGCTTGAACAATTATATCATGCCCATCTGTCTCATTCTGATTAATCGATAGAGCTTTCTTGGCAACTAAATGAGCACACACATTAGCACTTCGCCTAACATGTACAAAAGAAGCTAAAGAAACATGATCAAGATAATTCTTGGCATCCATAATAATAGGACCAATAGCTGATAAATTTTCCCCTAGTTGACATATAGCTTTAGTAATTGAAATATTATCACCTTCAATCAAAATTCTTTCCCAGCCATATTCAAATCCTAGTTCGCATGCTTCCTTAGCAGCTACAGCCTTTGCAGATTCTGGTGAGAATGGCAAAGAAATAATCTTAGAAAGCCACACAAGACACTGCCCTCTATGATTCCTCGCAACAACACCAAGGCCTAATGTTTGTGTATGCTTGAAAATCGCTGCATCAAAGTTGATTTTAATGTAACCTTCCTTTGGTACCCTCCATACAGTCGTGCTAGCTGGTTTATCAAAACTAGTGGGGAAAATGCAATTTTAGTCCCTCATCTTTTGACACATGTCAGTTTGGTCCATTAAATATTTTGAATTTCAAAAAACGTCCTAAGACTAAGAAATTTCAGCACATTGAGTCCATTTTATTGCAATTTTGGTCCATTTCACCGGCAAATTGCACCCTCCCAAGATGTGATAGGAAATTTGGGGATTTGCTTTGTTCTCCACATAAGTCCGCATGATTGGCAAAAATTGCCATGTCAGTTGCTGATGTGTACACATCAGCACCACATCAACACCCACTTGAAAAAAAGGGGAGTATTAAACCTTCTAAAACTACTGTTTGTTGGGGATCGAAATTGAAACCTCCACCACAGAGGAGAAGCATGACAACCACTTCAGCACGCCAATGATGTTAGCTGATCCACTTTTTTTTATATTTACAATAGCAAATGTATTTATAGATTTAAGAAAAATATATAACATCTAAAACTCTACAAGTCTCTTATATCCATTTGTGTCTCTCTCTTTCTATCTTTGATTTTGTCTTTTTGGTTTGAATTTTTTGAACTTTTTAATTAATATAAAGTAAATAATGAAAATTAATTTTGTAATTTATTTGAAATAAATTAATGAAGATTAAAATTTTATTTTTCAAATTTGTAAAAAAAATAAATTAATTCATAATAACTAAACTCATGAAAATAAATTTTGTAATTTTTAATGAAAATTTGTAAATTTTTATAGGTAATAACAACTAAGTTAACAAAATTATGTTTTTAAATTTTAATAAAAATTAAATTTATAATTTTTTGATAAAAATAAACATTAAAGTAACAAAAAGATAAAACTTTGTTACTTTAATGAAAACAAGATAAACGTTTTTGGTTACTTAAATTTTCCTTTTTATTAAAAAATTATAAATTTGATTTTCATTAAAATTTATATACATAACTTTTTCATTAAAAATTATGAATTTATTTTCATTAATTTAGTTATTATGAATTAAAAAATTAAAAAATTTTATTTTGTTTACAAATTTAAAAAATACAAATTCAATCTTCATTAATTTATTTCAAATAAATTAAAAACAAATTTTCATTATTTATTTTTTATTGAATAGAAAAAGTTTGAAAAACTTCAACTAAAAAGACAAAATTAAAGATAGAAAGAGAGAGATCCAGATGGAGACAAGAGAGAGATAGAGTTTTAGATGTTATATATTTTTAGTCTACAAATATATCTTTTTTAATTTGAAAATATATATTTTGTTTAATTGCAATTCATTCGATTTCTGGACATATAAAACAATTGAATATCTAGATCCCATGAGCTCGTTGGGTGTAGTGACGGTTTGGCTTTTTTTTTTTATATTTGATGTCTCAAGTTCAATTCCCAGAAGCAGCAAAAGAAGGCTTAACATTTTCCCCTTCTTTCCATTGGGTGCTGATGTGGCCTGATGTGTCAGGTGACATGGCGGACTTTGCCAACTGGGCTTGAGGAGGTGGAAAAATTGGACAAGTGTCAGCAAATCCCCAAATTTCCTATCACATGTTGGGAGGATGCAATTTTCCGGCGAAATGTACAAAAATTGCAATAAAATGGACTCAATGTGCTGAAATTTCTTAGTCTTAGGATGTTTTTTGAAATTCAAAATATTTAATGGACCAAACTGACGTGTGTCAAAAGATGAGGTACTAAAATTGCATTTCCCCCCAAAACTAGTTGTTCCAGATTTGCTGATTTGAAAAAATCACAATAGGAGCGGGCAAAACAAATAAGATCTAGAGTTGTCCAGGTACCCTCATTAAAACACTCTTTATTTCGTCTATACCACCAGCACCAGCAACGTACAAGAAAAAAACTAAACGTTTCAACCTCCATCACACCATGCATCTTTCAGAACCATTCAAACATAGAATCTGCAGAAAAAGAGAGAAGAGAAGATGTAATGTTTGATAAAATCCACTTGCAAAATGACAGTGCCAGAAGCAATACATGATATCTTCTTCAATGTTTTCACATATAGAACAAAAAGGATTAGAGGATAAACGTTACATACCAAAGACAGTAGAAAGGAATTCCTCTTGCTGCCCATCAAGCAAAGTGCATCACTTTTGGAGGGATCTTACAACCCCAAAGAAACCAGCAATTAGCATTACTGACCGTACTGGAAGCTCCTCACATTACCTCAACCATTCTATTGTGCATAGATAACGCTAGATAAGAAGCAGAGCGCACCGAAAACAAGCTATTTTTGCGTAGTGCCAGATTAATCTGTCCTAGTTATCAGAATTCCCTAAAGGGATCGACAAGATGATCACATTTTTCGAAGGCTTGAAAATGGAATCGACTAAGTCTTGTTTCCACACCCTTAAATCTGGATCAATCAGATTAGCAACTGGGGCATTAATTGGAAGAATTTTTGAAGGAGATTAAACTCGGAGTGATGGTTCTCTAGGTAACCACTGGTCCAACCAAATTCTACTAGTCAGTCCATTTCCAACCCGTCGTCTAATATTTCCTTGAAGAAGGGATACAACTTCCCAGATACATCTCCAAGAGAAAGATGAACTTGATCGAAGATGTGCAAAGATGACCTATGTATCAGGATAGTATTTAGCTTTGAATAACTTAGATAACAACATATGAGGTTTAGTAAGAAGTCTCCAACCCTATTTAGCAAGTAAAATACTGCTAAACAGACGAATATCACAAAAAACAAGCCCTCCACATCTTTTATTACGGCCCAGATCTGCCCACTTAACCTAGTGAATTTTCTTTATCCCTTATTTCCCCACTAGAAAGATGCTCACATAGATTCGATTTCGCGAACAAGGCCATCAGGTAGTTTGAAGCAAGTCATGGCATACTTGGGAATGGCCTGTGCAACTGCATTAAGTAAAATTTCCCTTCCTACTCGTGAAAGAGTCTTCTCCGACCTGCCACTAATTCTGCTCCACACCTTATCCCAAATATAACCAAAAATCTCCTTTTTAGATTTACTGACCACTGAAGGCAGACCTAGATATTTATCCAGTTTCTCAACAGCTTTCATATGTAATAATTCCTGAATAGCAATATGATCATTTGTAGGGGTATTTTTGCTAAAAGCTAAAGAAGATTTGTCGAAATTAACCTGTTGCCCAAAAGCTAACTCATAGCTTTTCAGAATTTGACCAATTGCAGTGCGAAGTATCCTTGGATGCTTTACAAAAGACTGAAGTGTTATTAGCAAATAAAAGGTGAGACACTTCAGGTGCATTACGGCATACAACAATTCCTTCAATAATCCAGATTCCTCTTATCTCCAAATTCAACTACTTAAAGCTTCGGTGCAGAAAAAGAATAATTAAGGAGATAGGGGGTTCCCCTGACATAATCCCCTAATTGGATGAAAAAACCCCAAAAGAATGTCCGTTAACAACGATAAAATAAGACAGTTTCCACACAAGACATAATAAGCTGCATAAACTTGTCTGCAAATCCCAATCTGATTAGCATTTTGTGAAGAAAGAACCACTCCACCTTGTCATATGCTCTACACATATCCAGCTTAAGGGCCATGTATCCAGATTTTCCTTGCCTCTCTCTTTTTAACCAGTTGTTTATTTCAAACGCTACCATCACATTATTAGTGATTAAACAGTGGGGAACAAACGCAGATTGGGTATCTGCAACAATAGCATCTATAAGAGGTTTCAAATTATTTGCAATAGTTTTGGAGGGAATCTTATAGATAACATTTCCCAGACTAAGTCAAAATTGAGTTACTCGTTCTGGCCTGGCAATCTTTGGGATAAGAATAATATTAGTGTGATTAAAAGGTGCACCCAAAACTCCATCATTCACAAAATGGAGTATATAAGCTGAGACATCTAAGCCCATAATGGACCAAAACTTCCAAAAAAAACATGACTGGAATCCCATCTCACCCTGGAGATTTCAAGGGGCTCATTTGAGATAAACATAACTTAACCTCATTAGCAGTAAAAGGTTCTAGGAGTGTGGAGTTCATCTGATCAGTGACCTTCTTGTCCACATAGTTCAAAACCACATCTATATCCTCATCTGAGGGTTTAACAGTCTAAAACAAATGTTGAAAATAATTAAGAACCAAATTCTCCAATTCTGCCTTTGATGCACACCAATCACCATTATCTTTTTTCAGTCTAGAAATACAGTTATTTTTAAACCTGCCTGTAGCATTCGAATGAAAATAACTTATGTTAGATTACCAGTTTTCATCTAGTGAAGTTTGTCCTTTATTGCCACATAACAGATTCTTTATCCAGCAACTCTTCAAGCTCCTTCTTGATATG
Organism: Jacaranda mimosifolia; assembly: GCA_018894105.1. Lineage (NCBI taxonomy): Eukaryota > Viridiplantae > Streptophyta > Magnoliopsida > Lamiales > Bignoniaceae > Jacaranda > Jacaranda mimosifolia. Next base: position 5,798,587 of record CM032123.1, read on the forward strand.
TCTAATTTGTTTAGAGTTTGAAAATCAATAAGAGCCGCGCTCAAAAACTGAAGCTTGTCCTTAAGTGTACTGATTTACCTCTATAAAGAACCCCAACTTTTAACACGCTATTTGAGTGATCCAATCCTACAACTTCTAATGGGTCTTCGAGCAAACCCTCCTTATTGCATGTTGATGCCCAAGATTGCTCAATCAGTCTTGCACAATCTGGATGTTTAATCCATCAGGCCTGAGACTTAAATCTCCTCTTTCTCACCTTATAGGCCTTTTAAATAGGTAGGGTATCACCCTACCCACACCCATACCCTAAAATACCTAAACAAAAATACCATATATTCTACCATACTCTAAAATACCCAAAAAGAATGAGATCCTAACCCTACCCTACCCTATCTAACTCAAGACCCATTGGGTCTAGTTTATTGGACTTATGTTTTGAATGAATGTATTATTTTTCTCAATATATACTAAAAATATTATTTGGCATACAATAATAAAAAAAAAAAACTTTTTTATATTTAATTTAATTTAATTATTAAATTTAAATTAGTTAATCTTTATTTTCTATTTTTCATTCATTAATAAAAAATTTATTAACAAAGTTTATTCATTAGCAAAATAAATTTTATTAACTGTTTTTATAAAAAAAAATATTTATTCCATTATTAATTTTATTAATGAAGAATGATCAACTGTTGCTATTCCAATTAAAAAAAAAAATCTATCTCAATATTTTTGCCTAGTATCAATTATAAAAATTTTAAGCCTGTTAAGGCTTATCAAAGTCTTAAGTATATTAAGGCCTTAACCTATTAAAAATCTAAATGTATATAAAATTTAAGCCTATTTAAAATCTCAACTAAAATAACCTTTTTCACGCCAAGCCTAGGCTTTGAAAAATCTAAGAAGGCTGGGCCAGGCCTTAAAAAAAAGCCTATATCAGGTAATAGGATAGATTTAGACTTACAAAATATACAACAGACTTGGCCTATTTACAGTAAAGCCTAGACTATTTTCACCCCTATTGTTCATTCACATATTTGTAATTTTTATATATAAAAAGTTTATCATTAATATAAATTTGATTTCGATATAGACGATTTTTAGATTCATAGATTAAATTTAAGTATAAAATAATAAGTAATTTATGGGTATGGGTATATGGGTAGAGACCCTACCCATACCTATTACATTATCTTTAATAAGTATGGATATAAGTAGGGTATGAGTATGAGGGTAATTTACAGGCCTATCACCTTATTAAGAAGCGACATTTTATTATCAAAATCTAATAGGATTGGAGAATAATCAGAACTTCGAACAAAAAAGATGTCGAATAGTATGGTGAAAGAAGACCTTACTCCATTCTGACATTGCACAAGGACAATCCAGTCTCTCATGGGCAGTATTTGAATCTTTATGGGCAGTATTCGAATCTTTATGGTTATTGCACCATCTAAACGGGAATCCACAAAATCCAAGATCATGTAACTCAGCATCCATTAGTGCATCCTTAAATAATCATGCTCTGGCAAAAGAAATACTAGAACACCCTTGTTTCTCTAAAGAGCTTAGTACCTCATTATTGTTTCCAATACAGACACATGGTAAGGAACTTTGAGTTTTAAACCACCACAGAAGATTCCAGGTGATCATATGATTATGTACTTCTGAGGCCTCATCATAAATCCCAGTTAAACAGAAATTCTTCATATTTAGATTGTCCACAACCAGAACATTAATATGATTTTTTGAAACACTAAGTAAATCGATACATACCTCTTTTTTCCACAATAGTGCCAAACCACCCGAGCGTCCACTACAATCCACACATAAGCCATTTAAATTCAGTCGTTCTTTAATTTTTTCCATAGTCTACGACTGCAATTTGGTTTCCGATAGGAAAACTAATTGGGGATGATAACAGCCAAAGATTTCGTCCAATTCCTGAACTGTTCAAGGGTTCTCCAGTCCCTGACAGCTCTAGCTTAAGCAATTCATAGTGAGTGGCGGGGCTGTAAAGCAGCCTTCGCCGATGAAACAACATTTTCCATGCCATCAAAGATCGGTGCATGGTAAGATTTTTTAAGGGTCAGTGTTCGCTGGATACAGAAGCAAAATGCCTTACCCTTTTTCTATTTTGGTGAGTAACACAAATAATATGCCGATCAACAAGCTCAGAATGAGTACAATTTCGTTTGCCATTGCATTTCCTAGTATGAATTTCTATGCTCACTGCCAATGGAATATTTACTAGAGGAGAGGCGGAATTTACGAGGGGAGCATCAAATGAAGCAACTTTTGAAGTTACTTGATTAGTGATAACCCAATTTTTAGTCAAAGAGAGCAAAGTCGGGTCAATCAAAGTTGAAACTTCCTGTAATGGCTCACCACCACTTTCAGTAGAAGGCCCATTGGTATTAGTAAGGACTGTTGGACTGGAGTGGGTTGAATGGGCTCACAATAATTTTGGATTTATAACTTGAAGATGCTAATCGATTATCAACTCCCAAAGTTTTCACAATATAATGGTAAAGGTGATTCAAAGCAACACGTGATTCATTCCATTGAGACTTGTAATAATGTTGGGACATATGAAGATCATTTGGTCAAGCAAGTTGTTCGATTATTAATGGGCAATGCTTTTGATTGGTATGTTGACTTGGAGGCAAGCTCTATCAATAGTTGGGGGGCAACTGGAACAAGAGTTCCTCAATCATTTCTACAGCACTCGAAGAACAATTAGCATGATAGAACTCACCAACTGTCGCCAATGGAAAGAAGAACCTGTCATTGTATACATTAATCGCTAGAAAATTTTGAGTTTTAACTGCAAAGATCAATTATCGAAGGCTTTAGTCATTGAGATATGCATCCAAGGAATGCATTGGAGTTTTTGCTACATACTTCAAGGAATTAAACCAATTTTTTTTGCAGATTTGGCAACTCATACACATAATATTGAAACGAACATGAATTTTGATGAACAAGAAGACTAACTCAAGTAATGCTGATGATGGTGAAGATGTTGGGGTAATTAATTTTCATCTCCAAATTCCAAACGTTCCTAGATAAGAACTTAAACTGTCAATAATGCTCCTAAATAAGAGCATAAACTATCTAAAAATTTCAAATCTTCAAGTCTCCAAATTTTCAAGTCAAGGCTCAAGTCTCTATGTCTCCAAGTCCATAACTCAAAATTTCAAGTCTCTAAATCAAAGAATCAAGTCTCCAAGTCTTCAAGTTCAAAGTTCAAATCTCCAAATTCTATGTGCCCCTTGATAAGAGCTTAAACTGTCAATAAGACTCCTAGATACGAGCATAAACTATCTAAATATTCAAAGTCTCCCCATGTACTCCTTGATAAGAGCTTAAACTGTGAATAAGGCTCCTAGATGCGAGCATAAACTATCCAAATATTCAAAGTCTTCTCATGTGCTCCTTGATAAAAGCTTAAACTTTCAATAAGGCTCCTACGTACGAGCATAAACTATCTACAACATTCAAATTCTCCCTAAGTACTCTCTAATAAGAGTGTGAACTGTCTATTAAGTCAAACTCAAGTAAACTCCTCGACATGAGTACAAATTGTCAATCAAATTCAAGTGAACTCCTTCACACGAGTATAAAATGTCTACTCAAGTTAAATATGCTCTTTAACACACAAGCCTAAACTGTATGTTACTCTTGGCCTGCATGAGTATAAACTGTGTACGGCACCCTCCTCAAAAGGATATTTACTTTGAATTATGTTATGACTTGACCCTTTTATTGGGTACCATAGCTCGAGGAATGCTTCGAGGATGTTCTTATTGCAGATACATGTGAAAAATGGAGAAAAAAGAAAAAAAATTCTCACATACTTCAAACCTTACCTCTTTCATGGATGATTGGCACACCTTTGGCCAATTGAGAAGTAACACGTATAAAATAATATGTTAGTTATTAATTTAAAGTTTTTATTTATATTTTAAAATTTATTAAATTTAATTCCAAAAGATAAATAGTTAATTTTAATTAATACTGTAATATTTATTTTATGCTCAAATCAAATATTGATAAGTATCAAAGATAAAGTGTCTATGTCTACGAATCAATCAAATCAAAGATATTTGATACTATATCTTGACAATTGATACTATATCTTGATACTTGTTATTATCACTTGATATTTGATATTATCCTATTAAAGAGATAATCCTCAAAGAAGTTCAAGTCAATCTAGAAGTCTCTTATCAAGCATCTATATAAAGGGGGTGACCAAAGCTCATTCAACACACAATAAAAATCCTAGTAAGTGAGAGAAATTTTGAAGGAGTCCAGCAATTCTCTCCAACAAATTCAAGGAGATCTACGGCGTTCCAGGCGTTCTTAGCGGAACTCATCATATTTTCATGTTTGATTCGAGATTAAGATACAAAGTCCTCGAATTGGCGTTATTTTCTTCAAATCAAATTCAAGGAGATCCACGGCATTCAAGACGTTCTTCACAGAGCTTGTAGATTTTTTACGTTTGATTCGAGATTAAGGTGCGAAGCCCTCGAATAAGCATTATTTTCTTCAAAGCAAATTCAAAGAGATCTACGGTGTTCAAGGCATTTGAACATTCTTCGAGGAGCTCATTAAATTTCAGGATCATATTTGAAAAGAAAGAATCAGAGGATTAGATTAGAAATTGAATCTACATTTAATAAATTTTAATTTTATTTTATTTATACAATTTTTCTTTTTTTTTTAATTTTATTTATTACAGACAAAGAAATTTGCGCTTACAAATACATATAAGTAATTTATTATGAAATTCAGTCCAAAGTAACATATATTCATTTTAAATTTTTTACTTTGAATTAATGGTCAAATCCTCCATCTCAAAGTAACATGTTTTACATGTGATATTCATACTATTGTGACGTCGAATGCCATTGTGCGGCTGAAAAATGTTAATAAGGCTCCGGATTGAGACAAAAACATTTTGGTACAATATGACTTTGTAGATATCGCCGGATATGAATGGATTGCTTATAACTCATCCTGTAGGTGTCACTGTAATATAAATGGGCCTGTCAACCCATGAAACAAAAATGACACTCCTGTCAGCACAAGAAGAAGCTCACCTCCTCCCGTTAATAGTTCAATTTAGAGGGTGTTTGGGTGAGCTTATAAGCTCTTCAAAATATTTTATAAGATATTTAAAAGCTTATAAGTTGATAAAAAGTGTTTGGTAAATTTTTTTACAAAAGAGCTTATAAAATCCTAAAATAAGATGTTAAGAGCTTATAAGTTTTTTTAAAAAAAGTAAGGAGACCCTAACTTATTTTTAAGATTTTAACAAACTCATTTATTTTTAATCATTTTAATTACACAATTGTCATTATTAACATCTTATAAGCTCCAAGATTTTATTTTATCCAAACATTTCAACAACTTATTTTAAAAATAAGATCTTACATCTTATAAGCTCCAAAAATATCTTATAAGATGTAGGAACTTATAAGATGTTTAAAATAAGTTTAGCCAAACACCTTCTTATACTACTATATATTATGTAGGAACTTATAAGATGTTTAAAATAAGTTTAGCCAAACACCCTCTTATACTACTATATATTATCTTTCAGAACCAACTACAAAGCACATGGAAAAATGTTGATGGATTTTGTCCAATTTTTGTTTATACTATCTTGTGGACATGTTTTCATATCCTCAACTAATTTTACGACCCTGGAGACCAGCCAGCTATCCTCCGGGGCCTCCACTTTTTCCGATTATTGGAAACATTCTCCAACTAATTGGCGCCCAAAACCTCCACCAATCACTCGCCAAACTGTCAAGGATTTATGGCCCTATGATGCACTTCAAGTTTGGCAGCGTAGACACAATAGTCGTATGTCCTCCGCGGAAATTGCTAAAGAAATATTTCAAAAGTATGATCAGGTTCACTCCAGTCAACCCCTCCCGGCTGTATCCGATGTTGACGGCCACAACAAGATGTCCATTGGGTGGCTCCCCGCATACATCCGGTGGCGAGTTCTTGGGAGAATATGCAAAGAGCAGATGCTTTCGCAGCAGAGACTTGATGCAAGCCAGGGCCTCCGCCAGGAAAAGTAGAAGAAACTCCGTTAGTACGTGCAAGAATGTTGCAATAGCTGCCAAGTTGTGGATATCGCTGATGCTGCCTTTACTACAACGCTAAATCTTATTTCAGCCAGTTTGTTTTCGATGGATTTTGGTCAATATAGTTCAGATTCATCGGAAGAATTCAAGGAAATTGTGCATGGTATAATGGAAGCCTTAGGGCGCGCCAAATCTTGCTGACTACTCACTACTAGAAAAAATATGTTCAGCGTTCACTTTCAATAATCGTTAAAAGTAAAAAAATGGTAGCTAAAACTTATAGTGGCCAAAATAACGATGGCCGCAGGTGGTCACAACAGAGTAGCCACTAAAAGTGTTCAATGATGAGTTAGTAACCTGGAACAAAAACTCAAACATTCTTTTACAATGAACATGAAGATATAATGAACAAAACCATGCAAGATCTTTTCTTCAAACATGTAAGATCAATCATTTGAGCTTTTACCTAGAAGAGACACAAACCATTGAACAAAATAATTACTTGACTAAATACAGTGAGATATGTTGGGTGTAAATATATGATTTGAGAGAGAAATGATAAATTGGAAGAAGAAATTTGATATAACACTGCAATATTACAATGTTTTTCCAAAGTTCATGTAATAAAACTTTGGAAATATATTTTTGCTCTAGGTTTCTACTTTAATATTTTCCTCTCAATACACAAACATACATCTTTCTCTACACTTCTATTTTTTATTTTTATTTTTTTGTGCTAAATCGGGAACATAAAAGACATCCTTAATGAAGATTCAAGAATGGTCAAGAAGTCAAAGGAAGATTCAAGAAAAATCAAAGGAGGTGAAGTTGCAAAGTTTGATTCCACTTCCTATATCAAGAGATAAGGTTAGAGAAGAAATTTGATATAACACTGCAATATTACAATGTTTTTCCAAAGTTCATGCAATAAAACTTTGAAAATATATTTTTGTTTTAGGTTTCTACTTTAATATTTTCCTCTCAATACACAAACATACATCTCTCTCTACACTTCTATTTTTTTTTTTTAATTTTTTTGGAGGAAGAAATTTGATATAACACTACAATATTACAATGCTTTTCCAAAGTTCATGCAATAAAACTTTGGAAATGTATTTTTGCTCAAGTTTCTACTTTAATATTTTCCTCTCAATACACAAACATACATCTCTCTCTACACTTCTATTTTCTTTTTTTTTTTTAAATTAAATTTTGAATTACAAATTGCTTTTCTAACAAGATACTCATCACACAATTATCATCCAATTACTTAAAGCTCCAGTTTCTTGCAAAATTGTGATTATAACTAATATTTGCTTTACGTTAAGATTTATTTGTTACAGGAACAGACACGAATGTAGCAACAGTAGAATGGGCCACGGATGAATTAATACACAATCCTCAAAAGATGGCAAAAGCTAGAAAACGAGCTCCAAATTGTCATTGGCCAAAAGAAGACATGTTGAAGAATCAGATATATCTAGGTTGCCATACTTGCAGGCTGTGTTTTAGGAGACTTTGAGGCTTCACCCGGCGGCTCCTTTACTGGTGCCTCATAAAGCTGATGCTGATATAGAAATTAATGGTTGCATAGTACCTAAAGATGCTCAAATACTTGTTAATATATGGGCATCTGGCACTACACGAAAAATTGCTTTTAGTGGCATTAAAAAGTAAAAGTGCCACTTAAATAGTGTTATAGTAACAATTTTATAGTTAGTGGCATTTGTTAAAAATGCCACTTATAGTGATGAGGTTAAAGGTATAAATGTCATCAATTTATCTCTATCATGACATTAATGAAGTGCAACAAAAAATGTATCAGATGATACATTAAAATGTCATAAAAAAATACATTAAATAACATGTCAAAGTGCCACTAAATATATTTTTAAATGGCATGCTAACATGCCACTAAAAATGTATGTAGCGGCATGTTAAAATTCCACCAAAGTTTCTTTAAATGACAATGTAATACACCACAAAAAGTACAATAAATAACATGTTAAAATGTCACAAAAATAATTTTGAATGACATGCTAATTTGTCACAAAAAGTATATATAATGATGTTAAAATGCCACAAAAGATTCCTTTAGATGATATATTAACATGTCAAAGAAATTAATTAAGTTACATGTTAAATTAAATGCCACAGAAGATTAATTTGAATGACATGTTAATCTACATTTAGTATTCCATATATGAGACTCCAACATGCCCCAATCATCCTGTATAAGACTCGAACATGAAACCATTTATTTGCAAAGATGTGAGTTTACTATCAAGCTACCATTCAAATGTTCAGTCTATATAGTCAAAAATATTAATTTATTTTCATACTTTGAAAGTCTACCTTTTAATTATTTAATATGTGCTCAAAGTTATTATATTAAATAACACATGAAAAGGTGTGATAGATTAAATTTAAAGATAGCAAAATATTAAAAAAAAAAATGTATAATTGAGATAGAAAAATAGGCAAAAACTTAAATTTTGATACTTCTTTAAAAATATGGTTAATTTAGTTGATATGAAAAGTGTATTAAGTGGTTAATTTAATTAACTATTTATGTCAAGATATAAATTAATAAATTTTTATAATTGTTAATATACCTATACTTTATCTACTTTTGCAATACTTACTTCGTGTCAAGCTATAATTAAATTATGAGAGATTTTTTTTTCTAAAAAAATATAAATACTAATTAAATGCCTTTAACATATATATAGTTATGTTAATATTTTCATGAGATTACATTTTTTTAACATTTATTAATCAATTGCCATTAAATTTATATTATAGTGGCTTTACTATCAATATAATACTTTAAGGTGTCACTATACTATAAAATAGTGTTAAATTAGTGCCACTAAATAATTTGTGGCATCTTTTACGAATGACACCATAAATAAATATGAAAGATACTTTTAGGAAATAATCAATGGCTCTACTTAAATGCCTTATAAATATATTTAAGTTGGCATTTTCAATCAAATGTTATTATTTTTATTTGTCATTTATTAATCAAACGTTACTAAATATTGTATTACAATGACTTTTTCTATAATTATCAATATATTACTTTTTTGTGTCATTATACTATATAATGTTATGAAATTAGTGCTAGTAAATATTTTGTGGTATTTTTCCTACATGACACCATAAATAAATATGAGTGACATTTTTTAAGAAAAAAATTAGTGACACTAATTAAACGTGTTCAAATTATATTTTTGTGGACGTTTTGTAATCCAATGCCACTATTTTATATATCATTTAATAATCAAATGACACTAATATTTTATTATAGTGACATGTGTTTCAACTATCACTACTATATTACTTTGTGTGTCATTACACTATAAAATGCCACTTAGTTAATGCCACTAAATACTTTATGATATTTTTTTCAAATAACACCATAATTACATCTTAGTGGTAGGTTTCTATGAAAAATTAGTGGCAATAATTAAATGTCTCTGAAATATATTTATCTCGGCATTATTTTGGCTTTCATTTAATAATCAAATGCCACTAAATATTAAATTATAATGGCATTCTTTTGTGATTATCACTATATTATTTTTTGTGTCATTATATCACAATGTCATTGAATTAGTGTCACTATATGCAAGTTTTCTTGCAGTGCGGTAGACATTCTCGTATATGGTCAAATCCTAATTCTTTTGAGCCAGAGAGATTTTTAGATGGCAAAATAAATGTCAAGGGTCAAGATTTTGAGCTCATTCCATTTGGCTCGAGGAGGAGAATATGCCAGGGATATCCATTGGCTTATCGGATTCGGATGGTGCATCTCCTAGTAGCCTCCCTGATTCACACGTTTGATTGGAAGCTTGAACCGGGGATTAAGCCAGAAGAAATGGACATAAATGAAATTTCAAATTTACATTGCAGAAGGCAGCGTCTCTGAAGGCTGTTCCTGTCAAACTCTGAGATATTTTGTCGCTGAAATGAAAATGAGAATAAATTTACTTTAAATTTTAAATATTATAAGATAATAACTTTGTTTAGTAATCGTCTTCAATAAGTAATTACATGGAACAGGGAGTACCTTAAGAATAGATAAACTACTTCTATCTTTATTTAATTTAGTGCTCTTTTTTCCGTATTACAAATTTGGTCCTTTCTCTCTTTCTCAACAACCATCATGCCCCTTCCTTCACTAATAATTTATTTATAAACTCAAGATTCACTTCAAACAAAATGAATTCAAATTATACTCCAATTCATTACTATCCCCACGTATATAAGTACAATATGAAGTCAATAATTTCTTTGCATATTCTCACGACTATACCTAGAGTATGCACCTTTCTCCTTTAGAGTTTCGTGAATAGCAATACACTACAAAAAAGTATTATATTAGTAACAAAACAATATGTGATAATATAAAAATTGTCATTAATGATATATATTAAGTGACATTAGCTTTTATTTTGTCATTAGTAATTTTTTTTTAGGTGATAATAATTTTTATTTTATAACAATATAGCTCATTAGTGATTAAAACTAATATTTTAAATTGTTACTATTAATAATTAGTGACACTTCTATGGTGACAACCTAGTGACAATAAAAATTGACACTATAATTTACGACAAAATTTTCATTATTACTAAGTTATCACCATAGGGGTATCACAAATTGTCAATGGTCACAACTTAAACACTATTATTGTTACTATTTAGTTTGTAAGAACCATATAGGTGACAAAACAAAATTTTTTATCACCTAATATACATATATATATATATATATATATATATATAATTAGTGATAATTTTTGTGTTGCCACTAATTTATTTTATTTTATTTTTTTACTGTGTATCCTAACATGAATACAAGTAGCTTTTCAAAATATATAATGCATGGACAAAAATTTTGTCTCTAGATATTAGAGCAACGAAAAGTGATGGCAAATGAAAGTTTATTGATTTGATGAAGAATTTGAATACAATCTCTGTTTTGAATTCACTGTTTCTTTTCCCAAGAATAATAAGTTTGAATTTTGAAAATTTGAAGGTGAGATGATATTTGGTTCTCATTCGAACTATTTGATCTTTTATAAAGTTAATTCAATATCATAGTACCATGAGCTGATCAAAATCAAAATCTATAACTTTCATGAACACCTAACTATGAAGACTTCAAATTCTTAGAACTTTGAATCTTCTTAAACTTTCAGATTTTTTGTTCTTTTACCATTGTAAAATATTCATTGGTCACTAGAATCCATAATAAATTAATGAATGACTAATGAGGGCAAATCCATAAATCTACAAATAAATTCAAAACAAACATGCAGAATAGTTGTGAAACTAAAAGCCACAACGATTTAGATCTTCTATTTCAATTTATGTTTCATCTCCTATTCCATTTTATGGATATATAACACATGTATTAAATATTTTCTTATAAAAATAATTGATTGAGAATCAAATACATGTGATATATATACATCAAATAGGAGATGAAACACGAAATGGAGTAGAAGATCCAAAATGAAGCCCCAATAAAATGATTGTCTTTATCTATTCTATATATAGATAAAAGTGTGTAACTTTTAAATTTATTAATAGATATTATATATGGTACTCTACATTTTTTAAAAATTATATATAAACTAAGATCTGAAACAATATTATATATCATTGGTCTCAAGAAACATAACCATATCATAATTGTTCGCACTGTAATCGACTAGAACTGAAATATATCGATTCAAAGTTAATTTGTATTTTTAAAGAGACAAATTCAAGATTAGCATCAATCAAATATATATTTTCATAAATAAAATCAAACTTTATTATACAGAAGTTTAAAAGCTATGATGAGAAATATAACTTCCATGTATTCCATCTTTCTTCTCACAAGTGTGTGTGTGCGTGCGCGCATATATATCCATTGAATATCTGTCCATATAATTATCTAAAAGAGTTAATTAATTACTAAACAAAGTTATTAATTCCTTCATAATCTTTATGTTAAAGGTAAATTTATTCTCCAACATTGTATCTCAGAACTTGACAGGAATAGCTTACAGGGGCAGGGCTTTCTGCAACGTAATGGTGAAGTTTTCCTCCATGTTCATTTCTTCCAGCCTAATTCCCTGTTCAAGTTTCCAATCAAAGTTGTGAATCAGGGAAGCCACCATGAGGGGCGCCATGCGATAAGCCAATGGTAATCCTGGACGTATTCTCCTCCCAGAGCCAAATGGAATAAGTTCAAAATCTTGACCCCTCATATCTTGTTAAGGATTGGACCTTGGCCCTAACTCAACCCCAAAAGCTAATTCGAGGGGTGAAGATTCCCCAATACCATATATAGAAACCACAACTTATTTATTTAACTGATGTGGGATACTAACACACCTCGTGCACGCTCAGAAATGTACATTTGGAACGTGGAATTACGTGAAATTGGTGGTTCAACAACACTAGGTAGCTCAATATCAGGAATAAGTGGCTCTTATATCATCTTAAGGATTGGACCTTGGGCCTAATTCAACTCCAAAAACTAGTTCGAGGGGTGAGGATTGTCCAATACCACATATAGAGACCACAATTTATTTATTTCATCGATGTGGGACACTAACATTTCTATTTTGCTGTATAAAAATCTTTCAGGCTCAAAAGAATCAGGATTTGACCATGTACAAGAATCTCTGCCGATTGCCCATACATTAATTAATATTTGTGCATTTCCAGGTACTATATAAGCATTAATTTCTGTATCAGTCTCAACCTTGTGATGTACCAGTAAAGGAGCCGACGGGTGAAGCCTCAAAGTCTCTTTGGATACTGCCTGTAAGTATGGCAGTCTAGATATGGCTGATTCTTCGACGAATCCGTTCTGGCCAATGACAGATTGAAGCTCGTTTCTTGCTTTTGCCATCTTATCCGGATTGTGAATTAATTGTGTCATGGCCCACACTACTGTGGTTGCAGTAGTGTCTGTTCCTATAACAAATAAATCCTAATATATATATAAAGCAGAAATTAGTGTTTTCTAAAAGAATTTAAAAGTGATTATTATATTTGAAAAAATTTCAAGTTATTCAAGTGGCCCATGCATGTATTCAATCGAATTGTGAATCGTCAATATATATATATATATATAGAGAGAGAGAGAGAGAGACCAAAGAGGTATATATATACATAGAGGTATATATACAATATATTAGGAATATATATATAGTGAATTGCATTTTACCTCTCTGTGTTAGCCATAAGTTGCAAAAAAAACCCCTATGAAAAAACAATAAGCAATGCACCTCTTTGTGATTTTAAAAAAATAGCAAATTACCCCCCTCCGACTGGCGGTGAAAATCACGCGCGGCAAGTGAGGTTGGTTTTAGGGTTTTTGGTGATGAAATATCAATTTTGCCCCTTAATATCAACCGTTGGATTTATTTAAAAAAATTGACGGTTCAGATTACTTCTATCTAAAAAATATATATATAAAATATAAAAATATATTTATATATACCTACATATACATATTTATATATAAAATATATGTATATGTATTATATACACATATTTATATATATATATAAACCCACTACCCACTACCCACCCCTGGTAACCCACCCAACCCTCCCCCACCACACCAGTAGCGGCCATGGCCGCCGGCGAATGCTACCCTGGCGGCCGCCTCCTTCAAGCAGTGGCATGGCTGCCATAGCCGCGTTTGCAGGCGGCCATGGATGCTGCCTTTGCGGCGGCGGCCTCCATGGCCGCCTGCAAACGCAGCCATGGTGGCTGCGTCCACCTCTAGTTTTGCAGGCGGCCATGGAGGCCGCCGCCGCAAAGGCAGCATCCATGGCCGCTTGAATATAAAAAGAAAATAAAATAAAAATTGAAAAACGACGCCATGGCTGGCCATTGCTGCCAGTGGCCGGATCTGGCCAGATCAGTATCTGGCCACAATACTGCCATGGCAGCCCACGAGGTAAGGTTTGAGGAGAGGGGATGGGGGGTGGGTTATTAAATAATTATATATATATATATATTATCATATATGTACTGTATGCTATTATATATCTTATCATATATGTATTATAATGTATATATTATTATATGTATTATCATATATATGGTAATAAATATATAAATATAAATATCTTATAAAAAATATATATGTATATAAATATAATATATATTTTCATAAATATATACAATATTTAATTTGAAATAAATAATTAGAAAGAGAAAAGATATAAACAAAAGTTATTTAAATTTTATAGATAAAATTTTAAGATGGGGGTGGGGGTGGGGTTTATTATATAAAATATAATATAAAATGTCTATTTAGTAATATATATTATGTATAAATATACATAAATATTATGTATTTATAATGTATTATATTATATATATTATATTATGTTTATTTATTATATATTATATATTTATATTTGTATATATATAATATATATAAATAAAAAAAGAATAAATTAGAAAGATGAATAAACAAAAAAATTAAAAACAGTTTTTAAATTTAAAAATAAAAAAATTGGTATGAAGGAGATGAAAAAGATATATAAAAATATATTTAAAAAGAATAAATAAATAAAATTGATAATATATGAAGGAATTAGGGGTAGTATAGTCTTTATACATTGAAATTATGATTAAATTGCAGCAAATCACAAAGGGGAGGCGGTGTGCCTATTTTTTAAAATCACAAGGAGGTGCATTGCCTATTGTTTTTTTATAAGGGATTTTTTTGCAACTTATGACTAACACAGGGGGGTAAAATGCAATTCACCCTATATATATATAACCATATCATAAAGTAAAATATTAGCATCATTATGCGTATGACTAACGATTCATGACAAAGGTTCAATAAAATTCAAAATTGAAACACTAGGAAGAATTTCACATACCATAAGTTAGTGTATTATGTCATTTCGGGTTAATTCAGACTCATTTTTGCGGCTGATGTCAAGTAGTTCCTCTAGTATATCGTTTTTGGATGCGCCGCTTTCTGATTGCAGTCTCTTGTCAATTATATCATCAAAGATTTTGAGCAGTTTCCCAACATATAACGCCGATTTTAGCATAATCCCTTGAGGATCAATTGGCTTAAGAAACGGGAAGTAGTCAGCAACATTTGGCGTGGCGACGACCTCCAGTACATCATGCACAAGTTCCTTGAACTCGTGTGATGAATCGGAATTAAACTGAGCAAAATCCGTCGAGAGAAAACTGGCAGAAATAAAATTCAGCGATGTAGTAAAGGCAGCATTAGCAATATCCAGAACTCGGCAGCTCTCGCTACATTCTTGCACATAGTCTCGCAGTTTCTTCAGCCTTTCCTGGCGGAGGCCCTGGCTTGCATCAAGTCTCTGCTGCGAAAACATATGGTCTTTGCATATTTTCCAAAGGATCCGCCACTGGTTGGCCGTCGGGAGCCACCCAATTGACACCGTAAACATAGGATACAATCAGGTGGGGTCGGCTGGAGAGGACCTGATCATGCTTTTGAAGTACTTGTTTAGCAATTTCCGGGGACGATACAACTATTGTGTCTATGCTGCCAAATTTGAGGTGCATTAAAAGGCCATAAGTTTTTGAGAGCTTGGTGAGTGATTGGTGGGGGTTTTGCCCGAGTCGGAGAATATTTCAAATAATTGGAAAAAGTGGAGGCCCGGGAGGAAGTCGATGGGGTCGTAAAAGTGATGTGAATACATAAAAACATGTCCATAAGAAAATACACAGTAGAAACAAAAATAGGACAAATTCCATGAATATTTTTTTTCTGTGTTTGTTAATTTTCGACCTCTTTGTTCACAAAATATATAGAAGTAATATAAGTTGAACTATTAATCCGAGGAGGCGAGCTTTTACTTGTGGATGAGAGAACTCTGAGAGTGATTTTTTGTCACATGCTCACAGGCTAGGTAGTAAGCAGTCCATTAAAATTGAAGGGACACCTACAGGCTAAATAATTAAGAAATAGCAAGTCATATTAGGGCGATATCTACAACGTTGGTTATATTTTGCCAGTATGTTTTTTCACCTTTTGAGCAGGCTCAAAAACTTTTCAGCCGCACAATGGCATTCGACCTGGCAATAGTAAGAATATCTTATTTTGAAATAGATGATTTGAGCATTTTTTATTTATACAAAGCACATTAGGAGTCCGTTTGATAATCGGAATTAATCGAGTAAAATCTTGACCCAAATCGAGTACAATTATTTGATTATCGAATTTGATATTTTTTTACTCAACCTAATTAGACCTAACTTGATGAACCTGATTAAAATTAAAAAAAAAAAAAAGAAAGAAAAAAAATTTTATTTACCTTAGTCCCTAAATCCCTATTTGTAAACCGGCATAATTTTCATTTACACTACATTTACTTTTCTTTTCTTCACTCTATCTCTCCTTTCTCCAGAGAGGGTGTTTAAATAAGCTTATAAGCTCCTAAAAATATCTTATAAGATGTTACAAAGTATTGTAGTTTTTCTTCGAAAGGAATATATGAGATCTAGGGTTGTTAATGGATCGAATTCGGACCGAATCATGTTGGATTCGAATCCAAATTTGACAATAATATGTCACATCTGAATCCAACCCAAGATCCTATAACATTTGTAGTTAGTATAACTATATTCGAATTCTAATACTCCCAAAATCATCATATATTTATTATATTTCAAGAAATTTAGTAGAACTCAAGTCCAAAACATTCACTCTTAAAGAAAACATACATAACAGATTAATGAATAAATTTATAAGTCTATTGATCATTTAACAGTAATAATAGAATATAATTTAATCACATTCATTCATAAGATCATTACATTTTAAGTTTTATTGCTGATAATAGTATTTATTTGGCATAATAAATACATAGTCAAATTTGATTCTTCAATCAACTAATTATAGACGGCTTAAAGTTTTATAAAAAAGAAACTCATTTTAATCAAATCAAGATTTGCATTGCATTATTGCCATATCATGACATTCTACTCTACTTATTATTCTTCCAGCTTCATTTTCAGTTATAAAACTAGAAAAACAAGTGATGTAGTTATGACGCAAATAAACTCAAAATCTAGCAATTTATATGAAAAACACCTGATTTGATATATTGCATAGGAGTGCACTACTTCCTTCATCCAAAAATCCACTTTGGCATTGCAATAGGACCATGTGTATACATATATGTATATACTATATATATCTATAAGGCTATATATATTCGGATTTGAATTATTAATGAATCAGATCTAGCCAAATCTATATTCACTCTATTTATTTTAGATTATGAACTTTTTAAATTGGATCTTTAATATCTTTCGAATCTTTTATCAGTTAATGATCCTAAATAATTGTTAAGTTGCATTTTTTGTCCGTTTATTCGTATAATTTCCCCTTGTGATTAATAGTAAAAATGCTTAACTATTGGGTTTTAACTTTCTTTTTATGTTTTGCGAAGCAAATTGAAGATTCAAGCTAAATGCAGTTGGAAATCGAGTTTTCGACTTGCTTGGAGCAAAGATTGCATTCCCGAGGAGACGAGAAATGGAAGAAGAAAATAATTTGAGTGGGAACATGTTTTGGCAATTGTATATTCCCGGAATATTTTAATTTTTATTACTTAATTAGAATAATTTTAGTTTTCCTATCCTGGTAGGACTTTTATTAGTTTTCCAGTTGTATTAGAAGTAGTAGGCTATTTATAGAGAACTAGGTTTCTTTCATGGGGAGTTTTTTCATTCTTTTGTCTAGCATATTTTTAGTTTCCTGCGCTTTTTCTCTCAGGCATGAGTTGCTAAACTCTTCTTCTAGCCTAAGGAATTATCGAAATTTTGGTTCTTCAATAGTTGTGAGATCTAATTGATTTAATTTGTTTTCCTTATTCCTTGAGTATTTATTTATCTTCCGTTTTCATTATGATTATTTAAGTTCATTGAATTTATGGCCCAAATTTGATAACTTAGAATAATTGTCTTGTTAATTAGAACATTAAATCCGTAATTGTTTAATTGTTCTAATATTTGTGGCAAATAACATAGTTATGTGTGGTGACTACATGCGTGATTTATGTTTTGTAGATAAATAATCTAGTCTAAATGAACCCCGCTTGTGTGTATTTGTTGGTTAGGGTTGGGTCTTTTTAGTTTTTAATGATGTTGATAAATTAAATCCTAGGAGCGCTTCTTTAGAGTTGTTTATTGACAAGGAAAATAACTAACGAGCTTCTCTTAGCTATCAAAATGGCAACGAGAGATTGGTTATTAGTGCGTTTGAGTAGCTATAACCAGTCTATTCAAGAAAAGATGAATTAATCTTTGCATCAATGATCAGATATGTGAACCAAACTGAGATTTTACCTTAGGCTAGATTCCATTCTTATTGATTTCTTATTTTATTTGTGATTTATTTTACTTTTAAGATTTTAGTTTTCATTTTTATAAAAATCCCCATTCTATTTTATTTTATTCAGTAAATTTGAAAGAAATAAAACTTACAAGTCCTGTGGAATACGACCCTGCTCCCACTGATTACAAATCATATTTGTAGAGTAAGAATTTATTTTTGTTAGATTTGACACCCATCAATAATCAAACCGAATTCAAATTAAAATCCGCTCCATTGGCAACCCTAATGGGATCTTGACATCTCTTTCTTTTTTATAACTTATTTTCAAGATAATAATCTCATAAGTATCAAATCTTATTTTATTCAATTTCTTTAAAAATAATATATAATATATTATAAATTTCAAAAATATCTTATAAATTATAGAAATTTATAAAAAAAAATTTAAATAAACCTAATAAAATACCCTCTAAATCCCTAAATCCCTTGTACCACATATTTGGTCCTTTCTTTCTCAACCACTATCATGCCCTATCCTTCACCACCAGGTCCATCACCTCCGCGACAGCACCACTGGCTTGCCCACCTTTCACCAATTTCATTATTATTGTCATAGTCCAGGCACGTGCGACCCACCCAAGCTTGCTTTCAAAACCCTTGGGTGTGTTACTTGCAACATTTTAATTTTGTGGATGTGACTTATTGACTTATTTAGTTATTTTTTAAATTTAATTGAAAAAATTGGAATTTTAAAATTCAACTAGTAACAAAAGTTGAAACAAGAGCCCAAAAAATAGGAAAATAGAAAGAGAGGATCTGATTATTTGACTCAATCCAACACCATCTAGACTAGGTTGATTTGGTTGGGGTTAGAAAACCCAAATTCAAGAATCCCAAAACGATAAGAATTGATTATAAATTTGGTACGTCTATTTGGATTAGTTTCTCTGACTTCTAAACATCCGTACATAGCATATCCTATTTCTTTTTTAAAAATATAAACTAAATATATATTGCCTTGAGTTGGATTAAGAAAAAATTACACTGATATATGTTACTTCGGATTGGATCCGATGAATAAACCATTTATGAGATAAATTTGGATTTTTAGTGCCCGTTTGGTTTTATTTTCATTTCACCATTTTCAGAATTTAAAAAAGTAGTTAATGAAAATGAGTTTGTATTTGGATGAATTGTTGGAAAAGTAATGATTAAGTTGAATTGTTAGATATAATATAATGGGAGAGAGAGCGAGAGAGAAAGAGGGAGAGAAGTTATTGTGAGTAGATATATAAGTTATTGAGGATTGTATTTTGAAAATAAAAATAAAAATAATAACAGGTAAAAATATATAAGAAATAATGTTTTTTATTTTTAAAATAATAAAAAATGTGAAAATGGAGATTGAAAATGAAACCAAACCTACGCTAAATCTTTTGAATTCCAATAAATTTAGAATGGGCTTATGAGTTTTTGTCCAACTCTTATCGCACTTCTCAGTCTTATTTTTTTTAAAACAAGCTGAAGAAAAATAATGAATAATATTTCAAAAAAATCCTGGAAGGATACAGGTAATAATTTGTAAAATCTCACGATGCAGTTCCATAATTCCTTTTAATTGTTTCCAGAACTATCTCAGCACATGGCAGGACATCATGAGCTCTTAGAACCTAGCTTTTCCTTTGCTTTCTGTTCTTTCAAAAGCTTCTTCAGAGTCTTTTGTTCTTTGACCAAGATCCTCAGTCCTATTTTTGTGTATTCACTACTAAGAGGGTATTTGGGAGAGCTTATAAGTTCCTCAAAATATTTTATAAAATATTCGAGAACTTATAAGATATTAAAAAATGTTTGGTAATTTTTTTAAAAAAGAACTTATGAGCTTTAAAAATAAGATATTAAAAGTTTATAAGCTTTTTTTTAAAAAGTAAAAAGTTTCCAATTTATTTTGAACATTTTAACAAGCTCTTCTAATTTGAATCATATTAATTATAAAATGACATTATTAACATTTTATAAGCTCTAAGATCTTATTTTTACCCAAACACTTTAAGAACTTATTTTTAATTAAAAAATATCTAGCATCTTATAAGCTTCAAAAATATCTTATAAGATGTAGGAGCTTGTAAGATCTTTTAAATAAGCTTAGCCAACCATCTTGTAGCACCCCGCCCGGGAGGTGCCTGCTTCGAGCCGAGGTGTTACTCCAGTCTTATTCATAATAATTCAAACAAAATACGCACCTCCAAAATTCCAGTTTGAAAAGCTACACAACAACCCAAAAACCATTCATTCCAACTTTCTATTACATTTCACTAAACCTAAGGCACGCAGACACGTACACATAAAAAGATAATGTCAAGCTTACTTAACTATTTACACAAGGTACTCAAAATGTCTAAGCATAAGAAATATGTGCATCCTAGTTGAGTCCATAAATATATACATACCACTACAACAAATTACACTTTTAGTAACAAAGAATTTCATTATGTTAACGCTTAAATTCGTTGCCTTAGGTAATTGGTAATGAAATTTTGATTACCAAAGTTTCGTGTGTTAAAGCCCGTCGCTATAAATATTTGTAACGAGCATTTTGGTTCGTTAAAAATGATTACCTTATGGCGACAAAACATTTTGGTTCGTTACCAAAAATATGATATTAGTAACAAAAAAATGTGTTAGTTATAATAGATTTTTATAGCGTAACGAAATATTTAGTTATTAAAATATTGGTAATTTTGTTGCATTTTATTTTTTCGTTACCAATGCATAATATAATAATATTACTTATTTAATTAAGTACAATTACTAATTGTTTATGTAACAAAATATTTGGTTACAAATAGTTAAATAATATTTTAATTAAAAAATAAACATTTCGTTACTAATGGAATAGATAACTAAGAGTGTCGTTATGAGAGAAATTAAAAGTTTTATTACATTTAGTACATGTAATACATTAATTTTTTAGGCCTTAAGCTGTCTCAATTAACCATACTTAGCCCACCTAGTATTTCTTTTTTTTCAGGGTTTGGTAACTGGACCTGGGACATAGGCTGGAGACATCCCCACGAGCTGGGCTTTAGGATAGCAATGTCTCTGGCGCTGGGCTGCTAGCAGGAGGGCCCAACATTAACTAGGCTGTCTTCCCCATGGGCCACTTCAACTGGCCGAAGCTCAATCTCGAGCTTGATTGGTGGGACTTGGCACTAGATTGAAGGTTGGGCTTCGCAGCAAGGGCCGCCTGAATGGGCCAAGGTATGGTGGACTTAGGTGTGTTAGGCAATGGCACGATGGGCCACCAGTAGATGGGCTGGAGAACACTGAGCCCAACAATTTTTGGGCTGGAAGGACCAATGCAGATTGGACCTTGGCCTATTAAGCTACTGGAAATGGAACTCAAAAATTGCTTCTAGCAGGACTCGTACCTACACCTACGGGTACCTGCAAGAAGACACTTACCAACTTGGCTACAATTGATATTAGTTAATATAGATATGTGCATAGATACTTATACTCATTGAGCTTGGCGTGGCTCGTTTAACTGACAAGTTCAAATTGTTCGCAAATAGTCTCGTCTCATTTACACTCCTAATTCTTAATGTAAATAAAATAAAATAAATATTAGTCGGAAGAGTAAAAGGTGAATTTTTTATACTATTAAAAATAAGTTTTGAAAATCAATGATATGATATAATTAGTTTATTAGAATATTTTAGAATAATATTATTATTTTTAAAAATAAATAATAATTGTCATGTGAATAAATAAAATAAGAGTATCAAATAGTGAACTAAAAGAAATAAGTAGAAATTGTGGGATAATTATATAACATAGCTGCATGAAACAAAGAAATTTTATTACATATATGTATATATAAATTGTTAGGTAAAGGAGTAATATTTTTGCATTGTGAATTTTGGGTAAAGAAAATACTATAATAATTCATTTCATTAATCAACATATATAATATTAACAAGCAAGTAGAAATCTAGACTAAGTGGGTGTTTGGTAAGCTTTTAATAAAAAGATATTATAAGAACTTTTTAAGCTTATAAAAATATCAGATTTTATCTTTTAATATAAGCCTTGCAATGTATGAATAAAATAAAAAACTTAAAATTCATACAGTCTAAATTATTATAGGAGCATGTTCAAAATTTAAAAATAAGTGAATACCTCTTTACATTTTGTAGAAGAGCTTATAATATAAAACACTTTATTTTAAAAATTTATAAAAAAAATATTTATCAGCAATAATTGGCATTACATATATACACACACATATATATATATATTAAAAAATTATGGAAAGTAAAAAACAAAGGGCAATCTAATAAGCAAAACAAATATTATTATTAATTGTGGCGGTTTAGAAAAACTGCCTTGAAGTTATTCATTCAGTGGTGATTACACTAACTGTTGCCATTTATTGTGAATTCCGCGGCAGTTTGGATAAATCGCCGCTTAACCACCATCAAATTAATATTTTGCGGCGGTTGAGACAAACCGTCGCAAAATATATACTGCGATTAACCTATCTAATTAAATATTAAAATTATTTAATTCGGAATGAATAAAAAGAAAAAAAATAGATAAAATAAAAGTAATTTAAATTTTATTGATAAATTTTTATATATGTACATTATATATATATACATGTGAATAAGTATAAATTGAAAAAAATAAGTATACATGTATGAATAATTAGAAAGAAAAAAGATAAAAATAAAAATTATTTAAAATTTTATAGATAAATTTACATATATATGTATAAAATGAGAATATATGAAATAATGAGAAATGAGAAATAATGACAAATTTATATATATATATATATATGTATATAATGAGAAATATATGAAATAATGGAAGAAGAGAGAAATGAGAATAAAAAGAAAAGAAAAGAATGAAAAAAAGAGAAAAAAATAAAATATGATAATAAAAAGTTATTTAAATTGAATTGTAAATATGTGAAAAGATTAAAAGTAAATTGGTCTTTTTATATTAAAATTATGTTAAATGAACAACAAATGTGGAGAGGGAGGCAGCGTGCGTGGTTTTATAAAATATAAAGAAGTTATTATGTATATATATATATATATATATATATTCACATGAGGGTTTGATGCCTATTTCACGAATCACAGGGGATTATATTCGGAAAATTGAATTTTTGATCCCATTGGATAGGAGGGTTTGCACTTTCAGTACCTAGGTCGACACTTATATGACCAAAACTCTAATTTTTTTTAACACATTTGGGACAACACCTCAACTTCTGTTAGTGTTTGGGCAAAACTGTTAAATTAAAAAAAAAAAAAAAATGCCCAACAACCCCAAAATTTTGATTTATTTATAAAAATTCTTCAAAATTTGAAATGCCCAATCAACCTTCATTAAAAAAATATAAAAAAATATTAATTTTTTTTAATAATATATAACACAAGATCCTCATAAAAAATTAAAAATTTTATATATCTATATAAATATCATATAAATATATATAAAATAAATATCATATAAATATATACATAAATATATATATATATATAATCCACCACTCTCCCCCAACCCCACACTGCCGGCCATGAGCAGCCGGCTATGGAAAAATCGCTAGTAGCCAATGGCCAAATCTAGCCACTAGCTATGGCCAGCCATAGCCGATCGGCCACTGGCTACTAGCTAGCTATGGCCTGGCTTGGGGTTTGGGGGGGAGTGCGGGTTGGTTGGAGAGGTGGGGGTGGGTGGGGGCCGAGGGGAGGGGGGAGGGGGAAAGGCGGGGTGGCGAAGGAGCAAAATATATATGTATATATATACACATTTTTATTTATTTATTTGTTGTTAATTAATAAATTTTTATCATATTAGCCGAAATTGATTTTTTTTACTTATGTTATTTATTTAAAATCATTACATTATTTTGTTCAAAATAATTAAAAATATTTATTTATTTAAAATTATTAAAATTTTATTGTTAGGATAAAATTTTAGATTTTATTTTTATTTAAATTATTTATTTTGATTAATAAATAAATTTAATTTTTTTTATCTATATATACATATCAAGGTCTCGCAGGGTTCAAACTCTTGATCTCATACATTTTAACTTATTTATTTTTTATTAATTATAAATTTAATGAAATTAGTTAAAATTAGGGCTTGTTTGTTTATGAATTAGAGCATTTTGTCAAAATATTTTAGCAAAATAGCTTTTGGGAAGTGGGTTGGGGAATGTATTTTGGGTGGTAGTTGGAAAATGAGTTGGGAGAAAATTATTTATTTATTTGTGTTTTAGGAGGGAATAAGATATCATATCAATAAGTTTTTTATTGGGTTGGTAGGATGAAATTGACATTTTAAAATTACTATTGTTAGTATGATATTTTTAGATCTTATATTTATTTTTAAATTATTTATTTTAGTTAATAAATATTTTTTTTATATTTAATAAATATATTCAACTTAATCTAATTAAATTATTTTAGATATGATTATTTTTTAATATTATTGACATGTAATTTAAAAACAAAATCATATTAATTAAGAGATGGATTTGATTTTTATTTTTATTTTATAATTAATAAATATGTTTACTTAAATTTGATTAAATTACTTTAGATATGTTGATGATTTTAAATTTTTATTTTTTTAGTTCAACTTCAATTAAAAGATTATTTAATATTTAAAAAATTATTAATAAAATTATTTAAATTTATTTTGAGTAATTTAAATATATTGAAGTTAAACCCCCATGTTAAAGTTACAAATAAGTCTAGGGGTATTTTTGTTTGAAAAATAATCAATACAACTTTTGAAGGATATTTTTAAATTTTAATATAAAATTTCAACCGATGTCTACAAATTTGTTAAGGATGCTAATAGTTCTTCAAAAATTTAATTAAATATATGGGGATAAAATATAATTTTATTAAACGTATAACTATATTACTAAGTGTATATTACAACGTCATAAGTATTTCAAAATTTTCAACTATATTAAAGTTATATAAGTTGATCAATTTCAAAACAATTTGCGTTAATTAAGTGTAGAAATTTTTTAAAAAATGCATGTTCAAATCATCCACATCAATATATTATTAGTACAGAATATTTTAATTTTTAAAATGAAATTAATCACAGATAAAAACTAAAGTTTTTAGAATTTATAAATAATTTTTCTAGAATCTTTTTGTTTTAAAACAATGTCCTAATAAATAATAATAAAGAATAGAATTAAATTTTTAACCCTCATAATAATACGTCATAATTCATCTTATAACATAAGATAAAACAAATAAATTTTTGTATATACTAGTTATACACAAAATGGAGGGCTGAGCTAAAATTTGGAGGGAATAAAAAACTAATAGGAGAATTCATTTTTGGAGGGAAACTTATTTTTTGAAGGAAATATAATATGTAGACCAACTAATTCTTAAGAACAACTTATTCAAGTTTATGAAAGTTAATAATTATTACATTTAATAATATACTCTAAGTTAATACTTTCTTTACACTATATTAGATCTCAAAAATTATCTTCATTTTAGCAATTTATATAGTAAAACATACACACAATTAACATATAGATATCTATAAGTTATAAAAATCTTTAACTGGCCAATACAACGATTAAAAAATGAAATGTAACATTAACAGGCCTAACTTCAGGGACCGTTTTCTTTTCATTAAGTACTATGATAAACTAAATTTCTTTATTTTCTTTTGCTATTTAGGTATGTAACCTTTAACTATTTATTTTAAGGAGTTTTTAGAATTTTTCTAAAAGAATATTGTAATAAATTATAATAAAAAATTAAATTCTTAAGCACCAAAATTTATAAGTCCAAATTATATGTTATTTAACTACTTTAACTATAGTAGAAGTCATTTAATAATTTAAAAATTATATGTCAATTCATTATATAATCTAAGATAAAAGAAATTAAGTTTGCTATAAATTATGTACACAAAAAAATGGAGGAGCTAAAATTTAGAGGAATTGAAAAAATGAAGAGAATTCATTATTAGAGGGAATCAAATTTTTGGAAGAAATCAAGTTAAATTATTATATCAAACTAATAATAAAACAATTGTTAAGTTTTTTATGGGCCAAATTTTGGAGGGAATACAAAGTTGGAGGGAAACAAAATTGCATTGCCATCGAAATTTAGTATCAAAAAACAATTGGTTACAATTCGTATTTAGCCAACTTTTGAATCAAGGAAATTTTGGCGGGAATATAAATCAATATTACATACACTCGGTAAGCAAGGAAATTGTTACCATTGCTAAAGCCCAATTCTTAAAAAGAGATTAGTTCAAACCCTCAAGAAAGTCTAATTTACTAATTAACAATAAAATTGGTCAAGCCAATTTAATAAAAAAGAAGTTGGTGAAGCCCAATTAACTAAAGTTTTTAATCAATGTGAAGACTAATTCATGAAGAAAGCCTAATTTACTAATGTTCTGAAAAATGGGTCTTAATAATAATTAAAAAAAAAATTGGTGAAGCCCAATTAGCCAAATTTATAAATTATGTCGAGACTGTCAATGAGAATGCCCAATTTACTAACTGAAAAATTACGAAGCTCGATTAAAAAGAAAAAAAGTTGGTGAAGTGTAAATTGATGTGAAGCCCAATTCACTTAAAAAGTTGTCAAGCCCAATTATAAAAAAAAAAAAAAAAGGTAATTAGGTGAAGCCAAATTAACCAACTCTTGAAACTAAGAAATAGACCAACTATTACATAAAGTCCAATTCACTAATTTATAATTAAAAACATTAATAAAGTAATTCCTAATTGAAGTATAATTCACCAATTTATTAAAAAAATTGGTGAAACACAATTATTAATTAAAAAAATTGAAAGAGCACAATAACTAATTTTTAAATTATTATGATAAAAAGTTGGTGAAATCTAATTCTTAGACAAATCCCAATTAACCAATTCACTATAAATTTTGGTGAAGCTCAATTTTTAAAAATAGATTAGAGAAAACCAATTAACCAATTCTTTAAGTTAATGTCAACCCTAATTCCTAAACAAAGAATAATAATTCCCTGAAAAATTGATGGACCCAAATTAATAGAAAATAAGTTGGTAAAACTCAATTAATTAATTCTTTAAATTAATATTAAGTGCAATTCTTAAACAAATAAACTAATTTACTATAAAACTGATAAACTCCAATCAATAGAACAAAAGTTGCTAATGCCCAATTAATTTATTTAGTCAAAATTTGGTCAAGCTTATTTCTCAAGATGAAAGCCTCATTCACAAGTTAGTCCACTTGTAATTTGTTCATCATCAAATTCTTAGAAGAAAAAAAAAAAAAAACTCAATAATTTATTCACTAAAATTTTTGCTCATGCTCAATTCCTTAAAGAAAGCCAACAAATCATTTGGTCAATTCAAATTTGTTGAAGACCAACTCTTAAAACAAAACCCAAATCACCAATTAATTCACTATAAATTTAGTCAAACTTATTTCTTAAATGACAGCCCAACTCAAAAATTATCTACTATAAATTTGTTAAACCCCAAACTTTAAAAGAATTCTAGTTCAACAAATAATTCACAAAAAAATTGTAACGCTGAATTTGTAACACCCCTAAAATTCAGTATTTTCGGAAATAAGGATTTAAAAATTAAGAGATTTATTGATCGAATTTTAGGGCTTGAAAAAAAATAATAAAAAGGATTCAATTGCAAGAAATTGGAAACTTATGGGGTTGGATTGCAATTTGAGAAGACTTGATTTGGGCCATTTTTATAAGCTTAGGGGCTTGCACGGTATTTTTCTAGTCAACTAGGACCTATATTCTATTTTAATTACTTAAGGACTTAATTGATTTAACTTAATATAGACTAAGGACTAAATTGTAATTATTAAAAATTAGATTTTATGAAATCTGCAATTCTTCTTCTTCTTCTTCTTCTTCTTTCTTCTCCTCCACCTGTGACCACTACTTCATCCTGGTGATCTTCCACAGCGACCACATTTCACCAAACCAAATCGATCGAATCACTTCTCTTAACTCCAGCTACACTCGCACACCAACATGCACAACTGAATCCCACTCCGATGAGCCACCACAAGAGAGATCGAGAACAAGTTTCATGGCGGGCAAGTGGGTTTCTCATTTTTCGGCAACCAACTTTAACTCCAAGGAATGGTTTGGGCAGTACTCGACAGAGAGAAAAACGTAGGGGCATTGCATGACGGTGAAATGCAGCAGCGGTGATAGGAATTGGTGATCGGAACACGGTGGTGAAGACCCATTTTGAAGGCTGTTGAGCTCGGTTGAGGATGCTATAGGCCGTGAAACTTGAAACTGAAGGCGGCATTGGATTTAGGAGCTCCAGAGGAACATTTTGGTGGTGACCGCAAGATTTTTCGGCAACGCTCCAGCGGTGCTCCGATGACCATGAACCGATTTCTTCTCCTTGTTCCGACAATTGCAGTCGTGCTCTTGGTTTGTGATTTCGAGGCCTATATAAGCCATTTGGGTAATAGAGGGTTAAGAATTAAAGCTTTAATTAGGTTGTATCTTATTATATATATAATGCATATGTTGTACTTTCCTAATTTAGCTTGTATTTATGCCAAGAATGAGAATGTTAGAATGATAGGTATATATATATATGTGTGTGTGTGTGTGTGTAATTCCTAATATATATGTGTGTGTAATTCCTATGCAAGGAAAATATTCAATTTGTGGACCCGGACATGTCATGCTAAATGCCAAAATTAGGATTTAATAAATATTGACTAAGGATTATGTAATGTGAGACTAAGTGGCATTTGATTAGGATTAGTTATGCAGGAATTGAGGACTAGTTTATGTTATGATATTGAATTGATATGAAAATCGGGATTATTTTAGCAATAATTTACCTTATTAGCCATTTTGGGCCGATAGTTACGATTAAGTTCTAAGACTATCATGTTAATCAAGATGTTAGTAATTTTGGATTAATGATAAGCATGATAGTAGTTATTACGGGTTATTAGGGTTGTATAGGGATTCTAATTTTGAACCTATTCTTTTGGATTAGGTAATGTGGAATTGGAAGCCACTGACTTATAGGCTGCAAATTGTGATTTGCACTTTAAGACTACGAGGTGAGGATCTGCCAATCTGGCACCTTTTCTTAACTATATGTTATTTGTTATAAGCCCCTGTGTGGGTTTTCTGTTTCTGTACCGTAATCTTATTGTTCAAAATTTGAATTGTGGTTGAAAATCGATTTGTTCTTCGTTATTTGATTTGAACACCCATATGAGGGTTATCTTTGATACCGATTTTGTTTTCTGATTGTCCTAGTACCCAGAACTTTCTTTACATTGTCAGAATTCTGTCCCTTATACCCTGCAGCCCTGCTGGCTGTCCCCATATAACTTGCTAGCTTCGTACAAGTCTGTTATTTATTAAAGGGATCTTGTCAATCTATTGTTCTATTATGTTACATTGTTGCCGTATGTTATGAACCCTAAACGGCCTTGCCGGCTATTGTACATTATTGGTTCAACTACATATCTGTCATAATCATACTGAATGTTTAAAGGTGAAACTTATATCTATTGGCATTACATTATACTACAACATGGGATGCCATGGGCCAGATATCACCCGGAGGGATGCCACGGGGTGGATTTGGGCTCGGGGCTAGGTTCGAAAAGACGGCCTGGCGGTATGGATCGATGGTGATAGGTTTGTCGGCTAGTACCCACATACGATCCTGACTTACAGGTAGCTTAGGTGCTGTCCCGAGAGGGGGTGCTACAAAGGTGGTATAAGAGCCTAGGTTATCGATGATCTAGGTGTTGAACACTATTAGAATTTATAGCTAACTCGTGTTTAGGTTAGTTAGGGTTTGAACTTTGAGTGTTTGATTTTCATTGAAAGGTTTTATAAGATTCAGGAGAATTGGGAATGAATTTAAATAGTCTAATGCTAATGAAACAAATTTTGTGACTTCTATATTGTGGGATAGCTGACAATTATAGGGGAGGAGTAAGGAGTCCTTCGAGGAAAGGATTGAGGTTTAGAACAAGTGAAAGCGAGCTTGCTAAGGATGTATCAGATACTCAAGGATAGGTTATGCGATTAGTCTGAGTCGCTCATGTAAAGTTGAGTAGAGTTAGCCCATTAGAGATCGATATTGGGTTTTAAAGGCTACCTTTTGGAGAAGCTTGTGAAAGACATTGAATGGGAAGGAGAACGAGTTAGGGTAACAGAGGCTCAAGTACAAGGACTTCGTGCCATATGAGTCCAAATGGGGAAGGATATAAAGGATAACTCAAATGATGAGTAAGGATCATTCTGAGAAGGTACATAGTGCCAGAAGATGATTACTTTGAGGTGAACGAATTCTTGCTAATTGCATACGAATAAAAATTTGGTTATGTGAGTATGCAAGAAAAGGATTAATGTGGGCAGCAATATATGTAAGAATTACATGACGTTTTGGCTTATGCAAAAATAGGAATCTGAAAGTGTGTCTAAAGGTAAAGGGTGACATGACGGAAACATAAATATGATAGATAGAAAGTTGTTAAGAAAAAGAGTATTTGACGCACATATACAGTTATGGCCCATATAGTATGATTATGTTGACAAGAGGTATAAAGATATGAAATTGAGACCATAGGCTATAGAAATTAAGAAATAATCAATCACAAAAGGATACATTTTTGGGACAACTAGAATATGATCTAATAATCTAAGAATGTCAAGCTTGGGGCTCTTTGAATTTCGAAAAGGTGAAATTTGGAGAAATAACTCACGTTTAGACATACTTTGTGAGATTTTAGAACTTTAAGTTGAAGACTCTCCTGAACAAAGTCGCATTTGATGATTTAAAAGGTTATACAAATAGATTAATATTGGGTAAATTTGTATGGTGTGACTTGAACGATATAGTTATCGGGAGATTGGTTGTTGGTAATAATGAGATTATAAGAAATCATTGAAGAAATCAGACAAGTGAAACTGGACTGAGCAATAAGGAGCAATTGAGGGCGCTTGCACTAGAAATATTCTGTGGGAAGAATTGAAGGTGATAAGGTCTTAGTTCTCCCCTGCTAGTAGACCTGGGGACAGAAAGATTTATGGTATAAACTTAGTGCAATGGAAGGACGTATCTTATAACACTATTAATGAGCAAATAATGTTAGTAATCTTAGGAGTACAACAGAAACCATATAAAGGATAGCCATGAGGAATCTCTAGAGTTTCATCCCTCTTCGATCACCAAATGGATCAAATAAGTAAAACGTAAGGGCTTGGACTAAGGACTGACATTTGGAGTATCAAGTAACTTGATGACTAAAAAAAATAAGTATCTGCTTATTTTTCTTAGGAGGCATCTTGCATTACTGATAAGAATTAGTAGAACAGTAGTAAGAGCTCGATAAAACCCATCAAGTTGAGAGCAGAGATATCATTTAAGAGTTAAAAAGAGAAATTCTTGCTGATTGTGTATGAAATGGTAAATATTCTTTGGGTCACCCTAAGATTGACAAATGTTTTGGCTTTGAAATGAAATTAAATCTTCAGTGGTTGGCAGAATAAGTAAAGGATAAGTATAAGTATCACGACAATAGGAAGAAATAGCTATATTATATATGTGTTTAAGCCATGATCTCGCGAACATTTAAGGAAACAATTTTATCAAGGTTATAGATAATTAAGTATGACCCGAAAATATAACAAGTACAAGTTCTTAGGGTTCTTCTGATTGGTATCAATAAGTGCATTGATGATATCAACTAAGGAAATGCTAAAATGCATATATGCTTTGTGAAGGAAATTTGGATATACAAGGATAATCTCATACACCTTAGGAATGTACAACTTATTATGTAGGTTAGCATAATAAGTTTGAATAATAAGTTTGAACTTGACTATTTCTTAGTGTAGCTAGTATGTAAGTGTGAACTTGTGGTGTCAATAGCTGTATGTGGTTGTAGTGGTTTTGTGGGCTCTTGGAAAACCCCCCTTAAGTATTGAGATGATAGGTGATTGAGGCAATAAGGAACAAGAATGTTATAAGTACCAATGCTACTTAAAGTTTAGACATTGTGAATTAGGATTGCCAAGATGATGGTTGGGCACAGATTATATCCAGTTTAAAGTCGAGGAAGTAGAAATGGAGCCAAATACCTAGAGGTATTCCTAAAAAAAGTGAACTCATCACCCCCACCCCATGTAGAAATATTAGTTGACCTTCTGCGGGGACTAGAATCTTCTTTAAGCTGGAATTGAAGCAAGAGTAGTACCAATTGAAGGTTAGAAAAGACCATATAAAGCACTTACGCATGGTTTTTAGAACCTTGAGAGAGCATAAGTTCTAGGCTAAATTTAGTAAGTACGAACTTTGGATAAATAAAGTGGCTTTTCTTGGATATATCGTATCCCGAGATGGGGTAGAGGTTGAGTCCTCTAAGATAGAGGCGATAGTCAACTAGAAAAGACCAAAAAACGTGATAGAAGTTCATAGTTTTCTGTGTCTTGTCGGCTATTGTGAAGACTGTGCAGCACTTATCTAAATAGCTGACTCATTGACTAAAGTAACTCAATAAGGTCAATCATTTGACTAAAATGAGGATCTGAACATAAAACAGCATGATGGATTGAAATTCTAGAAGATTATTACTCTTCCATCACCGATCACCCGAAAAGGCGAATAAAGTAGCCAATGCCTTGAGCCGAAAGGCTAGAATAGCTCACTTACTGGAAGTAGAAGCATCAAAAAGCCTAAAAACAGGTGTCATGTTGAAATTGAAGGAAAGTTGATCCTTCTGGAGAGTCTGAGTGCAATACCGATATTCAAGGTATACTTCTATTCTGTAAGAAAACATGTGTGCAGAAGAAATGGAAGAAAGATTGTTAGATAAGGCACACTAGTCAAGATATACAACGTATTCGAGAGGCATGAGGATGTATTAGGACGTGAAGAAGTAATCGTGGCAGAATGCAATGAAGAGAGGATGTAGATCGACAGACCGAATCTATTCATTTTCTGTCTGTCGGAACAGTACTCGAATGAGAATCTGGGGACCAAATTCTTTTAGGGGGGGGAAGTCTGTAACACCTCTGAAATTCAGTATTTTCGGAAATAAGGATTTAGAAATTAAGAGATTTATTGATCGGATTTTAGGGCTCAAAAAAATAATAAAAAGGATTCAATTGCAAGAAATTGAAAAGTTTTGGGGTTGGATTGCAATTTGAGAAGACTTGATTTAGGTCATTTTTATAAGCTTTCTGCTTGCATGGTATTTTTCTAGTCAACTAGGACCTATATGCTATTTTAATTACTTAAGGACTTAATTGATTTAACTTAACATAGACTAAGGACTAAATTGCAATTATTAAAAATAGGATTTTATAAGATTTGCAATTCTTCTTCCTTTTTCTCTTCCACCCACGACCACCACTTCACCCCGGCGATTTTCCACCAGCGACCACTTTTCACCAAACCAAACTGACCAAATCACTCCCCTTAACTTTGGCTACACTCGCACACCACCATGCATGGCTGAATCCCACTCTAGCGAGCCACCGCGAGAGAGACCGAGAACAAACTTCACGGCGGGCAAGTGGGTTTCTCATTTTTCGGCAACCAACTTCAACTCTAAGGGGTGGTTTGGGCAGTACTCGACAGGGAGAACACCGTGGAGGCATTGCATGATGGTGAAACGCAGCGGTGGTGATAGGAAATGGTGATCGTAGCACGGTGGTGAAGACCCATTTTGAAGGCTGTTGAGCTCGGTTAAGGGTGCTACAGGCCGTGAAATTTGAAACTGAAGGCAGCATTGGATTTAGGAGCTCGAGAGGAACATTTTGGTGGTGACCGCAAGATTTTCTGGCGGCTGCAGACGGCGACAGAGCTTCAGCAGTGCTCTGGCGACCCTGAACCGATTTCTTCTCCTTGCTCCGATGATCACAGTGGTGCTCTTGGTTTGTGATTCTGAGGCCTAGATAAGCCATTTGGGTAATTGAGGGTTAAGAATTAAAGCTTTAATTAGGTTGTACCTTGTTATATATATAATGCATATGTTGTACTTTCCTAATTTAGCTTGTATTTATGCCGAGAATATGAATGTTGGAATGATTGGTGTATATATATATATATGTGTGTGTGTGTGTGTGTGTGTGTGTGTGTGTAAAATTCCCATGCAAGGAGAAATGTTCAATTTGTGGACCCGTACATGTCATGCTAAATGCCAAAATTGGGATTTAATAAATATTGACCAAGGATTATGTAATGTGAGACTAAGTGGCATTTGACTAGGATTAATTATGCAGGAATTGAGGACTAGTTTATGTTATGATATTGAATTGATATGAAAATCGGGATTATTTTAGCAATACTTCACCTTATTAGCTATTTTGGGCCGACAGTTATGATTAAGTCCTAAAACTATCATGTTAATCAAGATGTTAGTAATTTTGAATTAATGATAAGCATGATAGTAATTATTACGGGTTATAAAGGTTGTATGGGGATTCTATTTTTGAACCTATTCTTTTAGATTAGGTAACGTGGAATTAGAGGCTACTGACTCATAGGTTGCAAATCATGATTTGCATTTTAAGACTATGAGGTGAGGGTTTGCCAATCTAGCACCTTTTCTTAACTATATGTTATCCGTGATAAGCCTCTGTGTGGGTTTTCTGTTTCTATACCGTAATCCTATTGTTCTAAATTTGAATTGTGGTTGAAATCTGGTTTGTTATTCGTTATCTGATTTCAACACCCATGTGAGGGTTATCTTTGATACCAATTCTGTTTTTTTTATTGTTCTAGTGCCCAAAACTTTCTTTACATTGTCAGAATTCTGTCCCTTGTACCCTGCAACCTTGCTGGCTGTCCCCATATAACTTGCTAGCTTCTTATAAGTTTATTATTTGTTAAAGGGATCTTGTCGATCTATTATTCTGTTTTGTTATATTGTTGCCTTATGTTATGAACCCTAAACGGCCTTGCCGACCAGTGTACATTATTGGTTCAACTACGTATCTGTTATAATCATACTGAATGTTTAAAGTTGAAACTTATATCTGTTGGCATTACATTATACTAACCTATTGGACGCCACGGGCCGGATATCACTCGGAGGGACACCATGGGGGGGATTTGGGCTCGAGGCTAGGTTCGAAAAGACTGTTGGGCGGTACGGACCCGATGGTGACAGGTCTGTCGGCTAGTACCCACATACGATCCTGACTTATAGGTAGCTGGGGGTAGTGAACTGTGAGTGGCGGGATTTGGCATGTAGTCAATCATGCCAATAAAAGAAAGTTATTACCTGCCGAGCTGAGTGCTCAAGCAATGGAGCGATAAGGAAATTTTGTTTATACTGTACCAACATCCGGTATTAGCAACTATAGATTAATTTGGGAGTAATAAGGATGGAATGACCAACAGTCTAAAATAGTTAATATCATGCGTACTTTGCACAATGTTGATTCATGTTGAAACTTTTATTGTTATCGAACTGTCTTTGATTGTTGTCTATCATTTTCCTTCTTGTTGTTATGAAGTTGTTCATCGATAATTGTACCTCATTGACTTTCCTTTTAAATCTTATTATTTTCTTTTCCCTCACTAAGTCCTTAGGACTTACCCTCTTATTGTTAATTGTCTTCAAACAGGTCAAACTGAGAAGCAGAGGCATGTTTTAGATGAGAGTGATTTTGTAATAGGTTAGGTGTTACTGTTGTTCATATAAGTCAACTAATCAAGACAACTATTTGAAGAGTGTTATGAGAATGTTTGTATGAAACTTAAGATACTGGATATGTACGTATTTTATGTTATGAACTGATCTTTTGGGATAAATGAATTATTTTCCGTTGAGTTGGATTATGATACTTGAGTTGTATATATTATGCGTTATGGAATGATCTTTTGGATTAGTGTGATTGTTTTACCTTTGAGATGGTTAAATTACAGGTTTCTTAGCTATTATTTGAACTATATTTTAGATTAAATTGGTGGCACTTCAGCTTGGGTGATGTCTCGAGAGGGGGTGCTACAGAATTCTATAATGAAATTAGTCCAATGAAGCAATTCTTTCACTTTAAATTTGTTCAAGCCCAATTCTTATAATAAGGTATAACTCACTAATTAAAACTTTGGTCAAGTCCAATTATAAAACTAAGTCAAGCCCAATTAACAACTTCTTTGAATTATTGTGAAACCTATTTCTTGAACTAAAGCCCAACTCACAAAGTATGGGTGCAAGTAACAAAAATAATTGTTACCATTGTGTACAATTGAATTTTGGAGGAAATAAATTTCTAGAGGGAAAATTAAATTAACTTTAATAACCAGACATTTTGTTACAATATAATTTATTTGT
Source organism: Jacaranda mimosifolia (assembly GCA_018894105.1). Taxonomy (NCBI): domain Eukaryota; kingdom Viridiplantae; phylum Streptophyta; class Magnoliopsida; order Lamiales; family Bignoniaceae; genus Jacaranda; species Jacaranda mimosifolia. Next base: position 5,835,446 of record CM032123.1, read on the forward strand.
AACAAACATTTTCCTGTTACAATATGTATCCAATTTTGTTACAAATAAAATTTTCTAAATGGCTAAAATATTATATGTGACAAAATGACATTTTCCATAACGAATATTTATTTAGTTACAAAGCATAAAAAATCTAACGTAACAAATATTACTTAAAGGTAACAAGATTTTTATTTTTTTACTCAAGATAAGCATTTTTGTAACAAACATTCAACTTTGTTATGATAAATACAACATTTGCAACAAAATTTACCTTCATTACAAAAGATTTTGTTACATGAAATGCAATCTTTTGTAGTGTAAATAGACACCCAATCTATTACAAAACTTTATACGCTAGCCACTCGGCAAGCCTCGAGCCCTCTAATCTCCTTCAGATCCTATCTGAGAAGGAAACAAGAAATAACAGGAGAGGGTAAGTCCTAAGGACTTAGAGGGTGTTTGGCTAAGCTTATTTAAAACATCTTATAAGCTCATATGTTTTGTAAGATGTTTTTTAAGCTTATAAGATGTTAGATCTTATTTTTAAAATAAGTTGATGAAGTGTTTGGATAAAATAAGATTTTGGAGCTTGTAAGATATTAATAATAGCAATTTTGTAATTAAAATGGTTAAAAATAAACTTATAAACTCTTTTTTAAAAAAAATTATTAAACACTTTTTATCCATTTGTAAGCTCTTAAACATCTTATAAGATGTTTTAAGAAGCTTATAAGCATATCCAAACACCCTCTTAGTGAGGGGGGTGCAAAAGAAGTCATGGAAACTGTTGAAAGTAAAACTAGTAATAAGCAAAGTACTGATAAGCAGGGATCCAAATAACAGGACATGCAATAGTTTATAACATAAAATATTGATATAACAAAACACATGTGATACAAAATTTGGCAGATTGTTGGCAATTCCGACCTTATTGCTCCCAAAACAAAACATAACATAAACAATAACACATACTACAAATATAACATAGCATAAATGGTAACATGGTGTACGAATATAACATAACAAATTTTCCTTATTACTTGGTTACCTAAGCACTCGACTTGGTAGACGTGTGGCATGGCTGGCCACATGCCAGATCCCACCACTTGTAGATAACTATCTCCAATTATTTGCAAGTCAGGATCTTTAGGGGGTACTAGTTGGGAGACCAGCCACAGTTGGTCCATACCTCCCAATTGTTTTTTCAGACCTAGTCCCGTGCCTAACCCGACTCTTTGCATCCCATTGGGAGGTAAACCCCTCAGGAGCATCCTCAAGGTGACTTAATATAATGTTAACAGATAAATTTCAAAATAACTAGTCAGAAACATATATGTGAACATATCAAAACGGTACGGTCAGTAAAACATGAAACGGCAAAGCTATATAAATAGCATACAGAACGATTTAACTAGTAATATGAAACAAAATTGGTTGGCAAGACCCAAAATATCAATAAGTCTATGGAAAACCAATAAAGCTATAGGTTATATGGGACAGAATAACAGATAATATAATAGGAGTTCTGGGCACCAGAACAAGAACAATCAAATTCAGCAAATGGACATAAGGAATTCAAACATTGAAAATCATTCACTTCCTAGAAGAAAGATAAGCTTTACCCTTACCTTAAAACTCCAAAGAGGTGCAATCATGTCTTACGGTCCTAGAGACCCTAACTCCTCATCACCTATTCTAATAAAATGTATTTAAATGTCAAACGTTTGCACCGTATCCTTTAAATAATAACTAAATTATTTATGCCTTAACATCGGGTGTTCCTAATTACAAGGCATATTTACCTAATCCAAGTTCTCGCACCATTTTGGATACAGCAATTCAAGCTAGAATATTCCAATTATCTGAATTATTCTGACAAAAATCATCATGCTTCCAACTAATATGATATTTAGAGGTTTGGTTTTGAAAATAACGCATGGTTAACATATTAATCATGCTAGTGTCATTACAGTATTAACGAAGGATTTATTTGTTCTGAGACGATGATCATTTCTTAAGTTAATAGCCTAAGCTTATGTATAATAATTCAACCAAATTGTAAGAAATAATTAATCCTTGCAACATTACACAAAGTTAGGCTTGATTACACTGGTTAACTTAATTAACGATAATTATGTTCTAATTATCGATCCGAGCCCACTAGTGTTGTACATATCTTATATATCCAAATATTTCGGCTCGAAATTATAAATCTTATCTTGATCATTTCAACCCATACTTACAATTTGGTGCAATTAACTTAAACTAACATCGGTAATTATCTTAACATTTTAATCGAATTACTATTAGAAGACATTTAACTACTTAAATAGAATTTTACTTATAATCTCGAATGTAATATTCTAAGCCAATAATTTCTAAAGTTATATCACACTTACGAATTTTACATGTTTTCCTAATAATAATCAATCTTCGAACATCACACAATTTAGATTTCTCCATTACATCAATTAACTTAATTTAATGATAATTAGCTTCTAGCTAATGATCCGAATCCACATATCATTTTATTAAAATCACATACAACCATTTCAGTCCATAATCATAATTTTGGTCCATTCAACCTATATTTACATCAGAATTTATGTTGACAATTCAATCAGATTAAATCGGGAATCAAATTATCTGATTAATCAGTGTTTTACCCGATCGACCAAGTTTGGAGTCAATTCACAGTGCCAAACCTATCCGCATGCACTTAGATCATCGCCTGAAACAATATGCCTTTCAACCACTAGAGCACCATCGTGCGCTACCATCGGAACTAGGAGGTGGACCCACCAATTGACTCACTTTACACATCTGACAAAAGCCCTCAATCAATTTTGGAGTTTTCTACTATCTTGCCGATCAGTTGAGCCAAACACTGCCGCCGCGCCACCACTAAGTTTTTCTTCAATTAATCCTTTATCTGTTTTCGGTTTGCTAAATTGAAAATACCATCTTCTTCCTCTCGCCGAGCCTGTCGAAACCCACATCTTAGTTGCTATCAACAACTACCGGGATGGTTGCACTCGCCACCTCCACCATGAGCTCCATTCAGGTTGCAAATTCCCGGTACCTTGGTGGTCGGTTTCAAGTGTTTTGGGTATGGGCATGTTCATTGTGAAGAAAGGAAGGGAATGGCTAGTTTGGTTTTGGGTTTTCACCGTTGCTAAAGTGGAATCACCGAAAAGGATAGCTATGGTTGCATGGAGAAAATTTGAGGAAAGGGTGCTTTGCTATTTAAAAAGTAATTTCTTGAAATTACAAATTTGACCCCAAAACTTTCCTTTAGTTTTTCAATTGAATTCTTCAGTTCTTTGAGTGCCTCACATTGGCACACCTAATTTTAGTTTGCAATTGAGCCTTGGAACAAGTTAATGCCTGAAATTGACCTAGTTGACCTAAATTTTTTATAGATTGACCCCCCAAAACTTTTAAATTCTTACAATTAAATCTTTTTCTATTTACATTTTGACCCCCAATATATTTTTTAAATGAAAATTTTGATTTTTAAATTTTACTTTCTCTAATTATAAATTTAGGGGTGTTGCAATCCTCCCCCTCTTAAAAGAATCTGGTTCTCAGATTCTCATCTTCACTCGGAAGAATTTCAGTTAATACTAGCACATAAATTACTCTCGTTCCCATGTTGCCTTGATCACATACTAATTCTTTCATTGTCACAATATACTTTCTCTAATCCCTAATGAAGTTTATTTTGCTAAGATATCAGAAATCTCTTCTTTTGGGTTCTTCCCAACATCAACCTAACCATTTTTACTAAGGCACTTGGTGCTACCATATATTTCTAGGATCGTCTACTAATTTCATAACCCATGGTTCTGTTGTCAATCATTACTTAAAGTTTTCTTGATTTACACAATTGAGCTTATAGGAAGTAAATTAAACTATCCCGAAAATGAGCTTTAAACCTCTTTGGTGATTCTATCAAATCATGGAGCGCTTAATGCTTTTTTTCTATTGGGTGAACCTCATACACATTGTCACAAATCATTTTTATACTTAAAAAGGTTCTCTATTTCACCCTACTAGAATACATGCTACTATTTATGAGATCACAAAACCATTATGGCAATAAACAATCATTAACACAACAAGCTCATATTTACATGATATTTACATTAGGGAGTAGCCAAGTTCAAACTTAACCTGCCGACATTTCATAACAAGTCATACATTTCCATGCAGCTAACTACAGGTTCACAAAAACTATACATACTAAATACAGTCATGAAAAATCCATCTGCTGCTTCTTAGGTTCTATCTGGGAAATAAGGCCAAGAATATGTGGAATCAGACTATCTTCTAATGTTCAAGAAACTTAGATAGTACCCTCAATGACCTATTTCCCTTTATCCTTTTGAGCACTTGAGGTTGACTGCTTGCTTGTAGTGTAATCTTGGATGAGATGTTGATCGCTGCCACATGCAATGCACTTTCCTAGACTTTTCCTAGTAGTTAGACTCTTCATGATTCGAACCACTACAAAATCCACAAATCTTCCTTGGCGTTCCAAATTAGACTTTCAGCCGTTTCTTGCCTGAACCACTTTCCCTGCTAGTAGCGATCTTAAGTTTAAAAGCTTTCCCTCACTTGCCCTTACTCTTATTTGCATATACCTTAAGGGGTTCTTGCTCTACCCGCGAAGCTCTCTCTAAGGTTTCCTTGAAATTAGATTGTTCGTAAGGCGTAAGGGTCTGTCGTATTTCTGATCTTAATCCTTTAACAAATTTCTCAGTCCTACATGATTCTTTTCTTAATATCTGGGGGCGTACCAAACCAATCTACTAGATCTAGCTTTATACTGCCATATTGTCATATCCCCGTCGGTAAGACCCTCAAATTCTTGTCTCTGGGCATCTCTCACTTCTCGTGGTATGAATCTATCCATAAATTCCTATATGAAGTTTTTCCATGTACAAGGTATTTTTTTATATTCCCATTGTTGACTTACCAAGGTCCACCATTGACTAGCAGCTCCTTGCAATAGATAGACGAAAAATATAAGTTTGAGGTCATCCAAATAAACTAACATCTAGAAAATATCTTCAATCTCTCTGATCCAAGCTTTTGCCTTTTGGTGATCCGATTCACCCATAAACATTGGGGGCAGAACTTAAGGAGATGTGCTAGAGTTTCAAACTTTGGAGGCTCTTCGCTTCTCTTAGGGTTATCTAATTGACCTTGTTGCTTATGTAATTGCATGAATTACTGCCACATTGCAACCATCTGTTTCATGATCTCTTCTCTCGCTGTTGAATACACATATAGGCCTTGTATCCTTTTCTCAACACTTATTGGATGTCTTCTTTCCAAAGTATCCTCTTCCAGATTTTCTCGACCAGCTGAATGTATTGGGGTTAGTTTTTGTGACGCCATTTGGTAAGTTGAAAGGCTTTTTAGTTGTGTAGACTACACTTATCTGTAATAATTAAATAAGATGTTTGTCAATTAACATCTAATCATTCCTAGTTCTTATTGTGCAGGATTCAAGATATATACACAATTTTTTTTATAAAAACTAGACATATCAGAACTTGATCAATTTCTCGGTTAGTATCAACATTAGATGTTCCCTCTTTTCTTGCTTTTATCCTTCCAATATGGTGTCTATAAGATGTTTGCTAACCTAATTGATAGCCTGGTGTTTGACATCATTGAGGTTCAACGTATACTTATGTTGGCGTCTACAGTAATTGCTCTGAAAGTATTCTCATTAGGTATAGTTATATATATGTATGTATCTAGTGGCATTTTCTCTATTCTCTTTCCTTTTCTATATCCCTTAGAATCATCTTTCCTCCCTGTAGGTCTTCAAACTTTATATGTTTTCTATTTATCTTTAGATTTACTATTTGAAGGAGTCTTGAAAGGTATTAACTGGAAGAACCCAACAATTTTTGTACCTTTGATATGTTTTTTGGCCATATTTGATTGCTTATAGCCTTAATTTTGATAGAATTAACCCTTAAATGCTCGTGATGCCAAACACGGATATAGCATATTTCATTCTTCAATTCCAAGTAATTTAAAAATTCCTAACAAGATCACTATAAATCAATCCCAAGTGTTCAGATGATTCTCTATGTATCATATTTGCAATTTCTGTAAGAGCTTGAGTCGGCCATTATAGCATCATCTCAATTTATAATATCTATTTTATAAGTAGAAGATAGTTCTCAACCCATCTCTTTCCCGAATTTCTATTTTATTGTAGCACTTCTTTAACTTTGATCTTAAACAACCTTAGTACTTGTATTAGGTTAAATAGCTCATGAGGACAAAGGCATCTTAGTTCCCAAACTCGATGAGTTCTTTTCAAGCTCTTACTATTATTCTACCAATCCTTATTAGTGGTATAAGATCCCACCTAAAGTACGCAGATACTTAATTCCTTTGTTCATCAAATTATTTTGAACCTCAAATTGCACCCTATTGCTCAGTCTGTGCCCTTATGTTCCACTTGTGTGATCCTTTCAATGATTTCTCATGTAACCATGTCATTCAAATCACACCATCATTCTATTCTTTAAGTTCTTTATTCTTAGTCGATTATCCTTACGTTGATTATCAATCACCTTGCAATCTTTATAGACTCTCTCTCTACCAATTTTGTACCCTTACTTCTTAAGGAATCGTAGCCTATGCCTGGTGCTACATCTTCTTTCCCATAATTCCTATTAAAACTCTAAGTTTTATATCCTTATCTAGTGTTCTCTTTCAGATTTTGTACTGATCACATATCCCACAACTAGTTTTAAGCCATTTTCCTCAGGTTTCCAAATCTTTTCCACCAAACTTCACTTCCTATGACAACCAAACTATCTTTCTTATCTTTTGTCATCTTAAAAATCATACCCATCAACTTTCTCATTATTAATGCACTAGTTTCTCCAGATAGTCATATCGTTCGAGCCACAACTGTATATGCGTGTCAAGCACCATTCTTCCTAAATGTTATTCTATCTATCAAATCCATCTTTCCATCATATTATCCTTTGTCAATATAAAAGCATTTAGATTTCAATTGTACCCATAGATTAAACATCACTCAGCCCTAATAATCATGTATTTCCCAAATGCACTATCACCTATAATAATCCTTTTCCTGTGTATCCATATAACCTAATTCTCATCTGTAAGTACGTGACAGAGATTTGTTCGTCCCAGGGTAATCATTTCTAACTAGTACATGTCTTTCCAAAATGATCATTCGCTTATCAGATACAACTTTCACGAATGTTGCTTGCACCATGTTGATTCCTAACGTAACTTTTTTTCATACTAAATACATTTTTTTTTTCCAAAATAGTCATCCACTCATCAAATTCAACCTTAACAGATATTGCTCACATATCACCATAATTCTAAACAGCATCATCCTTACCCATAACTATACGTTCATATGCCGAACATATCAGAAGTAAGATATTATACATTGGTTGGCATCCCGGTCATAACCTTTCACTTCCTTTAATGTTGAGCAATATCCCAAAGGTTTATATCCTATTCAATTCCACATTCAATTTCACAATCAAAATTTATATTTTCTTGCTCAAAAAATTTCACATTCCAAGAATTATATCCGAATCATAGCTCATGAATTCTTTAACTCAAGTTTCCACATCCAAAACATTTCCAAAATGAAGCTTAATCTCTACTAATTGAGAATTCCACACTCTGAGAATCCTATCCTCACATAGCTCAAGTTTTCCTTAACCCAAGTGTTCACATCTTAGATGATTCCTGTATTAATCTAGGTCGTTGAAATTGGGCTCTGATACCACGGTGTAGTGCCCCGCCTAGGAAGTGCCTGCTTTGGGCCGAGGTGCTACTCCAGTTTTATTCACAATAATTCAAACAAAATACACACCTCTAAAATTCCAATTTAAAAAGCTGCACAACAACTCAAAAACCATTCATTCCAACTTACTATTACATTCCACTAAACCCAAGGCACGCAGACACATACACATAAAAAGATAATGTCAAGCTTACTTAACTATTTACACAAAGTACTCAAAATGTCTAAGCATAAGGACTCGTAGAGTCCACAGATATATATATACATACACACCCAATCTATTACAAAACTTTATACTCCAGCCATTCGGTAATGCTCGAGCCCTCTAATCTCCTTCAGATCTTGTCTAGGAAGGAAACAAGAAATAATAGGAGGGGGTAAGTCCCAAGGACATAGTAAGGAAGTGTGCAACAAAAAGTCATGGAAAACTGTTGAAAGTAAAACTAGCGATAAACAAAGTACCGATAAGCAGGGATCCAAATAATAAGACGTGCAATAATTTACAAAACGAAGTATTGATATAACAAAAAAACATATGACACAAAATTCGGCGGACTATTGGCAACTCTGACCTTTTTGCTCCCAGAACAAAACATAACATAAACGGTAACACGGAGTACAAATATAACATAACATAAACAGTAACACGAAGTACAAATATAACATAACATAAACAGTAACATGGAGTACAAATATAACATAACAAATTTCCCTTATTACTTGGTTACCCAAGCGCTCGACTCAGTACCCAAGCACTTGGCTCGATGGACATGTGGCATGGCCAGCCACATGCTAGATCCTGCCTCTCACATATAGCTACCTCTAACTATTTGCAAGTCAGGATCGTTAATAGGTACTAGCCGGGAGATCAACCACTACTGATCCATACCACCAAGTTGTTTTTCCAGACCTAGTCCCAGGCCCAACGTAACCCGTGGCGTCCCATTGAGCGGTAAACCCCTAAGAGCATCCTCAAGGTGACTTAACATAATGCCAATAGATAAATTGTATTTCAAAATAACTGATCAGAAACATGTATATAATAGATCAAAATGATACAGTTCGTAAAATATTGGCCAGCAATGCCATATAAACAGCATACAAAACAATTTAACTAGTAGTATGAAAAATAATTGGTCGGCAAGACCCAAAATATCAATACATATAGGGAAAGCTGGCAAGGCTATGGGGTATATGGGACAGAACAACAAATAATACAATAGGAGTTCTGGGCATTAGAACGAGAACAATCAAATTTAACAAATGGACACAAGAAATTCAAACATTGAAGATCATTCATTTCCCAGAAGAAAGGTAAGCTTTATCCTCACCATAAAACTCCATAGAGGTGCTATCTCGTCTTATGGTCTTGCAGATCCTAACTCCTCGTCACCTATTCCAATAGAACATATTTAAATATTAAAACATTTACACCATATCATTTAAACAATAACTAAATTATTTATACCTTAATATCTGGTGTTCTTGATTGCGAGGCATATTTATCTACTCCAAGTTCTTGCACCATTTTAAATACAGTAATTCAAGCTAGAATATTCTGATTATCTGAATTATTCTGATAAAAATCATCATGCTTCCAACTAATATGATATTTAGAGGTTTAGTTTTGAAAATAATGCATGGTTAACATATTAATCATGCTAATGTTGTTATAGTATTAACGAAGGATTTATTTGACTTGAGACACTAATCATTTTTGAAGTTAATAGCCTAAGCTTATGTATAATAATTCAGCAAAACTATAAGAAATAATTAATCCTTGCAATGTTACACAAAGTTAGGCCTGATTACATTGATTAACTTAATTAATGATAATTATATTCTAATTACCGATCTTATATCCAAATGTTTTAGCTCGACATTATAAATCATATCCTGATCGTTTCGATCCATAATTACAATTCAATGCAATTAACTTAAACTAACATCAATAATTATCTTAACATTTTAACCGAACTAATATTAGAAGACATTTAACTACTTAAACATAGTTTTGCCTATAATCTCGAATTTAAAGTTCTAAACCCATAATTACTAAACTTATATCACACTTACGAATTTTATATGTTTTCCCAATAATAATCAATCTTCATAACATCTGGCAATCTAGGTTTCTCAATTACATCAATTAACTTCATTTAATGATAATTAGCTTCTAGATAACGAGTCGAGTCCACATATCATTTTATTAATATCACATACAATCATTTCGGTCCATATCATAATTTTTGTCCATTTAACCTATATTTACGTCAAAATTTATGTTAACAATTCAATCAAATTACGAAAATCAAATTATTTGATTAATCGATGTTTTACCCAATTGGCCAAGTTTGAAGTCAATTCGCAGCGCCAAACCTATCCGCATGCATTTGGATCATTGCTTGAAACAATCTACCTTTTAGCCACTGGAGTGCCGCCGTGCGCCACAGTCGGAACTAGGAGCTGGACCCACCAATTTACTCATCTCCACACGTCCGAAAAAAGCCCTCAATCAATTTTGGAGTTCGTTGTCATCTCACCAGTCAATTGAGCCAAACACCACCACGGTGCCACCAGTGCCGTGACCAAGTTTTTCTTCAATTAATCCTTCGTCTATTGTCGGTTTGCTAAATTGGAAACACAATCTTTTTCCTCTCATCGAGCCCATCAAAACCTTTCTCTTTGTTGCCTTCAATCGCCCCCACGATGGTCGCACTCGCTACCTCCACCGTGAGCTCTATTCAAGTTGCTAATTCCCGGTGCCTCGGTGGTTGGTTTCAAGTGTTTTGGGTTTGGGCGTGTTCACCGTGAAGAGAGGAAGGGAATGACTGGTTTGGTTTTGGGTTTTCATCATCACTGGAGTAGAAATACCGGAGAGGATGACTGGGTTGGATGAAGAAAATTGAAGAAATTTGGGGGGGTGCTTTGCTATTTAAAAAGTAGTTTTTAGAAATTATAAATTTGACCCCAAAACTTTCCTTTAATTTTCAATTGAATCCTTCAGTTCTCTGAGTGCCTCACATTAGCCCCGAAACCTAATTTTAGTTTGCAATGGAGCCCTATGACAAGTTAGTGCCTTAAATTGACCCAGTTGTCCTAAAAAAATTTATAGATTGACCCGCAAAACTTTCAAATTTCTTACAATTAAATCCTTTTCTATTCAAATTTTGACCCCAATTTTTTTTTCCAAATTAAAATTTTGATTTTTAAATTTTACTTTGTCTAATTATAAATTTAGGGGTGTTACACACACTCTAAGTGAATGCACTAGGAAAAAATTATTTTACATCTTTACTTCTTATATTTCCATTCTTTCCTCTAATTCAATTACCTTTTGTTACAACGTCATAAAGATAAAACAAATCACAAATGCAAGTTCAAATTCCAAGACCAATACTATAGAATATTTAATATGAAGTGAAAAGAATTGTTTTTATCCTATAGATATTGCTTTTTTTTTTTCCTTCCTTTTTGGGGTGTTCCAAACTAGGCCTATAAATGGATTGGATGAAAGGTCGGATGACATTCTAGACAAATTGTGGTTGGCTAATTAACCAGGTGCATTCATCACCAAAGTTTGTACTCGTGTAAAAAGATTAGTTCAATAGACGTTGGTGATGAATGCACTTGGTTACTCAGGCGGTCACAAACTTAGATGGTTATTATCCTTACTCATAATCACTTTATTTTAGAGATTAGCAGAGTAATCCAACCAATGTCTTTTCCTTCTTTTTTTTTTAAATCTTGTTAAATGGTCAAACCTAGTCACCTTCATCGTCTTAGTACATTCGACTTGACAATTCAACCTAAATATGCTCATCAAAGTAAGTTCTAGATAAGTTAACCCATTATGCATGACAATTATTAAGGGTGATATGTATTAATTCCCACACACAACTTTCTTCCAAATCAACCACTAAGGCAACAAGTCAATGTGCAGTAAACAAGGACTCAACTCTTTATGCCATTTTTACAATGTGTCATAATTCAACCTAATTATTTAAGTGTTACCTCAGGGACAAACATCGAAAAGAAGCAAAAGGTCTATGAGAAAAATTAATAAATCAAGAAGTAAAGTACACTTTGAAAACAAATAAGAAGAATAAAAAGCCATTTCATGCATGTTTGAAGCAAAATTAAATCCTGAATCCAATTTTTCGTCCCCCATACTTAAACTAAACATTGGCCTCAATGTTTCAAAGAAAGAATATAAATGCGTAAGAAAGGTAGAAAGGGATGAACTCTCCTGAGGAGACGAGGCCCTCATGCTCTAAGGATTGGGTAGAACTAGGGGTGTGAAACCAATATGAGCGAAATAGGCCACGAGATTGGTCTCTATGTGTGAAAGCTGGTGGCGAAGAGCATAAAGATCGTCATCACGTGTCCGTGGTTCAGCCACAACAGAGGTGGGTGAGGTTGCCTCATCATCATCATCAATGCTCCTAATGCTTTCGTGCCACAATGGGTTCTGGAGGATAAAACTAAAACACATTGTTTCGTTTGCCAAGTAGGCCCATCTCTTCATAATAGTTCAAATCCCAAGGTGTTATATCACAAGCAATATGCAAGGTATTATCATTAGGAGTGATCAAGTGCTCGTGTATGGCCAGATTTGTGATAAATGACCATAAGATTAACGCATATTTGCTAGCCAAGATATTTGCGAACTGAGTGGCCGACCAACACCCAAGGTTAACTTTGACATTGTTAAGCATGGACCACAAAAAATAAAATTCAGCTTTTGACAGTACACCAACATAATCTTTCCTACCCAAAAAAGAAAATACAAGAAAATGATGAACATATTTCAAATCAAGATCGATAAGAACAATGTCTTTGGATTTTCAAGAATCATAGGGGGCAACGATATTCTGAGTCAAAGATCTGTAAAGTGTGTAAGGTTCAAACTCAGCATTAAAATCACATCTACTATTCAAATATTTATCAGAATGTGCATAATTAGGTGTGATAAAACCAAACGCCAAGTTAAATTTAGTAATAGACAAACTAGACCTTTGACCCATTGAATGAAATGCAACCACATTAGGAGTATGCAAAGAGAGGTCAGCCGATTTTTGAAACTCGAAAGTAGTATAAAATTCACGCCCAATTTCAACATATGCTGAGTAAGGAATAGAAAAGTAAGGCTGCCATCTAATGCTATCAATTAATCGATCAACATCATCACGAATATTTAAAGTCTCAAGAGTAGGGTAGTAAATATACTTATAGGGAAGGATTGATCTAGAGCAAACCTTAATGTATTTATCCCGTTCATGAGATACGGTAAAATTTAGAGACTCGTGTAAGTCAGACTCTATGGTTGGAATGATGGTCTTCCCTTTGCCAAGTTGAGCACGACATCGAAAGCCAGATGAAGCGGGTAGGCGGGCATAAATGGTGGAAGTGGATGGCGATTGAGATGCTTCCGAAGGATGTTTAGTTGAATGTAGATGTACTACCCAAGCATTCTTGGCTTGTGGATAATGTTTGGCTTGTTGCTTCTACCTTATTTTTGTATGTGAGTGATGGTGGAGATGGATATGGCGGCCGGTAGTGGTAATGGTGACTAGTGTTGGAGACTGTGGTAGCAGGAGGCAGCAACGATGGTGGTTCGAGGTGGCAGGTGGTGGTTGGAGATAGTAATAGCAATATGGTGACCGCAAAAGGTAGCAATGACGGTGGTTGGAGATGGCAGCTGGCAATGAGAGATGTGAGAGAGGGGTGTTGGTGGAGATGGTGTGTTGATGGGCATCGACGGTAGTGGTGATGGGTAGATATGGTGACAACGATGTTGTTGGTGGCGGGAGAAGGTGGTAGCAGTAGTGTTGTTTGGGTTGTTAGTGATGATTGGCGGTGATTGTGGCAGCTGAGGTGGCAATGTTGAGGAGAGATATGATAGGGGGTGTTGGTGGCGGCAGTAACTACAATTTGTCGGGGTGAAGAAATTTGTCGGGGATGGAAAAATTGGGTGCCAATTGGGATTTCAAAATTGGATTTGGATTTTGACATTTTCTTTTATATATATATATGTTATAACAATGATAATGAATTAAGATGACAGAATGGGTGGTTAAACAAGGCAGGGGCACGGCCAAATTGGATAGCTTTTCTATTAAAAAACTCAAATGGTGCCAGAAGAGGTATTTTGAACAAGGCATGGGCAAGGGTAAATTGAAGAACTTTTCTGTCAAATAATTCAAATGGTGGCAGAAGAGGTCCTTGAACAAGGTGTGGGCGTAGGTAGATTGAAGAGCTTTTCTGTGTGAAGTAACTATGTCCACATGCTAATTCAAGATGTCCCCTACATCAAATAAAGTTAATTAAAGATGCTAAAAAAAATAGCCCTTTTTTTAAGAAATATGAACAACAAATTGAAAGTTTGGGTTACCTCCCAAAAAGCACCATTCTTTAACGTCCTTGTAAGACGTGGCTATTCCTCACGTTATAAAATTATCATCATCATTCAAATCAAATATTTCGTGAGTCAAAGTATTAAATTATCCACAACAAAAACACAAGGCACGTCACTAGGATATTTCATGGGATCATAGATATTAAATTTAATCACATCACCATCAAACTCCATAGTGAGTATACCATCATGCATATCAATTTTCATCCTAGAGGTTCTAAGAGAAGGTTTTCCCAATAGTATTTGTGATGAATTAGGAGAGTTATCTTCAGATATGTTAAATACAAAAAAATCAATGGGAAAAATCAATTCGTTAACATGTACTAACACATCCTCTAGAACTCACTCGGGAAAAATAACAGACTTATCAACAAGTTGAATAATTACTCCAGTTTCTTTCAAAGGACTAACATTCAAGGAAGGTTAGACATAAAGAGGCATGGCATTAACTGAAGCACCAAGATCGCACATGGCCTTTTCAATTCCAACATAGTCAATTTTGCAAGGGATAGTAAACATACTTGGGTCCTTGCCTTTGGGGGCAATGTCCTTTGTATCACTATTGAGACATTTTTCCTCGCACTTATTCTTTAAATACCCTTTAATTTTCTTTTGTTTGTACATAATTCCTTGAGAAATTTAGCATACCAAGTAATTTGCTTGATTGCATCAAGTAATGGGATATTTAACTCAACCTTGCAAAAAGTTTCAAGAATATCCTTTTCCTTTTCACGCCTTCTGGATTTAGTGAACCTTTCAAGAAATGGAGGGTGTACAACCAATGAACTTATCACCTTATTGTTAGGTTCATGCGAATGTTAAACTAAATCCTGGGGCATTCCAATCTCTTTCTACACTTTTTCCACAATAGTATTTTGTTGTGTCTTCCTGCTAGGTTCCTTCAGCTTGTTATAATTCCTTAAAGTAATTGAGTTAGCGTTCTGCTTGGGATTGACAATTGTCTAAGAGGGCAGCTTACTCATTGAAGTGGCTAGCTGACTTATTTAGTTCTTTAGGTTTTGAATGATTGCTCGTATTTCCTGTTGAAATCGCTAAGTGTTAGTTGTAAGCAATTTAACAATCTCTTCGAGAGACATACTATATTTGAAAAGGATGGTTGCTATGGAGAGGGCGCTTTTTGTTGGAATTGTTGGTAGTTTTGCGATCTCCCTTTGTAACTGAAATTTGGATGATCCCTTCATCGTGGGTTGTAGGTGTTTGAGTAGGGATCGTACTTTCTTTGTGGTGGTCTAGGGAATCTTCCTACTACATTGGTTTGTTCACTGGGATCCATCCTTGAGCGTAGGACACATATCCGTAAGATGACCAACGTTAGTACTAGGGGTGTAAATAGATATTAAATGGATTGGATACATAGCCTTCATATTCGTATCCGTTTAACTTTTTGAATATTCGGATACTGATACGGATTTGATGGATATTTAAAAATGATATCCAAATTCGTATCTGTCGGATATCAGTGGGATTCGAATATATCCGTATTCGATTATAATTATTCAAATGCACTCATATTTTATTAAACTTATATGTATTCTAATCATTATTTTATATTCATATTCGATGATAATTATTTAAATATCCATTTACGAATATCCAAATATGTGAATCTATGAATCTATAACAAATATATATTTTAATTAATAGAAGAAACTATATAATTTAATTAAAACGAGAGCAATCAAACAAATAGCATAATTTCTAATTGATAATTAACTGTATAATTGATTATTAGTACTTATTAATAATAATAATGGCATTTAAGTATATTAATTATAAAATTAATCAACAATAATTATGTTGATTAACTTTAATCTTCAAATTTTTCTCTGTATTACAATAATTTTTTAAATTTATTCTTTTTTCTTCCAAATTCTTCAATATATAAATTCAATTATAATTTATATATATATATACATATATGGATTATGATATTTTTATTGAAAAATATAAATAATATATTATTTAATAAATATATATTAGGATTGGATATTAAACGGATCGGATACGAATTTACCATATCCGTATCCATTTATAATCGGATATCTACTAATCGAATACGGATAATATCCGCTTTAAATGGATGCGAAATTTTTTTGTATAAATGGATACTAATGCAAACGATAAACAAACTTTCGAATATCCATTTACAGCCCTAGTTAGTACAATTCCCACAAGCCTTGATTTGCGTGTATTTCCTACAACCAATTGTTGAACAAGAGAAGTTAAAGTGGAAATATAATGCTCAAGAGATGGATTACTTATCTCATTGACCCTTCTAGGAGGGTCCCAGGAGTATTTAAATTGTTGGGAGTTTGTAGCTATTATAGAAATTAACTCTCTAGCTTTGCTTGGAGTTCTGTTCATTATGGCTCCTTGGCTTGCTGTATCCATCATCCTCATTTCCATAAGTAAAAGTCCTTCGTAAAAGTATTGAATGAGAAGTCGATTAGTAATACCATGTTGTGGGCAACTTGCGCAAAGTTGTTTAAACTTTTTCCAATATTCGTGAAGACTCTCCGCATGTCTCTACCTTATCTCGCTAATCTCTTTTCTAATACTAGTAGTGCGTGAAGTAGGGAAACACTTCACAAGAAACAATCTCGCCATTTTCTATCCATGTAGTGACAGAGTCATGGGGTAGATAAAACAACTAATCATTAGCTTTATCTGCTAAGCAAAACGGAAAAACTTGCAACTTGACTTGCTCTTCAGATACTCCTTAGGGTTTCATAATCGAGCACACAACATGAAGTGCCTTTAAATTCTTATGGGGATTTTCATTATCCAAACCGTGGAAAATGGGTAGTAGATGGATTAACCTAGATTTTAACTCAAAAGATGTTTCCAATTCTAGATATTCGATGCAAAGTGTGTTGTTAAGTCAAATCCGGTTCAGCTAACTCCCTTAAAGTTCTTTCATGAGCTATTGTTTCCTCTTATTCTGAATTACTAGAACTAACTAAGCTGGATGTATCTTGATCGAGATCTAAAGGCGACAATTTGTCTTCTTTTTGCACTCTAGTCTCCTTCCGTAATCTACGAGCAGTCTTCCCAATCTCAGGATCGTATTGAAGTTCACTTGTATGAAAAGATTGAGAAATAAAAATAGACAAAATTATTTAACACCTCTCTTGGGCAACGGTGCCAAAATTTGTTGGGTGTTGAATTCAACAAAAATAAATCCCTATTCCGTTCAAAAATATGATTTGTAATAAGCAGTGAGTAGGGTCGTGTTCCACCGATATTGGTAAATTTTATTTCTTTCAAACTTATTAAATAAAATAGAAAATAAGGGGGACTTTTATGAAATAAAAAACATAGAATTTCAAAAGTAAAAAAAAATACAAATAAAATAAGAAATCAATAAGGATAAAATTAAGTTCAAGGTAAAATCTCAGTTTAGTTCACAGATTTGATCATTGATGTAAAGATAAATTCCTTATTCTTGATTAAACTAGTTATAGTTACTTAAAATGTCCTAATAACCAATCTCTCCTTGTTATCTCGATAACTTAGAGAGGCTCGTTAGTTATTTTCCTATCCAATAAACAACCCTAAAGAAACACTCCTAGGATTTGATTGCCAAAAGCATTAAAAACTAGAGAGACCCAGCCCTAGCCAACAAATCCACACAAATGAGATTTATTTGGAGTAGATTATCTATCTCCATAACATAAATTATGCATCTTCGTACACATAACTATGTTATTTACTACAAACATTAGAATAATTAAACAATTACGAATTTGAAGTTCTAATTGGTACAACAAATATTCTAAGCTATCAAATTTGGGCCCTAAATTCAATAAACTTGAATATTCATAATGAAAATAGAAGATAAATAAATACTCAAGAAATAAGAAATACAAACTAGATAATTAGATCTCACAAATATTGAAGAACCCAAAATTTGATAATCCCTTAGGCTAGAACGAGAGTTTAGCAACTTATGCTTGAGAGAAAAACACAGGAAATTAAGATTATGCTAATTGAAAGATTAAGGATGAAAATCCCCGTGGTCTCATCCTTGGTTCCATATATATAGCCTACGATTCCCAATGTAACTGGGAAACTAGTTAAGATTCCTACCAGAATAAGGAGACCTAAATACTCTTAATTAAAGAAACATAAATTACAATATTCTAAAAATATACAATTGCCAAGCGGTGTTGAATGCTTCCTAATTGAATATGCATAGAGTTTTGGGAAGCAAGACACGTTCATGCTCGAATTATTTCCTTCTTCCATTCCTCTTCTCATCAAGAATTTGATTTTCTTCAAGCATGTCAAATACTTAATTTTCAGCTGCATTTAGCTCGAATCTTCAATTTTCTTCATGAAATAGAAAATGAAAGTTAAAATCCAATAATTAAGAATTTTTACTATTAACCGTAAAGAGAAATTATTCGAATTAAATGACAAATATGCAACTGAACAAAGTCCCCTGCACTTGGACAATACGTGTCATCAAGCATACAATAGCGCCAATTTATCAACGTTTCTCGCAATTCCTTCTCCTTATTTCTCAGCTTATCCCCAATATAGTTTAAATTATCATATTTTGGAGGGTTGTATTAAAGACACGAGTAAGAATATGCACTTCATAGAAAGAACTCTTATAAGTCACACAAATAACCTGTCACCATGGCAATTTCTTTGAACTCAAAATGTAAAAAGGACTTAACATTTCTTCATTTAGTTCATTTCTATTCAAGACATACAAGGACAACTACCAAAAACATGCCATGATATCACATATTCAAAGAGCAATAGCAAGTTGGATGCAAGAAAACCTAAAGGATGAAAGGAAAAACCTTATTCAATCTCCCTTTTTGCACTAAATTCAGCTCGTAAACTAACCTTTTTATGCAAGTACAAACATTGATGATGAATGTACCCGGTTAATCAGTCGGCCACAATTTGTCTAGAATGCCATCTGACCTTTTTACCTGAATATAAATGTTGGTGATGAATGCACTTGGTTACTTAGCCGGTTACAAATTTATATGGTTATTATCTTTACTCATAATCATTTTATTTTAATGATTAGTAGAGTAATCCAGCCAATGCCTTTTTCTTTCTTTCTTTTCCGTTTTTTTGAAGGGGTTAAATGGTCAAATCTAGCCACCTTCATCGTCTTAGTACATTCAATTCAATAGCACTCATATAAAATAATCGTTTCATAATCCACTACAAAACAACCTACAAAATAAAATTATCTAGCAGCTTTTTTTCCCCCTTAAATTATCTAAGATCTCGACATGAACAACCTTAAGGGACACGGCTTTTTGCAAAAAGTAAAATAAAATAAAATAAACTTTTCGTTGATATTCATTTCTTTCGGCTCAATTCCCTCAAGTTTTCAATCAAAGTTCTGAATCAATTGGATTGTAAACTTATTCTTTCTACATTTTTTTTTATTTTTTAACGGATTTTTTTCAGAAAATAAAAGAAATTAAGATTATCGACTAAAAAATCATAAAGGATACAACCGAAAAGTGTTCCAGCAGGTGCGGAAAAGGACTGTCAAAACTTACTGAAACCGGGGCGGCAATTTTCCGATGGGAATGCATCAATTAAAAATGTCTAATTTTGATGGAACGACCAAATTTCCATCGGAAGTTGTGTTTCCTTCTAGTGACATATATTGTCAATCAAATGCTATTAATAATTTGCATTCATCATTTATTATCACATGGCATATAATTATGTTATTGTGGCATTGCCATACTACTTTTCTAGGCGTGACTAAATACTCTATAGCAATTTTTCAATTAACATCATAAATAAATATGAGTGACATTTAAAAAAAATAAATTACTAACATTAGTTAAATGCATATTTATAATACATTTATATTGGTATTTTTAAAGAAATGTAATTATTTTATATATCATTTATTAATCAAATTTCATTAAATATTATATTATAATAAAAATTTTAACAATATCATCATATTACTTTTACTTGTCATTGTATTATAAAATATTTTAATTTAATGTCACTAAATACTAATTTTTCTATAGTGACTAGAAAAACCTCTATTGTAGATGAAAGAAAAAAAAAAAAGATAATAAAAGAATGAAAATAATAATTAAGGTAAAGAGGGGGAAGTGCGGAGTAAAAACAATTGACGAAGTAATTTGGAACATTGTGGTTTCTTTTTTTCTTACTCCCACTTGTATAATATATCTATCAGAATATATGTATTATTTTTTATTTTATTTTATTTTATTTATTTTAATTAATTCAAAGAATTTCAAAAATTATATTAATTTATGTATTAATTTATAAGTAGATTTTAATTTATATATATATAATTATATATTTCATTTATTTTTATTTCACATATATATATTTGATATTGCTTAGCAAAATAATTTTGTCTTTCAAATATTAATTTTTTCCTTTTTTTAAATATTTTTTTAGAAATTGAAATTAATTAATAATTAATAAAAATATAAATAAAAAAATTGTAAAATAGAATAGTCTAAATATATTAAAATAATGTTTATGTATATTAAAATAGTATAAAAGGTAAAATCTTGGGTTGGAGAAGGAAAATGCTATTTGAGATGCTATATTTTTTGGAAGCTATTTTTGCTGATGTGGCTAAAAATTAGACTCTGAAATAGATCCAGGGTTGGAGATGGTCATACACGCCCAAGGGTTGTTCTTTAACACCTCCAAAATATAAACTTAAAGAAACAAAAACATAAATTAGGGCATCTCCAATGTAATGCCAAATGAGATGCTATTTGTGAAATTTGGACTCAAAATAAATGTTATTTTGGTCTAAATTTGAAACTTGTGGTCAAAGTTCAAATATTATTAACTTTGACGCAAGGGTCTATCTTATTATTATATTATTTTTCCTTTTTTTTTAATTTAGTTTTAATAACGTAATAAATTTCAAAATTATATTGATTTATGTATTAATTTATAAGTAAAATTTAATTTTTTTTTATATATTTACACATAAAATTATGTATTTCATATATTTCAAAATTTTTAAGTGTAAAATTATATTTTTTATTTTATTTAATTTATTTTAATTAATTAAATAATTTTAAAAATTATATTAATTTATAAATAAATTCAATTTTTATAATTATGTATTAATTTATTTAAAATTTTTTAATTATGTATTTTTGTATTAATAATGTATATTTTAAAGAATTTTTAATTATATTAATTTTTGTGCTAATTTTATGCACATTTTTATTTCATATATTTTTAAAAAATTATTTCTATATTTCAAAAATTTTAAGTGTAAAATTATAATTTTTTTTGACTTATTGGTTATTTTTTTTGTAAGTAAGATTTATATCATCAAATCGCGATCACTAAAGAGTACCAATTCATATATTTATTTGTATTGCTCTTTTCTCTTCAGGCTTCAAGTATGTAACTTGTGATAAGTTGCTTAATAAAATAATTTTTTTTTCAATTACTATTTTTTTTCCTTTTTAAGGATTTTTAAAAAAAAAATTGAAATTAGTTATTATTTGATAAAAATATAAATATAAAAAATGTTGTGGCACCCCACTCAGGATAACCCTAAGCTAAGATATCACAAATTCAGACTTAAATCATAACATACAACATAACCAATAGACCCATAAAATTTCAATAAAACTCATAAATAATGACATAATTCAAACTTAAAGCAACACTGCCTGAGTACCATATTACATGCCAAGTATTCCAACATAATTCAAAATCACAATTGTAAGCCACGATAAGGTATAATACCCAAAGCGTCACTTTATGAGCCACAATATATACATGCCATAGGTCTAACATTCAAACTTAACATATCGCAACATCTCTAAGTTAAAGCTTAACAAGTAGTTGAACCTATATGCACATGTATTCATCCAATTTGTTAAAAAACAGTCCTATTGGACCAAATCATATATAAGCCCTCGTTCCACTTTCATACCTGTTTGGAAAGGAAAATAAAAGAATAACATAAGGGTAAGTCCTAAGGACTTAGGGAGGGATAAGTTAGTGGCAGTCAGAAAGGATCTGCCAAAGAAGAAATAATTCAACATATTATAGACTAACAAGACAATTCAATTAGATCATGAATATGTCAGAATGTAAACACTTATCAGATTTAACAAAGAGAAACGTCTCCTTCTTTATTGCTACATGAATAGAGCACAAACAATTGGAGTACAATCAAAATAGAACAAACTTAAGCATCATACGCAATTCAAATAAACCAAAACATACATGTATATGAGATTCTCCTTGTTCCTCCGTAACAGATCAGATACCCAAGCATGATAACTCGACAGATAACAGAACAGAAAAGATGCCCAAGCACGCCACTTAGCAAATCATTGATACCTAAGTGTACCACTTAGCGTATCAAAGATACCGAAGCGTACCGCTTAGTTTGTCCTAATTATCCAAGCATTCCATTGGGATTGTCGCTTGGCCTATATAGATTTCCTACTACATGTATATATGTCGTTACAGTCAATAAACAAATTTTGTTAACAAGGCCAGACAACGATTTACAAAACAAATCAGTTATGTCGACAAGGCCAATTAGACAGTATACAGAGTGATTCAGATATGCCAACAAGGCCAAATAATCATTAAATAGCAGATTCAGACAGAAAAGCTAACATGAATAGGTCAAGAAGACCCGATATCAACAAAATAACAGAAAGCCTACAAGGCTGCGGATTACATAAAATAATAACAGATAACAAAATAATAACAGATAAGACAAATGAAGGTTTTAGGTGCCATAATGGAAACAAGCAATTTTTAATAGAAGAAAAAATCGATGAAGCAACTTTCACAGAGGTATACGAAACAAATAACAAATAACTAATCACAGACGATTTCAGGAATTCAAACGAGCATGAGATTCGAACAATCAAGGGACAATCACTTCCCAAAAAATAGAAGGGTAAACATACCCTTACCTTAAATTGCACAGTAGTGTTATCCACGCCCTATGGTCCGGGAGACCCTGGATCCTTGTCACCTAATCCAAAAGGGCGTATTCAATATCAAAATGCTTGTATTATTCCTTAAACAATAACTAAACTATTTACATCTTAATACCGATTGTTCTCTAACTAATATAACAGTTTGGGGCTTGCTTCAGAAAATGTCGTAAGAGAAATATGTTAATGTCGCTACAGTATTAACAAAGAATTTACTTGTTCTGAGTCACTGATCACTTCTTGAATTAATAGCTCAAACTCATGTCTAATAGTCTAGTTAATCTATTGGAATTTCTCACATTCTCTATTAATAATGGCTATTCACACATTCTAATTACTCTAGCCCACTTATCTTTTCAATTATCATTCTGTCTCTATCTTCATGCTGAAATACTTAGATATGCAATCTTTTCTATCATTGAGGTTCGAGTCTATTTTCTCCAATTCAGTGGGCCTAACTATAATAACTAACTCTTATCTTAACTTATAGTTGACTTCCTGAGTACGCCAATTCAGGCTAATAATACTAATTACATATTTTATCCATTCAGGACTTAGATTATCATTCTAAAAGGTCGTATTCAATATTAAATGCTTGTATATTCCTTAAACAATAACTAAACTGTTTACATCTTAATACATGTTGTTCTCCAACTAATATAATAGTTTAGGGCTCAATTCAAAAAATATCATAAGAGAATATGCTAATGTCACTACAGTATTAACAAGGGATTTATTTGTTCTAAATTACTGATCACTTCTTGGATTGATAGCTCAAACTCATGTCTAATAGTCCAGTTAATCGGTTAGAATTTCTCACATTCTCTACTAATAATGGCTCTTCACACATTCTAACTACTCTAGCCGCTTATCTTTTCGATTATCATTCTATCTCGATCTTCATGCTGAAATACTTAGATATGCAATCTTTTCTATCATTTAGGTTCAAGTTTATTTTCTCTAATTCAGCAGGCTTAACTATAATAACTAGCCCTTATCTTAACTTATAATTGACTTCCTGAGTATGTCAATTTAGGCTAATAATATTAATTACATATTTTACCCATTCAGGACCTAGATTTCGGTTTAATTATTAATGTTCAATTTAACGCTCTTGGTTTATAACAAATAAATTATCCCATACTCATCACTTTAGTACCTTTATCTGTAATAGCCAATTTCCATCCTCATTTCACAGTTTTGACATCCTAATGTGCCGTTTTGGATTAGTTAATATTAATTATGTCTTTTATTCGATTCTAGGCCTATCTCACTTTCGTAACTAATGATCAAATCGATACTTTTAGTCCATAGTTAAGCAATTTAACCTCTATTGACGAAATTAATACATTTTTCCATACAATTAAATTTTTTCATTACCACTTCATAAATCAGCTTCCCAAATGCTTCAATTAACTCAATTGATAAATATTAGTCTTGTGTTAGTGAATCCAGGTCTATACATCACTTATAACTGAATTCTTATACAATCATTTTACTCAATACTCATAATTTTCATCTAATTAACTTGAATTTACATTAGAAATTAGCCTAACGATTCACTCAAATTAAATTAGGAAACAACTTAATCGATTAATCAAAATTTTACCAAATTAACCGATTTAAGAGTTAATTCATAGTTCGAAACCTTGCTGCAAGTGTTTGGATATTTGTCCTAGAGATTCTGCCGGAAGTCACTAGACCACCGCCAACGGCTGCCAGAGCTCCGCCACACGCGATTGTCAAAACTGAGTTCCACCACCACCATTTGATGCATTTTTTCACATTGAGCAAAAGCGCTCTACCAATTTTTTGATTGGAGGCTGTTTGGCCGGCCAATTGGCCAAAAAACCATGTAGCATCACTACCATCCGCCGAGTTGTTTTTCTTCAATTACTCTACTGTCCGTCGTCGATTTACCGCTCAGCTTATTGGTACCTTGAATTGACCCCGTTGACGTAA
This sequence comes from Jacaranda mimosifolia, assembly GCA_018894105.1. Taxonomy (NCBI): domain Eukaryota; kingdom Viridiplantae; phylum Streptophyta; class Magnoliopsida; order Lamiales; family Bignoniaceae; genus Jacaranda; species Jacaranda mimosifolia. The sequence goes on from CM032123.1 coordinate 5,860,632, forward strand.
AATATTCATAACTTGGCCCCCAAAATTTTCAATATTCTAGCAATCAAGTCCTCTTTATTTATATTTTTAACCCAAATTTTTTGTCAAATTAATATTTTGATTTTTAAAGTCTTATTTTCTAAAATATCAAATTTAGGGGTGTTACAATCGCCCCCTCTTAAAAGAATCTACTCCCCAGATCTCATCTTCAACTGGAAGACTTTGGTTAATGCTTGGCGCATATATTAATCTCATTCCCAGGTTGCCTCGATCAAATACTATTTTATCTCCTTGTGACAATATACTTTCTTCAATCCTAGTGGCATTTATTTCGCTAAGATATTAGGAAACTCCTCTTTATGATTCTTTCCAACATTTCCATTTTTACTAAGGCATGTGGTGTCATCCTATATTTCTAGGATTGACTAGTTATCCTATAACCTATGGTTTCATTATTCATTGTCACTTAAAGTTTCTCCTGATTTCCACAGTTGAGCTTATAGGAAATAAATTAAACTTTTCCAAAAAGGAATTTTAAACCTCCTTGGTGATCCTATAAAATCATGGAGTGCTTAATGCTTATTTTCTATTGAGTAAACCTCATACACGTCGTCACATATCATTTCCATACTTAAGAGGTTTCCGAAAGATCACAAAAACCACTACGGCAACAAACGGCTATAAACACCACAAGTTCATATTTACATGATATTTACATTAAAGGGGTATCCAAATTCAAACTTAATATGCTTGATTTTTATAACAAGTCATGCACTTCCATGCAGCTGACTACAGACTCACAAAACCATACATACTACATACCGTCATGAACAATCCATATGCTGCTCCTTAGATTCCACTTGCGACATAAAGCAAACAATATGTGGGATCAAACTCTCTTTTGGTGTTCAAAAATTTAGAAAGAACCTTCATTGGCTTAAGTTCCTTAACTTACTGATTCTCACTTGTACACTTTGCATTTCAATGTATTTTCGAGGTTTGTCACTAGTTTCTACATCTGAGACCAAAAATTTCCATCCTTCATACTTATATCTATCCTTCACTCGTTTTGCCCACCTTTAAGTATATGTAACCCGTCCTTAGGACTTAAAGTGTTTGTCAATCCAATTTGTGCCCAAATCATACCTATTAGTACATATATGTTTCTTGAAAATTTCTCTACCTTTATCCTTAAGTGGATCTCTATTTCATTAAAGTAACCACTTTCTCATGAACAATTGTTCTTTTCAAGATTTAGGCACTTTCTGACATTTCCTTAGGTTTCCCAAAGAAAGGTAAGAATGCCACCATGATTGGTTATCTCCCTAAATCCTGAAACTCTTTCTTTTGTTCAAATCAATGATCTTTCTTAACTGTCTTCACTAGGGAATCTCATTATTTTAGGAGAGGCCCTAGATACACCTTTCTTTATCTTCGATTTTAATCAAACCTCAATACATGCATTAGATTAAATAGCTTATGAGAAAAAGACATCCCAATTCTCAAACTCAGTAAGTCTTGTCGAGCTCTTATTATACTAATTCTTATAAGTAATGCAAAATCCCTCCTAAAAGTAAGTAGATACTCATTTCCTTTTTTCATCAAGTTTAATTGATACTCCAATTTTCTCATCATTCCTTTATTCAAATCCTTACGTTTTACTTATCTGATTCTCTCAGTGATTGAGGGGGGTAAAACTCTAGAAATCACTCAAAGCTATCCTTCATATGGTTTTTGTTGTACTTCCAAGATTTCTAACCTCATTTATTCATCAATAAGTTTATAAGATCCCTCCTCCCACTGCAATAAGTTTTATACCACAAATTTTCCTATCTTTGGATCTCCTAGAAAGGTAAAATAAGGTCTAATGTCATCTTCAGTTCTTCCCATGAGGTATTTCTAATCCAAGTGTCCTCATTGCGATTTTTAAGCATGATAGTTTCATCGAGTGATGACCGTCTGTTATAATTTGGTCGATATAGGATCACCTTCACATTTTAGGATGATCTGGTGGTGTTGTACCCTGTCATATCGTGATTCATGGCCTTATCAAATGAGCTCGAGTTCGATTTAATCAAAATCTCTTAAAACTCAATTAGCATATATGGTATACAAGATACAATTTTATTTATATATATGACTCATGCGTGATACCATCGTCATATATATAAATTAGTACTCAGTAGTTATTGAGAATATTTAGGCTGTCAATCGACCTAGCTAATATTTGATTCACAATGGGTGAAATTTTCTAAATTTAGTATATCATTATTATAACCAAATGTTCATCACATTTCACTTGCTGTGCTATACTAGTTTCTCATATGCATATATGCGCGCCTTAATCATTTCTCTAATTAGCACACCTCATGATTCTTTAGTTTCCTTTGTCAATGCTAGGTGCACGTTCCCATTTCAAGTATTGGTCCTATTCTCATCTGCACCTTCTATATCCTCAAATTTGGAAACTACATTCCATTATGACATCGATCTTTTTCTTCTATCCACATTCCTACCTGTCACAATAATAACATCTTCTTCGTCCTTTCCATTCATTCTTCCCACTCTCGTCAGTTGATTCTCTCGCCCTTATCTATTATTCCATGTATCTCAAAATTGGTTATGCCCATTTCTCATCTAATGTTTAATATGATTCCCCACAACTCTATTATTGCCAACAGTCATTCCCTAGATAACTATATCGTTTAGGTCACACTTCACAAATTCATCAGATATTAAACTATCTTTATGACCTTTCAAAATCTTCAACTGCAACTCTATTCAGGAGAATCCTTAACTTTCGAATCCAAAATCTCACGAAACACATCTAAACATGAAACATTTATCCAAATTTCACTTTTCGAAATTCAAGGAGTCCCATGCTTGACATCCCTAGATTATTAGATCATACACTAGTCATCTTGGAAACATGCCTTTCTATCATTGATTGTTTCTTAATTTTCATAGCCCATAGTCTCAAATTTCTATCATCATATCCTTTGTTAATCTAAACATGCCGTTTATATATCAATTATATACACAAGTCAAAGAACACTCATCCTTAATAGTCATTCATTTCTCAAATACATTATTACCTACAATAATCCTTATTTCTGTGTATCCACATAACAAAAATTTCATCCGTAAGTACGTGGTAGGAATTAGTTTGCCCCAAGGAAATCATCTTCTGACCACTACATCTCTTCCTAGAATGAACCCTACTCGTCATATAAAACTTCCACAAATTTTGCTCACACAACATGGATTTCCAAAGTAACTCTCTACATACTGAATAAAATTTTTCCCAATTAGTCGTTTACTCATCAAATTCAACCTTAACAGATATTGCTCACATAATACCATGGTTCCAAATAGCATCATTGTTACCAATAACCATATGTTTATATGCCTAACATACCAGAAGTAAGAGGTTATATACTGGTTGGCCACCCCGATCACAACATTTCACTTCTTTAATGTCGAGCATTATCTCAAGGGTGAATATCGAATTTGATTTCACATTCAATTCTGCAATCAAACCTTGCATTTTCCTTACCCAAAATTTCACATTCTAAGAACCATATCCTGTCATAAACTCAAGTATTCTTAAACTCAAGTATACACATCCCAGACATTCCCAACGTCAAGCTTAATCTCTATTAACCAAGAACTTCACATTCCACAAATCATATCCGAGGATCAGATCTTTGCATAGCTAAGGTTTTCCTTAACCCGAGTGTTTACATCCAAATTGATTTCTAATTCAAATTTAATCTCTAGCAAGCCCATCGATTCTAGTAAAAAAATCATTCCTATATTAACCTAAGTCATCAAAAACCTAGGCCCTGATACCACATCTGTGGCACCCCATTTAGGATAACCCGTAAGCTGAGATGTCACCAATTCAGACTCAAATCATAATATACAACATAATCGATATGCCCATAAAATTTTAACAAAACTCATAGATAATGACATAATTCAAAATTAAAGCAACACTACCTGAGTACCATATTACATGCCAACTATTCCAACAACATTTAAAATCATAATTGTAAGCCACGATAAGGTACAATACCCAAAGCATCACCTCATGAGCCACAATATATATGCCATAGGTCGTACATTCAAATTTAACATATCACAACATCTCCAAGTTAAAGCTTAATGAGTAGTTGAACCTATATGCATGTGTATTCACCAATCTATTACAAAATAGTCCCATTGGACCAAATCATAAGTCCTCGTTCCACTTTCATACCTGTCTGGGAAGAAAAATAAAAGAATAACAGAAGGGTAAGTCCTAAGGACTTAATGAGAGATAAATCAGTAACAATCAGAAAGGATCTGTCGAAGAAGAAATAATTCAACATATTATAGACTAACAAGACAATTCAATCAGATCATGAATATGCCAGAATGTAAACACTTATAAGATTTAACAAAGAGAAACCTCTCTTTCCTTTATGCAATCTAAATAAACCAAAACATAACATGCATATTAGATTCTCCTTATTCCTCTGTAACAGATAAGATACCTAAGCATGATAGCTTGGTGGATAACAGAACATAACAGATGCCCAAGCGTGCCGCTCAGCACATCATTGATACCTAAGTGTACCGCTCAGCGTATCACAAAAAACCCAAGTGTATCATTTAGCATGTCCCAGTTATCCAAGCATTTTGCTGGGATTGCCACTCGGCCCATACAAATTTCTCTGTACATGTATATATATCATTACAATTAATAAACAAATTTTGCCAACAAGGCTAGACAAAGATTTATAGAACAAATTAGTTATGCCAACAAGGCCAAACAGACAGTATACAGAGCAATTCATAATGCCGACAAGGCCAAATAATCATTAAATAGAGTGAATTTAGATAGAAAAGCTAAGCATGAGTAGGTCGACAAGACCCGATATTAACAAAATAACAAGAAGCCGACAAGGCTGCGGATTACACAGAACAATAACAGATAACAAAATAATAATGGATAAGACAAATGAAGGTTCTGGGCACCAGAATGAAAACAAGCAATTTTTAACAAAGGCAAAAATTGATGAAGCAACCCTCATAGGGGTATACGAAAGAAATAACAAATAATTAATCAAAGATAATTTCAGGAATTCAAACAAGCATGAGATTCGAACAATCAAGGAACAATCACTTCCCAAAAAACAGAAGGGTAAACAGACCCTCACCTTAAATTCCACAGTAGTGTTATCCATGCTCTATCATCTGGGGGACCCTGGATCCTTGTCACCTATTTTTAAAGGTCGTATTCAATATTAAAATGCTTGTATATTCCTTAAACAATAACTAAACCGTTTACATCTTAATACTAGTTGTTCTCCAACTAATATAATAGTTTGGGGCTTGATTCAGAAAATATCGTAAGAGCAATATGCTAATGTTGCTATAGTATTAACAAGGGATTTATTTATTCTGAGTCATTGATCACTTCTTGAATTGATAGCTCAAACTCATGTCTAATAGTCCAGTTAATCGATTAGAATTTCTCACATTCTTTATTAATAATGGCTATTCACAAATTCTAACTACTCTAGCCACTTATCTTTTTTATTATCATTCGATCTCGGTCTTCATGCTGAAATACTTAGATATGCAATCTTTTCTATCATTTAGGTTCAAGTCTATTTTCTCTAATTCAGCGGGGCTTAACTATAATAACTAGCCCTTATCTTAACTTATAATTGACTTCATGAGTATGCCAATTTAGGCTAATAATATTAATTACATATTTAACCCATTCAGGAACTAGATTTCGGTTTAATTATTAATGTTCAATTTAACTTTCTTGGTTTATAACAAATAAATTATCCCATACTCATCACTTTAGTACCTTTATCTGTAATAGCCAATTTCCATCCTCATTTCACAGTTTTGACATCCTAATGTGCCGTTTTGGATAAGTTAATATTAATTATGTCTTTTATTCAATTCCAAGCCTATACTTCACTTTCATAACTAATGATCAAATTGATAATTTTAGTCCACAGTTAAGCAATTTAACCTCTATTGATGAAATTAATACATTTTTCCATAAAATTAATTTTTTTCATTATAGCTTCATAAATCAGCTTCCCAAATACTTCAATTAAATCAATTGATAAATATTAGTCTTTTGTTAGCGAATCCAGGTCCATAAATCACTTATAATTGAATTCTTATACAATAATTTTACTAAATAATCATAATTTTTGTCTAACTAACGGGAATTTACATCAGAAATTAGCTTAACAATTCACTCAGATTAAATCAGGAATCAACTTAATCAATTAATCAAAATTTTACCAAATTGACCGACTTCAGGGTCAATTCACAGTTCGAAACCTTGCTGAATGCATCCGGATCATCGTTCCGAAGATTCTGCTCCGAAGTCGTCGGATCGCCACCATTGGCCGCCAGAGCTCCGCTGCGCACCGCCACCGGAACTGAGTTCACCACCAGCATCTGATGCATTTTTTCACGCTAAGCAAAAGCTCTCTACCAATTTTCTGATTGGAGGCTATTTTTCCAGCTAATTGGCCGAAAAATCGTGCAGCGCCATCACCATCCGCCGCATTATTTTTCTTCAATTACTTCTCCGTCCGTCATTGGTTCCCCAAATTGAAGGCACCATTGTCTTGCTCGCGCCAAGCCCATCAAAACCCACTCTGGTTTACAAGTTTTCGTCGCGAGAACTAAGCAACCTATCACCACAGCCGTGAGTCTCCGTTTGGAGCTTAGTTTTCAACGATTCGCCGTTGTTTCCATCAGATATTGGTACCGGTGTGTTCCTTGTGCTGAGATGAAGTTTTTGGTATATAATTTGCTAGGTTTCACCATTACTAGGGAGAGGTTCGTCGGAGAAAAAAAATGATGGTTTGCATATGAGAATTTGAAGAAATATGAGGGGTGGCTTGGTATTTATAGGGAATTTTCTGGAATTACAGATTGATCCCCAATATTTTATCTCAGTTTTCAATTAGACCCTTGAAAGTTTCAATCGACTTCCAATTTACCCCTTAGATTATTGGTACCTTGAATTGACCCCATTGACCCAAAATATTCATAATTTGGCCCCTAAAATTTTCAAAATTTTAGCAATCAAGTCCTCTTTATTTATATTTTTAAACCCAAAATCTTTGTCAACTTAATATTTTGATTTTTAAAATCTTATTTTCTAAAATGTCAAATTTAGGGGTGTTACAAATGTAAAATAGACTAGTCTAAATATATTAAAATAATATTTATGTACATTAAAATAATATAAAAAGTAGAATCCTAGGTTGGAGAAGAGAAATGCTATTTGATGTGATAAACGTTTGGGCTGCTAGTTTTGTTGATGTGACAAAAAAATATACCCTGAAATTGATCCAGGGTTGGAGAGGACCTTTATAATTATAATAAAAAAAAAACTCACATTGGTTGAGATATTATATTGGTAAATGAATCACGTAAGATAATATTTTTGTGAAGTATCCACTTTATTTTATCAAAGTAAAATTTGGTGAAAAAAATGAAATATTTTAAAATAATTTAGATTGTTAAATACAACGTTTAGAAAGCTAGCAAAAGCATTAGGCCAACAAACAATGCTTTTTATAATTGAGCAACAACAACCAATTAATTACCGTAAGTGACTATATAAAAGAATTTATGAACCCCTACAACGGGGCTTACACTGTGTGTTTTCCAGTCTCCTCAATCCAGGTGGTTTAAGAAACGACTCAATACCAATCCCACATGAATTGTTAAAAAATAGCTCCTTCTCATATTTTTTCCAACTTAACTTTATATGTGGCTGCAAAATCTATAATTTTCGAAAATGCCTCACGATGAAGACTTCATCCAATTGAACTTTGAATCTTCTTGAACTTTCAGATTTTATTTGTATTTTGATTCATAAGATTATAATTTTGTCTTTTTTTAACATTGCAAAGTATCATAGGTCATTAAATACTATGAAGCCATTATAAATTCAATGATAACGTCTATGCCCAATTATAACTAAATCAGGCAATTGAGAACTTATAAAATCTCATAGAATGAATTGATTAATGAGGCTAAATCTATAAAACAAATTCAAGACAAAGTGCACGATGCAAACCTAAAAGCCATAATAAATTAATTATTAATATCTAATTTATAGATAAAAGTGTGAATTTATTAGTGTTTCTTAGCATTGTGAAAAAACATGTACTTCCTTGGTATTATGAATTACAGATGGTAATTTCTATCTTCTAAAAACACTACAAGAAAAAGATATATTAGTGACAAAATAATAAGTGACAATACAAAGATTATTACTAATTATATATATTAAGTGACAAAATTTATTTTTATCATTTTAATAATTTTTACAAATTCAATATTGATAAGAATAGTACGTGTTTAAATTGTTACCATTGATAATTATTGACACATATATAGTAACAATGAAAATCTTTCACAAACAAATTATAGTGACAATTTTATTGTCATTAGAATGTAATCATAGAGGTATCACTAATTATTAATGATGACAACTTAAAACATTAATTTTTACCACTATTATGTCATATTATGATAAATTAAAAATTATTATCACTTAAAAAATATCATTAGTGATAAATTAAAAACTATTGTCACTAAATATATATTATTAATGATAATTTTTATTTCATTACTTATTATTTTTTCAGTAATATTATATTTTTTTAATTAAAATATTAATTTTTGTCACTATTACGTCATATTATGTCAAAATAAAAATTATTGTCACTTAAAAAATATCATTAGTAATAAAATAAAAGCTATTGTCACTTAATACATGTTATTAATGATAATTTTTGTTTCATTATTTATTATTTTGTCACTAATATTATATTTTTTTTAAGTGAAACAATTTATAAGTTCAAGAAATTTTATACTTTGTTTCCAATGACATTGGTGTCAAAAACATTACAACAATAATACAAGATATATATGATGGCAAATATAAATTCCATGCTCTATCCATAAATATGAAAAGCAGAAATTAAATATGTCTATCCATATACATGAGACTTCTGGTCCATATAATTATCTTAAAAGGGTTGCTTAATGAAGTCCATTAACTGCTTATTTTAAAGGTAAATTTATTGTCACTTCCACTGTCCAACAAAGTCTCTTAGAATTTCACAGGAACAGCCTTGAGAGGCATGGCCTTCTGCAATCTCTCAGAATTCCACAGGAACAGCCTTGAGGGGCATGGCTTTCTGCAATGTAAACTTAAACTTTTCATTCATGTTCATTTCTTTCGGCTTAATTCCCCCTTCAAGTTTCCAATCGAATTTGTGAATCAGGGAGGCTACTATGAGGTGCACAACACGATAAGCCATTGGCAATCCAGGACATATTCTCCTCCCCGAGCCAAATGGAATAAGCTCAAAATCCTGGCCCCTTATGTCTATTTTGCTGTCTAAAAATCTATCGGGCTCAAAAGAATCAGGACTTGACCATATACGAGAATCTCTGCCAAATGCCCATACATTAACAAGTATTTGAGCATTTTTTGGAACTTTGTAACCATTAATTTCTATATCAGCCTCAGCCTTATGTGGTACCAATAACGGAGCTACCGGATGAAGCCTCAAAGCCTCTTTGAATACGGCCTGCAAGTATGGGAGCCTGGATATATCTGATTCTTCAACATGTCCCGTTTGGCCAATGACAGTTCGAATCTCATTTCTAGCTTTTGCCATCTTTTGAGGATTGTGAATTAATTCTGCCATAGCCCATTCTATTGTGGTTGTAGTTGTGTCGGTTCCTGCAACAAACAAATCCTAACATAAAGAATAAATTAGTTATAAATCGTAGTTTTGCAAGAAACAGGAGCTTTAAGTAATTGGATGATAATTGGGTGATGCGTTTACACTATACCTGGTCAAATTATTTAATGCAAAAGATGTATATGTCTTATATGGTAAAAACTCAAATGATTGATCTTCTATGATTGAACAAAAAAAGCAACAAAAAGAATTAAACGAAAAACTAATTTCTCCTCTTTTCGAAAGAGGAAACTACTTTCTCCTTTTTCTAAAAGAGAACGGGAGTAGATATGGTAGCATCTAATCCATTATTGTTTTCTAGAAGAGTTTGAAAGTGATTATTATTTTGAGGAAAATTTCATACTATTCGATCTATATATATATTCAAATGAATTGTAAATTGTTAATAGATATATACATGTATATGGTAAAATATCTGCATTTATTTATCTAAATTAAGGTCCATGACATAAACTTCTCTAGAGTACAGAAAAAAGAAACAAAAATATAAAGGGGCAAAAGTTGAAGCACAAGTATATATCATCTTAAATATGGAAAAAAAATTATGTTATTTTTGGATCTTAAATTTTAGTGAGAAAAATGAAAATGAAATGAAAAGATTAAAGTATAACTATCATCTGAGCTGATGAAAATATTTTTCTGATCAAAATTTAAAAAACCAAATATAAGTTTTGGTGTTTTTCTTATTAAGATTGAAGATCAAAATTCAGGGAAAAATTCCACTTACCATAAGTAAATGTATCATGCCATTCCGGGATAATTCAGACTCATTTTTGCGGCTGATGTCTAGTAGTGCCTCTAGTAGATCATTTTTGGACTCAGAATCCACGGATGCGCCGCTTTCTGATTGCATTCTCTTGTCAATTATATCATCAAAAATCCTAATCATTTTTCCATAATACGACGCCGCTTTGCGCCTAAGCCCTTGAGGATCAAAAGGCTTAAGAAACGGGAAGTAGTCAGCAAGATTTGGCGCGCCCAGGGCTTCCATTATACCATGCACAATTTCCTTGAATTCTTGCGACGAATCTGAACTATACTGACCAAAATCCATCGAAAACAAACTGGCTGAAATAAGATTCAGCGTTGTAGTAAAGGCAGCATCAGCAATATCCACAACTCGGCAGCTATCGCAACATTCTTGCAGGTACTCACGGAGTTTCTTCAGCTTTTCCTGGCGGAGGCCCTGGCTTGCATCAAGTCTCTGCTGCGAAAGCATCTGCTCTTTGCATATTCTCCGAAGAACTCGCCACTGGCTGTCCACCGGGAGCCACCCAATGGACATCTTGTTGTGGCCGTGAACATCGGATGCAGCCGGGAGGGGTCGACTGGAGAAAACCTGATCATGCTTTTGAAATACTTCTTTAGCAATCTCCGGGGAGGATACAACTACTGTGTCTACGCTGCCAAACTTGAAGTGCATTATAGGGCCATAAGTCTTTGACAGTTCGGCGAGTGATTGGTGGGGATTTTGGCCAAGTTGAAGAATGTTTCCAATAATCGGAAAAAGTGGAGGTCCCGGAGGAAGTCTGGCTGGTCTTCGAGGTCGTAAAATTGATGCGAGGACATGAAAACATGTCCACAAGAGAACAGATAGAGTAAACAAAAATTGGACAAAATATTCCACGAACATTTTTTTCCTGTGTTTGTAGTTAGTTCTGAAAGATAATATGTAGTAACATACATAAGCTGAACTATTAACGGGAGGAGGTGAGCCCTACTTGTGATGACAGGAGGCATGCATGTGACCCTTGTGTCATGTGTTGACAGGCTATTAAGCAATCCATTTATATAAAAGTGACACCTACAGGATCAGTAAGCAACGCATTCATATCTGCCGGCGATATCTACAATGTCATATTTTACCAAAATGTTTTTGTCACCGTGCGGAGCCTTATTAACATTTTTCAGCCGCACGACGGCATTCGAGGTCATAATAGTGTGAATACCACACGTAATACATGCTATTTTGATATGGAGGATTTGACCATTAATTCAAAGTAAAAAATTTAAAATGAATATATATTACTTCGGACTGAATTTCATACACTACAAAAAAAAAGGGTATTAGTAACCGAAAAATCGATCACTAATAGATTTAGTGACCGATTTAGTGACCGATCCGATCGATCACTAAAACCCTCGTCACTAATTTGTCTCGGTCACTAATTAATGACCGACTTTTATCAGTCACCAATTAGTGACTGACTTTTATCGGTTACCGATTAGTGACCGAAATGGCAGTCACTAATTACTTATAAAAGTTTTAAAAAAATTGTGTATGTTACTAGGCGGTCACTAATTCGGTCACTGATCATTGACCGATTAGTGACAGCATATTTTGGTCACTAATTTTAATGAGTCAAAAATATTTCTCTTCAACTTTGTTTCCTCTTAGATTTGAACTCAAGATCTTTGCTATGCTGAAATGAGTAACTGACCACTACACCACATACATTTTCATACATTTGTCTCAACAATATAATATATATAATATTTACAAATTAAAAAGTAATTATAATATTCTTATGTATAAGTTACTATTATTTTTCATTTTAAAATTTAACAAAAATAGCAATTATTCATTTAATATTTGTGTAATATTTATTCAATATAATAACGCACTGTATTTTTTATTTATAACTATTACTTTTAAATTTTAGGTATATTTTATCATAATATATTATAAACATTTTAAAAATAGTATATATATATATATACTAATATGCATACTGATAAATAGTTTTTTTTTTTATATTTAATAAACACTAATATTTATTACTGTTTATTGTAGTAAATAGTTTACACATATGCATGGTAATATGTATATATACTTATACATACAAATTAATATATAATATTATTAATTATATTATAAATATTTATTTATAACTATTACTTTTAATTTTAGGTATATTTTATCATAATATATTATAAACATATTAAAAATAGTATATACATCCTAATATGTATAGTGATAAATAGTTTTTTTCTTTTTTATATAATAAATAGTTTATAATAAATATTAATATTTATTACTATTTATAGTAATACATAGTTTACACATTTATATGATAATACGTATATATGCTTATACATACGAATTAATATATAATATTTATTTACTCATAATACATGTATATATATATTATTGATGTGTATATATTAATTAATTCTCATTTTTTTCTTTGTATAAAAATATCATTCTTGTTTATTTCTTTGTGTATCTATATATATATTAATAAATTAATGTTCAATTATATGGATATTATATAGAAATATTTAGTGGTTATATATTTGTATATGTACGTATATTTTTATATTTTTATATACACATATATTATTATCATATATATATATGGTAATAGCAAACACAATATTTTATTACTTATATAAGTGTTACATAAATTTTATGCTTTCATATTACAAGAACATGCAAAAAATAAAATTTTATATTTGTGACCGTTTATTAATTAAAAAACATGGTCATTAATTAGTGGCCGCTTTATACGATCATTAATATTAGTGACCGAACTCTTAATTCAGTCACTAATTAGTGACTACTTAGTGACCGAATTAGTGACTAAAAAAAGAGTTCGGTCACTAATTAGTGACTTAAAAAAGAGTTCGGTCACTAATTAGTGACCGCTTTTCTGCGGTCACTAATTTGGTCACTGATCGGTCACTAATTTTTTAAAAATATTATATTTAAATTGATCACTAATCGGTCACTAAAATTCGGTCACTAAAGCTCATTTTTTGGTAGTGATAATATATTTACTTATATGTACTTTCGAATATTTAATTTTCATTTCAATAATGTCTTTTCTCAATAATATTAATATATATATATATTTATTTATTTTATTTTTTGACTTAAGCAAGAGTCTCATAAGTCGGGTTTTATAGGGCCCCGTACCCATGGTTTTGACTTATCTTCACGTACCCACTTTTTAGCCATTTATGTCAATTTGATTTAATCCTCAAATTCGAATCATCATTGATAGAAGATAAGGTCCCAAAGGAGTAAAGCAATGAAACAGAGAATAAACTGCAAGTTCCAGATATAAATGAAATTCCAGTTAAAGCAGATATATATATATATATAAATGAGACAAGATGTTTATAGTGGTTCGGCAAGCCTACTCTACTACCTAAGCCAGAGGACTTAGGATTTTGAACCTGCAAATATTATTAGCAAAGAAACAAGAACAAGTACAACGAGCAGCGCTAACTTCCAAAACCTCACAGAAGTGAACCAAAATGCTCTAATAGTAATAATGGGGTTTTGTAAGGTAAAGAGTAATGGAATAATCCTAACAACTCTCAATAGCACTAACTACTTTTACATTAAAGATACTACTTGTTTAAATAGTGGATTTTGAGATCTTCCAGAGTCAATGCCTCAATTTGCTCCTTGAATGCTGTAGCGGTAATATACCAATTATGCGGTTGCCTTAGATGATGCATCGGTGACATACCAAAAATACTTTTGGTTCTTAATATGGGAAATTTCAGATTTGCTGCACAAATTGACTACTTAACGAAATCACATTTGACAAGATTGAAAGCTACCATATAAGTTTGAATATATGCTTAAATGGAAAAGGAACCAAAAAAAGCTTAAGGAGCAGTTTTAAGCATGAGTAGCAAAGCATTAATACATCAGTTTCAAAAGTAGCAGCAAAGCTTCAATCTTATGCTAAGATAACTATCAGGCATAGTTAAAAAACATTATAGCCATAAGAACAACTTAGAAATTAGTTCTCCCCTTCATCATCAAAAAGCCTAAAGACTGTGAGAGCGTTTGCGGAGGGAAAAGCGAAGATCCTTGATTTCATCTTGAAGATCATCGATTTTAGTTTTACACCTGCGGAAGTTGTGTTCAACTGTGCTAATGAACTCAGAGAGTTTGGTGTCGAGATGTCAATGGAGGATGCAATATTCTGAACAACGAGGAGAAGAGGTAGCTCGAGAGCATCTGGAGTCTTGTGTTTGCATTTAGAGGAGATGCCTTCAGAGGCGACGGAGTCAACTTCTTGAATAGAGGGATCAGAGACATAGACAGGTTTTCTTCCAAGGTTACGATGAGTGATACATCGCGGAGCAGGGGGAATGATAGTGGAGTTAGATGTTCCCTTGAATCATACTCCATTCTCACCGATTTGAATCTGCATTTTCTTGATACTGGGTAGGTCTACAACTTTCCGCTCACTTGGGTCTTCAGCTAAGGGTGATGGAAGAAAGACATCTTTAGAACGAAAAATATGGGTAAGGAGCATGCAATATGGCAGGTTTTTGGAGAATGATGAAGGGCATAGATCATGTTGTGCAGGATAATGTAGCCAATGTTGACATGCTGCTCAGTAACTGCCATGTACAGAAGGAAAATAGATAGACGGTTCATATTAGTAGAGTGACCTCCACTGGTAGAGGAGCTAGAGAGTATGGTGAGTATGATAAGGTAATGGAGAAAACAATAGTTGATAGGGAGAAGTTTTAGGGAAAAACCCACGGCTAATATAGGAGATTTCCCATTCCAAAATAACTGCTTGGCCTTAGTAAGATTGAAACACTCAAGGGGACACCATTCACCATAAGCAAAGAATTGGATACTAGAATTTGGAAGCCCAAGGTAACGATTGATTTTCTCAACAGTAAGGAAAAAAAGAGGTACCAAGTACATTTGATTGAAGAGAGGCAGTAGCAGGGTCATTACCTTTAATGACAATGAGATTGGCGTAGAAGAGGCAAACCAGTAGAGGATAGATGGTCTCATCAATCTGCATCAATATGTCCACCCTATTTGGTCAACCCAATTTAGAATCGGAGATGGACGAATAGCTGAGAAGTCTATTGGGCGCCAGCAGTTTATTTTTCTTGCCATGATATTTGTGGAGAAAAAAATTTTGGCATGAGGGTTAGGAAATTTGAGAAGTGTGGGTAAAGTCGTAATGTCCCAATGATTGAATGAGGAATCTGTGAAGGAGTGAGAGAGAGGAGGCGAGGAAAATGGAAGATGAGAGGATGCATGGGGCAATGGAGGAGAGAACAACAAAGACGAGGGATGGACAATAATTGGGGATTTTGCAGAAAAGGGAACGCAAAGAGAGGGAGGGGAGTCCTCAGAGTTGGACGTATAGTCCACGAGTTTTGGAGAAGGTGAGATGGGATCATCATCCATGGAGGATGAGGAGGAGGAGCACCAACGGGACAAAAGTTTTACCATCGGAAAAAGAGATTGAAGAGGTAGCTCAGAGGATTCAGGATAATGAGAGGTTTTGTGTTGGTTTATGTGCAGGTGAGACAGATGGTTGAATGTTCAGACTTTCCCCATAAAATTTTTTTTTTTTTTTTGGGTAATGATGGAAGGAGAATATATTCTTGCCAAAAGACTGCACATATCAAACATAAAATGAGATTCTCATTCCAAATACAACTCATGAGGAGAAGAAAAAAGGAATTATCCCTAATTTTTGTTTGAGAAAACTGAATCTTTCTTCTAGGAGCAGTTTAGTGAAGATGTCAGTCAACTGATTGTGTGTATCAATGAAAGATATGCAAACATCACCTTTCTGGACATGATTTTTAATAAAATGATGTCTAATTTCTATGTGTTTTGTGCGTGAGTGATAGACTGGATTTTTTATAATGTAGATGACGCTAGTGTTGTCACATAATATAGATATGCAAGGAAATTGTAATCCATAATCATGGAGGGTTTGTTTCATCTATAATACCTGTGAGTAGCAATTACCTAGCGCCATGTATTCAGCCTTAGTTGTTGACATAGCCATCACACTTTGTTTCTTTGTAGACCAACTTACTAGACATGATCCTACTAGTTGACAAGTTCCAGTAGTGCTTTTTCGATCAATCTTGCACCCTGCATAGTCAGCATCAGAATACCCGAGAAGATTGAAAGATTTAGATTGAGGGTACCAAATGCCATTGTTGGTAGTTCTTTTGAGATAGCGAAGGATTTTTTTTACAGGTTTGAGATGCGACTATTTCGATTGTCCTTGAAATCGGGCGCACAAACTGATGGCAAATAGTATATCTGGACTACTGGAAGTTAGATACAGCAAGATTCCAATCATCCCCCTGTATGTTGTTTCATCTACAATTTTTTCCATTAGGATCAAGTTCTAGCTTTGTAGATGCAGCCATGGGAACACTGGACTCATTACAATCCTGCATTCTAAATTTTTCCAAGAGTTCCTTAGTGTATTTTTCTTGAGATATAAAGATTCCAGTGGTAGTTTGTTTGATTTGGAGGCCAAGAAAAAAATTTAACTCACCTATAAGACTTATTTCAAATTCCGTTGTCATGCATAACACAAATTCATCACAAAGACCTTTATGAGTACCTCCAAAAATTATATCATCCACATATAGTGGCACAAGTAGTAAATTTCCATTTGATGTTTTTGTAAAAAGTGTAGTATCTACTTTTCCCATTCAAAAGCTTGTTGAGATAAGGAAAGACCTTAGGCAATCGTGCCATGCTCTAGAGGCTTGTTTCAAACCATAAAGAGCTTTTGATAATTTAAAAACATGGTTTGAAAATTTTGGGTTTTTGAAACCAAGGGGTTGTTCAACAAAGACTTCTTCTTTTAGATGTCCATTTAAAAAGCACTTTTGACATCCATTTGGTAGAGAGTGAAATTTTGATGTGATGCATATGCTAGCAACATGGAAATGGATTCAGGACGTGCCATAGGTGCATAAGTTTCATCATAATCAATACCATCTTGTTAAGAGTACCCTTTTGCAACAAGTCTAGCTTTGTTTTTAACAACTTCACCATGTTCATCTAGTTTATTTCGAAAAACCCATTCAATACCAATTATAGGGTGATTATCAGGTCTCCTTACTAGGTTCCAAAGCTAGTTGTTCTCAAACTGATGGAGTTATTCTTTTATTGCATTCAGCCATGAATCTTCGTTTAGCGCCTCATTTATATTGCAAGGCTCTACATAGGACAAAAAGACAAGGTCAGAGAGATGTGAATCAATTGTTTTAGTTTTGGACCTTGTAGTAATTCCAACATCTGGGTCTCCAATGATGTTTTGTGTTGGATGGTTTGATGCATGTTTTTGTTTGCTGATTTTGTCTCCAGTTTCGTCATTGGAAGTTCCACTTGCAGTTGAGACTGTCTCAGTGAGTTTTTCAAAAGTGTCCCTTTCTCCTTCTTTTTCTTATTGGAGTGTCTCTATCACTCGATCAAAACCTACAGTTTGTATGCTCACGGAATCCTTAGTTAAAGAAGGGTCAGTTTCATTAAATACCACATGCATAGATTCTTGTATAGTCATTTTTCTCTTGTTAAACACTCTATAAGCTTTACTGTGTGTTAAGTAGCCAACAAATATTCCCTCATCTAACTTTGGATCGAATTTAGCAAGTTAATCTCTATCATTCAAGATGTGACATTTACACCTGAATACATGAAAATAAGATATGTTGGGTGTCTTACCCTTCCAGAGTTCGTATGGAGTTTTTTTCATAAATAGTCTCAAAAAGACTCTGTTGATAACATAGCATGTAGTGTTGACTGCCTCAACCCAAAGATGCTTAGGAAGATCATACTCATTCAACATTGTACGGGCCATTTCCTGCAAAACTCTGTTTTTTCTTTCAACTGCCTCATTTTGTTGGGTTGTTCTTAGAGCAGAAAAGTTGTGAGTGTATCCAGAATCATTACAAAAGGTAGTAAAGTTATGATCCTCAAATTCCATGCCATGATCACTCTTAATTGTCTTAATTGAAAGCCCTTTTTCATTTTGGATGTTCTTTGAGAGTGTAATGAAATAATGCAGAGCTTTATTTTTATGTGAGATAAACCTTACCCATGTGTAATGAGAAAAATCATCTACGATAACAAAGACATATTTGTTTCCTCCAAAAGATTGAGTTTTCATGGGTCCAAATAAGTCAAGATGTAGAAGTTCCAAAGGTTTTGAGGATGCAATGTCATTGAAAATTCCAGATATAAATGAAATTCCAGTTAAAGCATATATATATATATGAGACAAGATGTTTATAGGGGTTCGACAAGCCTACTCCACTACCTAAGCCAGAGGACTTAGGATTTTGAACCTACAAATATTATTAGCAAAGAAACAAGAACAAGTACAATGAGCAGCGCTAACTTCCAAAACCTCACAAAAGTGAACCAGAATGCTCTAATAGTAATACTTGGGTTTTGTAAGGTAAAGAGTAATGGAATAATCCTCACAACTCTCAATAGCACTAATTGCTTTTACATTAAAGATACTACTTGTTTGAATAGTGAATTTTGAGATCTTCCAGAGTCAATGCGTGAATTTGCTCCTTGAATGTTGTAACAGTAATATACTAATTGTGCAGCTGCCTTAGATGATGCATCGGTAGCACCGGACTTATTCCAAAAATAGACATGGCGATGATAGAAAGGTATACCTCAAAATCCCTTTTTAGTTTTCACACACAATCGCCAATTTTAGATAAATAGCATAAATAAAATCAATAGGAATCATACTCAGCATAAACTGGCAATATGTGGTAAATTTCTCGACACATGACTGAAAGAAATCAAGCGAATAGGATATATAACCAATATGTATGTTCTTTCCCCAGTAAAGAAATCTCCTATTATTGAATATAAACTCACCTGGCAAGTACAGACGAATTCCTAGTTGTATGGTCGCTCAAGTCTTGGCTTCCTAGTCATCCAAGAACTGTCACAAGATAACATGGGTTATCATTCTATCAATCCTCTGATTCTTAAATACAAATAGAGTTAATGTCTTTATCGAACTTAAGGTTATTTTGACAAAATTTCGCTAGTTTTTGTTTCATATCTAAGTGCTTAAGATAATTAAATGCGGTAATCCTTAACTAATAAGTTAATGAATGGATTACTAATATGATCCATATCATTGTGGACTCATTTAGCGTTCCACTATTCAATAGGCATCTATTGTATCACACTCAAGTTCAACATGGTGTACCAAATGTAATTCTTAAGTAGCTATTTTCAACAAACTCTATTCATTACTTCACTTACCTTACGGTCACGTGATAAAGGTCCAGGTTCCTAAATCAGTTGGGTTTTATGAGCCCATCAAGTTCAAGTTGATAATTCATTTTCATTAATATTCATATGACTTAATCTTCAGATTAAGCTTAACTAGGTTTCCTTCACAACCTCTTATGTTTTGAGTCTTAACATAAGTTTAAGTTATTCTTGCTTCAATTTATGTTTGGATAACCTTAAGTTAATAAGCATTTAATTAGAATCATACAATCAATCTTGTACAATTTAATCGAATTAACATTCAATATGAAGTTTTACCCAATTGGATCAAATTGAGACCCAATTTCAAATTGGGGATAGTCCAGACAAGTTTGAAATGTCGCTATGTACAAACTAGTCCAGAACTGCCGTCACGCATCATGCCCCGAGATGGAGACCGCTACTGCCAGTTGGTGCGTGTCAACACCAGGAGTCAAACCCCAAAAATAATTTTCCATTTTGCTGTTGTCTCGACTATCAATTTGGCCTAAAACCTAGTAATAACCCTAACCTCGCCACCATCCACCACCCACCTCAATTCTCCATCGCCGTCGGTCGAAACCTCTACATGATGCCCAGGAGCTCGTGACCAAAACCCATTATCTCCAACCCCTTTCTGCCGTCGTATGCTGGAGAACCGTCAAACTCACTGTGTGCTTGCCGTCGCCTCTTTTTCTAGGCTGATTTCTTGGTTGGTTTTGGTCAAAGTTGCTATAGTTGTGTTCCTCTCACTAGAAGAAGCTTTTTATCGGAATAGTTTTATTTTTTCCTGTGGTTTTTTGGTATTTCGACATCAGGGTGGGGTCTGGGGTAGTTTTTCAGAATTAAGTAAAGTTTTGTCCTTTATTCTTTATATAAAAAGTATTTTCCAGCTTATTCGGTTTGACCCCAAAACTTCTTAACCGCCTTCAATTACACCCTTAGGCTTTTATTCGCCTTTCAGTTTAGTCCCTACTCTTTAATTAGGTCCTCCAGCTTTTATTTCTTATACATTGACCTCCAAGATTTCTGTGTCTGAGCAATTGAGCCCAAATTTAATTATTCTGAACTCCTCAGACTTTTAATTTACTCACATGGCCCCCTAAACATTATAATTTTGTGTAATCAAATCCTTCTCTTATTTTTTATTTTACCCCTCGATTCCTAATACTTCTACCTACTTTAGTTAATTTAATTTTAATTAACTTAAATTAATATTCCAAGAATCAGGGTGTTACAACTCTCCCCCCTTAAGGGAATCTAGTCCCCACATTCCAGTCGACCTCTGTGAAACTTCAAAATAACATCGAGGCATATCATTGCTTAGAGAAGGGATTAGATATGAACGTATCCTTTTTGAAGTTTAGATACTGAGATTGAGAGGGTTATATAATACCTGGGTCCTAACTTTAAGATAAAATGGAATGATATAAGAAGGTAAGACAGCAGTCAAAATTATATGTAGTTTCCTTAAATACGATGAACATAAACTATACCTTAGATAACATTATTTGAATTTGGTGCCCTTTTCCAAGTCAGGGCATTGGTGTGATTTTGATTACTCAGTCTTCGACTAAACTCCGTCATTTGTTTTCCTCTGCCCTCTCTAGGGATCTAGGATTAATTTCTTATTCTTAGGACAATTCCCAGCATGGCATTTATTACTACTGCATCTTATGCACTTCTTATGCTTCTTCCAACATATGGGCTCTCTATGTCGAGTGTTGCCACCAAATTCACAAATTGTTCTTAAGTTTGATTAGGATGGACAAGAATCATCCTGAATCTGAAGGAGGTGTCTAGATGCTTCTTTATCTTGAGTTTGAATATGAAAGAGGTGGCTAGACGCTTCTTTATCTTGAGCTTCTTGTCATTTCTTTTATTTATCCACACTCACTTGAGTCTTTCATTTTTCATCATATGTTTGGTGTTGCCTTCCATATCTCATGTCTGGCAAACTCATATGTTCTTATGTCTCGAGTCTTTCCGTTGTATATGAGATCATTCCCCCAAGAGTCCATATTCATTTCAAGGCATGGGCATAGTTGATATTTTCTTAAATTTTCCAAAGAAGGATAAAACAAATACCAAGTTTAATCTATCTCTTTAATTCTTGAAATTCACTACACCTTTATTCATTCAAAGATTAGCCCTTATTCAATTATCTCAATCAAGAGATCCACAATCTTGGAAGAACACATTTGATTTGAATTGTCAAAGCCTAAGAAACCTTTATGCCAGACATATCCTTCAATCTTCTTCGGCTTATTGTGGCCTCTACTTTGGTATGATCAACTTCTATTACCTCTCAAGGAGTCATGCACTTCGCAATACTTCAATTACAAATAGAACTTCACATTGCAAATTGGATATGAAACTTTATTCTTCTCATTCTTTTGATTCGAATGTCTATACTTAGATAATATATTATAACCCATATTTTTCGAGGAAGTTCCATTAGCTTATAGGAGAGATCTTGTTTTAGTAAGGTAATCCAAAGCGATAAGTCATATAGTCTTAAGGGAACAATTCTACTTTTAGGGTTTAAGTTTTCTTGGGTAAATATAATCCTTTTCTTGTAATCTAATCTTTGGTGAGGGCATAGACGAATAGAACAATTCAATACATTCTATAAGTAAAATAATAACGAGCACAAGCTAATACTCTTCTTTATTTCATAGGGTCTCATTCTACCTTTCCATGTGTATTAAGGTTGCCAATTCTTCTTATTTATGCGAATCAATATATCCATTATCTAACAAAATCTCAAATATACTTGTGATATTGACGAGCCAAACCCAAAGGACTTTCTATTTCTAACATATCCCTAGTTCGTCTTCCATTGTCCAAAAATCTTAGTTTTAGTAGGGTCACTTTGCTATTTCTGATTTACTATAACCTTGATCCTGGCAGGATTATCCTGATGTTCCTTCATGGTGTTACACACCTTTAAATGTACCTTTTTCCCATTTGATGTTCTATTCATTAGCTTGGCACATAATTTCTATTCCGACAATTATTTCAATTCATGATACCCATATCATAAGATAGGAGGCAATCCTCAACATATCTCTTGTTTGAACTTCGAATTATAGGTATCCTTAACCTAGCTTAACCTTGAATAGACTATAGATCCTTACAATGAGCTAAGCAGTTACATGAGCAAGGTGTTTCAGTTGACACTTAATTCAAATCGATATCAACAATTTCATTGTCCTTTCTTGATACTCAGAGGTTCCTTCATCTTTTCTAATCAAGGCTCTTATGTTCCAATTACCAGTCTCCTCATAACCTTTGGTGAATGGATTCCAAATACCTATGGCAGTCTCCATAAGGTCTTTTGTGATACTTCTAGAATTACTGGTTCTAGTCACGTTTATCACGAATCCACAAAGTTATCATTTTCCTATAATCAGATTTTTACCTTCTAACTCCTTTCCATAGGTATTTATAACGCCAAGTGTAAACGTAGTGTGACTCTTATCTCTACTCAAGTTCATCAAATGTTCTTAATATGATCATTACAAATTGATCCAATAAATCAAAGCATTCTTCGTATCATGTCTCTAACATTGTAGGAGCCTAGTCACCCAAATGGCATTGTTTCAGTCCATAATATCTATATTATGACTAAGGAGTAATTTCCATTATACTTTTTCATCAACTATTAACTAAGAGTATTCTCAACTTAATTAAACCTTATTTTAACTTACACCTTTATACTGAGTCAAGTAATGCGCGGGGTAAGGTATTGTGATTCCATATTTAATAAGGCTTGTTTAGCTCTTACCCTTGTCTCGTAAGTCCTTATGCTCTAACTACTAACTTTCTTGTAAATTTTGGTGATTGAAACCAAAGAAATCCAACGAGGTGTTTCCCGTAAGGTCTTTTATAATACTTATATAGTAACTTGACCTATTCTTATTTATTAATAAATCACATAGGCATCATTTTACCACAACCAGAATCTTATCCTACATTGTCTTGGCTTATAATCTATTCTTGAGGTTGTCATGAGAGAGTGGCATTGCTATCTATCCTTTTTCGAATTTCTTTGCTCACAGTGTTTGCATTGTGGTATTCGAATGGTTGAGTTGATTAATTGGCAATTGTCCATTGCATTGTAATCGATCTATGTCTATATCTTCTGACGCAACAATATTCTGGACTTTCAAAGTTGATCCTAAAGCAACGGAGTTTCTTTCATTCAACTCAAGATATTCCTAAATAGTACTAAAGTCGCTATGTTGTAGCAAAGCATAAGATACTCAGATATAGGATAAGGTTTTTAGAATTCAAATATGTGCGCACAATCACACTTATACATGGGCTGCTAAAAATATATATGTACGTATATATATATATATGTTTATCTAGTTCTTAAGAGTACTAGAATTTTCTTTATCAAACGTATTAATGGTTAAGTTGACATCAGAGTGGTTATTTCATTTATGAAGCTACGAGATACCAAAATAGGGTGTAAGACTTTGGAGTTCAGTTATCATGTCCATTTGTAGTTATACACAAGCCTTACCTGCAATTCTATCGGTGTGTGTATACGAATCTTATTCTTAAAGGTATTAGGGTTTTTAATCAAAGTTGAAAGTGTTTCATCTTTCTTCTTGGATTACTAAGGCGTTTCCTCAAAGCTTCATATCGTATGGGTGGTCATACATTTTTTTTTATTATTAGTGTTTTTTTAACCTCTTATCATCCTACAGCCTTTTTGATTAATTCTCTTATGATTATTGCTCAAATTTCCCAAGTAGTCATACCATTCAAGTTACAACTATACGTACAGGTCAAACACTATTAATCTTAGTTGTCAGCCCCAACATTAAATTCAACTCTATTTAAAACAACCATCTTCCTGACGAGTTAAGTTTCCCAAGCATATATATGTATGATACACCTACATACTACTAAATATTTTCCTCCAAATCTTTCTTCGTTGATTTCTACATCCCAGCCTGATATTCCCCTTTAAGACTCCACTACTAACTCTGGATGTCTTTCTGCATTCTTCAACAAATGTTATCCTCTGCTCATCAGGCCATAATGTTTTTTTTACAACTTTATCCTTATAAGCAATTTTCTTTCATTTTGTTAGCTGTGATTTGTGAGCTTTCTTACTATTTATGAGCTAATTCCCTAAATATTTAATCCATAACCAAACACACCTATCAATCATATTTTCCTTAGAAGATTTTCTCATGGGAAATATTCCTTATTTCTCTATCAAATACCATGATGCAGTTATACCAATCAACCCCATAGCTGAAATATTGGTTTCTTTGAAACAACCATACCCTATGGCCTATGGTCTCAACCATATGTAGAAGCCAAATTACAGATTATTTGAAAATAATTCTTGGCTTCCCAAGTTCCATTATTACAGATATACCAACACCACAACGTGATACCAAGAATATTATTCCACCAAACATCATGATCTTAAAAGATATCTTCACAGGGAATACTCCCCGTTTTCACCCTTGATATTACAATGCAATTACATCGGTCAACCCTATTGCTAGAATGCTCATCCTTTTGAATGATAATATCACATGGATCTCAATCGTATTAACCAACTAATAATCCCAAAACATCATTTGCCTCTCAAGTTCGATTATCACCAGTATACCCATGTAGCATTATGATACCAAAAGTATTACTCCATCCAATCTTCATGAAGTCATATCCTTGACATCTCGAGAGTAGAGGACTAGATACTGGTTGGCCACCCTAATACCAATCCTTTCCTCTTTTGAGATCAAACAATACTCCAAAAGTTCACATCCTAACCAAATTTTCATGTCAATCTTAGTCTCCTTTAATCCTAATGTTCCATATTCTAGGGAGGTCCAAATCATCAGCAAACCACTTCTCAATTAGTCATGACATTTAGATCACAATATTCTTTTATGTCCAAAGTATTGATCTAAAAGATCTTTTACTCAGCCAAGTTAGCTTTATCTAAAATGGTCACCAGCTCATATGTCGACTAGAGTGCTCTCAAACAAGTTCGCATCTAATACAAGACCCCGAGAATTATTATTCCTTCCAAATCTAGGAAGTCACATGCTCGATATCTTAGGAGTTACAGATTATACATTGGTTGAGCGCCCAACCACAACCCTTCACATCTTTCGAATCGAACATTATCTCAAAAATTCAGGTCCTAATCGGATTTCAAAGTCATGCTTATTCTCCACTAGCCCAAAAATTTTATGTCTCCTTCAAGTCTAAGAATCAAGCTTATTTTTCACTAACACATTCCGAGGGTCATTTCCTAGTGTTGCAGAGGTTTTCAAACCTAAGCTCTAATACCACCTCTATAACGCCTCGACCGAAGGCGCCTGCTTGCGGCCAGGGTGCTACTTAAATCTATACCAAAAAACTTTTTGAATAATAGAAAATACATTTCTCAAAAGCCAAATTACTTAATTTTTACAAGTAATGTCCATATGAGGTTCAACTATGAATCGAAATATCTTGATTCACACTTAGCACTTCCATCACCCTCATTACCTTATGTGTCGCCTGGGGTAGTCTATCTTTATCACTCATTCTTATTTGGGGTAAAGAACAAAAAATGATAATGGAACAACATAAGTTCGAATGACTTAGTGAGATAGTTTTGCAATAATAACAGATGACAATTTCTCAAATAACATATAGGAAATAAGTAGAAATATTAAAATTTCCAGAAGCCATGAGAAAAGGTTTTAGTCAAAATTTTAGGCGATCTATCTCACCACTATCCCATAGTGATAAGACTTCACAAGATTTACTGTCTCTCATCGAGGATTAAATCTCAATTACTATTAAAAGAGGCGACATGCCATTTGACCAGCCATAGGATTTGTGTTAGATATTCGAGTTTCAAAGTATAAGTATCAAGCATATTAATCTCCAATGTGACCAAAGTATCACCATATTTTTCTTTAAGGAATATTGCCGACTAGTAATATTAGTCAAGAATAAATTAATGAACACTTTCTCAAACTTGTTGTTCGTGGTTCTCCTACCTTGTCACTCTACTTTCGAGAACACAAAAATCCTTATCCCTCCAAAGTGTCGAGTGATCGGCTCGAACATTGAATTACTCACTAGGCATTGCTAGCTACATGCCTAATCTTGCTCATAGGCAACTACCTCCAGCTGGCCTACTGAGTAGGGTTATATATACAACTTTGTATGGGTATCAGCCGAAAAATCTGTCACCGCGGACCGTTTCTCCCAACCGTCCCTTGCAACCGATCGAATGGCCCACCCCAATGGTATTAGGTATAATCACTAATATCACTAAATATCCAACAGCATTTCACTGAATACTTTAATTCGCCATGATAAACAAATACTCACTGAATTAACACCAAGCTTATTCCAAAATAGACATGGCGACGATAGAAAGATATACTTCAAACTCCCTTTTTAGTTTTCGCACACAATTGCCAATTTCAGATAAATAGCATAAATAAAATCAACATGAATCATAATCAGCATAAAGTGGCAATATGTGGTAAATTTCTCAACACGTAGATTGAAAGGAATCAAGCAACTAGGATGTATATAGCAAAGAAATCTCCTACTATTGAGTATAAACTGACCTGGCAAATGCAGAGGAATTCCAAGTTGTATGGTCGCTCAGGTCCTAGCTTCCTAGTCAGTCTGAGAATTGTCACAAGATAACACGAGTTATCATTCTATCAATCCTCTAATTCTTAAATACAAATAGAGTTAATGTCTTTATCAAACTTAATGCTATTCTGACACAATTTCACTACTTTCTGTTTCATATCTAAGTTCTTAAGATAATTAAATGTGGTAATCCTTAACTAATCAATTGATTAATGGATTACTGATACGATCCACATCATTGTGGACTCATTCAGGGTTCCACTATTCGATAGACATCTATTGGTATCACACTCAAGTTCAACCATGGTTTACCAGAGGTAATTCTTAAGT
Source organism: Jacaranda mimosifolia (assembly GCA_018894105.1). Lineage (NCBI taxonomy): Eukaryota > Viridiplantae > Streptophyta > Magnoliopsida > Lamiales > Bignoniaceae > Jacaranda > Jacaranda mimosifolia. The sequence goes on from CM032123.1 coordinate 5,888,442, forward strand.
AGCAATTTTCAACAAACTCCATTCATTACTTCACTTACCTTACAGTCACGTGACAAAGGTCCAGGTTCCTAAATCAGTTAGGTTTTACGAGCCCATCAGGTTCAAGTTAGATAATCCATTTTCATTAATATTCATATAACTTAATCTTCGGATTAAGCTTAACTAGATTTCATTCACAACCTCTTACGTTTCAAGTCTTAAGGACATAATTTGAAGTTATTCTTGCTTCAATTTATGTTTGAATAACCTTAAGTTAATAACCTTTTAATTAGAATCGTACAATTCAATCAAATTAACATTTTGGTATGAAGTTTTACCCAATTGGATCAAATCGAGACCTAATTTCAAGCTAGGGATAGTCTAGATGAGTTCGAAATGTCGCTCTATACAAACTAGTCCGGAACCGCCATCATGCGTCGCCGCCGGAAATGGAGGCCGCCGCCACCACCAATTGGTGCATCTTAACGCCAAAAGTCGAACACCTAAAATAATTTTCTATTTTGCTATCGTCTCAACGGCCAATTTGTCCCGAAACCAAGTCAACAACCCTAACCTAACCACCATACGCCAGCCACCTCAATTCTCTGTCGTTGCCGGTCCAAACCTCAACATGACGCCCAGGAGCTCGCAACTAAAACCCATCTACCTCCAACCCCTTTTCGTTGCCAAATGCCGGAGAACCGTCAAACCCGCCATGTGTTCACTGTCGCCTCCTTTTTTTGGCCGTTTTCTTGGTTGGTTTTGGTCAAAGATAGTATGGTTATGTTCCTCTTAGCTAGAGGAAGCTTTTTATCGAAATGGTTTTGTATTTTTCGGTGGTTTTCTAGTGTTTTGCCATCAAGGTAGGTCTGGGGTAGTTTTTGGTAATTAAGTAAAGTTTCGTCCTTCATTCTTTAAATATAAAAGTACTTTTCAACTTATTCAATTTAACCCTAGAACTTCTTGACCACCTTCAATCACACCTCTAGGCTTTTATCCACCTTTTAGTTTAGTCCCTAGTCTTTAATTAGGTCCTCCAGCTTTTATTTCTTATACATTGACCCCCAAGATTTCTATTTCTTAGCAATTGAGCCCAAATTTAATTATTCTGAAGTTCTCAGGCTTTTAATTTATTGACATTGACCCCAAACTTTATAATTTTGTGCAATCAAGTCCTTCTCTTATTTTCGATTTAACCCCTTAATTCCCAATACTTCTACCTACTTTAATTAATTTAATTTTAATCAGCTTAAATTAATATTCCAAGAATCGGGGTGTTACATGATAAGTTTAAATAAGTGATCAAATTAATAACTTTCCAAGTTTTTTACGGTCATGAAGCGCAAAAACACATATAGAGGGTTGTCTAAGGATTCTTCCACATAGAAGATTCTTCCACAATAGTGTTTGTATTAGTATACATATATGAATAGAAGAAGTGATCAAAAACCACTTAATATAGGTTGAAATCCGAGCAATTAATGCTGCAACAATTTAAGAGAGCAATTGGATAAACTCATAAGCTTCTCAAAACATCTTATAAGATGTTTAATTTGATAATTTATAAGATGTTAAAAAGTATTTGATAATTTTTTTTAGAAAAAAAAGCTTATAAACTTTTAAAATAAGATGTTAGGATCTTATAAGCTCCTTTTAAAAAAATAAGAAATTCCTAACTTAGTTTTAAGATCTTATAAACAAGCTTTGTTAATTTAATCATGTTAATTACAAAATTGTCATTACTGACATTTTATAAGTTCCAAAATCTTATTTCATCCAAACATTATAAGAACTTATTTTTAAAAAAGAATTTAACATTTTAAGTTCCAAAACATCTTATAAGATATACAAGCTTATAAAACTTTTTAAATAAGTTTAGCTGAACACCTCTAAATATTAGACCGGATAAAGCCAAATATATTAGATCTCTCATAATTTGTAATTAGGTTGAACTTTGAAGAAAGCAAGCACAAAAAGAGATTATGACTTGAAAGGGTTCTACGCCGGTATAAACTAAATTTTGAATGAAATTATGACAGCCTTATAATTTGAATGGTAATTAATGTGGCTCATTTCACACAAATGCACTTTGTTCGTAACAACATAACTTTTTTACGTTTAAAAAATAATCAAGTTTGAAGAGAATAAAAATGATGTAAACGTATATATATGACGTGAATAAAAAATAAAATTATTTGGATACTAAAGGCATATTTAGTCGAGACTGATTCTTAGTAATGATAATTAGAGCCAGTCAATTTTAATGATTTTATAATGTATTCGAACTGCGAAATATATAAAAGATCATATCAAACTAGCCACATATTTTTGCACCTATACATATCATTTTAATAATAATTAAATTTAGTTTTGCAACTTTGCACTTGTATGTTCTTTCCAATAATCATATTTTCAACAATGTCTTTTCTTAATAAACCTTTTTAACTCAAGCAAATACCTCATAAGTTTAAATAAGTACCCAAATTAATCACTTATTTCTACTTAAAAAGTTAATATCATTCAAATGAACTATATACGATTTTAGAATCTGCTTAACCCTAATTAGTATTTATATTTTTTCATTATATTTATATTTGAATTTATTACATTTACTTTGCCATAACTAAAACATGAATTCCTGTAACTCCCACCCAAATAACAGCACAACCAAAGAATTATAATATCATCAAGATATGGATAAAAAATAAAATTGTACATTATCTTTAAGACTACTAATTAATTTACGTTTTTATACATTATAGCTGCACATAATACTAGATAAATATTAGAAGCATGTAATAGAGTTTTATTGATTAGAATCCAAGGCCAAAGCTTGGCCAATGACAGAAGAAGCTACAATATTAGCTTAATACAAAGATAATGCAAATTTAGCCACATAATGAGCACACTGATTGGCAGTGCGAAAAATATGATTAAATGAGACTAAAGATAAAATAAGTAGTTTTCTTAGGATCCGAAATTAGAGGACCGATGGCAGATAAATTGGAAGCGTCGTCATAGAGTGCTCGAATAAACTGAAAGAAAATCCCCTCCAAAAATAACATCTGGCCAAGCAAAGCCCGAACACAATTCACATGCTAGTTTAGCCGTTAAAGCCTCGACACATTTTGGAAACAAGAAACAATAAATGAGGCGAGAATCCCATGCCAAACATTCACCTCTGGAGTCATGGGCAATAAGACCGATTCCTATAGCCCGATTAATCTTGAAGAGTGCAGCATCATAGTTTACTTTAATTTGGCCTAGTCTAGGTGCATGCCATGTTGCCAATGAGTCACCAAGTTTGTGCAAAGATGTCAGAGAGTAGGAACTACGGTATATGGTCAGAAACTATTAACCCTTTTGATGATTTACATTATTTTGATTATGATAAAATTACATTCCAAAATTATGTACCAAAAGCATGCAATTAAGCTATGAGTATCTTTCTGTATTATCTATTGGAATCTGTCTATGCGCTAGAATTTACTTTCATAATTAAAAGATCTTTTAAAGATTTTAGCCTGATTCACATCTCTATAACTTAGGAAAGAAATCATTCTTGCTGTACTTACTTATATATTCAAAAATTATGATACTAATGCATGTTTACTGTAATATGTTGTTTCCTTATTTGATTCCAACGGACACTTACTTAATTAAGGATTTATAGCCGTTGGATATGAGCTTATAAATTAGAAAATATGCGGCAACTATTACAAAGAATCACTTGGTCGGGAAAAGATCTTTGTTAAGTGTTTCGAGGAGTTGTGTGATACTCTCATACACGCTCTATGCTTAAATGTTGCTAATTTCTTGCTCTACGTGTGTTTTCGATGGACTTTATGGTGAAGAAGGTGAAGGGAAGCTTGTCTCCAATGGATATTGGGGAGACGAGGGCAAAGTGGTTTGTGTCTAGATGAAGGACCTAGTGGTGAAGAGGTATGGAAGTTGTACCTATTCTCGAGAGATCTCGTGAATAGAACAAAGAGAACAAATCGGCGCTTGGTTGCTCTAAGGGCCTCTTGGTGAAGAAATTAGTAGAGCGGTACTGTTTGAAATCTTCTACAGTGTTCTAGGTTCTGATTTGGAAGGAGAGTCTAGAACTTGCCATAAGGAGTGGCAGCAACTCATGCACCACTCCACAAAGGTTGTGCAAGTGAAACTAACAAAAGTTTCCCCGGGCTTGTTCACAAAGCAGCTAGTTTCGCAGTTATCTGGAATCTGCTTTATCTCGTCTGGAATTCTGATTTAGCTCTTTGCGAAGAGCAAGTTTTCACCCTACTAGGATGTTTATGATCCTTTTAGTTTTATTTTATCAAATTTCTGTACTTAACTATAAAACATTCTTATGTTTTAATTGATTTGACAGGTTCAAAATCCTAAGTGAAATCTTATGTAGAGGAATAGGCTTGCCGAACCTCTATAAATATCAGTGTCCATTTACTTCTATTTTTATTGTTTTATTTATCACTGGTATGACTAGTTGTTTAACTGGTATTTACAAATTCCAATTAGAAACTAAAACTATTTTTTGCAAAAGACTTAAACTATTTTGAAAGGCTAAAAAGTCTTTGAGTGATAAACTTCCGCTGCATTAAAATCCCTTAGATCTAATTCACCTCCCTCTTAGACTTATAATCACTCTAAAGAACTGATAGGCAAAGTGCATAACCTCCTGCACTGATTTACAGGTTTCTCTAAATTTGACACAGTTTCTGCAATGCCAAATGCTCCAGCAACAGACAAAAAAGTAATCGCTTTCCAAAGGATCAAAGGTTTCATGAACTTTGGAAAACCAGTTATGAACTAAACTTCCAGATTGGGCTATAGCAGCTGAAGGCAAATTGGAAAGAGCCCATACTTGTGTAGTGAAGTGGCAATGAAGTAAAACATGCATAATTGTCTTCCTCCAAGTTTGGATAGATATCACAAAAGGGATGTCGGTGCATTTAAGGAAAAGACAGTGCACTATTGGTAGGAAGAAGATGACGAGCAGCACGCCACAGAAAATGTTTCACCTTTGGTGGGATCTTACATTTCCAAAGAAAATCAAAATATGGGATATGAAGCTCGCCACTGGAACCCGTGCAATTCTCAAGAGCAGCTAGCTGGAATTTGAGAGATAAGTAGTAGGCTGATTTGATAGAAAAATAGCCAGAATTAGTGTAGTGCCAAACTACCATATCTTCATTGTTACATCTGCCGAGTGGAATAGAAAGGATAGTTTCACAATCATGTTATTGGAAAATCTCAGTAATCAGATCAGAATTCCACGTTCTAGTTTGTGAATCAATAAGGTAAGAAACAAGTGAATCCTCCAGAATAATTTTAGCTGGTGAAACAACACCAAAAAGTGGCTGGCTTGGAATCCATTTATCAGTCCAAATACGAATTTTGAACCCATTACCAATATGCCAACAAAGGCCTTCTTGAAGTAAGTGTTGTGATACCCAAATACCTCTACAAGAGAATGAACGTCTGGAGCCAAGAAATGCTTGAAACACTTCACAATCCGGATAATATTTGCCTTTAAAAGTCCTTGACAACAACGAATTTGGTCTTTTAAGAAGATGTCATCCTTGCTTGGCTAGCAAAGCTTCATTGAAATAATGCATATCTCTGAAACCTAAATCCCCACTCGCTTACTATGTCCCAAAAAAGCCCATCTCAACCAATGAATCTTCCTTGATTGCTTATTGTCCCACCAAAAAGAAGCTAGCACGGACTCTATATCACTCATAAGGCCATTAGGTAGTTTAAAGCAGTTCATTGCATAGGTTGGAATAGCGTGAGCAACCGCCTTTATAAGGATTTCCTTCCCTGCTTGAGATAGCATTTTTTCAGACCAACCATTAATACAATTCCATAGTTTCTCCTTTATGCACGCAAATATCTCTTTTTTAGATTTACCTACCACTGATGGGAGCCCAAGATATTTGTCATGTTCGTCAACCTTTCTCATATTCAAAATCATCCGAATTCTGAACTGCATATCTAAGGTAGTGTTGGTCCTGAAAACTACTGAAGATTTATCATAGTTGACCTGCTGCCATGAAGCTTGCTCATAAATAGATAGCAAATTTTTTTTGCGAAGTGCTGCTTGCTCAGTTGCTTGACAGAATAACAGAGCATCGTCTGTGAAAAGAAGACGTGAGATGCTTGGAGCATTGTGGCAGACTGATATTCCAGCAAGTATGCCTTCCTCTTCCTTCTTTCTGATCAATGCAGTAAGTCCTTCGGCACAAAACAAAAATAAATATGGGGATAAAGGATCATCCTGATGTAGTCCTTTCTTAGGATGGAAGTAACCAAAAGCTTCTCCATTTAGCATTATGGAATATGAGACGGAAGTCATGCATTTCATAATTAACTCCACAATACGCTCAGCAAATCTAAGTTGTATCAAGACCCTCCAGAGAGAAGCCCATTCAACCTTATCATATGCTTTACACATGTCTAGTTCGATTATCATCTTACCAATCTTCCATGTCCTCACTTTCTACATATGATGATTAACTTCAAAGGCCACCAGAAAATTATCCGTGATCAATCGCGCCGATGCAAAGCTAGATGAGTGTCTAAAATGATGTCATCCATAAAGACCTTCAATCTATTATTAACCATCTTAGAAGCAATTTTATAGGAGACGTTACATAAGCTAATAAGCTGAAATTAGCTTAGAACTTTAGGCTTCGATGTATTAGGGATAAGAACAATATGAGTATGATTGTGTTGGAATAGTTTCTTTCCTCTATTTAAGAATCCAAACACACGAAAAGATACAACTTCCTTTTCCACAATTTTCCAAATTTTCTGATAGAATAATGGAGACATTCCATCTGATCCTAGGGACTTCAGAGGAGACATTTGAGAGATGGCTAGCTTCACCTCATCAATTGTAAATTCCTCCAATAATGTCGAGTTCATCTGAGAATTGATTTTTGGTTCCAAACATTCCAACACTTCATTTATCATCACATCCGAAGGGAAGTCAACCGAAAAACAGAAGTAAAATAATCCAAGATCATACATTTCGTAACATCGCTCGAATGACACCAGTTTCCTGGTGCATCCCTTAAGTCGAAAATATGATTATTTCTGTAACGAGATGAAGCTTTGGCATAGAAAAATGCAGTGTTCTGGTCGCCCTCTTTCATCCTTTGAGTCTTAGCATGTTGGCTCCATAAACTTTCCTCCTTGTCCAGTAGACTTTCCAGCTCTGTTTTCAACATTAACACATGACAATTTATAATGAGCAATTAATTCTCCCATAGATAGCACCTCAACTTGTTCACAAAGGTATTTAATTTTTTTCCTCACTGACCTAACAACATCCTTGTTCCTACGAAGAAGTCCCAAACAACAATTTTCAGTTGCTTTACCCAATACATCAAAATCAGAATGAGAAATTGATTGAGTCCAAGATCATTCAATAATCTATTCACAGTCAACATATTTGATCCAGAAAGCCTCAAACTTGAACCTTTTTTCAATTTGTCTTCATCCCACAGAACCAACATTATTAAATTTAATCGGAGAATGGTCAGAATTACAACATAAAAGATGGCACACCTTGTTATGAGGAAACTTCTCAATCCATTCCAAGGTTGCACAAGCATGATCAAGTCGTTCCCAAACAGTAAAAGGAGACCTTCTATTGCACCATGTGTAAGGAAATCCTGTAAATCCAAGATCAATTAGTTTTGCATCAAAGAGAGCCTCACGGAAATCTTGAGCTCTGGAGTAAGAAATAGCCAGGTGGCCAAACTTCATAGAGGAAGATAATATTGCATTAAAATCTCCAATGCAAATCCATGGGAGGGAAGACATAGATGTAAGCTGATCAAGAAGGCCCCAAGAATTTCATCGTCTACAGGCATTTAGCTCGCCGTAAAAACTAGTAAAACGGAAGCCCAGATCACTCGCATCCAAACAGACCGTGACATCAATATGGTGTGGTGAAACGTGTTCAGATAGACGTGTACGTCTCTACTCCATAACATTGCTAAACCACTGGAATGGCCATTAGAGTCCACATATACACTAAAGTAACCCAACTTCTCTTGGATTTTATCCATACGCCTCGAATTCAATTTTGTCTCTATCAAGAATACCATTTAGGTATGATATTAGCGAATTATTTTGCCTAATTCATGAACTGTCCAAGGATTCCCCAATCCTTGATAGTTCCAGCTTAATGCAATCATTGTGATCGGCGGCGACTGGCGGGATTGCGAAGCAGTCACCGCCGTTGAATCAGCTTCATCAGAGGTAGAATTAGGAAGACCAAGTAGCGTTTTCTTTGCTGGTCGACAACATCACCTTGGTAAAGAGACTTGCACTTTCTTTGAGTTGTAATATAAATCCGTCGACAATCACTTGAATCCTTCTCTGCTCGACACTGTTTTCCATCTTTGGAGTTGTTTGGGGATTTTATTGAGATACCCAGAGGAATGTCAACAAGGTTTAAGGCGGAGAGTTCGACAGAGGTAGCACTGTGAGCAGGGCTATCAATGGGTCAAATTCAAATCAAATCAAGTTTGAATTCGAAAGTAATATGTCATATTTAAATTTGATGCAAGATTCATTGAATTTATAATTAGTATAATCATATTTAATCCAAATAAAAATCAGATATCCGTCAAATATGTAAAAAAATTTAAATTTGAATATTTCAAAAATCATCATATATTTATTATTTTTCTAAACATTTAGTAGAATCTATATTTAAAACAATCATCTTTAAAAAAAAAAAATACAACAGAGTAATGAATAAATTTTTAAAACTATTGATCACTTAAAAGTAACAATAGAATTTAATTTAATCACATTCATTCATCAAATCATTACATTATAGGTTTTGTTGCTGATAATAATACTTATTTGGCATTATCAATACATAGTTATACTTGATTATTCAATCTACTAACTATAGACTCAAAGTTTTATAAAAAAGAAACTGATTTTGATCAAATTGAGATTTGCATTACATTCTTGCCATATTATTACATTCAGCTCCTACTCATTATTCTTCCCGCGTCATTTTTTGTTATAGAAATAGAGAAACAAGTGATATAATTATAATGTAAATAAACTCAAAATCTAATAATTTATATAAAAAGCACATAATTTGATATATTGTATAGGATTTTATTACTTTCTTTATCCAAATATTCATTTTGGCATTATTATAGGACCTGTGTATACATATATATAATACTAAATATATTCGGATTCGAATTATTAATGGATTGGATTGAACCATATCTATATTCACTCCATTTATTTAGGATTATGAACTTTTTTAATCAAATTATATATATCAAATCTTTTATAGGTTAAAAATCTTAAATAATCGAATCGAATTCGAATTAAAATACGTTCCATTGACAACTCTAACTGTGAGTTGTAGAAACAAACGTGTCTTGAACAAGGCCCATATGCCTTGAGTCATTGGATAACTAGTAATGGGTCCATTGAAATTGTTAGTGAGAGGGATGGGCCCAGTACAGGAGTCACTAGCAGCATTAGCAGAGAAAGATGTAATGTGGGCCAGATCACCGCTATGTTGAGATATAGTAACTTGGGCCTGTGCATTTGGACTTTTTTTTAACAGTAGCATATATAGGACGACAAAGGCCTGGAATAGGTAAAACAGAATCATCACCTTCCTTAGCATTTAAAGTCCGTGGGAAACAGATTTGGGAAAGCCATGTTCATCACTGCCTTCACTGACAATTTGTTTGCCCTTATTCTGTTGCTTTAATGAAAAGGTACCAAAGATTTCGCCACCTCTAACGGTAGATGTGATCTCCCTGTTACCACCGTAATCTGACAAATGCGCAGAGTTCAGGCTACAGTGTTTTGAAAGAGACAGAGACATGGGGGTAGAAGAACAAGCTCTTGTGAATTGTGATATTTGCTCGTAGCCATGGGCCATATTGGAGAGGCGCATTCTGAGTGAAATCCTCCTTATATTGATAATCTCATTCTTTCATTACATGACAGAGAATACCAAATTTTTATTTTTTAATATATATTATATATTTTATTATTATTTTAATAATAAAAAATCACTTAATTCTATTTTTACTCTAAAAATTTAATAAAAAAAATATTAATTTAACTGCTATAGTAAAAATTATCACTCCAAAACATAAACAAACATACAAAATTACAATTTTTACATTCTTTAATAATTTATTTTTCTAAAACACATAATAAATACATAATAAAATTCCACAGAGATAGCAAAAATTGGGCAATCATTCATATTGGAATTTTAACAGAAGCTTTTCTACATTGCATCCCGAGAGACAGAGAACACGGTAAAGAGGGTTAGTGATGTTTAAACCCACTTTTATTCTGAGAATATCACAGCACTTATGCATATGGAACACTTCATCAAACTCCTTGAACGTACCGATGCGATCTCCAACAAGCCTGGCCATTTCTTTGGATAATTTGAGAACCGGAAAGCCCCGAACTTGAACCCAAAAATCACAGACATCCATAGTGGCCGGATCCTGATGTTTATCAACTTCACTAAGAACCACCGTTTGCTATCAAACAGCCATGGACCGTCCTGCAGAATTCTGTCCTTATTTTCATGTGATAAATTTTAGGAGCAATCGAAATTGTCCTAAAAGCGAAACTTCCATACCCCTCCAAGGGTTCATAATCCGTTGAAGAAAGCACTAAATAAAAATGGTAGTGGCTTATCTATTCGTAAGATGCTCTCTGTTCCATACAATTATCTTATGAAGATAATTACGAAACAAAGTTATTATCTCATAATCTTTATAATTCAAAGTAAGTTTATTCTCACTTCCATTTTACCAACAAAATACGTCACAGTTTGACGGGAACAATCTTGAGAGGCACGGCCTTCTGCAATGTAAGCTTAAACTTTTCGTTCATATTCATTTCTTGTGGTTGCATTCCCCCTTCAAGTTTCCAATCAAAGTTGTGAATGAGAGTGGCCAACATGAGGTGCACCATGCGATAAGCCAACGGCAGCCCTGAACATATTCTCCTCCCTGAGCCAAACGGAAGGAGCTCAAAATCTTGCCCTCTAAAGTCTATTTTGTTATCTAAAAATCTTTCAGGCTCGAAAGAATCTGGGTTTGACCATATACCAGAATCTCTGCCGAATGCCCATACAGTAACAAGTATTTGAGCATTTTTGGGTACTATGGAACCATTAATTTCTATATCAACCTCAGCCTTACGAGGTATCAGTAAAGGAGCCGATGGGTGAAGCCTCAAAGTCTCTTTGAATAGAGCCTGTAAGTATGGAAGCCTGGATATGTCTGATTCTTCAACATGTCCCTTTTGCCCAATGACAGCTTGACGCTCATTTCTTACTTTTGCCATCTTCTGAGGATTGTGTATTAATTCTGCCATGGCCCATTCTACCGTAGCTGTACTCGTGTCTGTTCCTGCAACAAATAAATCCTAACATAAAATAGAAATTAGCTACAAATCACAGTCTCGCATGAAACAGGAGCTTTAAGTAATTGGATGATAATTGCATAACGCGTATACAGTATAGTTAGTCAAGTTATTATTTTGTGAAATGATGCGTGTCTCGTATGGAAAAAATTCAAATGCTTGATCTTATATGGTTGGAAAAAAGAGTAAAAAATAAAAAACAAACTGATTTCTTCTCTTTGATCTCCCTTTTCTGAAAGAGGAAGTCATAGACTCATAGTATCTACGATCAATTATTGTTTATTTGAAAGTGATTATTATTTTGAGAAGACTTTCATACTATTCAGCAAAAATATATTCAAGTGAGTTGATACTAGTTGAAGATTAAAGAATGACTATTATTTGAAGGGAATGAAAATATTTTTCTTTATATTTTTCAGTCCAAAATTAAAAACCAAATAAAATTTTGGTGTTTTTCTTATGAAAATTGAAGATCAAGATTCAGGGAATAGTTTCACTTACCATAAGTAAATGTATTATGTCTTTCCGGGATAATTCAGACTCACTTTTGCGGCTGATATCAAGTAGTGCCTCTAGCAGATCATTTTTAGACTCAGAAGCTATGGATGGCCGGCTTTCTGATTGCATTCTCTTGTCAATTATATCATCAAAAATCCTAATCATTTTTCCATAATATGACGCGGCTTTGCGCCTAAGCCCTTGAGGATCAACAGGCTTGAGAAACGGGAAGTAGTCAGCAAGATTTGGCGTGCCCAGGGCTTGCATTGTACCATGCACAATTTCCTTGAATTCTTGGGACGAATCTGAACTGTACTGACCAAAGTCCACCGAAAACAAACTGGCTGAAATAAGATTCAGCAATATAATAAAGGCAGCATCAGCAACATCCAAAACTCTGCAGCTATCGCTACACTCTTGCACATAGTCACGCAGTTTCTTCAGCTTTTCCTGGCGGAGTCCCTGGCTTGCATCAAGTCTCTGCTGCGAAAACATATGCTCTTTGCATATTTTCTGAAGAATCCGCCACCGGCTGGCTGCCAGGATCCACCCAATTGAGACCTTGTTGTGGCCGTGAACATCAGATACAGCCGGGTGGGGTCGACTGGAGAAAACCTGATCATGATTTTGATATACTTGCTTAGCAAGTTCTGGGGAGGATACAACTATTGTGTCTATACTGCCAAGCTTGAGGTGCATTATAGGACCATAAAGTCTTAGAGAGTTTTGCGAGTGATTGGTGGGGATTTTGGGTGCCAATTAGTTGGAGAATGTTTCCAATAATCGGAAAAATTGGAGGCCCCGGAGGAAAGTTTGCTGCCCGCGGGGGTCGTAAAACTGATCTGAAGACATGAAAGCATGTCAACAAGAGAATACATAGTAGAAAGGAAAATGGGACAAGATCCATGGATATGTTTTTCTTTGTGTATTTTCTACCTGTATGCTCAGAAGCACTGTTTAAAAAACCGGATCGGACTAGCCAATCGAACCGGTTGGACCGTCAACCGGCCGCCGAACCGGTCCAATTTTCTCAAAAAATCGGAAAAATGGAAAAAATGCCATTTTTTGAAAAAATCGTTCAAACCGGCTGGTTGGACCGTTGAACCATTCACGGTTCAATTGAATCGGACCAGTTTTTCCATTTAATTTTTAATAAAATTATTTTTTTATTTTTATTTTTATTTTTTTTTTGTCTAAATACAAAGTTTAAAGATTAAAATATACTTCATAAGCTATCTAAAAGCAAAAAAACTTAATTTAGAGTTTAGAATTAACTTATACACTTTAAACTTTAAACTTTGGACTTGATATATTTAAATTGTTGTGATCATTTATAATATGAATTGTGAAATTTAGATTGTAATGTTAGACAATATCATTTAAGCTCTTTATGTTTTATATTTTGGCATTTTATTAATTTTTAAGTAATATATATAATATAAATATATATATTTTGTAATTATGACGTTACGGTTCAATTGCGGTTCAATTACGGTCCGACCAACAGTTAAACCAGTGAACCGTAAATTAATAAATTTTTCGATTCAATAAACGGTCCGAATTTTCAAACACTGCTCAAAAGGAGAATATATGGAAGTTATATAAAGTTGAACTATTAATTTGAGTGTGAATTTTTGTCATACTTTGGCGGGCTAGAAAGCACTAGTCCATGTCCATTAATGTTGAAGCGAGGCCTACAGGCTACGCAAGCAATGCCCTTTAATCATACGGCGGCCATACCTACCAAGTCAGATTTTGCCAAACTGTTTTATCTCACCTTCCGGAGCCTCACGAATAAAGTCTAATTTTGAAATAGAACATAGGAACATTGGCTAGAATGAGATTCAGACGAAATATCTTTTATTTTCTAATAGAACAATTGAACTGAACGTATGTTATTTTTTATTATAACCAGCGGTTGTTGCACCTAATCCTCGTATAGATAAAATATATGTGAGTAATACATATTATTTATTCATATTCTTACATTTATTATACTAAACATTGACATATATGCATCTAAAATGTATATTTATAATTTACACAATTATGAAAATAACAGTCATATAAAAAAACATTTCATCGTCCATGACAGATTAAAAAAGGTTCAAAGTTCATTAGCTTATCTTATGATAATGGATGGAAGTTTTGGAAGACATGATGGTTATTTAACTGTATATTATAATTATAATCTAATTTTATTGAATGTGTGGATTAAGTAAAAAAGTTATATTTTGTACATTTGAAATTTGGTATCATAACTAATTATGATGTACATGAATTTTCAATTTCATCCTCAATACCATATTTTTATTTTTATTTTTTAAAAAAAATTAATTAAAGGGTAAATTTTTTTAAAAATGCCCAAAATAACTTTCGCTTTAAATATACTAAATAAGCTTTCTTTTTATAATAGTAAAGGTTAACATAAAATGTACAATAAGAAATATACTTTAGTACAAGGTTGAATTGCAAGGACTAGTGTTCGAAAAATCGGACCGTTTATTGAATTGAAAAACTTATTAGTTCATGATTCACTAGTTCAACCGTTGGTCGGATCACAATTGAACCGCAATTAAATCGTGACATCATAATTACGTAATATATATTGTATATGTTATATATTACTTAAAAAATAAATTACCAAACATAAAATGTAAAGGACCTAAATTATATTGTTCAACTTCATAAGTTAGAACCTCTTTGAAGAGATAGCCAAAAGCACATGGGTTGGGTAAGGGACTAAGGGTTTCTACCTCCTAGTCAAATTTAAAAATTACAATGTTAGATTTGATTTAGAGCTTTTATTTTGTAAATTTGTTTAAATGTTTTAGGCTTATAGCTTATTAAGGTGTACTTTAGTAATGGGGTTCACATATTAGGCAAAAAACTCAAAAGTATTAATTATGTCAAAAATTAAAGGGTAAAAAAATAATGAACTGATTTTTAATAAACCGTGAATGATTCAACGGTTCAAACAATCAAACCGCCGATTCACAAGATTTTGAGAAGATAGGACGATTTTTCTTGTCTATAGGTTTTTATTCAAAATCACACCAGTTTATATATAAGGCAGTTGACGGTCCAACTGTTCAGTTCGATCCGATAAACAATGGCAAGGACAAAATATGGTAATTAATATGAAGTAGCTGGTCGAGAATCTCCTTTATCCCAAAATTATTGCTCTAATTTCCCTTTTGGAGTGCCCCAATCATTTAAATGGATTTTTTTTTTCAAAATTATTCTCAAATAGCACCACTTAAATTTCAAAATATTATTTTTAAGGACAACTTTATATGTAAAAGTGTGATAGTTACACAGCTTTTTCAACATTAATAACAAATCAGATTAGAATTTTAATTTTGGGAGGAAGGAATTATCAAATGCCAATACATATCATGGAGGCTGTTTGAATCAATATGGTGTAACAAATTTCAATGAATAGACTAAAAATTTTAGTGATACTCTATCCTACATGAACCAAATATTAAAAGAGTTACTAATATATAAGATTTGGCCAAAGAACTCATATACATCCATTGGATATCCCTTTTGGGCAAGTTGATCATAATCTAATTCTATGATGCACATGGTGGGTTTGAAGGCAATTCTCGTGTCCAATGGGCTCGCAGGCTCGGAGCATGACAAATGGTATCACAGCCATCACCAGCCAAAATATTGGGAGCTAAGTGCTATACGGGACAAAGTGCTATGTGTGCTATGTGTGTGGGAGCCACCTCCTGAACCTATGGGACAAAGTGCTACACACACAAGAGCCATCTCTTGATCATGTAGGAGCTACCTCTAGAGTCCCAACAACTGGTGACTGATCTTGGATCTGTGCCACGCCATGATGAGGACATCGCGTTCTGAAGGAGGAGTGATTGTGATACCCCATCCCACATGGACTAAATATTGGAAGAGTGAATAGTATATAAGCTTTGGACAAAGAACACATGTGCATCTATTGGATATCTCCTTTGGGCAAGCTGATCATAACCTAAATTTAGGATGCAATCTGTGGGTTTGAAGGCAATTCTTGTGTCCAATGAGCTCACGGGCTCGGGGCGTGATAATTTTCACTTAGGATAAATAGAAAAAGGTCAATGACATGAAATATATACAAGAAGTGCTAGTGCAAGAAATAAAATAGTAGTGGCAAGTAATATTATGAAAAAATAATCAAGTTAAATTTACAACAATCAAGATTGAAATATCCTTAACATATCCTCATAATACAAAATAAAGTTATTTGGATAATGTGTTACCCCTTTGATGATTTTGCATAAGTTGTAGAGTTTTGATTATGACAATATTTGTCGCATGATTGATGTAAATTATTCCCAGAAATTTGTTGGAACTTACCTTATGTTATTTGGAAATTATTTTGTGCTGTCTGGAACTTATCTTTCTTATACTAATTTTGACAACATATCTTTATATTTGATTTAGCACATCACATCTTTTATTTATGGAAGAAAAATCATGTTGCTGATCTTGAATTTAAACAAGTGCTCATCATGGCTAGATTCAATGAATGTAATATATTGAATGATTAACTAATAGCTTCATTCCTTTTTCTATTATCTTATTCCAAATTGATAACCTTTTAATAATTTAAGGAAAGAGCATTTTTCTATATGGACATATCAACCTTAAATAATTTGCAGAGAATTTATAAATCTCGTCCGGAATATATTTTTCATAAATAACTAGATTCTAATATCTTTCATATTAGGAAAGTCTATTCTTCGTGGTTCTAAATCTTGCATCTCTAACTTACTAAATATATTTCTCTGATTTAGATGTCATAATTATTTTAAACTATTCTTTCTTTATTTATCTGCTTGAATCTATTAGAATGTACTAGAATTAACTTTCTTTATTGATATGGGGTAGCCCAACAGGCCCAACTCAATAACTCTCAACTAGACAAGGGATACGACGCGAGACAACCTAATTGCCCGCCAGGCCCAACTTAGTATAGGCTAACTATGTTATCGACCAGTTCTGACCACTTTAGGCCTCGACCACCACCTTTGTCGACCAAATTATGGTCGACCATGATCGAAGTTGTTGTATTAGCACTCAACTTGGAAGATATTTGCATACGACAAAGTGACATTCTGTTGACGAGAGTCTACACGAAGGCTTACATACAACTGCCTATCTCGATCGGTGAGGTCAAGCACACGCAATTGCTCTTTTGCCTCATTGAATGCTCTGACAAGCAGTGTGTATCCGCATTAATGGCGCGTGCCACCACCAATAACACCTTTTTTGGTGCGCCTCCTGCGTACCACCTTGTCCTAGAAAGCTAGGGATAGTGCCACCCAGAATAGTGCACAAGTTGGAGAAGACTTAAAGGCTAGGACAGAGGCCCTTTCTGTAACAAAGGCATCATAAACATATCAATCACACTAATAGGGCTATAAATACCCTATCACCAGCCTTCAGCAAGGTATGCCATTTATCACAGCAAAGCCCTCACTTTACTTCTCTATTTTCTAGTCGATTAAACTTACTTAAGCATCAGAGTACCTTAGCCGAGGGCCTCCCAGCAAGCCTAACGTTAGCTATTGGTTGTAGGACTCGACCCAATTACGTCATCAATTACCTCTATCAACTTGCTACCTGGTCGATCAGATTGGACATTAGCCCAACTTACCCCTAAACTATTTGCACCCACATCATTTGGCACCGTCTGTGGGAAATTGAGTTCGCAACTGAGAAAAATGGTTAACATTAGGCGAGCCATTTTTGAAAGAGAGGAGAACTAAAGATCCTCAACTCCTCCCCCTCAACCCCAACAAGAGCTAAATATGGCAGGACCCAGCTCCCGCCCAGAACAAGTGGTCACCTTGACTATGCCTTAGCTCATACGGCTGATAAGCAAGCAGATATCTACCTAAATTTCTGCTCAACTGTTAGCTGCCCTCAACAGGCATAATAATCAACCTGGACCAGCTGCTAGTGCCACCCCCAACTTTTTTAGGGCATGGAGAGGCCTCTGAAAGAAGAGAGGGGCCGATCGAAAGTTAGGCGACCACCCACCCGACAAGAAGATAGCCCTAAGCAATTCCCAAGGGAAGAAGCTCGACCTAACCCCTAAGAAGAAGTTGCAGATTCAATAGAACACTGTGCTCAACCTATTCAAGCCTCGCATCACGATAGGGCTAAGAGCTCCAGACCTCAGAAAAATAGAAACATGTCCCAGGCTTACCAAGAAGAATGGAAGAGGTATCCCACCAGGTGCAGCAATTGAACATGCGACTGGAAGAGATTTCAAAGAGGAACTCTGAGAGGAACCCTCAATTCATTGGCTTTGTTGGGAGTGGGAGTCCTCATTTGTGCAAGAAATAATTGACATGCGTATTACTGTCGATGCTAAAGTTACTATTGGGTTGCCTAGGAATAATAGCTCGTCGAACCCGAACAAGCACTTGCTACAGTTCGAGCACATGATGCAGCTGCACAAGCACAATGAGTATATCCATGCCAAGATGCTGGTCACTATGTTCTAGGGAATTGTGCTCAATTGGTTTGTGAAATTGGAACCAGTATGAATTTATTCGTACAACTAGCTATGTGACAAATTCCTCCACTAGTTTGCTAGTCGGAGGAAAGTGAAGCTCCCCCATACCCACTTGCACACTATTAAACAGAACGAGGGAGAGTCCCTTTGCGATTTTTTCACCAAATTCAACACTGAGGTTCTAAAGATTGACAATCCTCAAATCGAGTTTCTGATCGATGTGCTCTTTGTAAGCTTTCGCTATGAAGAATGCGCTAACGCCTTGGTAAGAGAGCAACCCTAGATGATGGAGGAGTTGCTCAACTGCGCAGAAAGGTACATGACACAAGAGGACATGAATAAGCTCAAATATGGCAATTCAGACAGCGAAAAGAATAAGGGAAAAGAGAGAGATGACAAACAACATAAAGATGGTCACCGATCTCCAATCAAATGTTTCCACAATTATACTACCCTCAACACTGCCAGAAAGGAGGTGTTGTTTGCTATTTAGCACGACAACCTCCTTGAAAAGCCCAAAAAGCTGACCGAGACTAAAGCTATGAAAAGATCTAAGAAGTACCGTCACTTCCACAAGCAAAAAGGCCATGACATAAAAGACTATTTCAATCTTTATGATGAGATTAAAAGACTTATTTGACAAGGTCACTTGAAAAAGTTTGTTGATGAAAAAGCTAGACAAAAAGCGGGCGTAACTGACTAGACTCCCTGTAGAGAAAGGTTGGTTAGCCCCAGAAAGGAAGATAAGTAAAAGAAACCTATCCATGATCCCCGTCCACCCATAAGAGGAGTAATCAACACCATCGCCAGAGGCCCGACATGAGGGGATTCAAAGTCAGCCAGACAGCAAAATCAAAGGAAATTGGAATCAACCAAATCTTCCTCGATCGAAATAGACCTCCAATTCTCAACCAGCTTGGAACTAATCTATTTCTCTGACGCCGACCTCTCACATATCGAGAATTAAGGGGTTAACAACAAGCTGGATTTGCCTCCTTGTGGTATCTATTGAGATAGTCAACTTTGAGGTTAGGAAAGTATTAGTCGACAATAGCAGCTCTGCAAATATAATTTTTATGTTGATGCTGAAGAGAATGAACATGGCAAAGTTGAAATTCGAGCTAATACATACCCCGCTCATTGAGTGCGAAGGGTCAGAGATCATACTTGAGGGGCCCATAAACTTGTCCACTTCCTTTATTGAGGCCCTTAGGCAAAGAACACTCATAGTTAATTACCTAGTTGTTGATGCTCTTTTTGCCTACAATGCTATTATTGGACGACTAGTGCTGAATGATTTTAGAGCCATAGTCTCGATCTATCATATGAAGGTCAAATTTTTTATCGTTGTTGGAACTAGCGAACTTCTCTGCAACATAAAGGGGGCTTGGTTTTGATCAAGGCGAACGAGCAAAAGCTCGACCACAGCTGAAATCCTTGAGGGACGTCCCAGTAATGGAACTCGATGAGTGACATCAGAGCAAGAAGCGCAAGCTCAAGGACACTAGGATTGAGCCTATCGGGGAGTTTAAGACCATTAAGCTGGAGCCAAGAAACCTAACAAGACCACTAGAATTGGGACTGATTTGGGCAACAACATGGAATGCGTCATGGTTGATTTTCTCAAAAGAAACATTGATGTTTTTACTTGGAAGGCTTCCAATCTATAGGGAATCAACCCTAATATCATCATCCTCTACCTGAATATGGACCCTTTGTTCACACCTATGAAGCAGAAGACCAGAACCTTTAACGCTGGAAGATGCCAAATCAGTGAAAGAGAGGCCAACAAACTTTTAGAGATATGATACATTGTAGAAATTTAATACCCAAGTTGGCTTTGTATGGTAGTCCGTGTCCCTAAAAATGAGGAAAATGGGTGAATGTGTAACGATTTCACTAATTTGAATAAAGCTTGCCCGAATTATCCTTACCCCTTGCCTCGTATAGATTTATTAGTTGATTCTGTTGCTGGTTGTGATCTTTTGAGCATGACGGACACATTTCAAGGTTATTAACAAATTTTCATGGCTTTCGGGGATAGGGATAAGATCCTTTTGTCATGCCTTTCAGGCATAAAAATACAGGTACAACCTACCAGAGACTTGTAAACTTTATGTTTAGAAATGAGACAGGTAAGACCATAGAGGTCTATGTTGATGACATGATCGTCAAAATGGAAAAGGAAAAAAATCACTTAACTGACCTCATCTATACATTCTTAATATTACAAGTATTTGGCATGAAGCTCAACCTTAATAAGTACACGTTCAAGGTGAGGGAGGCAAATTTTTGGGCTACATAGTCAGCCAAAAAGGTATCGAAGCAAACCCACAAAAAATCCAGGCCATTTTGGACATTACACCTCATCAAACAGTTAGTTACATTTAGCACCTGGTCAGAAGAATCACAGCGCTGGGGCGATTCATTGCCCGACTAGACAACAAAAGCTTACTGTTCTTTAAAATCCTAAGAAATACAAGGAAATCGGGCTTCTAATGGACAGAACAATGCGACCAGGCCCTGGTCATATTAAAGAAATACCTTTCAATACTGCCGATGTTAGCCAAATCTGAGGTTGGAGAAGTTCTACACATTTATTTGGCAGTCTCATCGACAACGATTAGTTCAGTTTTGGTCTCGACCAAAAATGGCACCCATTGACTTGCCTTCTATAGCAATAAAGTATAGAAAGGCTCGGACCACAACTATTTGGAGTTCAAAAAATTTGCTCTTGCTTTGGTCACTACGGCTAGGAAATTGAGGCCTTGCTTCTAATCTCACTCCATTGTCGTCCTAATAAATCAATTGTGAAACAAGTGCTATCGAAACCCTATACGTCGGGAAGACTGACGAAGTAGGCCATCGAGTTAGGGGAGTTTGACATTACTTTGTAGGCCAGAATTGCCATAAAAGCCCAAGTGTTCACAGACTTTTTCGTCAAAAAAATTGACCATCCTGACCAACTCAACTAGGATTCCCTAATTTGGACTTTGCATGTAGATGGTTTGCTGACTTCCTCTTGAGGTGGAATTGGCATCTCCCTATGCTCTCCACAAGCTAAGGAATACAACTTCGCAATTAAACTCGACTACTCCGTTACAAACAATGAAGTAAAATATGAGGCCCATCTCCTTAGCATTAGAGTGGCAGTAGATAAGGGAGGGAGTCGAGCAACTGGCAGCCATCACTAATTGCGAGCAAGTCGAAGGAAACTTTGAGGCCAAGGAGACCACAATGAGCAAGTATCTAGTTGAGGTCAAAAGATTACAACAGTAGTTCGGGAAATTCACCATCAGCTAAGTTCCTCGATCGGAGAACGAATGTGTCGGCACATTGTTGAAATTTGCTACCTTGACAAAGGGAAGTAGAGATAGCAAAATAACAGCTCTAGTCACTAACAAACCAACAATTAGCGTTCCCAACTAGAATTTGGTGGGGCAAATAGGATAAGCAACCCCATCATGGTAGCATGATATAAATGCTTATTTGAATGAGGGAAAGGTTTTTGAGGATAAAGGCCAAGCACACAAGCTCAGAGGTCAAGCAGCTAAGTTTACCCTCCACAAACACAGTCAGCTTTACAAGAGATTGATTTTCAGACCACCGTTGAGATGTTCGACGTCAAAATAAGCTCACGAGGTCTTATATGAAGCCTACTTAGGCATTTTTGGCAATCACTTTAGAGGACGATTTCTGGCCCACAAAATCATTAAATATGGGTATTTTTGGCTAACTTTGCTAAAGGATGCCATCGAATTCACCAAAAAATGATCATCTTGTCATGTCAACTCGAACATGTCTCACCAACTGGCAGCAACGCTAGTGCCTGTTCAGATCACATGGCCGTTCGACTAGTGAGGGATCGATATATTCGGTTCTTTCCCAAAAACCACAGGTCAGCAAAAATTCATAATCATCGCCATCGAGTTTTTTACGAAGTGGGTTAAAGTAGAAGCAGGCCCCAATATAACCAACGTGGCCATCAAGAGTTTTGCGTGGAAAAATATTATCTGTCATTTTGATTTGCCTAAAGTATTGATGTTTGATAATGAGATGCAGTTCCAAAGTAGGAACACGAGGAGCTGGTGCCAAAGCCTGGGATTTGATAATACTTCACTTCAGTTGGAAACCCACAAACTAGTAGTCAAAACGGAAGTCATGAATAGAATTGTCCTAGACCACCTCAAAGCTCGACTGAAAGAAACTAGAGCGAGCTCGACAGATGACCTCCCTGGGGCTCTTTAAGCATATAGGACCACCCCCAAACAACTACTGGTCACAGTCCATACAATTTGGTCTACGGGTCAAAAGCAGTCATTCCAACAGAACTGATACAAAATACTACTCAATTAATCCACTACAACCCAATCAAAAATAACTCCAAAAGAGAATTTGAACTTGAAAAAATTGATGAGTTACATCAGCAAGCATACGCAATAATTCAAATATACAAGATGAAGATGGCCCAACGTTATAACAAGGGAGTCTGAACAAGAAACTTCAAAATGGGGAGACCTTATTTTTAAGAAAGTCGAAGTGTCAAGATTGTGGGAAAACTTGATCCAAAATGAGAAGGCCTCTACTCGGTGGTTAAAGTAGCAAAGTACAATGCCTACCGGCTTGCAGATATGACTAGTAACAAGCTCCCTCGACTATGGAACGTGGTGAATGTAAAGAAGTTTTATGTGTAAAGAAACGGAGGTCTCCACTTGATTATACTAAAATATCATTTCAGATCAATAAAAACTACCTATGTTGCTGTAAGAAGATTATTCAAACCAAGGCTTTTTAGCCCAAGTCAATAAATGAATTGATCGCTCAAAGTTGACTCCATAGTCGACCCCATGTTGGTTTCAAACCGCACACCAAGGCTTTTTAAGCCAAATTAATAAATGAATTGATCGTCTAAAGTCGATACCACAATCGACATCATGCTAGCTTCAAACCGCAAAATTAAGGCTTCATATCCTAAGTCAACAAATGGATTAATTGCTTAAGGTCAACCCTATAGTCGATCTAACACAAACTTCAAGCTACATGCTAGGGCTTCTTAGCCCACGTTGATACACGAGTTGACCTCCAAGTCAGCCTCAAAAGTTTTTCAACAATAAACTATAGCTTTAAAGCTAAATTAATGAACGAACCAATTGCACAAAATTAACTATCTCAAACTCAACCACAAATTGACCTTGTAGTCGAAAGCAAATGCGCTTAAATGATATACACATCACAGTAACAACATTAAGTTTAAGGCTAGCATCAATTTAATGAATTTAAGCACCAAACTTGTTCATTTGGTTGCGAAGAAAACAACTTAAGTCGACCAAGTAGTCGACGACAAAGAATACTTCACCACCTATTTTTATCTAGGTTAACTTGAAGGAAAGGTCTTGGATTAATTTTGTTACTTTCGTGCCAATCAATTTCTAAATCAACTGCACTTGTCCAACTTCTTTGTCAAGGAACCGCATTACATGATTTCTTATTTGAGATTAAATTATCTATTTCATCTCCTGCTAATGCAAGCAACCAACTAAAATGAAAGCAATTAAAAGAAAAAAGAGAGTTGAGTGCACATTGATAAGCAAAAATACCACTCATTGATACAAACAAATTCGATTACAAAGACTGAGTCAAATACAAGAAAAATTAAAAGCAAGCACTATGTAGGTCGACCAAAAAGATCCAAGAAAAGTACACCAACCTAAACCTTCAAATCGACATGACCTTTTCGATTCATGCAGCTCATGCACCTTCATCAACTCGTGCACCTTCATCAATCACCTGAACGAGCTCATCACTTGAAGGCACAACGATAATGGCAGGACCTCAACTTCATACTCGGGCACTAAAACAAGTGCTGGCTAGCTGGATTGTAGGGGCTAGTTGAGACGGTCTCGCCTTATCAACTGGGAAGGGATGCTCGGCTGAGGGAAAGAAAGTAGCCTATCGACTTTGCCATCCCTAATATCAAACACAAAGTCGTTTGCAAAAGAAAACTTACTGGTCACTGCGGCTAGCCACATTTAATGGTTAGCAACAGCCCCGACCATAGGTGCAGTAGCAAGTCCTTCCTCAAGAGTCTCTTCATAAAAAATAGGAGGTCGAACCAATAAAGATTTCTTTTTCGATTCATCCCTGGCCTCATTCAAGAATTATTTTTGATCCAATACATAGGAATCAATAGAAAAGGTAAATCCCTTATGATACACCAGATTCGACTCGATTATTGATAGAGTGAATCGATCTGCCATTTCTTGAAATCTCTCTTCTGATTCAAAATCGTGTTGTAACGTGTGTCCTCCCCTATTCTGGTCATGGAATAAATGAAATAAATCAAAAAATGGATTGTAATCTCTTGGGGGTCAGGATAGTTCTGGAGCTATTCATTTTGCATTATGTTAAGTTATGCCTTGTCTTCGGGACAGAACTGGTAGCCCAAGTACTCCAACTACTTTACAGCCTTCTCGAAGGTATATTTTGCATCGTCAATGGAGAAGACAATGCTGGCATCTTGGAATGTCGAGCATAGCATAAACTACTACACAACTTTTTGTCAAAGGAGCAACATCGTCTTGAAAAATTCATCTCAAGCATAATTTATCGCAACATTATGCCCATACATCTTACTAGAATCGTAACTAGCTGCATGTCCAATCTGGCCTTCAGCATCAGCTCATCCATTTTGCTCTTCTTGGCCACCATAGTCATGAGCTGCGCACCCTTTAGCTCGAGCTTATTGTCTCTTTCCTTGAGCTACTCGGTTAACTATTTAATCATTGATTGCACTGAATCAAACTTAGTCTTCATCACATCCATCTCATTGTGCTCCTTCCAAAGCTGGTCGCGATCACCGAAGCCCAGTTTTGACCTCCAGTAGAAATGGTGGCCCAGCTGGCTAACCTGTAATGGAAACAATCTTAGTCGAGGTATATATTTAAAAAAAAATAAAGCATTCAATAAATGAACAGTACCCAACTAGATACTTAACATATTTGAATAATATGCCAAGGCCCTCAACGCCACATCCTGACTTAGCTCCATCATCTTCTTTTGGTCCAACAGGAATAGTCCAGCCATCATCACTTTTAGGGATGCAGCCACAATCGCCCCCGTGGTTAGCAACTACAAAGAATTGTGAATAGCCTTTCAATACCGTACTAGGGTAATGGCAACTTTAGTAGTTGGAACAACTCATCCTCTTCCTACTGCCCAAAGAGATCGTGGCCAGTTAGCTAGCTGAGGGCTCCAGCTTTATCCTTACCCTTGTCAATGGTAGTCCTTATTTAGGTAGGTCCTGCCTGCTCAGTAGATGGCTTTTTTTCGCCGAGCATAAGGACTGCTAGTCCCAGCCAGAGCCGATCGAGTTAGAGGAACAACGAGAGCAGGCAGCACTACTTGGGGTTGTGGGCCAATCTGTGCAGTAGTCTCTCAAAGAGCCGTCCTTCGGTGGCACTTTTAATTCCTTTACACCCAGGCCAATGCTTGTGCTCGAGTCTTACTCATGATTTCTTCTCGATCTACACAACAAACAGAACAAGATACATTAGCATCGACCAACAAGTTGAGATAAACCAATTGAAAAACTAGCGAAAACATCTACCTAGTCTGGTGCCAACAGGCAAGTCTAGCTAGAGAGGCGATAAGCCTACTAGCACCAAATTTATCTCCTTGACATACCCAGTAGCCTCTCTCTACCCTAACTTGACTAAATCCCTGATACAAGTGGTGAGCTAGTTTGGGGTTTCGTTTGGCATATCGATATAACCCCTAATCCAACCCATGGGAATGTTAAACCCGACCCCACATAAGGATCAAACAAAGAAGTAACGGGTTTTCTAATTTTGGCTGAATGAATAAGAGGGGATCACTAGAAATTTTTTATGATGGCAGGTTATGAGGTAGTAAAAGCTAAACTCCTCGATACTCCCCAATTTTTAGGACATGGGAAGATGAAATAAATTGCTAAAATTTGAAAAGGTCGGGGACAAGTTGTGAACATGCATCAGAACTACGAAGCTGTATAAAGTCGAGAAACAGTTTGGCAGTAACTAGGTAATGCAAACTTGGAGGCCAGTGAGGAGGTCAAATATTAGTTGGGCAATCTAAAGGCATCCTCGAAAATAGTAATACAACCGACGGGAGATCAATGCATCCTATCATTGGGCCCAAGGGCAATTAACTCAAAGTCCCAAGGAATATGGTACAACCACCTAATAAGGTTGAGATCCCCCTCGGTCTCCTTTGATACGATCTTACTAAAATGGTCAGGGATGAATAGCCGACCATAGGAAATAAGGCGGTTGACTCAGCCTAGCCCCACTCCTAGCAGCAACATGATAATCACTAAAACTACTAGAGGTCGAGCTATCACTAGAAGAACTACTAGACTCATTAGTCGAGTCACCCTCTCCTTGGTTGGAATTCGATCTGACCTAGTTACCTCACTATCACTCCCCTGACTACCATATTCGCCAAACACACTCTAACATGATTGGTAAAATTGTATGATTGAGATACAACAAAGTAAAAACTCACTCGAAAGATTTCAAAGGACTTACACAGTTTGGGAGTCCGAAGAAGAATGCAGTTGGCAATAAGCATAGTGAAATGGTTGACTCGACCTCATGGAGTGCTGTAAAAGTAAAAATGAGGATTTTCACTGCACCTATTTATAGGCCTCAATGTGCAGTAACCCAAACCACTACAGTTATTACACAACTATTGCCAGATGCTTCACGTGGTCCAATGTAACAACAACATTAAATGCACTAAAACTCTGGTTGACCTTTGAAATCAGAACGTTATCAATACGTCAAACCCCTCGTCGAGCGTATTCAGTTTCTACAAATTAGCTACTCTTTATTCCTTATTATTGATAATCTCGATCCGAACTCGAAAGTGATAAGGGCTTATGATATGGGGTAGCCCAATAGCCCAACTCAATAACTCTCAACTAGACAAGGGATACGATGTGAGACAGTGCAATTGCCCAGGACCCAACTCAATATGGGCCAACCATGTTATCAACTAGTTTCGACCACTATGAGCTTAGACCATTACCCTTGTCGACCAGATTATGGGCTACCATGATTGAAGCTATTGTATTCAGCACTCGACCTAGAAAATATTTGCATACGACAAAGTGACAATCTATTTACTAGAGTCTACACAGAAGGCTCATGGACAAATACCTATCTCGATTGATAAAGTCGAGCAAATGCAATGGCTCCTCTGTCGCATTGAATACTTTAACAGATGACGTGTCTCTATATTAATGGGGCATGCCACCACCAATACCATCTTTTCTGGCACATCTCCTACGCACAGCCTTGTCCTAGGAAGTTGGGGAAAGTGCCACCTAAAATAGTACACAAGTTGGAGAAGACTTAAAGGCCCTCAAGCTAGGACAAAAGCCCTTTCTATGCAACAAGGGCATCATAGACATATCAATTACACTAGAAGGGCTATAAATACCCCATTACAACAAGGTATGTCATTTATTACTGCAAAGCCTTAATTCTGTTGCTTTATTTTCTAGTTGATTAAATAGACTTGAGCGTCAGAGTGCCTTAGCCAAGGGCCCCTCAGCAAGTCTGATGTTTGCTATTGATTGCAGGACTTGACCCCATTATATCACCAATCACCTTTATCGACCTGCCACCTAGTCGATCAAATTGGACATTAGCCTAATTTACCCCTAAACTATTTATACCCTCATCACTTATATAATATAATCACTTAATTATTCTAGTTTAAAATTCATATCTTCATTTAATAGGAAAGAAGACCAGTTTTGTTGCATCATTAGTTAAGTCCGCAATTATGCTTTAATCATAACTCTAACGGCTTTTACCCTATGGGTTGTTTCGTTATTTGTATCTAATGATCACTTACCAAACTGGAACTTATAGCTATTTGTAGTATATCTATATATTGAAAAATATGCAGCATTCTAAATGTAAATCACTAAGTTGGGAGAGAACTTTGTTAAGTGTTTTGAGGAGTTGTGTAATACTCTTATACACGATTTGTGCTTAATTGTTGTTAATTCCTTGCTTTATGTGTGTTTTTTAAGGACCTTGTGGTGAAAAAGGTCAAGTGGAACTTGCCTTCGACAGACATTGAGGAGGTGAGGACAAGGCTTTATGTCTCGAAAGACCTAGTGGTGAAAAGGGATAGGACTCGTACTTGCTCTCGAAGGGCCCCATGAAGAGAACAAATCGGCACTTGGTTGCTCTAAAGACCTCTAGGTAAAGAAACCAATAGGGCAGTACTGTCTGGAATCTTCTGTATTGTTCTTGGTTTTGGTCTGAAAGAAGAGACTAGAGCTTGCCACACGGAGTGGCAGCAACTCGTACATCATTCCACAAAGGTTGTGCAAGTGATCTAGCAAAAGTTCTTTCGAGCCTGTTCACAAGTAGTTGGTTTCACAGTACTCTAGAATCTGCCTTATCTCGTTTGGGATTCTGATGTAGCTCTTTGCAAAAAGCTGGTTTTTCACCCTACTAAGGTGTTTCTGATCCTTTAATGTTTATTACTATCAAATTACTGTTATCATGTGTAAAAACATTCTTATACGTTTATTAATTTGATAGGTTTAAAATCTTAAGTGAAAGCTAAGGTAGAAGATGTAGGCTTGTTGAACCTCTATAAATGCTAGTATCTATTTACTTCTGCTTTTACTGTTTTACTTATCACTGGTCTGCCTGGTATCTCAACTAGTACTTACAAATTCCTGTCTGTAACTAAAACTGTTTTTCTGCAAAACACTTAAATAGTTTTGAAAAGCCAAAAAGTATTTTGAGTGATAAACTTCCGCTGCATTAAAACTCATTTAGCCTAATTCACCATCCTCTTACGCATATAATCACTCACAATTGGTATTAGAGCATTGATTTTCTATATTATTATGTAACTGCCAGATTAAAAGATCCTATGGCCAATAATACTCTTGATGTCGTTGTAGAAGGGCAATCACACAAATAGCCTCAATTGTTTGATGGTTCCAACTAGGCTACGTGGAAAAATCGAATGCAAGAATACATAATTGTCCTTGATTTTGATTTATGGGACATGGTCAATGAAGGGCCGACGGTTCCAACAAAATTAGTTGACGGACATATGGTTCCAAAGGAGCAACTTGAATTTACCAATGATGATAAAAAGGCCATCTTTATGAATTCAAAGGCCAAAAATATTATGTCATGAGCTATCTTCAAAGAGGAGTACAACTAAGTCAGTATATGTGCTACAGCAAAGCAAATGTAGGAAATGTTACATGTTACAAGTAACCCACGAAGGTACTAGTCAAGTTCGACAAGACAGGATTGCTCTTCTCATTCACAAGTATGAAATGTTCCAGATGAAACCTAATGAGACCATAAGTTAGATGTATACGCGTTTCATGGAAATCATAAATCCTATGTTCACACTTAATAGAGCTATAAACAAGGACGAGAAAGTTCGGAAGATTATTAGATCGCTTCCAAAAAAGTATGGATGCCAAAAGTTACTAGTCTTCAGGAAGCTCGTGGTCGTAGTAGAATGACCATGGGTGAACTGATTGGATCTCTTATATCCCATGAGATGATGTTGCTAAACAATAATGAAGGTTCAGAAACAAAGGTAAAAAAGAATATTGCTTTTAATACCAGTCATGATTCCTACTAAAAAATTCAAGAAGATCTTAATGAGGACCAGATTGAGGATGAAATTGTTCTGATTTCCTAAAGATTAAAGCAATTGACGAACCTCAAAAGAAAATTTCAGAACAACCGATCAAAATAAAAAAGAATTAGTTTGAAAACTCTAAATATCGAGCCACATTATTGCTATGAATGTAATATAGAAAATCATATTGTCCCTAATTGAAGAAATATGCAAAACAAGCCGAAGGTAAAGCAATGGCAATAATATGGAACGAATCTGATGATGAACAATTTGACAATGAAAAGAAACTGCTTCATGGTAAATCAAGTAAGTATCTCTTCATGTTCTGATTATGATTTCAGTGATGAAATTGCCATTGATGAGGATGTGCAGAAATTGCTTAAGCTTTATGAAATTCGTGTCAAAATACTTGTTGATAAAAATAAAGTTTTGCAAGAAAAAATTGACTATTTACAGGAAGAATTGGATAGGGCTCATAAAGATAAATTTGAAATACAAATGGCTAAAAATAGAGAGAACCTTGATGTTGAATGCAAAAAGAAAATGAATGATTGGCTTACTAAAGAGAATAATTCCTTGAATAAGCAAGTTGAAAATATAAGCCGTGAAATCAAATGGAAAATGATAGTTGAAGAATGCTTGCATGTTGAGAATGATCTAGGTGAATGTTCCACAAGTATCAAACACACACATATGCATGCTCCACTTAGACATAATATTAAGAAAGGTCGAAAATTTGTAAACCAGATGAATTAGAGAAAAACCAAACTAATTTCAAAAATTTCTAGAATGAATATCAAATCAGTTTGAAAAACATGCTTTACTTGTGGTAGATCTAGCCATGTCAATTATAGATGTCCGATTGAGAAACTTATTGGTACCAAGTTTGTTTGGATAAGAAAATTATCTGCTACTAACCATAAAGGACACAACATAGTTTGGGGACCTAAAACAAACTGAGTCCTTACAGATACATGTCAAGGAACATTCCCGAAAATAGAAGTGGTACTTGGATAGTTGATGTTCCAGGCATATGACAGAGGACTCATCTATGTTTCTTAAGCTTAATGATTGTTTTGGAGGAAATGTTCTTTATGCAGCAACACAAAGAGGCACATAATAGGTAAAAGTACTATTGGTAAGCAAACTGGTACTTCCATTGATAACGTATGGCTTGTTGAAGGCCTTAAGCATAACTTGCTCAGTATCAGTCAATTGTGTGATTAAGGTTATGAGGTTAAATTCCATCCTTCTCACTGTGTCATCAAGCAAAATGAAAAACTGATTTTTACGACTACCAGGGATGGAAATGTTTATTGTGTAACCCTTGATGATTTAACCTGTCAAAATGCGGAGTGTTTAGCTATTTTAGATGAATAATGTTGGAAATGGCATAGAAGAATTGGCCATGTAAACATGGAACTTATATCTCATATCACAAAGAAAGATCTTGCCAAAAGGGTACCTAAGTTAAATTTATCCAAGGATAGGATATGTGATGCATGCCAAAAGGGAAAGCAATTCCGAACATCTTGCAAACCAAAGAATGAGGTCACAACTTCCAAACTACTGGAACTTCTACTCATTGATCTATTTGGACCCATGAAAACCACTTCCCTTGGAGGTAAAAGATATGTGTTTGTCATAGTAGATAATTATACTCATTTTACGTGGGTTCTATTAATTGCTCATAAAAATGATACTCTAAATGCATTTATTCCACCCACTTAGAGATCTACAAGTGGAAATAGCTACTAGATCCAAAACCAAACAAGTTCCACTAGATTAATACAATGTGCCCTCATTTCGATAATTGAACCTAAGGATATAAAAAAGGCACTAATAGATCCATTTTGAATTGAAGCAAATAAGGAAAAACTAACTCAATTTGAAAAGAATAAAGTCTAGAACCTAGTAGAATGACCATCAGACCATCTAGTTGTTGGTACCAAGTGGGTGTTCAGAAATAAACTAGATAAAACCAATAAAATTACTAGGAATAAAGCCAAGCTAGTAGTAAAAGGCTACAGTTAGCAAGAAGGGATTGACTATGATGAAACGTTTGCTCCAATTGCAAGGTTAGAATCAATTAGAATGTTTCTTGCCTTTGCATCTCATAAAAAGTTTATGCTCTATCAAATAGATGTTAAAAGTGCTTTTCTAAATGGATTCATAAAAAAAGAAGTTTATGTAGAGCAACTGCCCAGATTTCAAAAATCATAGTTTTCCTCATCATGTTTTTAAACTGACAAAGGCTTTATATGGATTAAAACAATCCCCTAGGGCTTGGTATGATCATGTGGGCAACTTTATGGTAAACAATGGCTTTTCTATTGGAATCTTAAATATTAAATTATTTACTGAGCTCCAAGAAAATGGTTCTCTAATGGTTCAAATTTATGTTGATGACATTGTCTTTGGTGCTACTAATGATAGACTTTGTTGTGAGTTTGCCAATTTCTTCTTGGGACTTCAAGTGAACTCAAAAACGGACATTCATTTTGCAAGAAAAGTATACAAATGAACTTCAAAAGAAGTTTGGAATGAGTGAATGCAACCCTATAACCACTCCCATGAGTACAAATACCAAACTGAAACTTGCTGAGAATGGTAAGAATGTAGATGAGACAGTCTATAGAGGTATGATTGATAGTTTACTCGATTTAACTACTAGCCATTCATATATTATATTTTCAACATGTTTATGTGCTAGATTCCAATCTGATCCAAAGGAATCCCATTTAAATATTGTGAAAAGAATATTGAGAAATCTTAAGGAAGCATCAAACTATGGCTTATGGTATCCACATTCTAAATCTTTTAATTTCATAAGCTATTCCAATACAAATTATGCTGGTTGTAAGATAGATAGGAAAAGTACCAGTAGTGCTTGTCAACTATTGGAAAATTGTCTGGTTTTATGGTGCAGTAAAAAGCAGAGTGTAGTAATTATCTACAACCGAGGTAGAATACATGACCTTGGAAAATTGTTGCACTCAGGCATTATGGATGAAGTGTATTTTGCATGACTTTGGTATAAATGTGTTTGGTGTGCCTATTTTCTGTGATAGTACCAGTGCTATAAGTATTTCCAGAAATTCAGTATTACACTCATGCACTAAGCATATTGAAATTAAACATTATTTCTTGCGTGATCATGTGCATAAGGGTGATATTTCTATTAAATTTGTTCCAACTGAGGACCTACTCACGGATATTTTCACAAATAGCACTGGAAGAAAGCAAGTCCATTACAATCAGAGATAAATTCGGGATTGTCCAGAATTTCAATTTAGGTAGGAATTTGGCTTTCAAAAGTGGACGGTGGTCTTACTTCTTCAGAATGTTCGTAAAGAAAGTTTATTGTTGTATAAGTTTGACCCTTTTGGTGATGAAGGGGGAGAAAAAGCGTCATTTGCTGTATGTGCATTTCATATGCATTCTAAACATTCTAAATTTGACTTAATCCACATGTTTACATATTTAACCTACATAAGGTGAACTTGTGTCTATGAGTATGATTCCTCACACATGGTATCTTCAACTGGTAGTTTTTTCTTCTCTATTCTAGTTTCTATTATATCCAGTTTTTGGATAAAAGTCCTGCATTGAGATAGAGGGAGCATGAGGATCTATCGAGATATACAAACAGGGGGAGATTAGGTGATATCTTTCTACTTCCATGCATCAAATTTTATTGTGATCATCAAAAAGTGGGAAATTGTTAACCCTTTGATGATTTTGCATGAGTTCAAGAGTTTTGATTATGACAATATTTGTTGCATGAATGATGTGAATTATTCCCAGAAATCTACTAGAACTTGCCTTATGTTAACTGAAAAGTATCTTATGCTATCTAGAACTTATTTTCCCTTACATTGATTTTGATAGCATATCTTTATATTTGATTTAGCACATCACATCTTTTATTTATGGAAGGAAAATCATGCTTTTGATCTTGAATTTAAACATGCATTCATCATGGCTAGATTAAATGAATGTAATATATGGAATGATTGACTGATGGCTTCTTTCCCTTTTTCTATTAGCTTCTTCCAAATTGATAACCTTTTAATACTTTAAGGAAAGAGCATTTTTGGATGGACATATTAAATTACCTTCAAATAATTTGCAGAGAATTTATAAATCTCGTCTTAAATTTGTTTTCCATAAATAACTGGATTTTGATATCTTTCATACTAGGAAAGTCTATTCTTCTAGCTCTAAATCTTGCATCTCTAGCTTACTAAATACATTTGTCTGATTTAGATGCCATAATTATTTTAAACTATTCTTTCCTTATTTATCTGCTGGAGTCTTTCAGAATGTGGCAGAATTAACTTTCCTTATATAATATGATCAATTAAGGATTCTAGCTTAAAATTCAAATCTTCATTTAATAGGAAAGAAGACTAGTTTTGTTGCATCATTTGTGAGTTTGCAATTATGTTTTGATCATGACTCTAACGGTTTCTTGCCTTATGAGTTGTTTCCTTATTTATATCTAACGGTCACCTACCAAACTAGAACTTATAGCTGTTGGTAATACATCTATGTATTGGAAAATATGCAACATTTTCAAAGTTCATCACTTAGTCGGAAGAGAACTTTGTTCAGTGTCTTAAGAAGTTGTGTAATGCTCTCATACACATTTTGTACTTAATTGTTGCTAATTCCTTACTCTACATGTGTTTTTGAAGGACCTTGTGGTGAAGAAGGTCAAGTGGAACTTGCCTTCGGTAGACCTTGGAGAGACGAGGACAAGACAGTTTGTGTCTCGAAAGATCTAGTGGTGAAGAGGGACGGAGTCGTACCTACTCTCGAGGGACCCTGTGAAGAGAACAAATATGTGCTTGGTAGCTCTAAGGACCTCTAGGTGAAGAAATTAGTAGAGCGGTACTGTTTGGAATCTTCTGCAGTGTTCCTAGTTTCGGTCTGGAAGAAGAGACTAGAGCTTGCGGTATAGAGTGACAGCAACTCGTGCATCAGTCCATAGAGATTATGTAAGTGAATTTAGCAGAAGTTCCCTCGGTCTGTTCACAAGCAGTTGGATTCACAGTGCTCTAGAATCTGCCTTATCCCATCTGGGATTCCAGTGTAACTCTTTGCGAGTACCTAGTTTTTCACCCTGCTATGGTGTTTTGGATCTCTTACTGTTCATTATTGTCAAATTACTGTTATCATCTGTAAAAATATTCTTATACACTTATTAATTTGACAAGTTTAAAATCCTAAGTGAAAGCTTAGGTAGATGATGTAGGCTTGCCAAATCTCTATAAATATTAGTGTCTTTTTACTTCTATTTTACTGCTTTTCTTATCACTGGTCTGAATGGTATTTTAATTAGTACTTACAAATTCTTGTCAGTAACTAAAATTGTTTTTTCGCAAAAGACTTAAACAGTTTTTGCAAGCTAAAAATTATTTTGAGTAATAAACTTCCACTGCATTAGAATCTCTTAAGCCCAACTTACCCCCCTGTGAGGTATAAAATCACTCACACTGTGATTATCAGGCAAACAGAGAGATGCAATCCGCACAGCACAGCATTGTGAAGCTTAATAAATCAATGAAAATCGAGAGGACCATATTACACGTTTCCCCCACAACAAAAAACGTCAAGAAAATAATGAATTGCTTTTCTCCTAGAGGTCAATCTCATTATTATTGTTTGCAAATTATGAACATGGTCCAATTATGTTCTTAATTTTCTTATATAGGTCATGTTAATTAAGGGGTAATATGCATTTTACCCCCTTGTAAAAATCCAAATAGGCTGAAAATTCCCTATATTTTTCTAATTGGCATATAATACCCTGTATTTATGAAAAATTTGCACACTCGCCCTAATTGATTTAAACGCTTTTTAGATTTATCAAATGACTAAATTGTCCTCCTTTATGTTACATAGGCTTGGCTTTCATTTGTTTTTCAATTGACTGTTTGAAAACTTCTCAATGTGATAAAAACTCTAACCTTCAATCTTCAAATGTTAAAATGTTAAATATTTTTTGTTAGAGTAACTATGTAAACCTCTTTATAATTTATTTATGAAAGTAACTTACATCATATTATTATTTGATAAATAATCCATTATGTAGCTTATAACATACAATTTTTATAAACTAAAATATCTCTTAATATTTTATATAACTATGATAAGTAAAATTTATTTATATTTATTTATATATGTAGTTATTTTATTATTTTTAAAATTATCAAATA
This sequence comes from Jacaranda mimosifolia, assembly GCA_018894105.1. Lineage (NCBI taxonomy): Eukaryota > Viridiplantae > Streptophyta > Magnoliopsida > Lamiales > Bignoniaceae > Jacaranda > Jacaranda mimosifolia. The sequence goes on from CM032123.1 coordinate 5,924,811, forward strand.
ACATATATTATGTGCATGAATAAAAGAATAAGTAAATTTTTGATATTCAATTTAAGATAAAATATCACTCGCTCATATATATAAATTTCTTTTATAAATATGTATAAATAATTAAATGGATACATACTTTCAGTCAAGTTTTTTTGATTTGACATTATTAATCCATGTAAAAATATTTTTTTATCAATTATTATAAGCAAAAATATTAAAATAAAGTAGGCGATATAATTATAAAATTGTTTAACTAAATATATTGAAAAATATAAAATTAATAATATTTGCTAGTTAAGTAATTATTTATCAATAAAAAACTAAAGTGACTTAAATTAATAATATAAAAATAAAGTTCAGAGCTTATAGTTGTTCCAGAAAGTAACTTTTTATATTTGAAATATTCTTCATATTAAATTATTTGTTATATTATATATATATAGTATATGCATTCAAAATAGGCCAAAATAGGCCAAAAACGCATTCAAAATAGACCAAATTGAGGACATTTCTTTTGATTGTAATAGGAGGGCATATATGTCATTTATAGCATTAAATCGCTCGAAAAGGCAGAAAAAATCGCACTCTCCGCGCGTGTCTGACCAACATGGAAAGCAGACCCCTTTTTTGCAATTTTTTCATAAATATAGGGGGTTATACGCCAATTAAAAAAATATAGGGGGTTTTCAGCCTATTTGGATCTTTACAAGGGGGTAAAATGCATTTTGCCCGTTAATAAAGTGACGATGATTTTGTCCAGCTAAATTCCACAACTCATTGATAACGTGAAACCAGATATTTCTTAAGGTGCAATCTACCAGGAAATTTAACCATAAAATGAAATTGAAAAAAATTATAAAAATAAACCAAACTTACATTTTAGAAGCAGAAAAATATATTTATAATCATATGCTAGAACTAATATATATATATATATATATATATATATATGTATAAAGTATAGCAAAGTACCTTGAATACGCTGTCAAGGTAAATAAGATGCATCCCATCTGACAGTGAAATGAATCATTGGTAAAAAGGAAAGTACCTAATTAAATCATGCTTCAAAATTATCTCGCCGACTTAACCCTCCAAAGTGCCAAATCAAAATCATGTTCCTGCTTCATAACTATCTGAAGGACTTAAGTATGACCCTCCATTTTCATCTTACAATGATCTCAATAATCTAAATACTGAAAAAACAATGTGCAAATAAAAATACAATAATGCCGATAAGAGTCTTGTTGTTCTCCCAATGCTGTGACTTGAATTTTTGTGGCTTGAATATTTATGTTTAATGAGGTAGGACTTCAAATATTTATACTTCAAATGACAAACATCAAATCAAATCTTTTAGTAATTATTATATATGTGGAATAAATTGTTAGGTACCTATATTTTATTATATTTAATTGAATACTTCTTTTCTAAATATAATTACATCAGATGCTTAGGAAAAATAAATTACAATTAATATATTAAAAATGAATATTTATTAATGTATATTTTTAAATAGTTTCCAAAAAAAATTAAATAGATTTGGGATAATATGTCTCAAGAGCTAGCCGTGAGTAACAAGGTTCAAATAATGTCCAAATTATTTGCTTTTCACAAACTTTAGGTTCTTGGATAAATATAGCCAGAATATCTTGGATAAATTTAGGTTCTTGACCAAAAGAAATGTATGGTGTTTAGATTGTGAGCAAATAACCTGGTTTTGTAAAATTTTATTAGCTGTTTAACAGCTTCAATGCACATGTAACAATCAACTTATTTGAATAAGACGAGGTTTAGTATGATATTTTGTTGTACTTTCAGAGTGTATTGTATGTCATACATCTAAATTTAAAAATAACACAATATTACTATTGAATCAATCAAAACTCAAAATAAAATAAAAAATAAAAAAATTACGACAACACAACACACACATATACCCCAATATCTTGCAAGACTAATTGCATTGATACAAAATATAATATGATTATATATATTTATTAATAAATGTACAACTTCAAATATTTATGTATATATATATATAATTTTGATTCTTAAGAAATTAGTAAAAATAACTTAAACTAAGAAGTCCAATTTTAAAGGGGAATCCTTGGGCTTCTGTTTGCATGATTAATTGGAGGGATAAAACTCATTGAGTGAATTGTCCAAGAACATGCCAAAAAAATCTAAGGTAATATTTGGTTAGATTTTATATGTTTTGTATTATATGTTTTGGAAGAATGAATTTTGGGAATGAGGTTGGAGAATGTGAAAGTTGAGTTGGAGAATGTGATGGATTTTTATTTATTTTGGGGAATAATTATAAAGTTATTTTGGGAAGCTTTAGTATGTTTGTTTAAATTTTGAAGAAATATTTTTTTATTTTAGTGGCCAAATCAATGTTTTTTTATTGGGTTTTTGGAGTAAAAGTGGAATTGAGTAATTTTTTATGGTAAAAATAATAATAAAATATACATGATATATATATATGATAAATATGGATATATATATATATATATATTAAAAAATGATAAAGTTTTGGAGATAATGAAGGATGAAAGAGGGTATTTTGAAAAAATCTAATTTAGTATTTTGAAGGAAAAAAGGACGCATGTTTGGTTATATTTTGGCAAAACAAAATTATTCAACCAAAATGTAACCAAATACAACCTAAGAGTTGCCAATAATTATCAGAGTGACAAGTCAAAAAAATTGCCGAGATAGATAGAATGTGTATCTTACAAAAGGGACTCTCTTGTATCTCACAAGATGAACTCTTTTATCTTATATTTGTTCCCTTGTTTATAATTTAAATTAAACAACATCTAAAAAATAAGAATATTTATTATTTAGAAAACAGTAGATAAAATCTCTACAATACATAAAGTTTATAGGCACAACGTCGCGCCTTACACTATCTTCATTTATCAATATGAATAATTAATAAAAGGAAATACATGAATATAAAAAACAATACATCTAATTCCACAAGCATGGCACGATGCCTCGCGCGGTGCACCTTTTTCTAGTATATATATAGTGGCTAAAGTGTTGTGTCACTCATTATGTTTTATTTAGTTTTAGATGAAGTTGCACTTTTTTAATCTTTTATAATCTGAAAAAACAAGTGTAGTAATTGTTTCCTAAATCACATCTTCAAATTTAAATTTAGCCAAATTTTAAGCTAATGTGACAAAAGATATGAAACTTGAGTACACATTGTCAAAAAATTCCAAATTTTGGTCTAATGAGATGCGATTGGACATGTTTCGAGCTTGATTTCAAATTAAACTACCCGAAGGACTAATTTTATAAATAAATAAACTAAATTTGATGACAATTTTAAGATAAAGGACTAAATACACAAGCTCCAACAAAAAATGAACAGTTAAAAAACTGACAATAATTAAATGATCGAAATTGTATTTTTCCCAACATTTTTCAGCCGCACGATGGGATTCCACGTCTCAATAGTGTGAATATCACACCTAATACGTGGTATTTTGAGACGGAAGATTTGAACATTAATTCAAAATAAAAAATTTAAAGTGAATATATATATATATTACTTTGGACTGAATTTCATAATAAGTTTACTAATATGTACTTTCAAATAATCATATTTTAGTTTCATAATATTTTTTTTGACTTAAGCTAGTTATTAAATAATGGATCTGGATTTAATTCACCCCAAAAGTTAGAATAATATGGAATTGATGGCCCAACAACATGGGGTATCCCAATTTTGAATGAAATTATAATAAACTTATAATTAATTTGAATGATAATTAATATCTATCATTTCACATAAATTCACATTGACTTTTTTATGTTTAAAAAATAACCAAATTAAGAGAATAAAAATGGTGTAAACATATATATGACGTGAATAAAAAATAAAATTATTTGGATAGTACGGACATATTTAGTTTAGACTGATTCTTACTAATGATAATTAAAACCATTCAATTTTAATGATTTTATAATGTATCCGACACTACAAGAAAAATGACCTTTAGTGGCACCAACTTAGTGACACTTTATAAAGTAATGCCACATAAAAATAATATAGTGACAATTACAAAAAGTGTCACTATAAAATAATATTTAGTGACATTTGATAATTGAATGACAAATAAAATGGTGACATTTGATTGAAAATGTCACCATAAATGTATTTTAAAGGCACTTAATTAGTGTCACTAACTATTTTTCTTAAAATGCCACTCATAGTTAGTTGTAATGTCATTTGAAAAAAATATCATAAAATATCTAGTGACATTTACTTGGTGGCATTTTATAACACAATAACACGTAACACTATTATGGTGATATTTGTTAAAAAATGACACTAAAGATAATATTTTGTGGCGTTTAACTGATAAATGTCAAATAAAATAGTGGCATTTGATTGAGCATGCCACCATAAATGGGTTTTAAAGGCATTTAACTAAGTATCACCAATTGTTATTATCAATGGCACTTATATCACGTTATAGTGTCATTTGTGGAAAATGCTACAATATATTTAATTACACCAATTTAATGACATTTTACAATATAGTCACACAATAAAACAATATGGTGATAGTTATGAAAAATGTCACTATAATATATATATAATATAATATAATCCCACTAGAGGGATTTGACATGACAACATAATTGCATTTCAATAGGCACTTAATTAATTTCAATATTGTCTTGCAAATGCCACTCATATTTGGTTATGATATCATTTAAAAATTAATACGTATAGATAAAATGCAAGTACAATTAATAACTATAAATTACATAAACTTCTATATGGTGTCATTAATTTACTGATTAAATTAACAATTTAATATAATTTTTAATTATTAACTGAATTAATCATATTTTAATTAGGTAGACTAAATTTATTATATTTTAATTATTCATTGACTAAATTGCAAGCAATTGTGATCAGCTTGGGCCTTTGTCTATTGAAGAATTTGGTTTTAATTGTGCTCAGATTGCTACAAGAGTGTCTTTTTTTTTTTTTTTTTTTTAATTTATATATTTTATGAAATTGCGGTAAAGGAACTTTATATGGGATTTGTGTTATTTTCTTTCTTCCTTATGTCATGTCTAACTGTAGTAATGAAGTTATAGTTTAGAATAGGGCAGTAAATGGATATTTGAAAATTCGTTTACCATTTGCATTCGTATCAATTTATACAAAATTTATTCGCATCCATTTAAAGCGGATATTATCCGTATTCAATTACTAGATATCCAATTATAAATAGATACAAATATGGTAAATGTGTACCGATCCGTTTAATATTCGATTAGAATATATATTTATTAAATAATATATTATTTATATTTTTCAATAAAAATCTCGTAATTCATATATATATATATAAATTATAATTGAAGAATTGAAAAGAAAAAATAATAAATTAAAAAAATTATTGTAATATAGAGAAAAAATTGAAGAAAGTTAATCAACATAGTTATTGTTGATTGACTTTATAATTAATATACTTAAATGCCATTATTATTATTAATAATAATAAGTACTAATAATCAATTATAAATTCAGTTATTAATTAAAAATTATACTATTTGTTTGATTGCTTTCATTTTAATGAAATTCTATAGTTCCTTCTATTAATTAAAAAATATATTTTTTATAGGTTCATAGATTCACGTATTTTGATATTCGTAAATAGATATCTAAATAATTATCATTGCATATGAATATAAAACAATTATGAATGCATCTGAATAATTATAATCAAATACGGATATATCCAAATCCGACAAATACGAATTTGGATATCATTTTTAAATATCCGTTAAATTCGTATCCATATCTGAATATTCGAAAAGTTAAATGGATACGAATATGAAAATAGTGTATCCTATCCGTTTAATATTCATTTACACCCATAGTTTAGAATGTTTGATAAATGTGTTGTGTGTTAGAATTTGTCTATTATTTCTTTCTTTTTTGTCCTTGTAATTTTCTATGGGAGAAATCATTATGTGATGCTACCAAATGGAGAATTGCTCAAAGTTGAACAGTTCTAGGGACTGTGTCAATGTAGTATTTATTTCTTCTTCTCAGCTCATTAACTAACCAGACTTAATAATTTTTGCTAGTCACTGTTTGACTATTATATTGTTGAGCTTTAATATTTTGTTCATCAAAATTTGGCTTAGGATGCACTGCGGCATGTATTTGCTAGTCGAATTGCGGAGATAAAGGATTCATCCCAGTGGAACCGGTTATCTTCTGTTTAATGTGCGTGTAATGGCTTAGTTCCTGCCAAACATTCTACCTTTAAATATATGCATAATTGGCTACTGTGGCTTTTCATCATATGCTAGATTTTTACTCCAACTCACAAGGCAAAAAAAAATTGGTACCCACTCTGCTGCGTTTTCCGGTTACCTTTTGGGAATATGCTAATTAATATTGCTAGTAATTTATTGTTCACATGGGAAGTCGTAGGTACATTCCTTTAAATTTCATATTTTTAATTAATAATTTATTAAGTATTCTTCCATATTTAACAATTTAATTATTAAGGTAATGAAATTATCATTGGTAACATCCCATTTTATTCCTTTTCTAATGTGTAAGTGTATAACAAGTAACAAAATTTTGATTTATCTTTCCCTAACCTCATTAATCAATTATGGTAATGTGATAAATTCTCTCAAAATAAAAAATATGTATATATAGGAAAGAGATTATTCAAATTATTGGAGGGAAAACATAGTTTTTTATCTAGAATTTCTGCAAATTTTCATCATATTCAAGCTTGAATATCTCAACTGTTTCTTGAGGTTTGGGTCTTCTCATTTGATAGTTATTTTTTATTTTTTTATTTTTTTTATTTTTTTGTAATATTATGTGCCTTTGGATTTGATGTTAATGTGGAAGAACTAGTATAGAATAGCAATATATATATATATATATATATACAGTTGCAATATTTATAAATATGTTTGATATATAATGATAGAAATATGTAGAATATAATTTTTATTCCGTATATATAGTTGTGATGCAAATCAACTTGTTATTGTATTTCAATTTGTCAGTTCTTATTTATTTATTTTATCCTGATCTTGGTTGCCTATTGGAGCTAGGCTTCACTTTATATTTGCATGATACATGTGGAGGGATTGGAGAGGGCTTGACTTTATATTTGCATGATAAATATCACCTCCGTTCATTAATGTGTATCATAGGTTCCTTTAAATTTTGGTTCAACATACATATCGAGGAAAGCTACAGAATTATCATCATGCAACATTCCATTTCATTTTGATTACTTTTTTTTTTTTATATAGATTTTGATAAATAACCACTAATTTGTTTAAGTAATTTGATTATAATTTGATTATATTTTTTTTATTTTATATAGATTTAAATGGATCCTTACATGCAATTTTGTCTGAATGAGACTACACTGGCTAATTCGAAAACGAACATGGATGTTGAGCAACATGTTATGAACACAGGGCGCAGGTATTTAATTTTTCAAATAGTAGTTTTTATTTTTTTGAAAATTTTCATTTATGAGCAGCAAATTTTTGTTCAAAAGAATTGACAAATCTTTGTTGTTTTCAATGAAATATTGTACTGTTTAATATTATTACAATCTCTCAAATTTTATAAAATATTAATCTTATTGCTTTATTTAATTATAACTTTTACATAATAACAATAATTTATTTATATTATTGTCCTACTTGTGCAGATTTCAAAGGATGTCGATTCTCGCCTTTATGGATGATTCAAATGGTTTTCGAATATATACCATTTCAAGTCTTGGATTCACACCTTTACGGTCAATTTTGATGAGCTCCGAACATTCAGTGAATTTGAAGTACATTTGGATTCAAGTTTTCTAATAGAGTTATTTATTTTTATTAGATTTAGTAAAGTACAATCATTGGATATGTTATTGATCAGTGATGTTTATAAGAACTTATGTTTATTTAATGATTTCATTTAATTTGAAATATCTCCTTTGCTCTATTTCTTTTTAGGTTAATTAAATAATTATTATTGTTTATAAGAATAAAAATCATTATATTATTTTATTATTAAAGAATTTAATTTTTGGTTATTAAATAAATAGATACAATTAGTGCTTGAAATAAATATTATAGGTTTATAGTGGCACTATAAAATGTCCATTTATTGGGTTTCTTTGGCACATTGAAATGTCACAAAATAAGTCTTTTGGGACACTACTAAGGTGACTAAATATAAATATTTTGACAAGGAAAAGTGTCAAAAAAGTGTTATTTGGTGGCATTTTTAAATGCAACAATTTATTAGTATTGTGTCATTTTAAAGTGTCAACTAAATACTTTTGTGGAATTTTAACATGACACTAATATATAATTTTCTGGCATGTTTACATATCATTTAAAATATCTTTTGTGGTATTTTAGCATATCACTTATTGCTTTTTTTATGGCATGTTACTATTTCATTTAATGAATTTTTTGTGGCATTTTAATATGTCATCTATTATATTTTCCATGAAATTTTAGCATGTCATCAAAAGAAATTTTTTGTGGCATTTTAGTATGTTACTACATCCATCTTTTGTGGTATATTACTATGTCACTTTAACAAAAAAAAAAATGTGACATTTTGAGATGTCATTCAATGTGCTTTTTGTGATATTTTAAAATGGCATTAAATTTATTTCTTGTTACACTTTTCAATGCCACAATATGATTAAAATAGTGGCATTTACGCATTTAGCTACACCTCTATCAATGACACTTTTAAAAAATACCATTAAATATAGAATTGTCACTATAACATTATTTAAGTGGCACTAAAAAGTGCCACTAAATGCCATTTTTCTTCTAGTGTGAACTTTGAAATATAAGATCATATCAAATTAGCCACATACGTACCTTTGCACCTATAGATATCATTTATAATAAATTTAATTTTTCAACTTTGCACTTTTATGTTCTTCCCAATAATCATATTACACCTCATAAGTTTAAATAAGTAATCCAATTAATTAACTTAAAAGGCTAATATCATTCAAATGACCTATATGCAGATTTTAGAATCTGCTTAAGCCTTAATCTAATATATATAAAGTAAAATGATGTTCAATTCTATTTTAAAAATGTTTAATTATTATGCGGCAATAATGTGGATATAACTTACTTTCATTCCTTTTTGCCATCTCAATAATTTCCATATATGATTTGCTATTTAAATGAGCTATTTTATTATTAGTAAGTCAACACTATATTAATTAATTTTTTGGTAACTCCATTTCCAATGATGGTAAGTACTCAATATATATATATATGTGTGTGTGTGTGTGTGTGTGTGTGTGTACTCTCTCTCTCTCTCTCTCTCTCTCTCTCTCTCTCTCTCTCTCTCTCTCTACATATATATATATATATTAGTTTATCTATATAAAATTATTTTCAATTGATTTTTTAAAAGCAATTCTATTACTTTTCTAATGTTTAATATTTACACTTTTATAGGTTCAATTATAATTTACATATAAACCAACTATGTTTATACTATTGGTTCGAACTATATTATAAACCACATCATTAAGGTAACATATTTATTTCAAATCAAGTAAAATGATGGCTAATTTATTTTTAAAATAATAATTTTGACATTGCATAAATTAAGGAATTTTAAAATCTTATCAAGTATGATACAATCGTTGTTGCCTTTGTTCATCTAAGATAACAATTGTTAAGTTATTATATAAGTGGCTAATTTGAGTACGTAAATTTAGCTATTCACATGCTAAATATTTAAAATTTTATTTAATAAATTCAGGCATTGAGTCCGAAAAGTAGTTTTGACATTTTTTATATTTTGAAATATTAAGATTTTCTATAACTCTCTCTACGCTTAGTTCAAATTTTTTTTCCTTAATTTAATATTTTCTTAAATTATATTTTCTTTCATAATTCATTATTTTAACTAAGTTAAATTCCTCAATATTAGCTCATAATCCCTACAAGTAATATATACTAAAAATAACCAAACATGCAATACACTAATATTTAAGGGTATAAAAATATATTTTCTTTTTTCTTCACATCTGTGGGATCATTTGCTTAGAGAGTTAAATTCTTATTCTTTTTTTTTTATTATTATGCATGTATTTTATAATTTAAATTATGATTTATTAATATTAATAAAATTGTATATTTATGATCCAAGCTAATTTACAATAGGAATTCGAAGTTTCGATTATGTGGTAAATTAAAATTTTACATTTATTTTTTGTTTTTGATCGATTTTTTTCACTTTTTTCATATTACGATTTTTCTTTAACCTGTGATTTTTTTGTTTATTATTATTTTGTTAGTTCGATGTTCTAAGAATATTTCATTAATTTACGTAATTATGAAATTCGAAAAGTAGGTTTCATGCAATTTAATAATAATTATTAAATAATTATTCAGATGGCCCATAAAGCTTTTTATTTTTATTTTATATATATATTAATTTTAATTGATTTTATTCATTTAAAGAATAGTTTATAATCTTATATTTCATATAGGCTTCACGATATGTATTGTAAAATATTTATAAAAAAATAATGATTTTTTTCTGATTTCAATATTTATAAAAAAATTAATATCTAAATTATAATTAAATTAAATATAGTAAAATTTTAAATTTTAAATTATTGTCCCGTGCAATGCCATGATTAAAATCTAGTTAGTAAGAAAATTCATTAGTTATATTTTTTATTTGAATTATTATATTTATTATGCCATAAATAAAACGTGAACACTGTATGTAACAGTAAACTCCCACCCAAATAACAGCACAATCAAGAATTATAACATGATATGAAAAGATGCTTACAAGACCATTATCTTTAAGACTAGTAATTAAATTCACCGTTTTATACATTATAGTTGTATTTAATAATAGATAAATATTAGAAGCATGTAATGGAGTTATACTCTTTAAGATATTAAGCATGGTAGAAAATTATTATATTCTCCTTTGATCTTATGTCGTGCGAACGCACGTGATACTTTCAAATTTTTAAAAGAAAATTAATTTATAACCTAAAACAAAATGTAAACCTTTGTTTCCAATACTACTGGTACATGCCAAGAAACATTATGATATATCAACTTTTCATATATTGCTGTTATGTTTTGTTTTATCCAACTTAATTAAGAGGCCAATTCTAGATATATTATTAGCATCATCAAACATTTTCACAAATAAAATTAATCAAGATTTATTGTCATATAAAGAGACATTTATATAGTATAGAAATTTAAAAGCTTTTTATTTATTTTCTCAATTTTGCAACAAGGAAAAAAGCATCAAATAAAAATACTAGTGGCTTATCTACTCGCAAGTTACTCTCTGCTCCATATAATTATCTTATGATCAAGACAATTATTAAACAAAGTTATTATCTCATAATCTTTATAATTTAAAGTAAATTTATTCTCACTTCCATTTTACCAACAAAATATGTCACCGTTTGACGGGAACAATCTTGAGAGGCACGGCCTTCTGCAATGTAAGCTTAAACTTTTCGTTCATATTCATTTCTTGTGGTTGCATTCCCCCTTCAAGTTTCCAATCAAAGTTGTGAATGAGAGAGGCCAACATGAGGTGCACCATGCGATAAGCCAACGGCAGCCCTGGACATATTCTCCTCCCCGAGCCAAACGGAAGGAGCTCAAAATCTTGCCCTCTAAAGTCTATTTTGTTGTCTAAAAATCTCTCAGGCTCAAAAGAATTTGGATTTGACCATATGCGAGAATCTCTACCGCATGCCCATACGTTAAAAAGTACCTGAGCATTTTTGGGTACTATGCAACCATTAATTTCTATATCAACCTCAGCCTTATGAGGTAACAGTAAAGGAGCTGAGGGGTGAAGCCTGAAAGTCTCTTTGAATACAGCCTGCAAGTATGGAAGCCTGGATATGTCTGATTCTTCAACATGTCCCTTTTGGTCAATCACAGCTTCAACCTCCTTTCTTGCTTTTGCCATCTTCTGAGGATTGTGTATTAATTCTGCCATGGCCCATTCTACTGTAGCTGCACTCGTATCTGTTCCTGCAACAAATAAATCCTAAAATAAAATAGAAATTAATTATTATTTTGTGATGATAACTACGTAATGTTTATATGCTGCAGTTAGTCAAGTTATTATTTTGTGAAATGATGCGCGTCTTGTATGGTAAAAATTCAAATGCTTGATCTTATATGGTTGGAAAGAAAGAGTAAAAAAGAAAAAACGAACTAATTTCCCCTATCTTACAAAGAGAACAATACTTTGATCCCCCTTTTCTGAAGGAGGAAGGAGTTGATATCTTAGCATCTAGGATCAATTTATGTTTCCTAGAAGAATTTGAAAGTGATTATTATTTTGAGGAGAATTTCATACTATTCAACAATTATATATTCAAGTGAGTTGAGACTAGTTAAATAGATATATATATATATATAATGATCTTATATGGTAAAGAAATTTAAAAGAAAAACTAGTTTCTCCTCCTTTTGTAAGAGAACGGGTAGCTATCGTCAGTAGCACCTACTCAATTATTGTTTTCTAAAAGAATTTTAAAGTGATAATTATTTTGAGGAAAATTTCATACTATGGATTGATATATATCCAAGTAAGCTGTGAATTGTTAAAAATAGATATATCTATATATATATATATATAATGATGTTATATAATAAAATTAATAATTGCATTAATGTCATATATACGATCTAAAGGTTCATGAAATAAATCTCTCCCAGAAAAAAAGAAAGAAAAATATAAAGGGCCAAAATTTGAAACACAAGGTTGCATCATCATAAATATGAAGAAAAAAAATTTAATTATCTGTGTCATTTTTTGACCTTAAATTTTAGTGCAGAGAAGAAAATGAAATGAAAAGATTAAACAATGACTATTATTTGAAAAATGAGAATATATATTTCTTAATATTTTTTGGGTCAAAATTAAAAGCCAACAATATAATTATTTTGGTGTTTTTCTTATGAAAATTGAAGATCAAAATTCAGGGAATATTTTCACTTACCATAAGTAAATGTAATATGTCTTTCCGGGATAATTCATACTCATTTTTGCGGCTGATGTCAAGTAGTGCCTCTAGCAGATCATTTTTGGATGCGCCGCTTTCTGATTGCATTCTCTTGTTAATTATATCATCAAAGATTCGAATCATTTTTCCATAATATGACGCCGCTCTGCGCCTAAGCCCCAGAGGATCAACAGGCTTAAGAAACGGGAAGTAGTCAGCAAGATTTGGCGTGCCCAGGACTTGCATTGTACCATGCACAACTTCCTTGAATTCTTGTGACGAATCTGAACTATACTGACCAAATTCCGTCGAAAACAAACTGGCTGAAATAAGATTCAGCAATGTAATAAAGGCAGCATCAGTAATATCCACAACTCGGCTGCTATCGCAGCATTCTTGCACATAGTCACGCAGTTTCTTCAGCTTTTCCTGGCGGAGGCCCTGGCTGGCATCAAGTCTCTGCTGTGAAAACATCTGCTCTTTGCATATTTTCCGAAGACTCCGCCACTTGCTGGCCGCCGGGAGCCACGCAATTGAGACCTTGTTGTGGCCGTGAACATCGGATACAGCCGGGTGGGCTCGACTGGAGAAAACCTGATCATGCTTTAGATATACTTCCCTAGCAATTTCCGGGGAGGATACAACTATCGTGTCTATGCTGCCAAGCTTGAGGTGCATCATAGGGCCATAAATCTTGGAGAGTTTTGCGAGTGATTGGTGGGGGTTTTGGGTGCCAATTAGTTGGGGAATGTTTCCAATAATCGGAAAAAGTGGAGGCCCCGGAGGAAAGTTTGCCGGTCGCCGGGGCCATAAAATTGACCTTAAGACATGGAAGCATGTCCACAAGAGAATACATAGTAGGAAGAAAAATGGGACAAGATATATGGATATGTTTTCCTCTGTTTATTTCGACTTGTTTGTATAGGAAGAGCAAAAAGAAGAAGAATATATAGAAGTAATATAAAGTTGAAGTATTAATTTAATGGGCGAGCATATGCGTACTTGTGGATAATTACAAATGAATTATACATTAATAGGAGCAGGTGAGCAAATAAAGTTGAACTATTTTGTCATATATTTTGGCAGGCTATAGAGCTGCAAATTAATAATGAAGCCGACACCTACAGGCTAACTAAGCAATATCTATTCATATCCATTGCTTGTTTGGTTCTGCTATTGTTTTGTCATGATGTTTTTTAATTATGGAAATAATATTAAACATTGTGGTGCGGGCTCGAAGACCCACTACAAAGACAATAAATTATTCTAAAAATTACTCACTCAACTAACCTTAATGTCATTTCTCAAAAAAATTAATTATTATACATATATATATCACGCTCATTATACATATGCATTTAGAATATAGTAGAACTAATACAAATTCAACCCGCTTACCTAATAAAAACTTTACTTATTTGATATTTAGAGTGAAAATTATCTCATTTCAAAATAAAATCAAACATATTTTTAGAAGATTGGAGATTATTTTGGCAGAGCATAATATTTTTGATTTTATTTTGAAATAAGATATTTCGACTTTAAATATCACAATAGTAAATTTTTTTGTCAAGTTATTGGGGTGAAAATATATTTTATATTAATATTTTTGTATTTATAATTTTAATGAGTAGGATATATATATATATATATATATAATGATTAATTTCAGGGAACAGGAGTACGGTTGAGGGGTTGAGAATATTTTGGGACTACATTCTATATTATTTATTTATCAAACGCCACTTAGTATTAGAATATATATATATATATATAATAATGACATTTTTACTTAAACTATCACTATATTACTTCAATGCATCACTACATTGTAAAATATCACTAATTAAGTCAGTGCCATTAAATATTTTATAACATCTTTTTAAATAACACTATATATATATACACATATATATATGATCGAGTGGCATTTTTTTAAGAAAAATTAGCCACGCCTCTAGGGTTATTTCTTAGTTAAAGATCCCTCTAGTTAAATACCTTTAAAATACTTTCATGTTGACATTTTGAACAAAATGCTTTATTTGTCGCTTATTAGTTAAGTGTAATTGAATATTATATTATAGTGAACTTTTTTTACTATTATCACCATATATTCTTGTATGTCATTACACTAAAAAATGTCATTAAGTTAGTGCCATATTCTGTGACATTTTTTCTAAATAATATCAAAAACAAATATGAACAACATTTTTGAAGAAAAAGTTAGTGGCGTTAATTAAATATCTTCAAATACATGTTTGTTGGTATTTTCAATCAAATACCACTATCTCATATGTTATCTAATAATCAAATATTGCTAGAGATTTCATTATAGCAACATTTTTTTACAATTATCACTATATTATTTTTTTATGTGATTACACTATATAAAGCCATTAATTAGTATCACTAGATACTTTTAATACTTTTTTAAATAACACCATAATTACATATTAATGCAGTATTTAAATGTTTCTCAAATAAATTTATCTCAATATTTTTACTTAAACATCGTTATTTTATCATTTAATAATTAAATACTATTAAATATTATATTATAGTGATATTCTTTTACGACTATTATCATATTATTATTTTGTGTCACTACATTATAAAATGTCACTAAATTAATGACACTAAAAGTGAATTTTATAGTAGTGATATTAAATTCTAAAGTGGCCTCAGAAAAAGGAGTTGGGATTTTAATTTGCTCTCCCAATTGGAAAACGTTTCTGGAGAACTAAACCGAACAAAGCATCGGTTAATAATCTTAATGCATTAAATTTCTTCATTTAATCAAAATTTTGATATGTTTGACTAATTTTAGTTCAATTACGAACAAACTTTCAAAGTTTCTTTCATGGTCATAAAGTGCAAAAGCGTAGAGGGTTGTCTAAACATTCTTCTGTCATAGTGTTTATATTAGTGTATGTATGAGTGGAAGAAGTGAAAAACAAATATACTCTTCCACCAAAAGTGTTAGACCTATTGTGTATTCAGCGAATTATTGGTCAAGCCGTTCATTTCTGATAATATTATAATGTAAATTTACAGCAAAGGAGATTGTTGCTACGAAGTAGTCTCCGTTAATAATTTGTAGATCAATTGTTTTAATATCAAAATATATTAATAATTCGTGAATCAATTATTTTGTGTTAGAATGATTGTGACCTACGTTTAATGAAATTATAAGGACCTTATGGTTTAAACAATAATTGTTGCTCATTTGGAACAAAATTGTCCATCCTACCCTAACTTTTCACCTTTTAACCAAAAAAAGAGCCAAGTGTGGTATAAAGAGAATGAAAATGATCTAAAGGCACAGTATTGATATTTTGTTTTTCAATCTATTAATCAAATTATGAGGTAATTTTTGAATTATGTAGTTGTCAATTATGGATGCTAAAATTGAATTGAATATCACATTTTTAATATATGTGTGATGAATAGGATAGAAATTATTACCCCCACGATCTTAAAAGTTTAAATTTAATTTGATCGGATATAATTATTTGTTGATTTTGCTCTTAAAAGCAGTGGGGAGAGTTAGTGGTGTCATATTATTATCTTAATTGGCATGGAAGCTTTAGAAAAAAGAAGTTGGACATAGTAAATTTGAAAACCGAGGGAGTATTAGTGAAATTTAGAAATTGATTGCACATAGATTTTAAATTTGATCAATTGGTCACATGGAAATTGAGATTAAAATGATCAAAATAAATTAAATGTAAGTGCTCCCAATTTTAGGGATGACAACTAGGCTAATTCGAAAGGATTTGGCAAAACTCAAGGATGGCCCTATCAAAGGAGTACCTGACTAGAGAAATGCAAACATATCGAGCCAACTCGCAAGTTTGACGAGTTGGCTTGAAAAGTGTTTGAGCTTGAATTCGAAAAATTTGAGCTTGAACCAAGCTCATGAAAGTTTCAAACCAAGTTCGAGCCAAATAATTCTTGTTTGCAAGCTCACAAACATATATTTTTTATTTAAAAAAATATAATAAAATATACTAATTTTAAAATTTTTCATAAAATAATTTAACTTTTTGATCTCGAGCTGAACTCAAGCCTATAGCTTGATTATGAGTTCAAGCCTAATGAATTGAGTCGAGTCGAGCCGAACTTGAACAACTGCTCGAGCTAAGCTCAAACCTCAATTTACTAAGCTCATCGAGCTAGAGCTCGTACCTGAAAAAATTGTCAAAGCTCTACTCAACTCGTTTGCATCCCAAGACCTAACGCCTTTCTCCTATATCTAACTTTCCATCCAGCTGAATCCTATTCAATGCGTCGGACTAAATAGAACCACTAAATCTATTTTATAATTTTAAAAATAATAAAGAAGCTATT
Source organism: Jacaranda mimosifolia (assembly GCA_018894105.1). Lineage (NCBI taxonomy): Eukaryota > Viridiplantae > Streptophyta > Magnoliopsida > Lamiales > Bignoniaceae > Jacaranda > Jacaranda mimosifolia. Next base: position 5,942,225 of record CM032123.1, read on the forward strand.
TTTTAAAAAGAATTATAGTGACCTTCAAAATATAAGATCATTGTAGTATTTATGAAGAATCAATTACTTGTGTACTGCTTGTTTTCATTTTCAAAAACTTTAACTGTATTTATTTAGCACGTGAAGTTTGTCGACCAGAATTTGTAGTATATCTGAAATCAATTCGCTTCCAAAACATTAAAACTCAATATTCATCTCATAACTTATGGGGGAAAATGTAAAATTAGTCCACCAACTATTGCGTTCTATAGAAAAGGGATATTAGTAATTTTCAATGTGGGATAGAGTTTCTCTTTTCCCATTTCATTGGCTTCTTTTCTAGTATTCTTAGTCAACCATCAAGTAGCTCATTTTGACCATTAATTTTTCATTCACTTGAAATTGACTTTGACCAATTAATCACATTATCATCATCTATTCACGGCGTGTTTTACGACAATTATCAATTTCTTAGAAATTAATACTCTGAGCCCACTTAAATATTTGGTCAAAGAAGACCAATTTCCAACAAAGCCAACAACAATTGTGTACATATGCTCCTTCACAGAGATGGAGCTAGGGGGGCTGATAGGGGCAGCCGCCCCCCCAACCCCTCAAAATATTAAAATTTTATTTTTTACATTAAATTTTTTAAATATTATACTTTTACCCCCTTCAAAATATTAAAATTCATTTTTTTAATTAAAAATTTTAAAATATTACAATTTTGCGCCCCTCAAAATATTAAAACTTCATTTTTTACATTAAATTTTTTAAAATACTACACTTTTACCATCCTCAAATTATAAGTTTGTCCTTCATCTTATTGAAAATACGTCTTTTGCCCCATTGTACTTCTTTCTATATATGTATGATATGGGATAGCCCAACATTACTCGACCACGATAGCACTGCGATATATGGCAGTCCGATCACATATAAACCTAACCAATTGATTGGGTCTTGACCAACAAAACCTTGCCCATGGCAATGAGCATAAACATTCACCTCGTTGACCAAATCATGGTCGACCATAACCAGAGTATGTCCCAAATTTCATCTGATCGCGACAAGGTTATACCATATCGACTGGAGCCTGGGGAGGCACCCTGTAGAAGTATCCTCTTCAACCAAGGAGGTTGAATTGAGGCTATAGCCCCCCAGCCACATTGAATGCTCTACTAAGTAGTATGCCCCCACATTAATGGCATATGCCACCACAGTACTACCTTTTCTCAATTGTGCCAGAATAGTATGTGTCATCTGGGATAGTACACAGATGGGAGAAGACCCAAAGACCCTTAGGTGAATACAACTGTCCTTCATGCTTAGCAAGGGCATCTCGAACTTAGTAGCCACCTAGAGAAGGCTATAAATACCCCATCCACTGCCTTTAGCAAGGTATGTCATATTCTACTTTATGCCCTTACTCTCTTGTTCAATTATCTAGTCAATTCTATATTGACTTGAGCATCGAACAACCTTAGCCAAAGGCACCTCAACTAGCCTGATATTTGCTAGTGATTGTAGGATTCGACCCCTAACATCTTAGAAGCTTATCCTTCTACCATCCCCTGGTCGATATTATTGGACCCAGCCTAACACATTGATATGTGATTCTGACCCTCATCATTGGGTACCGTATGTGGGAACTTGAGTCCGCAATCAAAAAAATGTTTAACACCAAGTTAGCCACTTTAGAAAGAGGAAGAGAACATGCAGTTACTAACCCTTCCTCCTCGACCTCTGTCAGAACCAAATGTGCCAGGGCCCAGCGCCCCAACTTGCATAGGCGGTCACCTTGATCATACCCCAACTAAAGCAACTTATAAACGAGCAAATATATGCTCAAATCTCAGCCCAACTTTCAGCTGCCCTGAATAGGCACACCGCCCCGCTTGGGCCAGCAACCAGTGCTACATACTGTGATTCATTTTCTTCTATCTAACAAAACATTCACATGCCTTAAGTCATCAACATCAACATAACATATCACAACGTCTCAAGTCTAGGCTTAACATTCAGATGATTCCATATATACATTCAAACACCTGATCTATTATAAAATATGTTTATATCCAGGCCTAGACTCCAAGTTCTTCACTTAATCCCTATCTGAGAGAATCAAAGATAAATGGAAGGGTAAGTCCAAAGGACTTAGTGAGGGATAATCGTAATCATAAGAAAAAGGAAATCTGTCGAGGAAGAATCTACTCAATAGATTGTAAATCAACAGTCAAGTTAAAACATATCATGATACAATCAAGTAGTCCAAAAACAATCGAATAGTCAAGAAACAATCAGACAATCAGGAATCAATCCGGCAAACAGATCAGATCAATCAATACAATTCAACAGATCATATCGAATACATACAACATACGTATCTTATTCCAGTCAAACTAAACTTACCTAAGCGTGACAGCCTGGTACAAAAATTAACCTTACACCAATCGAGCTAAACTTACCCAAGCGTGACAACCTGGTACAAAACTTACCCAAGCATGGCTTAGTACATAACTTACCCAGGCATGCCAGCTTAGTACATAACTTACCTAGGCATAACAGCTTGCACATAACTTACCCAAGCATGATAGCTTGGTACAGAACAAAAATACATAATTGAACGTACAAACAAATGTGCCGACAAGGTAATAGTTAACAGTACAAAATAGAACAGCCAGATGACAAAACAGATGGATATTAGACAGTCAGATAACAGAAATGATGGATAACAAACAGTTGGATAACAAAACAGACGGATAATAGAACAATGCAGATAAAAGAATGGATAGATAACATATAATAGACAAAAGTTATGGTCGCCAGAACAAACAGGAAACAAAGTCATAACAGAAAGTAACCCTCACAAGGGTGTTCGAGTCAAATAACGGATAATCAATGTGATCTCAACAGATCACAGATTTCAATAAGACTGTACAGTCAGTATAGAAACAGTAACCCTTACAGAAGTTTATCATAAATATTAAAGAGTGTAAGAAGCGCCAGATTGGCAAACCTTTACCCCTGTAGTCTCAAAAAACTGCAACCACAATCGGAAGTCTACTAGTCCGCTGGACCGACTCCTTCATCACCTAACCAAAGGAGTATATTCACTATCAAAATTCTCATTCAATCCTATTAATCACAATTATATTATTTACAGTCTAGAATCACTGATTACTCAATTAATATGGTAGTTTTAGAGCTTAAACGGTACTATTGGCCCAAAATAAGTAATAAAGTCGTTATTGCCAAAATAATCCCAGTTTTCATATCAAGTCTAATAAGGAATATAATCTAGTCCTCAATTATATATTTAGCCTTATATTGGTATCCCAAATCAAAATAAACGGTCCAGATATCTTAATTATCCTGATTATTTCCATTTAGGTCTCAAATTTTTAAATTTAGTTTCTCACTTAATAAACTCAATAAATCCCAAATTTAACATATATCAATACAGATCTGGGTCCAAGAATCCAATCAATATCCATGCATATAATATTCTCATTCCTACATACACTTTAAAATTATTTCATCCAAAAATACAAGAACTTAAATGGATGAAAATGATACAGGAAACCCTAAACCCAATGCCGATCATTACACGATATTTGCTTAACCAGACCTTGAAATCACAAACCAATATCGCTAATGGAATCACCGCAACAAGACGATAATACTGCCTCAAAAAAGTATAATAACACCATTAACAGACGCCTTTTAGCTCAACTAAGCAAACACCTCAAGCATTTTTAAGTTTTGCCATTAGGAAGGCCTCTAATTTCAGGTTGGATCACCCAGCACCGTCGCTCACCGCCGTGAAGTTTTTTTTCAATTCCGTCGCCATCGGTGGCCGAAATAAAAAATTGAAGCCATCATGTTGACCCTCTATCTAAGCACGTCAAAGCCCATTACTCACATCCAAAGTTCAGTCGCCATAGACGAAGACCCATCATCTACCATGGCCGCGACTTGGAGCTCTACTTTCTGGTGATTCACCGACGGTTTCTGGCTGCATGTGGTATCGGCATGCTTGATCACCGTGAGGAGAGGAGAAAGATGGTTGGTTTTGTTTGACAACTTTAGGCTCGCCGGGAAAAGGGATAGAGAGGGTGTGCGCGGTCAAGATGGTGAAGAAATAGGGGTGGAAATGAAAATTGCCATACTTATAGGGAACTTTTAGAAATTCTAATTTAGCCCCTAAAACTTTTGGTCATATTTCAATTAGGTCCTTCAAGATTCCCACAAAGCTCAATTCAACCCCTAACTAAGTGAGTGTCTAACATTGACCCCTTTGACCCAAAATAATTACCATGCAACCCCAAACTTTCAACTTTAATCCAATTAGGTTTACTTAAATTACGAATTAACCCCAGAATTTTCAAATTTCCTTGCAATTAAGTCCTTTTCATTTTATTTTTCAAGCCCCAAAATCCAACCAAACAAAATCTTGATTTTCTCAATTCTAATTTTTCCAAAATTCTATATTTTAGGGGTGTTACAGAAGATTTGAACATTAATTCAAAATAAAAAATTTAAATTGAATATATATTACTTTGGACTGAATTTCATAATAAATTTACTAATATGTACTTTCAAGTAATCGTATTTTAATTTCAATAATATCTTTCTCAATAATATTTTTTTAACTTAAGCTAGTTATTTGATGAGGGTGTAATCCGCTTAAGCTAGTTATTTGAAGGGTTCGACCACTTTGGTCGATCTATGAATTTGATTGGGCTGAGTCCTGCAATCACGAGCAAACGTTAGGCTAGCTAAGGTGCCCTCGGCTAAGGCACTCTGATGCTCAAGTTAATATGAGGTCGACTAGATATAACGAGCAGCAGAGTGAGGGCTTTTTGTATATAGAATGGCATACCATTGGTGAGGCTGGAGGGGAGCTATTTATAGCCTTCTCCTAATGGGGATTTGTCCAAGATGCCCTTGACATGTAGAAAGGATCTTTGTCCTTGCATGAGGGGCTATTAGGTCATCTACTATTTATATACTATTCCAAGTGGCTATATTTCGAAGTTTCATGGACAGAATAGTATACTGTAGACGCACCTCCTGCCTAGTGCTGTAGGATGGGTGGTACTAGGGCAGTATGCATCATTAATATGGAGATATGCTGCTTGTCAGGGCATTTAATGCGGCAGCATTGATTCTACCCCGAGTCGACCTCTATGGTCGGTGATAAGGTCGACCTCACGATGGGTTGGCGTGCGGCGTAAAAGGTGGCCGAGCATCGTGATCGAAGGGTCAACCAACGATCTTTTTTGTGACCCAGTCGAATGCTCACCCACCAAAGTATGACAGGTCGATCTATCTAGTCGATTTGGGTCACCTGAAGTCTATAGCACAATTGGGCCCCAAGAATGAGATGGGCTTAATGCTACATCATTGAGTTTATGGTCTTTGGGTCGAGCCCATTGGGCTATCCTATATCATGAGTCCACCCCACTTCTGAATGCTGAACGAGATGATCGACGAGAAGGATTGGGGAGTAGTCTGTTGTGCGGTTACACAGTTTCGTTGATGAGGGTTTTTGAAAATCGACCCAGGTTTTACGCATTTAATGCGATGGTTACATCGTGTTGAGTGAGGCGCAGAATGACAGTTATAGCATTATTACAACAACTTGGGTTCCCGTGCTTGGGTGCCTATAAATAGGCGCCATTAAAGTACTCATTTTTACTTTTACTGCCTTTGCGTCTAGGTCGAGCTTTGAGCCAGCTGCTTTTGCTGCTACTATATTGTGCCTTTTTGTGCACCAACAAAGAGTAAGTCTATTTCTTCGTTTTCCTTGGCATTCTTCCTTTGTTCTAGACATGTTATATTTGTCTGATTCTGAGGGTAGTAGGTGGGATAGCAAGGCTACTCATTCTGATAGGCCTGGGGGTTCATCAGAGGATTCGAGTAGCTCGTTGGGCGATAGCTCGAGCTCCAGTAGCTCGATCAGCGATCACACTGGCGGGAAGGGTGAAGTTGGGCCAAGTCAGGCTCCCTTATTGCGTGGTCGACTATTTACCCCTAAGTACTATAGCAAAATAGTATCTACGATCACCATTGCTGACCTGAGGTGTATTAAGCAATTGTATCATGTCCCCGAAGAGTACGAACTTTTAACACCTGGGCCCCCTGGTCGGATGTATCGACCTTCGGTTGCGTGTGTAATTGTGTTTGAGAATGCCTTTAGATGTAGCCTTAGGTTCCCCTTAATTGGTCCAATAGTCGACCTGCTTAGGGGTTTAGAAGTGTGCATAACCCAACTGCTACCAAATTGCTTTTCTACTATTTATAACTTTGTCGTCCTAATGCACATATTCGACCAGCCTGCTAATTTTGAAAACTTCTCAAATCTCTTTCACCTTTTAATGTCCCGCAAGTCAGGTAGCACCGACGAATCGGGCTTTATTATATCACTGCTCGACCCCGCCGTAAATTTCTTGTCACCCCAACCTCTTCTTATGGGCAAGAGTGGAAAAAATGTTACTTGTATGTTCGAGTCACTAGGGGTTCAATATCCCGAGGGGTTGGTGGATGGGGCATGTCAGATACTAGGTAACCTAACTCCAACTTGGCTTAATACCTTCGTTTGGGATCTTGTCGAGTTTGGTCAGGTGGAGGCCTCGGTATTTATTGAGGAAAGGAGTTTGGTGTTAGCTGGGCTTGCTAGTGGACGATCGACTAGGTAGATTATGTTGTCGATGATTCGTTATTTTATCTATTTTTCTATTCGATTTTAACCTTTTGTTGTTATGCTGCTTGGAAGATCGAGATGAATCATAAATCGATCAAGAGCCGAAGCTTTGGAGAGGATCAAGAGGAATGAGCAGTGCTCTTTAGTGACAGTAGCTTGTCGAGGGGCTGCTCTGGTCGCGGCACTGTAGATGGAGGCGATGAAACCTTCTTTGTCACCTACTCCGTCGCTTGCTAGGCTCGTGGTGACCACAGGGAGTAGTCCGGTGGGTCAAGGCAAACGACCTATGGTCGAGCAGGCTAGACCTGCTCCTAATAGGATGACTGCCGAGAAGGTTAATGGGAAAGCCGCTGGGTCAGACCAACTCTCTAGTTATGATCTATTTGGCCAGTGCGGGGATGACGTGCTATTCTATCTGCCAAAACTACTATCTCCGAGGTTCGAAACAGAGCTGAGCATGGCTGTTCACACTTTTTTTCGATGGAGACGGCGGGGTCGACCGGGGCTGCTCTGCTAAAGGTGATGATGGCAGGACTATTTGCATCCAACTAGAAAAAGTTGATGGGGTTAGGCTAGGATGCCGCGCTTAGAGTGGTAAGGCTTTGGTCGATTAAGTTGTATCGTCGAACTTTATTCTTTGGTTGAATATTGTTTTGTTATCAGGAATACTGTCTTTTAGGTAGGCCAGCTGAGCTACCATTTCTATAAGAGGTTGGAGCTGGCCCTTGCCGATTGTAAACGATTGCAAAAGGGCAGAGACATGGAGACTTTGAAGTCTCAGCTCAAGTCTTCCCAGAGCAGGGTCGAGGAGTTGGCCAAGGAGATCGATGAGCTCAATAATCAGCTCTGATTGAAAGATAGTTAACTGGTCACCTCCGTTGAAGAAAAGACTAGGATGGACAAGCTGCTCAAGCAGACCCGAATGGATGCGCAACATGGTTATGAGTCCGATCGAAGAACTGGTTAAACACGGCGCTCGAAAAGGCTCGAGCGGAATTCTACAGAAAGCTACTGCTGATGAGGCGAGAGGCCCTGCAGTAGTTTATGCTTTGCTCAGCGTTCCAGGACATGAGCTTTGTGTTCTCCTTGGACGACGCCAAGAATGCATTTGAGAAGGCACTCAAGTAGTTGCAATTTCTAGGCTATTCTTTTTGACCTGAGGATAGGGAACGCATCAGTCCATCCTCGATGAGTAGTTGCAGCCGTACCTTGAGGACGAGGAGGTTATCGCTGAAGAGAGAGGTGTGAAGGCCCTTGTGGTCGATGGAATTGCAGAGGTTCCATCTACCGCGCCTTTGACTGAGGTGCAGAGGAAGGCGGCCGAGGTGGCAAAGAAGTTGGATGAGGTTGCTAAGGAGTTTGCCTTTGCGAACAAGTTTGTATTCGAGCTTCGAGGAAGAATTTTTAGCTTACGAGGTGGGGCTTTTTAACTGGCGACTGCCGCTATTCCCCTACTGTTGCTATGCCTGAACCGAGAATTAACACCCCTATGGTGGTTCCCATTCCAATTCTGTTGAGTGATGAGCTCGATCAAGCCATTAAGGAGAGTGATCGAGGAAGGCACGGCGAGGGCGCTGAATTGAACTGATGCGGCTTTTCTGATGTATTTTTCATTCTAATGTATTTTTATATTTGTAATCGAGAACGTTGAAATTGAATGAAGTACTCATTTTTCTGTTTGAACATGTTTGTTTTGTCAAATGATAGGTGCTCTTTTATTGCTCTTTTTAAGCATATCCATTTTGTCAAATGTCATGTCTTCGAGTGTTTGTGTTGCTTTTGTGTTTTTGAACATTGATAAAATTAGTTCAAGTTCATAGTAGAATGAACTATGATGACCTAAACCAACACACATTTTAATTCACATTATGCATCTTAAATTTATCGACTCGAAGTCATTTTGATCGACTGTGGGGTTGGTTGAAATCGATAATCGTTCTCTTGATCTCGACTGATAAGCTTTGTCTTCGTGGCTGGGAGCCTGCTGGGTCGACTTCGTGGTCGACAATAAACGATGAACTCGTTTAGTTGGTCGACGATGGGGTCAACGATAAATGATTGATTCATTTATTTGGTCTTGGCTATGAAGCCTTGATTTGGCGGCTAAAAGCCTGCTTGGTCAACTATAGGGTCAGTAATTTGGTCTTGGCTGTGAAGCCTTGACTTGGTAGCTAGAAGCCTACTTGGTCTACTACGGGGTTGATGATTTAGTCTTAGCTGTTAAGCCTTGACTTGGCGGCTAGAAGCCTGCTTGGTCAACTACATGGTCGACAACAAATGGTTAGTTCATGCAAGTAGGTATTTGTGGAATGTGTCAAAACTTTTTATTACTGCAAGAAAATACAACGAAGGCCAATGGCCTTTTCATACATAGAATTTCTTTATATTTACAGCATTCCAAGGTCGCAGTAGTTTGTTGCCTCACGTGTCTACTAGTCGGTAGGCATTGTGTTTTGACACTTTGACTACAGAATTTCTTGAGGACTAGGTCACTGATTTTGAAACTACGCAGTCGAACTATTTTGTTGTAATGTTTCGTCATTTTTGATTGGTATCAATGTATTGTGTTGTAGGCTTTATGGCGCAACTCGTTGATGGCGATGAGCTCAACAATCCTTTCTATCGCATTTCTGACCAAGTTATAATAGATCACTCAGGGCCATGTGTTGAACCAGCTCAGATGGAATCACTGCTTTGGAGCCATAGATCAGGCTGTAGGGGCTGCGGTCCGTGGCTGTTCGAGGTGTGGTTCTGTATGCCCACAGCACCCCTGGGAGGTTGTCTGCCCAGCTTTCCCCTGTTCCTGCTATTCGATCTTCGAGGTGGTCGAGAACTATTCTATTCGTGACCTCCATCTAATCATTAGCCTAGAGGTTTCCTACCGAAGTAAAGTGTTGGCAGATTCCCAAGGACTTGCACCATTTTTTCGTGTTCTTACTTTGAAATTGAGTCCCATTATCTGAGATTAGGACTTTGGTAAGCCAAAATGACAGATTATGTTCTTTCAAATGAAGCTCTTGATGGTCGTGTCGGTGATCTTTGGAACTGCTTCCGCTTCGACCCATTTAGTGAAGTACTCGATCGCAACGATGATAAATTTATGTTGGCTGGATGATTTTTGGGTGAGATCCAACTATGTTGATCACCCACTAGTCAAATGGTCATGTGATCTAGACGTTTACCATCGACGTGGCTGGTTGGTGCAGTATATTCGAGTGGAGCTGGTAGGATGGGCACCTTCTAGCGAAGTCGACCGAGTCTTTTAATAAGGTGGGCCAAAAAAATACGTATTTGATAATTTTGTGGGCTAAGGACCGACCTCTGAAATAATTACCGCAGATGACGGTGTGAATCTCATGAAGAACTTCGTTTGCTTTATCGGGTGTTAGGGATTTAAGAAGTAGTCCTAATATCGACCTCTCGTAAAGCTGTCCATGTTCTTCGAGGGCGAATTTGGCTACTTTCCCTCTGAGTCTGCGGGCCTCATTCCTATTGTCGTGGATTGTCCTCTGGCTTAGGTAGAGCTTGATTGGGTCTTGCCAAGAGGGAGCTGTTTCCTCAATGCTTCTGACGAGGTTCTATTCATTGGTATGAATATATGGTTTGCTGGCTACCAAGAACGTTATAGTTCTTTCTTTGGTTTCTCTCATCGAGCTAGCAAACTTTAAGAGTGCGTCTGCCAGTTCATTTTCCGCTTGGGGTACTTGGCTTAAGGTGAAGCTCTTGAACAACCGCTGTAATCGTTTCACCTCAATCAAATACTGGCTCATTTTGGCCTCCTTGGCTTCGAAGTTTCCTTTGACTTGCTCTGCTACTAGCTGGGAATTAGTGATTGCAACTAGCTGCTCAATGCCCTGAGCTGCTGCTATGTTCATTCCAGCGATGAGAGCTTTGTACTCTGCTTCGTTGTTGGTGACTGAAAAGTCGAGCTGTATTGCAAAATCATACTCCTCGATGATTGGGGAGAAAGAGAAACACCAATTTCATCTCCCAAGGCGATTTCCGAACTATCGACGTGTAATGTCCACACAGAGGAGTTCTAGTCGAGCTAGTCCGGCAGATCGAGTCTTTCGAAGACAAAATCGGCCAGGACCTGTGCTTCGATGGCCGTTTGTGGTTGAAATGTAAGGTCAAACTCCCCAAGCTCGATGGCCCATTTGATGACTCTACCCGATGTGTTTGGCTTCGACAACACCTGTAAGGTCGTAGTTTTCGTGCTACTATAACGAAGGCGAGGGCAAACTTCTCGATCTCCAGGTAATTGTGCTCAGGCTCGTGCAGGGCCTTATTGTAGTAATACACTGGTCGGTGTGTTCCGTCTCTCATCGATGCCAACATTGAGCTGATCGAGGCGGTGGATACGGCCAAGTAAAGCTACAAAACTTCTCCTAACTCGGGCTTGGCGAGCATAGGTGACGAGGATAGGTATTACTTAAGCTCAATGAGAGCCTGGTCACACTACTCAGCCCACTGAAACCCAATTTTTTTGCATTTTTGAGTATTTTGAATAATGGAAGACTCTTGTTGGCCAGTCGTGCAATGAATCTATCGAGGGCTATTATCCTGCCGACCAAACATTGCACGTCTCGAACAGTGCGGGGCCAGGCGATGTCTAGAACTGCCTGGATCTTATGCGGGTTCGCTTCAATCCCCCTCTGACTGACCATGTAGCCAAGGAATTTGCCTCCTCGAACACCGAAGGTACATTTATTGGGGTTGAGTTTCATACACTTATTGGTGTGGTCGAGGTCGATCACGTGATCCTCTACTTTTACTATTTTGACAACTATGTTATCGACGTAGACCTCCATTGATTTTACAATCTCGCTCTTGAACATAAAGTTAACTAATCTTTGACACATTGCCCCCATATTCTTGAGCCCAAAGGGCATAACTAAGAAACAATATACTCCATTGGGGATGACAAAGAGGTATTGTCCACGTCCTCAGGTGTCATGAATATTTGATAGTAGCCTAGAAAGGCATCCATCATGCTCAATAATTCACAACCAGCTGTAGAATCTACTAGTAAATCTATGTGAAGCAGGGGGTAAGGATCTTTAGGGCAAGCTTTATTCAAATCAATGAAATCATTACCCACACGCCATTGTCCCTCATTCTTAAGGACAAGTACAACATTACAAAGCTAAGAGGGGTACTGAATTTCTACAATATATCCTGCCTCTAGTAGCTTGTTGACCTCCTTTCTGTTGATTTGGGACCTCTCAGCATTGAGGGTTCTTGTGTCTGCCTCATCGATTTGTAGGCAGGGTCCACATTGAGACGATGGACAATAACACTTGGGTCGATTCCTTGGAGGTCGGAAGTTTTCCAAGCAAACACATCGATGTTTCTTCAAAGGACATCGACCATGAGGCATTCCAGTCAGTGGCCCTTATCATTCCCATTTCGAGTGGTGTTGTCAGGTTTTCCAGGTTCTAACTTGATCGTTTTGTACTCTCCCATGGGCCCGACTCCGGTATCTTGTAGTTTCCTCTTTTTAGATGAAGGTCCCTCCTCGGGTTTCGCTATAGGGGCATCCCTCGAGGGCTTCAGTTGAGGTTGCTTTTTCTGCTCGTTGGACTCGACGGAATTGGTATAGTAGCGCCATATGTTTTTAAGATTGTACAAAAGCTCTCCTACTCCTGCTGGGGTTGGGAATTTATTCTTCATATGGTAGGTCGAGATAATGACCTTAAAGTCGTTTAGGGCAGGTCAACCAGTGATGACGTTGTAGGCGAATGGAGCATCGACCACAAGGTAGTTTATCATTAAGGTTCTGGTACGAGGGCTATGTCCAAATAATGTAGATATGTTAATAGATCCCTTCGGGATGATCTCGGACCCCTCAAATCCAACCAGCGGCGTTCGGACTGGCTCAAACTTTAATTGCCCAAAATTCATTCTGTTCAAGGTGAACAAAAATATGATGTTCACAGAGTTGCTATTGTCAACCAAGATCTTTCTCTCTTCAAAATTGGCTATCTCAAGCGTTACCACAATTGGGCAGTCTATCTTTCTGTTGACTCCCCTGTTCTCCAGATGATCAAGGTTGGACTCGATGAAAGAGATTGGTTCTGCGCTGGTTGAGAGTTGGAAAGCCGTTTCAACCTTGGCTGATTTGATCGACTCTGGTTGCCTTTAGGTCTGCTTTCTAGTGGACCTTAAGTCCCCCCAAGTGGGACCTCCCGCAATCATATCAATGACTCATCGAATAGGTAGGCGCGGCTCTTACGCAGGTCTCTTTCCTTTATCTTCACTTCTCGAGCTAGTCGACCTTTCTCTACGAGGAGTCTGGTCGGTTTTGCCCTCTTCGTGTTTGGCATGCTCGTTGACGTATTTTTGCAAATGACCTTGCCTGATCAATCTTTCAACCTCATCATGCAAATTGAAATAATCTTCTGTGTCATGCCCTTTTTGCTTATAAAAATGGCAGTATTTCCTTGACTTCGTCATAGCTTCGGTTTCAATCAGCTTCTTGGGCCTTTTAAGGGGATTGTCGTGCTAGATAGCAAACAACACCTCCTTCCTGGGGAGAGTAAACGGGTATAATCACAGAAGCGTTTAATGGGGGATCGACGACCTTCCCTGTACTGGTGGTCGCCTTTTTCCTTACTCTTCTTCTTATTGACCTCAGGATTGCCATATTTCAGTTTGTTCATCTCTTCTTGAGTTATGTATCTTTTGTGAGGCCAAGGAGTTCATCATTAGCACATTCCTAGTGTGTGAGGCCTAAAAACAGCACGTCGATCAGGAACTCAATCCGGGGGCTATCAATCTTCAATGCCTCCATGTTAAATCTGGTGAAAAATCTCGGAAGGACTGTCTTTCATTCTGTTTCACCATGTGTAGATGGGTATGTGGGAGCTTTGCCTTCCTCCTGCTTGCAAATTGGTGCAAAAACTTGTCGCACAATTGGTTATACGAGTATATCGATGCCGGTTCCAACTTAATGAACCAATCAAGTGTTATCCCCTGAAAAATGGTTACTAACATCTTGGCGTGGATATAATCGATGTGCCCGTGCAGCTGCATCATGTGTTCGAACTGCATCAGGTGCTTGTTTAGGTCCGACGAGCCATCATATTGGGGCAGCCCTGTTGGGATTTTAGCATCAACGGCAATGCACTCGTTAATAATCTCCTCGACGAACGGTGAGTCTCTCTCTTCGAAACCTCGATGATCCCTCTTGATAGTAATATTTCTCTGTGTTCCTACTCAATATCTCTTCTAATCGCCGATTCAGCTATTGGACTTGGTGGGATAATTCCTCACATTCTTCCCTATCAGCTTGGGATGCGTTTTTGTTTAGGTAGGGTCTCAAGCGCTCGACCTTATCATGCTGTGGGGCTCAAATGGGTTAAACGCCGTGATCTACGAAATTTGCAACCTTCTCGCGGGGCATGGGTCGGGCTACCTATCTTGGAAAACAGCCTGGGCTTACTTCACGCCTCGAGGGGGGTCTTCTGGACTCTGGTCGGTTTGGATTTTCTTTGGGCAGTCTCTCATTCGGTGCCGCGGGCTGCGGAGTTGCATTGGCTGCTAGCTCTGGTTGTATGGTGTGTCAATTCAAATTCGTAGATGGTTGAGCTAAAATCTGGGCTGATATCTGCTTGCTAATGAGCTACATCGATTAGGGCATGGTCAGGGTGACTACTTATTCTAGTTGGGCGCTCGGCCTGGCGCTCCAATTTCTTGCTGAGGTTGAGGCGGGGCAGAGCTAGACCTCTTTTTTTCTTCTCTTCCTAAGAGGGCTTGCCTGGTGTTAACCATTTTCAATTGCGGATTCAAAGATTCCCACAGACGGCGCCAAATGATGACGGTGTAATCCGCTTGGAGCTGGATCAGATGGTAGATTGGAAGGGTTCGACCTCTTTGGTCGATTTATGAATTTGATTGGGCTGAGTCCTGCAATCACGAGCAAACATCAGGCTAGCCGATGTGCCCTCGGCTAAGGCATTTTGACGCTCAAGTTAGTATGGGGTTGACTAGATATAACTAACAGTAGAGTGAGGGCTTTTTGTATATAGAATGACATACCTTTGGTGAGGCTGGAGGGGAGGCATTTATAGCTTTCTCCCAGTAGATATTTGTCTAAAATACCCTTAACATGTAGGATGGATCTTTGTCCTTGCATGAGGGGCATTAGGTCATCTCCCATTCCTGTACTATTCCAAGTGGTTGCATTTCCAGGTTTCATGAACAGAATAGTACACTATAGCGCGTTTCCTGCCTAGTGCGGCAGCATGGGTGGTACTGGGATGACATGTGCCATTAATGCGAAGGCATGCTGCCTGCCAGGGCATTTAATGTGGCAACGTTGATTCTGCCCTGAGTCGACCTCCATGGTCGGTGACAGGGTCGACCTCACAATGGGTTGGCGTGTGGCGTAATAGATGGCTGAGCGTTGTGGTCGAAGGGTCAACTAGCGGTCTTATCTATGACCCAGTCGAATACCCACCCGCTAGAGTATGACAGGTCGATCTGTCTGGTCGATTTAGGTCACCTGAAGTCGATAGCACAATTGGGCCCCAAGAATGAGATGGGCCTGATACTACATCATTGAGTCTGTGGTCTTTTGGTCGAGCCCATTGGGCTATCCCATATCATTAATAAACAATGGACCTTGGATTTAATTTACCCCAAAAGTTAAAATAATATGAAATGGGTGGCCCAATAATACAGGGTAGCCCAACTTTTTGAATGAAATTATGATAACGTTATAATTAATTTGAACGATAGTTAATATGTATCATTTCACATAAATTCACATGTTTTTAGCGCCATAACTTTTTTATGTTTAAAAAATAACCAAATTAAGAGAATAAAAATGGTGTAAACATATATATGACGTGAATAAAAAATAAAATTATTTTGATAGTACGGACATATTTAGTTTAGACTGATTCTTACTAATGATAATTAAAACCGTTCAATTTTAATGATTTTATAATGTATCAGAACTTTGAAATCTAAGATCATATATATCAAATTAGCCACATACTTTGCACCTATAGATATGATATATAATAAATTTAATTTTGCAACTTTGCACTTTTATGTTGTTTCCAATAATCATATTTTCAACATCTTTTCTTAATAAACTTTTTTAACTCAAGCAAGCACCTCATAAGTTTAAATAAGTAATCAAATTAATTAACTTAAAAAGTTAATATCATTCAAATGAACTATATGCAGATTTTAGAATCTGCTTAATCCCTAATCTAATATATATAAAGTAAAATTATGTTCAATCCTATTTTAAGAATATTTAATTATTATGCGGCAATGATGTGGATAAGTTACTTTCATTCCTTTTTGCTATCTCACTAATTCTTATATATAATTTGCTATTTAAATGTGCTATTTTAGTATTAGTAAGTCAACACTATATTAATTAATTTTTTGGTAACTTCATATCCAATGATGGTAAGCACTCAATATATATATATATATGTGTGTGTGTGTGTGTGTGTGTGTGTGTGTGTGTGTGTGTGATACTCTCTCTCTCTCTCTCTCTCTCTCTACATATATATTAGTTTATGTATGTAAAATTATTTTCAATTGATTTTTTAAAAGCAATTTTATTACTTTTCTAATGTTTAATATTCACACTTTTATAGGTCCAATTATAATTTACATATAAACCAGCTATGTTTATACTATTGGTTCGAACTATATTATAAACCACGTCATTAAGGTAACATATTTATTTCAAATAAAGTAAAATGATGGCTAGTTTATTTTTAAAATAATAAATTTGAGATTGCATAAATTAAGGAATTTTAAAATCTTATCAAATATGATACAGTCGTTGTTGCCTTTGTTCATCTAAGATAACAACTGTTATGTTATTATATAAATGGCTACTTTGAGTACGTAAATTTAGCTATTGACATATTTATGCTAAATATTTAAATTTTTATTTAATAAATTTAGGCAATGAGTCCGAAAAGTAGTTTTGACATTTTTTATATTTTGAAATATTAAGATTTTCTATAACTCTCTCTATGCGTAACTCAAAAATTTTGCCTTAATTTAATATTTTCTTCCATAATTCGTTATTTTAATTAAGTTCAATTCCTCATTCTAAGCTCATAATCCCTACAAGTCATATATACTAAAAATAACCAAACATGCAATACACTAATATTTAAAGGTACAAAAATATATTCTCTTTTTACTTCACATCTATAGGATCATTTGCTTGGAGAGTTAAATTCTCATTCTTTCTTTTTTTGATTATGCATGTATTTTATAATTTAAATTATGATTTATTAATATTAATAAAATTTTATGTTTATGAGCCAAGCTAATATACAAAAAGAATTCAAAGTTTTGATTATGCGGTAAATTAAAATTTTACATTTATTTTTCGTTTTGATCGATTTTCTTCACTTTTTTCATATTATGATTTTTCTTTAACCCGTGATTTTTTTTTATTATTTTGTTAATTAGATGTTTCAAGAATATTTCATTAATTTATGTAATTATGAAATTTGAGAAGTAGGTTTCATGCAAGCTAATAACATAATTATTCAGAGGGCCCATAAAGCTACTTTTTTTTTCCTTATATTCATTTTGATTGAGTTTATTTGTTTAAAGAATAGTTTATAATCTTATATTTTATGTAGGCTTCACAATACATATCGTAAAATACTTACAAAAAAACAATAGTTTTTTCTTATTTCAATATTTATAAAAAAATTAATATCTAAATTATAATTAAATTGAATATAGTAAAATTTTAAATTCAAAATTATTTTCCCGTGCAATGTCGGGATTAAAAGCTAGTTAGTAAGAAAATTCATTAGTTATATTTTTTATTATTTTTTTATGTGTATTTATTATATTTACTATGCCATAAATAAAACGTGAACACTGTATGTAACAGTGAGCTCCACCCAAATAACAGCACAATCAAGAATTATAACATCATCAAGATATGAAAAGATGTTTACAAGACCATTATCTTTAAAGACAAGTAATTAAATTAATCTTTTTATACATTGCAGTTGTATTTAATAATAGATAAATATTGGAAGCATGTAATGGAGTTATACTCTAAGATATTGAGCATGGTATAAAATTACTATATTCTCCTTTGACCTTATGTCGTGCAAACGCACATGTTACTTTCAAATTTTTAAAAGAAAATTAATTTATAAACTAAAACAAAATGTAAACCTTGTTTCCAATACTACTGGTGCTTGCCAACAAACATTATGATATATCAATTTTTCATATATTGTTGTTAGGTTTTGATTTTTCCAAATTAATTAAGAGGCCAATTCTAGATATATATTAGCATCATCAAACATTTTCATAAATAAAATTAATCAAGATTTATTGTCATATAAAGAGACATTTATATGGTATAGAAATTTAAAAGCTTTTTATTTATTTTTTCAATTTTGCAACAAGGAAAAAAGCACTAAATAAAAATATTAGTGGCTTATCTACTCGCAAGTTACTCTCTGCTCCATATAATTGTCTTATGATCAAGACAATTATTAAACAAAGTTATTATCTCATAATCTTTATAATTTAAAGTAAATTTATTCTCACTTCCAATTTACCAACAAAATATCTCACAATTTGACGGGAACAACCTTGAGAGGCACATCCTTCTGCAATGAAAGCTTGAACTTTTCGTTCATGTTCATTTCTTGCGATTTAATTCCTCCTTCTAATTTCCAATCAAAGTTGTGAATCAGAGAGGCCAACATGAGGTGTATCATGCGATAAGCCAACGGCAATCCTGGACATATTCTCCTCCCCGAGCCAAATGGAAGGAGCTCAAAATCTTGCCCCCTGAAGTCTATTTTGTTGTCTAAAAATCTCTCAGGCTCAAAAGAATCTGGATTTGACCATATACCAGAATCTCTGCCGAATGCCCATACATTGGCAAGTACTTGAGCAGTTTTGGGTACTATGTAACCATTAATTTCTATATCAACCTCAGCCTTGCGAGGTATCAGTAAAGGAGCTGACGGGTGAAGCCTCAAAGTCTCTTTGAATACAGCCTGTAAGTATGGAAGCCTGGATATGTCTGATTCTTCAACATGTCCCTTTTGGCCAATGACAGCTTGAAGCTCGTTTCTTGCTTTTGCAATCTTTTGAGGATTGTGTATTAATTCTACCATGGCCCATTCCGTAGTAGCTGCACTCATGTCTGTTCCTGCAACAAATAAATCCTAAATATAAAATAGCAATTAGTTATAGTCATAGCTTCGCAAGAAATAGGAGCTTTAAGTAATTGGATGATAATTGCGTAATGCGTATACACTACGGTCAATTATTTATTTTTTTTTAGAAGAATTTGAAAGCCATTATTATTTTGAGGAGAACTTCATACTATTCAACAAGTATATATTCAAGTGAGTTGAGACTGGTTAAATAGAGATTTATATTTATATATATAATGATCTTATATAGTAAAGAAATTAGAAAGAAAATCTAATTTCTCCTCTCTCTGAAAGAGAACGGAGTAGCTATGTACGTAGCACCTTGTTTCCTAGAAGAACTTGAAAGTGATGATTATCTTGATGAAAATTCCATACTATCGGTTGATATATACATATTACTGTAAGTTGTGAATTGTTAAAAATAAGGATACATATGATGATGTTATATAGTAAAATATTTCCATTATCATGTGTATGATCTAAAGGTTCATGAAATAAACCTCTCCCAGGAAAAAGAATGAAAAATATAAAGGGGCAAAAGTTAAAGCACAAGGTTACATCACCTTAAATATGGAAAAAATATTATGTGTGTTATTTTTAAACACTTTGAATTCTCTATTTTATTCCTTATTCTATCTCCTTTTTCAATTTGATGTATTTATGTCAAATAAATTTGATTTTCAATTAATTCTATTTATAAGAATATATTTAATACACACGTCATGTATTAATAAAATAAGAGATGAAATATAAAAAAGAATAGAGGATTTAAACTAATTTTCACTGGATAATTTATTCCATTCCCTCAAAATATTTTAGAGTAGAAAAGAAAATGACATGAACAGATTAAAGAACGACTGTTATTTGAAGTGAATGAAAATATTTTTTGAGTCAATATTAAAAACCAAATATAATTGGTGTTTTTCTTATGAAAATTGAAGATCAAAATCAGCGAATAGTTTCACTTACCATAAGTAAATGTCTTATGTCTTTCCGAGAAAATTCATACTCATTTTTGCGGCTGATGTCAAGTAGTGCCTCTAGCAGATCATTTTTGGACTCAGAATCCATAGATGCGCCACTTCCAGCTGATTGCATTCTCTTGTCAATTATATCAACAAAGATCCGAATCATTTTTCCATAATATGACGCCGCTTTGCGCTTAAGCCCCTGAGGATCCAAAGCTTAAGAAACGGAAAGTAGTCAGCAAGATTTGGCGTGCCCAGGGCTTGCATTGTACCATGCACAATTTCCTTGAATTCATTTGACGAACATGAACTGTACTGACCAAATTCCGTCGAAAACAAACTGGCTGAAATAAGATTCAGCAATGTAATAAAGGCAGCATCGGCAATATCCACAACTCGGCTGCTATCACAACATTCTTGCACATAGTCATGCAATTTCTTCAGCTTTTCCTGGCGGAGTCCCTGGCTTGCATCAAGTCTCTGCTGCGAAAACATATACTCTTTGCATATTTTGCGAAGAACCCGCCAGTGGCTGGCCGCCGGGAGCCACCCAATCGACACCTTGTTGTGGCCGTGAACATCGGATACAGCCGGGTGGGGTCGACTGGAGAAAACCTGATCATGTTTTTGATATACTTCCCTAGCAATTTCCGGGGAGGATTATTAGGAGCTGTACTGCGTTCAGTGGAAAGGGAGCAATGCTATGACGCTGGAGAAGAAAACTTCTTACTTGTTAAAATGTTGTGAAGACGTACTTATGTACAAAGTGGATAAAAAGGGAGAGATAGGGAAACAAACCCTAACTGACTAACAAACTATGCTAACTAACACGGTTACAACTATAAATAAAATGTGGAATGCTGAAAATATCTAATACCCCCCATCAAGGTGGACGGTGAGGATTTACAACGGACATCTTGGACATTAGGTGATTAAGATTTGTTGCGGGAAGAGACTTTGTGAACAAATCTGTGAGCTGGTTACTAGAACAGATAGGCATTAATCTGATGGAGCCGGCGGTGAGCTTTTGACGCACGAAGTGACGGTCCACTTCAATGTGTTTTGTGCGCTCGTGGAAAACAGGATTGTTGGCGATGTGAATGGCTGAATGGTTGTCACAAAAGAGAAGGGCTGGAGCGTGCATAGGAGCTTGGAGATCACGGAGGAGTTGTTGTAGCCAAGTAACTTCGCCTGTGGTAGCAGCGAGGGCACGATATTCTGCTTCGGCAGAGGATCGGGAAACAGTGGGTTGGCATTTGGATTTCCATGATATTAGTGAGTTGCCAAGAAATGTACAAAAACTTGTGGTAGATTTGGGAGATTCAGTGCATGATGCCCAGTTAGAATCTGAGAAGGCCTGAAGTTGGAGCTGGGAATTAGTTGGAAAGAAAATGCTTTGGCCAGGGGCAGTAGTAAGTGGTGAGCTGCTTGGAGGTGGGGGGTTCGGGGTTGGGGCATGAATTTGCTAAGCTTGTGTACTGAAAAGGTGATGTCTGGACGGGAAATGGTGAGGTATAGAAGTCGGCCAATGAGATGGCGGTATTGGGTGGGGTCTTGTAAGGGTTCACCGTCAGTGGTGTTGAGGTGAGTTTTGGGATTGAGTGGGGTGTTGACGGGCTTGGAGGCAAGAAGGCCAGTATCTTCAAGGAGTTGGAGTGCATAATGGCGTTGTGAAAGGAGAATGCCGGACTGATTCCTTGCAATTTCTAGGCCAAGGAAATACTTCAGTGGACCAATATCTTTCAATTTGAATTGTCATTGTAGAAGGAATTTGAACTTGTTGATAACATCCATTGAGGGTCCAGTGAGAATAATATCGTCAACGTAGACGAGGAGAGCGATAAAGTTGGTGTCTTTGCCATGAGTGAAGAGATTATAATCTGCTTGAGACTGATGAAAACCGAGCTGAGTGAGGGTGGAAGAAAGCTTGGAATACCCCCTGTCCAACTCCATCTCTGACGATGCTTTCTCTTTTCCCCATAGAGCTCTCCTTCTCAACATTTCTGCCAACTTCGAACCTCATTCCTACCAGCAAGTTGTACAGTTTCCAGAGTGGAAAGATGCAATGCATAATGAACTGGAGGCCTTAGAATCAAATCATACATGGTCTATAGTTCCACTACCTCCAAATAAACACCCCATAGGGTGCAGATGGGTTTACAAAACCAAATTCCATGCAGACGGTACCATTGACAAGCATAAGGCCCGACTCGTCGCTAAGGGCTTCACTCAGCAGGAAGGTGTCGATTTCCTCGATTTCCAAATTTCAGATGCACAATCGGAATAGATGATGCTGGCAGAAATTTCCTTGGAAATAGAATTCAGAAGCCAAGAGATGACAATATTGTTGTTTCTTACCCAGGCATTCAGAAGAGTAGAGTCGTCGCCGGTCGGTTTCAGAATGGAACCGTCTATGAATCCGATCTTATTTTTTAAGGATAAAGCTATCAACATGGCGCGACTCCAAGCGGCGTAGTTTTCACCGGTGAGAGGCTGTGAAACCAGCACCAAACCAGGACTGTCGAAGTGATGTAGGAAGTAAGGATTGAAGGTTTCATCAATGGCGGAGTTGCCATTGGACTTGGCTGAGGTGAAGGAGCGAGGTGGATCCATGAGTAGGAAGAACGAGCACCAGAAGGAGAAAGAGATAGTTAACGGAGGATGAGAGGAAGGTGATCATGGTGCTTAACGGCGGAGGAGAGAGTAATATTTGTCTTCCGATACCATATTAGGAGCTGTACTGCATTCAGTGGGAAGGGAGCAATGCTATGACGCTGGAGAAGAAACTTCTTACTTGTTAAAATGTTGTGAAGATGTACTTATATACAAAGTGGATAAAAAGGGAGAGATAGGGAAACAAACCCTAACTGACTAACAAACTATGCTAACTAACATGGTTACAACTATAAATAAAATGTGGAATGCTGAAAATATCTAATAAGGATACAACTATCGTGTCCATGCTACCAAGCTTGAGGTGCATCATAGGGCCATAAGTCTTGGAGAGTTTTGCGAGTGATTGGTGGGGGTTTTGGGCGCCAATTAGTTGGGGAATGTTTCCAATAATCGGAAAAAGTGGAGGCCCCGGAGGAAAGTTTGCCGGTCGCCGGGGCCGTAAAATTGACCTTAAGACATGGAAGCATGTCCACAAGAGAATACATAGTAGGAAGAAAAACGGGTCAAGATCCATGGATGTGTTTTCTCTGTTTATTTCGACCTGTTTGTATAGGAAGAGCAAAAGAAGAAGAATATATAGAAGTAATATAAAGTTGAATTATTAATTTAATTGGCGAGCATATGCGTACTTGTGGATAATTACAAATGAATTATACATTACTAGGAGCAGGTGAGCATATAAAGTAGACTATTTTGTCATATATTTTGGCAGGCTATAGAGCTACAAATTAATAATGAAGCCGACACCTACAGGCTAACTAAGCAATATCTATTCATATCCACATTGCTCGTTTGGTTCTGCTATTGTTTTGTCATGATATTTTTTTAATTAAGGAAATAATAATAAACATTGTGGTGCGGGCTCGAAGACCCACACTATAAAGACAATAAATTATTCTTGGATAAATTGCATTTTACTTCTGTTTTATTTTTAAGTTGTAAAAAAGCATATAAGAAAAATAAATAGACAGTGACCTCTCTTATACTTTTAAAAAAATAGTAAATTACTCCTTTTTCAAAAGCATAAGGAGAATCATTGCCTTTTTTTTTTTTTTTTTTTTCATAATAGAGTTTTTAGCAACTTATGAATGACATAGAAGGGTAAAATGCAATTTACCCAATTATTCTTAGAATTACTCTCACTCAACTAACCTTAATGTCATTTCTCAAAAAAATTAATTATTATACATACATATACATTTAAAATATAGTATAACTAACACAAATTCAACCCGCTAACCTAATAAAAACTTTCCTTATTTGATATTTAGAGTGAAAATTATCTCATTTCAAAATAAAATCAAACATATTTTTAGAAGATTGAAGATTATTTTGGCAGAGCATAGTATATTTGATTTTATTTTGGAATAAGATGTTTTGACTTTAAATATCAAATTAGTAAGTTTTTTTGTCAAGTTAGTGGGGTAAAAATATGTTTTTATATTAATATTTTTGTATTTATAGTTGTAATGAGTAGGATATATATATATATAATGATTAGTTTCGAGGGTACAGAAGTATGGTTGAGGGGTTGGGAATATTTTGGGACTATATATTATTTATTAATCAAATGCCACTGAGTATTACATAATGACATTTTTTACTTAATTATCATTATAGTACTCTAGTGCATCAGTACATTGTAAAATATCACTAATTAAGTCAGCACTACTAAATATTTTATAACATCTTTTTTAAATAATACCATAAATAAATATATATGATCGAGTGGCATTTTTTTAAAGAAAAATTAGCCACGCCTCTAGGGCTATTTCTTAGTTCAAGATCCCTCTAATTAAATACCTTTAAAATACATTCATGGTGACATTTTGGACAAAATGCCACTTTTTTTATTTTTCGTTTACTAGTTAAGTGTCACTAAATATTATATTATAGTGAATTTTTTTTAATATTATCACTATATATTCTTGTGTGTCATTACACTAAAAACTATCATTAAGTTAGTGCCATTTATATTCTGTGACATTTTTTCAAAATAATATCTAGGGATGGCAACGAGTTCGAGTAAACAGGGGACCCGCCCCAGATGGGGCAAGTTTGGGGTGAAACAAACGAGGCTCGAGGCGGGTATATATTTATGTTATATATAATAGCATTTTTGAAGAAAAAATTAGTGGTATTAATTAAATATCTTCAAAATACATGTTTAAATTTGTTGGCATTTTCAATCAAATATCACTATCTCATATGTTATTTAATAATCAAATGTCGCTAAAAATTTTGTTATAGCAATATTTTTTATGATTATCACTATATTATTTTTTGTGTGATTACACTATAAAGCCATTAATTAGTGTCACTAGATATTTTATAATACTTTTTTAAATAACACCATAATTACATATTAGTGCACTATTTAAATGTTTCTCAAATATATTTATCTCATATCTCAATATTTTTAATTAAATATCATTATTTTATCATTTAATAATCAAATACCACCAAATATTATATTATAGTGATATTCTTTTACGATTATTATTATCATATGACTATTTTGTGTGTCACTATATTATAAAATGTCACTCAATTAGTGACACTAAAATTGAATTTTATAGTAGTGATATTAAATTCTAATGTTGTTCAGTATTATATCCCCTTTGTATTTTTTGCTCTTTTTATGTATTTTTTAATTCAGTTAGTTAGCCTCTTAACTGTATTAGTTAGAGCTAACCCCATTTTAGAAACCTGTATATATATAGTTGTGTACTCAGCATTTTTTCAATCAGAAAACATAAAAATTTTCTCCAATATTCTTCTTATCTTTCCCTTTTTTTGAGATCATAGCGGAATTATTTGCTAAACATGGTATCGGAGCCACGCTTCTGTGGTTTCAATGTTGATCAACTAGCTGTGATCTTCTCTGATCTATTACCATTGTGTTCCTCTTTTCTCTGCCTCAATATTTATGAGATTTATGTAGATGGATGAAGCTGTCGGAAATACCGAAATGAGCCAAAACCTCGATCGAGCTTCGAGGACTTTGTTCCTGCAATCATCTAACCATCTTGGAATGATGTCGATTACTTCACCTTTGACAGGCAATAATTTCCTGTCTTGGAGTCGCTCGATGAAAATCGCCTTGGGAGCCAATGTGAAACTAGGATTTATTAATGGCAAATGCCCCATGCCAAATGAGGAATCAGCAGATTATGAGCAATGGATTTGGGTGGACTGCATGGTGACATCCTGGATACTCAACTCTATGTCCAAGGATATAGTCGAGGAGTTTCTGTACACAATTGCCTACAGGAGATTTGTGAAAGATACGGTGAATGCAATAGACCTATTCTATATCAATTGCAGCATGTAATCAATTCAATCAACCAAGGTACTATGGCTACTGTCCAATATTACACTAGATTGAAGAAACTGTGGGATGAATTGAACACTTTGATGCCTATTCCTATGTACTCTTGTGGCACGGCTAAAATCGTGGTTGATGTTAGTTCACTTAATCATTTGATGCAATTTCTAATGGGTTTAATTGATGTGTATGCCCATGTGAGAAATTAAATTCTCGTCGTGGAGCTCTTTCCGAGTGTAAATAAAGCTTATCCATTAGTTCTTAGGGTTGAAAAATAAAGTGAAGTACATACCTCATACATTGATATAGTAGAAAATGCAGCTATGCTAGCAAAAGAACAGCTCATTTGCTAAGAAGGAAGGGAATAATAGACAGAATTACAGAAAAGAATTGGAAGAAAGGGGGTCAAAAATACTGCTTACATTATGGTAGAGATGGTCATCTCAAGGAAAGTTGCTTCAAACTACACGACTATCCTAGTTAGTATAAAGAGCTTAGAGAGAAGAGATCTCAAGGACAAGGGAAATAGACAACTAACTGTGTTGAGACTCCTTTGGACCTTCAAAATGACAAGAACACTTCTAAGTCGGGTGATTGGGGTTCTATGTTGGTAGACATCATACAACAGGAAATGGCAAAAATTATGAAGGAAGGCAATCAACTAATGGAAATCAAGTTAACTTTGCTAATCTAAATGACTTTGCAGGTTCGTCTATTCTTTTTTCCTTGAGTGCACTTGATCATTGTGAGAAAGGTTCTTAGATACTGGACATGGGGCCTCTAGCCACATATGTACCAACCTAAACTTACTATCCAACTACAGACTCTCCACAAAACCCATTCCGATTTGCTTACCTAATGGAACTATTAAAATAGTTCACCAGATTGTAAACTACCAGTTAAACAATAAACTCAGCTTTATTGATGTCCTTCACATTCTAGATTTCAAGTTTAATCTCTTATCAGTTAATAAATTGACCAATGATGCTTAGGTTCAATTCATCTTTTACCACAACCAATTCATTTTGCAGGACTTGAAGAGTAAAGAAACTCTTGCTATTGGAAAAGCCATAGGAAGAGTAGCAGGACTTAAGTCTAGTGATCCTTACAAAAACAATCATTCCTTGTTTGTAGAACGATTTCGTAGCAATGCAGTTTCCTCATATAACATTTCACTTTGGTGAAAGCAAGAGTAGCGCTAGGATCCAATAATTAAAACTTCAAAAGCTAAAATTAACTAGGCTACTCAAGAAAATCAAGGATCTAAACTTGTGAAATGGATTTAGATAAAAAATTACCTTAATAAGCTAAATTCCAAGGAGAAAGTGAAGAACTTTTCTTCAATCCAAAATTTGCCAAGCAATGGCGCAACAGAAATAATGCAACTTTTACATGAGCCAATCTTCTCCAAAAATTCTGAAAAAATTCCAATAGCTCCTCCACTCTTTGATGGATCTAATGTGGAAATTTCATATAAAAAGTCCTTCTGGATCTCCTAGGAAAAAAATCGCAAAGTGACTATGCCCGCAGGTGGATCTCCAAAGGCTTATTTCATGATTACCATCTAATACGTAACCAAGGCCCTATAGTCTAGTGTGATCTAAGTGCTTCATCCAAATGCGAGTGAAGTAACAAAGAGCATAAGATGAAGATGGACAAATAAAAAATATCATTCAATCAAAATTGTTTTACAAGGAAATAGTTTTACAAAGC
The DNA here is from genome assembly GCA_018894105.1 of Jacaranda mimosifolia. NCBI lineage: Eukaryota > Viridiplantae > Streptophyta > Magnoliopsida > Lamiales > Bignoniaceae > Jacaranda > Jacaranda mimosifolia. Next base: position 5,969,786 of record CM032123.1, read on the forward strand.
TAATCTAATTAGCTTGCTAGGCACTTTCCAACAATTTTCCACTTGTCCTAAAGCCAATGCCCGATGGCCTTGAGACCTATTTTCTGAAGAGGTCCTTCAAAGATCTTTTTCATTAGGAGTTTAGTTAGTGAATCTGCTATATTCTCTTCTAAGGAAACTCTCTCCACTTAGATGTCGCATCTATCAATAATCTTTCGGATAAAATGATATCGCCTCAAAATGTGCTTGTATAGCGCCCCAACTTGGAACAGCACGTGAGCCGAAGCACCACTCTGATCCAGACTTAAAAATTGAACCCAAAATACAAATTAATATCCCATCGAATTTTTTTTCAAAACTTATCAGAAAACAGCAGCGGATTTCAACATAAACAAACCTGCCACTAGACAATAAATTTAACCTTAAACAATCCTGTAACATACAGTACATATACTAAATAAATGTCACAAAATCTAAAATTCAACTTATCAGAAGCAGCGAAATTTCAAACTTATCATACCCGATAAACCACTAAGTAAATGCCATAATTCACATTCTTACATAACAAAATATTTACATTCCTCAAGCCATCAATGTCAATATGACATATCACATGTCTCGAATCCATACTCAGCAATCAAATGATTTCCATATATACATTCAACACCTGATCTATTAAAAAACGTTCATGTGCAGCTCGAAGTCCAATCCTTTACTTAATCCGTGTCTAAGAGAACCAAAATAAATGGGGGTAAGTCCGAAGGACTTACTGAGGGATAATTGTAAAAATATATAATAGGGATCTGTTAAGGAAGAAATCAACTCAATAGATCATCAATCAACAATTAATACAACATGATACATTCAAACAGTTAGGAACAGTTTAACAGACATAATATAGTCAATCAATCAAAATACAGTCAGATAGGATAATTCCAAATGACACTTACATTTCAGTCGGTCTTATCCAAGCATGACAGCTTAACACACGGTAGATGCCCAGGTGTATCCCCAGCACATTGCAGACAGGCGGTAAATACTTAGGAGTATCCCTAGCATAGCACAGATAGACGGGCGATACCTAAGAGTATCCCTAGCATATCACTGACACACGATATGCCTAGGAGTACCCCTAGCACATTACTAACATACAAAAGATACCTAGGAGTATCCCAAGCATATCACAGACAAACGGTAGATACCTAGGAGTATCCCTAGCATATCTCAAACAGACGGTAGATACCTAGGAGTATCCCTAGCATATCATAGAAAAACATGCCAGCATGGCAACTAACAGTACAGAAAGTCAAACAGATAGCAAAACAGACAATATAGCAGAACAGTCGAATAACAGGACAATCGGATATCAGAATAGTACAAATAACATAACAGATAACAGAACAAATAGATAACATATATCAGATAAACGTTCTGGGTGCCAGAACAAACAGAAAGCATAATTATAACAGAAATAACCCTCACAGGGGTATCCGGGTCAGATAACAGAATATCAAAGAGATCTTAATAGATCACGAATTTCAATAACAGTACAGTCAGTTTAGAAACAGTAACCCTCACATGGGTTTATCACAAATACTGAAAAGTGAAATAAAGTGCCAGATTGGCAGACCCTCACCTCCGTAATCTCAGAAAACTGCAACCACAATCGATAGTCTATTGGTCTGTGGGACCTACTCCTTCGTCACCTAACCAAAGAAATAATGCACAATCAAAACCCTTATTCAACCTCAATAACTTTCAATATATAATTACAATATTACTATTAACCTTATATCATATCCCAAATCATTAATAATAGGCCGATTAGCTTAATAACCCCAATTATTGCCATTAGGTCCCAAATTCATAAAATTAGGGTTTTCTCTTCTAATTAACTCGATAATTCCCAACATTTCCATAAATAATATAATATTATCCAAATTCACCAAACTTATGCTAGCACATGCTTATACCGAGTCTTAGTCCATAATATCTCAAATTACCCAATTATCATTTCTTAAGTTCCAATTTCATAAAACCATAAATTAATCACTTAGTTAACTCAATTAATCCTTATTTAGCATCCACTAATACATAATTCGGTCCAACTATGCGATATCCTAAACCATGCATGGCCAATAAGTAAAACAACTATATAAATCCTCAATATACAAGGTTAAGGAATATAATACAACATATGCATATATATATAAACATATATATTCTAACTCCCTTTACCCACGAATTTGCTTAACCGGACCTCGAAACTTCGAACCAAGACCACTATCACGATCCTTGTGACGAATTGAAGTTTCTGCCCAAAATTTGCCAGAAAACTTCAAAACCACTACCAAATGCTGCTCTTCAGCTCAAAGAATCCAACCCCGAAGTCAATTTTTCCATTCACCGTCGAATTGAGCTCCAATTTTAAACCCAACTGCCCAACACCATCACTTTTGCCGCCGCAATTTTTTCCCAATTCCTTCATCTACGGTGGTCCAATCAAGAATCTAAAAGCATTGGCATGATCCCCGAGTTGAACCTGTCAAAACGGTACCCAAGTTTGCCGTGAAAAGTCACCGGAAAGAAAACCCACTAAAAGTTCCACCATGGACTAAACTTGGAGCTTAAATTCCAGCCAATACGTCGGTTAAACTGGGAAGAAATGGGTATGTTTGTATTCTACGCGACGAAAGGAAAATAATGATATATAATTTGAGGTGTTTTCATCGTCGGAGTGATTCGCCGATGGGAAGGAGAGAATCGGTGCATGGTGGAGACGAAAATGAAGAATGGAGAGTTGACCAACTATTTAAAATGCAATCTTTTGAAAATTGCATTTCCAACCCCAAATCTTTCTCTCAGCTTGCAGTCAAGTCCACCAGGTTTTCCAAATTTTTCACTTCAACCCTAAACTTAGTTAGTGCCCTATTTTGGCCCCTTTGACCAAGAAATCATTCAATGCAAACCCCGCAATGCTTTTAAAATGATCAAATTAAGTTTTCAAAAATTGCAAATTTACCCTAAAACTTTCAAAATCTTTGTAATCAAGTTCTTTTATTTATTCTTCAAGCCCTAAAATCAGACCAATCAATATCTTGAATTCTAAATTCTTATTTTTCAAAAATTTTGAATTTAGGAGTGTTACAGACTCCCCCCCCTTAAGAGAATCTGGTCCTCAGATTATTATCTTAGTACTGTTCTGACCAGCAGCAAATAAGTAGATTTGATTAGTCGATCTACATTGTCTCTTCATTACATTCTTCCAGAATTGCTCCTTCACATCTCGATGCATTTTCATACCTCTCGAATGCATCGTGTATCTTGACTTGTACGCCTCAGTAGTGAACTTTCTTCCATTTCTTCTGGCACACATATTTTCTTATAGAATAGAAGGATATCTTGATTTTCAGTATTGAACTCAGATTTCCAAAAACTTCCAAGTTCCAACCTTTCCTTTAATTTCAACAATCTTATATCTTTGACTTTGGGCTCATCGCATTTCATCTTATGATTCGGACTGCACTTATCTCTGCACTCCTACTTACTGTATTAATTTAGTCAAAGTGTTAGCTAATTAGAAAAGTTATTTATAATTTTCGTTAACAATCGACAAGACAAAGAAGACTATGAACTTCTATCATGTTTTTCTAGTCTCTTTTGATTGACTACCGTCTCTATCTTAGAGGGATCAATCATCTATCCCCAATCGCCATATGGCAATCCCGGCACATGGTGATTATTATTAACCCTATTTCTAAAGGTGTTCGAACTTTTCCACTAAACCATAGTCTCGGATTGCAAATTTAATTTGGGAAAATACAACAAGTAATAGAATGCAAAACACCAAGATCATATATATGGCATTATCATAGATTTCAGAGATAGAAATCGTACCTCCTACCATCTTAGTAGGATCTGCTGCTTCTTTTCCTGTCAGGGCATAAGCTCGAGCTCGTATGGCTTGCTTTCCTTTCCCTGTAACCATAAGGCCTTTCCTTTTAGGACATTCTTTCAGGAAGTGCTGATTGCTCCCACAGCCCAAGCATCTAGCTTGTTTCTTCCAGCATTCTGATTCCTTATGGCTAGATGCTCTACAAAATTCACATTGCTTTACTAGTCTCTCTTGAGTCAATTCTGCTATCTCACCAGATTGAGGGGCTTGTTGGGCAATACTTCCCACCTGAAGCCTCGGTTGTTTCCTTTAGACATTACTCTACCTATCAATGTGCATCTTTTCCTTTTGGTCCCTACTCTCAATCTTTTGGATTTCCTATAGCTCTAACTCAAGTTGCAGTGCTCTGCTTATTGCCGAATTGAGATTTAGCATATCACAAGTGGCCAAGCCTTGCCTAAGCTCTAGCTGCAGCCCTTGTACGAATTGTCGAGCCTTTCGACCTTCATCATCTTATATGTAGGGAGCATATTGTATTAGTTGGGTAAAAGTAACCTCGTATTGACTAACAGATTGTGTACCCTGTACCAGATCTATAAACTCTCTCTATCTCTTGCTTACTTCACCACTTATGGCATATTTTTACTCATGAAGTCTCGAGTGAAATTCTCCCAAGTTTGTTGGGTCCTTTAGCCACCCACTTCCGATCAATCATCTTCCACCAACTTCAGGCATAACCCTCCAGAAGGAATGTTGCAAATTGAACCTTTCACTCACTTGAATAATACAGTATCTCAAAAATATTCTCTAAACTCTCAATCCATTCTTTGGATTTTCTATCACCAGTATCTCCTAGTAACTTCATGGGATTGAAATGAAGAAACTGTTCCAATGTTTGATCTTCAACCGTCTCATTATCAACTTCTGCTTTAGCACGTTGCTGTAGATCCTATAGCGAAATTCTTGGTTCTTCCTGATACACAGGGCCTGTTGGCTGACTATATGAAGGGTTTTGTGACACATCTTCTTCTTATATAGCTTGTGGATAAGTAGGTACCTCTCATCCTGGAACTTGTCGGTCACTAACTCTTCGCCCGGGGGGTCTTCTTTTTCTTCTAGCTCTAGGAGGAATAGCTATACCAGAACTTCTTTGAGATGACATCAATTCCGCTAAGTCCTCCAAGATTCTAAGGATAAAAGAAGAGTAGTTAGATGAAATCAAACCAAACTCAAAGATACACAAGTCTAATCATCCTACAATATACGACAAAATCCCATAAACATCCTATAGTACTGAACTAATCTCCTCATATTGATTGATCAATTCATCTTCATTCCTTAAATCACGCAGGATTTTCTCAATGCAAAACATAACTAAAATTCATACTCAAACTAACCAAATTAAAAGGTCAGTCACAAATCCCAATAATACCCAAATGCCTAGGTCATCGACAACCTAGGCTCTGTACCACCACTGTAGCACCCCAACTCGGAACAGCACCTGAGCTGAAGCGCCACTCTGATCTAGACTTAAAAATTGAATCCAAAATATAAATCAATATCCCATCGAAAAAAATTTCAAAACTGATCAAAAAATAGCAGTAGATTTCAACATAAACAAACCTGTCACCAGAAAATAAATTTAACCTTACAAAATCCTATAACATACAGCACATATACTAAATACATGTCACAAAATCTCAAATTCAACTTATCAGAAGCAGAGAAATTTCAAGCTTATCATACCTAATAAACCGCTAAGTAAATGCCATAATTCACATTCTTACATAACAAAATATATACATTCCTTAAGCCATTCATGTCAACATGACATATCATACATCTCGAATCCATACTTAGCAATCAGATGATTTCCATGCATACATTCAACACCTGATCTATTACAAAACGTTCATGTCCAGCCTGAAGTCCAATCATCTACTTAATCCCTGTTTGAGAGAATCAAAATAAACGGTGGTAAGTTCAAAGGACTTAGTGAGGGATAATTGTAAACATATATAATGGGGATATTTCAACTCAATAGATCATCAATCAAAAATTAAAAAAAATACAACAGGATACATTCAAACAGTCAAGAACAGTCTAATAGGCAGAATACAGTCAGTCAGTCATAATATGGTTAAACAGGATAATTCCAAATAACACTTACATTTCAGTTAATCATATCCAAGCATGATGGCTTGGCATGTAGTAGATGCCCAGGAGTATCCCTACCACATCGCAGATAGGCGGTAGATACCTAGGAGTATCCCTAGCATAGCACAGACAGACGGACGATACCTAGGAGTATCCCTAGCATATCACTGACTCACAGTATGCCTAGGAGTATCCCTAGAACATTACTGACAGACAGAAGATACCTAAGAGTATCCCTAGTACATCACAGACAAATGGTAGATACCTAGGAGTATCCCTAGCATATCTCAAACAAACGGTAGATACCTAAGAGGCTCCCTAGCATATCACTAACATACGGTATACCTAGGAGTATCCCTAGCACGTTACTGATGCTCAAGAGTATCCCTGACACATCACTGATACCTAGGAGTCTCCCTAGCATATCACAAATAGACGGTAGATACCTAGGAGTATTCCTAGCATATTATAGACATATATGCCAGTATGGCAACTAACACTACAAAAAGTCAGATAGATAGCAGAATAGACAGTATGGCGGAACAGTTGAATAACAGGATAGTTGGATCTCAGAACAGTATAAATAACAGGATAGATAACAGAACAAATAGATAACATATATCATATAAACGTTTTGGGCGCAAGAACAAATAGGAAACAGAATCATAACAGAAATAACCATCACAGGGGTGTCCGGGTCAGATAACAGAATATCAAAGAGATCTTAACAGATCACGGATTTCAATAACAGTACAGTCAGTTCAGAAATAGTAACCTTAATAGGGGTTTATCACAAACACCGAAAAGTGAAATGAAGTGCCAGATTGGCAGACCCTCACCTACGTAGTCTCATAAAACTACAACCACAATCAATAGTCTATTGGTATGCGGGACCTACTCCTTCGTCACCTAACTAAAGGAATAATGCACAATCAAAACCCTTATTCAACCTCAATAACTTTCAATAAATACAATTTTACTATTAACCTTATATCATATCCCAAATCATCAATAATAGGCCGATTAGCTTAATAACCCCAATTATTGCCATTAGGTCCCCAATTCATAACATTAGGTTTTCTATTCTAATTAACTCGATAATTCCCAATATTTCCATAAATAATATAATATTATCCAAATTCACCAAACTTATACTAGCACATGCTTATACCGAGTCTTAGTCCATAATATCTCAAATTACCTAATTATCATTTCTTATGTTCCAATTTCATAAAATCATAAATTAATCACTTAGTTAACTCAATTAATCCTTACTTAACATCCACTAATACATAATCCGATCCAACTATGCGATATCATAAACTATGCATGGCTAATAAGTAAAACAACTATATAAATCCTCAATATACAGGGTTAAGGAATATAATACAACATATGCATATATATATATATAAACATATATAATCTAACTCCCTTTACCCACAAATTTGCTTAACCAGACCTTGAAACTTCAAACCAAGATCACCGTCACGATCTTCATGATGAGCCGAAGTTTCTGCCTAAAAGTTGCTGGACCGCCGCAGTCAGAAAACTTCAAAACCAGCACCAAACGCTACTCTTCAGCTCATCAAATCCAATCCCCAAGTCAATTTTTCCATTCACCATCGAATTGAGCTCTAATTTTAGCCTCAACTATCCAACACCATCACTTCCACCGCCGTAATTTTTTCCTAATTCCCCCGTCCATGGTGGTCTAATCGAGAATTTGAAAGTACTGGCGTGATCTCTGAGTTGAGCCTGTCAAAATGGTACCCAAGTTCATTATGAAATATTGCCAAAAAGAAAACCTACCAAAAGCTCCACCATGGCCAAAATTTGGAGCTCAAATTCTGGCCAATATGCCAGTTAAATTGGGAAGAAATGGGTATATTTGTGTTCTATGTGACGAAAGGAAGAGAATAGTATATAATTTGAGGTGTTTTCATCGCCGGAGTGAGTCGCTGATGGGAAAGAGAAAATCAGTGCATGGTGGAAAAGAAAATGAAGAATAGAGAGTTGACCAACTATTTAAAATGCAATCTTTTGAAAATTGCATTTTCAACACCGAATCTTTCTCCCAGCTTGCAGTCAAGTCCACCAAGTTTTCCAAAGTTTTCACTTCAACCCTAAACTTAGTTAGTGCCCTATTTTGGCCACTTTGACCAAGAAATCATTCTATGCAAACCCCCAGTACTTATAAAATAATCAAATTAAGTTTCCAAAAATTGCAAATTTACCCCAAAACTTTCAAAATCTTTGCAATCAAGTCCTTTTTATTTATTCTTCAAGCCCTAAAATCCAACCAATCAATACCTTGAATTCTAAATTCCTATTTTTCAAAAATTTCAAATTCAGGGGTGTTACAGCTTGGATCGCTAATGAGATCTTGGCTCTTTAGATTGCACTACTGCCCTATTATTGTCACAGAAGACAACTACTAGCTCAGCAATACTAGGCACCACATTCAACTCTTGAATGAAGTTTTTCATCCAAGCACCTTCCTTTGCAGCTTTCGAAGCCACAATATATTCTACCTCGATGGTAGAGTCAGTTGTGGTGTCTTGTTTAGAACTCTTCCAACTCACTGCATCGCCATTGAGGTAAAATATAAATCTAAAAGTGGATTTTAGATCATCTACATCGGATTAAAAACTTGAATCCAAAAACCCCTCAAGTTTCAATTCTCCATTACCGTATACCAAAAACAAATCCTTAGTCCTTCTCAAGTACTTAAGGATTGCTTTAATGGCTATCCAGTGACTTTCACCAGGATTGGATTGGGACCTACTCGTAACACTTAGCGATTGTGCGACATCGGGTCTTGTACATTAAACCGCATATATTATACTCCCAATAGTAGAGGCATAAGGTATATAGGACATCTTTTGTCTCTCGTCTTCAGTTTTAGGGGCCATAGACTTGGAGAGACGAATGCCATATCCCATGAGAAAGAATCTTTTCTTGGATTTTCCATACTAAATCTCTTTAGTATTTTGCCGATGTACAGGGTTTAGGATAGCCGTGGCATCCTCCTCGATCTACTCTATAGATACATATTCCTAATATGTAAGATGCTTCTCCCAAATCCTTCATGGAGAATTGACTAGATAACCGCGCTTTAGCACACTCTAACATTCCTACCTCATTCCCAATGAGAAGGATGTCATCGACATAAAACACAATAGACTGTACACTACTACCACTAGCCTTTTGGTATACACATGGTTCATACACATTTTTTGACAAAGCCAAACAATTTGACTGTTTTGTCAAAATGTATGTTCCAACTTTGGAATGCTTGTTTGAGTCTATAAATAGATCTCTGGAGTTTGCAAACTTTATGCTCACTTCCATAGGGTGTAAAACCTTGTTATTGCTACATATAGATTTATTCTTCAATATCTCCATTTAGGAAAGTGATTTTCACATCCATTTGCCATATCTCATAGTCATAATATGCAACTATGGCAAGTAGAATCCGAATGGACTTAGGCATTGCGACTGGTGAAATTTTTTTCTCGAAATCAATATCGAGTCTTTGAGTGTAACCTTTTGCCACCATTCTTGCCTTAAAAGTCACCTCTTCTCCATCGACTCTTAGTATTTGCTTATAGATCCACTTGCAACCAATGGAAACTATTCTCTTTGGTGGATCTACCAAATTTCATACTTTGTTGGAGTATATTGGGTCTATTTCGGTTCTCATGGCTTCAAGCCAATGGTCTGAGTCTATGTCCAACATAGCTTCCTCATAGGTCTTTGAATCATTATTCGATTGGCCCATTCCATGAAGAAATTTGAACCTTTCGAGTTATTTCTTGACTCAGTCCTATCTTCTTATAGGATGTGTGTGAGGCTTTTATTGCTCATTTATTTTCACCACTTGTGGGATTTCATGATCATCTTGAACTTCATCAAGTTCAACAACAATGCCATTTCTATCTAATAGAAATTACTTTTCCAAAAAATAGGCGTTTCTCAAAATAAACACCTTTTATTCCAAGGGATCATAGAAGTAATAACGTATAGATTCTCTTAGGTATCCCACAAACTTGTACAAGGTAGATCTATTATCCAATTTATCTCCTACTATCTGTCTTATGTAGACAGGAGATCCCCAAACCTTAAAGTATTAGTAAGAGGGTGCTTTGCCATACTACATTTCATGCGGCGTTTTTAGCACCAACTTTGAAGATACTATATTTAGTAGCTTCGCCACCGTTTCTAAGGTGTATCCCCAAAAGGATATGGGCACATCGAAAAAGCTCATCATGGAACGTATCATGTCCAACAAGGTATGGTTTCTCCTCTCGACTACTTTATTATGTTGGGTTGTGCCGAATGGAGTACATTGAGAGAGAATCCTATTCTCTTTTAGATAATCCAAGAATTCAGTGCATAAGTATTCTCCCCTCGATCCAATCGAAGAACTTTAATACTTAGCGCCAATTGATTTTCCATTTCATTCCTATATTCTTTGAACTTTTCAAAGGCTTCAGACTTATACTTCATAAGATACACATGTCCAAACCGACTATAATCATCAATGAAGGTGATGAAGTAGAAATAGTCTTCTCTCGTACTAACTCTTAGTAGGCCACAAATATCCGTATGGATCAAATCTAAAGGACTTATGGAGCGCTCTATTTGTCCCACAAAAAGAGCCTTGGTTATTTTTCCCCTCAAACAAGATTCACAAGTAGGAAGGTCCTCAATGCCACTAACATTTAGTGCTTTGAGAGCTTCTAACTTGTTCATCCTATTTTTAGAAATATGCCCAAGTCTTGTATGCCAAAGAATGACATCTTGGTTATCTAATTTTCTTTTACTTGATTGAATGTGCATTAGTGAAGGTTGAGAATCAAGTATGTACAATCCATTAATTAATGTACCTTTAGCAATTACAGAACCATTCTTTAATGCCTTCGACATCCCATTTGATATCAAAAAATCATATCCTTCATTAACAACATGGGGTACATAATAAACTGGATCTAGTACAATACAAGCATTCCCTAAGTCTAACTTGATCATGCCTTGGAAGGTGGCGACAACTCTTGCTCCATTTCCTAGGCGGAGGATCATATTCCCTTCACGAAGTCTCTTTCTTCTTTCCATCATATGTGAATAATTACAAAAGGATTACCACATATGGTATCAAGTACCTATGAGGAATAATTAGCTGTCAAATACACCTTAATGAAGTACATACCCTTATCAGGGATTGCAAGATAATCTTTGCAATTTCTTTTCCAATATCCCTTTTCACCATAATAGAAACAACTTGCTTTGGTTTTAGCCTTTTTCTTAACCCTCCCGGAACCTTTCACGGGCTGCTTCCCTTTGGAGGAAGAACTTTTCTTCCTCTTACCTCATTTTCTTGGGCCCTTAGGGCCTTTTGACTGGGAGGAGGATGCAAGCATAAGAGGTTTCTCCTTTCTCATAGTCACCTCGGCGGTCACAAGCATGTTCACCAATTTGTTAATCGTAACTTCTTGCTTGGACATATTAAAGTTCATAACGAATTGGTTGAATGATGGTGGTAATGACTAGAGGATCAGATCCACGTAGAGGTCGTTGTCCATGACCATGTCTAGTTGTCCAAGCTTTTTGATGAGTCCAATCATCTTGAGCCCGTGATCAGGAACACTTGACCCCTTACTCATCCTTGATCGAAAGAGCTCTTTGGACAAAGCAAACCTTTCTCGTCTTGTCTGTACACCATACAAATCTTGTAGGTATTTATAGATCTCATGAGCATGTTTCATATGCTCGTGAGTCTTTTGGAGCTCATTAGATATGGAAGCCAATATGACGTATCTAACTTGTAATCATCATCTACAAATTTCGTGAACATTTCACAAACCTCGTCAGTAGTGTCATCACCAGTTGTGTCCATGGGACTTTGATCAAGGACGTATGTCCTCTTTTTCGAGTCAAGAATTATCTTAGAGTTTCTCAACCAATCTTAGAAGTTTGGCCTCGATGAGTTTATTAGTTTCCAAAATGCTTGGGATTGGATTTTTAACCATTTTGTTTGAAGATTTCAAAAATCTACAAAAGGCAAAAAAAGCTATAAGCATGTGATTGAATTTGATATTGAAAACATGTTCATGGTCTTTCAAGCATGTTTTTCTCCCACTATTTTATCAAATCCTTCACCCCAAGAAGAATTCGGGAAATCATATTTCCTAGTGAGAATCAAGACCCCAAGGACTTATAAGTGGACCCCTGTGACTGAGTGTATATCCACAAACAATCCAAAGGTAATCAACTTTCGCTAATTGCATCTTATACAACTCTTGATATATTTTGCCTTACCTTTTCATATAGATCCCCTATAAGGATGACCTCTACATTACTTGGTGTTAAGTCGAACCTACCAATCAAGTTTTGATTCGAGACAGGCACCACAACATCCCCCATGAGTATGTAATATATAGGTGTTCTCAAATTAAAGGCACATCTCATGCTAAGTATCTGGTTACAGCTTTCCACCTAAGTATGACCCCCGTGACCAGATATATATCACACAAAGATAGTAGCATTGGAATGCCATATACTATTGGTAGAGAAGGCATGGATTAACTAAAACTCTTAATTTGTAGCCATTTTGACTTAATATTTGAAAAGCACTTAGATATTCTAAGTTGAGGGTTTTTGCTTGCAAATATCTCATTATTTTTATCTTCTTATTTAGGTTTTTTATATCCTAACCATGCATTTTATACATCAATAGGATATGGAAAGCATGAATAAGTAAATGTACACAGCATGCTCCTAGGGTAGGATGACCATAAGTCTAACCAAGTGGTGCACTTAAAGCCATAGGTGCACCGCTTAGTTGATTTTAAGTGGGTTGATTAAATCTAGCTATTACATGGGTGTATCCCATACATTCATGGGTCTCCAAAATTTTCCATGCCTCCAAGGGTCTCCTTTATTCCATGCGATATTTACATTAGAAAGAAATCCTCACTCCCAGTAATTCTACTCTTATAACATTTACAAGGTAGAAATTAAAAGGCATGCAAGCCGCAATTTAAAACAACTCTTTTCAACAACTTGAAATAAATAAAATCAATATTAAAGGCTAATGTTCATCCCCATTCATCCATCATCCATTCAACAATTAAATAAACAATAAATAAATTAAGAATTGACAATCAATTCCAGCAATTAAATGCTTATCTCATAAAAACATAATTGTCCAAGCATAACGTTTATGCAATTAGTAGGAGATTAACTTTAACTAGTTTTTAAAAGCAATCAAACATGTCAAACATAATTCTGAGTGCTTGCACAACACTTGTGCATCTGATATGTGTGAATCAAAACACTTTTGAACACAAAAAGAAGCCAAAAGATGAAGTATTTTTAGCCATGAACAAAACTGGTTGCTGCCCGCCCAGGCTGGGCGCACAGCTGCGCATCAGGCGCTTGCCTGGCGTGCTCGACCGAGGCAGGGCAGCCTTTCCTGTTTCTAGGTCTAAGCTGAAACACCATGATTTCACTAAAATTTTTGTGCACCAAGAAATTTAAAACAAATTCTAAACATGATTTCGCATATTATAGATGAGATTTCATAATTAAAACACCTTTTAAACTAAAATTTCAAGCCTCCAAACATGCTTTCAAAAACAAGTTCAAGTGAGAATCAAATTCACCAAAAATCTGCAATAAAACTCCAATCATATTGGATCCAAAAATAACCAAAACTATATTAGTCAATCATCAACATGCTACATCAACATATAACATCAACTAATGCGAAATCAATATTCAACATTAGAAACTATGATTTAAAACATACTTATTACATGAATTAACAGTTAAAACACATAATAGTATGTTTTCAATTCATCAATCAAGGAGCCACACACATATCATCAAAACACTCCAATCCATCATATGAATCAAGACTTTGGTGATTTTGATCAATTGATCACATGAATCAATCAATCAAAAATCTAAATCATAGCATGATTTAGGCTCCAATATCACTTGAAAGCAAAAGTACCGCTAGGATCCAATAATCAACACTTCAAAAACTAAAATTAACTAGGCTACTCAAGCAAACCAAGGATCTAAATATGCTTGTGAAATGGATTTAGATAAAGGATTATCTTGATAAGCTAAATTCCAAGGAGAAAGTGAAGAACTCTTCTTTAATCTAGAATATGCCAAGCAGTGGTGCAGCAGAAACAATGCAACTTTTGCACAAGTCAATCTTCCCCAAAAATTCGAAAAAACTTCCAGTAGCTCCTCAACTCTTTGGTGGATCTATTGTGAAAATTTCAGATCAAAACTCCTTCTAGATCTCCTGGAAAAAAATCGCCAAATGACTGTTCTCGCAAGTAGATCACCAAAGGTTTAGCAAACCATTTGTTTTACCTCTATCGAAATGATCCACACACCAATCGAATTTCCAATCACTTCTCACAATAAGCTGGAGATTGAGAAGGGAGATGAGAGCTAGTGGCCGATTTTAGGGGCTGGAGAAAAAGAGGAAGGTGATTTTCAACATATGAATGAACACCTTGAAAATGGAGGGAAAAAGTGAGAATCTAATTCTTCACTTGAATTATGTGTTGGCCGCCCACCCTCACCTCTCTCTCTATATATAGAGGGAGGATGGTGTAATGCCATCACACCTTCCTCAAGGGGGGAGGGGGGAACTGCCGCATGCTTGCAATGCATGCAAGTTAGCAAATTCAAATTTAATTTGAATTTGTGTGCATTTCAATTACATTTCAAATCTAATTTCAAATTAATTAAATGCCACACTAAAATGATCCTATCATTTGAATTTTCCCTCCAAAATATATTCTTCTCATTAATTAAATTAAATAATTTAATTTAATTAGTTAACCTTTGACTTAACACTTAGTCAACAAGCTTAACTCTATAAGCTTAATTTAGTTAACTTAACTCTTTAAGCTAACTTGACCAATTAATGGTCACATGGCACCAAATAATTAACTCTTTAATTATTGATCTAATTTAATTCTTAAATTAATTGATCAATTTAACACTTAAATTAATCAAGCCAAGTAACACCTCAATTTTTGGTCAACTCAAAAATCGGTCACTTTGGAGTGAATTTTCTAACACTTGCAAAGTTCCTCCAAGACTTAGGAAATACAATTGACTTTTGTGTGTGACCTGATAAGTTATGCCATTTATTGGACATAGGCTCACAACTCTTTGTGATTTTTGAATATCATATATTCATTTTGGTTTAAACTCCTTTAAACTAAATCATCTCAATTTAATTAATCTCCATTAATTGAAAAGTACCCAATCTCCATAGTTGATGTCCTACCTCAAGTCCATGGAGCCCAACTAATTGGCCTAAATGAATGCTTTTGGAGAACCATTATAGCTCTATGCTTACTATGCAAATACGGTCCTTTTGTCTACTATCTCCTTAAAGAAGCCTAGGGCAAGATATTTATCGGCTCCCTAATAGCCTCAATACTGTGTCTTTATTCTCAATGTTCGACTCCATTGTATGACATCATCTTTGAAAAACTCTTTCTCCAAATTATCATACCACCTTATGTAAGGATTTCTTGGAATCGATCATTATAGAATACATAGGAGATGCACTTGCCCTTCACAAAAACAAAGAGTCAAATTCCATCTTGAATCTCACAAACCTCTATGTCTAGTAGCTTATGCCTAACCTCAATCCGAGAGGCCCGCTAGGTGACCAAGGAAGAATCAAAGCATAAGAGGACCAAACACAAAGTTACCATAGATCCTCAGGTCAAAAGACTAATAATATGCACTAGCATAAACTGGAGAATTTGCCACTACCGACTTGCCACTCTGGCTATTTAGTGAATTCTCCTAGTAGGTCTTCAGTACCTTGTTCGCTAACAAGCACCCACTAACATGCATCCATGTCTCATATGGGGTTACTCATGGAACGGGGCAACATCCAACCCTTGGATTTATGCATCGTTAGTGCAGGTCTATCTGGAACTTAGTTGCCCTGTCTCGTAAAATTCTATGACTTGAAATATTTAAGATCACAACCGTGTAAGACTTATTCCATGATTACCATATAATGCTTAACCAAGTCCCGTAGTTTGTGTGATTTAAAGGTTTTATCCAAATGTGAGTGAAGTAACAAAGAGCATAAGATGAAGATGGTCATATAGAGAATATCATTCAATCAAGATTGTTGCACAAGGAAATAGTTTCAAGGCCAATCTAATTGGCTTGTTGGGTACTATTCCAACATTTGGCACATGAGATTAGGCAATGCTTCAACTACTATTTCACAACATGTTCCTCATATGATAAAAAAAAATTAGCTCATTTCATGAATGCCATATCTGTCATCTTGTAAAGCAAACTAAACTTCATTTCCTTTCCAGCAGCACCAATACCTCATCTAAATTTGACCTTATACATGTTGATCTTTAGGGGCCATGCAAAAATTTCTCATCCAGAATATGCAAAATGATGAGACATTAGATATTCCTTTACCCAATTCCAACTTCCTTGAAGACACAATTGTTGATTCCTTCACTACTCCTAGAAATTCTAAGTCTAACTCTCCCCCTGCACTTGCTGAGTCTATTCCTGCTCATTCCAATGACAATCAAAATCCTCCTCTTACTCAATGCGATCCTTCATCCATTCATAAGAAAAAATCCTTTAAGACATAGTTCAAGGATTAAGAAGAAACCAAATTGGCTGAGAGACTATGTTTCCAACATCACTGAAACTAATACAAACACTACCAATAAAGCTTCCTATACTCCAGTTACCTACTTGGTCCACACTAACGATAACCTATCTTCCACTTACATGACCTTTCTTGCCGATGTTTCCACTATAAAAGAACCTGCCTCTTATGAACAAACAAGTACTCAGGCAGAATGGGTGGCTACCTTGGAGAAAGAAATTGAAGCTTTTAAAAAAAATAAGACCTAGGAACTTACTGTTTTACCTACTAGAAAAAAGGCTATTGGTTTGAGATGGGTATACAAAACAAAATTGAAACCTGATGGAATGGTGGATAAATATAAAGCTAGACTCGTGGCCAAAGGGTACAACCAAGTAGCTGGCATTGATTACTTAGAGAATTTTTATCCTATGACAAAACTGGTGACTATGAGAAAACTGGTGACTATGAGGGTTTTGTTTACTTTGGCTGCTGTACCAACTTGATATTAACAACGCATTTCTCTATGGCTTCATACAAGATGAGGTGTATATGCAACCTCCAAAAGGTTATAAAAGGGCTTAAATAGGTTAGGTTTGCAGGTTTCTGAAGTCTATATATAGGTTAAAATAGGTCTCCAAACAATGGGGCCTTGAACTCACCATTCGACTTCAAGAATACTATTTTAACCAATCTCCCTATGATCACTACTTGTTTACCAAGCATTCAGCCACTTGTGTCTTAGTTTTATTAGTGTATGTGGATGATTTACTAATCAGTGGTGATAATGAATTGAAGATTCTTAAGGCGAAATAGTTTCTTGGCTGGACGTTTACCATCAAAGATTTGGGTCTTGCCAAATATTTTCTTGGAGTAGAGATAGCAAGGTCAAGTGATGGCATATATTTGAACCAACGAAAATACATTCCGGATATTCTTAAGGATTGTGGCATGATAGGTTGTAAGCCGGCTTCTATTTCTCTTTTGAAAAACCTCAAATTTACTACTAATGGAACACCTTACTCTGACCCCACCCAATTCAAAAGGTTGATCGGTAGACTACTATATCTGAACCTCACCAGGCCAGACATCACATATAACATTCAGTAGCTTAGCCAATTCATCAACTCTCCCACAATCGATCACTGGAAGGCAGCAGTTCATGTTCTTCGATATCTGAAGGGATGTCCCTCAAAGGGGCTCCACTTTGGCGCTGCCTGCAATTAAAGGCTTATTGTGATGCTGAATGGGCTTCTTGCATCACTAGCAGATGATCAGTCACCGGATACGGAATTTTCCTAGGAAGCTCCTTAATCTCTCAGTGAACTAAGAAGCAACCCACTATCTCTAGATCATTCGTAGAAGTAGAATATCGGAGTATAGCAACTACGGTTTGTGAATTACAGTAGATTGCCTATCTTCTCAATAACTTACGCATTCATGTTTCCTTCTCCATTTCTCTACTGTGTGACAAGCGGCAGCTATAATCCATATCACAGAAAACCCAGTATTCCACGAGCGCACTAAACATCTCAACATAGACTGCTATCTTGTCTGTGATCAGTTCAAAAAGAGCTTAATCCTTTCTCAATATGTCTCCACCTCCATTCAACTTGCAAACATCTTCACAAAGGCTTTCCCTGCTCCTTCTTTTCACAATATTCTGTTCAAGTTGGACTTGCGAGACGTGCACCAAGATCCAACTCGATGGGGGATGTTCAGTATTATATCTCCTTTGTATTTTTTGCTTTTTTATGTATTTTTTATTTCAGTTAGTTAGCCTCTTAATTGTACTAGTTAGCCCTAACCCCAGCATTAATTATGTAGTTAGAGCTAACCCCGTTTTAGAAAACTGTATATATAGCTGTGTACTCAGCATTTCATCAATCAGAAAACCCAAAAATTTTCTCCAATATTATTCTTCTTTCTCTCTTCTTCCCTGATCATGGCAGAAATATTTGTTGAACAAAAGTGGCCTCAGAAAAAAGATGTTGGGATGTTAATTTGTTCTCCCAATTAGAAAACGTTTCTGGCGAAGTAAAGTGAACAAAGCATAGGTTAATAATCTTAATGCATTAAATTTCTTCATTTAATCAAAATTTTGATAAGTTTGACTAATTTTAGTTCAATTACGAACAAACTTTCAAAGTTTTTTTCATGGTCATAAGGTGCAAAAGCGTAGAGGGTTGTCCTAAACATTCTTCTATCATAGTGTTTATGTTAGTGTTTGTATCAGTGGAAAAAGTGAAAAACAAATATACTCTTCCACCACAAGTGTTAAGACTAATTGTTATGTTTTCAGCGAATTATTGGTCAAGCCGTTCATTTCTGAAAATATTATTATGTAAATTTACAGAAAAGGAGATTATTGCTATGAAGTGGCCTCCGTTAATAGTTTGTAGATCAATTATTTTGGTGTCAAAATATGTTAATAATTCGTGAATCAACTATTTTGTGTTAGAATGATTTTTATGTGACTAACTTTTTAATGAAATTATAACGACCTTATGATTTAAAAAATAATTATTGCTCATTTCGAACAAAATTGTCTATCCTACTCTAACTTTTCACCTTTTAACCAAAAAAGAGCCAAGTGTGGCGTAAAGAGAATGAAAATAATCTAAAAGCATAGTATTGATATTTCGTTTTTCAGTCTATTAATTAAATTACTGGGTAATTTTTGAATTATGTAGTTGTAAATTATGGGTGCTAAAATTGAACTAAATATCACATTTTTAGTATATGTGTGATGAATAGGATAGGGATTATTACTCCCACGATCTTAAAAATTTTAATTTAATTTGATAAGATATAATTATTTGTTGAATTTGCTCTTAAAAGTAGTGGTTGGAGTTAGTGGTGTCAAATTATTTCTTTATTGGCATAGAAGCTTTAGAAAAAAGAATATTTTCATATTAATTAGGAAATAAAGTCTAATTTTACAGCGTTTTGAGAAGAAGTTTGACATAATAAAGTCTAATTAATGAAATTTAGAAATTGATTGCACACAGATTTTCAATTGGATCAATTGGATACATGGAAATTGAGATTAAAATGATCAAAATAAATTAAAAGTAAGTGCTCCTAGGGATGACAACTGAGCTAATCCGAAAGGATTTGGCAAAACTCAAGGATGGTCTAATCAAAGGACCTGACTCCTTCCCCCTACATTTGGGTTTCCATCCAACTGAATCCTATTCAATGCATCAGACTAAATAGAACCACTAAGAGAGTATTTGACTAAACTTATTTAAAAGGTCTTATAAACTCTTATATTTTATAAAATATTTTTAGAATTTTTAATAGGCTAAGCCTTTTTCTAAAAGTAAATTCTTAAAGTATTTAAATAAAATAAGATTTTAGAACTTATAAAATGTTAATAATGGTAATTTTGTAATTAATATGATTAAAATTAAGGAAGCTTGTTAAGATTTTAAAAATAAGTTAGAAAATCCTTACTTTTTTAAAAAGAGCTTATAAGCTCTTGACATCTTATTTTAAGAGTTTATAAACTCCTTTTAAAAAAATTTACCAAACATCTTTTGATATCTTATAAGCTTTCAAACATTTATAAGATGTTTGAAAGGATGTTTTGAGGAGCTTATAAGCTAGAGGGTGTTTGGTTAAATTTATTTAAAGCATCTTATAAACTCTTACATCTTATAAGATATTTCTGGAGTTTATAAGATGTTAAATCTCATTTTTAAAATAAGTTGTTGAAGTGTTTGGATAAAATAAGATCTTGAAGCTTATAAGATGTTAATAATGATAATTTTGTAATTAAAATGATTAAAAAATAAAAGGAGCTTGTTAAAATCTTAAATTTAAGTTAAAATCTCCTTACATTTTTAAAAAGAGCTTATAAGCTTCTAACATCTTATTTTAGAATCTTATAAGCACTTTTTTTAAAAAAAAATTACCA
Organism: Jacaranda mimosifolia; assembly: GCA_018894105.1. NCBI lineage: Eukaryota > Viridiplantae > Streptophyta > Magnoliopsida > Lamiales > Bignoniaceae > Jacaranda > Jacaranda mimosifolia. The sequence continues at coordinate 5,990,420 of CM032123.1, forward strand.
AACACTTTTTATCAACTTATAAGCTCTTAAACATCTTTAAGATGTTTTGATGAGCTTATAAGCTCACCCAAACACCCTCTAAATCTATTTTATAATTCTAAAAATATTAAAGAAGCTATTTCTTAAAAAGAATTATAGTCACCTTCAAAATATAACATCATTATAGTATTTATGAAGAATCAATTACTTGCACACTGCTTGCTTTCATTTTCAAAAACTTTAAATATATTTATTTAGCACGTGAAGTTGATCGACTAGAATTCATAGTCTATCTAAAATCAATTCGCTTCCAAAACATTAAAACTCAATATTCACCTCATAATTTGTAAGGGAAAATGCAAAATTAGTCCACCAACTATTGCGTTTTGCAGAAAAATAAGGGGCAAAAATCTTTTGACCCCCTATGTTATACAAAATAGGCTGTTTACCCCCCTATAAAAAAAAGAAAAAAAAAGTTGGGGGGGGGGGTGGTGAAACGCTCCTTTATGTTTTTAAAATTTGGATCATTGATCCCTTTCGTCTATTTGAGTTGAATTTTTTATTGAAATGATGAAAATACCCTCATATATATATATATATATATATAATTACTTTATATCCTTATGTTTTTCTTTTTCTTTTATTTAATCTAAATTAAATAATTTTATATTTATAAAATAAATAAGATATTTATATAAATTAAATACTATTTATTATTTATAAAATTATATATACATGCATATATTTATATATAAAATTATATACATATAAAAATTATATAAATAAATATATGAATATAAAATTATTTATAACATATATATATACATATATATCTAGTTATGAAAACTAAATAATTTCATGTTTATAAAATATATAGCATATTTATATAATCAAATACTATATAATATTTATAAAAAATTATATACATACATATATATAAAATTATATATACATATATGAATATAAAATTATTCGTAACATATTTATATGTATATATATAAATACTATTTACTATTTATAAAATTATATGTACATATATATAATTATATACATATAAAAAATTATATAAATACATATATGTATATAAAATTATTTATAACATATCTATATACATGTATGAAATAACTTGTTTAATCTAAAATTAAATAATTTTATATTTATTAAATATATAACATTATATATAATTTCATACATATATATAATATTTCTAAAATTATACATACATATATATAAAATATCTATTTAATATTTGTAAAATTATATATATACATATATATATAATTATCAAAACTAAATAATTTTAATATTTATAAAATATATAACATATTTATATAATTAAATACTATATAATATTTAGCCCCAAAATTATATACATGTTTATATTATATATTTATAAATATTATAATATATGTATATATTATACACATATTATAAAAAATTATATACATATACAAAATTATATATAATTATTTATATTTATAACATATTTATATTCATATATATATATATAACACTTCCACCGTTTCCCCACCCTCCACCCCCAGGAACTGGCGGCCATGGCAGCCAAGTTTTTTTTTTTTTTTTTTTTTTCCTTCCTTTTTCTATACACAAAGGCCGCCAGCGACCACTGGCCCGATCTAGTTGGCACGCCATCATCCCTCCTTCCCCCACACCTCCCCCACGCAATCGACTGCCATGGCAGCTTGAAGCCAAATTTTTATTTTTTATTTTTTATTTTTTATTTTTATACACGATGGCCACCGGTTGGTTCTGGCCAGATCTATTGGCAAGGCTGCCATGGCAGCCTTGGTCATGGCTACCATGGCAATCTGAAGCCAACCTTTTTTTTTTATTTATTTTTTTTTATATACCACGGTCGCCAGCAGCCACCGGCTGAATCTAGCTAGATCGGCCAGCCGAATCTGTTGGGAAGGCTGCCATGGCAGCCTCATGTACATATATATATATATTATAATAAAATATTATATTATATTTATAATATATATTATATAATATTGATAAATATATTAGAATATATATAATATGTTGTATATATATGTATATAAATGTATAAATAATTTTTTATATATTTTTTTATAAATATTAAGTACTATTAAATGTGGACTGTTCATTTAAATAAAAAGATCCAACGGCTTATATACTAAGGGTATAATAGTCATTTCATCTATAAAAAATACAACTACTGGCATTTTTGGACGCGTGTGCTCCACTTGTGATCTTAGGGGGGTTTTCACTCATTTTTAAAAACACAAGGTGGTATTTCAATTTTTTTTTTTTTTTTCACAGGATGGTAAACCACCAAAATTGTTTTTCCAAGGGGGCTAAAAATACATTTTTTTTGAAAAAGAACATTAGTAATTTTCAATGTGGGATAAGTTTTCTTCTCCCATTTCATTGGCTTCTTTCATAGCCTTCTTAGTCAACTACCAATTAGCTCAATTTGACCATTAATTTTTTATTCACTTGAAATTAGTTTTGACTAATTAATCACATTTTCGTCATCTACCTGCCGCGTGATTTACAATGATCACCAATTTCTTAAAAATTAATACTATGAGCCCACTTAAATATTTGGTCAAAGAAGACCAATTTCCAACAAAGCCAACAACAATTCTGTACATATGCTCCTCCCTAAGTCAAATGGAATGAACTTAAAATTCTGATCCTGATATCTATTTTGGTGTCAAATATGTGTGTGTGTGTCTACATCGTTGTCTGAAAATCTCGATGGCTCAGAAGAATTAGAATTAGACCATATACTAGAATCTCTGAAAGTTGCCAATGTATTAACAAGTATTTGTTCATTTCATGATATTATATAACTATTAATATCTGTAGTAGCCTCAGCCTTGTGAGGTACTTGTAAAAGCTCCACTGGATGAAGCCTCAAAAGTCAACCTGGATATGTCTAACTCTTCCAACTATCCCTTTTGATCAACAACAGTGAAGTTTTTTTTCTTGCTTTTGCCGTCCTCTTAGGGTTGCGTATTAATTTTGACGCTGCCCATTCTATTGTGGTCATCTCATTTCTTTAATATAAATTCTAACATATAACACTCTTTGGTTTCAATCACGACTTTAAATGACTGGATGCATGGTAATTGCGTGGTGGATATACACTGCACTTATGCAAGTCATTATTTGGTCCAACAGGACCAGCTCCGAATGCTATGTTTTTTAGCATAAAAAAGAGAAAAAATATAAAGGCATAGAAACTGGGAAAACAAGATGCCCATATTAGAAAAGTATATGCACCATGATAAAAGACAATAAAAGACTTCCTCTTTTTACCAAGCTTCACTTCAGTTCAACCATATTCAGGAAGCAAAACATATTAAGAATTGCGCATATGGAAAAACTATATTAAACATATATAAAAACATAGTTATCAGATACACATGGCAGAATTTTATACTGAAAAATATATGTCTGCATGTCTGAACACTCCCCATTAAACGAGCAAGTAAATTGTTAGATTCTCACATTGATTAAGTAAATGAATATTTGGTCTCTATGTATGATTTTGGATAATCCTCACTTTTGAGCTAACTTTTAAGGTGAATTAGGCCAAAGACCATTCTTTAATATGTATAGTTATCTATTGTGCGTCTAACAAATAATGCTATAGATTAATAACTAATAATTTATATTATTTTTTATTTCAAAAATAATATTTACTAGAAAAATTTATAATCATATGTTTTATTAATTTTTTTCGTAACGGATAACTAATTAATATATTACAAGGCTCCATGATTATAAATTATCAGCAATTTCTTCACCGCTTATGCTAGGCTCCAATTGTACAAAATTGCGGCATATAAAGCTAGGGCAATTGAGCACTGAAATTCATATGTTCGAGACGATTGAGATTATACTTGGGATGGCCGACCAGACTGTAATCTCCACTTTCGAAAATCGAACATTGAACTCTATATTGAGATTGAACTCTGGATATTCTATGTATATTGAGAAGTTCCTCTATGATTTGGGGAACTAAAGATGTGTTTGATTAGTTTGATATTAATGAAATAAATTTATGTACTACATGATGACTGATGATCATAGAAAAGGGAAGGAATCGACAGACAGGGAAAGCGTGGAATACTTGAAGGAACAGATTAAGGTTGTAAAGGAAGAAAAGGCACGTCTCTTGGAATTGTGCCAACAACATGAAGAGAAACTCTATGACATGCATAGGGCTTTGGGGATGGACGAGCAGAATCATGTCCCTTGAAATCAATACTTAAGGCGAGAAGCTATATGGTAGAAAGATTGATGGAGAGTGTAGAGAGAGAAAATGAGCTTGTAAGGATAGCAGCCATTCAGGTAAAGGGACTCCACATAGTACGAGCATAGATGGAAGAGAATTTTTGGATTCTGGAGTCTGATCATAGGAAGATAATTGATATGACCCACAGATGGATGAGGTTAGGAAGATGGTGGCACAGTATGGCAGTGCCACATATCAAATTATTAGGGTTGGAGTGGGGATTGACGCAGTGGCCGGACCTTTTAGGGTTCATCCCTCCCTTGAACTAGGGCACGGATAGGGTATTAGAATTGAGGAGATACCTGATAGAGACCCCATAAACCTACTCGCAGAGGACACTTAGGAGGATGCAGAGGATGATAAAGAGGATGATCTTGTACTGGAGCCCCCAGTTGGGCCACTGTTAAAGATCGGCATAAAGGACGAGCTCCAAGAGTTTGATGAGGATGACGATGATTAAGGATGATGAGGACACAGAGTCTATCATCATTGATGTAGAGGACTAGAGTCAGATGACTTAGTAATTATGGATATGCTGGTAGATACGTGTATAGGATATAGTAGTAGCTCTTGACCATCAGGTTGAATAGTATTGACTGAGGTTATCTAAATGCATATGGTGATACCCATATACTAGCCTTGTCATTTTAGTTAAGAGTAGGTGTATAGCTAGTTAGCTAATTTTGAAATTTTAACCCTGTATATACATATGTAACTCTGCTAAAGCTAACTCGGTATATAAATGGAATTTTGTCTTTGGATATTAGACAAATAGATTTCTGTTGCTTTTGGTTTTATTTAATTTGGTTAAACTTTCCTTTTCCCTTTTTTTCTTTTCTTTTCATAAGCTTGAAGAATTCAAAAAAGGTGATGATGATTCAGTTATCATTTTGCAACTCAGTGATCGCAAGCTTAAGAATACTTAAGAAGTATCAGACTCACGATTGCATCACACAGGAGTACCGACGTACTTGCCCCAGCCAAAACAGGTCATAGAGGGAGACCACTTGGGAGATGGACCAATTTTTATTAGGCTCCTAGGCAGGAAGCGCTTACTTATCAACAACCTTTTCCAGACGAAGAAGTCTTGCAAACCCCATCGATTGGCCAAGTGATAGAACCCATATCAGAGAAGACAGAGGTTTAGGCAACATGACCAACCATAGGATGGTAGATCAGGGGGGGCTAATGAGGTAGTTGATGACCGATCATTGGAACGATTTCTTTGCTTTTAGCCCCCGAAGTTTCTAGGGGAACTAGATAATAGAAAAGTAGAGGAATGGGTTGAAAATCTAAATAATATATTTGAGACTTCATGCTATTCGAACAAGCAAAAAGTTTGGTCCGCTGCATTTCTTTTGGGAGGACCTGTACGTAGTTGGTGGAAGTTGATTGATTACAAGCAGACTGCTGTAGGGACTTGCAGAACTTGGGAAAATTTTACCAGGGAATTATGGATAAATACATACCCCTTGTAGTTAAACAAGCTAGGGAAAGAGAATTTATAGATTTGATACAAGGGCTCAATCTGTCAGCCAATATGAGGCTACCTTTAGCTGACTCATTCAGTATGCCCTCTACATTCTAGAAGATAAAAGTCGACAAACTCGGCGATTTGTACAAGGACTATGGCCGAAACTCAAATGAGGTCTAGCCACTTGTGATTCATCGAACTTCAATCAGGCAGTAAACAAAGCATTACACTTAGAGTCAGAGCTGCAGGAGATTTGAAAAATTAAGGATAGGAGTCGAAAGGGAATGTCGTACACTAGAGAACAGAGTAGTACTGGGAGAAAATGTCCAAAATTGCATATTAGAGGCACTACCCATCAAGCACCCCAGACTAGTAGGACGACAAATTTGAACCAAGGAATAGCACTAAAGTAATGTGGATTTTTTGGGGGATGTGGCCATGAGGAGTCGGAATGTCGGAAGAAGCAGGCAAGTGCATGGGCTACGGTAGTGACTAGCACCTCTTGAAAGATTGCCCGAAAAAGGAAGGCCCAGTACCTACGGAGAAAGGAAAACAAGTGGCAAGAGCTAGTGGAAAACAACGAGTGCGAGCTCATGCCTATGCTCTAATAGGAGAAGATGCGCCGGATCCTAATGAGGTGGTTGAAGGTACGGTTTTTATCTCTGAAATTTATGGTAATGCTTTATATGATCCAGGAGCAAGATATTCTTTCATATCTACATCTTTCTCACATAAGTTGAATATGCTACCTGAGATCATGACATATTAGATAGAAGTACAAACACCCTTAGGGACAGGGCTAATAGCCGATCCTATATATCGGGCATGTCCAGTTATGATAGGAAATGTATAATATCCTGTCGATCTTACAGAGATGCCTATCCAAAAATATGATTTAATATTGGGGATGGATTGGTTGCATTAGCAACAAGCACAAATAAACTATTATGCTAAGTGCATCGCTCTTAGGGACAAGGTATCAATTCCAACCCATCGATCTACAAATACGACTTCCCTAATACCCATCATATCTCCAGTTGAAGCTAGAAGAATCCTAAAAAAGGAGGACAAGGGTATTTAGCATACCTTATCAATAAACCTCGGGATACGACTAAAATTGAAAAAATGGATATAGTAGCAGGATACCCGAATGTATTTTTGAAAAATTAAACTCGCTACCACCAGATTGAGAAATTGAGTTGTTATTCACACTATTTCGGGAGCCACACCTCTCTCTAAAACTCCCTATTGGATTGCGTCTGTAGAACTAAAAGAATTACAGAATCAACTTTAGGAGCTATTAGAAAAGAAGTCCATAAGGCCTAGCACTTCACTATGGGAGCCCCAGTACTTTTTGTTAAAAAAATGGATGGATACCTAAGAATGTGAGTTGATTATAGGGAGTTAAATAAAGTTACGGTCAAGAATAAATACCCCTTGCCATATGTGGAAGAACTATTTGATCTTCTATAGGGATCGAGGATCTTCTCAAAGCTAGATCTAAGGTAAGGGTACTACCAACTGAAGATTAGAGAAGAAGATATCCCAAAGATTGCATTCAACTCTCGATATGGTCATTATGAGTTTGTAGTAATGTCATTAGGTCTAACCAACGCCCCAGCGGCATTTATGAATTTGATGCATCGGATCTTTCGACCATATCTGGACTAGTTTGTGGGCATATTCGATGATGACATCCTAGTAAACTCCAAATCTATAGAAGAACATGCCCAACACTTACACAAAGTTCTCAGAACACTAAGAGAACACAAGCTGGATGCAAAATTCAATAAGTGCGAATTTTGGATAGAAAAGGTAACATTTTTAGGACACATCATATCCCAAAATGGGATAGAGGTCGACCTCTCTAAGATAGAGGTGATAGTCAATTGGAAAAGACCCAAAAACGTAACAGAAGTTTGTAGCTTTATGGGACTCATTGGCTACTATCGAAGGTTTGTATGAGATTTCTCTAAGATAGCTAGCCTATTGACTAAGTTGACGCAGAAAGATCAACCATTTGATTGGGATCAAAACTGTGAAAAGAGTTTCCAAGAACTGAAGACTCGGTTGATTGTAGCTCTAGTTTTGGCCCTTCTAAAAGGGTCGAAGGATTCATTGTGTATATGGATGCTTCTATCAAAGGGCTTGGGTATGTGCTGATGCAGAAAGGATATGTCATCACAAATGCATCCAGAAAACTAAAATCGCATGAAGAGAATTACCAGACCCATGATCTGGAGCTAGTTACTATCATTATCTATATGGGGCCACATTTGAGGTGTACACAAACCACAAAAGTCTTAAGTATCTACGTTTGCAGAAGGATCTAAACATGAGACAACGCAAATAGATTGAATTCCTCAAAAACTATGACTTTTCCATTACCTATCAATCGGGAAAGGTTAATATGGTAGCTTATGCATTGAGCCGAAAGGTAGGAATTGCCCACTTATTGAGGACAGGAGCCTCAGAGAGTCTAAGGGTGGATGTTGTATCAAGGATAGAGGTGTAAACAGATATTAAACGGATCGGATACACTATTTTCATATTCGTATTCGTTTAACTTTTCAAATATTTGGATATGGATATGGATTTGACGGATATTTAAAAATAATATCCAAATTTGTATATGTCGGATATCGATCGGATTCGAATATATCCGTATTCGATTATAATTATTTATATGTATTCATATTTTATTAAACTTATCCATATTCGAATTATTGTTTTATATTCATATTCGATGCTAATTATTTAGATATCCATTTACGAATATCCAAATACGTGAATCTATGAACATATAACAAATGCATATTTTAATTAATAGAAGGAACTATATAATTTCATTAAAATAAAAGCAATCAAACAAATAGCATAATTTTTAATTAATAATTGACTTTATAATTGATTATTAGTACTTATTAATAATAATAATGGTATTTAAGTATATTAATTATAAAGTCAACGAACAATAATTATGTTGACTAACTTTATTCTTCAATTTTTTTTCTCTATATTACAATACTTTTTTAAATTTATTCTTTTTTCTTCCCAATTCTTCAATTATAATTTTTATATATAAATACATGGATTATGAGATTTTTATTGAAAAATATAAATAATATATTATTTAATAAATATATATATTTAGATCGAATATTAAACGGATCAGATACGCATTTACCATATCCGTATCCATTTATAATTGGATATATATTAATCGAATACGGATAATATCCACTTTAAATGGATGCGGATAAATTTTGTATAAACGGAATGCGAACGATAAACGAATTTTTGAATATCCATTTACAGCCCTAATCAAGGATGAAAGAACGAGTTTGGATTGTAGGAGTAAGGTGCAACTTGAGTTGCATAACGAGATACGACAAGCTCAGGACAATGATAATTGGATACTAAGACATAAAGAAGCAGCTGGAGCTTTGAAGGGTCTGAATTCAGCATTAATAGCCAAGGAATTCTTCTATTCAAAAAAACAATCTATGTGCCAAAAGAAATGAAAAAGAGAATAATGGATGAGGCGCATAAGATAAGGCATACGATACATTCAAGAAGCACGAAGATGTATCAGGACTTGAAGAAGTAATTCTGGTGGGACGGAATGAAAAGAGATGTCGTAGACTATGTGTGAAAGTATTTAACCTACCATTTAGTGAAGAAAGAACATTAGCAGCCATCGGGGTTGCTACAGCTGCTTCCAATCCCTAATTGGAAATAAGAGTAGGTCACCTAGACTTTATAACAAGCCTGCCAATCGGTCAAGGAGGATATGACAACATCTAGGTAATAATAGACTGCTTGACCAAGTCTGCCTATTTTCTACCAGTTAAAACATAGTATAAAGTTGAAAAGCTGGCAAAGTTATATGTTAAGGAAATAGTCAGATTGCATAGGATCCTAGTTAGTATCGTGTCCGACGAGATCCAAAGTTCACCTCAAGACTTTGGAAAAGTTTACAAGAGCATCTAGGAAACAACTCATCCTCAGACAGATGGATAGTAAAAAAGGGCCATTCGAGTGTTAGAGGACATGCTACAAACCCGTGTCTTGGATTTTAGCAGAAACTGGAACTGACACCTTCCTCTAATAGAATTCACTTACAATAACAGTTACCAATCGATTATCCAAATGGCTCCGTACAAAGCATTATATGGCAAGAAGTGTCGATCTTCGTTACATTGGGATCTTAAGGAATACTAAAGTAACACTGACAAATCTCTAAAAACTACAAGACCAAAATTAGTTCAGGAGACTATTGAAAGTGCAGGCAATCAAATAGAGAACGAAAGCTGCTCAGGATCGACATAAAAGTTATGTGAATAAACAAAAAAAAAGACTTGGAATTCAAAGTTGGTGACTAGGTGTTTCTCAAGGTATGCCCAAGAAAAAGTGTCCAGAGGATTGGTAAAGGTGGAAAGCTTAGCCCAAAATATGTTGGTCCCTATGAAATCTGTGAAAGAATTTGACCAGTTGCTTACTGTTTAGTACTACCCCAAGCCTTGATAGGAATATATGATGTCTTTCACGTATCATAGCTATGAAAGTATTACCCTGATCCCTCCCATGTCATTCCTCATGAAAGCATACCATTTCAAGGCGATTTGATGTAAGAAGAGTAGTCGATTCTTATTCTAGGAATCAAAGGATACCTCAAGTAAAAGTGTCGTGGCGCAACCATAATATAGAAGAGGTGACTTGGGAGCGAAAAGATCACATGCACCAACAATATCTCGAACTCTTCCAATGCTCAACCTAGAATCTGAGGACCAAATTCTTTTAAAGGGGAAAGGTCTGTAACACCCCTAGAAATTATATTGTTGGTGGAATTCCATTTAATTTTTTTTTTTTTTGAGGTTTATTAATTTTATTCAATTCCAAAAGTTTTAGGGATTAAAACATGAATAGGAAAGACTTAATTATATTGCTAATTAAAAAGTTTTGGGGGTCAACCTAGAATTATTTTAGGTCAAGTGGGCAAATTCAAGGCACTAATGAAGTCGGGGATCAATTGGAAGATGATTAAATTTTCAAAGGACTCATTCAAAAGCTGTAAAGAAGTTGCAGGGGTCAATTTGAGATTTTCAAAAATTCTCTTTAAATAGCTTCCCCCTCACTATTTTCTTCATTTTCCACCTGTGCACTGTTACCTTTTTATTCAGCAATCATCAACGCGATGGCCCAAAATAAAAAACTAAACCAACCATCGCCTTCCCTAGCTCCTCAGGAACCCATTGATACCACATGCAAGGTGTTTGGATTAGAGGACCACCAGAAAGTGGCGAGCACGGAGGAGCAATGATGAGAGCTTAGGTTTGAGGTATGGCTTTTGAAGAGCTCAGCCTGGGGAGTGTTTACGTACCTTTAGTTTTCAAATTGGACAGTCAGCGACGGCAAAAATTAAAAGAAACAACCACGATGGGGATGGTGGCGCTGGATGTTTGAAGCTTCAATTGGTGTCCAATTCGGCGATAGAACTTGAAATTAACCTAAGAGTTGGAATAGTGGTATTGAGGAGCATCTAACGGTAGTGGTAGTGACCCTCTCCGGCGGCAGCATTGAGATAGTTTCCTCTCCTCGATGTGGTGAACGCATTGGTGGTGTTAGTTCATGTAGATTGAGCTCCGATATTCAAGATTTGGTATATATGAGTTGGAGTTTGGGTTTGATATATATATATATATATGATGTTCTTGAAAATATTTTGCTCAATTCATGTAAATTTTTGTAGCAAATGGAAGATATATATTGGAATAAAAAAAGGGGTCATGCATGGATATATATGTGCCTAGTGGACTCAGATTTATTGTATTATATGATAATCTTGGTTAGTTAAGCTAATTAGGTGACAAATAATTTTATGTAATTAAGCACTAAGGGACAAAATTGGGTTACTAATGATAGTTTGGCTATTATAATCGATTCTATGTAATGTTGCAAGGGTAATTATAAATAGGAATTTGACTTTGTCAAAGCGAATATGACTCTCGTAAAAAAATTATAGTATTAACGGCGCAGTTATATGACATCTCTTGATAATATCGAAAGCGAACCCTAAATTACCTTATTAACTGTATAATGTTCGATTTTAGATTACTATCCATATAATTGTGATTATAGGATCAAAACGAGAATTTTGACAGTAAACCCATTCTTTTGGCTAGGTGACACGGAGCTGGGACCCACAGATTAGTAGACTGTGGTAATGTTTTAGCGGCTATTGAAGCGAAGGCCTATCAGTTTGGTAATTATCTTGCATGCGGTTAAGCTTACTTTGTATCTGGGAAGTGATTGTGTTGTTTGTTCAAATCTTTGCTTGATTGAATCCCTAAAATTGTTTGAATTCTTTGACTAATTGTTTGTTATTTGTTTCTTATACCCTTGTGAGGGTCTACTGATCTAGTGTTACCTTGTATACACCTATCTGCCATTTGAACTGATACCCCTATGAGGGCCTATTTCTTTGACTTTACTTCTATTAAAAATTGCTTATTTCCGTTCTGGGGCCTAGAACTTTCAATTGTCTTATCTGTTACTATTCTATTATCTGTTATCTGTTATCATTCTATGTAATTTGCAGCCTTGTCGGCTTCTTGTTATTTCGTTGATACCTAGTCTTGCTAACCCACTCGGGATTAGCTTTTCTGTCTGATTTCACTCTGTATACTGTCTATTTGGCTTTGTCAGCATATTTGAATTGTTCTGCATACTGTTTGATTAGTCTTTCCAGCATAACTAATCTGTTTTGTAAATCATTGTCCCGCCATGTTGGCAATATTGTTTATTAACTGTAATGACATACATACATGTACGAGAAAATTTTCTACATGGGCCGAGTGCCAATCCTAGCAGAATGCTTGGATACTTGGGACATGTTGAGCTATTTGCTTAGGTATTAGTAATACACTGAGCGGTTTACTTGGGTATCAGCGATGTACTGAGTGGTACACTTGAGCATCTGGCAAATACTGAGATGTCATACTTGGATTTCTATTTTATTTAGATGGAATAAGGAGAATCTGATATGCATGTCATGTTGTGGTTTATTTGGATTGCATATGATACTTAGGTTTGCTCTATTCTAATTGTAATCCAACTGCTTGTACTTTGTTAATGGAGCAATGAGGAAGGAAAGGTTTCTATTTGCTGAACTTGATAATGCTTATGTTCTGACATGTTCACATTCCGATTGAATTGTCTTGATAGACTATAATCTATTGAATTATTTCTTTTTCGACAAATCCCTTCTGACTGTTTACTGAATCATCTCTCACTAAGTCCTTAGGACTTACCCTTCTATTATTCTTTTATTTTCCTTCCCAGACAAGTATGGAAACAGAATGAAGGCTTATGATTTGACCTAATGGGGATTGTTTTGAATTAGATTGGGTGATATATGTACATATAGATTCACATTCTAGCTAAGCTTTGACTTGGAAAAGTTATGTGCTGTTGAATTTGAATTTGAAACTTTTGGCATGTATATATTGTGTTTTATGAGATGACGCTATGGGCTTGTAATTAATCGTGGCTTAAAACTGAATACTGTTGGAACACCTGGCATGTAATACAATTATCTAGTAGTGTTGCTTTAAGTTGAAGTATGTTGTTATCTATGAGTTTGTTGAAATTTTATGGGCCTATCGGTTATGTTGCACATTATGATTTAAGTCTGAATTGGTGGCATCTCAACCTAGGGATTATCGTGAGTGGGGTGCTACAATAAAAATGGTGTAAACATATATATGGCGTGAATTAAAAATAAAATTATTTGGATAGTACGAACATATTTAGTTTAGACTGATTCTTACTAATGATAATTAAAACCAGTCAATTTTAATGATTTTATAATGTATCCGAACTTTGAAATATAAGATCATATCAAATTAGCCACATACCTTTGCCCCTATAGATATCATCATAATAAATTCAATTTTGCAACTTTGCACTTTTACGTTCTTTCCAATAATCAATTTTTCAACAATATCTTTTCTTAATAAACATTTTTAACTTAAGCAAGCGCCTCATAAGTTTAAATAAGTAATCAAATTAATTAACTTAAAAAGTTAAAATCATTCAAATGAAACTATAGGTAGATTTTAGAATCTGCTTAAGCCCTAATCTAATATATATATATATATATATTTTTTATATATATATATAAATATAATAAAATGATATTCAATCATATTGTAAGAATGTTTATTATGCAGCAATGATGTATAAGTTCCTTTGATCCCTTTTTGCCATCTCAATAATTTTCATATATAATTTTCTATTTAAATGAGATATTTTATTATTAGTAGGTCAACACTATATTAATTAATTTTTTAGTAACTCCATATCGAAAGATGGTAAGCACTCAATATATATTTATGTGTGTGTGATATTCCATATTAATTTCTCTCTCTCTCTCTCTCTCTCTCTCTCTCTCCACATATATATATATATATGCATTAGTTTATGTATGGAACATATAAATATTAGTTTATGTATGTAAAATTATTTTAAAAGCAATTTTATTACTTTTCATATGTTTAATATTTACACTTTTATAGGTCCAATTATAATTTACATATAAAACAGCTATGTTTATATTATTGGTTCGAACTATATTATAAGCCACATCATTAAGGTAACATATTTATTTCAAATAAAGTAAAATGATGGCTAATTTATTTTTAAAATAATAATTTTGAGATTGCATAAATTAAGCAATTTTAAAATTTTATCATGTATAATACAACTGTTGTTGCCTTTGATCATCTAAGAACAACTGTTAAGTTGTTACATAAATAGCTAATTTGAGTGTGTAAATTTAGCTATTAAAAAATTTATGCTAAATATTTAAATTTTTGTTTAATAAATTCAAGCATTGAGTCCGAAAAATAGTTTTGAAATTTTTTATATTTTGAAATATTAAGATTTTCTATAACTCTCTCTATGCTTAGTCCGAAATTTTTTACCTTAATTTAATATTTTTTTAAATTATATTTTCTTCCATTATTCGTTGTTTTAATTAAGTTAAGCTCCTCAATCTAAGCTCATAATTCCTATAAGTAACATATACTAAACATAACCAAACACGCAATGCACTATTATTTGGGGTATAAAAATATATTTTCTTTTTAATTCAACTCAATATAGGATCATTTGCTTGGAGAGTTAAATTCTTGTTCTTTCTTTTTTTTTATTATGCATGTATTTTATAATTTAAATTATGATTTATTAATATTAATAAAATTGTTTGTTTATGAGCCAAGCTAATTTACAAAAGGAATTTGAAGTTTTGATTATGTGGTAAATTAAAATTTTACATTTATTTTTTGTTTTTGATCGATTTCTTCACTTTTTTCATATTATGATTTTTCTTTAACCCTTGAACTTTTTTTTATTATTATTATTTTGTTAGTTTGATGTTTCAAGAATATTTCATTAATTTATGTAATTATGAAATTTGAGAAGTAGGTTTCATGCAATTTAATAATAATTATGAAATAATTATTCAAAGGGCCCATAAAGCTACTTTTTCCTCATATTCATTTTGATTGAGTTTATTTGTATAAAAAATAGTTTAAAATCTTATATTTTATGTAGGATTCACAATACATATAGTAAAATATTTATAAAAAAAAATAGTTTTTTCTTATTTCAATATTTATAGAAAAAAATAATATCTAAATTATAATTAAATTAAATATAGTAAAATTTAAAATTTAAAATTATTGTCCCATGCAATGCCGGGATTAAAAGCTAGTTAGTAAGAAAATTCATTAGTTATATATATATATATATATATATATTTGGTATTATTATATTTACTATGCCATAAATAAAACATGAACACTGTATGTAACAGTAAACTGCCATCCAAATTACAGCACAATCAAAAATTATAGCATCATCAAGATATGAAAAGATGTTTACAAGACCATTATCTTTAAGAATAGTTATTAAATTCACCTTTTTATACATTATAGTTGTATTTAATAATAGATAAATATTAGAAGCATGTAGTGGAGTTATACTCTCAAGATATTGAGCATGGTAGAAAATTACTTTATTCTCCTTTGACCTTATGTCGTGCGAACACACGTGTTACTTTCAAATTTTTAAAGGAAAATTAATTTATAAATTAAAACAAAATGTAAACCTTGTTTCCAATACTACTGGTGCTTGCCAACAAACATTATGATATATCAATTTTTCATATATTGCTGTTATGTTTTGATTTTTTTCAAATTAATTAAGAGGCCAATTCTAGATATATATTAGCATCATCAAACATTTTCATAAGTAAAATTAATCAAGATTTATTTTCATATAAAGAGACATTCATATGGTACAGAAATTTAAAAGCTTTTTATTTATTTTTTCAACTTTGCAACAAGGGAAAAAGCACTAAATAAAAATAGTAGTGGCTTATCTACTCACAAGTTACTCTCTGCTCCATATAATTATCTCATGATCAAGACAATTATTAAACAAAGTTATTATCTCATAATCTTTATAATTTAAAGTAAATTTATTCTGACTTCCATTTTACCAACAAAATATGTCACAGTTTGACGGGAACAATCCTCAGAGGCGCGGCCTTCTGCAATGTAAGCTTAAACTTTTCGTTCATATTCATTTCCTGTGGTTTCATTCCCCCTTCAAGTTTCCAATCAAAGTTGTGAATGAGAGAGACCAACATGAGGTGCACCATGCGATAAGCCAACGGCAGCCCTAGACATATTCTCCTCCCCGGGCCGAACGGAAGGAACTCAAAATCTTGCCCTCTAAAGTCTATTTTGTTGTCTAAAAATCTCTCAGGCTCAAAAGAATTTGGATTTGACCATATACGAGAATCTCTACCGCATGCCCATGCATTAACAAGTACCTGAGCATTTTTGGGTACTATGCAACCATTAATTTCTATATCAACCTCAGCCTTATGAGGTAACAGCAAAGGAGCTGAGGGGTGAAGCCTGAAAGTCTCTTTGAATACAGCCTGCAAGTATGGAAGCCTGGATATGTCTGATTCTTCAACATGTCCCTCTTGGTCAATCACAGCTTCAAGCTCGTTTCTTGCTTTTGCCATCTTCTGAGGATTGTGTATTAATTCTGCCATGGCCCATTCTACTGTAGCTGCACTCGTATCTGTTCCTGCAACAAATAAATCCTAAAATAAAATAGAAATTAATTATAGTCACCGCCTCGCAGAAAACAAGAGCTTTAAATAATTGGATGATAACTACGTAATGTTTATATGCAGCAGTTAGTCAAGTTATTATTTTGTGAAATGATGCGCGTCTTGTATGGTAAAAATTCAAATGCTTATCTTATATGGTTGGAAAGAAAGAGTAAAAAAGAAAAAACGAACTAATTTCTCCTCTCTTACAAAGAGAAAAATACTTTGATCCCCCTGTTCTGAAGGAGGAAGGAGTAGATATGTTAGCTTCTAGGATCAATTATCGTTTCCTAGAAGAATTTGAAAGTGATTATTATTTTGAGGAGACTTTCATACTATTCAACAATTATTTATTCAAGTGAGTTGAGACTAGTTAAATATATATATATATATATAATGATCTTATATGGTAAAGAAATTTAAAAGAAAAACTAGTTTCTCCTCCTTCTGAATTAGAGAACGGGGTAGCTATTGTAAGTAGCACCTACTCAATTATTGTTTTCTCGAAGAATTTTAAAGTGATAATTATTTTGAGGAAAATTTCATACTATCGATTGATATATATATATATATATCCAAGCAAGTTGTGAATTGTTAAAAATAGAGATATATATATAATGATGTTATATAGTAAAATTAATATTTGCATTAATGTCTTATACACAATCTAAAGGTTCATGAAATAAACCTCCCAGAAAAAAAGAAAGAAAAATATAAAGGGCCAAAATTTGAAACACAAGGTTGCATCATCATAAATATGAAGAAAAAAAAATTAATTATCTGTGTCATTTTTTGACCTTTAAATTTTAGTGCAGAGAAGAAAATGAAATGAAAAAATTAAACAATGACTATTATTTGAAATGAATGAGAATATATATTTCTTAATATTTTTTGGGTCAAAATTAAAAGCCAACAATATAATTATTTTGGTGTTTTTCTTATTAAAATTGAAGATCAAAAGTCAGGGAATATTTTCACTTACCATAAGTAAATGTCTTATGTCTTTCCGGGAAAATTCATACTCATTTTTGCGGCTGATGTCAAGTAGTGCCTCTAGCAGATCATTTTTGGATGCGCCGCTTTCTGATTGCATTCTCTTGTCAATTATAGCATCAAAGATTCGAATCACTTTTCCATAATATGACGCCGCTCTGCGCCTAAGCCCCTGAGGATCAACAGGCTTAAGAAACGGAAAGTAGTCAGCAAGATTTGGCGTGCCCACGGTTTGCATTGTACCATGCACAACTTCCTTCAATTCTTGTGACGAATCTGAACTATACTGACCAAATTCCGTCGAAAACAAACTGGCTGAAATAAGATTCAGCAATGTAATAAAGGCAGCATCAGCAATATCCACAACTCGGCTGCTATCGCAACATTCTTGCACATAGTCTCGCAGTTTCTTCAGCTTTTCCTGGCGGAGGCCCTGGCCGGCATCAAGTCTCTGCTGTGAAAACATCTGCTGTTTGCATATTTTCCGAAGACTCCGCCACTGGCTGGCCGCTGGGAGCCACGCGATTGAGACCTTGTTGTGGCCGTGAACATCGGATACAGCCGGGTGGGGTCGACTGGAGAAAACCTGGTCATGCTTTTGATATACTTCCCTAGCAATTTCCGGGGAGGATACAACTATCGTGTCTATGCTGCCAAGCTTGAGGTGCATCATAGGGCCATAAGTCTTGGAGAGTTTTGCGAGTGATTGGTGGGGGTTTTGGGCGCCAATTAGTTGGGGAATGTTTCCAATAATAGGAAAAAGTGGAGGCCCCGGAGGAAAGTTTGCCGGTTGCCGGGGCCGTAAAATTGACCTTAAGACATGGAAGCATGTCCACAAGAGAATACATAGTAGGAAGAAAAATGGGACAAGATCCATGGATATGTTTCCTCGGTTTATTTCGACCTGTTTGTATAGGAAGAGCAAAAAGAAGAAGAATATATAGAAGTAAGTAATATAAAGTTGAATTATTAATTTAATGGGCGACCATATGCGTACTTGTGGATAATTACAAATGAATTATACATTAATAAGAGCAGGTGAATAAAGTTGGAACTATTTTGTCATATATTTTGGCAGGCTATAGAGCTACAAATTAATAATGAAGCCGACACCTACAGGCTAACTAAGAAATATCTATTGACTATTCATATCCATATTGCTTGTTTGGTTCTGCTATTATTTTGTCATGATATTTTTTAATTAAGGAAATAATAATAAAAATTGTGGTGCGGGCTCGAAGACCCACACCACAAACACAATAAATTATTCTTAAAATTACTCACTCAACTAATCTTAATGACATGTCTGATCAAAAAAATTAATCATTGTACATATATATATCACGCTCATCATACATATGCATTTGGAATGTAGTACAACTAATACAAATTCAACCCGCTTTCCTAATAAAAACTTACTTATTTGATATTTAGAGTGAAAATATCTCATTTCAAAATAAAATCAAATCTATTTTTAGAAGATTGGAGATTATTTTGGCAGAGCATAATATTTGATTTTATTTTGGGATACGATGTTTCGACTTTAAATATCACAATAGTAAATTTTTTTGTCAAGTTAGTGGGGTGAAAATATGTTTTTATATTAATATTTTTGTATTTGTAATTGTAATGAGTAGGATATATACATATATATATATAATATGATTAATTTCAGGGAACAGGAGTACAGTTGAGGGGTTGGGAATATTTTGGGACTACATTCTATATTATTTATTTATCAAATGCCATTGAGTATTATAATATATATATAATGACATTTTTACTTAATTATCATTATATTACTTCAATGCATCACTACATTGTAAAATATCACTAATTAAGACAGCACTGTTAAATATTTTATAACATCTTTTTTAAATAACACCATAAATAAATATATATATGATCGACTGGTAGTTTTTTAAGAAAAATTAGCCACGCCTCTAGGGTTATTTCTTAGTTAAAGATCCCTCTAGTTAAATACCTTTAAAATACATTTATATTGACATTTTGAACAAAATGCCACTTTTTTTATTTGTCACTTATTAGTTAAGTGTAATTGAATATTATATTATAGTGAACTTTTTTTTTTTTACTATTATCACCATATATTCTTGTATGTCATTACACTAAAAAATGTCATTAAGTTAGTGCTATATTCTGTGACATTTTTTCTAAATAATATCAAAAACAAATATGAACAACATTTTTGAAGAAAAAGTTAGTGGCGTTAATTAAATATCTTCAAATACATGTTTGTTGGTATTTTCAATCAAATACCACTATCTCATATGCTATTTAATAATCAAATATTGCTAGAGATTTCATTATAGCGACATTTTTTTACGATTATCACTATATTATTTTTTTATGTGATTACACTATGTAAAGCCATTAATTAGTATCACTAGATACTTTATAATATTTTTTTAAATAACACCATAATTACATATTAGTGCACTATTTAAATGTTTCTCAAATATATTTATCTAAATATTTTTACTTAAACATCATTATTTTATCATTTAATAATCAAATATCATTAAATATTATATTATAATGATATTCTTTTACGACTAATATCATATTATTATTTTGTGTCACTACATTATAAAATGTCAATGAATTAATGATAGTAAAAGTGAATTTTATAGTAGTGATATTAAATTCTAAAGTTGCCTCGGAAAAAGGAGTTGGGATGTTATTTGCTCTCCCAATTGGAAAACGTTTCTGGAGAACTAAACCGAACAAAGCATAGGTTAATAATCTTAGTGCATTAAATTTCTTCATTTAATCAAAATTTTGATATGCTTAACTAATTTTAGTTCAATTACGAACAAACTTTCGAAGTTTCTTTCATGGTCATAAAGTGCAAAAGCATAGAGGGTTGTCTAAACATTCTTCTGTCATAGTGTTTATATTAGTGTATGTTTCATTGGAAGAAGTGAAAAGCCAATATACTTTTCCACCAAAAGTGTTAGACCTGCTGTGTTTTCAGCGAATTATTGGTCAAGCCGTTCATTTTTGATAATATTATAATGTAAATTTACAGAAAAGGAGATTATTGCTACGAAGTGGTCTCCATTAATAATTTGTAGATCAATTGTTTTCATATCAAAATATATTAATAATTCATGAATCAATTATTTTGTCTTAGAATGAATGTGACCTACATTTAATGAAATAATAACGAGCTTATGGTTTAAACAATAATTATTGCTCATTTGGAACAAAATTGTCCATCCTGCCCTAACTTTTCACCTTTTAACCAAAAAAGAGCCAAGTGTGGTGTACAGAGAATGAAAATAATCTAAAAGCATAGTATTGATATTTTGTTTTTCAATCTATTAATTAAATTACTGGGTAATTTTTGAATTATGTAGTTGTCAATTATGGATGCTAAAATTGAACTGAATATCACATTTTTAGTGTATGTGTGATGAATAGGATAGGGATTATTACTCCCACGATCTTAAAAATTTAAATTTAATTTGATGAGATATAATTATTTGTTGAATTTGCTCTTAAAAGTAGTGGTCAGAGTTTGTGGTGTCAAATTATTATCTTAATTGACGTAGAAGCTTTAGAAAAAAGAATATTTTCATATTAATTAGGAAATAAAGTCTAATTTTACAGCGTTTTGAGAAGAAGTTGGACATAGTAAAATCTAATTAATGAAATTTAGAAATTGATTGCACACATATTTTCAATTGGATCAATTGGTTACATGGAAATTGAGATTAAAATGATCAAAATAAATTAAAAGTAAATGCTCCCAGTTTTAGGGATGGCAACTGGGCTAATCCGAAAGGATTTGGCAAAACTCCAGGATGGTCCAATCAAAGGAGGACCTGACTCCTTCCCCCTACATCTGGGTTTCCATCCAACTGCATCCTATTCAATGCATCAGACCAAACAGATCCACTAAGAGGGTGTTTGATTAAACTTATTTAAAAGGTCTTATAAACTCTTGCATCTTATAAAATATTTTTGAAGTTTTTAAGAAGTTAAATCTTTTTCTAAAAGTAAATTCTTAAAGTATTTAAATAAAACAAGATTTTAGAGCTTATAAAATGTTAATAATGTTAATTTTGTAATTAATATGATTAAAATTAAGAAAGCTTGTTAAGATCTTAAAAATAAATTAGAAAATCCTCACTTTTTTAAAAAGAGCTTATGAGCTCTTAATATCTTAGTTTAAGAGCTTATAAACTCCTTTTTAAAAAAATTTACCAAACATCTTTTAATATCTTATAAGCTTTCAAACATTTTATAAGATGTTTGAAAGGATGTTTTGAGGAGCTTATAAGCTAGAAGGTGTTTGGTTAAACTTATTTAAAACATCTTATAAGCTCCTACATTTTATAAGATATTTCTGGAGTTTATAAGATGTTAAATCTCATTTTTAAAATAAGTTGTTGAAGTGTTTGGATAAAATAAAATCTTGAAGCTTATAAGATGTTAATAATGACAATTTTGTAATTAAAATAATTAAAAATAAAAGGAGTTGTTAAAATCTTAAAAATAAGTTAAAGTCTCCTTACTTTTTTAAAAAGAACTTATAAGCTCCTAACATCTTATTTTAGAATCTTATAAGCACTTTTTTTAATGGTGGATATAGAAATTAATGGTTGCATAGTACCCAAAAATGCTCAGGTACTTGTTAACGTATGGGCATGCGGTAGAGATTATTAATGGTTGCATAGTACCCAAAATGCTCAGATACTTGTTAACGTATGGGCATGCGGTAGAGATTCTCGCATATGCGGTAGAGATTATTATGAGGTAACAGTAAAGGAGCTGAGGGGTGAAGCCTGAAAGTCTCTTTGAATACAGCCTGCAAGTATGGAAGCCTGGATATGTCTGATTCTTCAACATGTCCCTTTTGGTCAATCACAGCTTCAAGCTCGTTTCTTGCTTTTGCCATCTTCTGAGGATTGTGTATTAATTCTGCCATGGCCCATTCTACTGTAGCTGCACTCGTATCTGTTCCTGCAACAAATAAATCCTAAAATAAAATAGAAATTAATTATAGTCACCGCCTCGCAGAAAACAAGAGCTTTAAATAATTGGATGATAACTACGTAATGTTTATTATTTTGTGAAATGATGCGCGTCTTGTATGGTAAAAATTCAAATGCTTGATCTATACGGTTGGAAAGAAAGAGTAAAAAAGAAAAAACGAACTAATTTCTCCTCTCTTACAAAGAGAAAAATACTTTGATCCCCCTTTTCTGAAGGAGGAAGGAGTAGATATGTTAGCATCTAGGATCAATTATTGTTTCCTAGAAGAATTTGAAAGTGATTATTATTTTGAGGAGAATTTCATACTATTCAACAATTATTTATTCAAGTGAGTTGAGACTAGTTAAATAGATATATATATATATATAATGATCTTATATGGTAAAGAAATTTAAAAGAAAAACTACTTTCTCCTCCTTCTGAATTAGAGAACGGGGTAGCTATTGCCAGTAGCGCCTACTCAATTATTGTTTTCTCGAAGAATTTTAAAGTGATATTTATTTTGAGGAAAATTTCATACTATCGATTGATATATATCCAAGTAAGTTGTGAATTATTAAATATATATATATATATATAATGATGTTATATAGTAAAATTAATATTTGCATTAATGTCATATATACGATCTAAAGGTTCATGAAATAAACCTCTCCCAGAAAAAAAAATAATATATATATATATAAAGGGCCAAAAGTTAAACACAAGGTTGCATCATCATAAATATGAAGAAAAAAAAATTAATTATTTGTGTCATTTTTTGACCTTAAATTTTAGTGCAGAGAAGAAAATGAAATGAAAAGATTAAACAATGACTATTATTTGAAATGAATGAAAATATATATTTCTTAATATTTTTCCATAATATGAGAATATACACTCTTCCATCAAAAGTGTTAAGACCTATTGTGTTTTCAGCGAATTATTGGTCAAGCCGTTCATTTTTGAAAATATTATAATGTAAATTTACAGAAAACGAGATTGTTGCTATGAAGTGGTCTCCGTTAATAATTTGTAGATCAATTATTTTCGTGTCAAAATATGTTAATAATTCGTGAAATCTATTATTTTGTGTTAGAATGATTTTTATGTGATGACATTTTAATGAAATTATAACGACCTTATGGTTTAAACATGCTCATTTGGAACAAAATTGTCCATCCTACCCTAGCGTTTCATCTTTTAACCAAAAAAAGGGCCAAGTGTGGTGTAAAGAGAATGAAAATGATCTAAAGGCATAGTATTGATATTTTGTTTTTCAATCTATTAATCAAATTATGAGGTAATTTTTGAATTATGTAGTTGTCAATTGTGGATGCTAAAATTGAACTGAATATCACATTTTTAGTATATGTGTGATGAATAGGATAGGGATTATTACTCTCACGATCTTAAAAGTTTAAATTTAATTTGATTGGATATAATTATTTGTTGAATTTGCTCTTAAAGATAGGGGAGATAGTTAGTGGTGTCATATTATTATCTTAATTGGCATAGAAGCTTTAGAAAAAAGTTGGACATAGTAAATTTGAAAACCGAGGGAGTATTAATGAAATTAAGAAATTAATTGCACACAGATTTTCAATTTGATCAATTGGTTACATGGAAATTGAGATTAAAATGATCAAAATAAATTAAAAGTAAGTGCTTCCAATTTTAGGGATGACAACAGGGCTAATCCGAAAGGATTTGGCAAAACTCAAGGATGGCCCTATCAACGCAGGATCTAATTAGGAATACAAACAAATTGAGCCAGCTCGCAAGGCTGATGAGTTAGCTTGAAAAGTGTTCGAGCTCGAGTTTGAAGAATTTGAGCTTGAGCCAAGCTCGTGTAAGTTTCGAACCAAACTCGAGCCAAATAATTATTATTTGCAAGCTCGCAAGCTTATATTTTTTATTTAAAAAAATATTGATATAAAAATAATAATAATAAAATATACTAATTTAAAAAAAATTCATAAAATAATTTAACTTTTCGAGCTCAAACTTGATCCAAACTCGAGCCTATAACTAATTTTAAATATAATAAAATAAAATATACTAATTTAAAAAAATTTCATAAAATAATTTAATTTTCAAGCTCGAGCCCGAGTTGAACTTAAGTCTATAGCTTGATTATGAGTTCAAGCCTAATGAATTGAGTCGAGCCGAGCCGAACCCAAACAAGTGCTCGAGCTCCTTAATTTCCTAAGCTCATTGAGCTCGAGCTCGATCCTTAAAAATGGTCAAAGCTCAACTCAACTCGTTTACATCCTGAGCTCGAGCCTGAAAAAATGGTCAAAACTCGGCTCAACTCGTTTGCATCCCAAGACCTAATTCCTTCCCCCTATATCTGAGTTTCCATCCAGCTGAATCCTATTCAATGCGTCGGACTAAATAGAACCACTAAATCTATTTTATAATTTTAAAAATAAAAAGAAGCTATTTCTTAGAAAGAATTATAGTGACCTTCAAAATATAAGATCATTGTAGTATTTGTGAAGAATCAGTTACTTGCGTAATGCTTGTTTTCATTTTCAAAAACTTTAACTGTATTTATTTAGCACGTGAAGTTTGTCGACCAGAATTCGTAGTTTATCTGAAATCAATTCGCTTCCAAAATATTAAAACTCAATATTCATCTCATAATTTATGGTGAAAAATGTAAAATTAGTCCATCAACTATTGCGTTCTACAGAGAAAAAAAAAAAAAAAAGGATATTAGTAATTTTCAAGGTGGGATAGAGTTAGACTTCTTTTCTAGTATTCTTAGTCAACCATCAAGTAGCTCATTTTGACCCTTAATTTTTCATTAACTTGAAATTAATTTTGGCCAATTAATCATATTATCGTCATCTACGCATGGCATGGTTTACAACAATCACCAATTTCTTAGAAATTAATACTCCGAGCCCACTTAAATTTTTGGTCAAAGAAGACCAATTCCAATAAAACCAACAACAATTCTATACATATGCTCCTTCCCCCTGGAGACAAAAGCAACCGCCCTCCTTCAAAATATTAAAATTTTATTTTTCACATTAAAAATTTTAAAATATTATACTTTTGCCCCCCTCAAAATATTAAAACTTCATTTTTTTATTAAAAATTTTAAAATATTACAATTTTGCCCCCTCAAAATATTTAAAATTCATTTTTTACATTTTTTTTTTTTTAAATATTACACTTCTGTCATCCTCAAATTATAAGTTTGTCTTTCCTTTTATTGAAAACATGCCTTTTGCCCAATTATACTTCTTTGTATATATGTGTGATATGGGATAGTCCAACAGGTCCAACCCAACATTACTAGACCCGGATAGTACTATGGTATATGGCAGCCTAATCACAAATAGACCCAACCAATTGATCGGGTTTCGACCAGCAAGACCTTGTCCACCACAATGAGCACAAGCATTCACCTCATCAACCAAATCATGGTCGACCATAACCAAAGTACGCCTCGGATTACATCTGACCGCAATGAGGTTACACCTTGTCGACTAGAGCCTAGGGATGCACCTTGCAAAAGTATCCGCTTCGACCAAGGAGTTCGAACCGAGGCTACATCCCCCCAGTCGCATTTAATGCTCCACCAGGCAGCATGCCCCTGCATTAATGGCGCATGCCACCACAGTACTACCTTTTCTCAGCTGTGCTAGAATAGACACGCCACCTAGAATAGTACACAAATGAGAAAAGACCCAAAGATCCTCCTGTGAGTACAACAGTCCTTTATGCTTGGCAAAGGCATTTAGACTTATCAGCCACCTGGAGAAGACTATAAATACCTCATCTATTGCCTTTAGCAAGGTATGCCATATTCTACTTTGAGCCCTCACTCTCCTATTCGATTATCTAATCAATTCTATACTAATTTGAGCATCATAGAGCCTTAGCTAAGGACACCTCGACTAGCCTGATGTTTGCTAGTGATTACAGGACTCGACCCCAACATCTTAGAAGCTTATCCTTCGACCATCCCCTGGTTGATATTATTGGATTCCAGCCTAACACACTTTTACGTGGTTTTGATCCTCATCATTTGGCGCCGTCTGTGAGAACTTGAGTCCGCGATCGAGAAAAAGTTAACACCAAGCGAGCTAATTCGGGGAGAGGAGAATAGGAGGTCACCAACCCCTCCTCCTCGACCTCCGTTAGAACTAGATATGCCAGGGCCCAGCGCCCAACCAGAATAGGTGGTCACCTTAACCATGCCTTAACTGATGCAGCTTATAAGCAAGCAGATATCCACTAAAATCTTGGCCCAACTTTCAGCTATCCTGAATAGGCACACCGCCCTACTCGAGCGATCAGCCATTGCTATGCCCCAGCTTACTCAGCGTGAAATAAGGCCCACTATGAAGGAAAGGGGTCGACCAAAGGCTCAGCAACACCTAACTCAACGAGAAGATAGTCCCGAGCGATTTCTAAGAGAGAAAGCTTGACAACACCCCTATGAAGAAGTGGCAGACTCCGTTGGCCACGGCGTTTAAACCATTCGAGACCAATAGAATGATAGGGTCGAGCGCGAGAGGCAACAAACAAACAGGAATCTCACCAAGGTCGATTGAGAATAATGAGAAAAAGTTTCCCACCAACTGCAATAGCTCAACAAGCAACTTGAGGAGATCTCGAGGAGAAACACTAAACGGAACCCCTACCATGAAGGAGCAATGAGGTCTCGATGAAAGAGAGAATCACTAGTCATCCAAGATATTATCGACGAGCACATCGCTGTCAATGCCAAGGTCCCTACCGGGCTACCTAGGTACAATAGCTCGTCAGACCCAAACAAACAATTGTTGCAGTTCGAGCACATGATGTAATTACATCAGCATAATGAACATATCTATGCAAAGATGCTTATAACTACCTTCCAAGGCATTTCACTCGACTGGTTTGTGAAGCTAGAACCAGGGCCCATTTACTCATATGACTAGTTGTGCAATAAGTTCCTACACCAGTTTGCCAGCTGAAAGAATGTAAAGATCCCCCCATGCCCATTTGCATACAATTAAAAAGAATGAGGAGGAATCGCTTTGCAATTTTTTCACTAAGTTCAACACTAAAGTTTTGAAAATTGATAGTCCACGAATTGAATTCTTAATCGATGTGATTTTCTTAGGCCTTTGACATAAATAATGCTCTAATAATTTGGTGCGAGAACGACCCAGATCGATGAAAGAACTATTTGACCTCACAGAGTGGTATATGACTCAAGAGGACATGAATAGGTTGAAATATGGTAATCCTGAGGCTGAGAAGAGAAAAGCCAAAAAGAAAGACGACCACCAAAATAGAGATGGATGTCGATCCCCCATCAAGCGCTTCCATGATTATATGCCACTCAATCTTCTGAGAAAAAAAGTTTTATTTGCTATTCAACATGACAACCTCCTGAAGAAGCCAAGAAAGTTGACCAAAATCGAGGCTATGAAGAAATCTAAGAAATACTATCATTTTCACAAACAGAGGGTCCACAACATGGAGGACTGCTTCAACCTCTATGATGAGATTGAGAGGTTGATTCATCAAGGCCACCTAAAGAAGTTTATCGACGAAAGCGCACGACAAGAAGTAGGCAAAACCAACCAAACTCCCCATAGAGAAAAGTCGGTTGGTCTGAGGAAAGAAGATAAAGCAAAGAAACTTGCCCATGATCCTGCCCACCCATCAGAGGAGTAATCAACACCATTGCAGAAGGCCCAATCAAGGGGATTCCAAATTAGCCAGAAGGCAACACCAAAACAAGCTGGAGTCGACCAAATCATTTTCATTCAAAACTATTTTTAGTTATCCAAAAGTGCAGAGCCAATTTCCTTTTTAGATACCGACCTCTGCATCAAGAATTACAGAGTACATAGACAACAAGTTAGACTGCCTCCCAGTTGTTTCTATCAAGATTGCAAACTTTGAAGTCAAGAAGATCCTAGTTGACAATGGTAGTTCTGCGAACATCATATTTTTGTCGACCTTGCATAGAATAAAGTTAGGCAACTTGAAGTTTGAGCCCGTCCGCATGCCTTTGGTCGAATTTAGGGCATCAAAAATCATCCTTGATTGATCCATCAACCTATCAACATTATTGGGGGAAGGAGAACCCTTATGATCAGCTATCTGGTCGCCGATGCTCCTTTCATCTACAACACCATCATTAGACAACCAGCGCTGAACGACTTCCGTGCTGTGGTTTTAACCTACCACATGAAGTTAAAATTCCCAACCACTGCGGGCACAAGTGAACTCTTATACAACATAAAGGAAGCCTAGCAGTGGTACATAATTTCAATTAAGGCTAGCAAGCAGAAAACCCAACCTCAGTTAAGACCCTCGGGGGATGCCCCAGTAGCAAATCCCAAGGGGGGACAGTCTAGCAAGAAGAGAAAGTTCGAAGAGAAAAAAATAGAGCCTATTGGTGAGTTCAAGTCAATTGAGCTGGAACCAAGAAACCCTGACAAAACTACCAGAATTGGTACTAACATGGGGTATAGTATGGAGTGCCTTATGGTCGATTTTCTTAGACAAAATATTGATGTTTTTGCTTAGAAGGCTTCTGACCTCCAGAGAATTGACCCTACCATCGTCGTCCACCGCCTGAACGTGGACCCCTCGTACAAGCCAATGAAGCAAGACTAGGACCTTCAATGCTGAATGATGCCAATGAAGAGGTCAACAAGCTTCTAGAGGCAGAATACATCGTAGAAATTCAATACCTAAGTTGACTTTGTAATATAGTCCTTGTCCCTAAGAATGAGGGCAAGTAGCGCATGTATTATGATTTCACTGATTTGAATAAAGCTTGTCCCTAAAGATCCTTACCCCCTGCCTTGTATAGACTTGTTAGGTGATTCTACCGCTGGTTGTGAATTGTTTAGTATGATGGATGCTTTCCAAGGTTATTACTAAATTTTTATGGCCCTCAAGGACAGAGACAAGACATCATTTGTTGTCCCCAATGGGGTATACTATTTCCTAGTCATGCCCTTCTGGCTCAAAAACGCAAGCACAACATATCAAAGATTAGTGAACTTTATGTTCAAGAAGGAGATCGAAAAATCTATGGAGTTCTATGTCGACGACATGGTCATCAAAACAAAAAAAGAACAAAACCAGTTGGTCGACCTCAATCATACATTTTCAATACTCGGAGCATTCGGTATTAAGCTCAACCCCAACAAGTGTATCTTTGGGGTGCGTAGAGGTAAGTTTTTAGGATACATGGTTAGCAAATGAGGTATCAAGGCGAACTCACAAAATATTCAGGCAGTTTTGGACATCACACCCTCTCGAATAGTTAGAGACGTGCAACGTTTAGTGAGAAGGATCATAGCTCTAGGGAGGTTCATTGCTCACTTAACGGAAAAAAAGCTTACCCTTCTTTAAGATCCTAAGAATTGCAAAGAAGTCGGGTTTTCAATGGTCAAATTAATATAACCAAGCCTTGGTCGAGCTGAAATGTTATCTCTTCTCTGCACCAATGTTGGCCAAACCCGAACTGGGAGAAGTTTTACAACTATACTTGGCATATCATCAGACTCAGTTACCTCATTCTTGGTGTCGACTAGATATGGTTCCCATCGACCTGTCTACTATAGCAGCAAAGCGCTGCAAAGCCCCGAGAATAATTGTCTTGAGATCAAAAAATTCACCCTCGCCCTGTTCAGAGTAGCCAGAAATTTGTGACCTTATTTCCAATCTCACGCTATCATAGTTTTGACGAACCAACCATTGAAAGAGGTGTTTTCAAAGCCAGATACATCGGGATGATTAACTAAGTGGGCAATCGAACTAGGTGAATTGGACATCATATTTCAACCTTGGACAAGCATAAAGGCCCAGGTTTTAACTGATTTTGTCAATGAGAGACTCGACCTACTTGACCAGCAGGATAACAACTCCTTTGTATGGATGTTGCATGTCAATGGGTCAGCAACCTCCTATGGATGAGAGATTAGCGTCTTGCTATGCTCGCCACTTGCTAAGGAATATGATTTTGCAATGAAACTCGACTACCTAATAACTAACAAAGAAACAGAGTATGAGGCCCCCCTCGTCGGCTTGAGGATATAGCAGACTACGGTGTTGAGTAGCTGGTTGCCATCATCGACTCCCAGCTAGTTGTAGAATAGGTTGAAGTGAACTTTGAAGCTAAGGAGTCTACAATGAGCAAATACCTTGTTGAGGAGAAGAGGCTACAACAATTGTTCAAGACATTCTCCCTTAGCCAGGTCCCTCGATCAGAGAACGAATAGGCTGATGTGTTGTCGAAATTCTCAAGCTCAACAAAAGGCACACGGGATAAGATAATAACTTTCTTAGTCTCGAAAAAGCCCACCAGAAATGTCTCCGACCAGAATATGGTGGGGCAGATCGAAAAAGAGACCTTCTTAACAAGACGCCATAAAGGCCTATTTGAGAGTAGAAACAACCCTTGAGGACAAGAGCGAATTGAGTAGGCTCAAAGGTCAATCAGCTAAATTTTCCCTCAACGAGTGCGGTCAGCTTTATCGGAGGTCGATATTAAGGCCGTCATTGAGGTGCTTAACACCAGCACAAGCTAGTGATGTCTTGCATGAAGTTCGTGCAAGGATTTGCGGCAATCACTCCAAAGGATGGTCTTTGGCGCACAAAATCATTAGGTATGGATACTTCTGGCCAACATTACTAAAAGACACCATCGACTTTGCCAAAAAGTGCCCATTTTGCCATCTCCACTCAAACATCACACACCAACCTGCCTCGTCGATGGTGAATGTACAAATCACGTGGCCGTTCGACCAATGGGGGATTGATATAGTCGAATCTTTTTAAAAGATAATAGATAAAAGGAAATTTATGATCGTTACCATCGAATACTTTATGAAACGGATCGAGGCAGAGGTTGTCTCCAAAATAACCGACGTCGCCATTAAGAGTTTCATATGGAAGAACATTATTTGCCATTTTGGCCTACCTAAAGTATTGATATCAAATAACGAAACACAATTTCAGAGCAGAAGTATAAGGACTTAGTGTGAATACCTCGAGTTTCACCAGCATTTCACTTCAGTAGGGAATCCATAAGCAAACGTCCAAATAGAGGTCACGAACAAAACCATGCTCAACCATCTCAATGCTCGACTAGAAGAAATTAGTGCAATTAGGCAGACGACCTCCCGAGTGTGTATGGGCATACAGAATAACTTCCCGAATAGCCATGGGTTATAGCCCTTATAGCTTGGTCTACAGATTGCATGCAGTCATCCCAATAGAACTAATACAGTGTATTGCTCGAGTAATCCATTTCAACCTAATTAGAAACACTTAAGAGCAATAACTCGATCTGGAAACCATCGACGAGCTGCGACAACAAGCTTACATCACGATACAGAGATATAGGTCAAAGATGGTGGAACACTACAAGAACGAAATTCGACCATGGACTTTCAAAGTAGGCAACTTTATCCTTAAAAAGGTTGAAGTATCGAAGAACGTGGGAAAGCTTGACCCAAAGTGGGAGGGCCCATACTCGGTGGTCAAGGTAACGAAGCACAATGCATATCGACTTGTGGATATAAACAGTAATGAGCTCGCTTCACCATGAAACACGGTAAACTTGAAGAAATTATATGTGTAACGACACACAAGTCCTTATTGTACTACAACACCTCTTTAAAGCAATAAAACCAAGGCTTCTAGCCTAAACTAACGACCGACTTAATCATTCGGAATCGACCACGTAGTCGGCATTGGAATCACACCGCGAGACAAAGTCCTCTGGCCCAAATTAATAAACGAGCTACTCGCTTGAAGTTGACCCCACAATGGACAACATTTTTAAACCATAATAGCAAAGGCCTCTTGTCTAAATTCATAAACGAGCTACTCGCTCGAAGTCAACCCCACAGTCGACATCAGCTTTAAACTGTCATAATATACGTTTCTAGCCCAAATTAGTAAGCGACTCTTTTGCTCAATGTCGATACTATAGTTGGTAATGATGCTAAACTGCTCGTACAAAGTCATCCTGATCATTGATGATAGCCTCAAATTTCAAAACTACTCGACCTCAAAGACGTACAATAGCACTTTGACTTTGATCAACAAGCGCGAAGTCAACTATGCATCTGAATATGCAGTACAATAATCGCACCAAATTTAAGCCGACCAATAAGTCGACGCGCGAATGATATTTTGGGGTCACTCCCTCATTTTCACAATAGATAAATTCTAAGTTGACCATGAATTTGATAAATTTCATTCCTTCTCGAGATAACCATTTTCGAATGATTACCTAACATTTTTCATACTACTGTTGCTCAATATGTAATGATGCATTTGACAAAAATGAGCCAAATGTTAAAAACAAAACAAATTGAACACAAATCGATGAAAAAAAAGTCATTCATTTCATATTAACATCCGATTACAAAGTCAAAAAGAACAAGAATAAAGTGCCTTACAGGGCAACTAGAAACTTAACAAAAAATACCAAATACAACAAGCTGGCACATTAGCTGGACCCAGCATCCTCAGCCTGCGCGACCTGCGCGCCTTCCTCAATCGCTTGGTCAAGCTCATCGCTTGAATGCACAGGGACGACCACAGGAAGGCTCTGTACTTTCTGCTCAAGTAGAGCAATAGCAGTAGGTAAGATCACATGAGGTGGTTGAGAGGGACCCGCTTCGTCGGCCAGAAATGTGCTGCCCATGTTAACCAGTTTAACCTTGCCATCTCGGATGTCGAAAGTGAAATCATTAGCAAAGCCAAACTCCTTCGCCACCTCGTCGAGCCTCCTCTGATACCCAGCATTAGGACGAACCACAAGCGCAGAAACAACTCCCTTCTTGGGCGTAGCGGCGGCACCCTCATCGGGCGTACCCTTGGGATATTCCTTAAGCTACTGATCGAGTATGAGGTTAATTCACTCCTTATCTCGGGCCTGGACTAGTAACCCAGATACTCGAGCTACTTGAATGCGTACCCAAAGGCCTTCTTCACATCGCCAAAGGAGAAGACAACGTTGGCTTTCTGAAATGAAGTACATAACATGAACTGTTGCACCACCTCCCGCCGCATCGGAAGTAGTTTCCCAAAAAATTCATCCACAGTGTACTGTATGGCCGCATTATACCCCTGGGTTCGACCAGACCCATAAGTGTATTGCACATCCAATCGTGCTTTCGTCAACAACTAGTCCATCATGCTCTTTTCTAATATCGCAAGCAGGAGCTGCGAATCTTTTAGTTCGAGCTGCTCATCCCTCTTCTTGAGCTGTTCTTCCAACTGCTCGATCCTTGCTTGCGAAGACTCGAGCTTGGCCTTCAGCATGTTGGCATCCCACTAGCCCTCATCGAGCCGATCATTGTCTCTTAATGCCAACTCCGACCTCCTATAAAAATAGTAGCCTAGTTGGCTAACCTGTAAAATAGACCTGATCAGAACGAAAATATATAAAAATGGAATCCAATGCACCTAATGAGATATTCAAGCTCAACTTAAAGCTTACCATGTTGGAGTAATAAGCAAATGCTCTCATCACCCTATCTTAGCTGAGCACCATGAAACTTTTTTTGGTCCAACGCGAAGAGCCCAACCATCATCACCTTAGTTAGCGCCACCCCGATCGACCTCACTATTAGCAACGACAGCGAATTATGAACAACCATCGAGCTCTCGGTGTTGTATCAGGAGAAAGCAATTTTGGTAGCATGAATAATTCATCATCCTCCCCGCGACTCGAAGAGATCATAACCAGTACATTGTTTGGGGGCCCCAGCCTTACACTTGCCCTTGTTGTCAATGGAAAATTTCTTTGGTACAAGCCTACCCTTCTCAATCGCATGCCTCTTTTGCCGAGCAAAAGGGCTGATAATGACCCCAGTAGTGGGTCGAATTGGAGACGGCAGCGCTTGGGAAGATGAAGCCACAATGGAAGGATGCTTACTTAGGGTGGTGCGGAGGCTTGCGCTTCGCGACGAGCGGCAACATTCTCTTGATGCTTCTGATTCCTCTATCCCGAGCAATTGCTTGAGCTCAGGTTGCATTCATGTTTTCTTCGCGATCTGCACGACATTAGCAACAACAATGGGAAACACGTATCGACCAAAAAGATCAGCATAACAAGGCACAAGTAATCAGCATATCCCAAATTTCTCTCCTCGATGTAGCCCGCAGCTTCCATCAGCCCAAACTCGACTAGATCCCTAACAAATGTGTTGGGCCAACTTGGAGTTTCATTTCGGGGCATATCGACATGACCCCACATCTAACCCCGAGGAATATTAAGCACGACTCCACCCGGAGATCAAACAAGAAGTATCGAGACTTCCAATTTTGTTCGAAAGAAGAGGAATGAGCAACTAAGAATTTTTGACGAGGATGGGCTATAAGGTAATAAAAACCCGACTCCTTCGTACTCCTTAATTTACAAGACATGGGGAGGCCAAACAAATTATTGAAGTTAGCAAAGGAAGGGGACTGACCATGCACATGCATGAGAACGATGAAACTATATATGGTAGAAAAGCAGTTAGGTAACAATTGAGTGATACTGACTTGAAGACCCTGTAGAAGGTAGACTACGGGTTGGGCAATTGGAAACTTAAGCCCACATCGAAGAGTGTCCTCGAAGATAGTGATGCAACTGGCAAGAGGCCGATACATCCTATCGTCGGGACCCAGAACAATCAACTCAAAATCTGAAGGGACTTGGAACAATTGCCTAATTAGAGCAAAGTCCCCCTCAGTTATTTTAGATAATATCTCACTATAATGGTTTAGGGTAAACAGCCGACCGTGAGAGACAAGTGGCTAGCTGGGACCAGCCTCACCTGCTGCAGCGACCAATCAGCACCAGAACTACTCGAGGTCGAGTTGCTGCTAGATGAGCTATTAGACTTGCCAGTCGAGCTCTCATTCGACATCGTTTCCTCGTTGTCGCTCTCCCTAGGGCTACTCTCGAACACACTCAACATATTGAGTTTGAACAAAAGATAAAGTAGAAGACTTATGAGGTTGCAAGGAGTAAAAATGACTCGATGAACTCAGGAAGGCAGTGAAGGCTGGGAATTCAACCTCTCGGAGTGCAGTAAAAGTGAAAGTGAGAATTTTCACCATTCCTATTTATAGACCCCGGCACGTGGCAACCGAAACGACAGTAATAATTGCACAACCATCATTTGATGCTTTGCCTGACACAGAATAAATACCGCATTAAATGCACTAGAACCATAGTCGATTCTTCCAATTTCTCATCGATCAGACCCCAGCTTACAATTTTAGCTACTCTCATCTCCCTTTCGTCGATGCTCTCAATCCAGATTTGGGAGTGGAGGGGACTCATGATACGGGATAGCTCAATAGGCTTTGCCCAACATTACTCAACCAGGATAACACTACGGTATATGGTGGCCTGATCATAGATAGGCCCAACAATTGATCGAGTCTCGACCAGCAAGACCTTCACACCGCAATGAGCACAAGCGTTCACCTCGTCGACCAGATCATAGTCGACCATAACTAGAGTACGCCCATAATTTCATTCAACCGCGATGAGGTTACACCATGTCGACTGGAGCCTAGGGAGGCACCATGCAGAAGTATCCACTTCGACCAAGGAGGTTGAATTGAGGCTACAGCCCCCAAGCAACATTGAATGCTCCACCAGATAGTGTACCCCCACATTAATGGCGCATGCCACTACAGTACTACCTTTTCTCAACTGTGCTAGAATAGTAAGCACCACTTGGAATAGTACATGGATAGGAGAAGAACCATAGACCCTCAAGTGAGTGCAATAGTCCTCCATGCTTTGCAAGGGCATCTTGAACTTATCAGCCACCTAGAGAAGGCTATAAATACCCCATCCATTGCCTTTAGCAAGGTATGCCTTATTCTACTTTGAGTCCTCACTCTTCTGTTCGATAATCTAGTCAATTCTATACGTACTTGAGCATCGGAGAGCCTTAGTCGAGGGCACTTCGGTTAGCATGACGTTTGCTAGTGATTGCAGGACTCGACCCCAACATCTTAGAAGCTTATCCTTCAACTATTCCCTGGTCGATATTACTGGATCCTAGCCCAACACACTGATACATGATTCTGACCCTCATCATTTGCATGATATGGGATAGCCTAACATTACTCGACCAGAATAGCACTGCGGTATAGGGTGGCCTGATCACAGATAGGCCTAACCAATCGATCGGGTCTTGACCAGCAAGACCTTGCCCACTACAATGTGCACAAACGCTCATCTCGTCGACCAGATCATGGTTAACCATAACTAGAGTACGCCTCGAATTTCATTCAACCGCGATGAGATTACACTTTGTCGATTGGAACCTGGGGAGGCACCCTACAGAAGTACCCACTTCGACTAAGGAGGTCGAACCAAGGCTACAGCCCCCAAGCAGCATTGAATGCTCCACCAGATGTTGTACCTCTACATTAATGGTGCATACCATCACAGTACTACATTTTCTTAGCTGTACCAAAATAGTACGCACAACCTGGAATAGTACACAGATGGAAAAAGACCCAAAGACCATTAGGTGAGTACAACAGTCCTTCATGCTTGGCAAGGGCATCTCGGACTTATCAGCTACCTGGAGAAGGCTATAAATACCCCATCCATTTCCTTTAGTAAGGTATGCCATATTCTACTTTGAGCCCTCACTCTCATGTTCGATTATCTAGTCAATTCTATACTGACTTGAGCGTCAGAGAGATTTAGCCAATGGCACCTCAGCTAGCCTGACGTTTGCTAATGACTGTAGGACTCGACCCCAACATCTTAGAAGCTTATCCTTCGACCATCCCTTGGTCAATATTACTGGATTCCAACCCAACACACTGATACGTGATTCTGGCCCTCACCATTTGCATGATACAGGATAGCCCAACAGGCCCAGCCCAACATTACTCAACCAGGACAGCACTGTGATATTCGGCAACCTGATCACAGATAGGCCCAACCAATCGATCGGGTCTTGACCAGCAAGACCTTGCCCACCATAATGAGCATAAACATTCACCTCGTCTACCAGATAATGGTCGACCATAACTAGAGTACAGCTCGAATTTCATTCGACCGTGATGAGGTTACACCCTGTCAACTTGAGCCTAGGGAGGTACCCTGTAGGAGTACCCGCTTCGACCAGGGAGGTCGAACCAAGGCTACAGCCCCTAAGCAGCACTGAATGCTCCACCAGACGGCATACCCTGCATTAATGGCGCTTACCACTACAGTACTACCTTTTCTCAACTGTGCCAGAGTAGTACGCGCTACCTAGAATAGTACACAGATGGGAAAAGACCCAAAGACCCTCAGATGAGTACAACAGTCCTTCATGCATGGCAAGGGCATCTCGGACTTATCAGCCACTTGGAGAAGGCTATAAATACCCCATCCATTTCCTTTAGTAAGGTATGCCATACTCTAATTTGAGCCCTCACTCTCATGTTCGATTATCTAGTCAATTCTATACTGACTTGAATGTTGAAAAGCCTTAGCCAATGGCACCTCAGCTAGCTTGACGTTTGCTAGTAATTGCAGGACTCGACCCCAACATCTTAGAAGCTTATCCTTCGACCATCCCCTGTTCGATATTACTAGATCCCAGCGCAACATACTGATACGAGATTCTGACCTTCATCAATGTGTAATAAATAAAAAATTATATTTTTTATAATTCAGAATTTTGCCCTCCATAAACAAAATTTTTGGTTCCATTCCTACTCCTCCCTAAGTCAAATGGAATGAACTTAAAATTCCAATCGTATATCTATTGATCTATTTTGGAGTCAAATATGTGTGTGTGTGTGTATATATATATATATGTCTACATCGTTGTCTGAAAATCTCGATGGCTCAGAAAAATTAAAATTTGACCATACACTAGAATCTCTGAGTGCTGCCAATGTATTAACAAGTATTTGTTCATTTCATGATATTATATAATTATTAATATCTGTAGTAGCCTCAGCCTTGTGAGGTACTTGTAAAAGCTCCACTGGATGAAGCCTCAAAGTCAACCTGGATATGTCTAACTCTTCAAACTATCCCTTTTGGTCAACAGTTTGAAGTTTTTTTCTTGCTTTTGCCACCCTCTTGGGGTTGCATATTAATTTTGACATAGCCCATTCTATTGCGGCCATCTCATTTCTTTCTATTAATCCTGTGACAAATAAATTCTAACATATAACACTCTTTAGCAGCAATCACGACTTTAAATGATGGATGCATGCTAATTGCGTGATGCATATACACTGTACTTATGCAAGTCATTATTTGGTCCAACAGGACCACCTCAATTATTGTTTTCTAGAAGAAGGAAAATGATTTTATTTTCGCTTCTCCAGCTCCGAATGCTATGTTTTTAGCGTAAAAAAGAGAAAAAATATAAATGCATAGAAACTGGGAAAACAAGATACAGAATGCCTATATTAGAAAAGTATATGCACCATGATAAAAAGACTATAAGAGACTTCCTCTTTTTACCAAGCTTCACCTCAGTTCATCCATACTCAGGAAACAAACCATATGAAGCATATGAAAAAAATATTAAACATATATAAAAACATAGTTATCAGATACACATGGCAGAATTTTATACTGGAAAACATATGTCTGCATGTCTTAACACTCCACCATTAGACAAGTAAATTGTCAGATTCTCACATTGATTAAGTAAACGAATATTGGGTCTCTACGTATGGTTTTAGATGATCCTCACTTTTGATCTAACTTTTGGGTGAGTTAGGCCAAAGTCCATTCTTTAATATGTATATTTAATTTATTGCTCTTCTAACAAATAATGCTATAGATTAATAACTAATTATTTATATTATTTTTTATTTCAAAAATTATATTTACTATAAAAACTTATAATCATAATGTTTTTTTAATTTTTTTCATAACAGATAACTAATTAATATATTACTAGAAACATGGATTTCTCTGGATATTAAAAGAATTGTTCACTAAACAAAGTTCATTAATTACTCATAATATTTATTTTAAAAGTTAATTTACTGCTAGTTCCACTATCCAACAAAGTACTTATCTCACAGTTTGACAGGTAGAGCTTTGAGAGACACAGCTTTCTGCAACGAAATCTTAAATTTTTCTTCCATGTTCATTTTTTCTGACTCAAGTTCCCCTTCAAGTTTCCAATCAAAGTTGTGAATCATGGAGGCCACAATGAGGTGCACCATACGATAAGCCAATGGCAACCCAGGACATATTCTCCTTCCTGAGCCAAATGGAATGAGATCAAAATCCTGACCTTTGACGTCTATTTTGCAATCTAAAAATCTTTCAGGCTCAAAAGAATGAGAATTTGACCATATACGAGAATCTCCGTTGAATGCCCATACATTAACAAGTATTTCGACATTTCTCGGTACTATGTAACCATTAATTTCTGTATCAGCCTCAGCCTTGTGAGGTACTAATAAAGGAACCGGTGGATGAATCCTCAAAGTCTCTTTGAGCACTGCCTGTAAGTATGGCAGCCTGGGTATGTCTGATTCTTCAACCTGTCTCTTTTGGCCAATGACATTTTGAAGTTCGTTTCTCGCCTTTGCCATCTTTTTCGGATTGTGGATTAATTCTGCCATGGCCCATTCCACTGTGACTGCGGTCGTGTCTGTTCCTCCAACAAATAAATTCTAACATAAAGTAAAAATTTGTTATAGTCATAATTTTACAAGAAACAAGAGCTTTAAGTAATTGGATGACTGTGCGATGCACATACTCTTTACTTTGTAAGGTTATTATTTTGTGTGATGTATATAAACTGTACTTAGTAAAGTTCCTATTTCGGATAAAATAGGAACTTTAGATAATTGGATGATAGTTGTGAGATGCATACACACTGAATCCACTAAGTTAATTAAGTCCGCTCAAAATAGATCCTATCATTAAAATAGACCTAAATCTGCCAAAGGCCTACGAGTATAAATATCATTTTTTATGACCAAAAAATATGTAGACAATTATTTTTTCAACTCGACTCTAGTCAAACGTGTTCTAGGAGCAAATTTCAAATACTAACTCTAAGCAGACGTGTTCGAGGAGCAGAGTTCATCATTTCACTCATTTATGTAAAAGATCCAAAGTTTATTTTCATGCAACATCAAACAAATGATCATTTGAAGTGATGAAAATATTTTTCTTATCAAAAATTTTAAAAACCAAAGATAAATATGGTATTCTTCTTGTTAAAACTGAGGATCAGAATTTAGGGAAAGTTTCACTTACCATAAGTAAATGTATTATGTCATTTCGGTTTAATCCAGACTCAGTTTTGCGGCTGATGTCAAGTAGTACCTCTAATAAATCACTTTTGGACTCAGAATCATTGGATGCGCCGCTTTCTGATTGCAGTCTCTTGTCAATTATATCATCAAAGATTCTGAGCAGTTTCCCGACATATGACGCCGATTTGCGCCAAATCCCTTGAGGATCAACAAGCTTAAGAAACGGGAAGTAGTCAGCAAGATTTGGCGTGCCGACGATTTGCATTATACCATGCACAAGTTCCTTGAATTCTTGTGAAGAATCTGAACTATACTGAGCAAAATCCATCGAAAAAAGACTGGCTGAAATAAGATTCAGCGTTGTTGTAAAGGCAGCATCAGCAATATCCACAACTCGGCAGCGATCGCAACATTCTTGCACGTATTCACGGAGTTTCTTCAGCTT
The DNA here is from genome assembly GCA_018894105.1 of Jacaranda mimosifolia. NCBI lineage: Eukaryota > Viridiplantae > Streptophyta > Magnoliopsida > Lamiales > Bignoniaceae > Jacaranda > Jacaranda mimosifolia. The sequence continues at coordinate 6,032,052 of CM032123.1, forward strand.
TTCCCGGCGGAGACCCTGGCTTGCGTCAAGTCTTTGCAGCGAAAACATCTGCTCTTTGCATATTTTCCGAAGAACCCGCCACCGGCTGGACACCGGCAGCCACAGAATTGACACCTTGCTGTGGCCGTGTACTTCGGATGCAGCTGGGTGGGGTCTTCCAGAGAGAACGTGATCATGCTTTTGAAGTACTTCTTTAGCAATTTCCGGGGAGGATACAACTATTGTGTCTATGCTGCCGAACTTGAGGTGCATTAAAGGGCCATAAATCTTCGAGAGTTTGGCGAGTAATTGGTGGGGGTTTTGGGCGCCAATCAATTGGGGAATGTTTCCAATAATCGGAAAAAGTGGAGGGCCCGGAGGGAAGTTTGCTGGTCGCCGGGGCCGTAAAATTGATCTGAAGACATGGAAGCATGTCCACAAGAGAATACATAGTAGAAAGAAAAATGGGACAAGATCCATGGATATGTTTTTCTTTGTTTATTTCGAGCTGATTGTATAATGAAGAGCAAAAAGAAGAAGAATATATAGAATTAAGTAATATACAGTTGAACAATTAATTTAATGGGAGCATCAGGCGAGCGTATGCGTACTTGTGGATAATTACAAATGAATTATATATTAATAGGAGCAGGTGAGCATATAGTGTTGAACTATTTCGTCATATATTTTGGCAGGCTATAGAGCTCTAAATTAATTATGAAGCCGACACCTACAGGCTAACTAAGCAATATCTATTCATACCCATTGCCTTGTTTGGTTCTGTTAATGTTCGTTCTGTCATGATATTTTTTAATTAAGGAAATAATGCTAAACATTGTGGTGAGGGCTCCGAGACCAAGACCCACACTCCAAATGCAACAAATTATTCTTAAAAATACTCTCGCTCAAAAAACCTCAATTTCATTTCCCAAAAAAATTAATTATTATACATATACATTTAGAATATAGTACTAAGACAAATTCCGCCCACCAACGTAACAAAAACTTTACTTATTTGATATTTAGAGCGAAAATTGTCTCATATCAAAATCAAATCAAACATATTTTTTGGAGATTGGAGGTGATTTTGGAGAGCGTAATATATTTGATTTTCTTTTGGGATAAGATATTTTGACTTTAAACATGCAATTAGTTAGTTTTTTTGTCAAGTTAGTGGGGTGAAATTATGTTTTTATATTAATCTTTTTGTATTTATAGTTGTAATGAGTAGAACATATATATATATATATATAATGATTAATTTTGGGGGGAACAGGAGTACGGTTGAGGGGTTGGGAATATTTTGGGACTACATTCTATATTATTTATTAATTAAATAGCACTGAATATTGTATTATATGATGACATTTTTTTATTTAACTATCATTATATTATTTTAATGCATTACTACATTGTAAAATATCATTAATTAAGCCAGCACCACTAAATATTTTATGACATCCTTTTCAAGTAACACCATAAATAAATAAATAAATATATATATATATGATGGAGTGACATTTTTTTAAGAAAATTTAGCCATGCTTCTAAAGTTATTTCTTAGTTAAGATCCCTCTAGTTGAATACCTTTAAAGTATTTTCGTGTTGACATTTTGAACATAATGCCACTATTTATATTTATTGTTTATTAATCAAGTATTACTAAATAGTATATTATAGTGAAATTTTTCTACTATTATTCTAAAGTTATTTTTTAGTTCAAGATCCCTCTAGTTAAGTAACTTTAAAGTATTTTCATGTTGACATTTTGAACATAATGCCACTATTTATATTTATTGTTTATTAATCAAGTATTACTAAATATTATATTATAGTGACATTTTTCTACTATTATCGCCATATATTCTTGTTTGTCATTACACTAAAACATGTCATTAAGTTATTACCAGTGTATATTTTGTGACATTTTTTTCTAAATAATATCATAAACAAATATGAACAGCATTGTTTAAGAAAAAAATAGTGACGTTATTTAAATATCTTCAAAATACATGTTTGTTGGCATTTTCAATCAAATACCATTATCCCATATGTTATTTAATAATCAAATGTTGCTAAAAATTTATTATAGCAACATTTTATTACGATTATCACTATATTATTTTTTATTTTTATTTTTTTGTATCATTACACTATACAAAGCCACTAATTAGTATCACTAGATACTTGATAATATTTTTTCAAATAACACCATAATCACATATTAGTGCACTACTTAAATATTTTTCAAATATATTTATCTCAACATTTTTAACTACATATCATTATTTTATCATTTAATAGTCAAACACCATCAAATATTATATTATAGTGGTATTATTTTACAACTATTATTATATTGCTTTTTTATGTCATTATATTCTAAAATGTTACTGCATGAGTGACATTAAAATTGAATTTTATAGTGGTGATATTAAATTCTATAGTGGCCTCAGAAAAAAGGTGTTGGGATGTTAATTTGGAGTTTGTTCTCCCAATTGGAAAACGTTCAGGAGAACTAGACCGAACACAGCATAGGTTAATAATCTTAATCGGACCGTTGCATCAATTTTCTTCATTTAATCAAAATTTTGATATGTTTGACTAATTTTAGTTCAATTACGAACAAACTTTAATTCAAAGCTTTTTTCGTGGTCATAAAGTGCAAAACCATAGAGGGTTGTCTAAACATTCTTCTATGATAGTGTTTATATTAACGTATATATCAATGGAAGAAGTGAATATATATATATATACACACACACACTCTTCCACCAAAAGTGTTAGACCTGTTGTGTTTTCAGCGAATTATTGGTCAAGCCGTTCATTTCTGAAAATATTATAATGTAAATTTACAGAAAAGGAGATTATTGTTCTCCATTAACAGTTTGTATAACAATTACTTTCATGTCAAAATATGTTAATAATTTATGAATCAATTATTTTGTGTCAGAATAATTTTTATGCGACTGATATTTTAATGAAATTATGACGACCTTATGGTTTATACAATAATTATTGCTCATTTCGAACAAAATTGTCCATCCCACCGTAACTTTTCACCTTTTAACAAAAAAAAAAAAAAAAAAGAGCCAAGTGTGGTGTAAAGAGAATGAAAATGATTTTCCAATCTATTGGTTAAATTATTAGGTAATTTTTGAATTATGTAGTTGTCAATTATGGGTGCTAAAATTGAATTGAATATCACATTTTCAGAATATATGTGATGAATAGGACACGGATTATTACTCCCACAATCTGGAAAGTTTAAATTTAATTTGATTTGATATAATTGTTTGTTGAATTTGCTCTTAAAAGTAGTGCTCAGAGGTCGAGTGGTATGCAACACAGTGGCATCAAATCTCTCCTATTATGTGGGAGGTTTCGTGTTCGACCCGAATGGGCATCTTTGTGTGCACCTTATGTGTGCATCTTGCTTGTGGTTTTATGGAGTTTGTACTTTTATCTTAGTTGATTTGATATTCATATTTTATTGATGGATTTGTTGTAAGACTGATTTTCTTGATGTGATAATTGAATATGTAAACTTGTTTGTAAAGAATACTCCTCAAAAAAAAAAAAAAAAAATAGTGGTCAGAGCTAGAGGTGTCATATTATTATTTTAATTGGCATAGAAGCTATAGAAAAAAGAATATTTTCATATTAGGAAATAAAGTCTAATTTTACAGTTTTTTTAGAAGAAATTGGGCATAGTATATTTGAAACCGAGGGAGTATTAATAAAATTTAGAAACTGATTGCACACAGATTTTTAATTTGATCACTTGGTTACATGGAAGTTGAGATTAAAATTATCAAAATAAATTAAAAGTAAGTGCACTCAGTTTTAGAGATGACAAGCGGCTTCGAAAGGATTTGGCAAAACTTAAGGATGATACTATCAAAGGAGCATCTAGTAATCCTTCCCCATATATCTGGGTTTCCATGCTGAATCCTATTTGATCAATAGATCGGACTAAATAGAACCACTAAATCTATTTTACAATTTTAAAAATATTAAAGAAGCTTTTTCTTAAAAAGAATTATAATGACCTTCAAAACATAGGATCATTATAGTATTTTATCAAGAATCAATTACTTGCGAACTGCTTCTTTTTATTTTCAAAAACTTTTAATTGTACTTTTTTAGCACGTGAAGTTGGTCGACTAGAATTCGTAGTCTATCTGAAATCAATTCGCTTCCAAAGCATTAAAACTCAATATTCACCTCATAACTTATACATAAACTCAAAACCCACTCCAAAAAAAATAAATTTAAATTTTACTCAAATTCATTATATAATCCCTGCGTGTTTATGAATGCAAGACTTTAGTGTTTCTCTTAGTTGAACATTCTCACAACTATCCTAGCTATACCAGGAGTATATATAAGCATCAATCCATTCCACGACATTTAAAAGGTATTGGGTTGAGCTTATAAGCTTCTCAAAACATCTTATAAGATGTTTGAAAGCTTATAAGATGTTAAAAAGTATTTGATAAATTTTTTTAAAAAGAGCTTATTTGCTCTTAAAATAAGATGTTAGGAGCTCATAAGCTATTTTCAAAAAAGTAAGGAGTTCTTAACTTATTTTTAAGATCTTAAGAAGTTCTCTTGATTTTAATCATATTAACTACAAAGCTGTCATTACTAACATTTTATAAGCTCCAAGATCTTATTTTACCTAAACACTTTAAGAACTTATTGTTCAAAAAAGATATAGCATCTTATAAACTCTAAAATATCTTATAAGATGTAAGGACTTATAAGACCTTTTAAATAAATTTAACCAAGCACCCTCTATATGGAGCAAATATTAGCAAATAAAATTAAATTTTAATTAAAATATTTTCGAAAATAAACACTTAAATATTGTGATCATTTAGATAAGTTCACATTCTTTATTCTAATTAATTTGATTTCATTTTCAATTTCCCGTGATCTATACATACTAAGTATATTAAATATTTTATATAAAAAACACTTGATTGTATATGAATTTACATACACTTGGCATGTCCACAAAATAAAACAAAAGATGAAAATTAGTTGAAATAAAAAATTCTAAATGTACATCCAATTTGGCCTGAATTTGTAATGTGAAATAAAATTAGTTGAAACATCAATTGAAATTAATAGAAGATACAAGGATTAAGTTATTAAATGTGCGTTGAAGAAGTATTAAGATGTTGTTTGATATAAAGAGAACAAGACTCGTAATCTAATTAATTGCTATTTTACCAAAATCATTTTTTATTTTTTTTTAAATGGTTAAGGATGTTACTATTACTATATATTCTTCTATCTTTTGGATAAATATGTTTCTTAGAACAGCATCTTTTATTGCGGACAGACTTGCTATTAATACCATATTCATAACATAGTTATTTTATTACCAAATTAATTTACTACTAATATTAGATTATCTGTTAATTACACCAAGTTGTCAATTAGTTGAAATTTGAAAGCTATGATTCAGAATATAATTCCTTACGCCGGAACTAAACTTGGGATTAAAGGTACAATTGAAAACCAGACTCTTTTCTTTTGAAATTTAAACTTACTATTACTATCTTATGTCAAATTTGCCCATCAATTCAAAACTACTAAATAAGTGTACAAAAATTTAAATCAAAATTGATGTAATATCAAAATATAAAATATCGAAAAGTAGTTTATAGTAACAACTGTCAAAGTTGTTGTCTAATGAAGAGTAGATAATGATAATTTCCCTAATTAGCCTACTTCCTAATACAAATATGCCTCATCAATTAGTGGTCATTTTATTCAAAGTAACTCCTTTCGAAATTTATGTAGAGCAAGCTAGCTATTCAAAATTTTTGTAACTTTCTACAATGGAGGGACGGAGACAGAAGTTGCAAGTGGTGTTTAAAAAATCGGATCGGATTGATTGGCTCAATCGGTTTAATTGAAAATGGGCAAAGGTTTCAATCCACTTTGATAATTAAAATTATATGGTTAAAAAATCATTTCAAATCGGTAAAAAATCAATTGAACAGGTAAGTTCATTTTTATTTTTAACCGATTAATATTTTTTAAAATTAAAATTAAAATTAAAGAAGTCAAACTTTTTTATTTCTTCTTTAGAATTCAAACTTCTTTACTTTTTTTCTTCTTCAATTTTCTCATTCAAATTCTCCCCAAACATCAAGTTTCAAACCCAGATACAAGAACTAAGCTTCAAGATAATTGAATATTTGTGTATCGTGACTTTGTTGCCTATTGTCATATTGGTCTTAATTTACGTTTTAAAACTTTTATGTTATTTGAGTTGGTATTTATTGTTCTTATAAGTTGTAATAGATTCTATGAGGATATTTTTTGAAAGACTCGCTTCATGATTTGATAGTTTAAATTAATGTATGGATTTATTGTTAAGTGGATTTTGTACGTAGAAAGTTTAATAAACACTTTTCCCTTATATATATATATGTTTATTTTTTGATATTTTTTATATATTTATATAATATTAAATATAATTATTATGTTACACTGGTTGAACTAGTGGTTAAATCGATTAAATCAGTAACCAATAAGGCCACTGATTCTACCACCGGTATGATTTATCAAATATTGGTTGCAAGATGACGCTTTTTTTTTTGCTTTTCTTAGAAGTATTTGCCCAGGATTGTGCTTTTCAAAAGGAAATAATTTTAGAAATCGTGGAAAAAAACAACCAATAGTAAGAATAGAAAAGATTAAAAAGTATCTAATAATGAAAAAGTTTCTATATTTTATTCCACTTGAAGGAGATACGCAAGTCTATCTGACCTATCAAATGTTTTCACAAAGAAATATTTAAAAACTCGATTATATTCATAATGTAAAATAATAAATGAAACATTTATCAGAATAGATATGTTGAAATGTCTAGACCCACATATGAGATGTATCTATAATAAATTTTTATCATATTATAGGCAAATTAAAACATAATTAGAAATTAATTATAGATTCCCATACATGATTAACGGTCCAATTGAAGGAATTATCTTGATATTATCAGCTAGTGGTTGGAGTCTAAGGAAAGTACCATTACTTAGCACTTGCCGAAAAAGACACATTTAGTTAAGGTGAATTAATGAAGGTAACATTACTTGGCATTTGCTAAATAAACAGATTTAATTAAGGTGAATTAATGAAGGTAACATTACTCGGCATTTGCTTAAAAAACAGATTTATGGTCTAATTAATTTAATTCTTTCTTGAAGCATAAAGTTTAGTGCTTTTCAACTCGAAATAATTAGTTGGTTGTCTGGTTACGGAACTCATTACTTACCCATGTACCCTTTAGTCGGGCTGTCATAATTAGCTACAATTAGAAGTGGTTGAGGTGCTGTTAGAAGTGGACATACTACCTAAGAAGGCATCATTTGCATCAATTAAGATAGAAATTCTTAGACGGTATGATAACTCTTTTGAAAATACTGCCCATCATTGACTTGTGAGGCCCACTTCTAAGTACGCGTCTGATTCACTACTAGAAATCACTCTTTTACTAATGTAAAATTTGTGATAAATAAAATTTCATCACAAATCAAAGACAATTATAATGAATTTTTGATGAATTATTTTGATGAATTATTAACGAATTAAAAAGCAAAAAAATAAAAATATATTAATAAGGATACTTATGATGGATATAAAGAGCATATATTAATATGAATAGTTCGTTATGAGTTTCATAACTCTAAATATTGTGAGCAAATTGATTGTTCAATTTGTAATGAAAATTTCATAACAAAATTAATTATGTGATGTACTTTATTTTCGTCACAAGACTGATTATGACAAAGCATATATCAACATATTTATAAAATAAATCCATCACATAAACATATTTTGTGATAGATTTTACTAAGCTTGTGATGGAATTTTTTTGCTGGTGAAAGGCTGTTGTCTTGTAGTGATCAATTTTTTTCTGAAAAAACTATATAATTTTATATTTTATACCATGTCAATTTTTATTTTCAAAATAAATTCTTGAATTACATAAAATAAAATTTTGGAGCTTATATATAAAATATTAATAGTGATAATTTTGTAATTAACAAGGTAAAAATCAAAGGAATCTATTAAAATTTTAAAATAAATTAGAAGCTTTTATTTTCTTTAGAAGATTTTCTAAGACTCTTAACATCTTATTTTGGGAATTTATAAGTTCTGTATTTACTAAATACTTTTTATATTTTGAAGCTCTCAAATCTCAAAAGAAAAGCTTATCTAAACACCCTCTTAAGTCTCACATAATCCAGGAAATCAATTATAGTAATTTTTCAATTTTAATGATCTTAAGACCATAATAACTCAACCCGGTTATAGTAAGAGAGTTATGTTTAACGAATCTAAATTTATATTTTATTAAAATGTAAACAAATTAACTGGAACTATAATTACGAGTAAGTACTCTGCACACACACCCAACCCAAAAAAAAAAAAAAAAATTGTTTAGTAAATTTTTCTAGCAAAGGATTGATTTTCATAGGATAATTGGAGGAAATCATAGCCAATATTTATGCACTATGTTTGCTGCTTTCATTTCTAAATCCAATTTCCTGTAAAAATTTCCAACTATTAATGTTAATCTTGCTGATGATTTATCCGGCCTCATCAACCTTTCACATATACATGAAATTAGGTACATAATTAATTAAATACTTTTTTTTTTTTACAAAATTTTGATTAAAGCATTAGGTTTGATTATATTGCTTTGCATAAATATTCTGATCGACAATGCAACACGCTACTCCTCACTCCGACCTCCATATGGTTGGATTATAGAGTGGGGGGGGACTCATGATATGGGTAAGTCCACAGGCCCAATAAAAAGCTTCAGCCCAGTATAAGGCCCAAACAAAACAAGCTCTAGGCCCATACCTACGTAGATGCCTTTGGAATATTTCTGAAATCAGATTGACCTCTAAGGTCGAAGAGGTAGATTCTTCCCGACCTAACCAAGTCAAGAACTTTCAAATGGAGGCAATCGCCTAATCGCAAACACATTAATAGCGAAGCTTACCACTCATCACATTCGCATTAAATGCACCCAAACCACCCTCCTATCTACATTAAATGGCCTTGACGGCGCATTACCTCTGCATTAATGATAGTAAGGGTGCCCCCTCTGGGCAATCGGTCATAAACAAAATGCTAAGCTAGGTTAAAAAGACCTAGATTACCCCTACTCGAGGAAGGGAAGGCCTGACTTATATCAGGGCAAAACTTGTCTTTTCCACTACCCGTCAAGCCCTATAAATACCTTCTCTTAAAAAACAAAGGTATCCTTTTTAATGCATTTTAAGTCGTTACTCTGCCAAATTATCTTCAAGTCAAGAATTGACTTAAGCATTGAGGGTCTTAGTCGAGGACCCTCTCGGCTAGTCTAAAGTTTGTTCACTAGTTGCAGGAATTGACCCGTATCACATACCATCCACCATCTTTCTGGTTGATTTAGACCACCAAGTCGAAATCAAGAAGCCCACCTCACAAAAGTAGACAACATCATTTGGCGTCATTTGTGCAATGTGGAATCTACAGTCGCAAAATGGCAAACACTAGGCAAACTACTTTCAAGAGGCAAAGTGATCGTAGATCACCACCACCACCCCCACCGCCGTCGCAACCTCAACAAGCCGAGGGCCCGAGCTCTCAAGTAGGACATGTGGTCACTTTGACCATCCCTCAACTCATGCAAATTATTAGTGATTAAATATCTGCTCAGCTTTCGGCATAGTTATCTGTCGTCTTGCAAAGGTACAATAACCAATCAGTGGCTACAACTAGTGCCACACTACACCCCTCCCACTATGAAGAAAGACCACCACATGAGGACAGAACAAGGAATGAGGTGCATTGCAACCCCAATAGACAAGAAGTAAGCCCTAGTCATTTTTCACGAGATGAAACTCGCTATCAGCCTCGCAAGGAGGTAGAGAATTTAATAGAACACTTTGCTTGACTTGAGCCTAGCAGCACGAAAGGCTCGAGCGCTAGAGACCCCAACCAAGTAAAGACTTATCTCAAGCATACTGAGATGAATGGGAAGATGTGTCACACCAAGGCCAATAGCTGAATAAACGACTGGAGGAATCTCAAGAAGAAATACTGAAAAGGTTCAACTTGACAATAGCCATAGACTCCAATGAGAAAGGGAATCCCAATTCATCCAAGTGATCATTGAGGAAAACATAGCGATTAATGCAAAAATCCCAACCGGATTGCTGAGGTATGACGAGTCAATTCATCCACATCGATATGTTGGTTACCACTTTCTAGGGAATAACGCTTGAATGGTTTGTTAAATTGAAACTTGTATCCATCTTTTCCTATGTTCAACTCTACAATAAATTCCTCCACCAATTTGCCAACAGAAGGAAAGCAAAGCTACCTCATACTCACATCCACAAAGTAAAATAGAACAAAGGAGAATTTCTTTGAGATTTCTTTATCAGGTTCAACATGGAGGTCTTGAAAATCGATAATCCCAGGATTGAATTTTTGATCGCATACTATTCCTCAGACTCAAGCACAAGGAGTATGCCAATGCCTTGGTTAGAGAAAAACTGCGAACAATGGAAGAGCTCCTTGACCTTACAAAGAGGTATATGACCCAGAAAGATTGGAGAAGATAAAGTATGCAGGCAAAGAGAATGATAAAAAAGGGGAAAGAGAAAAATAATAGGCAACTGAAAGATGGTTACCAATCTCCTATCAAGAGGTTTCATAATTACTCTCCTCTGAATACCCTTAAGAAAGTGGTCTTGTTCGCAATCCAAAATGACAACCTTCTTAAAAGATCGAGGAAACCCGATGAGACTCCAGCCATGAGAAACTCCAAAAAGTATTGCCTCTTCCACAGACAAAAAAGCTATGACACAGAAGATTCTTTAACCTCCAGGATGAAATGGAATGACTTATTCGACAAAGCCACCTGAAAGCTAAGCAAGCCATGGCCCAACCCGACTGGACTATCCATAAAGAACGGTCGGTCAGCCTAAGGAGAGATGACAAAGGAAAGAAGAAAGTCAAAAAAGAATGCCTCCCTTTAAGAGGCATGATTGACACCATTCCCATCTCCTTTTTAGATTCTGATCTTTCTCACTTGGGAGGTCAAGGGGTGGAGAGCAAATTAGATTGCTCCCTTGTGGTCAATATTAAAATAGCAAACTATGAGGTAAGAAAGATTCAGGTCGACAAAAGCAGCTTTGCCAACATAATCTTTTTGTCTACATTAGAAAGAATTAAGCTTGGAAAACTGGAGTTTGAGCTAGTCCGCACCCCACTAGTTGGATTTGGTGGATAAGAAATCATACTGATTGGGTCCATCAATTTTTCCACATCATTCAGAGAAGTACCCAAAAGACGTACACTCATGGTCAACTACTTGGTTGTCGATGCTCCATTCGCCTACAATGCCATAATCGGGAGACCAACACTTAATGACTTCAGAGTAATAGTCTCAATCTATCATATGAAGATCAAATTCCCAACAATAGCTGGTACTGGAGAATTGCTTTGCAATGTAAAGGAAGCATGACGCTGCTACACTATTTTGGTTGAAGTAAATGAAGAAAAAACCCAACCAAAATTGAAACCCTTGGGGCATATCTCAATAATGGAACCTGAGGATGGACATGCAAACAAAAAGAGAAAGAGAGAAAACATAAGAGTTAAACCAATTGAGGAATTCAAAATAATAGAACTGGAACCTGAAAATCTGGACAAGACCATAAGGATAAGCGCTAACTTGGGACACAACATGGAATGCATGTTGGTTAATTTCCTTGGGAAGAACATTAATGTTTTCACGTGGAAAGCAACCGACCTCCAAGGAATCGGCCCCCAGGTGATCATCCACCATCCCAATGTAGACCCATCTTTCAAGCCAATCAAACAGAAAATTAAGACACTCAATGCTGAAAGGTGCAAAATCATCGAAGAAGACAGGCTACATATTAGAGATACAATATCCTAGCCGATTGTGTAATATAGTCTTTGTCCTAAAAAATAAGGGCAAATGAATAATGTGTAATGATTTTACTGATCTTAACAAAGCATGCCCTAAGGACCCTTATCCATCGCCTCGAACAGATTTATTAGTTGACTTAACAGCAAATTGCAACCTCTTGAGCATGATGGATGCTTTCCAAGGATACTACCAAATCTTCATGGCTCCTGAAGACATGACAAAACCTCTTTTGTCGTCCTAAATAGTGTATTATTTTTTAGTCATGTCATTTGGGTTAAAAAATGCTGGAGCAACTTACCAAAGGCTGGTCAACTTCATGTTCAAGAACGAGATTGGTCAATTAATGGAGATCTATGTGGATGATATGATTGCTAAAATAGAAAATGAATCAAACCATTTATCTGACCTCCACCACACATTTCAATATTAAAGGCATTCAACATGAAGCTTAATCCCAACAAGTGTACATTTAGAGTAAATGGTGGGAAGTTCTTAAGCTACATGATCATCTAAAGAGGCACCAAAGCTAATTCACAAAAGATACAGGCAATTCAAAACATCTCACCAGCAAAGACAGTAAAGGATGTTCAGAGGTTGGTCAGAAAAATAAATGTCCAGGCCAATTCATTACTCAGTTAGTAGATAAAAGTTTACCACTTTTTAAGATCCTTAGGAATACGATGAAGTTTCAGTGCACAGAAGAATATGACCAGGCCCTAATCGGCCTCAAATAATATCTGACTATACCTCCGCTGCTCACAAAACCTATGATCGGAGAGGTATTAGACCTATACTTGGCAATCTCTGCGGTAGCTGTTAGTTCATTCTTGGTATCAACTCAACAAGGCTTGCATAGGTAATATACTATGTCAACAAAGTCCTACAAGACCTTGAGCACAACTATCTGGAGATCGAAAAATTTGCTCTTACTCTGATCATAGCAGCACGAAAGCTGAGACCTTATTTCTTGTCATATGCTATCATTATCCTTACAAATTAGCCATTGAAGCAAGTGTTCTCTAAGCCCAACATGTCGGGAAGATTGACCAAGTAAGCCATTGAGTTAGGAGAATTTGACGTCAAATTTTAGCCCTGTATAGCTATAAAAGCACAAGTATTAGCTAATTTTGCAGCAAAGCATATCGACCTCCCCATGGTAGTTAAGCCGGAACAGTAGGCTTGGTCCTTACACATCGATGAATCAACCACACGCACTAGGGATGGAACAAGAGTTTCTTTGCATTATCCTCAAGCTGAGGAATATGATTTCGTTATCAAACTCAACTACCTAGTCACAAAGAATGAGGCCAAATATGAAGCCCTCATCACAAGTATGAAGATGGCACTTGATAGGGGGTCAAGTGTTTAGCAGCTATTATAGATATGCAATCGGTCGCAGAGTAATTTGGAGAAAACTTTGGAGCGAAAGAAAAAAACTATGAATACATACCTAGCAAAGATCAAAAGGCTAAGACAATAGTTCAGGAAATTTATGCTCAACCAAGTACCCAGGTCGGAAAATGGAAGAGCTTATGTGCTGTTCAAATTTGCCAAACCCAACTGAAGGTACCAAGGATAGAATAATAAACTTTTTGGTCTCAGATAGGCCTACCATAGGCGACATCCACCAAAGTTAGGTCTTAACAGTCAAAGAGGCAAGCCCCATTTGGCTCGATGAAATAAGATCCCACCTCAGAAAAGGAAAATTACCACAAGACAAAAAGAAGCCCGAAGGTTAAGTGGACGAGCAGTGAAATTTTCCCTTAACAAGTCCGATAAGTTGTATAAAAGATCCATCTCTAGACCCCCATGAGATGTCAGACGTCATAATAGGGATAAGAGGTCCTATAGGAGATCCACACTAGTATTTGCGGAAACCATTTAGGAGGACAGGGCATTAGCCTACAAGGTTATCAGGTATGGCTAGTTTTGGCCAACCCTACTCAAAGATGCAGTCAACTTTACACGCAAATGCCCATCCTGCCCAGTTCATATCACTTAGCCTTTTACCATATGGGGGGTCAACATTATGGGATCTTTTCGAAAAACCACAGGTCAAAGGAAATATATGCTAGTAGCAGTGGACTACTTCACTAAGTAGGTCAAGGCCGAAGCCATAACTAAGATAACAAATGCTACAATAAGGAGTTTCTTGTGGAAAAACATCATATGTCGTTTTGGTTTGTCCAAAGTGCTCATATATGACAATAGTATCTAATTCCAAAGCAAGAGGATGAGAGATTGGTGCGAAAGACTGGGGATCAGACAACACTTCACTTCAGTGGGAAATTCGCAAGTGAATGGTCAGATGGAAGTCACCAATAGAATAATCCTGGATCATATAAAAACTCGATTGGAAGATTCTAAAGGTAGCTGGGCTCTCCCGAGCATTCTCTAGGCCTATAGGACCACACGAAGAACAGCCAGTGGACAAAGCCCATATAGCCTGGTTTATGGCTTAGAAGCAATAATTCCAGCAGAGTTAATCCAACACATAGCTCGAATAATTTACTATAACCCAATCAAGAATGAAGTAGAAAGACTATTCGACCTCGAAACAATCGAAGACCTCCATCAACAAGTCTTCACACAAATGCAAAGGTACAGGTTGATCATGACCAAGCACTATGACAAGAGTGTTAAGCCAAGATATTTCAAAGTAGGTGATCTGGTCCTCAAGAAGGTCAAGGTCTCAAAAAGTGTTGGAAAACTCAATCTAAAATGGGAAGATCCCTACTCAGCGGTGAAAGTGGCAAAACACAACTCTTATCAACTAGCGAATATGAATGGAAACAAGCTACTGCAACTACGAAATGCAACCAACTTGAAAAAGTTTTACGTGTAAATTGAGACCCAATTGTATAAAAGGAACAAGTTTTCCTAATGTATATAGTACCACAACCTCGCAGTCACATGATCAAATTCGTTTTGAATTCATATTAAATAGCAATCAAGTCGATCCCATAGTCGTATGATCTAAATCATTTGGATCATTTATTAAACAATGATCAAGTCTACCCTATAGTCGCATGATTTAATTCATTTTGGATTAATAATTAAATAAAGATCATGTCGACCCTGTCGTCGCATAATCAAATTTATTTTTGGGTTAATTATTAAATAAAAATTAAGTCAACCCCGTGGTTGCACGATCAAACTAATTACATATTAATTATTAAACAATGATTAAGTCGACCTTGTTGTTGCATAATCAAACTATTAACATGATGAGCACAATGTAAATTGGCAAAAATAAATCGAAATCGACCAAAATTCCATAAAACCTAGCATGTTTGACAACAAAGATAACATTGTTCAAATGCCCATTCGGGCTTTACATCATTCAAAAAGAATGAAATTACAAAGTAAGGAAACCACTCAGCTCGAGCTACCACCCTCTCTTCGACTACCCTGAGCAACAACCTCTATAACAACCTCATCGATAGCTTTGTCAAGCTCATCAGTTGCATCATGCCAACATCTAGGGATAGACCCTTGGCCTCCTAGTTAGGTCTCAAAGGATGGGCTATAATAGGTCAAGAGAGCCCAACTTCTTCTATTAGGAAAGGACATTGGATAGCAAGGAAAAACTCTACCACATTCACCTTATTATTCTAGATGTCCAAAGCAAAGTCACTAACAAAGAAAAACTACTTTCCCACTTTGCTAGCTTTGGGATACAGCAGAGCTTCAACCTTTACAGTAGAAGCGTTCTAGCAGAAATCCTCAAGGTGCTCTTCAAAACGTCGAGGCAAGCTTCGTCATCTACTCGAATTTCATAGCAAAGAAATTCGAGCTACTTCAGGACTCTTTCAAATGCCTCCTTGGCGTCATCCATACTAAAGGACATACTAGCATGGGTAAGCATTGGGCTTAACATAAACTGCTACACGACTTCCATTTGGATGTTATGCAATAAGTTAAAAAACTCACCCCTTGCATAGCAGAGACAGCTCTCATACCCCTGTGCTCAACCTGATAAAAAAGCCTCATGTATCGAGGTTATCGATTTCTTCAGTTGTTCCTCTGCACTCCTCCCTTCAACAGTAACTAAAAGCTTAGCGTACTTCTCTTCGAGCTACTTGGTCATCTCCGCAACTCTCAACTCTAAAAATTAGACTTTAGTCTTCATCAAATCATTTTATTCCTTCTCCAACTCTTTACATTTCTCCTCCAACCTTTGTCAAGCAATTTCGCATAGCTCATACCATCAATGAAGATTATATCCTCATTGCTCAACCTACAAGAAAGAAAATATATATTAGGAATATACCAATTTCACAACATCAATGACGATAAAAATTAAACAGTAAGTTTAATGCTAAACTTTACCATATTTGTCTGATAGGCAAACATCTTCAGAGCATCGAGCTACTCATGATTAAACCTCTCCACTTGATCTCTTTGAAAAAGACCAGCAGTCAGACAACTAACAGAGTCACCAAGGTTGGACCTGCACCTATCATGGTCAACATATTTGGCACCCCAACCTTCGGCCCAAATCAAGGCTCAAGGAATGTAGTTAAATTACATAATCGCTCTAGAGGAAACGTTTCATAAGCAATGGCGTCAAGATTAGTAACATTCCTCTTTCCCTTAGCCGCCATGCTCTTCTTAGTAGTGCCCTACACTTCGACCTCCATTACCTTTCTCTTAGGTCAAGGAGCCAAGCTACTAGTTGCTCCAGCACTTTGCGCAACGGGGACGGACTGGCTGTGGCACTTGTTAAGCCCTACCAACTTGAGTCGTCGCCTCTCAATAAGTGGCAGTAGCCTTATGGCACTCCTGGGCCTTTTGTTGCTTTTTTATCGCAATCTGCCTTACTCTATTCATGACAGGTTGACCTTTGAGGACCCATAATATTTCGATCAGAAGTATATCATTAACAAATACTAATAATAGATCACATAAGTTAAGTAAGTTAATTCTACCTAAACATGCAGTAGCGTGCAATGTCAACAGGGCAATCGACAATCCTGCTAGAACCAAGTTCCTCTCCCTAATAAATTCAGATGCATCTATTTCCCCAAACTTGAGCAGATCTCGAATGAAAATACTATTTTAGGATGAATTCTCATCATTGTTCATCTCGACTCTACCCAAAATCCACCCTCTGGGAATATTAAAACCGACCCTACCAGGAGATCGAATATAGAAATATCTCTCCTTCTATGTTTGCCCATGAGAAGAAAAAGGAGTCACAAAAATTTTTCTACGAGGTCTAGCAATTAAGTAGTAAAACCCTGACTTCCCCGTATTCCCTGGTTTTTGGGACATCGAAACATGAAAAAGATTGCTAAAGTTGGCCCAAGATGGGACTAATCATGAATCATCATCAAAATAATGAAACTACATAAAAAGAAAAAAACAATTGGGCAAGAGTTGAGTTATGCAGACACGGAGACCTCCCAACAAATCGATTATAAGTTTCAGCAAGAGGAAACCTAAGCATATATTTTAAGGCATCCTCAAAAATAGTATGCATCTCTCGAGGGGTGTATGCATCCAATCCCCTACCCTAAGCTTAATTAGCTCAAACCTTTCATGAACATAATACTTTGACCTAATCGACTTCAAATCATTTATCGACACCTTGGATATGATCTCACTATAATGGGAAGTGATAAAGAGCCTACCCGTCGACCTCGAAGGCCGGTTAGCCTCCCCAAACGACCTTGCCTCTTCAACCACAGGCACAGATGGACCAGCCTCATCAAATTAGAACTGCAAGGCCCAATCCCCTCATCAGCCTCTACTTCTTCCCCTACAACATCCAACTCCTTATTGCCATTAGAATAAACCGACCTACTAATAGATGTCTCATCTGAGCTTACCTCGCTAGTTAAGGAATTTAACGACCACGTTGCCTTGGAGTCAGAGCTCTCAACCCTACCTTCCTCACTATTGCTAGTCATTACTACAAGAAAAAATAGGAGAACGAAAAGTGCAACGAACAGGCAAAGTAGAAGAGAAGGAGAACTTACAAAAAATGCATGCAAAAAGTTAAAAATTTTGAAATCTGGGACTCGACCAATTTTCTCTCTTTAGCTCGACCTCATAACAGTGCAGTAAAAGTGTTAAATAGACGATAAGAATGTCTATTTATAGGTCGGGCCCAGCATGCCAATCGGCTAATTTGATCGGCCACCGACTAATTAATGCGCAACCATTGGTAATCCTCGCATGAATATTAATGTAACTATCCAAAAAAGGTTCTGACTTCAAATCACTGGTCGAGATTCAAAAACATTTCCCATTTTCAAAATCCTGATCAAGATACAAAAACAAATATTTTGATCGACAATGTGACACACTACTCCTCACTCTGACCTCCGCATGGTCGAACTACGGAGTGGGGAAACTCATGATATAGGTAAGCCAACAAGCCTAATAAAAAGCTCCAACCCAGTATCAGGCCCAAACAAAATAAGCTTGAGGCCCAGACCCATGTAGATGCCTCTGGAATATTTCTAAAATCAGATCGACCTCTGAGGTCAAAGAGGTCAATTCTTCCCAACCTCACTTGGTCAAGAACTCAAAGATGGAGGTAACCACCTGACCGCAAACGCATTAATGGCAGAGCCTGCCATCCATCGCATCTGCATTAAACGCACCCGAACACCCTTCTGTCCGTATTAAATGACCTTAATGGTGCATCACCTCTGCATTAATGACTGTAAGGGCGCCCCCTTCGACCGGTTAGTCATAATCAAAATGCTAAGCTAGGTCGAAAAGACCTAGATTGCCCTTACTTGAGGAAAGGAAGGCCTCACTTATATCAGGGCGAAACTTATCTTTTCCACCACTTTCCAAGTCCTATAAATACCCTCCCTTCAGAAACAAAGGTATGCTTTTTAACCCACTCTAAGTCGTTACTCTGCCAAATTATTTTCAATTCGAGAATTGACTTAAGCATCGAAGGATCTTAGCCAAAGACTCTCCTGGCTAGCCTAACGTTTGTTCCTTGGTTGCAGGATACGACCCGCATCACATACCATCCACCATCTTTCTTGTCGATTTAGATCACCAAGTCAAAACCAAGAAACCCACCTCACAAAAATAGACATCATCAGTAAGATTTAGGATTTGTCCATTTTTGTTTTTTCCCTTAGTGCAATGGACCCCACAAATTGAAATCATACTTAACCAACTATAAAATTTATTTACGTGTAGATGAGATTGTCATTCAATTAAAATTGTTCATCTATAAGATTTTAAGTTTAAATTCTATTAAATATGTAAATATGTATTTTCATTATTGTGAATTTGATGTTAATTGATTCTTAATTAATACGAATTAATTATTAATTGATATATGATATTTTGATGTAGTAATATAATTATATTCAAACATGTTTTTAACATATACCTAATAACTAGCTATTTGAAATAAATGCCCTAGAGCAAGTGTTTTAGTCTATATATGGAGCAAGGTAATAGATAATGAGTCTTCTTAAATTGGTATTGCGATGCACAAATGCAAGTAGATACAAGAAAGTATACATGTTTGGTTCCAGATTTTACTAATTAAATTTTCAAAAATCAATTATTGACTTGGTAGAAAGATGGAGAACAAATGGAAGCATTTTATATATACTCGTCCTTGCATATAATTGCTATTTTAAAAAGAATATTTTTACTTTTAATCTTTTTCTTTCAGCGTCAAATGCCCCATTCATTTGTTATGGTTTGTAAGGTGAAGAATTAGGATGCTGCATCTCCAACTACCTGCAAAGATATCCTTACACTGTTATAATTTTGAGTATCAGTAATATCCATAATGAACCTTTCGTGCTTACATTTTGAACAAAGTGCCACTATTTTTATTTGTCGCTTAAAGTGTCACTAAATATTATATTATAGTGACACTTTACTTCTATTATCACCATATGTTACTCTTGTGTGTCATTAACTATAATATGTCACTAAGTTAGTGCATTGTATATTTTTGTGATATTTTATCTAAATAATATCATAAACAAATATGAACAACATTTTAAAGAAAAATTAGTGGCATTATTTAAATATCTTCAAAGTACATGTTTGTTGGCATTTTTTTAATTAGATACCACTATCTTACATGTCATTTAATAATTAAATGTCGCTAAATTTTTTATTATAGTGATATTTTTAATTTTATAATTATCACTATATTATTTTTTTATGTCATTACACTATAAAAGCTACTAATTAGTGTCATTTAATACTTTATAATATTTTTTAAAACAACACCATAATTACATATTAGTGCCCTATTTAAATGTTTTTCAAATATATTTATCTTACCATTTTTAATCAAATATCATTATTTTGTCATTTAATAATTAAATACCACCAAATATTATATTATAGTGATATTTTTTTATGACTATTATCATATTACTTTTTTGTGTCATGAAATTAAAAAATGTCACTAAATTATTGACACTGACTACTAATTTTATAGTAGTGATATTAAATTCTATAGTACCCAGAAAAAAGGTAGTTGAATGTTCGGAGTTTGTTCTCCCAATTGGAAAACCTTTCATGAGAACTAAACCGGACAAAGCATAGGTTAATAATCTTGATGGAACCATTGCATCAAATTTCTCCATCTAATCAAAATTTTGATTATGTTTGACTAATTTTAGTTCAATTATGAACAACTTTCAAAGTGTTTTTTCATGGACATAAAGTGCAAAAGCGTGGAGGGTTGTCTAAAGATTCGTCTATCATAGTGCTTATATTAGCGTATATATCAATGGAAGAAGTGAAAAGCAAATATACTCTTCCACCAAAACTGTTAAGACCTCTCATGTTTTCAGCCAATTATTGGTCAAGCAGTTCATTTCTGAAAATATTATAATGTAAATTTACAGGAAAGGAGATTATTGCTACGAAGTGTTCTCCGTTAATAGCTTGTAGTTCAATAATTTTCGTGTGAAAATATGTTAATAATTCGTGAATCTATTATTTTGTGTTAGAGTTAATTTTTATGTGACTGACATTTAATTGAAATTATGACGATCTTACGGTTTAAACAATATTTATTTCTCATTTTGAACAATTGTCCATCCTATCCTAACGTTTTTGCCTTTTGACCAAAACAGAGCCAAGTATGGTGTAAAAAGAATGCAAATGATCTAAAAACATATATAGTATTGATATTTTATTTTTCAATTTATTAATTAAATTATTAAGTAATTTTGATTAATGTAGTTGTCAATAATGGATGCAAAAACAGAATTGAATACCATATTTTTGGTATGTGTGTGATGAATAGGACAGGGTATATTACTCCTACCGTCTTAAAATTAAGTTTAAATTTAAATTTACTGGATATAATTTTTTGTTGAATTTGCTCTTAGAATTAGTGGTCAGAGTTAGTGGTGTCATATTATTATATTAAGGTGCATAGTAGTTTTAGAAAGAAAAAATAAAATCATATTAGGAAACAAAGTCTAATTTTAGAGCAGTTTGAGAAGAAATTGGAAATAATAAATTTGAAACCAAGGGACTAATGGAGTTTAGAAATTGATTGCACACTATATTGTAACACCCCTAAAATTCGGTATTTTGAAAAATAAGAATTGAGAAAATCAAGATTTTGACTAGTCAGATTTAGGGCTCGAAAAATAAATGAAAAGGACTTAATTGCAAGAAAATTAAAAATTTTGGGGGTCAATCTATAATTTCAGGAAAACCAAATTGCACGAAACTTGAAAAATATTGGGGTTGCATGGTAATTATTATAGATCAAAGGGGTCAAAGTGAGGCACACACTTAGTTAGGGGCTGAATTGAAGTTTGTGGAAACTTTGAAGGGCTTAATTGTTGGCTGAAGAAACTTCTAGGGTTAATATGCAAATTAGGAATAGTTATTGCTATATATAACTTATTTTCATTTTCCTCCCCTATTTTCATCTTTTCCCTCACCCAAAACCCCTCCGCATCAGCTCCGACGAACTTCCACTGGCGACGGTCAAAACTTAAAATAAAACCCGCCAAATGCTTCTCCTGACCATCAGTTCCACATGCACCCATAGTTCACGAAGGACCACCGAAAAATCAAAGTTCAAAACTTGTCGCGGTGGCAATCGATGGGCAACGATGAAGTTGAGGTAGAGACCAATTTCTAGATAGCGAAAGGTCAAGCTTTCAACTAGGGAACAAGGTGGTACACTTGGATTGGAGTAAGGGATGGCGTCGGCGACGGAATTTGAAAAAGGACTCACAGCGGCGAATGGTGGGGTAGTGACTTCGGAGCTCAAATTGAAGGTCTTCCCAACGGCAAAATGGTTAATTAAAGGGTGCGTTGAATAACTCTTTTGGAGAGGAGTAGTTTGGTGGTAATTTTGAATATTTTCGACGGCGGTCGACGGTAGTGGCGCAGCAGCACACCTCGACAGTAGCTTCTCCTTGCCGCGACGATTGTGATGGTATTCTTAGTTCGTGGTTTCGAGGTTTCCATACCTGAATTGGGGGTAAAGAAGTGGATGAAACATGCTTACATATATATACATACATTTGATGTGTCATGAGTTCCTTAAACCTTGTATTATAAAGGATTAATATATAACTACTATATATATTTCCATGAATAGATTATAGTATAGCGTATTGGGCCCCGGATCTGTATTATTATATGATAAGTTTGGATTAATCGAGTTAATTAAGTGATTAAACTATGATTTTATGAAATTGGACCCTAAGTAATGACAGTTGGGTTATTTGAGGTAATATGGGACTAAGATTCGGAACATGCATGTGTTGCCATAAGCTTAATGAACTTGGATTGTATTATTTTGTGATAATTTTGGGATTTATTAAGTTAATCGGAAGAGAACTTTAATTTTATGTATTTAAGATCTAAGTGGCAACAATTGGGTTAATTGTGACAATTGGGCTATCATTGTTTATTTGGGATAATGTTATGAGGATAATTATGTAATTAAGGACTGGATTACATTCTTGTGCTATAATCGATACAAACCCCACAATGGTTTTGGTGATAGAGGCTTGATTAGCTCCTATTGTACCGATCATACTATAACTACTGTATTAACTGAGAAATTAGTGATTTTAGGCTATTAATGGCAAGATTGTAATTAGTAGAGATTATTAAGGATTTTGACTTGTGGATTTATTCCTTTGGCTAGGTGACGAGGAAGTGGGTCCCGTGAACCTGTAGCTACTATTGAGGTTGCAATTTTTTGAGACTATGGAGGTGAGGATCTAACCTGTTGGGTGTTTATTTTTTTGTATCCTATGTGAGGGTTCGCCATTATGGCCTTACTTTTACCTATCTGTTCTTGTGAAATGACCCCTGTGTGAGTTCAATATGATTGTGTTCTGTACTTGCTCTTATTTATTGAAATCATACTTGCTTGAGTACTTCTTCTTGTTGTGGAATTGTACTTGCTCGTGACTTTGCTTGTTACATGTTATTGGACTTGCATACCCTATGAAGGTTATTTTTTGATCATACTCTGATATGACCTGTTATTGTTTGTTTCGGCGCCCAGAACTTCCAATTGTTATTTGTTATCGTACTTGTTTCTGATCAGTATTTATTATTGTCTTGTTACCTTTTATCTTGCTCTTATTTGTATGGAGATATGCTTGAGGCTGAGTGCCATTCCTAGAGGAATGCTTAGGTATATGAGGCATGCTAGGGATACTCCTGGATGTTAGCGATATGCTAGGGATACTCCTAGGTATCAGTAATATGCTAGGGATACTCCTAGGTATTAGCCATATGCTAGGGATACTTCTAGATATCGGTGGTGTGCCAGGGACACTCCGAACATCAACAATGTGCTAGGGATACTCCTAGGCATCTATTGTATACCAAGCTGTCAAGCTTTGGTAAAAGTCCTTGTTTAGCTGGTATAAGGAGAATAAGATATACATGTTTCATTCTGACCTATTGGATTATATTTTTTTACTGTAACAAATTGTTTGCATCCTATTTGTGGAGCAATAAGGATGGCATAGCTTTCTGGTTTAGGTCGGGCTGTTGTTTGAGCCAAATGAGCTATCTGCATTTCCTCCTGACCTGTGATAAGTTGAGATACCCTATACCTCCCGAGCAGAAGCGGTTGAGACGACACCAAACCTTTCGAGCTGACAGTCATAACCCCGAGCTAGTATCTACTTGAAATCTTGAATCTGTTCTTGCTTGTTTATCGAACTTGTAATTGCCCATTTCTTGATATGTTCCTCTATTGAATGTTAATTTATGATATGTTGGGTTGTTTCTTCCTCGACAGATCTATATTGTTTTTGAGTTTATCCCTCACTAAGTCTTTGGACTTACCTCCCACCCTGGTATCACTTTGATTTTCTCAGACAAGGTTCAATGATGGATGCAGACTTTTGGCTTGAAATGGAGGAAATGATGTTTTGTAATAGATTAGGAGCTTTGTATATACATGGAATCATCAGGATGTTAAGCCTGGATTTGAGATGTTGTGATATGTCATGAATGGTAGTGATATCTTATAAGCATGTTTATATTTTGTTAAGTGTTAAGAAACGGACTATGGTATGTAGTTAGGCATTTGGACGAAGTTTGTTTAAGTTTGAAATTTCTGCTGCATTTGATAAGTTAAGCTCGAAATATTTTGGGCCTATTTATTGTATTATGGGTTCAATTTAAGATTGAACTTAGTGGCACCTTAGCTTAGGTGCTATCCCGAGTTGAGGGGTTACAAGTGGTATTAGAGCCTAGGTTTTGATGACCTAGGTTCACGTGGGAATGAATGATTGTTGTGACTGAATTTGATTGGCCTACTAGAGAATTAACTTGAATTAGGAATTATATAGGATGTAAACAATTGTGATAGGAGAACCTGAACTATACTAAGATTTGATCCTAGAATGTGATTGTGAAAATATGAATTTTCGGGTAATATAGAGATTGAGCTTGGATTTAGAGTTTTAGATATGTAAACTTAAGTTAAGGAATACCTAAGTTATGTCAGGCTATGATTTTAGAATGTTGAATTTTAGGTACTTTGTGTATTAGGAGTTCCTATGCGATTCGAGGATTTAAGAGGAATATGATATATTTGATGCTAGTAAGATGAGTTTATATATAATGATTATGATTTGTGTATTTTTAAGTTCGATCTAGTTTTGTATTAATCCTTTTTCCTTTTTCTTCTTTGGAAGCTAGAAAGAATTGGTAGCGTTAATGGCATCTCAAGAAAGTTTCGGTGCACCCATTCCATCTAGAACTGAACAATGGGGAAGAACGCCCGATCGACAGGCTAATGCGCCTCACGCTTCTAGGCGGGAATCACCTGCTTACCCACAATCGATACTAGACGAGTAAGTTTCACAAACTCCTCCGATGAATTAAACTGTTGTAGATCCTCTGGCAGGACCTGTTCATCGAGAAGGACAGAGATGTAGACAACCTAACCACCAGTCAGCAGATGGACCAAGGGTAGCAGAGGTAGTTACTAAAGACCAAGCCCTAGAGCAATTTCTACGTTTTCATCCCTCGAAATTCTATGGTGAGTCGGATGACCATAAAGCATAGGAATGGGTGGAAGATCTGGAAAACATATTCGAGACCTTGAGCTATCCGGATGAGCAAAGAGTGCGATTTGCTACGTTTCTCTTAGCAAAGTTTGCAAAGAACTGGCAAAGAATGATAGATCGCATGTGGACAGCTGCAGAGACCCCCAGAACCTATAAGAACTTTACCTGGGAGTTTCAGGATAAATACATGCCTCAAGTAGCTAAAAAAGCAAGGGAAAAGGGAGTTTATTGATCTGATTCAATGAAACCAGTCTATTAGTGAGTATGAGGCTACTTTTAGCTGACTCCTATAATATGTTTCCTATGTACAAAAAAATGAGATCCTGCAAACTCGACAGTTCATATAGGGGCTGCGGCCACAACTCAAGCGAGATTTGGCCACATAGGACCTACAAAATTTCAACTTGGTAGTGAGCAAGACACTACAACTTAAGTTAAAACTGCAAGAGATCCAAAAAATTGAGAATAAAGGTTGTAAGGAAAAGATACACCTTGATGGGCAAAGTAATGTCGGAATGAAACAATGAGGCTTCAGGTGGGAAGCACTACCCAACAAGCCCCTCAGTTTGGTGAAAGAAATAGGGTAGGTGTTTAGGCTGTGGAAGCGATCGACACTTCCTGAAAGAGTTCCCCAAAAGAAAAGTCCCCACTGCTGCAGGGAAAGGAAAATAGGTGGCTGAAAGTTTTGTCTAAGTTCTTGGTTGTCAGAAGAGAATTGGACACCACAAATTTTGGCTTCACACACCAGACGAAGTCTAACGAGTAGTAGACATATGGGATACGTCTATACCTAGTGTTTTTAAGTTTTGTGAATATGTATCTAGTTACTTGGGAATGTATGATAAGTTATGAAATCTGGCATGTTAAGTTTGAATTTGACTACTCCTTTATGTGAATATTATGTAAGTGTGAACTTGTGATGTTGTTAGTTGTTTATTGTTGTAATAGTTTTACTATCTTTTATATAAAGGCATGCACTCTGTTAGAACTATGATGGATGATGCACATTCAGTATTGAAATGACATGTGATTGAGGCACCGAGGAACAAGAATGTTATGTGTACTAGCATCAATCAAAGTTCATCTAATCAAAGATGAGAATCTGGGGACCAAATCCTTTTAAGGGGAGGGGGATTGTAACACTCCTAAAATTTGGTATTTTAAAAAATGAGAATTGAGAAAATCAAGATTTTGATTGGTTGGATTTTAGGGCTCAAAAAATAAATGAAAAGGACTTAATTGCAAGAAAATTAAAAATTTTGGGGGTCAATCCATAATTTGAGAAAAACCTAATTGCACTAAAATTGAAAAGTTTGGGGGTTACATGGTAATTATTTTTGGTCAAAGGGGTTAAAGTGAGGCACGTACTTAGTTAGGGGCTAAGTTGAAGCTTGCGGAAACTTTACAGGGCTTAATTGTTAGCTGAAGAAACTTCTAAGGCTAATCTGTGAATTAGGAATAGTTATTGCTATATATAACTTATTTTCATTTTCCTCCACTATTTTCATCTTTTCCCTTACCTGAAACCCCTCCATGTCAACTCCAGTAAACTTCCACCAGCGATGGCCAAACCTTAAAACAAAATTGGCCAAACGATTTTCCTGATCATAAGCTCCACATCCATAACACATGCACCAATAGTTCACGGCGGGCCACCGAAAAATTGAAGTTCAAAACTTACGGCAGCGGTGATCAACAGGCGATAGCGAAGCTGAGGCAGAGACCGATTTCTGGATGGTGAAAGGTGAAGCTTTTAGCTCTGGGAACAATGTGGTACACATAGATTAGAGTAAGGGGTGGTGCCTGCGATGAAATTTGAAGAAGGACTCACATCGACGAACGGTAGGGTAGTGACTTCGGAGCTCAAATTGGAGGTCTTCCCAACAGCGAAATGGTTAATTGAAGGGTGTGTTGAACAACTCTTGTGGAGAGGAGTAGCTTGGTAGTAGTTTTGAATATTTTTGGCGGCGGCGTGGCGGTGGAGCTTCAACAGTAGCTTTTCCTTGTCGCGACAATCGTGATGGTACTCTTAGTTTGTGGTTTCGAGTTTTCGATAGTTGAATTGAGGGTAAAGAAGTGGATGAAACATGCTTACATATATATATATATATATACGCATTTGATGTGTCATGAGTTCCTTAAACTTTGTATTATGAAGGATTAATTTATAACTGCTATATATATTTCCATGAATGGATTATAGTATAGCGTAGTGGGCCTCGGATCTGTATTATTATATGATAAGTTTGGATTAATCGAGTTAATTAAGTGATTAAACTTAGAGATGGCAATGGGGCAGGTTTTGCAGGACCCGCCCCGCCTTACCTTTGGACCCGGCGGAACCGCCTAACCCCCCCTTTTTTTTTGTATTTTTGTGTATATATTTTTTACCTTCTTTTCTTCATAATCACTTGAATATACAGATTTTTCTCTAGTGAGTATCGGGTTTGAAAGAATAAAATTGAAACAAGTTAAAAAAAAAAAAAAGAAGCCCTAATTTTCTAATATAGTATTATAACCTAATAAATACTTATACTTATATATAATATATATGTTATGTGTAATATAATATATAATATAAATATATATATGTAATATATATATGTTATATATATATTATATAATATAATATAGGATGGGACCGGGGCGAGCCCAGGGCGGGTCCACCAAGACTCGCTACCCGCCCCATCCCCATTTTTTTCACCCCAAACCCACCCCATCCGGGGCGGGGCCCCAGTTTACCTGGACCCATTGCCATCCCTAATTAAACTATGATTTTATGAAATTGGACCATAAATAATGACAACTAGGTTATTTGAGGTACTGTGGGACTAAGATTCAGAACATGCATGTGTTGTCATAAGCTTAATGAACTTGGATTGTATTATTTTGTGATAATTTTGGGATTTATTAAGTTAATCGGAAGATAAAACTTTAATTTTATGTATTTGAGACCTAAGTGGCAACAATTGGGTTAATTGTGACAATTGGGCTATCATTATTGATTTGGGATAATGTTATGAGGATAATTATGTAATTAAGGACTGAATTACATTCTTTTGCTATAATCGACACGAACCCCTTAATGGTTTTTGGTGATAGAGGCTTGGTTAGCACCTACTGTACCGATCGTACTATAACTACTGTATTAACCGAGAAATTAGTGATTTCAGGCTATTAATGGCAAGATTGTAATTAGTAGATATTATTATGGATTTTGACTTGTGGATTTATTCCTTTGGTTAGGTGATGAGGAAGTAGGTCCGGTGGACCAGTAGACTACTGATTGAGGTTGCAGTTTTTTGAGACTATAGAGGTGAGGGTCTAACCTTCTGGGTGTTTATTTTTTCGTATGCCTTGTGAGGATCCACTATTCTAGCCTTGCTTTTACTTATATGTTCTTGTGAAATGACCCCTGTGTAGGTTCAATATGATTGTGTACTATACTTGCTCTTATTTATTGAAATCATACTTGCTTGAGTACTTGTTCTTGTTGTTGGAATCGTAATTGCTCGTGACTTTGCTTGTTATTTGTTATTTGTTATTTGACTTGTATACCCCTGTGAGGGTTATTTTTTTATTGTACTATGATATGACTTGTTCTTGTTCATTCTGGCGCCCAGAACTTCCAATTGTTATTTGTTATCATACTTGTTTTTGATCAGTGCTTGTCATTGTCTTGTTACCCGTTATCTTGTTGTTATATGTACGAAGATATGCTTAGGCCGAGTGTCAATCCTAGCAAAATACTTGGGCATATGAGGCATGCTAAGGATACTCCTGGATGTTAGCAATATGCTAGGGACACTCCTAGGTATCAGTAGTATGCTAAGGATACTCCTAGGTGTTAGCCATATGCTAGGGATAGTCCTAGGTATCAGTGGTGTGCCAGGGACACTCTTGGGCATCAACAATGTGCTAGGGATACTCCTAGGCATCTATTGTTTACCAAGCTATCACGCTTTGGTAAAAGTACTTGTTTGGCTGGTATAAGGAGCATCAGATATGCATGTTTCGTTCTGACCTATTGGACTGTATATGATTTGGGCTTGTTTTGTTTTGATTGTACCCAATTATTTGTGTCCTGCTCGTGGAGCAATAAGGACGATGTAGCTTCCTGGTTTAGGTCGAGCTGTTATCCGAGCCGAATGAGTTGTTTGCATTTCTTCTCGAACTGTGATCGGTTGAGATGCTCTATACTCCCGAGCAGAATCTATTAAGACGATACCGAGCCTTTTGAGCCGACAGTCACAACCTCAAGTTAGTTCCTACTTGAAGTCTTGAATTTGTTCTTGCTTGTTTACCAAACTTATAATTGCCTGTTTCTTGATACGCTCATGTATTGAATGTTAATTTACGATCTATTTGGTTGTTTCTTCCTTGACATCTACCCTATTGTTCTTGAGTTTATCCCTCACTAAGTCTTTGGACTTACCCCTCACCCCTCTACCCCGGTATCTCTTTGATTTTCTCAGACAGGGTTAAGTGATAGATGCAGACTTCTAGCTTGAAATGGAGGAAATTATGTTTTGTAATAGATCAGGTGTTTTGTATATATATATATATGGAATTATTTGGATGTTAAGCTTGGATTTGAGATGTTGTGATATGTCATGAATGGTAATGATATCCTATAGGCATGCTTATATTTTGTTAAGTGTTAAGAAACGGACTATTGTATGTAGTTAGGCATTTGGACGGAGTTTGTTTAAGTTTGAAATTTCCGCTGCATTTGATACGTTAAGTTTGAAATATTTTGGGCTCATTGATTATATTGTGGGTTCAATTTAAAATTGAACTCAGTGGCGCTTCGGCTTAGGTGCTATCCTAAGTGGGGGCATTATAGATATTTAAATTTGATCAATTAGTTACATGGAAATTGAGGTTAAAATGATCAAAATAAATTAAAGTTGAGTGCACCCAATTTTAGGATGACAACTAGGCTAATCCAAAAGGATTTGGCTAAACTAGGGTTGCAAGTTGATCGAGATGGCTCAGCTATAAAAATATTCGGCTTTATAACACCCCAAGTCTTTATATGAATTATTATGATATAGTTATGATATTTGATGGTAGCAAATATGGAGTAGAGTAATATCATTTTATTTTTGATTTTTCACTGATATTTTTAGGTTGTTCTTCTCCTAGAATTTGAGCATACAAATTTATTTGGGACTTGATCAACATTCAAGAGATTTTAATAGAATAGTAAATATGGGATATAAATTAAATTTAGTTTTTGGGAGTTATTAAGGATCCTATTTTAGGTACTCATCTTAATTAATTTAATAATACTTTCTGGATTGCTTGGTGATGATTGAAGATATAAAATTTATTAAGTCAATTATTTGATGGAACATTATTGATTGATATCTATGTTAATGATTTTACACTAGCTACTATGGATGCCATTTATGGCAAAGGAAATATTAATCTTTAGTTCATATGTAATTAGTGGTTTAAGATGTATTAGTTAGCCCAAATTGTTTAATTTATTTCAAGGCCCATGCCTAGTATAAAAGTAAGCCTATAAATTGTATTTGTATTTCTATGGGTTAAGTATAATAACAGCTCAAGCTATTTAATTTATTTTAAGTTATAATTAAGCCTATTAGTAGTGCAATATATATATATAAGCTGCAAATTATTATGAAATCCTGGGTCCATGATTATCAGGTTAAAGATGACGAAAATGAATTTTTTTATGGAATTTTCAGATTTATGAATAGATGCATAATTTTGGAAGTCTTCCCATCAATTAAAAACTCTATTTGGATAGTTTTTTACACCTATAAGGTATCTAGTTATATTAGTTAGCTAAAACCATATAAATATAGGTGATATGAAATCCTAGAACCTCATTTTTTGTACCGCTATATTTTCATGCAAAAATTCATCATAGATATTTCCTATTATTTAATTACTAAACTATGGAAATAGTTAGCTAAAATCTAGAATAAGTAAATCATGAAAAGTTAGGATTTCAGATATCTAGTCATGAGCTTGGGAATTTCAATAATTATCCAATCCTGATGAGTTAAAGATTCTAGGGATTTCAGTAACTACATAATCTTGATAAGGTTAGGATTTTAGAATTATCTATGCAATTTTGAGCTATTGTTATCTGGGATTAATACTGATCAAGTCTGAAGGAGTTGGGGATTAGAGTTATCTTCATATCTCAATAAGATATAAATTCTAATTTTTCCAGCATATCTAACCTAGTATAAATACCCATACAGTAGGCAATAGAGAAGCCATACGTAGAGGTGAGAAAATACCAATTTTTCTATTTGTTCTTTAAAAGTCCGTAGGAAATTTCATTCTGAGGTACTAAAAATCCTATTTTCTTGTTGTAGAATTAGTGAAGAACGCTTAAGTGGCAGATCAAATATGAGGAAAACTTGGGTTTAAATATTTTGGCATAAGTAAATTTCTTTCTTCCTTCTATTGAAAAGATTCTCTTCATATAAATGATTTCTACATGTAATAGTAAGTAAATTTCTATTCTTTTTATATTAAAAATATTTTTCTGCTTGAATAATTTTTGCATCAAAAATAGGTGATTTTTGCATATTAAACTTTTAAATCTAATGTTTTAGTTGTCGTAGAATTTTCCATCTGCAAATATTTAATTATTCATAAGACTTTTCCACATGCACAAAACTTGTTTTTAGGATTTGAGCATGTAAAAAAAAAAAAATTCTGAATCTTGCGTAAAACATAGTATTCTCTATTGAAATAAAAATACTAAAAAAGGATTTATACTCTGAATGGTCGAGAAATTATCGGTAGAAATAAGTTCCGTAACTGTGCTGCGGGGTTTCAATATCAAAAGATCTTTGAAGCCAATGTTAACGCATTGTAGTTAAGACCTCTATCACACCATTAAGATCTCTGAAGCCGCTCTTAACGGCGTGTAGTTAAATACCTCTGAAGCTGCTCTTAACGGGTGTAGTTAAGGCCTCTATCCCACCGTTAAGATCTCTGAAGCTATTCTTAACGACATTGTAATTAAGACCTCTGAAGCTGCTCTTAATGGTTGTAGTTAAGACCTCTGAAGCCATTTAACAGCATTATACTTAAGATCTTGGCTAAGATAACCAATTAGAATCCTGAAAGTTCATGAGCATGATTAATTAATAAATATTTTGGATGATTGTGTAATCTCTATTCTTAATTACTCCAAGAAACATGTTCTGTGATTTACTTTGATAATATGAATCTTGAATTTCTGTATACTAATTGTTATATTTCTAAAAGCGAATATTCTTGTTTCAATGATCTCCTTTCTTTTGTTTGATATTTATAGATGTTCAAATCTGGTAGGAGGATAAGGGGATTTATTTATTGGGTGAAGTGTTGCTCATGATAACTTAGTTCAGGACAAGGAAGATAAGCAGACTTGCGGATGGTGACAAGAAATTAGTATTTTTACAATAGGTTTATTTGATATTTAACACTACTAAAAAAATGGCATTTTGCAATGGGTTTTTTGCGACGAAAAAAATTCTTCGCAATTTGCAACGGAATTTGCAATGGAAATTCCGTCATAAAATTTTCCGTCGCAAAAAAAATAAAAAAATGAAAAAAATTGGAAAACAATTTGCGATGGATTTTGATCCGTCACAAAAGGGGCAGTTTTGTGACAAAATAATCCGTCGCAAAATAGGCAATTTACAATGAATTTTGTTCCGTTGCAAAAAATTTTAAATTTTTAAAAAATTTGTGACGAATTATAATCCATCACAAAAGTGTTGTTTTGCAACGGATTTTTCCGTCACAAAATAGGCAGTTTTGCGATGGATTCAAATCCATCACAAATTGCCCATTTTGCGATGAAAAAATTCATTGCAAATTCAAAAAATTAAAAAATTAAATAAAATATTTTGTGACTGATTTAAATCCATCGCAAATTATTGGGGTTAAATTACATACCCTAATTTCCTCTTCCCCAACAGAAAGCTCCGATTTCTCTTTAAGGTTTTCTTCTTCTTCTTCATTTTTTTTTTTTTTCCTTTCTTCTTCTTTGTTGAAATGACCGGCCGGCCGGCGGGCGCTGTCGCCGCCTAGCCAGCCAGTGCTGGTGTGCCTAGCACACACTAGCCAGAGGTGTGTGCTGATTGTGTGTTGGAAACAGCAGCACCAGCCGGCAGCCGACGACCAACCAGATCTGAATTTTTTTTTAAAAAAAAATTAGTATTAATTTTAGAAAAAATGCTAATGGTTGTTTGGGTTATTGTTTCAAGTTCGAAGAGTTTATGGTTTTGAATCATTTCCATTAATTGAGGTAATTTTCTTAATTATGTTAAACTTTAATTATGTTTTAGTTATCTTCTTTATGTTTTAATTAATTATCTCCGTTAGTTAAAAAGTGATTATATTTTAGTTAAAATTTGGTTTATGTTTTAGTTATATCCATTATGTTTTAGGTCATTGTCTCCATTAGTTAAAATTTGATTTATGTTTTAGTTATATCCATTATGTTTTAGGTAATTGTCTCCATTAGTTAAAATTTGATTATGTTTTAGTTATCTCCATTATGTTTTAGTCAATTGTCTCCATTAATTAAAATTTGATTATGTTTTAGTTATCTCCATTATGTTTTAGTTAATTGTCTCCATTAATAAAAATTTGATTACATTTTAGTAAATTGTCGCCATTAGTTAAAATTTGATTATGTTTTAGTTATCTCCATTATGTTTTAGTTAATTGTCTCCATTAGTTAAAATTTGATTATATTTTAGTTAAAATTTGATTTATGTGTTAGTTAAACTCAAATAATTAAATAATTTGTTATTTTTGTTATATTAATTTGATTTAACAAAAATACTGATTTATGTATTTGTTGAAATTTGAGTTACATTTTATATTTGTTTTAAATATTGTTATATTTGTTAGAGTTGTGTTTTTATTTGAATTAAAAATTTAATTAGAATTTTGATTGAGTTAAATTTTCTAGTACTATATATTGAATTGTATTAAATTTTTAAGTTTTCATTTAGTTTATGGAATTAATATTTATGAATAAATATGCACACTTGTAGCATGTGCCTAATGATGTAGGCTATCTCGACTGTGGTGGAAATCTTTTGCGAGTGTTGATTTTAGTGGAGCATTTAGAGGTAAGTTTGGATATCTTGTTTTAATTTTATATATTTTTATAGTACAATACATTAGAAATGTTTAGAATTGGTGGAATTAGGAAGGAGGATGGGATGTTGGGAGAAGGGGTGGAGCCTTCTCATTTGTTACTGATTGGTTTTTAATTGCTTGCATAATGATGATGGACATAAGGGAGAGTGTTTATGTGTCATTATGAGTTTACTAATATTATTAATTATTTTCAATTAAAATGATGCTACTCATTATGTTTAGTCTTAATTTTTTGGCAATTTGGATATCTTATTTTAGGGAGGTGTTTGATACATATTATTATCTTTGTGATGACAAAGTAGTCCTTGGTGAAGAATTCTTGCTAGAGGAATCATGAAATGCATAAATGGAATAATACATGAATTTGAGGAATGATTTTGATATTTATATCCAAATCAAATTTCAAAGAGGATTGAGATTACATAATCTAACCCCCAAACCCACTACTTCAATGGCTATTAATGTCATCTATAGTATAGGCTTCGGATAAGCAATTATTTGCCGGTCCGCAAATATCATCTTCCATATAAAATAAGAGATTATCCTATATTAAAAGCCATAGTAAATGTTAATATCCCAAATCAAACATACCCAAAATAATTTGTTTACCCACTTTATTTGTTAGGTCATCCTTTAATAATAATAATAATAATAATAATAATAATAATAATAATAATAATAATACTATACTATACTATACTATACTATAAGCAATTACTTTCCAACAAACATACATTAATAAATTAGTTAATCAAATAATTTTA
Source organism: Jacaranda mimosifolia (assembly GCA_018894105.1). Taxonomy (NCBI): domain Eukaryota; kingdom Viridiplantae; phylum Streptophyta; class Magnoliopsida; order Lamiales; family Bignoniaceae; genus Jacaranda; species Jacaranda mimosifolia. The sequence continues at coordinate 6,067,469 of CM032123.1, forward strand.
TCAAAATCAAAATATTTATAATAAAATTACTTTTGCATCGTTCAAATTGAGATCGCTTTTAATGAATTTACTCTTTTACAAAATATTGATATTCATGCTGAACGTAGTTGGATGTATAATAGGCTCTTGCCAAATCAAAAATATTATACAAGAGAGTTTGTTGTTGGGTTGAAAATTTTTATTGATTATGTATTCGTCCAACCTCAATGTTTGAAAGATGGAGGAATAAGGTGTCCTTGTTCAAGATGTAAGAATCTGAAATTTTTGATACCTGATGAAGCATATGTACAGTTATTAAAATATGGGTTTTAGCCTAATTATTGGTATTGGACTGCATATGGGGAGACCGAACCTCTAGTTTTCAATGTATATAGAGGAGCTCCTAGTAATTCTCATTTTTGTGGTGATGCCGCGAATAATAGGTATGAAAACATGGTTATGATGCTATGAGAACTAGTTTTTATACTGAAATTAATCATGAAGAAGGCATTAATCCGAACAGAGAGGAACCCCCAAACATAGATGCTCAAGCCTTTTATGATATGTTGGCTACTGCCCAACGACCGTTGTGGTTAGGTTGTGAAACTCATTGTGCGTTGTCTATGACTCTACAAATGATGTGCTTAAAATCTTACTACAATATGTCTCAATGATGTTTTGATCGAATGGCAGAACTTATTAAATCTTCAAATCCTTTAGAAAACTATGTCTCGAATAACTTTTACCAAGCAAAGAAATTAATTTCAAAATTGGGGTTAAGTTCTATAAAGATCGTTTGTTGTATCAATGGTTGTATGTTGTTTTACACAATTGATGCCAGTTTGAATGAGTGTAAGTTTTGCAATCATCCCCGTTTTAAACTAACTGCAAGAGGTCATCAAACAGGAAATCGAATTCCTTACAAAAGGATGCATTACTTACCCCTAATTCCTCGGCTCAAAAGATTATATACATCTTTGAAATCAGCCGAGCATATGAGTTGGCACTTTGAAAACAAAAGAAGTTCTGGTATTTTATGTCATCCTTCTGATGGGTTTGCTTGGAAGCATTTCAATGAAACTCATTCGAATTTTGCATCTGAGCTAAGAAATGTTAGGCTTGGATTATGTGCAAATGGATTTAATCCCTTTAGTCAATCTGCTACACCATATTCATGTTGACCAATTATTGTAACTCCGTATAATTTGCCTCCCGAATTGTGCATGACAACTCCTTACATGTTCTTGACTTGTATAATACCTGGTCCACATAATCCTAAGAGCAAAATTGATATCTGTTTACAACCTTAATTGAGGAGTTGAAGTTGTTATGGGAAGATGGCACAGAAACTTATGACATTTCTAAAAAAATAGAACTTTCAATTGAGGGCAGCTCTCATGTGGAAGATCAATGATTTTCCTGCTTATGGTATGCTATCAGGTTGGATGACTGCAAAAAAATTAGCATGTCCAGTTTGTATGGAGCAAACTAAGGCATTTGGATTGAAGAATGGTGGAAAAGTGTCTTAGTTTGATTATCATCGTCAGTTCTTGCCTACAAATCATATGTTTAGGAGGAATAGAGATGCATTTTATAAAGGAATGATTGAACAATTGGAGGTACCTCCTAGATTGACCAGTCAACAAATATGGGAGCGGATTTGCAATGTTCCCAAAATTAATGACTTGTCAGTAACTTCTGGTAAATTACCTAGATATGGTGTATCACATAATTGGACGAAACAAAGTATATTTGGGAGTTGCCTTATTGGAAAGATAACTTGGTTTGCCATAATTTGGATGTTATGCATATCGAGAAGAATATCTTTGAAAGTGTGATTAACACCTTGATGGATGTCAAAGGTAAGATGAAGGACAATGAGAAGGCAAGACTTGACTTGGAGGAATATTGTAGGAGACCGGGGTTACATTTAAGAGTTTTACGGAATGGGAAATATGTCAAACCAAAAGCCTGTTTCTCCTTGAATGTTGATCAGAGGCGGGAGTTGTGTAATTGGCTAGAGGATCTTAAAATGCCGGATGGGTATGCTTCAAATTTGGCAAGATGTGTTGATAAAATAAAATTGAAATTATGTGGGTTGAAGAGTCATGATTGCCATTGTTTATGCAACAGTTGCTATCAAGTGCCTTTAGTTTGCTACCACAAAATGTGTGGAGGCCCTTAACTGAATTAAGCCAATTTTTTCGGGAATTGTGCACAACAAAATTATGTGAAGATAGTTTTTTGTAATTGGAAAAAAACATCCCAATTATCTTGTGTAAGTTGGAACGCACATTCCCACCAGGTTTGTTGATTCAATGGAGCACTTGACGGTACACCTACCGTATGAGGCACTTGTTTATAGGCCTGTACAGTATAGATGGATGTATCCTTTTGAGAAGTAAATAATCAATCGAATGTGTAAATACGATAAATATTCCATACATATTAAATATTTATAAATCTATGTTTTCATTTTTCATATTCTTACATGATTTAAAAGGCATGGTAAAAAATAGACCTAGAGTTGAGGGATCTATATGTGAAGCATATCTAGCCCAAGAATCAGCATATTTTTCATCGTATTGCTTCGAGTCTCACATTCAATCAAGGAGCACGAGAAGTAAATGAAATGAAAAAGAGGGGTATAATGATCAACAACCACGTACTATGTCAGTTTTTAATCAAACTGGACAGTCTGCTGGCAACTGTACTACTATATGGGTGAATATGCTGAGTTGAAAACTGCCTCATTGCAAGTTCTTTTAAAATGTGATGAAGTCGTGCCTTTTCTCGAGTAAGCTTTCCAATTCAATATAAATTTATTTTTAATTAATAAGCTTCAATTGAAAAAAAGAAAACTAATGTTCAAACTCAATATATTTTAGGATGTATAAAGCGACCCTTCGACTTATTTTCCCTTCCTCAGTGACCTTCAAGTGGAGCAATCTGTTGAGGATCATTTTGTAAATTGGTTCCAAAAATATGTAAGTATAAAAAAATTTCAAATAAATAATTCTCTTGGTTAACCAATAAAAACTATATTAATTATTTAATTCCTTGTTATTATTTATAGGTGCACACTCCAGAAAATATGGTACAAAATCAATATTTGAAGGATATAGTATGGGGTCCTATGAGACAAGTCAAGACATGGCGTCGTTTTTTTGTTAACGGATATGTATTTCATACAGATTCGTTGCCAAAGTATAAAAAGACGTGCAATTCTGGAATGTATCTCAAAGGTGAAAGATCATTAGATTTTATGGAAACTGAAGGAAATAATCCTACTAGAGTATCCAGGTGTACCTAAAAAGAAGGTTTTCCTCTTTAACTGTCATTGGTTTGATTCACTGTCTAACCGTGGAATCAAGATAAACAAAGATTATGATATCATTGAAATAAACGAAAATGAAAAATATGGAAAGTTTGACCCTTTTATCATTGCTCAACATGCATCTCAAGTGTATTATATTCCTTATCCTGGTGCTAAAAGAGATAAAGTCCATTGGTGGTTTGTGATTAAAATAAGACCAAGAAGTAGGGTGGATAAATGTCATACTATGGAGGTAGCTTTACAAGAACCACCTACCACAGTCAATGCAGTTGTTGATACCGATCCAACTGGTGACTTACTTGATATTAAGGGACCTTGTGAAGAAATAAATTTAGAAAACAATCAAGTGATAGGTGATGACGAAGAGGATGAGGATGAGGATGGGGATGATGATGACAGTGCATATGATGATGATGATGATGATTAGTTATTTTAATTTATTGTTACGTAATGTGAATTTATGTAAAAACTCATTGTTGATGTACTTTTATTGATTGCAATCTTTATGATTATTTCTACATTTATGATGATGATTTATTTAATATCATTTATCTATTATAATTTACATAATTAGTATTTGTTATAGATGTCAAGTAATAGAAAAGGAAAAAATAAGGTTGTTCCATCTAACACTGGATCGGAGCCATATATCCCTCCATACACTTATCCAGATGTTGTGTCGGGTAGCTCTCCACTAGATGCATCGCCTACTCCCTCATCTATCCCATCTACACCAGCATCCACAAATATTGGGAGTACAGAAGTTACTCAGAGGACATTTATTCAACGTCGAGGGAGAGAGTAATACTTTTTAATCTTTTTAATTATAGTAACTTCTAATGTTATATGTACTACTAAATTATATTTTATCTTTATAACACACGTTGTAAAAATATCTTTGTGAAACGGGTTCTCCGATAAGTTGTTATGTGCGCAAGAGATAAGCAATACTATTAAAAGGCACTTACAACAAGCTTGGAGATCATGGAAAAAAATTCCAGATGGAGTTATAACAATGTGGTTTGGGGAGTTTGAGGTAAGAATCATTTTAAATATCATAAATTTTTTTTTTTAATTAGATTTCAAAATGGAAAGAGTTCTCTAAATGTTTTAAATTCTTTTATGTGCCTTAGAAAAAATTTACCTGGTATAAACATGAGAGTGCACTGATCAGCAAAATATTTGAGCATCGTGGCTCGAAAATATTGAAAAATAAGTTACACCGAGCACGTCAATCCAACAAAAAGCCTATTTGGATAGGAGATAAAGTTTGGGATGGATTGCTTCAAGAATGGGGCAATGATGGATTCAAAAAAATAAGTGCTCAAAATAAAACGAATCGGGCATCAGACTGTGGTGATGTTGGATTTCCACTTCATCAGGGTGGTTGTATCTCACACCTATCACACAAAGATAAATTGATAATTTTTATAGAAGTATCAATATTTAATTTTAATTATAATTGATTTCTGATAAATGTGTTTGGATGTAGGAGAAAGAACTTAGACACCCACCTGGACTTGCAGAATCGTTTATGTATACATATTCTGCATTAAACGAAAAAGGTGAACGCATATGGATCAATGAAAGTTCACAGAATACTTATGTAAATAGTATGCTATATTTTTTACAAAGAAAGTTTAAATGTTATAAATTTTATGTTAGAAAGTTTAACGGTTATATATATGTTAATTTTTAATGTAGAAAGTTTAAATTTTTATATACATTGATAATTCTATGTGCTTTATGTATAGAATACGTTCAACAGTCGACTAGAAGAGTTCTCTAGTCAAAATTCAAATGATGATGTTAACAATTCTTCAATGCCCATGTCATCTCAACTTCAGGTGAAAGTTCTAAGTTATTAATTTATATTTGGTCTTATTTTCAAATTGAATTATTTTACTTGTATTAATTTATAATAATATTATTTATGTAGGTGTGGAAAGATACAGTAGGCGGATAGAAGAAGGGGCGGATTTATGGACTTAGAAGTGAGGCATCCTTTGTCTTGGGTCACTCATCTAGTGGACTTTCAAATAATCTGCCCTATGAAAGTGAAGTAGTGAAGAGATTGCAAGACGAAATGACGGTGGTGAAAGAACAATTGACAATGTATAGAGACAAAAATATAATGTTTAGACAAAAATTCATGGATATGGATGTGATAATGCGACAAATGCAGCAGCAGTAGAATATTCATACCCCATCACCATCCGTTCATCCTCATACATCACCATTTTGTCCACCTACAAATCTCTCCTCCATGGCACCAGACTCATATTTACATCGGCCAGAGGTATCTCATGCACTAGCCTTATCTAGATCTCTTAATGAACAACAAAGAAGAAGCATAGATGATGAAGATGATGATTGATTGACTTATGTTGAATATTTTAGGCATATACTGTATTAACTTGATTATACTTTGATAATTACATTTAATATTTTTATATTGTTGAATTTATAAATATTTTGTTTCTTTAATGTTATATTTGGATTTTATGAAAGATTTGTTGTTTTATTATTTGATGGCCATAAATATCGTTAAGTATGGTGGTGTTAGATTGTGAATATACTATTATTGATTACAGGTTTTTAATATTGAAAAAAACATTACAAAAAATAAAATAAAAAATTATTTTGCAACGAAAAAAATCTTCAAAATTGCGTTTTACGATGGAAAAATCCATCACAAAAAATCACCAAGAAATTCAACACTTGCGACGGACAAAAATCCGTCGCAAATTGGTAAATTTGCGACAGAAATTTCCGTTGCAAAAATGCCCTATTTGCGACGGATATTTCCGTCGCAAAAGTCGGATGGAAATTTCCATCATAGATTTGCGACAGAAATTTCCATCGCAAAATCCATTGCAAAAAAAATCCATCGCAAATTCCGTCGCAAGTTACTGCGATGGAGTATTTTGCGACGGATTTATTATGTTGCAAAATCCATCGCAAAACAACATTTTTTTAGTAGTGTAAAATTTCTACTTAGTTGATTAGGAAATTTTCTTTGAGAATTGGTACTCAAGTTTGATTATTAAGACAAGTATTTCAATTATCTTTCATTATGACGATTTATTTTTGAGATTATTTAAATAAATTTTTGGGAATCTGGTTTGATCTATTGGATATGAGGCTTAGTATCGTTGAGCCTTTGGGCTTAAGGGCTTGTCGTGTTATGTCCTGAATTTGGGGCATGACAAGCTCAAACTCGTGATTTTCGAGCTTGAGCTTAAAATTGAGCTAAATTTGAACACACACACATATATATATATATAGTGGCTCGAAGGCTCACAAGCTGACTTGTCAACTTAACTGTGTACACACACACACACACACACATATATATATATACAATGCATAAGTATTAAATAATATATAAAAAGAATACTTAAAAAAATATATCCCACATATTAAATAATTTTTAAACTATAATTTATTTATTCACTTATATATTGCTTACTAAAATAATAGTTAATAATTTATAAGATACTAATTTATAAATTGTAAAAGATAATGGCATCATGTGTTCGATGAAAAATAAAAATTCTTTTATTTAAATAATTTTACAAAAATATTTATAGGTTTATAATGTAAATATACCTTTGTGCGACGTGAGCTAGTTAATTAGGGCTAAATGCACATTACCCCCCTGTGTAATTCAAAATTGTCACAAAACCCCCTGCGTTAAAAATGGAGTTTGTTTGGTACCTCGTGTTTCAGAAAAATTGGCTAACTCGCCCCAGCAACACTATTTTGTGAGAAAAAAATGTGAAGAGACAGAATTGGCCTTTTGGGAAAAAAAATGTGCCATAGATCCTCATTTGGCTTATTTTAAATTATATACTCAATAGTATTAAAATAATAAATATATCTAAAATAATTTAATTAATTTTTTAAAATTAAAAATAAATTAAAAATTAAAAGCCCTAAACCTTAAAATTGTTTTACAGAAACCTAACAAAACATATCCTCATTTTCTCTTCAAAACTTTTATTTTTCAAAATATACATACATATATTATATATAGACATCATATATATTTTGTTATTATTCTAACAATAAAAAAATTACTCAATCCATTTTCATCCCAAAACTCAACAAAAAATTATTAATTTGATTGAATGCTATAGTAAAAAATGTCTCCCCCCAAAATATAAACAAACATACCAAAATACAACTTTCATATTCTCCAACAATTTATTCTCCCAAAACATATAATAAACACATAATAAAATCACACAAAAAATATAACCAAACATTCCCATAGATTTTTAAGTTTTTTAATTATTAATTTATTTTAACGTTTTACTTAAAAATATTAAATTTATAAATAGGTCTAAAATAATTTAATTCAATTTAAATAAATTTATCTATTAATTTAAATAATAATAATTATTTCTATAAAAAGAATATATATACATATATATAATTACACTACCCTCTTTCTCTCTCCCCCCCTCCCCAACCAAACACCTACCCCCGACATAGCTGCCAGCCAGCCACCGCCGTCGAGGCAACCGTTCAAGCCAGCCGTTCCCCCCAAACCACCCTCAAGTCTACCATGGCTGCTGCGGCCATGGCAGCAGGGGGCGAGTTGTGGAGGGGGTAGGGGTTGGTCGTTGGGGTGGTATATATACATATTTATATTTATATTATATATATGTATTTAATTATATAATATATTATTTATTATACATATTTATATTTATATATTATATATACATATTGTATGGGAAAAATACGCATAAGCCCCTGTGAAATTCAAAATTACCACGAAACTCCCTCTGTAAACTTTAGATTAAAAAAGGGCCAACTAGACCCCGAAGGGCATTATAGACAATTCACAGCCAAAATTGCTATCCTACATACAATAATACACATAATCCCCTGTGAATTCAAAATTAAAAAAAAAAAAAAAAAAAAAGGCCAACTAGACCCCAGAGGGCATTATAGACAATTCACAACAAAAATTTGTATCCTACATGTAGCCACAGCGCGTGAGCCCATCTGGGGGTATGGTGGCAATTTTGATAAAACATAGGGTATTAATCAAACTCCATTTTTTACACAAAGGTTTTGTGGCAATTTCGAATTTCACAAGGGGTTATGCGTATTTTCCACGAGCTAGTTATATTAGGAACTTGCTGTGTCGTGTTCGTTCTCGTTACACATGTAATGTATTATCTATTTATTATGAGATTGTATATTATACATGATTGATGCATATTTTTCAAATTTAATACTTCAAGTACGGAATAATAATTTATCATTATCTTAAAAATTCCATTTTTATATTTTAATGTTCAAATTTCAAAAGTCAAAACAATAACTTACTTAAAATTTATAAAAATTAATAATATTTAGTAAAGTTATTCATTATTTTTCTTATATTTAGTAATATTAGCTCAATGTGGATATATAGAAGCAATATCAATATTATTAATATTTTATATTTTAATTCCAAATTTATATTATTATTTTCACCTTATGATATGATATATACAATTTGACTTAATAATGCATGATTTTTAAATTTAATTATCCAACTTAAAATTCATCATATACTTATAAATTCATTTTATATTCTTAGATATAAAAAATATGCATTATATTTTAGTGTAAAGCTCAAGTTTGAGGTCGAACTCGATTGTGGCTCTATGCCTAATGAGCTTATCGAGCTCAAGCTCAAACTCGATATTCATCAACGAGCTTAAATTTAAGCCTAAAATTAGAAGCTCCATAAGATCAAGCACACGTATTTTATAGATGAGCTGAGCTTGAGTCTGAAATTTTTTTAAAATTTGAAATTTTTGTCAAACTCAACTCGAGCTCGACTCGATTGCAGTCCTAGACAAAACAAAAGGATGATCCTATCAAAGGAGGGCCTACCTCCTCCTCCCTATACTGGGTATCCATCCTAACATAACCACTAAATTGATTTTATAATTTTGAAAATAATCAAATACTAAAGAGGGTATTTCTTAAAAAGAAATTATAATGACCTTCAAAATATGAGATCATTGTAGTATTCATGAAGAATCAATTGCTTGCGTACTGCTTGTTTTCGCTTTCAAAAAACTCTAACTTACAAGAAAAATATATATGTTGTATTTATTTGGTACTTGAAGTTGGCCGAGTACCAGAACTAATAGTTTATCTAAAATCCATTCGCATCCAAGACATTAAAATTCAATATATCACCCCATAACTTATTTATAAACTCAAAATACACTCCAAACAAAATAAATTTAAATTTTACTCAAATTCATTATGAACCCTGCGTGCTTATGAAGGCAATACTTTAGTTCTCTTTAGTTGCACATTCTCACAACTGTCCTAGCTAATACCAGCTGGAGTATATATATAAGCATCAATCTATTCCACTACATTTATTCCAGTTGTATCTATATACATCTATTCCAAATTTGACTTGGAAGTACGCCAGTATCAGGCTGTGCTTGCTTGTGAGAATTTCTCACAAGCAAGCCCTCAAAAACAAAGAAATTCTTTCAAGTGTGTGATTGCTTGTGAAAAAAATTTCCACCTCACAGAATTTCTCTCAAAAAATCCTCCTCTCCTATTTGAAAATTTTTCCCTCCTCACAAAAAATTCTTACAAACAATCTCTCACCTATCACATCAACTATAATCATTATACTTTACCTCACAAACAATTACTCTCTCATAACATATAATTATATTTACACATAATATTTTTATATTAAATAATTTTTTTCATAATATAATTATTTACATACACATATATATATATATTAACATTTAAATGAAATTTTATCATAATATGTAGTTATAATTACACATAATATTTTTATATTAAAATATTATTATTTTCTTAAGATAGTTATTTTGATGCATTTTCATAGTATGTAATTATATCTATATGTAATATTTAATATTTAAATAGAATTATTTTTGTAATAAATAATTATAGTTACAAGTAATATTTTTATATTTAAATAGAATTATTTTGATAATATAATTATTCACACATTTTTAATATTTTATAATATTATTTTCATAATATATAATTATATTTACACATAAAAAATTACATTTATATTTTAATATTTACATAAAACTATTTTTCTAATACATAATTATATTTTCACATAATGTTTTATTATATAAACAAAATTGTTTTCATAATACACAATTATATTTACACATAAAATTTTAATATATTTAAATAAAATTATTATCATATTATATAATTATATTTACACGTTATATAGTATTATTTAAATAAAATTTATATCATATTATATAATTATATCTAACATTTATATATTATATGTAACAACCCAGGAATTTTTATGATTTCATTTATATGTGTATCATTAATATTTGAAATTATTGAATTTATTTATTAATTATTTTACAATTTTGTGGTTAAAAGTATAATTTTATATACTCAATTGCATGACTTAAGTTTCCTAGGGACTAAATTGCAAAATGCAAAAATTGAATTTGATAAAAATGGGCAGCAGCGTTTTCTTCTTCCTTCTCTACTTTTCTTTTCTTTTTCTTCTTTCTCCTTCCTCCCGCGGCCAACCCAACCACCACCGGAGAACCATTCTTCACCAAACCAACCACCCAAACCCACTCCTCTCACCTCCAAGACTTTACCTGCACCACCACACGCGGCGGTAGACCACCGGAGTTAAGCGACGGAGAACGGCCGAAACTCCCCTCATGGTGAGCAACTGGGTTTCCAATTTTTCAGCATCAAATGGAGCAAATAAGGGGTGGTTTAGCTAGTTATCGACGAGGTGAACACGGTGGTAACATTGCATGGCGGAGATATGCAGCGGAGACGATGAAAACTGGCGGCGGAGCTTCAAACCGTGAAGACTTCAGGGTGGATTTTAAGGGGATTTCTGGCGACTAAATTGAAAACCAAGGGTACCGTTGGAAAGATCTCGGCAAGAGGATTCTTTGGGAGGCGCCATCTCATTTTCCAGCGACGGTGGACAGCGGCGACCGGTGGCGGTGACAGGGTAGAATCTTCGCCTCATCGCGGTGGTCACATGCACGTGGTCTAATCGTGAAGATTTTCCTTCGTTAGTGAGATATTGGTATATAATGCTATTTTCATGTATGTATTTGCATGTATACGTTTAGACGTTCTGATCTTCGTAAAACTATGTATTTTCATATATTATGATGGTCTTGGTCGATCAGAACACTCATGCATTAGATTAAAACACCTTTGATCGATTAAATAGGCCTAGTAAATCCATAATGGTATTATTTCATGTAACTATAGGTTATATAGCATGCTAAGTGTAGAAAACCCTCATTTTTATGTCATCGAGATTAATCGACAAAAATTTGGATGTTTACGGACAACTGGATTATTATGATTAATATTGAAGATCGATATGTCCTATATATATAAGCGAACCCGTATAAATCTATATCTGATATTAATAGTATGTTCAGGGCAGTAGTATCGAAACAAACCTTTACCAGCGTATCAATAGGATAATCATTTAGACTTAGGGTTACTGTTGATATGATTCTAAGTGTTAGTGATCGTTAGGATTGAACATGGATTTTAATATAAGGTTACCTTTTGAATAGGCGACGGAGGATTTGACCCTGAGGATCAGTAGAGTCTGACTGCACTGATTGACTAATTAAAATGAGGATCTACCGCTTTGGTACTTGTTTGAGTAAAGCAATGTTATTGTTGATTCCTGAACCCTGTGTGGCTCTATTGATTCTTGATTCTTGATTATCGTTATTGTTGTTATATGAACCCTGGGAGGTTCTCTTGTCTTGAATCTTGTTATAGTTATTGTTGTTATCTGAACCCTGTGAGGTTCTCTTGTCCTAATTCTTGTTATCGTTTATTGTTGCTATCTGAACCTTGTGAGGTTCTATAGATTCTTGATTCTCGTTATCGTTATTATTGCTATCTGAACCTGTGAGGTTCTATTGTCTTGATTCTTGTTATTTGAACCCTGTGAGGTTCTATTATCTTGATTTTGGTTATCTAAATCCTGTGAGGTTCTATTATCTTGATTCTCATTATTGTTATTGTTGCTATCTGAACCTGTGAGGTTCTATTGTCTTGATTCTTGTTATCTGAACCTTGTGATGATTCGCTAATCTGGCAAACCTTTGGACCTATCATCTCTTTGATAAACCCCTGTAAGGGTTGGTGTTGCTTTGTTTATCGTACTCTATTGATTATTGTTACCTTTGTGAGGATCTACCGCTTTGGTACTTGTTTGAGTAAAGCAATGTGATTGTTGATTCTGAACCCTATGTGGTTCTATTGTCTTGATTTTTGTTATCGTTATTGTTGTTATCTGAACCCTGAGTGGTTCTATTGTCTTGATTCTTGATATCGTTATTGTTGTTATCTGAACCCTGTGTGGTTCTATTGTCTCCTGATATCATTATTGTTATTATCTGAACCCTGTGTAGTTCTATTGTCTTGATTCCTGATATCGTTATTGTTGTTATCTGAACCCTGTGTGGTTCTATTATCTTGAATCCTATTATCGAAATTGTTGGTTTTTGGACCCTGTAAGGTACTATTGTCTGGCTACTGATATTGTTATCGTTAATCATTGAACCCTTGAATGTTACTCACTGATTAAGTTAATCAATTGATTACTACTCTCGCCTTGAACATTTCCTTGTTTCATATGTTATTGATCAAAGTGAACCTGTACTTGGTCTTGTGATCTGCCATGTTGACAACTGATTGATTGAACTACCGAATTGAAAGATATGTGTACAGGAGAACTATCGAGTCGAGGGCCTTGCCAAGCTGTTATGCTTGAGCTATTGTGATTGCCAAGCTATCATGCTTGAGCTAATGTGATTGACAAGCTGTTATGCTTGAGCTACTGTGATTGCCGAGCTATCATGCTCGAGCTATTGAACTGAACAGTTATTGAACTGTTATGGAGGCACAAGGATGTTCTGATATGCATGTTTTGTTCAGTCCATTGACTTGCATATGTGTGGGGTTTGCTATTCTTGTAATTCTATTCTACTCATGGAGCAATAAGGCTGGAGTGGTATCCCAGTCTAGATCGAACTGTTGTTCCGGGCAAATGAGCCACTTTTATGCCTCCCGACTGTGATCGGTTGAGATGCCCCTAAACCTCCCAAGTAGGATTGGTTGAGATGATCCCTCCCGACTGTGATCGGATGAGATGCCCCTAAACCTCCCGAGCAGGATTTGGTTGAGATGATCCCTCCCGACTGTGATTGGTTGAGATGTCCCTAAACCTCCCAAACAAGATCGGTTGAGATGAACAGGCCGTAAAGCCGACGGTCACAGTTTCTGATCTAGCAATTGTTATTAACCATGTTCTTGATGTTCCTTCTTGCTGTGACTCATCATTCTTATACTGAGAAATCATTGATCATTATTTGTGTACCTTATATTTTTCGACTGGTTATGTATTGCTTACACTATCCTCACTGAGTCTTTATGACTCACCCTCGTATTTTCTTCATCTTTACTCAGACAGGTATGAGACAGGAGATTTTGAGGACTGATGAACCGAGTAGAGATGTTTATTTTGGAGCTTGTTTTATATAAGTATGATTTACTAAGTTTGGGATGTTTTTAAGAGATGTTGTAATATGTCATGAATACTGTTATACTTATGGATGTAAATTCTGAATCTTGGTATTAGTAGCAACCTTTTGGCTCGGATGCTGTTAAACCTGTTATGATGGTATTTTAAGCACTCTGATATTGCTTCCGCATTTTGGTTAAGTTTACTATAAGTTTATATTCTTGCTAATGTTATATTGGGAAATTGTGAAAATTTTTATGAGTTTGAATTAACGTCTCAGTTTAGGTGTTATCCCGAGAGGGGGCGCTACATTATATATTATAAATAATAATACGAATATATTAAATTTCATTTTTATAAAGAAATAAGAACTATTGTTTGACTATTTAAAAAATAATAGTATTTTAAATATAGTTAAGGAATTTATAGTACACATTTAATATTTAATATATGATTAAAAATTTTATATATATTTCACGAATACGCATAAAGAATATATATTTAATATGTATCTATATTTTAATAAATAAATAATGACATGTTAATGGATAAATTATAGTATAATTTTAAAACAAATATTTAACGAATATGTAGTATATGTTTAATATTTAATATAGTTAATTAATTTGTCCATTATATGTAATATTTAATATATGTTGTGATATTTAATATATATTTAATCAATATACATAAAGAATTTATTTTTAATATATAATAATAAATAATTAATTAATGTTTAACAGAAAATATAGGAATATATTAAATATATTTAACGAATATTTAGTATATATGCGATATTTACATTATTATTAAATACTTAATATATGTTTATCGAATATACATGAATATATTATATTTATATTCAATATATAAATTATTAAATTATCACAAAAAATTTACAAGTTTTAATCAAATAAAATAATAAATTTATTTAATATTAAATTTCATTATAATATACAGAATATTTTAGATAATAATAAATTAATATTAATTTATTCTACAATATTGTATATATAAAAAATATATAAATTTGCTTACATAAAAAAACTCATAACCAATCACCATCTCTTAAAATTTTCTCATAAAAATTCTCATAATCAATTACCACTTCACAAATTTCACTCAAAAAAATCTCACAACTTTTTTCTCACAAAAATTCTCACAAACAATCACCACTTCATTTTCTTTCACATGTTACATCAACTGTAATCATTATACTTTACCTCATAAAAAAAATTTCTACCTCACAAACAAAAAAATTTCACTATTTCCTCTAAGAAATGAGAAATGGAAACACAAGCAATCACACCCTCAGTCTCTTTCTCTTTTTTCTTAAATTTTCAAGTTCTAAGCTTCAGAAGTTCCTGTCGATTTGATTTCTATGCTTCGTTTCATGCGTAGTTAAATTATGTTTCCGTGTTTGGCATGATTTTATGTGTTCTTGTGTTGTCTGAATTGATTGGAGTTGAGAGCACATATAAATGTTCGCTATCTACTTTGGATTTGTGGAGAATTTGATTCCTATTAGTTGATAGTTGTTACATTCACATATCGGTGAAGTAATTAAGCAGTGGTCTCTATATATAACATTGAATAATCCTTACCTCATGAACTAGTTTTTGGGATGAATTAAGTCTAAAGCTCATTCTTTAATATGGTATCATAATCACCTATTCTTGATGTCGGACTACCCAGTATTGTTGGGCCACCCTTTTCATATTATTTCACGCTCTAAATGTTCATTTACGGGCGTGCGCAGGGTGTATTAGGGCCCGTTTGATTTTATTTTCAGTTCTAATTTTTATTTCCATCATTTTCAAAATGTTGGAAAGTAGTTAGTGGAAATGGATTAAAAATGAGTTTATATTTGGATTGATTGTTGGAAAAATAATGATTATATTGGTTTTAATTGATTGTAAGTGGATAGAGATAAAAATAATGGAATAGAGAAAGAAGATATATAGGTTATTGGGGAATATATTTTGAAAATGAAAATGAAAATGATGTTGGGTAAAAATGTGTAAAAAATTATGTGTTTTGTTTTTGAAATACTAGAAAATGTGAAAATGGGGCTTGAAAATGTAACCAAATCGACCCAAATGCCCACATGGGTGAATTAAATAAATAGTGATCTCCACATATGGCATTGGACAACTCTCAATTCTTGAAGAGTTAGATATAGGGTCCATTCTTTAACAATAATCATGTCCTTCTTCTTCTGCCTTTTAATTTTATTTTTTTTTTCCTTTTTCCTAATTTTTTGAATTCTTGGTATCATGCAGTCATTAGGATAATGAATCACTACGGGATCTACAAATAACTCTAGGGAGTTCGGTGCAGTATTGCTTCAAAAAATCTTGATACCCTATTTTACGAAGCAATTTATATCATAAAAACTTCCTAAAAAACAACAGTAAATTTTCTTGCAATAAAGTCTCGTCTTAGGTTCTTGAACACTTTTTTAATTTACGATATGTACTAATTCAAATTTACGTTGTCCTATGTCTGCAATCACACACACTTCAAATAACTAAGTAGACAGAACAAATTCTTCTACTTATTGCTTCATCAACAGGAGTTAATTACTCATACATCTAAGGCACATCAGAAGTGAGCTATTCTATGTAGCCAAAGTGACAGTACCTGGGAATCCTTAAAACGTACTTCCCAATCAACACTTAACAAGCATCAGAAGACACTAAAAACTAGTATTAGACACAATACATTGACAAACTTCCAAACGAATAAATTAGATTTTTCATTCATTATATATGATGAAAAGCAATGAGAAGTATCACCAGGGTAGCTGCTGCTGTATTTTTTTTATTCTGCTGCTACGTTTCTATTGTAACTGATAGTTAGTTTTCTTATTATTTGTTAGATAGTGCTTTACAGATGTCATATTCTTATTTATAATCTCTCCCACTAACTTTACGTATATATATATATATATATATGTGTGTGTGTGTGTGTGTAGCCATGCACTCAAATTAATACATATACAATTTTCCCTTCACCATTTCTCTCTAGTCACATTCGCAATATGGTATCAGTGACCCTTTAAACACTCCCTCCGCCACAAATTCATCGTGGCCCCCATAACTGCCATTAATATTCTTCAAAATCCTTCCAATCCCTATTATCTTCATTCTAATGAAAACCCAGCATTGGTTCTGGTTTTTGCACCTCTCACTGGCTCAAATTGTCATTCATGGTCTCGTGCCATGCGTATAGCTCTTCTATCCAAGAACAAACTCCAATTTATGGATGCAACAATTCAACCACCACCTCTTACTGATCCTTGTATGCTCTTTGGGAACGCTGCAATCCCATGGTTCTCTCAAGCACTCGTTCCTTGTCTCCCTCTATTGCTCAAAGCATTTTATAGATGGATAAGTCTTCCAAGGTTTGGAATGATCTTTGAGACAGATGCTCTCAAGAGGATACATCGTATTGCTGAATTGCAGTTAGAAATTTTTTCCTTCAAGCAAGGAGAACTCCCTGTTAATAATTACTTCACTCAATTGAAAACTCTGCGGGAGGAACTCACAAACTTTTGGCCCCTACCGAACTGCTCATGCGTTGTTCGTGCTCTTGTGGGGCTCTTTTGCTCATGAAGACTTACCAACAAAATGACTATGTAATTCGTCTCTTGAAGGGCCTGAATGATAAATTTTCTACTGTCAATCTCACACCATGTTAATGGAGCCACTCACGTCCATTAATAAAGTATTCTCCTTGGCTCTTCAACAAGAGCGCCAAATTCCACCTAGGGTTGAACAACAAATTTTTGCCAACAAAATCACCACTACTTCAGGTCCTCATGACAGTCAGAATCCCAACACTCGGAGTGCTAATGCCAAAGGTTCTTCTAGTAAAAATTCTTCCTCCACAAAATTTTGTACTCATTGTGGTAAGCATCGCCATACCTTTGAGACATGTTATAGACTACATGGCTTTCCTCCTAGGTTCAAGTTCCATTCCTCCAACTCTTCTACTAACAATACTTTTGTTCCTGCTACCTCGCCATAGTCTGACTCTTCTCAGCGCAATCATGATGTGTCTACTATCTCTTTTACTCAAGAGCGATATAACCAACTGCTAGCCCTCATTCTGCCGCCTTCTCCATATCATTACAACCAAGTAACATCTCAACCTATTGTACCTTTTTCCCATCTATTTCCATCTCTTATTCTAAGTGATGCTTACTCTCTTTCTTGCTCATCAAAGTCTCCTCATTAGATATTAGACACTGGTACCATGGACCATATTTGTTATTCTGTATCTATATTTTCTACTTATACTCGTATTCATCCCGTTCTTGTTTGCCTCCCAAATGGCACCAAACTAGAAACATACTACTCAGGTACCATCCATTTTTTATCTTAACTAATGTTCTCTATATCAGCCAATTTACCTTCAATCTTATTTCTATTACAAAATTAACCTCTCTTTTACATTGTTCTGTAACCTTTCAAAATTTTCATTGCTTCATTCAAGACCTACGTACCAACAGAATGATTGGTTTAGCTAAGGTGCAAGAGGGGTTATATGCTTTGATCAAACCTGCCATTCCATCCGATAGCCCCTCTCTTGCTCTTAATCTGGCTACATCTTTTCACCTTTGGCACTATAGACTTGGTCACTTGTCTTCTTCTCTTATCAATGAATTACATAAATCACATCCCTTCATTTCATGTAATAATGATCATAATCCATGTGATGTACGTCACTATGCCAAGCAAAGAAAACTTCTATTTTCTTTAAGCAAATCCCAATCTCACAAAATATTTGAGTTGATTCATATTGATATTTGGGATCCCTTCTCAATTCCCTCTATTCGTGGTCACAAATATTTTTTGACTATAGTTGATGACTTTAGTAGATATACTTGGACCATCCTAATAAAGTAAAAATCTAAAACCAATCAACATCTTCAACATTTGATTGCTATGATTGAAACTCAATTTGAAACCAAGCTTAAAACTGTGTGCTCTGATAATGGTCTTGAACTTTCAATGTGCTCCTATCATTCTAAAGGAATAATACATCAAACATGTATAGAGACACCTGAACAAAACGGCATTTCTGAATGCAAGCACCAACATATTCTTAATGTTGCTCATGCTCTTCTTTTTCAAGCCATTCTCCCCAAAACTCTACGATCCTATGCCATTCTCCATTCAATTCATCTCATTAATTGAACTCCCACAACTTTACTTCACCATAAATCCCTCTTTGAAGTCCTTTACAATAAATCACCTTATTACTCACACTTACGAGTCTTCGGATCTCTATGCTATGCTTTCACTATCTCGACACAACGATCTAAATTTGATCACCGTGCCAAGAAGTGCGTCTTTCTTGGTTTCAAACCAGGCATAAAAGGGTATGTGCTCATGGATCTCCATTCTCAATATTTCTGTTTCTCGTAATGTCCACTTCTTTGAACATATCTTCCCTCTTTCTTCTCCAATTGCAGTCTCCATTCCTTCCTCAATCCCCCAATCGGCTGGATATGAATTATCCTGATCTAACTAATAATCTTGATCATCCCATATCTAGTAACACTACACAATGTTTAGCAGTAATTCAAAAATCCACTAGAAAATGCACCCCTCCTCCATATTTGCTAGATTATCATTACAATCTCTTTGCTTTCGGAGCTCAAGACCGATCATCCAAAGATATCCCTTATCCTTTATCTTTTGTTATTTCTTATGCTAATCTTTCTTCTAACCATTGCAAATATATAATTGCCATCTCATCATCTTTTGAACCAAAAACATACAACCAGGCTATTAAGCATGCAGAATGGAGGCAAGCCATGCAAGCCAAAATCATTGTTCTTGAGCAAAATAACACTTGGACTCTTACTGACTTGCCATCCGAAAAGAGTACATTAGGCTGCAAATAAGTATTTTGCATTAAGTATAATGCTGATGGAAGTATTGAACATTACAAAGCCCGTCTTGTGGCGAAAGGGTATAACCAAACCTAAAGCACCGATTATTTTAATGCCTTTTCACCTGTAGCCAAGATAACCGCAATCAGGTTGTTACTAGCTCTTGCATCTATTAACAAATGGCATCTGCAGCAATTTGACTTCAACAACGCCTTTTTACATGGCAATCTTGATGAAGAAGTAGACATGTCTTTGCCGCCGAGGTCTCAATCTTCTATTCTGAATTAAGTTTAGCGATTATGAGAATCCCTTTATGGTATCAAACAGGCTAGCTGGCAATGGTTTTCCAAGCTATCTTCCTCTTTGCTGTCTCTTGGTTATACTCAGTCAAAGTCAGATTATTCTCTTTTTGTCAAGGCTCACTCATCCTCCTTTACGGCTATTCTTGTATATGTTGATGATCTCATCCTCGCAAGCAATGATATTCAAGAAATTACTAGCATTAAGGCACACCTTGATCACGCCTTTAAAATTAAAGGCCTAGGGGATCTTAAGTATTTCTTGGGCTTGGAAATTGCTTGTACATCACAGGAAATCTCCATTTCTCAGTGCAAGTATGCCCTCAAAATCCTTTCCAACACCGGTTACCTTGCTTTGAAGCCCTCTGCCACCCTATAGATCCCACTATTAAACTTCGTAAAGATCGTGGTGAACATTTATCTGATATTGTTGCATATCATCATCTTATTGGGCGCCTCCTCTACCTTTGCACAATGCGGCCAGATATTTCCTTTGTTGTACACCACCTCAATCAATTTTTATCAGCCCCGAATTCTATTCACTTGCAAGCAGCTTACCATATTTTGAGATACATCAAGTCTGCTCCCAGAAAGGGTCTCTTTTTCCCTTCCAATTCCACACTACATCTCAAGGCATTCAGCAACTCGGACTAGGCAAGATACTAGACAATCTGTGATTGGTTTTTGTGCTTTCCTTGGTAATTCCTTGATCAGCTGGAAATCAAAAAAGCAAACCACTGTTTCTTAATCATGATATGAGGCTGAGTATCATGCATTTGTAGCCACCACCTGTGAACTACAATAGATCTCTTATCTTTGACATGATTTTCACATACCTAAGTACAAATCTGCTATCATCTATTGCGACAATAGCTCAGCTCTCCACATCGCTGCCAACCCTACTTTTCACGAACACACAAAGCATATTGAACTTGATTGCCATATGGTTCAAGAGAAATTTCAGAATAGCTTCCTTCGTCTCCTTCCTATTAAATTTGTTGATTAGTTGACCGACATTTTTACAAAACCTTTATTTGTTGGTCCCTTTCAAACATTAACCATCAAGCTGGGCGTACTTGATATACACTCTCTAACTTGCAGGGTGGTATCACCAAGGTAGCTGCTCCTGCATTTTTTTTTATTCTGCTGTTACATTTCTGTTGTAACTGATATTTAGTTTTCTTACTGTTTGTTAGATTTGTTAGATAGTGATTTACAAGTGTGAAATTCTTGTTTATAATCCCTCCTACTAACTTTATGTATATATGTGTAGCCATGCGCTCAAATTAATACATATACAATTTTTTCTTCACCATTTCTCTCTGTAGTCACATTTTCAATAAGAAGTCCATGTAATAAAGTTGTGGAGAAAAGATTTCCCCAACGCCAAAAAGCAGCTTCAATAGAGCATCCAAGCTACCAAACCCTACAACCTACTACACTAATTAAGATGGCTATATATGAATCTTCGCATTTGTAGTTAGATAAAACCTATGTTCCTACATGTTTAGAACTATAGCTTTTTAGTATTAAAAAATAAAAAAAAAGTCCTTTTTTTTTCTTTTTTTTCTTTTTTTTCTTGTGGGGGGGAGGGTTGATGAAAAAATTAATGATATTAATCACAAAACATATCATCAGATAAACAACTAAAGGGGATAGGACCATCCCATAAAGAAGACGTTGTCCTATCCAATAAATTTCTGAGTTCCATAATACCATCTCCAAGTCCCAAGGAAGATTAGAATTCCTAACTATGATAACCCTGATTGCCATAAGAGCATTTGCTTCCATGATGGCTCCATGCCATTTTACAGTCTTACAAGTAGATCTTCTAATTTGATAGACATCTTCTGATTTGGATCTAACTTCCTTCATTATGGATGGCTATACACAAACTTCCTTCATTATGGTTGTTTATACACAAATTTTCTAATAAGCAATGATAGGCTCCCTCCTCCCTATAGAGAACCCAAGTTTTTGTGACAGCTAAGTTTCAATCACAAATTTTCGTCACAATTTCTGGTTATATAGTAGTGTTGAAAGGATCCGGTAAAATATTGTGGGTAACTAAAAATATCACAACTCGCAGGAATCAACAAGAAGAACCTATCAGAAAAATCAATAGTATATGGATAGCGAATGTTCTAGATACATGGTAGGAGATAAATCAATCTTCCAAAAAACAGAGGATTTCAATGGAGGAGACGTATTTTTTGCTGTAAATACCAAAGGTAAAATAGTTGGAAAAGACAATATTGAACTTCCATTGAAAATGTATGACTGATTAAAGTACTAAAACACAATTAGTTGAGTATTAGCCAACTTTGCAACAGTGACTATCAGGTGAAATTTTAACTGTCAAAATATGTGGAACTATGGGTACAAATGGATATTTAGCAGATCGGATATATTATTTCTATATTCGTATCCGTTTAGCTTTTTGAATATTTAGATACGGATACTGATCTATCGGATATTAAAAATGATATTCAAATTCATATCCATCGGATATCGATCGGATTCAGATATATCCATATTCGATTATAATTATTCAGATTTATTCATATTTTATTAAACTTATTCGTATTCGAATTATTTTTTTATATTCATATTTGATGATGATTATTTAGATATCTATTTACAGATATCTAAATACGCGAATTTATGAATCTATAACAAATACATATTTATAATGTCATTAAAAAGAAAGCAATCAAACAAATTGTATAATTTTTAATTAATAATTAATTTTATAATTGATTATTAGTACTTATTAACAATAATAATGGTATTGGAGTATATTAATTATAAAATCAACCAACAATAATTATATTGATTAACTCTATTCTTCAATTTTTTTTCTCTACATTGCAATAATTTTTTAAATTTATTATTTTTTCTTGCCAACTCTTCAATAATAATTTATATATACATATATGGATTATGAGATTTTTATTAAAAAATATAAATAATATATTATTTAATAAATATATATTCGAAGCAGATATTAAACGGATCGGATACACATTTACCATATTCGTATTCATTTTATAATCGAATATGTATTAATCGAATACAGATAATATCCGCTTTAAATGAATGCGAATAAGTTTTGTATAAATAGTTACGAATGCGAACGGTAAACAAATTTTTGAATATCCATTTACAGCTCTATGTGGAACACAAGATAATAAAATTACAAATTATAAATAAAATTGGAAATTAAATTTACAGATGGATTAGATATAGAATTAGAGATGCTAATTAATGAGTTTAAAGAGAGGAAAGAGACGGAAATAGAAACATAATCAGAGATGGATTATTGAAAAATAAATTAAAGTCAGAGATGGATTTTGAGACGAAATCAGAGATGGATTATTATCCCGTATTTACAAATTAGAGACGGATTCAAAGACGAAACGCATACGCTATTAGAGACAGATTTTAGCACATGATTTTAGAAATTAAAGATGTATTTAGATATTGATTTAACCCATCTCCAAATTCAAAGACGGAAATTCATCCGTCTGCTAATTTTGAGACGGGGCTTTCAGCCATAGGTTTAGAGACCGAAAAATTCTTGTAGTGAACACAAGATGATAAAATCATCTTCACATAAGTTAGGAATAGGAATATTTATTGATAAAATTTTCTCTATTCAGTGTAATTATCTTACAAGGTCAATTACAAAGGAAGTTCATAATCTCATAATCTTTATAAATTAAAGTGGATTTATTCTCACTTCCATTTTACATATAAAATAAAATATTTCAGAGTTTGACAGGAGCAACCTTAAGGGGAACGGCCTTTTGCAATGAAAAATTAAACTTTCCATTCATGTTCATTTCTTTCGGCTTAATTCCCCCTTCAAGTTTCCAATCAAAGTTGTGAATTAGGGAAGCCACCACGAGGTGCACCATGTGATAACTCAACGGCAATCCTTGACATGTTCTTTTCCCTGGTCCAAAAGGAATGAGCTCAAAAGCTTGGCCTCTGATGTCTATTTTGCTGTCTAAAAATCTTTCAGGCTCAAAAGCATTATGATTTGACCATATGCCAGAATCTCTGCCAATTGAACATACATTAATCAATATCTGTGAATTTTGGGGTACCATGTAGCCTTAATTTCTGTAGTAACCTCAGCCTTGTGAGGTACTAGTAAAGGACCCGCTGGGTGGAGCCTCAAAGTTCCTTTGAACACTGCCTGTAAGTATGGCAACCTGGATATGTCTGATTCTTCAACTTGTCCCTTTTGGCCAATGACAGTTTGAACCTCGTTTCTTGCTTTTGTCACCTTCTTAGGATTGTGGATTAATTCAGCCATGGCCCATTCTACTGTGGATGCAGTTGTGTCTATTCCTGCAACAAATAAATCCTAACATAAAGCACACTTGTGTTTCAATCTCAGTTTTTCAAGAAACATGAAGCACAGGACTTTAATTTTATGATGTATATACACTGTACTTATGCAAGTTATTATTTCATCCAATAATGCGTATCTTGTATGGTAAAATCCTCAAATATTTGATCTTATGTGCTTGAACCACTTTCTCCTCTTTTTGAAAGAGAAAGGGGCAGCAGTAGGACCATGCACCTCAACTATTGTTTTCTAGAATAGGCTAAAGTGATTATTATGTTCATTGCTCCAGTTCTGAATTGGAAAAGAATAATATAAAGATACAAAAATTAAAATAGAAACTCGTTTAAGCACTTTGGATCCTTTATTTCATTTTGTGTTTCATCTTTTATTCCAACTTAATGTATATATGCTAAGTGTATTTGATTCTCAATCAATTATTTTTATAAAAAAATATTTAATATATAATACACATATTACATATCTATAAAATGAAATAAGAGACGAAATATAAATTGAAATATAGGATCTAAACCACTAATTAAGGTATATAGTTAATTAGATCACAATTGCTTCACTTGAGGTACAAAAATAAAAGAAGGTTCAGAAAATTAAGCATAAATGCGTACTATCAGTATCATTTAAAGTGATTGCGAGCAAAATATTTATTTTAGCATTTTTCTAATCAAAATTTTAGGAAAATTTTTTGTAAATAAAAACTAAAATCCAAATATCTATAGGGAAGAGTTTCACTCACTAAAAGTAAATGTATAATGTCATTCTGGTTAATTTGGACTAAGTTTTGCGGCTGATGTCAAATAGTGCCTCTAATAGAATATTTTTTGGACTCAGAATCCATGGATGCGCCGCTTTCTGATTGCAGTCTTTTGTCAATTAGATCTTCAAAGATGCTGAGCAGTTTCCCAACAAATAACGCTATCTTTCGCCAAATCCCTTGAGGATCAACAGGCTTAAGAAACAGGAAGTAGTCAGCAAGATTTGGCGCGCCCACAGCCTGCATCATACCATGCACGAGTTCCTGAAATTCTTGTGACGAATCTGAATTGTACTGACCAAAATACACAGAAAACAAACTGGCTGAAATAAGATTCAGCGATGTAGTAAAGGCAGCATCAGCAATGTCCAAAACTCAGCAGCTATTGCAGCATTCTTGCACATAATCACGCAGTTTCTTCAGCTTTTCCGTGCGGAGACCCTGGCTTGCATTAAGTCTTTGCTAAGAAAACATCTGGTCTTTGCATATTTTCCAAAGAAACAGCCACTGGCCGGCAGCCGGGAGCCACACCATTGACAGCTTGTTGTGGCCGTGAACATTGGATGCAGGGGGTGGGGTCGACTAGAGAGAATCTGACCATGCTTTTGAAAAACTTGTTTGGCAATGTTGATTTTGCCTTTAAATTTGAACGGCATATGGCGAGAAATGGAAGAATCGGAGCGAAGCAGTCGAAATAGGCACCGGAGTACACCCAGCGGGCGTTGGCAACACACCCCACGCCAGGGTGCGAGGAGATGTGCACTACTAAAAAAAGGGCTTTTTGCAACGGATTTCGCCAAAAATCCCTCGCAAATTGGGATTTGCGACGGATCTTGCGACAGAAAAAAACCGTTGCAAAAATTTGCAATGGATTTTTTTGCAACGGATTTTGCGACGGAAATTTCCGTTGCAAATCTGTGACAGAAATTTCCGACGCAAATTTGCAACGGATTTTTCCATCGCAAAAATTTGTGACGGAAAAATCCGTTGTAAATCCGTCGCAAATAGTAATCATAATTAAAAAGATAAATTTTGCAACGGAAATTAATTTTAAAAAGTTTTTTTTTAAAATAAAATACACGTCCTATCAAATTAAAACATATAATTACCCAATATCAATAATTCTTTGAATTGCATACTAATTGTTCCATACACTAATATTTAAATATTATTTTACATAAAATCACAATAATTTTATAACACAATAAAAATCAATCCCAATAATATAAAATTGTTCAATATATAAATCAAGCCCTAACTAAAATAAAAAATTTACAAAATAATGCCAAAAAAATTATCTTACAAGGTTTATACTAAATTTCAATGCCTTGAGATATCCAAGCTTGCAATATTAAAATAAAAATAAAATTACAATAATAAAAAATAGAAACATAAACCAAACTAACAGACAATTCAACATAATAAACCAATATATAAATTCAATACATAACCAAATCATAATTGAGCATAAAATTCATAAAATATAAATTAAATCCTAATCAAACATATAATTCACAAAATGTAAATCTAACAAATAATTCAATATAAATGTATAATCTACATCTCATTATAAACCAACATATAATTTAATATAAGTCCAACATATAACTCAAATTCTAATCGCAAATATAATTAACAAAACTAATAAAATCTAACACATAATTCAATATAAATGTATAATCTAAACACATATAAATCTAATACATAATTCACTATAACCAAACACACATCCAACATAAAGCAACATATAATTTAATATAAGTCCAACATATAACTCAAATCCTAATCAAACATATAATTCACAAAATATAAATCTAACAAAATCTAACACATAATTCAAAGTAAATGCATAATCTTAACACATATAAATCTAATACGTAATTCAATATAATTTTAATAGAAATAATAAATAAAATAAAATAGGATATAGTAATCGATTAAATACAAAATAAAATTTTGGGTATTATATTTTTTTAATTTAAATAATAAATAAAATAAAATAAAGTAAAGTAATTGATTAAATACGAAATAAAATTATGGGGCATTACAAAATAGGTTCAAGGACCCATCAAAAAAGCTAGGCAGGTCTTGAACTGAGGGGGATCCAACCCGGATAGGAAGTCCTTGAAAGAATTGGTGGGGCGGTATTCAAATTCGTGGCATATTAATGGTATAATCTCTGCACGGCAACCTGTTTAATGTTTTGCTTAGGCCTTGAATTTAGGCCCAAAAATCATCTAAATGATGCTTTCGAGCGGGCAAGGTTGCATGTGCTTCTTAAAGCAGCACCACGCAATTTTCTTGGAAGGAAATAAGGCTACGGTAAATGATGTTTGGCTAAACTTATTTAAAAAACTTAATAAGTTTCTATATTTTATAAAAAAAATTGAAATTTATAAGATATTGAATTTTATTTTAAAAATAAGCTCTTAAACTGTTTAGATAGAACAAAATTTTGGAGTTTATAAAATATTAGCAATGTCAATTTTATAATTATTATGATTAAATTTAAAAGAGTTTGGAATTCCTTACTTTTCTAAAATGAGCTTATGATATCCTAACATCTTGTTCTGAAAACTTATACCAGAGCAAGCACCAATAGACATTCTAGAGCCCTAACATTTTATTTTGTGAACTAGTAAGTTCTTTTTTAAACAAAAATTTACCAAGTCTTTATGATATCTTATATACTGTCAAACCTCTAAATAAGATATTTTAAATATTCCAAATTTTGGTTAAATTTATTTAAAAGATCCAATGTCTCTTATATCTTATGAGATGTTCTTAAACCTTATAAGTTGTTAGATCTATTTTAAAATAAAGCTCTTAAAGTATTTTAATAAAATTATATTTTTGGACTTTTAAGATATTAGTAATGATAACGTTATAATCAATGCGGTTAGAATAAAAAGAGCTTGTTAAGATTTTAAAAATAAAGTTGTAAACATATCAATTTTTAGCCAATTGAGAAGTGGCACGTGTAAAATAATATGCTAGTTATTAATTTAAAATTTTCTATTTATATTTTGGAATTTACTAAATTTAATTTCAAAAGATTAATAGTTAATTTTAATTAATACTCTAGTATTTATTTTATGTTCAAATCAGATATTGACAAGTGTTAAAGATGAAGTGTCTATGTTTTTGGACCAATCAAATTGAAGATTTTTGATATTATCTTATCAAAGAGATAACTATCAAAGAAGTTCAAGTTAATCTGAAGTCTCCCATCAGGTATCTATATAAAGGGGGTAACCAAAGCTCATTCTACAACACAACACAAATTCCAGCAGACGAAAGAAACTCTGAAGGAGTCCAACAATTCTCTCAAGCAAATTCAAGGAGATCCACAACATTCAAGGTGTTCTTCGAGGAATCCATATATTTTTGGCATTTGATTCAAGATCAAGGTGCGAAGCCCCTGAATTGGGGTTATTCTAGTCAAATCAAATTTAAAGGAGATCCACTACGTTTAAGGCGTCCTTCATGGAATTCATATATTTTTTGTGTTTGATTCGAGATTAAGGTGCGAAGCCATAGAATTGGCGTTATTTCCTCAAATCAAATTTAAGGAGATCCAAGGTGTTCTTCTCGGAGCTCAAGATTATATTTGGAATGGAAGAATCAGATAATTAGATTAGAGATAGAATTCACAGTTGATTAATTGATTTTAATTTTATTTATACAATTTTTCTTATTTTGTAATTTTAATTTTTGCAGACAAGAAAATTTGTTGTTACAAAAGTAAGAACTCTTTTCTTCTTTAATAAAAAACTTATAAGATCGTAACATCTAATTAAACTCTTTTTTAAATAATTTTATTAAATACTTTATAGCATCTTATAAATTTTGAAACATCTCACATTTTGATAAGCTTATTGCTCCCCAAACACCCTCTTAGTCTCGCATGATTGTATGGCCAGACAGCTTATTACAGTGCTTGGTGTCTGAATTATAATACATGGAAGTATTATATATATACGATAACTGATTATGACCAGCCAAATTTCAAAATATGTTCCGAATAAAGAGGAGGATTTTAAATAGGCTTAAATCTATATCAAAATATAAAATAAAACTGCTGCATGTTGGCATTGTAAAGAACCAGGGCACGTTCACAAAAATAGTTGATGATAAGAAGATTTCGGCAGAGTTAGTATTGATGAAGACAGGGGGCAGTGCCAAAACAAATAACGAGTAGGACATGATCATATGTTGTTCATATTATAGTGTCCCAATTGAGCATGATTTTCAACATATGGTTTGTTTTGATGAGGAATTATGCCTCCTGCAAAACTAATTGACATAGGATCCATCCAAACCCAAATGAATAATGGGCTTTGTAAGAACATTGGTGGATGTGAGGCATGAATCAAGATCCTAATAAGAACGTCATCCCATTGAGCAAAATATGTTAATGGATGCAATTTTCATCATGGTTACAGCCTCTCTGGTAGTTTCATCATCATTTATGTCGCTCTAATTTTCTGAGAGTACACTTTGGATTCTCTATTTTATTTTTTTATTTTATCTTCTATTTTAATTTAATGTATATATATCAGATATATTTGATTCTTAATTAATTATTTTTATAAGAAAATATTTAATATACATATCATATATTTATAAAATAAAATACGAAATAAAACAAATGATCTAAACTAACAAAAGTATGGATATAATGCTTGGCCGTAGGGGTATAAACGGATATTAAACAGATCGAATACACTGTTTTCATATTCAATGATAATTATTTAGATATCTATTTACAAATATCCAAATACGTAAATTTGTGAACCTATAACAAATACATATTTTAATTAATAGAAGGAATTATATAATTTCGCAAAATGAAAACAATCAAATAAATAGCATAATTTCTAATTAATAATTGATTATTAGTACTTATTAATAATAATAATGGAATTTAAGTATATTAATTATAAAGTCAACCAACAATAATTATGTCGATTAACTTTATTCTTCAATTTTTTCTCTATATTACAATAATTTTTAAAATTTATATTTTTTTCCTAATTCTTCAATTATAATTTATATATATATATATACACATATATAGATTGTGAGATTTTTATTAAAAAAAATATAAACAATATATTATTTAATAAATATATATTCGGAGCGGATATTAAATGAATCAGATACGCATTTACCATATTCGTATCTATTTATAGTCAGATATCTACCAATTGAATACGCATAATATCTGTTTTAAATTGATGCGGATAAATTTTGTATAAACGAATACGAATACAAATATGAATGATAAACGAATTTTTAAATATCTATTTATGGCCCTACTTGGCCATGTAAGCAAGAAAGGCCTGGTCTTGTTGAGCAAATGAAGACTCTTCTATGACCGAAGAACTAGAAATATAGATTTGTTTGAGGACGGAGTATTTGGAAAACGGCGGAGGCTTAGCTTAGGCACCAAAATTTATGAACTGAAGTATTCAGTCTGCTATGGGCCAGGCCCATCAATAGTTCAAGGAGGAGCCTCAACCTGCATTGATAATATTGTGAGGAAAAACCTTATGATTGTTGGATCATATTTTAGTTCAAATTTGATTTAAAATTAATTAGAATTTTAGAATTTTTAATCAACTAAAATATATAATGGAGACCTAATTATAAATATCCATAATTTGAAATAAATAGATCAAATATGAAATTAAACAATTTAATTAGTTAAATATCCGATCCAAATTTTAATATTTTTTATTAAATAAATCTCTTATATATCATATTGAAAAAGATTTTCGAATAAAATCTATATATTTTATTCGCCCAATATCTATATTATGCTATTGATATTGAGGTGTAGTCCAAAAATAATTGGGATATTAAAGAAGGGAAAAAAAAAAAAAGAATATCATATGTACTAATGTATTATATTTTACCTATGAACTAAAATAATATGAAATAAATGACTTATTATCCAAATATTTATCTTTCAGGACAATATATGATAAAAAGTTGTTAAAAACTCAAATTTAATGCAAATTATATTGTAAATACAACATCATTCTATGCAATCCAAAAAAAAAAAAAAAAAGAAAGAAAGAAAAATATTAAATTGGATCGCATTTTTTTTTATCGAATTTTAGATATCCATTAGATTTGTATATGTATTAAACTAAAATCTTTCAATTTTCAATTTATATTCAACTCCATCTTCAATTAGAATTCTGCCTAGTCAATACCCAGCAACCTTCTCAGATTTTTAATATATTAGTCGATTGTTCTTCACTTCATAGAATTCCAAGTAAATTGTCCCATCATTATAGATATATTCTAAAAAATAAACTTCACACTGATATGCTTGCTTCTTCCATGCAACACAATTTTTGAAGAGTTTAATTGCTAAAGTATTGTAAGTTGTCACCGAAAATTATAGTAGCTAATTCTTACTTGAACTGCACCTCCTCAAGAATCCTCCTTAGCCTAATAGCTTAACAAGCATAAGTTGTTCCAACAAAAAAAATTGAAATTTTGTAATTGACAAAGTGAGAATTGATTGCTTCATGGAAGACCTAGAAATGGCACATGTTCCAAACATAAAAGCATAACCCAAAGTGCTTCTCTTATAATCTAGATTGTCTACATAACCACTGCCAATAAATCCACAAATTTGACCCTTCACCTTTGTTATAGAACAACCCAAAATCTCTAGTTACTTGCAAATAGTAAAAATTCTCTTGCCAGCTGACAAATGCATTTCAATTGGATTCTCCATATATCTATTTATCAAATTAATTATAAGATACATTATATCTAGCCTTGTTGCAGTTAAATAAATTAAACTACCAACAATTTATTTGTAAAATATAATATATATATATATATATCTAACCCTTTCTCTTCATGATAAATTCAGTTGGAGTACTTACAAAATCGCAATTCTTCATCTGAAGCCTGTCAAAATTTCTCCCACATATTTCTTATGAAAACAATTTCCATTACCAAATTACACCACTTCTATTCCAAAAAAGTAATACAACATACCAACTCGACTACTACAGAATGAAGGCCTTCAATTAAATAAGAATCGGAAGACTTACTTTACTCATGTGGTTACTGCAACCTATATCCACATATTAAGTATGTGACTCGAGTTCATTTTTAGTATGAAGAATCATCTATAAAGTTTTTGTATCATTCTTCTCAACCAAAGTTGACTTTTCTCCCTTCTCTTTGTCATCAGGCAATCTATTATAACATTCAAAATGATAATGACCAAATTTATGACACTTAAAGCACTCTACCTTAGATTTATCAACATCTCGTCCTCTTCCTTTGCCTTGAATTTGGTAATTAT
This sequence comes from Jacaranda mimosifolia, assembly GCA_018894105.1. Taxonomy (NCBI): domain Eukaryota; kingdom Viridiplantae; phylum Streptophyta; class Magnoliopsida; order Lamiales; family Bignoniaceae; genus Jacaranda; species Jacaranda mimosifolia. The sequence goes on from CM032123.1 coordinate 6,100,039, forward strand.
TGACTTCCTCTTACCATTTCTATTGCCTCTATTTTTGTTGGCTCGATCTTCTCTTCCTCTCCCTCTACCTCTACCTCTACCTCTACGTCTACCCCTTCCTCTAGAATTTGAGAAATGTATATCGGTATAAGCCTTTAAAGCTTGCTCTTTTGTAGTTGAACTTCTATTCATCTTTTGATTTTGGACTAGGAAAGAGCACTTGAATTCTTCAATAGAGATTGCATTTGTATCTTTTCACTTTTCAATTGAGAAAATAACACAATCAAACTTTGATGTTGGAGAACGTTATGTCTTCTTAATAATGATAGAATCTTTGGACTAGCAAGGAGCACTTGAATTCATCAAGAGAGATTGCATTTATATCTTTCCACTTTTCAATTGAGAAAATAACACAATCAAACTTTGGTGTTGGAGAACGTTATGTCTTCTTAATAATGATAGCATCTTCATCTTCTCACCATGAAATTGCATTTTTTTGCTTATCTCTATGGTTCTAGCACAATAGATGGTCATAAATTCTCCATTCTTCATCTACAGAGTCTCAAAATCCCTTCACAAAGCTTGAAGCTATGCACACCTCCCTCTAGTAGAGGCCTAATTATTCTTTTTTTTTTTAATGGAATCTCAAGTATCCTTGGAAGTTTCTTTGCAAAAAATTATTTTAAGATGGGACGATCAATTGCTTGAAAGATATAATTTTTTGTCTTCAAATCTTTTTCTTGCTTCCAACTATGAACTATGTTCTCTAGGCATCAATCAAGATTTTACCTTCCACTGGCTCTTGAACTCCAAATTCAATTATTGGCTAGTACTCCTTAGATTGTAAAAATTCTCCATTAGCATGCTTTTTTAATGGTGATAATGACCATCGAAATATTGGATAGCTGCTTGTACAAAAATATTATTTGAAGACATGAAAAAAATAAACGGAAGAAATAAGTTACTAGTATGGATGAATTCTCAAACATCACATGTTTTCCACTCATAGGTCTCTAAACCCTAATGCCATTGATACAAATTGAAGGAGAGCTGCAACCAATCTTATATAAGGCTTTACATAAACAAAGTGGGCGTCGAGGGAACTATCCACAATGCCTACTAAAATAATTTAACAACTCACTATAGAAATTCCTTTCTAACTTCCTATTAAGGTAACTACATACTAGGTATCTAACCATTAAAGTTAAGTACCTACTAGGGCAACTTCCCACTACACACCCATACAACTAATACACAATTCAAAATACAAGTAAATTTGGAGAAATAATTTTCTAATTATAAGAACTTGGATTCATAACATTTGATAGCTTGTTGTGGAATGAATTTGTATAGGAGAACTTAAATAATAATGGATGAAATGATGACGAGTAAGCCTACTCTAAATATGTATTACTAGTAGCATGGCAAATGGCATGTGGCTCAATGACATAAATTTTTTATATAATTTGAGATTAGGAGATCGAATCCTAATGAGTTTATGATCTGTGTGTTTAAATATAAAAAAATTATATTACTAGTAATATGCCAAGAAACATCCTTGGTAATGTAAATACAGGAATACATAAGTTTTGTCAATAAAAATTTTCATTCACTTTTTTATAAATAGTTGTGATATCTCGTATGAATTGTAACAAAAAATTTGTCTTGATTTATAAATTAGTAAAAATGTACAATGAATTCTTTTAACAAGTTGAGTTCATTAAATAATTATCAAAAAAATTGAGTTAATTAAATTATAAAATGAGAACAAATTGCGAAATATTTATTAACAAAATTCATTATACCAGACCTTATTAGAACCACCCCTAAATCAAGACATGACAAGAACACTAAATGTTATTAATTATTTTATAGTCTTAAGTAGTAGACCATAAAATTAAAATACTTATTCTTACAGACTAATATTTTTAAAAGAGAAAATTGCAAAAACTCTCATGTGAAATGTCTCATAGGCAATTATCCTCTTATGTAATTCTAATTGTCAACAATCCCCTTATGTTATCAATGGTGTTATACACGAGCCGCTTGCGTGACTGATATTTGTATTTATCAATTGAAAATTCACTTTTACCCCTTTTAGACCTTTTTTTTTTCATGAGGTAATTGAAAAAAAAAACACTGTGAATTGTCTCGGAGGCAATTACCACTCTGTGTATAAGAGTAAGCAAAATTATCCATTAACCAAAAAAATCGATTAACTGACCGAATTGAAATCAAATTCACCAAATCGAATTGTCCAATTGATTTTCCATTTGGTTAACGTTTAATTTTTTTATAATTTTTTGATTTTCGATTTGATTCGGTTAATGTTTACAAAAAATTGGTTAAAATCGATTTAATCAAATTTTTTAAAATAGAAAGGTTATGTACTTTGCATCACCACTAATTTTACGTGGTTGCATGATGTTTGTTGTTGTTCCATGAATCTATATCTACGTTAACTCTATGGATGATATTACAGGAAAATCTTGATTAATTATATACATATAGAGTTTGCTACACTTTATAAACTCCTATTTAATTGAGAAATTTTTCATGTATCATTATTTGCATTAAAAAAAAATATTGAAGGTCATTGCAAGAAATTGTATGAAATGCAATCTGGATCATCAGATTGCTAGGATGGAGCTACACTATTATAATTTTTTTGAATAATGATGTTGAGAAACAAATTTAAATAAGAAATGGTTAATTGGTTAATTATCCGAACTGAACCGAATTTCTTCAGTTAATTTTACCAGTTAACCGAAAATTTTGGTGTGGTAAACGGTTCCCATTTCTTTTTTCATTTTGGTTAATTAACCGATTGGTTCAGTTGGTTAATTTACTGAACCGACTGATGCTCACCCCTATTTATGTAACGCTAATTGTCAAAAAACTTCTCATGCTATATAGTCGAAGGCATTTAAACCATTGTAATTCTACTAATCGTCATGCAAATCAAATTGCAATTCTACTAAACGTCAAAGCTCAAAACAAAAATGTTCAGTCACTTAAATTAAAAAAAAAAAAAATCAATCTGGACTCATGCTTCTAAATCAAATCAACAAGAAAATTCTTATGGCCCACATATTTAAAAGATAACCTTAAACATTCCAAGGAATCCTATCTAACAGCCTAAAATTTTAGCAACAATCCGAACATTCAAAAACTAAAATTCTAAATTATATTTTTGATGACACCTTATTTCCAACATTCATTTAACCTCAGCGCCAATATCAAGAACAAATTTCAACATTTTCTAGCCATCATGCACACTAACCATGCAGCAAGAACAATTACAAGCATTGATTTTTCAAATCATACCAACAACAAGCCATAACAAAATTAATCTAAAAAAATAAAATTCTCATATTGAAGCTACAACACAATACAATATACAGAAGCATGACTGAATTAGTTTACAAATTAGCAGCAAAATGTATCATCATTGACAACTTAGTAACAACAAAAATTTTCAATTACAAAAATGCAACGAAATTTCCAACAACAAAAAATTTTCAACTATACAAATGCAACAAAATTTCCAACAACAAAAATTTTTCAGCAAGAACCAACATCCCAAACTAACTTCCACTAAACAATTACTCCTAATCAAAATGGCAATGTCCCTCTAATGTTGCACAACAAATCTATTAAGCCAAAGGTATCAACGCAAAGCATTCAAGCACTTTGTTGTTAGATTGTTTAAGTTTTTTAAGTATTTTTGGTTTCAAAATTCATAGAAAATAATTTGGCAGATTCTCATATTAATAAGTTCTAATTTTCAGCAGAGGAGTTCTTGAAGAAACAGTAAAAAAAGGTGCACAAAAAATCATGTAATCAAATGGGGGTATTTTCGTTAAGAAATAATTAGTCAACGGGTAAATAGATGTAGGGAACGGTGAGCAATTGAAATTGTCATTAATACAAGGGCGGCTTTTGCTTAAATTCATAACTCAAAGGAGGATTTTGGCAATTTGAAATAACACAAGGGGATTTTTTGCAATTAACTCATTTTTGAAAATCTGCAAATGTTTTTTTTGGACCCGATCCATACCCATAAAGTTTCATGTTGTGATTCTAATAACAATGGCTAAAGGGTTTAACAAAGGTTTCCTATTTCATTTGCTGCAAAATCCCCATTTTGTTCTCGTATCTCTCTTTCTCTCTCTTGCAGGTAAGTTCCACTGCTCCTTTTACATAAACGGGAAAATTATCTAGGGCTCAGATTTCAAGTTAATTGCTTACTTGTCTGATTTTGTTTTTCATTATCTTTACTGATACTGAAGGAATATGAGGAAATAAGGAATGTGACTTTTTGACTGTAGATGAAATAGCATTTTTGGGTTTTTGATGCCTATGAATGGGAACATTTGCAATGGCATTGTCGATTTCAATGGTATGCCATTTTCATTATCTTATTGCCTTGAAGAAAGTAAGGTATATAGATATTGTTTTCTTATTATGTTTTTGCTAAATTTCTTGATTCTTTTAATTATTTTTTTTATTTTGTGAATTAAGATTTTGAGTTATTATTGATTTATTTATATATTTGTCTTTGGTTTTCTTTGTCGTAGCATTCACTGGTAATGGTTGTGGAGCTAGCCTGTCTTCATTGCAATTTTCTGTACTAGGAAAGGTAGATTTTTTATATAAAATACAAGCACAATTCAATTATAATTAGAGTTTTTAATGCAATAATTTGAACTTTTGTATTGCCCTTCTCCCCCCCCCCCCCCCAAAGGAATCCTAAATACTTCTTGTCTCTGCTAGATCTCCAATGATGTGTGTCGAAGGTATTGTACTAAGATTTTGACCCCAAATTCAAGTGAAGGCACATTTCCTTCAGATTTGTTGTCACCAAAATATGTGTTGACTCCATATTGGAAAATAGGTACGAGGGTTTTAGATTCCACTTATTTAGTTTTAATTTCTTGTTGGAAAACATTTAATTGCTATGAATTGCCACAACCAAGCACCACATGAATTTGATCTCCTTTTTCTTTTTATTCCGGTAATGTTTCATAACATCTTAATTCTAATAATATCCAAAGATACATTTTTCTTAAATTCCTAATAATGCAGCAGAACTTGTCAAATGGAACTAATATAATTGATCTAAAATGAGATCAACAGGTAATTTTAATTTTAATATCTATACTTTGTAACTTTTTAGTCTTTTCAGGGTGATAAAACTAAGTGAAGTTATTTCATTTCCTCATCTCTTCCTCTCCTTGCCAATTTCTGCATCCCAAAAATTGATTAATGTTTTCCATTGATAGTCATTTATGTTGTGCATCTTTGACTTTTGGACTCTCTAAATCCATCTAACTATCAGCAGCATGCTACTGCCTTTCATAGTTGTCATTTTGTCAAGACATTTACAACTATCCCACATTCTATTGTAGAAGCTCTGCCACTTAAATTTAACATTTTTCTCATATTTCTGCTTTCTTACATTACAAATAGATCGAATGATTTTTCACATCATGTCTTCAGATAGAAGCAAGTTGGACTTGCTTTCTCAAAATTCTTGATTGATATTACTCAGTAATGTGTGTTTTTTTAATTAATGAGGGATAAATATTATGATATGGTGATATGCATTCAAATTTCTAGAACCAGGAGAAGTGAAATATAACTTTCATGCATTTGTGTTAACCATACTGAAGGTGTCAAAGTTCTTTGCTACTTAATTTTATTGGGTCATATATAGTAAGCTTCAAGTGTCAATGAGCAATAAGTGTGCATCATAATAAAGTTGTGGAGTTGGGAGAATAATGATCATTTATAACAAATTTGATATTTCAAAGGGCATGTGCTTAATAGACTACATCATGTCTAATGTGTTATTTTGCTTTTACAAGAGCATGGGCAATGCTTCCATATTTGGTTTTGTTTTTCCTCATGAATTTTGGAGGGAAAGTTGTTGGGCTGAATTGAACCTCAGCTACCGCATTGTCACCGGTCTATTTAAAAGGAAGTGAAAACTAAAGTAATTCCTTCCTGAAACTTTTCATGGGATTTGTTCACATTTTAGTTGCAAAAATTGTGGACGCTTTGGTTAAATACGGTAGTATTGTCGCAGATCTCTATTAGGACTTGGTGATTCATGTTACAAATTTTCACAGTGAAGACAAGGGTTTTATGGTATTGGTTGCTGATGTTTTTGATGTCCCAATTAGGAAGGATATTATTCATCGTGTTGTGAGATGGCAGCTTGCTAAGCAGCAGCAAATGTGACTTCTCTACCTTGTTGGTCAAATTGGGAGTCTCTCTCTCTCTCTCTCTCACACACACACACAGAGGAAGCACATGTTTTAGGTTTATATATATATATATATATAAATGTTGAGGCCATCACAACGTTATGTTCTTGCCATTTCATACTTGTTCGGAGGGAAATAAAAAAATGAGGATTTGCCAATTCATCTATGTTCTCGCCTTTTATTTCTTTCCCTCATTATTTTTATTTTTAATTCTTTATCTTGGCTAGTGGTACTATTGATATTTGTTTTTGTGGTTCCCAAGGGACCTATTCAACCAAAACTATTAGTGAGGTTAGTAGAATTTGTGAAAAGCTTTGGCAGCAGAAGGGTACTAGTCGAGCTACACATGGAACACTGAGAGGTCCACTGGTGAGTTTGTTGGTTATAAGGCTTTTTTTTTTTTAAATAACTTGAGAGGGCTATAAATGAATACTAATTGATAAATTAAATAGTCAACTTAGGGTGGTGCTAAAATGCATGGTCCAAAGCCACGAAGTCATGCTATTAAGCTAAACAAAAAGGTTCGCCGACTAGGTCTACAGATTGCACTTTCAGCTCATGCAGCAGAAGAGAAGGCAAGTCCACCTGTGAAAACACTAGAATTAAAAATTACTGTGACTGAATTTGACCATGTTGGTAGAATATAGGTTTATGCTTGACAGCGGGTCAATCTTTATGCAAAATATTAATGATAGTTTGAGTTGTCACTTGTATAATGAAGTAATTCTATAAGAGTAAGATCTTTTCCCTTACCCCGAGCACCTTTTTGTGTTCACTATTCTCGAAATATTTTAGAACATCACATTCTCAATAGTTTGCATTCATTAGTCAAACTGAGCAATTCCAAGATTGCATTCCTTTTTTTTCATAATACATACTAAGTTTTTGTTTGAAGAAAGTGTAGTGAGTGCTCTACTCTTTGTACTGATTTTACCTTGTCCATGTCTACATTTCTTTTGGTTATCGAACTAATTAAGACTGCAATGCTGAAATACAGCTTATGGTTTTTTAGGATTTGGAGGTTCTTTCACACAAAACGAAGAATATAATGAACTTTGTGCATCAAATGGAGAATGCAAAGAAACTTCTACTTGTTGACAGTGGTCCCATTAATGACGTTGGCGACTCAAAATTTACATTACGTCAATGTACTGCCTTCAATTGTAAGTCTCAAGATTCACTCTTTTCAAAGGCATATCTTTGTGCAAGAACTTGTGCAGCCTCTTGTGTTCTGTTTTTTTCTTATCTTTTAAATCAAGTGAACGAGCTTGTCTTTGTTCAAGTTTTCTTTTCTTTTCTGCTCACCTAATGCCAGGTCTTCTACTCAGCCCCATCTAGCCATGGACAGTAATCCGAATGGGAGCAATAATATGACTGGAGGCAGTAATGGTGGGTCAAAACGATCAGCTTCATCACATGATGACTTTGACAACATAGTTAGTACCCAGGGGGAGGGTTCCTCATGATGGAGGAGAGACCAAGAAAGAAGGTTCTATGCTAGGAAAAGGCAAGATTGATTAGAGGAGGCCCTAAATAAATGGGATGGCATGATGTACGCTAAGTCCGAGAGGATTGGGCCTAAAGCTAATAACTCAATTGCCGAGTGTGTTGACGCACTGAGGTGCATTGAGGGCCTTCCAAACCACTTGTTTGGAAGGGCTATAAATGGTTTTCAAAGTGCCACGATGAGAAATTTGTCCTACAACTTGATGAAAGAGAGATGCATATTTGGGTTGAGTCCTTAGATAATTTGGCCCCACTGCAACCTCCCCTACTCCACATTTGATCAACTCTTGTTAAATACTTATGTTGTTTGTTTGTGTGTTCAATACTTGTATGTTTACTTTATTAATGCATTGGTATGCACAAACTTATTTGTGACTAACTTAGAGCATGTAATCACTTATTGTATGTATTTTTATGAGTTGCCTATGTAGTGCTATTATATCAAATTTCACATTGCATATGATAATTGTTTTCTTCATATAAATGGCTAGTGGATTGAGCTTGATGCCACCACATGATGATGAGTTGGAGTTCAACGAAGGATCACCTGGCACACCTAGCAATGATGTATCCAACAGAGTTGACTGTGTATTGTTCATTGCAGATGCATTGTTGCTTAATTTGTACATTGAAAAAATGCCACGAAACACATCTGTGCTCCCAGGGCGGATTGGGTTGGGGTGGGGCAAATCGCACATTTGGTCCCATAACTTAAGGTCAGCTTTAATTGAGTCCCACTCGTTTCAGATTTCTCACATTGCATCCCATAATTTACAAATATTCTCACATTTGGTCCCAACCCCCACCTTCCGTCAAATACTTAATGGGAAACGCACATGCTATGCGTGTGGACGTCAACATGTGGAATTTGAAGGGAAAATTGACAGTGCTTAAGTTATGGGACCAAAAGTGAGATTTTTAATTATATTTTTAATTTTTAATTTTTAAAATTTAAATTATATTTTTAATTTAAATATATTTTAGTTATACTTAAATTTTGGAATGGTTATTTTTTAAAAAAATTTAAATTAAAAATTAATTTTAATTTCATTATTTCTAAATATAATTAAAAATAATAGAATTTAAAATATAATTGAAATTTAGAAATAACTTACTTAATAGAATATAATTTAAAAGTATATTTAAAAAATCTATTTCCAAATTTATAATAACTAAAATTAAAATTTAAAATTTAAACTTATAAATTTAAAAATAACAAAAAATTATAAATTCTAATTTTAATTTATAATAAAAATTATATATTGTAAAATTTAAAATTTATTTTCAAATTAACTAATTTTCTAAAATAACAAAAAAAATTAACAAGTTAATAACTAAAATAAATCTCCAAACATGAAAAATTATTAAATATTTAATTCATAATATTTAAAAAATTGAATATTTAGTTCGTGTAACTTAGAACATTTTAAATTTAAATTTCTAAAATATTAATTGAAAATTTTTTATAATAATTTTACTAAATGCATTAATTAATATAATAATTCATAATATTTTTTTATAAAATTTAAATTAAAAATTATTTTTAATTTTGTTATTTCAAAATATAATTGAAAATTAATATAATTTAAAACATAATTTAAATTTAAAAATAACTTGTTTAATAAAACATAATTTAAAATATATTTTTTGTTAAATTTTAAATTTTACTTTGTAAATAAGCATGAAAAAGTGTTTAAAATATAAATATGAAAATCACACTTTTGGTCCCATAACTTAGGCACTGTCAATTTTCCCTCCAAATCCCACTTGTTAATGGCCATACGCACAGCATGTGCGTTTCCCCTTAACAATTTGGTGAAAGGTGGGGGTCGGGATCAAATGTGAGAATGTTTGTAAATTATGGGATGCAATGTGAGAAATCCAAAACGAGTGGAACTCAATTGAAAATGACCCTAAGCTATGGGATCAAAAGTGAGGTTTTCCTGGTTGGCGAGATAATGGATAGCCATCCTGACCGATTCTACAATAACATGCGCATGATGAAGCCCACATTCATGAGATTGGTCCATGAATTAACCAATCGTGGGCTTTTACCTCAAATGCAACAATGTCGGGTATCACCTACTAAAGAGGTCGCAATGTTTATGCAGACAGTTGGCGCACATCAGAGACAGAGGAATACCATGGAACATTTCCAACACTCTTTGGAGATGGCTAACTACCATATACGTCGTGTAATTATGGCGCTTAATATGTTAGCACTTGAGCTCATAACTCCTCCAAATTCTAATAAGGTGCCTAATCAGATTCACTCAAATCCTAACTTTTTCCTATATGTTCAGGTACGGAATATATAAAGGATCAACTCTTAGTATACTATCCATCCAATGATCTTTTGTACCTAAACTGCTTACATTTGATCTATAGGGTGCGGTGGGGGCAATCAATGGCACTTTGGTTACGAATGAATACTTGATTGCAGATAGAATGCATATCGTTCTTGAAAAGGGAACGTCTCCCAAAATGTCCTTGCCATAGTTGGCTTTGACCAAATATTTACGTATGTGTATGCAGGTTGTGAAGGGAGTGCTAATGATGCATGGGTCTTGCTGAATGCATTCCAAAGTGACCCTGTCTTTCCCTTCCCCCCACTAGGTATCACGGTTCGATTCTAATAATAGTACATATTCGTTTCTTGTGTCATACAAAATTTATATTGTTCTACTATTGCCTAGACTACACTAATGCATCATTTCTCATATAGTGAAGTATTATCTCGTTGATGCTGGTTTCACGAACTATATGTGCTGCTTATCCCCATGTAGGCAATCCCAATACCACTTCCAACTATTCAATAGTGCCCCTATATATAGTAGGCTAAAGGAGCTATTCAACCATCGCTATGCTCGATTGAGGAATACCATAGAATGTATATTCGAGATTCTTAAGATACGAATCCTAATTCTTGCTTGGGGTATGCCAAGCTACATGATTGCCCGGCAGACTGATATTGTCATTGCATATTGTGTGGTGCATAATTTCATTCGTAAGTTTAGTCGAGATGATAACATTTTCACGACACCATACCCTGAACTTAACCCCGATCAGGAGACCTTCTACCACCATGATTATCGAGCCAATAGGAGATACAGGCATAATCTGAATTTTGGGATGTTCTGGCACAATGGATGTGGGCCAAGAGGCATCGATGAGTATATATTGAATTCTTAATGCCACCATGTTATGTTGTGTATGTGTGTTGTTGCACGTGTCCTGTTTTAGAACTTCTTTTCATCACTTAATCTTTTGTACTGAACATTACTATTACAACACGCTAATACGGGATGCCTGAATATTTGTAAGTATCATCACATGTGAAATGCACATTATCTTTATCTTTCTTGTCACATTGTGACGTGATAAAAATATTGTTATGTAATTTATGTAGTGAAATGTTTTTTGTGATTTTGCTGAAGGATGAGTAGGTTTGATCTTTCTATGCACGTGTGCGGTGCCGGCCCCACATGAGTCCTTATGGCCAAGACAAAGAGAAGCTACGAAAATTATTTTTTCAGATGCCCAGTTGGTGTTAAGCACCCACGCAGCTTCATATAGGCAAACATTGGAGGTGTTGAGGCAGCAGGTATGTATAGGCAGCTTCAACCATTCGGCGCTACCTTATCGCATGGTACTTATAGCACCTCTACATCCATAGGTGTTTCTTCTGTGGTTGCATCGCCTTACTGGCCCTCTGAACATAGCTAGTGCCCACTAATTAGCATACATCACCGCATCTAGCACGTCCTACGGGGCTTATGTTGTTGTTACACTTATGTGGTTGTAGTATATGTATTTGTATAGTATTTTGTTGCTTGTTTTGCTTCTCTTACTAGCAGTCTTAATTAAGATATTATATGTATGGCCATGCTCTGGGTTGAAACTGTCGGGTTCATGTACTAATGTAGCACTTATAATTGACTTATCGTACTGTTCTATAACATAACCAAACCTATTATATATGTTATTTTTAAATATTTATTTCTACTGGATATGGTTCTCAAACCATACAGGTATGAGTTGGGGTGCATCGGTGAACAATGCTAGCAATAATTTGCAAATGTATGGAGATTCGACTTGGAGGAGCACTTCATGCATATGCTACTCGACGCTAACACAATTGACTCCCTTACAGATGAACGATACATACAGATATGCATGCCCAACATAGCTAACAAACTTGGCTGGCAGTTTCAAAGTCCATACACGATTGATATTTTAAGGGAGAAATTTAATGAGCTTAAGAAACGCCATGACACAATGAAGGCGATTGTCAATAATCCTGACGTCTTCTACGAGCCATCAACCAGTGATATTTTCATGCCTACTATTATGCGATTGGAGCTCCAAGCGGTCAAAATAGTGTGCATTGCCATCTTTTTAGTTATGATGTTGTACGATTATATGTGTTTCATTAGCAATTTTTTCTTTCATTTGTGTGCAGAGATACCGACTTGCTTACCGTTATTGACTGTATGTGGAGACTAGATACGACCTTCTATCTAAGATCTTTATACTGCATGACAGACCATAACGAACTAACAATCGCCCGAGCCAGCACGATAAACATGACGATCTATTGTTGGATTAGCAGGAATGCCCTAGCATGATATCAGGCTCGAGCGCATCACATAGTTCTTTGTGCTTGCAAAGTTCATCTAGGCCCGACATCCCACGTTCTTATTTGACTCGAGTTAGAGCATACATGCCTATTAGCTCAGACAACAGCATCAATAGGGGTTCGGGTGTTGGCCTTGTCACGTCATGGTCTAATATTGTTCGATAAATTGGCAACAGACTATCGAGACGACGTGGCTTATCTCACACGTGCCAAGTTAGTACGGGTTGCACACCGAACCAACCACCTACATCACCTTGATTTTACTATATTCTCCTTGTATTATTATTATGTATCATACTGACTGTACCCTAATGACTTTAGGTATTACAAACTTCTTATTTGTTGTTGGTATTGCATATTATACATGATGAATGGACATAACATGTTTGATGTTAAATTTATTTGTTGACGTCTTTACTTGGATCACGATATTAACATTACGACCATAGACTATGCCAGAATTATCTAATAGGACACCACCGACTTGTAATGTGCCTGTGTATAGTATATTTTATGATCCCTACTGGGGACCTCAAGAAGAGGCTGTCCTAATCACTTACTTGATGAATATTGTGCCCTCCCATGATATCTCTATTCTCTAATGGGGAGGTCCTTATAGATGACTGCTTCCATATTGCACACTGTTTGTCCAAGATGTTCAGGAGGGTGAGGACAGTTGATAAGGTTAAGAAGAAGATTCAGCAACTGCGTGGCCGCTACTACGCATTTGTGGAGTACATGACTATATCTAGGGTGCAGTGCAATGCCAACACCATGGTGGTGTATGTTAACGCATAGTACTAGGCTCATGTTAGGAATGCAAGTTAAATTTACCATTTTTTTCATTTCAGATAATATATGTACATATATACACAGCTCATGTCACATACTGAAAATTGTAATGTACCTCGTTCAAGAGACAATCAGACAAAGCTATTTTTGTATATTCAGAGAGCCCCTATACATCCTGCTACGGTACATATTTATCAACAGAGGTACAGCCAACCTCTCACCCCCCCCCACACTAGCACCTAGAATTCATGTGGAGTTCATAATTTCAAGCATATGTGATGGCTTTACCTCAGATTACTCCCATTAATCATGATGTTTCATTTATGCATTATATATCATTTGCAGACATAAATGTTATAAACTCCCACCTTTTAATTCTGCGTACGATATGGATGGATGGTACGTTAAAATTTTTTTCATGTATGTGTGTTTCATACTTTTTGGGCCATTAATCGTTCTTTGTCAGTGCAGCTGTACTTTTTTTGTGTGTACAAACCTATTGTTATGCTCTACATTTTAGCAAGATATTTGCTACTGTTGTTATTCTTATATCGTAATTTTTAATTTTCACGATCATGTCTGGAAGCTGAATTTTTTTTTATTACTTTTTTCTTTTTTCGGAATAAAACATACTTCCTATATTGTACAAATACAACTTCCTTTTTAATCCAACACACTCAAATGTAGTAGTAGTAGTAGTAGTAGTAGTAGTAGTAGTAGTAATAATAATACATTATTATTATTGTTGTTGTTGTTAATTAAGAAAAATCAACAAACAAACAAATCCATAAAATATTATAATACAACCCACTTAGTTGTTTAATCAATCATTACGAACTTACAACATAATCATATTCATTCACTACATATATATACATATGTACACAACATATTTTATTATTATCATTACATTTAAAAAAATTCATTAAACTCAAATTTCACTCCAAAACACCAATACAAATGCATTGATTTGACATCTACAATATAAAATATCTCCTCCAAAATATAATCAAACATATCAAAACTCCTCAAATCTATTTGTTATCTAGTCCTCAAAATACAACCAAATATCAATCACATTCCCCAACATTCATTTCACGTTCTCCAGCATTTCTTTCAATATTCATTCTCCCAAAATACACAATAAACACATAATAAAATCAAACAAAAAACATTACCTTATTAATTATTTTATAATCTTAACTAGCAAACCATAAAATTAAAATAGTTATTGTTACATACTAATATTTTTAAAAATCTGCAAATGTTATTTTAGACCCGACCCGTATTCGTGAAGTTTCATGTTGTGATCCAGGGCTGTAAATGGGTAGTGTCTTACACTACCCAAGCCCAACAAGAACAACATATTACCCAGACCCAGACCCAGTAAGTTGATAGTATACTTAGGCCCAGGCCCAATAAAAAACTTGAAATGGATATGGGTAGAATTTTTACCCATGAAATACTTACCTACCCTAAATATTTTAGACCGTTAATTTGATACGTTAGATTCTATCAAATCTAATGGTCTAGATTAATCTAAAATCAAGGCTTTAGGGCTATTTTGTTCCTCAGATTAAAAAAAAAATTGATCCAAAAATAGGGAAACCATCTTCCAAACTCCACATGGCTGCATCTCCACCGCTCCTCCATATCCTTCGTCGTGCCACCACCGTCTTTGCTTCTCCCAGCGCCAGATCCCCGACACTGTGGCAATGTTCTGTTTTGTTTTCACCAATTCAATATGGCAAATGTCGGGAATAGAGGAAAATAAGACTGGTCTTTGAGCAGTGGGACGTGCTTTATGAACTAGGATTGACTAGTTTGTTTTTTCCCTACAAATTTGCATATTACAAAGAATTTGAAGTTTCAATTTCTATGACAAGTTGGGACCTGGGAAAGCATTATATGGTAGAGGTAGTTTTTGTATTTAGTTTAAGTATAACCCAACTTGTCAAATAGTTACTTTTATTTTTTTGTCAAATAGTTCTATTTCCACCGATTCAATAGCAAAGGTAGTGCTTATGTTGTCTTAATTTTGATTTTTGATGCTACTTACAAGTGGTTGTGTTTTAATTATTTGTGTTCGTGTGTTTGTGGAAAATGAGTATATAATTTGAATGCTATTACTTTTGGTGGAATAACTATGAAAAGTCATATAATCTGATCATGAAAGGTTTAGAATTAAGAACTTTCCCTTGTCTTCAACTTGCTGAGCGAGCTTGTCATTCTGTAGCCCATGGAAAGATTCAGCTTTCTATATATGTAGCATAAAAATAATATATATTACTATATAATATAGGCGTGGATGCGTGTGTGAACAGTGTTGCCGCGCGTGAAGTCTGTTTTTTTTTCTCTTTCAAGTGTGTCAAAACAATGTCGTTTTCTGGTCTTGATACTTCGTGAGCTTGTACGTGAAGCTATTTTTGTTGTATGCTATTTTGGCATTTTGTGCCAAGACCAGAAGAAAATAGCTTTTGTCCTTTTTTTTTCTCCTGATTATTTTTTTGGGCATCAAAAAGCAAATGGGTTTTGTGCAATCGTATCAAAATCCTAAAATACCATTTTTTTTTCTTCAACCTCCAACTAATTTCTAATGGCGATTGCTCTGATTACAAAGAAGAAGACCAAAAGAAGGAGTCCCATCAGTGGCATGAATGAGGAAGCCATTTGCTACAATAGATTTGTGGAATCCATTAGGGTTTTTGGAAGGAAAGGAAATAGATTTGTTGGTTCGTAATCCATCCCAACCATAGCCAAAAAAATCGCTGGTGATTATATCTATTTTTTCTTCTCATTTTTGCATTTAAAGTTTGCAAAATGGATAATTGTGAATTAGAAGAAACAGATCGAAGAACTAAGAGATGAGCTGGAAGAGGTCAAGCAAGAGAAAAATAGAAAAAAGAATATATATATATATATATATTAACACTGGATTTCCATACCAACAAGAACATTGTTCAAGACATTCAAGTAAGGTATTATTCCAAAAAAAATTTGTTGTCTTGTGCATGTTCTATGCTTAATGCTACTTAGATAGTTCAAATCTCTCTGTTTCTTGTTTACCATTATTGTAGTATTGCTGGAAATCCCTTGACAATATGGGATGAGAGGTACTGTGTAATGGTGGCATAAAGTTGATGCCAATGTCCATGACCTTAAACACTTCAGAAAGTATGATGAAATAGCAAGAACTCTGTCCTAATTTTAGAAGTTTATAAGAATAATGGTTCAATTTTTTCCATATGTTAGTATGTTTATTTAACATCATCTTGCATCCTTGCAACAACTATTCTTACATCAATCAAATTGAAACATTATAAGCTTGTCGTTGCATTTGGAACAAGAATTGGATGTATCTCTCTTATCAACCTTGGATTTGGTATGTTTCTGTAGATAAAACAGAGGCACAAATAACTAAGTTCTTTAATGTTAATGATTAGGAAAATGATTTGAGGATTGACTTTTTTGAGCAATATAGGCTATAGTTCCTATATATTAATTGGTAGTACTTCATATTCAACTCTCATATCGTCAGCACAAAAAAGTTTCCCTTGGAAATCTAAGGAAGTTTCAGTTTAGGGAATTAAAGATTGCAGCAAACAAGATTGGCAGTAAAAACATTATAGGCAAAGGTGGCTTTTGAAATGCCTATAAGGGATACCTGCAGGATGGAACGACCGCGGTTGTGAAAAGGCTTAAAGATGTCAGCACAACAGGTGGAGAAAGGCATTTTTAGATAGAAGTTGAGATGATCAACCTAGTTTTTCACTGCAACCTCCTAAAATTATATGGTTTTTGTTTGGCAGTGACAGAAAATCTGTTAGTCTACCCTTCTCAAGGATATTTTTCTTTTTGCATTAAGTTTAGCCTTTCTTGATCATGTCCGATATTATTCATTTAACTCAGAGCAGCAAAACTGGTACTAGAAGTGGATTGCTTTAGGGGTCGCAAAGGGACTACTATATCTTCACGAGCGGTGTGATCCAAAGTTAATTCACCTTTTTTCTTAAAAGTACATTATATTTCTCTTAAGATGACTGAATTATTACTTGCACAAATTCCTCCTTTTTTCTTCCCAAAGTTTTAATTTTAGAGGTTGAATAGGATAATAATGTCTAAAACGGGACGATATTAAAAAAATTTGTTAGTTTTCTAGCACATATTACTGCAACATCTACATTTTCAAGAACCAGATAGCCTTCAGTCTTTGCAACTTCACTCAACCTACACTCTTGACAAGGTAAATTCCACATCTTACACAGTAACTTAAACCTTCTTATGTATGTTAATTTCTTATTGTTCAAATGTGTTAATAATGTGTACTTAAGTGCTCCAAGAACTATCTTAATATTAGTCAGAAATAGTCCAACATGTCTTAATATGCTCACTTTTTCATTCCAAAGAACTTGGCTTTACATCTCTGTTTCTTTTGTGTGTGTTTGTTTGCTATTATCAACTTGTAAACTTTTCTACTATTGATATGATAGTAAATTCATCACTTGAGCTAACTATAATCTTCATAAATAACTTCTTGTATGTGTTCCTTTTTTAGTAAACTGCATGGGCTAGGACTTATCGAGAATATTGGGTTTCAACTCTCTAAGTCAAAGAAAACCAGGTAACTTTTAAGAACCTCAATCACCTTGATGACTTTGGAGGGCAATGTAAACCTCTTATAAACTTTAGGGCCTATACTCCATACTCTTAGCCCCAAAACCAAGATTTTATCCCAGCAGATCTTTGAATTGGCTCATTGTTCCCATTACCGGATTGATTGGCTTCAGAGAGATGGCATTCTTTCGTTAGAATTGGACATATTGCTCAGAGCAAGAGGCTACTTTGTCTATTCATTGCCAAAAGCCTATGCACATGATGCAGAAAATCAAAGAATTTGGAGTTCTATGTATAATCTTCTGTGAAGAATGTGCTGCAAAGTTGTTGCAAGGAGAGATCAAATATGGGCTAAGCTATTTAGTAATAGTTGCTATATAAAAAGAGCTTCGGGAACTCTCATATCTTTGTGTAGTTCTGATAATGATCTAAATGCAACATGGAATGTACTTATGAAAGCATGCATCACTCCATATTTGGCAAGTATGTATTCCTTTTATACTATATAATTATCTACATTTTAACCTCAAGTATGAATCCTTCCTATTGCCTCGAACTATTTAAATTCATCTTTGTAATTAGTAGTTAGGGTAATCAGATATTTCTTTTCTTCATCTAACAATTTAAATGCCTATGTCTTGGGAAGAATAGAAATGCATCGGGAGAAGGGGAGCGGACTACAACCTTGGCCGCAAAGGCTTATAACTGCTCTACCTTACTTGGGAGAAGTTGGCATAAGTGTAGAGGAATTTTAGAAAGACACAGTAAGGCTCTTAAATTGCTAGAGTGCTCCCATCATGAAATTATCCACTTGGAAATTTGTTAATTTCATGTTTGGCCTGAACCTTTTATGTGTATATGCATTTATCGGATGTGTATATGATGCAGAATGTATGGCATGCCAGAGTGGCTGAATATTCAAAACAGATCAAATCTGTTATACAGAGGAACTCATTCAAAAATGTCATGGGCATGAACTCAAACATTGGGGGGTTTGCTGCTGCTCTAAAAGACCAGGATGTTTGGGTGATGAATGTCACTCCAATTAATGCATCAGCTAGATTAAAGATCATCTATGATCGAGGCTTGATTGGAACTGTTGATGACCAGTATGCATTTGTTTTCGAAACCTTTCTAGCCTTTATCAAACCCGCTTTCTCTTGACATTCTTGTTCAAGGTGGCTATATATTAGCTCAATATATTACTTGGTCACTTTTCCTGTCTCTTATAAGTGACAAGTGGTGCAAAATTTCCACCTTTACTCTTGATTTATTATCAAACTTTAGTTCCCTATCCTCTTGCAATTTTGTCTTCATGCTATATTTGGATCTTAGGCCATGGTGAGGAAAAGTAGAAGGAAAATTATAAAAAATAGGATCAACTAAGAAAACAAGAATTAAAGATAGTCTAAGAGGCTTCTTCAATGAAACCAAAAAAAGAAAAAAGAAAATTACTAATCATGGTAATTTTTTTTAAGACAAAGATTGGGCTCCCAATATGGTGGTAGGTTTATGATATGTGAACTTGATTTCTTTCATATTTTTAACTAATGCTTCTCCTCCTTTGACTAACAGACCATGAATGAGTTTGATTAGTCTTGAAACTGGTAGTCCTGATGATTCAAGTTATTGAAAGTTTACATTTTAAAGTGACACAGTAAATTAATTATTCTTGGTGAAGCCAAACCCGCCTCATGTGAAAGTATTCCTGCAGTATTCTAATTTGGCTTGTCCCTTCTATCTGATCTTACATTTAATTTTGGTTGACTCTTATTAGGATATTTTTGTCAAAAAGATCACATAGGAGTATAAGCTTAAATGTATCTTCATTGATATAATCAACTCTGATGAAAACTCCATGTCCTTTGATTTAAGCTGTCTAATGAACTTCAAATGTTGCAAAAAGTGGTGTATAAGAATAAACATACCAGTTGAAACAAATGGCAGCATTTGAATGGTGCTTATATTTAGCTCCAGTCAAAATGCATTTTTTCTTTTTTGATGGCCCAGAAAAAAGAAAAAGTACACTAACTCGATTTACTATGAGTAAATGGATAATAAATGAAAGCTAGGGGAAATGGGAGAACCTAAACCTGTGAGTGTTCATTTCAAGTCGTCCTTGATGACTAATTAACAAATAACTGAACTATTATGACCTAGAAATGATTAAGTCCTGAGTATTTAAAACTTCACATGTCTACAACACTAAGAACCCTTCTTAAAGCTAGACTTGTTTATGCTTAGCCATTTTATTATGCCTGTGAGAGTTCTACTTTAGTTCTGACCCTGTCGAATATACTTCCCTATTAAAAAGAAAGAAGAAGCATAAACAACTATTGCCAAATTCTTGTCTGATTTGTATATCTTTCTCATTTCAGGGTTACAGTACTAGTTAAAGTCAAGCTAGGTCAATCTTCTCTTAGATTGAGGAGAGAGGTTGTTGCTTAGAGGATCTATTGATCAAAATGGACCGAATCCTAGGACTAGAAGGTTTTGTGATCATAAGAGACAAACCCGCTGTTATAAATCATGTACGCAAATTCTTGGCTTCCTTAAAATGGGACAAATGGTCTTCAGAGGTGGAGCCTAGCAGTGATACTCTCTCTACAAGTGAAGAAAGAGTTTTGATTGCAAGAAAAAAAGTACTGTGGAAAGACATTTCTGTATTGTAAATATGTTCTCTCTTCATTTAGTACATAGTTTCTCTTCCTGTCTACTAATTACTCGGTAGAAAATTTGTTTCTTTTGTCATTGTTGATTCTTGATCATATCATTAGAGTTTTTGCCAACTTTATGTGCTTGCAAAAGTGCGTTTTTGTCCAAGGTATAAATGGTGCATTTGGTCCTATTCTTACCTGTAACCAAAAGACATTTGGGATCTTGTTTTAGCATATGGTGTTGCAATTTCAGTTCATGATTTTTTGAAGGATAGAGAGAGGTACAGAAAAATCTAACAAAAAATATTGTTGAGCAATTTCATCTCCAACCATAGTTATTTTTTGTGCTTTCAGAGCTGTTGGATATTTTAATAAAAATATGTCCCATATAAAATACTAAACATTAAACTATACGACATATATATACACACTAGAAAAGGGTGCACCGCGTGAGATGCGGTGCCATGCCTGTGAAATTATATGTATATTTTTTTATATTCAAGTATTTTTTTTGTTTTATAAATATTAAATATTGATGAATTGATTTAGTAAATAAATTTGCCATGCATTTCTATGTTAGAAATTTGCGAGCACAAGTAAAATTAATATGCAAGAGATAATAACATTTTTATAATATGAATATTATTACTAATTGTTGATGCAAAAACCTAAATAGGAAAAATATCCAAAAAAAAGACGTAAATAAAAAATTTCTTACGATTATGTATTCAATATTGTAAAAGAAAACTCAAGAGCATCAAATTATATCGTAAATTATTGTAGGACTAAAAGCTACAATCTTTCATTTAAATCAAGTGGCTTTGACATAACATCTATTTATTCATACATAAATAGCAGTTTCATTTTTGGATGTGGCTTTTCATAGTTGATTCATCAAAAGAGCCACAATAACAAAATTACAGAAAGTAAAAAGAAATAGCTACTTAGAAAGCATTTGTCCAAAGGAATGAAAATAAGAGACCTAATGAAATATTTTTCCATCTAACTACAATCTATTGATATAAGCTTAACCACAATCAGTTTATTTACTGTAGTAGCAGAGGAGCAACAAATGAGCAGAATAAACAATATACAACATGCAGAATCTTTAATCCATGACCAACGACATACTCCAGGTGTTTCTTTTTCATAGATTTTTTTTTATAATTATATTATACCAAAGTCCTTTTAAATTTAACAATATTTTCAAATTACACAAATTTTATATCTAAATATTACAAAAAAATATTTTTTAAAAAATATAAATAACATTAAAATATACATTTAATTATTTCGATGGGCAAGGCGCTGCGCTTTGCGCGGTGTACTCTACACTAGTATATATATTTGGGGGGAAAAAAAAATGGGTTTGGACCCAACCCAAAATGCTGGGTCTAAACAGCATGCCCAATACACAAATATAATGGGTAATTGTCCTAATTGGGTAGGGTAAAAGAATGGATCTCATTTTTGGGTATGGGCTTGGGGCACTACAAGAAAACTAATTTTCACCGACAAAAAATTACCAACAGACAAATTCTGTTGGTAATTACCTACGGATTACTGACAAATTACCGATGGATATCAAAATCAAACTTAAAAAAGTTTTGCCAACAAATTTATCAACGGATTACCAACAGAATCATTGACGGACAAAATATTCATTGGTAATCCGTTGGTAATTTTTCAATATATATAATTCTGTCGATAATTCATTGGTAAAATTTCTGAGAGATATACTCCCACTGGCAATTCATTGGTAAAATTTTTGAGAGATATAATTTCGTCAGCAGTCCATTGGTAAAATTTTTGAGAGATATAACTCTGTTGATAATCCGTTAGTAAAATTACTAAAAAAAAATTATTAATTCATTAATATGTTCGTCAACAAATTGTTGTTAATAATTATTTGATTAAATAAAAAATAAAAAATTATATATATTAAGTATAATTAAATTATAATTACATTTTTTATAGTTATATACAAATAAATAATAATTATATAAAATTAAATTTTATAACAAAAATTAACTAATAAATAAAAAATTAGTGAATAATTAAATTTTGAATATACAAATTCTAAAATTAAAAAATTAATTACTATAATGAAATAAAAATTATTAAAATAAAATATAAAAAGGTAAAAAAATATAAAAGAAAAAAGTGAGAAATAACTAAATCCTAGCTCCAATATACATTTCAATTTCAATTCAATTTTCATCTTATAGTTTTATGTTAGCAAGTTTTCTTTTATTAAAAATACCCATTTTTTTAAATAAAAGTTTTTAATATTTTTTTGTATTAAATATAGTTTTCTTTTATTGAAAAAACCCTAGCTCCAAACTTACCAGCCACATTTACCAGGTACACAAGCTGTGCTCTCTTTTCTTCCTCCCTTCTTCTTCCCTCTTTTTTTTTCATTATTATTTATTGGCCGGCAAGATGCTGTCGCTGGCCTCCGCGACGCAAACCGAAGCTAGCAGATTAGCTGGCCTCCCGTCGCTAGATTTGCTGAATCTCGCAACGAGAGGCCAGCACGGGAGGCAGCAACTACTGGGTCTCACTGCTGGCCCTCCTGGCCAATAGCTTCTGGCCTCGCCTCTCCGTCGTCGGAGAGGCTAGCAGCTGCTACCTCCCTACCATACTTTTTTTTTTTTTAATAATTATATCGATGTTTTATTTAATTGTGCAGGTTTGAAATTTTCCTTCTTTTGCGCATTGTAAAAGGTAATTACATGAATTGTGCTTATGAATTATGTAGTCAATTATTTTAGGTATTGTGTTGGCTTATCTCAATTTGTGATTTTCGGACTTTATGAGGTTACCAACTTCATTGTCTGAATTTTCAATTCTTTTTCCATTGCAGGCATAACACATATTCAAACTATTAAATTAAATTTCAATTCTCTAATAATAATCTAGTAACTAGTTACGTTTTTTCATTTTGTCAAGCTCTGTCAGCAGCAATTAGGACTTATCAATTTGTGCACAATTAGTTGTTAGGGGTGTTAAAAAAAAACCGAAACCGACTGAACCGACCGAAAACTGAAAAAACCGAACCGAACCGAACCGAACCGAAGTTCTGTTCAGTTTTTGGTTTTCGGTTTTTGATTTAAAAAAAATTCAATTTTCGGTTTTTTTTTTCGGTTAATCGAAACCGAACCGAAAAATAAAAAAAACTGATTTTTTTTATATACAAAATTTTGTTATTCAATCACTACTAGTTTAACTTTTATTTCACATTTTTTATTAAATTTTTTAAGTCTAAGATAAATAAATATAAATTTTTAAATAATGTAAATGTTAATGTATTTTTAAATTTTTGGGATAAATAAATGTTTTTTTTTTATAAAGTGAAATAATTGAGAAAAAAAGAAGTAAATAATATATCAAAATAGTTATTAAAAACCCTATGTTTTATAAATAATATAAATATTAATATATGACATATAAAAACATGGATAGTTATAATACAAAGAGAAAAAAAATGATATTTTTTTCTAAACTCAAATGGTAGAATTGCATAATTTTTTTATTATATGAACTAATACACGTTACATATAAAAAAATAGATGATTATGATTTGAACAGCCAAAAATGTTATATTAAAAGAAAATTAATTAATTAATTAAACTTATATATGTTATAGGGTATGTTGATGAGAAAAATTGAAATTTTAACTTAAATTGCAAACTAAGAGATAAGGGATTGAATCTTATTTGGCTAATTCTGTGGTAGTACTAGTACTATATTGTATCTGCTGACTAATAAAGATTTTATTTATATTATTATAAAAACAAAGACCATTTTGTATCTAAAAGAGAAGTTATTTTTGTTCATTTACATAATTTGTCATTTTAATTATTTCAACGACAAAAATTGACAATATAATTTGAAGGATAAATTGGAGAATTCAACATAAAAAAGATAGTTTGGATACAAATTTTATCAATATTTCATAATTATCTTTTAGAAATAATGATTTAATAAGATTATAATTGTATTTTTTACAAAATTTACAAATCCGCAATCTATATTATGATGTCATTGGATCAATTAGCTATTTACAAGAAATCCTGAATTAGCAAAAATGATTTGCCTATTAAACATAAATGGTCTCACATTCATATATTCAGGACTTGAATTCATTTCTAGTGATTGTTATTATTAATAATAAAATTATATAAGATTTTTCTTTGTTTAATTGTATGGTTTTAGATGGGTTAGCAGACATATCATCAATCATGTGAAGTATATGAGTGGTGTGGTTCTACTTTACTTCAGTGTATTTTTGCTTTCTGCTCTCTTTTTTGCGAGTATTGCCAACCATATCATTCCTTTCTTTTTTTCAATTTTGTACTTTTATTTATTTTTTCTTTTTTTCTTTTCTTTAGTGACTGAATATCTTTGTTTTTTTTTTTTTTTTTGGTGGCAGTGAGTCAATATTGTTGATTCATCATGGCTAGTGAGACTGTTGTATCATATCACTCTACACCCTCTTAAGGTATTTTTGTTTTCTGCTACAGCTTGTTTCTTGATTTTTACTATTATTTGATGATTATAACTCTTTATATTCCATCTGTTAATTATATTCTTAGGCTCTTTTCTGTTATCCTTCAATTCTTGATACTTGTGTATAGAAAAACCATCTTTTTATTTGGATTTGAATTAGTTGATGGACCCCTTGTGCAAAGTAGCATAGCATATGTTTCAGAAATGATGATGATGATGTTTGTCCTAAGATTAAGTTGTGCTTGGAAGAGTTGAAGTCCCTATTGATGAAGTTTCACGTTGTGATCTAGGGCTGTAAATGGGTAGGGTCTTACCCTACCCAGGCTCAACAAGAACAGCATACTACCCAGACCCAGGCCCAGTAAGTTTATAGTATACCGCCCAGGCGCAATAAAAAACTTGAATGGGTATGGGTAGAATTTTTTACCCATGAAATACCCACCTGCCCTAAATATTTTAGACCATTAGATTCTATCAAATCTAACGATCTAGATTAATCTAAAATCAAGGCTTTAGGGCTAATTTGTTCCTCAAATTAAAAAAAATCAATCCAAAAATGGGGAAACCATCTTCCAAACTCCACATGGTTGCGTCTCCACCGCTTCTCCACATCCGTTGTTGTGCCACCACTGTCTTTGCTTCTTCCAGCACCAGATCCCCACCACCGTGGCAGTGTTCTGTTCTGTTTCCACCGATTCAATATGGTAAATGTTGGGAAGAGAGGAAAAAAAGACAAGTCTTTGAGCAGTGGAATGTGCTTTATGAACTAGGATTGGCAAGGGTTTTCTCTTTTTTTTTTTTTTTTTTGTTCCCCCTGCCCCTGCAAATTTGCATATTGCAAATAATTTGAAGTTTCAATTTCTATGACAAGTTGGGGCCTGGGAAAGCATCATATGGTATAGGTAGTTTTTGTATTCTGTTTGAGTATAACCTAACTTGTCAAATAGTGTGTGTGTGTGTGTGTGTCTTCTGTGTTTTTTTTTTTTTTTTGGTCAAATAGTTTTGTTTTTCAATAGCAGAGGTAGGGTTATGTTGTCTTAATTTTGATTTTTTATGCTACTTACAAGTGGTTGTGTTTTAATTATTTGTGTTCATGTGTCAGTGGAAAATGAGTATATAATTTGAATGCTATTACTTTTGGTGAAATAAATATGAAAAGTCATATAATCTGATGATGAAAGGTTTAGGATTAAGAACTTTCCCTTGTCTTCAACTTGCTGGACAAGCTTGTCATTTTGTAGCCCATGGAAAGATTTTAGCTTTCTATATATGCAGCAGAAAAATAATATATACATATATATATATATTAAAAAAAAAAAGGGATGCTGGGTCTGAACAGCAGGCCCAATACACAGATCCAATGGGTAATAGGCCTAATTGGATAGGGTAAAAGAATTGGCCTCATCTTTGGGTATTTTTTGATATGGACTTAAGTAGGGTAAAATCCTACCTGTTGACAACCCTATTGTGATCCAAAGAACAACGGCGAGAGGGTCTAGCAAGGGTTTGCTATTTCATTTGCTGCAAAAATCGCCCTTTTCTTCTAATATCTCTCTCTCTCCACTTCTCCTCACGGATCTCTCTCTTGCCGATAAGTTTCATTGCTCCTTTTACATACACGAGAAATTTATCTAGGGCTCAAATTTTAAGCTAAATGCCTACTTGTCTGATTTTGTTTTTCATTTTCTTCCCTGACGCTGAACAAATATGAGGAAGGAAATAAAGAATGTGACTTTTTGTGGACTGTAGATGGTATAGCAGTTCCGGGTTTTTGATGCCTATTACTTGGAGCATTTGCAATGGCATTGTCAATTTCCAGAAGGGTATTCCGGGCTTTCGGTGCCTCTAATTTTTCATTTGGAACGGTTTCTCTTTGCAATGGTATGCCATTTTCGTAATTTTATTGTCTTGAAGAAAGGAAGGTATATATCTTGCTTTCTTATAATGTTTTAGCTAAGTTTCTTGATTCTATTAAGGCTGTTTTTACTTTGTGAATCAAGATTGAGTTATTATCACTTTGTTTATATATTTATTTCTAGTTTTCTTTGAAGCAGCATTCAATGGTAATGGTTATGGAGCTAGCCCATCTTCATTGCAGTTCTCTGTACTAGAAAAGGTAGATTTTTTAAATAAAACACAAGCACAATTCAATTATAATTAGAATTTTTAATGCAACAATGAACTTTTGTACTGCCCTCCCTTTTCCTTTTTTTTCCCCCCTTTCTTTTTGGAATCCTAAATACTTGTTGTCTCCTTCAGATCTCTGTTGATGTGTGTCGAAGGTATTGTACTAAGATTTTGACCCCAAATTCAAGTGAAGGCACATTTCCTTCAGATTTGTTGTCACCAAAACATGTGCTAACTTCAGATCGTAAAATAGGTACGAGGATTTTAGATTCTACTTATTTAGTCTTATTTTCTTGTTGGAGAACATTTAATTGCTATGAATTGCTGCAATCATGCACTGTGTGAATTTGATCTCTTTTTTTCTTTTGTAGTTTCTTTTGTATTCTGGTAGTGTTTCATAACATCTTAATTCTAATAATATACAAAAATACATTTTTCTTAAATTCCTAATAGTGCAGCAGAACTTGTCAAATGGAACTAATATGATTGATGTAAACGTAAAAAGAGATCAACAAATAATTTTAATTTTAACATCTATCCTTTGTAACTTTTTAGTCTTTTCTTGGTGATAAAACTAAGTGAAGTTATTTCATTTATTCCTCTCTTCTTCTCCTTGCCAATTTCTGCATCCCAAACATTGACTTAATGGTTTCCATTGAAAGACATTTATCTTGTGCATCTTTGACGTTTGGACTCTTTAAATCCATCTAATTGTCAGCACTCAGCAGCATGCCACTGCCTTTCACAGTTGTCATTGTGCAAGACATTTACAACTCTTCCACATTCTATTGTAGAAACACTGCCACTTAAATCTAACAATTTTCTCATACATCTGCTTTCTAACAGTACAAATTGATTGAATCCTGGACTTGCTTTCACACAATTCTTGAACGAAATTACTTAGTAATGTGTGTTTTTTCGTTAATGAGGGATAAATATTATGATGTGGTGATATGCTTTCAGATTTCTAGAGCCAGGAGAAGTGAAATGTAATTTTCCTGCATCTGTATTTTGTGTTAACCATGCTGAAAGTGTTAAATTTCTTTTCTGCTTAATTTTATTGGGTCACATATAGTAAGCTTCAAGTGTCAATGAGCAATAAGTGTGCATCATAATGAAGCTGTGGAGTTGGGAGAATAATGATCTTCTTTTTTTTTCTTTTTTTTTTTTTTTTTTTAACGACTAATGATCATTTATAATAATTGATATTTCAAAGAGCTTGTGCTTAATGGACTCCACATGTCTATGTGTTATTGTGCTTCTGCAAGAGTGTAGGACAAATGCTTCCATATTTGGTTATGTTTTTCCTCATGAATTCTGAAGGGAGAACTGCTAGGCTGAATGTGAACCTTAGCTACTGCATTGTCACTTGTCTATTTTCTTTACGAGTAATTCTCTTAAGTGAAAATTAAAGTAATTGCTTCATGAAACTCTTCATGGGATTTGTTCACATTTTAGTTGCAAAAATTGTGAACACTTTGTTTAAATACTTTAGTAATGTCACAGGTCTCTATCAGGACTTGGTGATTCCTGTTACAAATTTTCACAATGAAGACAATGGCTTTATGGTATTGGCTGGTGATGTTTTTGATGTCCCAATTAGGAAGGATATTATTCATCGTGTTGTGAGATGGCAGCTTGCTAAGCGGCAGCAGGTGTGACTTCTCTACCTTGTTGGTCAAATTGAGACTCTCTCTCTCTCTCTCTCTCTCTCTCTCTCTCTCACACACACACACACACACACAGAGGAAGCACTTTTTTTTTTATTTTTATTTTTTATTATAATGTTGTCATAAGTTGATGTAGGCTGTTGAGGCCATCGCAACATTTTCACCACAAATTTTGTTTTTCATAAATGTTATTGCCACTTCATACCTGTTTGAAGGGAAATAAAAAATCAGGATTTGCCAATTCATCCCTGTTCTTGCCTTTTATTTCTTTCCGTCATTTTTTTATTTTTTATTTTTTTTATCTTGGCTAGTAGAACCACTGATATTTGTTTTTGTGGTTCCCAGGGGACCCATGCAACCAAAACTATTAGTGAGGTTAGTGGGACTGGTAAAAAGCCTTGGCGGCAGAAGGGTACCGGTCGAGCGAGACATGGAACACTGCGAGGTCCACAGGTGAGTTGTTGCTTATAAGGCTTTAGTTGCTTTTTTTCAACTTGAGAGGGCTGGAAATGAGTACTAACAGATAAATTTAATGTTCAACAGTTTAGGGGTGGTGCTACAATGCATGGTCCAAAGCCACGAAGTCATGCTATCAAGCTAAACAAGAAGGTTCGCCGGCTAGGTCTAAAGATTGCACTTTCAGCTCGTGCAGCAGAAGGGAAGGCAAGTCCACCTGTGGAAACACTAGAATTAAGAATTACTGTGACTGCATTTGACCATGTTGGTAGAATACTAGGTTTATGCTTGACAGAGGATCAATCTTTATGCAAAATACTAATGGTAGTTTGAGTTGTCACTTGTATAATGAAGTATATCTATAAGAGATAAGATCTTTTCCCTTACCTGGAGCACTTTTTTGTGTTCACTAATCTTGAAATACTCCAGAAGATCACTTTCAATAGTGTGCATTTGTTGATCAAACTGACCAATTCCGGGATTGCATTCCTCTTTATACATCATTCGTACTAATTTTTTGTTTGAAGAAAGTGTAGTGAGTACTCTGTTCTGTGTGCTGATTTTGTCCATGTCTACATTTATTCTGGCTATCGAACTAATTAAAACTGCAATGCCAAAATACAGCTTATGGTTTTTGAGGATTTGGAGGTTCCTTCACATAAAACGAAGAACATAGTGAACTTTGTGCATCAAATGGAGAATGCAAAGAAACTTCTGCTTGTTGATGGTGGCCCAACCAATGAAAAGCTGAAACTAGCCACTCAAAATTTACATTATGTCAACGTACTGCCTTCAATTGTAAGTCTCAAAATTCACTCTTTTTAAATGCATATCTTTGTGCAGGAACTTGTGCAGCCGCTTGTTTTCCCTTTTTTTCTTGTCTTTTAAATCAAGTGAATGAGATTGTCTGTGTTCAATTTTTCGTTTCTTTTCCTTTTTGTTTTCCCCCAAAAGGTAAATGTTTCATTTATGGGCACCATGGGGGTGCTTCCCATACACAAAATAAGATGTGAGCTATGTGTGTGCATCATCTAATTAGTTAAAAATAACTATCAGAAAAGTATTTTAGTTGATGAAAAAGAGAATAAAAAATCTCATTCTGCAACTTGAGCACTCTTTTCATTTATTTTTATTTTTATTTTTTCTTATTTTTTTTCTGTGTTTCTTTCCATTCCCTTTTGTTTTGGCTTCATTTTGGTGATACTTAAAGCTTAAGATGTAGGCATATTGACTGACATAATTAACAGGCTTAGCTAAATGTAGCTCTCATTATGCAGTTTTAACTGGATTATGGTAAATACACAGCCCCAGGTAATGCATCCATATGACATGCTTTCAGCTTTTATGTGCTCCGCAATTTCAGAGCTGTGAGAAAATTATTCTTTTTGCATTTAAATATATGAATGGGTGCGCCTCAGAAAATTATGGGAAAAGGCTATGTTGAGTTGAATTTGGAGGAGATCTCTTATTACAAGGAAATGAAGGGTTCCTGTTAAGTTCAAATGTCCACATTATATTATTTTATACTTTCCAGCATACGAACCTTTACTTTCCATGCAAAGTTCATAGAGTGCTTCTGCTTTGTAACTAACTAAGTAGCACGCAATGTCAATTTTCATCAGATTCTCCGTTTTAATTATTGATTTTATTTTGTTTCCTTAATCAGGTTACATTTTCCTTCTACTGTTTTCCTGTATTTGGATGATTTGATCTCGCTCTTTTATGACTATGTAACAATATTTAATATATCTGTTTAAATTTTCACAGGGTCTAAATGTTTACAGCATCCTGCTGCATGATACTCTGGTAATGTCGCGTGATGCTGTAGATCGAATAGTTGAAAGAATGCACACTCCAATCAATCGCTGATGAAGCTTCGACGGTTTCTCCTCAGGAAAGATCATAACGGCACTGGCAGACAACAGTGTAACGTATTTGTTATTCCAAAATCATACGGATGACTAGTTGTTTGTCTTGAAATTCAACCTTTGCTTGCGAGTGCCCAGTTGTTTTGCACTGCTTAATTAGTTTGCTAAGATGGTAGCAATGGCTTGGTCATCTCATCTTCTAAGGCATATGGGAGGCTGCATTTGAAGTCCTTATTTGCTGTTTTTGTACTAATAATAAATAAAGTATTTCTAGCAAAATTGTGGTTTAATTTAGTCCAGTTGTATCAATGCAGAAGGTGTCGACCTTGCAAAGAATTCTTGGCAAGTAATTCTTTTGCCAATTTTGTTGCATTATGCGAATGGGGTTTTTCTTTTTCTTTTTTTTTTGGACCTTTAAAAAATAAATTTATTGCATGGACGCATTAAAAAAATTAATGACATGCTTAGGACACGCCAGATTCTTTTATATTTTTGAAGACGTATAAGCGATTAAAAATTATTAAAAATCAAAATTTTCTTAGGCACTACTTATATAACATATATTTTTTTTATCTAAAATAGCACTTCTACATCTTTTCATGAAAAGTTTCCTGTTTTCTTTGTATGATGCTATTGTACAAATTTGTTATCAATTCTTATATGTATGTGTGTCTGTATTTTATACATGTCTCTGTATCTGTGTCACAACAGATGATTATTGATTGGTCTTTCATGCTGAATAAAACACTGACATTGCTTGCCCTAATGAGGATATATGTTAGCCTAAACAATTGCTCATTCCTGTGTGCTGCTGCATCAGACAAATTAAGCTTTGATGAGTGGTTGAAGCTATTGATTTGGACCAGAGATGCTCTTTTCATGCTTGCTGAAAATACAGGAAAAGAAAAAAAATTGTCTTTTAATGATGATCATTTCTGGACACTTAGAAAACTTGATAAGATCCTAGAGGAAACAGACAAGTAATTTTCATGATTTCACGTGTATTTCCGTTGTAATTGCAAAAGCACATTTTTCCAGCTAAGGAGTCCATATGGCTGTAATGTGAAATGGGAATGGCCCATATTGATATCAATTCTAAGTCGCTCTCTCTCTGTTGAACCAAAGTAAAGGGCCATTATTTCTTGCCTATCCAATCTTCATTGGGTCACCAACGTCGGTACAGACAACATTCCTTTCGCGGGGAAATATTTGTAAAGATAAGGGTCCCATGGGTTGACAACCAAATCAACCCTTAGACTCACAAATCCAAAGATTTCCCATTTTTCTTTTCTTAATTTTGGAGCCTCAGAGATTTCCCAATTTTCTTTTCTTTTGTCGTTTTCGGGGTGGGGTGGGGGGGTGATTTTACATCTTTATCCTATTCTTTGTATGGTGATTTTACATCTTTATCCTATTCTTTGTATGATCTTAATGTATATGCCACAACATGTATTCCATACTAACTACATTTGAAACAATTTATCTGTATTTAAGATTAAAGTTGTTGACTAGAATTGAAGTAAAAAAGAAAGCAAATACGTTTCTATGAATTTTAGATAGTGGAATTTAGAATGTTGGAACTATAATTGTCAAATGATCAATTGGTCAAGTGTCATCGTCCTCACCCTAACTCCCATCATCACATTTGTATGTGTGGGGTTCAAGTTCAACTCTAACGAACTTTTAGTGAGAAAATTGTTGGAAGTACAAATTAAAGTAAATTTGTCAATACACTTAAAATAATTTACGTTTTTTAATTTAGACTAATTATAAGACTACCTATACGTGCAAACAATTGTCAAGATAAAACTAGATTTTCACAATTATTATTGTAAGAAGTCGTTGTTCATCCCTAAACCTCATTTTTTTTCTAGCCTTATTCAGAAATTTGTCTAATTTATTAATTTAATTAATTTATTATTATTATTTCGTAGGTTTTCTTACCTTGTATTTTACCGTGCACTTCTTTTATATAGCGTGTATTTCGCTAAATTTTGCTAATTATTGAGTCCATCTGCCTATTTGACATAGGTCTATGTTGTGTTGTTTAAGTCTATGTTAAGTCTATTTTAACAATCATTCATATTAAAAAAAAATAGAAGTAATAATTGCATTATTATCATATTTGAATTCTCTTGCTCTCCTCAAAATTTGAAAACGAATCCTTCAATTCTTTGAAAACCATGTTACTCTTATATTCTGTAAAATGTACAAAAGTTAAAAACATATGTCACATCGATATTAAACCTAGACGAAGAGGAAATTAAAATTCAGAATTGCAATAAAAGATTTTCTAACCACTTTAGTAAATGAGAATAAAGTTAATGCATCAACGGTATTTCCATGTCAACATAAATGAATGCTAAAGGCCATGGCCAGAGGCATCAAATATCAATGGTGAAAAAGCTATATATCTAACCTAATAAATTAACTTTTCAAACATTAAAAATGATTCCACTCAACATTTTCCCGAGGTCCCTACGCAAATCCCATGCCCACTTGGAAGCTAGCTAATCATGTTTGGTGCCGTGGTTAAGCATATCATGGTCAAAGTTTATGCTTACTAACACTATTGTCACATTTATATGTGTAATATTCAAGATTTAAATTTAAATAATTTTAAATATTTATGTATCTATGAAGGGAAAGAAAACCTCATGTCTTCATTCCAATTGGAAGAGATGTTTAATAATTTTCATAGTTACTTTAAAATCATTTGGAGAGCATCAAGTTAAGTAGAATCAAATCAAATTAAAAATTGGACTTTGAGTTGAGAAAAGGTAAAAATGCAATACCAAGAAAATACTAAAAGATTCCAGTTTTGTACAACATCTAAATATCTATAAGTTGTTCAAATGCATAACTTAGAAGAGTACAAATTTTTATGCTGTATTTGTTTTGTTTTCTTGAAAATAAATTAAAATGTATTTATTTTAAAAAACTTTAATCATTTTAAATTTTGTATGAACAAAAAAACAAAAACCCACCTACATAAATATGTCTATCCCTAGTTTTATTGCTTTGGCCCCTACATGCTTAATGCTTTAGTACTTTCTTGTCGTTACAACTCCCTCTTCAAAACTTATTTCAAAACCCACCTCAATTTTTTTAATCCAAAAGAATTCAAAACTTATTTTAAAATAAAATTTAATATTTCATAAATTTCAAAAACATTTTGAAAAATATAAGAGCTTATAAAATCTTTTAAATAAATTTAACCAGGCAACCTCTAATTATATCGGCCTTTTTTTCAAGTAATATGAACAGCACTATGATGCACGGATATGAACACTTCGACATAGATACTACTCAACATAGACACAACAACACATTAAATTTTAAAATTTTAGAATACGACATAGCACCAACACTGATGAGGGTTCGTTTCGTTATGTATTGGTCCAACAAGGAGACTGGATGGAACTCGACCTCTCTGGTCGATATGCTTGTTTAGGTGGGTTGAATCCTGCAATCACCAGCAAACGTCAGGCTAGCCGATGAGCCCTCGGCTTAGGCCCTCCGACGGTCAAGTCAATACGAATCGACGAGATGATCAGAGCAACAGAGTATGGGCTTTTTGTATGTATCAGAGCATACATTTAGAAGGTTGGAATTGGGGTATTTATAGCCTTCTCCGCCTGGGGATTTGTCTGTGATGCCCCTGACGAGTAGGGAGGGCATTTGTCCTTGCGTGAGGGGAAATTGTTCAACTCATCTCCCTCTACCACTCCAGATGGCCATCTTTCCAGGCTTTAAAACAGAGGAGTACACTGTTGGAGCGCCTGCTACGTCAGACGGTAAGGGGGCGGCATGCGCCATTATGCGGAGGCATGCCGCCCGTCAGTACATTTAATGCGGAGGCAAAGTATTATACTGTATCGACCTCTCCGGTCGACATGGTTGACCAGACACTGTTTTGGGAAACATGTTACAGGCACGGGTCGGGAAATAGGTCGATCGAGCCTATAGGCCACTAATGCAAAGATTAAGCTTGGCGTTGCATCCCTAGGCCAACTCGGTTTGGGCTTAGCTACTTGGGCTACCCCCTATCATGAGTCCCCCAACTTCCCAAGGCTGAAACGAAGATTCGACGAGAAGCGTTGGGAAGTAGTTTGATGGACAGTTTTAAGAATCGACCAGGGTTTTTCGAAAGTCGACCAGGGTTTGGCGCATTTATTGAGTGGTTACATTGTGGCGTGCGTGGGGTGACGTGGCGGTTACTTGCATTATTACAGGCGCTTGGGTTCCCGCGTTTGCACCCCTATAAATATTCGCAGTAAAACCAGCTATTTTTACTTTTACTGCATTAGTTTCTGGTCGACTGCCTATCCAAACGTTCTCGCATTCAAAATTTTGTGCTTTTAGCTCTTCGATTCAGTAAGTGCTCATTCATTTCTACTTCCTGCCCTTTAGATTTTTGACATCATGTTGGGTTTATCAAGTTCTGAGGGTAGTCGAAGGGGGGATAGTAAGGCCACCCAGTCTGATAGGCCTAGATATGTTTCTGGGGAGTCCAGTAGGTCGTCGAGTGACGATTCTAGTTCTAGTAGCTCGAGCTCCAGTAGTTCGAGTAGCAACCGCGGGGGGATGAAGCTGGGCCAAGCCAAATTCCTCATTCGGGGGCCGACTATTTACACCCAATCATTACAGTGAGATTGTGTCCACCATAAACCCTGTCGACCTAAGACACCTTAGGCAGCTAATCATGTTCCAACTGAATACGAGCTTCTAACTCCCGAGGAGACTAGTCGAATGCATCGTCCTCCTGCAGGTTGCATAACTGTTTTCAATGATGCTTTTAAATGTGGTCTTAGGTTCCCCCTAAGTGATACCATGATTAACCTGCTTAGGGGCCTTGAAGTGTGCATAACCCAATTGTTGCCCAACTGTTTTTCAACTATTTGTAGTTTTATTGTTTTGATAGATCTATTCAATCAACCCGCCAGCTTTGAAAACTTTTCAAACCTCTTCCACCTGCCCATGTCTCGCAAGTCGGGTAGCACCGATGAGTCGGGCTTCTATTATCTGACTTCTCGACCACGCCGTAAGTTCCTCGTAGCCCCCCTGCTTCCTCATATGGGCAAGAGTGGAAAAAACAGCACTTGTTTGTTCGAGTGGCTGGGGGTTTCAATATTCCACGGGGCTGGTGGAGGGGGCATGTCGAAATTCCAGGTAACTTTACTCCGACCTGGCCCAACACCTTCGTTCGGGACCTGGTCCAGTTTGGCCAGATGGAGGCCTCGATTTTTATCGAAGAGAGGCATTTGGTGTTGGCTATGTTATCGCCAGCCCCACTAGGTTTGCCTATGAATGATCGATTAGGTAGATAGTGCTTCCTTTAATTTGTTGCTTTTTCATTGCTGCCGTCGATTTTTACCCCTGTTGTTTTGTTGTTTGACAGATCGCACGAAAATCATGAACAGGTCAAAATCGAAGGCTTTGGCGTAGGTAGAAAGAAACCAATAGCGCCGACAAGGTACTGCGGCTCGACGAGCAGCCGCAGCGATCGAGGCGCCCCATCAGGAGGTCGCGGCGCCTACCCCCTCTCCGACGCCATCACCAGGTCGAGCAATCGTGGCTGTAGGAGACAGTCCCACAGCTGGTCGGGGCAAGAGGGCGATGGTGGAGTAGGTAGGACCTGCTCCGAAGAAAGCTGCTACCGACAAAGGTAAAGGGAAAACAGCAGGGTCGAGCCCGCCGACCGGAGACGAGCTCTTCCGAGCTCGCGGGGATTACTGATGTTCAACTTGCCTAAGTTACTGTCTCCTCGATTCGGGACTGAGCCAGTCATATCTGTGCATAACTCGCTTTCTATGGAGACTGCGGGGTCGAGGGGAGCTGCCTCTCTGAAGGTGTTGCTAGCAGGTCAGTTCGTGGCTGACCAAAGGAAGATTATAGGGCTGAGCCAGGATGCGGCTCTTCGGGCGTTGGCTTATCATGCCAACATGGTAAAGCTTCTTTGCTTATTATTATATCGTTCCACGCTGATCAAGTATCTAACAGTATTATCTTTCAGGTCGGCCAGCTGGGGTATAACTTTTATCGGAAGTCGGAGCTGGCCCTGGTGGGTCGGGAGCAGCTGGAGGCTAGTGGGGACACAGAGACTCTGAAGACTCAGCTCGAGTCTTCGCAGATGAGAGTCGACAAGCTGGAGAGGCAGGTCGGGCAGCTGACGAAGGATCTCGAGCAGAAGGATGAGCAAGTGATCATAGCTGTCCAAGAGAGAACAAAGATTGGCGGTCTGGTGAAGAAGCTGCAGTTGGATGGGTAGGTCGCTTGGAACTTTAGTCGATCTGCGGGTCGAAATGCAACTCTGGACGAGGTGCGGGCTGAGTTCAATCGCCTACTGCCACTGGTGCGCCGGGAGACGGTGCAACAGTTTATGTTGAGCTCAGCATTCCAAGACGCGAGAGTCATGTTTGCCCTCGACGACGCTCGGAGCTTCTTCTAGAAGGCCATTACACAACTGCAACTTTTGGGCTACTGTTTTCAACCAGAAGATAGGAGCCGCATTAGTCATTTGTTCGACGAGCAGCTACAGTCTTATTCCAAAGCTGGGGGTGGGGTCGAGGGATCTGGCGTTGAGGCCACCGTGGTGGAAGAGGCTCCCCTCTGGACTCGCTGATAGACGAGCAGAGGAGGCAAGCGGAGGTCACGCAGAAATTGAAGGCTGTCGCCCAAGAATTTGAGTTCGCTGGTGACTTCGCTTTCGAGGTCAATGAGAGAGAGGCCAACGCCACAACATATTTTCCTACTCCTAACAGGCGATTCCTGCTCGATGCCGTTGGTCCTTCCGAACCGACAACCGCTGTTGTGCCTGTTTCTGCTGTTATGCTCGAGCCCTCGGCGGTCGATGAGGGAGGTGCTCGGGGTGCTGGTGAGGAGGCTGCTTGGGAGAATGATGAAGAGGGCGCTGGCTCCAGCTGAAGTTTTTGTTCATTTTGCTTTTCAATATGTAATTACCATACCTCTATGAGGCATTTGAACTTTGGGTTATTCATGCTACTGTATAAACGAATGCTTTGATGATTTGATGTGCAATGACTATGCTTTTTCGCTTTTACTTTGGATTATTCATGCGAATGACCATGCTCTTTAATACATAATGACCATAATCTTTATTGGTTTGTGCGTATAAATTTATAGTCGAATGTACGCAGTGTTGTACTTTGCGAGATTCATTCATGGTCCTCGTCGAGTAAATTGTGATTGATATGCCAGTGAAATAATTAGCATTCAAACTTTGAATATCTTAGCGACTGTGGAGTCGATTTCATATTATGAATCGGTAAAGTTCAAATAATTTTGTCGACATCGGAGTCGAATGTTTGATCTTGGTTGATAGGCCTCGACTTGGTAATGGTTGCCGCAAATGTCGGCGTGTATCTCCTGTAGTACTTTGTTTGCCTCTTTGGGTGCTAGGCATTTCAGCGGGGGTCCTGATATTGACTTCCTATAGAGCTATCCATGTTCATCTAGTGCAAACTTGGCCACCAGTCCTCTAAGCCTTTGGGCTTCCTTGTCATCGGTGGGCAGGGTCCCTTGACTCAAGTAAAGCTTGATTGGCTCTTGCCAAGAGGGGGTTGTCTCTTCGACGCACCCGACGAGGCTATGATTGGTAGCAGTGACACAGGGTTTGTCGGCTACCAAAAATGTTATGGTTCTCTCTCTGGTACCTTTCGCCAAGCTGGCTAGCTTCGAGAGTGCGTTTGCTTGTTCATTTTCTGTTCGGGGGACTTGGCTCAGGGTGAAACTCCTGAATGATTGTCGTAATTGTCTTACTTCTAATAGATATTGAGTCATTTTGAGCTCCTTCGCCTCGAAATGGCCCTCCACCTGCTCCACGACCAGCTGAGAATCAATAAACGCTGCAAGCTACACGAAGCCGCGAGCTGCGGCCATACGTATTCCTACAATGAGAGCCTCATATTCAGCTTTGTTGTTGGTGATCGGGAAGTTGAGTTTTATTGCGAAATCATACTCCTCAGCAAGTGGGGAACGGAGGGATACACCTATTCCGCCTCCTGATGTGGTTGCTGATCCATCAGCATGCAGAGTCCATACTAAGGTGTTCTCAACATTTTGTATCGGTAGGTTGAGTCTTTCGACAATGAAGTCAGCCAGGACTTGTGCTTTTATGGCCGTTCGCTGTTGGAAGTGATGTCGAACTCTCCGAGCTCGATGGCCCATTTGGTGAGTCGACCTGAAGTGTCGAGCTTCGACAATACCTGCTTTAACGGTTGATTCGTTAACACCATGATTACATGGACTGGAAGTAAGACCATAGCTTCCGGGCTGCCATAACGAGGGCTAGAGCGAACTTCTCGATCTCCAAATAATTGTGTTCGGGCCCGTGTAAAGCCTTGCTGCAATAATATACAGGACGGTAGGTCCCTTCTCTTGTCGATGTCAATACTGAACTGATCGAGGCAGAGGACACAGCTATATAAAGCTGTAGCACTTCTCCCAACTCAGGTTTGGCGAGCATGGGTAGTGAAGACAAGTACTGTTTGAGCTTTATCAAAGCTTGATTGCAATGTTGAGTCCACTGAAACCCAGATTTTTTGGCATTTCTGAGGATTTTGAAGAAAGGTAGGCTCTTGTCGGCCAGCCAAGCTATGAATCTTCCAAGGGCTATGACCCTGCCGACCAGACACTGGACTTCACGAACTATGCTAGGTGGGGCGATGTCCAGAATTGCTTGGATCTTCTGTGGATTTGCCTCGATCCCTCTCTGACTGACCATATATCTGAGGAACTTACCCCCACGTACACCAAATGTGCACTTGTTAGGGTTGAGTTTCATGCCGAAGGCCCTTAATATGGCAAAGGTGTGGCTGAGGTCGACTAGATGGTCCTCGGCTTTCTCGATTTTGACAATCATGTCGTCGACATAGACCTCTATCGACCTCCCGATCTCATTTTTGAACATGAAGTTGACCAATCTTTGGTACGTTGCACCTGCATTTTTGAGTGCAAAAGGCAGACTAAAAAGCAATATGCTCCATTGGAGACGAAGAAAGAGGTCTTGTCCCTGTCCTCAGGTGCCATAAATATTTGATAATAGCCTTGGAAGGCATCTATCATGCTGAGCAATTCACATCCAGCAGTAGAATCTACTAATAAATCTATAGGAGGCAAGGGGTAAGGATCCTTCGGGCAAGCTTTATTTAAATCAGTGAAATCGTTACACATTCTCCATTTTCCCTCATTCTTAGAGACAAGTACAACATTACAAAACCAGGAAGGGTATTGAATTTCTACAATATATCCTGCTTCCAAGAGCTTGCTGACCTCTTCCTTGATGATTTGGGACCATTCAGCGTTGAAGGTTCTTGTGTTTTGTCTTACTGGCTTGTAAGTTGGGTCCACGTTGAGTTAATGGACGATGATGCTGGGGTTGATTCCTTGGAGGTCTGTAGCTTGCCATGCGAACACGTCAATGTTGCATCGAATAAAATCGACCATGAGGCATTCCAAGCGGTCGCCTATATCACTCCCGACCCGAGTGGTTTTGTCGGGGTTTCCAAGTTCGAGCTCTATTATTTTGAACTCCCCGATAGGCTCGACCTGGGTGTCTTCCAGCTTCCTCTTCTTAGATGAAGGTCCCTCCTCGGGTTTCGCTACTGGGGCATCCCCCGAGGGCTTCAGTTGAGGTCGTTTCTTCTGCTCGTTGAAGTCGATGGAAATTGTGTAACAGCGCCATGCGTCCTTGAGGTTGCATAAGAGTTCTCCTACTCCCACTGGGGTCAAGAACTTTATCTTCATATGGTAAGTGGAGATGATAGCCCTGAAGTCATTGATGGCTGATTGATCCACGATGAGATAGTATGCAAATGGAGCATCAACTACCAAATATTTGATCATCAATGTTCCGCTCCGGGAGCCTTGCCCAAATGTTGTGGAGAGGTTGTAGATCATTTAGGGATGATTTCAGACCCACTAAATCCGACCAGCGGGGTTCTGACTAGATCAAACTTTAGTTCCCCCAATTTCATTCTGTTCAAGGTAGACAAAAACATGATGTTCACGGAGCTGCCATTGTCGACCAATATCTTTTTGACCTCGAAGTTAGCAATTTCAAGGGTTACCACCATGGGGCAGTCTATTTTTCTCTCGACTCCCTTGTTCTCTATATGGTCGAGGTCTGAGTCGCTAAAGGATATTGGCTCGGCATTGGTTGAGAGTTGGAAAACTGTCTCGACCTTGGTTGGTTTGATCGGCTCGAGCTGTCTTTGTGTTTGTTTCCTTGTGTTCCTGGAATCCCCTCCAGTGGGGCCTCCCGCGATCATGTCAATAACTCCTCGAATGGGTGGGTCGGGTTCTTGGGCAGGTCTTTCCCTTTTTCTTCTCTCATCGGGCTGGCCAACCTTTCTCTATGGGGAGTCCGGTCGGTCCTGCCCTTTTCGCGCCTAATATGCTTATCAACAAATTTTTTCAAATGGCCTTGTCTAATCAGTCTTTCAATCTCATCCTTCAAGTTGAAGCAATCTTCCGTGTCGTGTCCTTTCTGCCTATGGAAATGACAATATTTCTTTAATTTTTTCATGGCTTCGATTTCTGTGATCTTTCGAGGTTTCTTGAGCAGGTTCTCATGCTGTATGGCGAACAACACCTCTTTCCTCTGGAGGTTGAGTGGAGTGTAGTTGTGGAAGCGTTTTATTGGGGAACGATGCCCCTCTCTGACCTGGCGGTCATTCTTCTCTCTGTTTTTCTTTCTGTCAACTTCCAGGCTACCATATTTTAACTTGTTCATCTCCTCCTGGGTCATGTACCTCTCAGCGAGGTTGAGAAGCTCTTC
Source organism: Jacaranda mimosifolia (assembly GCA_018894105.1). Taxonomy (NCBI): domain Eukaryota; kingdom Viridiplantae; phylum Streptophyta; class Magnoliopsida; order Lamiales; family Bignoniaceae; genus Jacaranda; species Jacaranda mimosifolia. The sequence continues at coordinate 6,141,932 of CM032123.1, forward strand.
CATCAATTTGGATTATTCGCGCACAAGCGCGTTTGCACATTCTTTGTGTTATAGGCCCAGAAACAACACGTCAATCAAGAATTCAATCCTCGGGCTGTCAAACTTCAACACCTCCGTGTTGAATCTGGTGAAAAAATTACGGAGGGACTTTCCTTCGTTCTGTTTCACTGTATGCAAATGTGTATGAGGGAGCTTGGCTTTTCTCCTACTTGCGAATTAATGCAAGAACTTGTCACACAGCTGGTCATATGAGAATACAGACGCTGGCTCCAGCTTCACAAACCAATCGAGAGCTACTCCCTGGAATGTAGTTATCAACATCTTCGCATGGATGTACTCATTATGTCCATGCAGTTGCATCATGTGCTCAAATTGCAGCAAATGTTCATTCAGGTCCGTTAAGCCGTCATATCTTGGTAGTCCAGTCGGGATCTTGGCATCGACAGCAATACGTTCATCAATGATCTCCTGGACGAATGGCGAGTCTCGCTCCCTACGAAACCTCTGTTGTCCGTTAGGATGGAAAGTTCTCTCTACGTTCCTCCTCGAGATCTCGTCTAGGCGCCTGTTCAGCTGCTGTACTTGGTGGCATACCTCCTCCCATTCCTGCTGATCCGCTTGAGACGCGTTTCTGCCTGGTCAGAATCTGGAGCGCTTGATCCTATCGTGCTGCGAGGCTTGAAGGGGTCGAACGTCGTGGTCAACAGAATCTGCTACCTCTTCCCATGGGGGAGGACGGGCCATTTCTCTAGGAAAATGGCCTGGGCTCAGTTCTCTTCTCGATGGGGGCCTTCGGGATTCTGGCCGCTGAGAGTTCTCCCCAGGCTGCCTTCTCTCCAAGGCCGCAGGCTGGGGGGTTGCACTGGCCGCCGGCTCCGATTATATGGCATGTCGATCAAAGCGGTTGAGAGCTGGGTAGAAATTTGCGTCGAAATTTGTTCGCTAATGAGTTGCATCAACTGGGGTATCGTCAACGTGACCAGAGGCTCAGGTTGAGCGCTGGATCCTTGGGCATTTGGCTCCGGATGAAATCGAGGGGAAGGGGAGGTGGACCTCCTATTTTCTTCTCTCCCAGAGGGAGCTCGCCTGGTGTTTACCATCTTTCGATAGAGGATTCAGTGTTTCCCACAAACGGCGCCAAATGATGAGGGTTCGTTTCATTATGTACTGGTCCAATAAAGAAACTGGATGGAACTCGACCTCTCTGGTCGATATGCTTGTTTAAATGGGTTGAATCCTGCAATCACCAGCAAACATCAAGCTAGCCGAGGAGCCCTCGGCTTAGGCCCTCCGACGGTCAAGTTAATACGAGTCGACAAGATAATCAGAGCAACAGAGTATGGGCTTTTTGTATGTATTAGAGCATACCTTTAGAAGGTTAGAATGGGGATATTTATAGCCTTCTCCGCCTGGAGATTTGTCTGTGATGCCCCTGACGAGTAGAGAAGGCCTTTGTCCTTGCGTGAGAGGCAACTGGCCAACTCCTCTCCCTCTGCCACTCTAGGTGGCCATCTTTCCAAGTTTTAAGGCAGAGGAGTACACTGTTTGAGCGCCTGCTGAGTCAGACGGTAAGGGTAATGCGGAGGCATGCCGCCCGTCAATGCATTTAATGCGGATGCAAAGTATTGTACTGTATCGACCTCTCCGGTCGACATGGTCGACCATACACTGGTTTGGGAAACATGTTACAGGCACGGGTCGGGAAAGAGGTCGACCGAGGTCGATTGCACCTATGGGCCACTGATGCAAAGATTGGGCTTGGCGCTGCATCCCTGGGCCAACTCGGTTTGGGCCCAGCTACTTGGGCCACCCCATATCAAAACACGATTATCATAATATATATAATTATATATATAAGTATTTATTAATCATATTAGTGCATGTAATATAAAATATATATCAAAGTAAAGTTAAAAAAATCAACACTAAACATCAAATAAAAATAATTTAAATTCAAATAAATAACGAATCCCCTAAAAAGGAATAAGTATTAGACTTCATGTAAATTATATAATGAAAATTTTCAATACAGAAAAAGGTAATATTAGTCATAAAAAATAAATAATAATGTAAAAATTATAACTAATAACATTTGAAAAGATTTATGTTCATCATTAAAGATTTGCCATCAATTATCAATGGTGATAACTTAAATACAATTTTTGCCACTATTAAATGTGTAAAAATTATTATTGGTGATAGAACAACTTTTTTTTGTTATATATATATATAAATATAATTAGTGCCAAGATTTCAATTATCACTTACTATTCTTTAAAAAAAAAATTTTGTAGTATGTCTAATCATTCAAATTTATTAGGATATTATGATCATAGTGAGGTGTTTTTACTAATTTCATTTGTCATTTAAAAAGTTTTTATATTATTTATTAGCCCTTAAATTTTATAAAATTTAATGAAAAAATAAAAAGTCTCGCCGTGCCCTAGTCATGTTGGACGCATTCTTTAGACATGTCCGATATCGTGTTGGATTTTATCTTTTTTATTTTAATTTTTGAATACTTTATTGTCGTGTTCGACATATGTCGGGACTGTGTTGTGTTCAACATATGTTTGACACTGCACGGAATGATTTTATGGCGTGTTCATGTATTATAGGAACAACATAATTCTTCCTATGGCAAATTTAATCCGAGCAATGGAGTCTTAATTACAATCAAACACGAACAAAAGAAATTGTGAAATTCAATTATTCCACCCTAGTAATTCTTACCCTACCATCAAAAGTTTATGTAGCAATTAGCATTTTTTTTTTCCCACACACAATAAGCCGTGTCGGCATATGAACATCAGGTTCAAGGACAGGTGCCCCTCCCCCAATTTGCCAGCCAAATCTGACTTCACAAGCCATTGAATTTTTCAAAAAAATCGTAGTACCAATAGTTTGAAATATCCAGGGATTTGGGAATCATCAATAATATATTATTATCTCTTGTTAATTGGTATAATTTATATGGAAAAAAAAAAGCCGCTATTACGCAAGGTTCCATTTTTGTTTTGAGTAGGGGAAAAGAATTGGACGCAAGCTTTTGTTCTCGTGATATGAACCTACGCAATGGGAAAGGAAAAAAAAAAAAACAATCAGAAAAGAGCAAAGCAACCACCTTTGAAAGCAGAGACACAAACGAGGCATATGTGCTTGCTTACACACACAGAGACACGTGCGGATGTGTGTGTGTATAGATACATTGTGGTAGAGACAAAGGTCAGTGAAGATACCCATACCGAGAGGAAAAGTTGGGCCACTTATATATACACAAACTTGTAAGGCATCTTTAACCACTAAGTCCTTTAATTTGTACAGATTGTATTCACACCACTTTAGTTTGGCTAAAGCTTATTTTTGGGTTATGACTTTTGATCCCTCATATGTCAAATACTTTAAGGTAATAAAAATAAATTTAAAAATTATAGGTCTACAAATTTATTTATTTATTTATTTTTCTAACAGAAAATGGGTTCATCAAGATTATATGTGATTTGGTTCATAACTTGATTAACTTACCACATTAGTAATCTGACAATTTTGATTGCAGAAATTCCAAAAGACATTTATTAGGTTGTAATTATGTAAATATTGTTTTGAATATTTTATCAGTTATTACATTTAAGCAATAACCAAGTTATGGAGTACTAGCACTTGGTAGTGAGAACTCAAGTACTCTTGTTGGTCATTTTACATCTAGTATTTTAATAAACACATAAATAGCTAGCTAGCTATGTAATTTCTCATGGTCAAAAGTAAGGGTGAATCCACAACAAAATGATGAAGCGAAGTTACCACATGTAATTATTTTTGTACCTACTAAACTAGGGCATTCAGTCTGAAGTGGAAGGTCAAAATTGTACAATCAACCACTAGATATTTTTGTAAACAAATCTAAGTCATGCCCCTCATGCCCACCGGTCAAAAGAATAGTACTACTGAATTGCAGTAATTATGAATTCAATTGTTTATGAAAATTCTTCATAGAAAAATCCCAATTAGTTAGGTATAGAATCAATCAAGTTTGTTCACAATATAGCATTTTGGAATCTTGTCAAATGTTTGATTGGACCTATTCCAACTTTGGATCCTATCACAATTTGTTTTTTGATGTTAGCTTAAGCTTGTATATATTTTCATATTATTAATTTATAGGATATTTATTCATAAAAAATAAAATAAAACAAAGCAAGTTTTAATTGAGGCATCCATCTTAATTTATAATGGGGTAAAGATTTTGATGTTGGAAAATTCATCACCCTCCTTAACAATTTATTCATCTCCTATGTGGAATACCTCAAGTTGTAATTCTTTTTATTTACAGAAACATGCACATTGAAGATCTGTTAGAATTAATTTAAATTTTAGATATCGTAAATTTATACATATAAATATGAGGGTGATGTTACTTATTCAACTGGACCTCAAATTGTAATTAATATCAAGAAGGATTAGCAATTTCACCTTTTAATAGTTTGTATATATTATCTTTTATAATTTATTTTATTTTTTTGCAAATTTAGAATTTTCAAGCAATGTATTTTTATCCAATAGAACTGTTTACAATTGAATTATTTGGGCCCCACTTGTTAATGGAGCAGATCCTAAGGTTGCTTTCCTATGTTAAAATTGTATGTAATTGCTCCATTTTCATTTAAAACACTCAAAATTGTCTCTACCTTATTTTCTTAATGTTCATAATTACTTTTGTATTTGGATGGTAGTATTTGAGTTTGAGTAAGAGTTTAGAGTTGATGATTTCATATGACTCCAATACTACGAGGATTTAAGTTCCATTTCAACAATAGGAAAAAAGAACAGCTCCAAATGGATACTAAAAATTTGAAATTTCTGATAATTTAAAATTATTTAAATAAATTCAATAATTTATTATTCTGCATTTAAAATCTTTAACTTCCAATTCCTTCAATCCAAGCAAAAAATTTCTAATAACCCTTAAATCTTGATATTCACATCATCTACCGAAAGTTCATGAATTTCCTATCAATAATTAATTTGATACAAATATATATATATATATATATATGGATTTGTAAATTTTTTAAAGGTTTTTCGTCCTCATGTTGGCATGATATTGCATTCTTTAAATTGATTTTTACTTATTGCTTAACTTAAAATCTTGATTTGTTAGTAATTCGGGATACAAACTTTTACTAGCCATGATTGTGTTATTAACAAATAGTAGTTACATTTCTTGTATTCTTTTTTCTTTCTTTTTCTTTTTTCTTTTCTAAGGGAAAGATAATAAGTTGCGACATATTTGTGCTTAGATATATTAAGGTTATGTTCTTCTACATTTTCCCAAAAAAATTTTCAATCCCAATTTTTTTTTCAAAATGGAGGTACATTCTCCAATATTTTCCTAAAAAAACTCAAATTTTATATCCAAAAAACCCTTCTCAATTCACCCCAAAAAAACTCTACATCCTAAAAATCATGCCTACTTCCTCTATTTTCTCACTCTACTTTTGACATCTCATTCATTTATCACTCTCCCACTTCACTCATTTGTATACATACATACATATATAAATATTAAAATTTTACTAGGTGGAAAAATTCTAAAACTTATGTTTACAAATTCAATTAAATTAATTATTAAAAAAATGAAGTAAATTTAATTAAATATTATTTATGTTATTACTACATAATTTATTTATTGAATAACATATTAAATTAATTAAATTTACTTATTAATTAAATAATGTATTAGTTATAATTTTAATGTATTAATTAAAAGTATATTTATTCATTTAATAAATAACTTAAGATGTTTTAATTTGATATAAATAAATAAATTAATCTGCTCAAAAATATTCTTCATTAAATATTAATCTTCACATTTATCTAAAATTATAATAAAAAATTTGATTATAGGGTGATACTTATGTAATAATCTATTAAGTTTAATAAATTAATATTGATATGCTTAAAGTAATTGTTAAGAGAATTAATTAAATTTAAGTAAAATTAACTTACTAAATTAATTAAATTAACTTATTTAAATAACTTATTTTTTATATGTTAATTACGTTTCATATTTTTCGTATAATTAAATATTACATTTATTTATTTAATAAATAATTTAAGATGATTTAATACCATATAATATAATATTATTTATTTTTTTAATTTGATGATTTTTTTATTAAGTCTTATATATAAATTATTAAAAAATTATTTATTTTAATAAATAACTAAGTTTTATTTATACATAAATTGTAAGTAGTGAATAGTTAAATAATTATATTTTAATTAATAGACATTAATTATTTTATAATTAATGTATAGTAATTAAATTTTTTTATAAGTCGATATTAACAATTATGATATAATTAAGATATAAGCTATTTTTTTATAATTAAACTATAATTATAATTTCATGAATAATTAATATTTATTAATATAACCAAATAATACATCATTTATTAATATTAAATTTATAAAAATATAAATTTCAAAATAAATAACCAATTAAATTAATTATATTCATATTTTAATCATTACAAATACACACACACACACATACACACATCATTCAACTATAAATATATATATATATATAATACATAAAAAAATTATTTTTACTCTTTAAACCCAACAAAAAAGTAACTGATTTGACATTTACAATAAAGTTTATTTCTCTCCAAAACATAAAGAAACAAACAACTTATTGTCAATAATTTTCTATATTTTCCCAAAACAAAAAGAAACACATGACATATTTTCTAAATTTTTTCCCAAAAATCCATTCCCCAAATTTTTTTTCTACAAAATGCCCAAATCGTAATACAACAAGCCCTAAAAAAATTTCATATGGAAGTTCTCGAGCTAATCAGATCTAGCTAATCATTGAAAGTTTATCTTTGGTTATTTTTTTGTCATTCGCTTAGGTTTAATTTTAGTTAACGAACAAAATAAATTTTTATGTGTGCCTACACAGGCGTGAGGTACAACAAATTTGTATCAATTGTTATCTTATCTAAATATTTTTACTTAATATTTAACTATTTTTATATCCTCGTAACTTGTAAACTATATACACATAGTGAAAAAGTTTTAGTTTCAGTAAAAGGCATTTCAACGCATGTATGTTCATATAGTTAAAACAACTTATAATTTGATTTAAAATTCTCAACTCATTTGATGTGAAATACACTTGATATCATTAAAAGTTCCCCAATTCAAGAGTTTTCGAAAAGGTATATGGTTGTTGCTTCCTATGTACCATATCATCTGATGATATTCACATCTATCTCTAGATGGAATTTCATAATGTATTGTCCTGCATGCACACATAATAGAGAATATTGTTCTAATGAAAAAAAATTATATTATTAGAGAAAAAAATAATTTATAATGTGACTCAAATCCTCAACTCATTAAGTATAAAACAAAATTTGGTATTATTATGTTGCGAAGTAAAAATATAGCTATTTTTAAGCAAAATTTGAAACACAAGGGGACATATGAAAAGTATTAAATAAAATAATATTCCCCCACCCCCCCCCCCCCCCTCAAACACAACATTTAAGTTTGTGCTTACATTTGTCAAATTGCAAAATAGAGAGGGTGAAAGTTGTATATAGGGGTGGCAATCGTGTCGTGTCGGGTTGAGGGTGGGATATCAAAAATTTTTGGTCAATTCGAATCCACCCCAATAAGCACTCAACCCAATAAACCTTAACCCAAACCCAACCTGAAAGTTTTCGTGTCAACCCGAACCCAACCCGTTTCAACATATGATTATTTTTCATTAATAATTTATCTAAAATACTTACACATTTTATGTTCAACTCGAATCTTAATAAAACAATCAATTTATACCAAAAATTTGAGAAAAGTCAACTTATGCCAAAAGTTTTTAAAAAAAGTCAACATTATACTCTAGCAGCTCAACTTTTAGACCGTAGAGCAATTGATAATTGGGCTTTATTTAATTTTCTCTACAACATCAATAATATACAATTTTCCATGTTAAAGCAAAAGTTTTGACAACTTAATTTTAACAACAATGAAGTCGAATTCTAGTAAAGAAGTATAGTTTGTCTCATTCAATGATTATCATCCCAACATCATCAAATAGTCAAGATTTACGTAGTAAATAATAATCATTAATTCTTACAAATCAATCTAGAGTTAAATTGTTCAAAAATAACAAGTCATTACTTAAAAATACAAAAAATATAGAGTTATTATCGTGTAACCCGAACCAACCCATAAATTTCGTGTTGCTTATCAGGTCGACCCAACTCAATAAACCCCAACTCAAATCCAATAATATCGTGTCAGTTCGTGTCGTATTATCGTATCGTGTCGAAAATTGCCACTCTTAATTGCATATCCCCATAACAGAAACAATCAATTTAAGGCAAAGAATAAGATGAAAACCCCACCTGTCGCCAAACACTCTTCCACAGCTAAAAAATAACAAACCCCCCATGAAGAGAGGTAAAAGTTACCCCAAACACGCACAGAAAATCTGCAGGTAAAAACTCAAACAGGGTACAAAAACATCCGTGTGATGCAGAAGTGCAAACAAAGGGCAGGTGCTTGGCGTGAGGATTTTGAAAACCAGAGGGGAAAACTACGAGGTAAAAGAGAAAGAAAATCCATTTTCATTTCATTTTCATTTCCTCTCATTTTCCTCTGTTCGGCGCGGTCTTGGAGTAAGAGTTGAAAATAGGCACGTCATCCCATTTGGTAAGACCCCCGACAGGATTAGAGGAACACATGACCACATAATAATAGCACAATCTTTAATTTTTCTTTTCTTTTTTCTTTTTTCACTTTTTTCTTTCTTTTCCACCCAAAATTCATTTTCATTTGCATCTCATCAGTGGAAACTGTTGAGGAGAATCAGCTCATTGATTGACTTTTTCATTTATATGCATTAATGAAAAACGAAAAGGTTTCTCCTTTTTATAATTTTCTTGGCTGTCTGTGTTGTACAGAGGCGTGAAATGTGGCCCTATGGGCTTATTGGTGGGGTGTTTTGAGTAAATTAAAGATTACTATCCTCATTAATCCCTCCACCCATCTCTCAAATTTAACACCACCCCCACCCACCGGTTTCATTCCCATCTCATCTCTCTCATCTCATTTTGAGAGTTCTATTTTTTTTTTCTCTTTCTTTCTCTCTCCCTTTCTATATTTTTCTGTATGAGGTTTGTGTTCATATCTCTGTTTTTCAATTTTCATTTCTACTTTGTCTGAATAGGGGAAAGAGAGATGGGGTGGGGGAGTTTTTGATCATCTTTCAAAGTCTTGCAATTTGTTTCTTTGCTAGAAGAACATTGTTTTAACGGTTTATTTGCTGTTTTCAGGTCTTGACTTTAGATCCGTCGCTCTATCTGCTGCTCTTTGGCTGGTAAAAAACTTCTCAGATTCTTTGATCTTTGATGATGATATAATAGCTTTTCTTTTTGGAAAAAAAAAAAAATCCTTTTTGTTTTCTGTTCAGTTTTTGGGTTCGAAATTCAGTTCTTTTTTTGGCTGGTTTTTCCATCTTGGTCTATGGGATTCATCGGTTACCTTGTCTTTGAGTCGTCGTCGTCCTCCTCCTCCTCCTCCTCTCTCTCTCTCTCTTGTTTTTAGTTTCTTTGTTTTTTTTTTTCGGAAGGGTTTAATATTTTTCTCCTTCTCCTTCTTGGAAGGGAAAAGGGTAAAAAGAATGGCTAGCTTGAGTAAAAATCTGCTTCATTTCTTCTTGCTTTTTCCCTCAAAGTATAGTTGAAACAAGCGTGGTGGATTCATGATTGAATTTGTTTCGGAATTTCTTTAATCTTTACAATATTTTTATAAAATTAATATCTTTACAATATTATAATTTTTTTCTCTAGCATACATTCTGTCTCTTGGTCTCACATGGAAGAATTATCACTCGAAAACATTTCTGGTCTATATATTTGCAGTACTGCTGCCTATCTAAATGTAAACGTTGAACTGGTGACTAATCAGTTAATCAGTCATAGATTTGATATTGCGTGTGCGTGTCTTTTCCTTTTTCTTTTCTTTTCTTCTTTTTCTTGTTCTTTTTTTTTAATAACTAAATTCAGTACAATGTTGCTGTTTGCACTTTCCTTCGGTGTAAAATTAATGTTAAGTTGTTGAGGTTTTGGAAATGCCTGTTTGATACTTTGGTGCTTTGAAATATGGGGATAATCAAATAGAAAATATGTTTTTCAAATATCAAGTACACATGGTGGGAACTCTGCCACCAGTTTACAGAAAAACTTAGCATTTGAACTGACAAACCTTAGGTGTGTTAGGAGGAATTTTTTATAACATGTAGCAGAAATAATACACGTCTTATTTTGGACAAAGGTTTTGTGGGTAAAATTGTTTTGAATCCAGTTGTTTTCCTTGTCGTTACTGGTTTCTTGTTGTCATTCTTTTGTTTTTCATGCTATATCCACTCACTGGGCTCAATGCACTTTTTTATATTTTTCAAGTATCTAATTCACTACGTTCACTTTTGATGGTTAATCCTTACAGATTTGCTGAAGAACAAGAGCACTGGATATTCTGTCTCTTATTGGAACTGTTTGTGAGCGTTTGAATAAATTCAACTTCAGCCCTAATGCAAGGGCATAGGAGTTCTGTTAGTACCTTGCCTGAAAATCTGAACTTCGATCATGGTTCTACGTCAATTGATACTGGCATAGATTCCCATATGTCCTGGAATGGTATGCCTACTTCTGCACAAAATGGGCTACCAGAGTACAGAATGACATCTAGTGAGAGCAATATTCAATGTCTGCCTGATGTAGGGCATGAGGGACTGAATGGTGAGTGGACTTTAGGTGAAACTAGTTCCAGTGCTGCACAAAGTCAAGGCGACCACAGTGAAGGAAAAAGAGAACATGCATGGAGCATTCACTCTCGAGCTGCTCTCACCTTGGAAGAACACCAGTATAAACCGTCTAATATTCTTTCAATGGATAATGTTGATGTAAATGCAAATGGCAATCAGACAGCAAATGGGTCATCTCTTTTGCAGATTTCGGGCTCTGCCGCCCATCCTCAGGATCTTAACATGTATTCAGAGGGAGACCATGAGGATATTGACTGTCAGGTGGATGAGCGCCCCAATACATATGTATCTATTGGATCATCAACCGAGCAGATGACAAATACTGGTAGTTCCTCGGATTCCTTTGGGATGCCTTCTGGATGTCGTGGATATGCAACTGAGGGGAGTGAACACAGGCCAGGTTGTTCTTTGGATGGTCGACGCATATCATGCAAGAGAAAAGCACTTGAAGTACATGTTGGACAGTCTTCTGGAGCAGGAAGTTCTAATTGCTTTCAGCATGCTGAAAGAAGTCAATGTCATTCTGAACCAGGTGCTCAAGTTGCCAGCAACATTGGTATGTCGATGCAAACAGAAAATGACCTGGCCATTAATAATGGGTCAGAGCAAGCGAATCCAAGGCTGAGGCTTAGTGTTGGAGCAGCTGCTTCTGCAAGCCCTTTCTCTTTGTCTGCCAGAGGAACTGCAGAAAGTTCATGCAGAAATTTCCGTTTGCGCATCAATGGCTCACACCAGCAAGATCACATACCTGGCAATCCATTTTCAATGGAGTCTGATGTTGGAAATGCAGATATTTCATCTTCTCGGCATTCATCCAGACTAGTTTTTCGTAATCATTTGTTTGACTTGAATCCAGCTCCTGCTCTGGAGAATGGAAGTCTTCATGGTCAGTCAGCTCTTTTGCATGTCCCTTCTGTCCGTCGAAATCCTCAGTCAAGGTGGAGTGGAGCATCTAGCTCAAGAACTAGTAGTTCATCTGCTTCTGCTATTTCTGGAGAGAGGGGTGCAATGCTTCATGAAGAATCTACATCAAGAAATATTCCCAGAAGCATTTCGGAACATCCTATGCTTGTTCCTGCTAGAGAGATTGCAAGTTCATCACAACCACCCACAAACTGGAACTTGGCTGGTGGGAGTAACAGTATCACTGGAAATGTTGCATCTGGTTCTCGGGCGGGCTCCTCTTCAGGGATTAATCCATCTGCATCTACTCAACGCGGCTCTTCACAATTTCCTCGGAGACTATCAGAACTTGTTCGAAGATCTCTAATATCTTCAGCAGATACTGCTTCTGGAGGTCAGAGCAGTAATCATGCCATACGATCGAGTTCATCTGCTAGCTCACAGGACATAGCACTTTCATCTGGATCTGGTAATCATGGTCTCCATATATCAAACTCAAGGTCAGCATTGTTGGAGAGACATCTTGATAGTGCTTTTGGTTTACCTTATTCACTGCGAAGTTTGGCTGCTGCTAGTGAAGGAAGAAGTAGCATAATGTCTGAGGTATGTCTATATCTCGTACCTGCATTTGCATCGTTTGTGATGGAAGTTATTTAGAATCATGGTTGATAGTCCACTGAATGAGTTTACATAAAGTTTTATTCTTTTATTCATGTTGCATGTAGTTGTGGTCTAGACTTGGTTGCTTCTAACTTGGATTTAAGAATTTCAAGTTGCTTTTGAGTTCTACATTGTTGATTCATTATATGTGATCATCTTTAGAATAATTTCTCGAAGTGCAGACTATCTCCAAAATTTAGTGCTTTTTTTTTTTTTTTTTTTTTTTTTGGTCATGTCAAAATTTTCTTGGTGATTTATGGATTGTTTTGCTTGCCCTGCTATGTAATTTACAGAAACATCTGTTTGTGATCCTATATTTAATTGCTACCATACTGGTGTAATGTAAGCATGGCATTCTCCCTTTGCCCATGAACATGGTAAAAAAAAAAAAATGGACATTTTGCTCAATGGTTAATGGAATAGCTAGGCAATTGCGCAGCGCATTGGCGATCTTGGAAAAACTTGAATGCTGTATATATGGATTGAGATTTCATTTTCTAGATGTGTTTTGAGCAGTTTAATATTAGAATTTTTTATGAAACATTTTAATGAGCACCATTAAATAACTGTAGAATTAAAGCAACATTCAGAAATATCTCGAAAAAAAATTGGAATACTTACGCAATTTGAGCATATTCACCCTAACTTTAAATTATTTTCAGCCTTGTATATTGATTAATTTTTTTTATGATGTTAATATTCAAAAAAGTAATTGTGCCGGATCCTTATGGCAAGTAGCTAAATGTGACAATAAAAATGAATTATATAGGTATGAAGGTCTTAATTAAAGGAAAATCGTACTACTAGGTCTTATAGTAACATTCTTCATTATCATTAAATAAAATATGATTGTGTGTAACACCAAAGATTCAAACGTACATCATCATGAAAAAAAGATGAGAATTTTGTTAGAACTTAAGGAAAAATAATTTTTTTTAAGGAAATTGTCAGGTTTTATCCATGGTTGTATATTTAAAAAGTTCCCTTGGATGCACAATTGAGATTCTATGTTAAAATAGAATTGAATCTTGTATGCTATTTCTCCCGTTGGTTAAAGTTAAAATAGAATCCTAACGTTTATGCTTGAAATCAAGATTAAATCCCGAGTTCAGTATAATTAATTTATCTTCAGCTACATTCCTTCCTGCATCTATCAGGAAAGAGAAAACATGGAAGGAAACAAATAATGCTGGGTGTTTTTCGGTCACTGAATGGTCCTAAACCTAAATCACCAAATTCCAAGTGTTCAAGATGAACTCAACTATTTAGATGAAGCATCCTGATACAACGAATGTCCGTCTTTTAGAATCAATGTTCTACTTACCCTGTTTTTTATGCTCTATATACTGGCTACGCGTTTGAAGTTAGCGGGCTGAAAAGCCTTTAATATAGATAGAATTCAAGCAGTGATTCGAATTTGAGGTTATAAATTTATGTTTTTTGACAGCTACCACTTTCTTTATCGATGAAGAAGTGAATTTTCTTTCTTAGGATGTTGTGCACTTATATGGCCATACCTTAGGGCATATCACTTAAAGTAGATTCCTCCTTTGATCAATCAAAACCTCTTTCCAAGATCTATAAGGCATAAGCTTTTTCCATGGCATAAATGATTTTCTAGATATAAATAGTGATCTGGATCTTATATATATATATATATATATCATACAATAAAGTATAAAATGGGTGGATATCTATGAAGTTAAATGTGCCGACTCACTCAGTGCATGATCCTTGACATCCTGAGATCATGTGGTATTATGCTCATTAACTGTAAATGTGATGTGTATTACTTTATTAGAATGAATGCATGTGCTAAATGATTTCTGGCTCTCATCCGATACATCTTATTCATGCTTCAGTTTTGGTTTGTTCTGCTTTTGCATCTCGAGATATCTAAAAGTAATTCAAGAAATATATTTCCTTTATATTGAGAAATATTTATGAATTATGCAGCTATTAATTTATATTTTATTTTAGCAGATTCGCCATGTCTTGGATCTCATGCGAAGGGGAGAGGGCTTGAGATTTGAGGTTAATTTTCCACCCCTTGTTTTTCTGCATGTCTTGTCTTGTTTCAAATTACCGTTCTACACACGAATGCACAACGAATCCAAAACTTTGTAACTACTTGGCAGATTGTAAACTTTGTGCACATAGTATGTTTGTATGAGAAACCGGCATTTGAGTTGCAAAGATATCTATTCTGAAGTAAAGATATAGGTTTTAGGTCAACTTAGTCTTTTCTAACCAATTATTGCTATTGGGGTCCCGTTATTACCTACTATCACATCATTGAGTTGCTTAATAGTTTTAGTTTGTACCTTTGATACCAAATATGGCTATTTGAGGTCAACCCAATTAATATTCTATATACATATGCACTACAATCTTTAATTGTCCGTGATGTGTAGGTGAGGCGGTTGTTTTGTGCAATGGAAATTGGTAAATGCAAGGACCGAGAAACAAGTAGTTTTCCGTTGAAGTTAGGCGTGATTGTGAGTCATTTGTATGTCAACTTCACTTGCATGGTTTAGTAAGCAACTCTGCGCTGGCCAACACCGATGTTTTGTCTGGTTGGCCTATTGACTGCAAAGTAGGAAGACCATCTGGGGGTCTAAATGATAAGTGCCAAGTGTATTAAATATTTCTTTATAAAAATAATTGATTGAAAATCAGATACATTTGTTTTGGATATATTCATCAAATTGTAATTGGAGATGAAACATGAAATGAAATAAAAGATCTAAAGTTTTTTAGTAGGCACTTTTAATAGGATTCTACTGTCTTTCTTATACAACCATCCATACGCTAGCATCCCCCACCTTTTCCCATGCAATTCATTTCTTTCTTTGTATTTTGTTGTGTCTTTTTTTCTACTAGAGAGCTTACTCCCACTGTTAACTCCTAAAGAGCTTTGTGAGCGCTTAAACTATTTATACATCTTGCTTAATTTTGTCTTTTTTATTTACTTCTAGGATGTAATGATCCTTAATCACTCGGTCCTTTTTGGGATGGCTGATATACATGATCGACATCGGGACATGCGTTTAGATGTAGATAACATGTCCTATGAGGTAAGAACACCACAGCCCCTTTCTTACTTTATCCATTCTTTTCTCTTCATAAATTGCAATTCTCTTTAAATTTCTTCCAGGAGTTGTTGGCCCTGGAGGAGCGCATTGGAAATGTGTGCACTGGATTGACTGAAGAAACCATACTGAGTTGTTTGAAGCAAAAGAAATACATAAACAGAAGAGCGGAAAATGAGGCTGAGACAGAGCCTTGTAGCATATGTCGAGTATGAAATCTTTTCTTCCACTTGAAATGTGCAGAACTTACACTCCTTTGGTTTTATTTTCAAGTCAATTTTCACCCATTTTCACTATTTGAAAATGAATCACCAACAATTTCTCCCTACGTTCATCAAAATTTTAATTCATTTTTATCTCAAAACACATTCCATAATAACTTATATATCTTCTTCTAATAAGCTATATATTTTTCTCTGTATTTTCATTACTAGTATTTCTCCACCTACAACCTATTAACCCCTATATAATTATTACCTTTAAGATAAATCTATCTAAATACAAATTCATTTTCAACCCCTTTCTTTAATTTTAATTACCTTTTCAAATTTTGAAAATGCTGAAAATGAAAAATGAAAATGAAAACATAACCATTTGGCTGCATTATTTGATGCAGGAGGAATATAATAATGGAGAAGATACTGGAACCCTGGAGTGTGGCCATGATTTTCACAAAGACTGTATTAAGCAATGGCTGATGCAGAAAAATTTGTGCCCCATTTGTAAAACGACAGGGCTGAATACATAAAACGGGGCCACCAAATTTGGCTTCCGTCGCTATTCCCTGGTTCTATAGGCCTGGGGTAATTGTAAGGCGCAGCTCCTCGCGGCCGCAGGGAAGCTTAGTGGATTTTTCACAAAGATTAGAGAAAAGGGCAAAAAAAGGCAAAATTATTATGCTTTCCTCTTCTGGAGGGTAAAATTATTACTTTTTTTTTTTCAAGTCAATGATTAGGCGACAATCGCACTAGATAATGGAAATTTAACTATTTTTATTGGATTATTGTCTTGCTTTTAAACTCTTTATATATTTCTGTTATTTATGCAATGCCTTTTATTTTTGTTGATGAACTTTGGAGAAGTAAGAGATTGTTTGATTTTAGATTAAAAAGCTAATGTTAAAAAAAAAAGAGAGAAAAAAAGAAAAAAGGCCAGTTTTCAATTGAGGATGGATAGCTTCAGTTCAAGCACAATGTATAGGATTGGGGAAATATATTTCTTTTGTTCGTTAATGCTTTGTATTTTTGTTGATGAACTTTAGAGAAGTAAGAAATTATTTGATTTTAGATTTAAGCACCACTGCCAAAAAAATTAAATAAAGAAACTAGTTTTCAATTGAGGATGGGTGTTTCCAATTCAACCATGATGTGTGGGATTTGTGAAATATTGCAGGTTTTTCAGCAATATTTCAGAGAATGTTACTAAATATTATTCTTTCTTTTTTTTTTTTTCTATTTTTCTTTGAAAATATAGATTGAAAGAAGCTTTTGTTTACAAGTGTTGGGGGGTGCTTAACTTTTTCTTATTACTAATAAGAAAGATAAGTTGTTTTAATTTCATAACATGCTTAATTGGCCTTTTTTCTTCATCAAAATATGTTTTGAGGCCAAAATTAAAAGTGGAAATATAAAGTTAAAAATCAACTAAATAAATTGAACACCTTTTTTTTTAATAGTTAAATAGTTGAACAGTTGATCTAATATAATATTCAACATTATTGATGTTCTAATGGGTATCTGGGTATCATTTCTACGGGCAAGTTGGAAATGCCTAGGGAATAGCGTTCTACAACTATCCCCAATCTGTTTTAGGCTAAGGTGGAATCCCATTTGGATAAGAATTCCAATCAACTACTAAAGAAAGGAAACGGTGCGACTGATATTAAATATGTTTAAGTTATAGGCACAACCACCTTAATATTTTACCCACCTTTCTCAACATTACTTGATATCGTACCAAGTCTCATTTATGTAAAAAAGCTTATACCTGTTTTATCAAACTCTCTTATTGATCGAGCAATCGATCCTTCTGGTTGAATGTTAATGCGAATTGTTTTTCTCATTTGAAAAAAAAAAAAATGTCTCATCTATGTAGAGTTCTCTCTCGACATTTAACATGGCTTAAAGGGTATTTGACTTAACTTATTTAAAAGGTCTTATAAATTCCTACATCTTATAAGATATTTTTGAAACTTATAAGATGTTAGATTTTTTTTTTTTAAAATAAATTCTTAAAGTATTTAGATAAAGTAAGATTTTGGAGCTTATAAGATGTTAGCAATAATAATTTTATAATTAATATGCTTAAAATCAAAGGAGTTTATTGAGATCATAAAAATAAGTTAGCAATTTCTAACTTTCATAAAACGAACTTATAAGCTCCTAATATCTTACTTTAGAAGCTTATAAGCTCTTTTCTAAAAAAGTTTACTAAACACTTTTTAACATCTTATAAGCTTTCAAACATTTTATAAAATATTTTGAGGAGTTTATAAGCTCATCCTTCACAAGCTACTTTACTTAATTTGTAGATTTATTTGCACTATTTGGTAGGCTATTGATAATAATCTTTGTTATTTTCACTAAATATGAGACAGTGAAGATCATAGTTCATACAATAATAAAAGACCAATTTAAAATTATGATTTATATTGTTCAATCATGATGATGGCGGTGGAAATAGTGATTATTACTCATCGCAATTTTCAATAAATTCCAGCATATTTAGTATTGTATTTGGTCCTTTCTATTATATGGCATATGCATCAAAGATTGGAAGTTGTTTTCAATCCATGACATTGACCAAACTCATGCATTGTTAAATAAGTGGAAAACTTGAAAACTTAGAAATTGTTGTTGTTGTTGTTGTTGTTGTTTTTCTATTTTTTCTCCCCTTCCTCTATATTGTAAACTAGGTAGTGTAGCTTTCTACTGATGACTAAGTGTGATTTTCATAACTTCAATAAAAAACTTCAAAGAATTTAAATCATTAACATTGTGATGAGCGTCAAATATATAATAGTAGATATTGAAGAGAATAAACTGTATTATTGATCATAACATGAAAAAATAATATCTATGTCATTTTTGGCTACTAAAAGGTTAGCTTATAACACACACTCCTTATTTTTCATTATTTTTTGGCAGTTTGAACTTTAAAAAAATGATAACATCATCGTGTAACTTTGATTTTTTAATCTATCAATATCATAGTTAATAGAAATAATCAATTGAATTTTTTTTATAATAAATAACTCATTAGTATTTATAACAAACATCAAATAGCTAGCCAAAGTGCCTTTTTTTCCCTTTTGAAAAAAAGGAAAAATAATAATAAAACACATTCAAACCTCATACAGTCAAGGGTGCTGTAACGGTCACATAGAAACCAGATAGTAATCCTTGAAGTTGTGATTGTCTATGGGACAAAATCCCATTTCTTTGACTTTAAAACACAAGACATGGATGAAGATGTGTTTGGATGCAAGACCGTTTCATGGTCTATGGGATTTAAATTATCATTGGGTTCCGTGCTGGGTTTGAGTGGAGTAGGCTGAGAGGCTTTGGTGAAGGGTGTATTAATTCTTCTTGTTTCAGTTTTTATTTGCTCTTTTATATATATATATATATATATATATTCTTTCTCAATATTAATTTATTGCTTAAAGATTTTTTTCCTTTTTTTCATTTAAAATTGTATCAAGATGTGCATTTAAAATTTTTAAAGATATGAAAATTATTAAGAATTGAATATTTATTTAACGTTATTATAGATAATTTAAATATTATTAAATTAGTTTAAAATATATTAAGTTTGTATTTTTTAATATATTATTACTACCAAACAAATAAAAAAAACAAAAATAGATTTATTCATAGACGATATTTTGGTAAGAGTTAAAGGAAAAAATCGATTTATTAAAATTAAAAATTTATTGTAAATTGTTAATTTATTTTAAATCCCAAGCAAACTCAAAAAAAAAAAAAAAATTAAATCTTATACAACAACTTCATTATCTCAAATAAATTTCTTAAATATATTTGAAAAACAATCTCACAACGAATTACAACATCAAATCACACCAACACATCACATTACTATAATCATTACTCTTTATCTTACAATCAATCACTACCTCATTTCCCTTTCTCATATCTCTTAAACAATAAAATATTTTCAAAATCTCTAAAATACAAAAATATGAAACCAATCTCACAAACAATCACACAATGAGATAATTGCAAAACTTTGGGACACCCATTTGCTATACAGGAAAATTGGCAGAGTTAACTGTTAAGGCGGGATAATCAGAGATTAAATGTTCTATAAATCAACTCTACGCTCACAAACCACTTCCCATAACAGGAAAGATTGAGAAAAGGCTGTCGTCTCTCAACGTTGAAAAAAATTCCAGTGTGTAACTTCTACAGTCGGAAGATGAAAAAACAGAAATCTTGAAATGAATTTTTCAAATATAGCAGAAACAAATAAGACTGATGCAAAATTCTGAATAATCCTGACTTCACTGTTTTCCATTTAAAGCAGAAACAGAAGCTGCCCTCTAAAGCTTGCAGCTTTGTTTCCGTAATTTCCAGTTCTTGTTGACTATGCAAAAAATTATTTAGTTTTAGAAAACTTTATCATCCTTTTGCCTATAGGAAGATGCGTTCTTGAACATACGTCCGAAAGAAAGAAAAATCTCCAGTGAAGTCCAACATTCTTTTTTTTTTTGCCCCCAAAAATTTTTCCAGGAAATGTTTAATTTTTCTTGACTAGAGTTGGATGATCCTATCGTACTGCTGAAATGGCGGATCCTTATGGAAGCAGTGATGCGGAGGACATGTCTTCGTTTCTTCAAATTCTTCTCCACAATTCCCCAGCTTCAGCTGCCACTACTGATACTGCCGCCTCTGCGGCCACCAGTGGCTTGTTTTGCAGCGGTGGGGCGATAGCTTCGGTGGCGGAGTGTTCCTCCAGCACCAAATTCTCTGATCCCAGAAGTTTCTACCCCGAAGAAACTGATGCAGTCGACCCTTCTACCAGAGTTAAAAACTTGGTTTCCAGCCGTGAGGTAAACGAAATTCAGTTTTTCGGCAGTATTCGGACGTTTAAATGGGCAATTTTTAGGTGTTGGGGGGATTCAGGTGTTCTTGACTAGTATTACTCTGTAGATTCATGCTTTTCAGCTTACTGAATTCTCTTTTGGCTAATTTGGAGCTTTTGTGCTGCATTAGAAAAATATTCTGAGATTTTTATTTTTTTTCTTTTTAAATCTTTTCTTATACATCTATTTGTTCAAAGGAGCTCTTAGTTTGGCACCCTTACCAAAATCTGCACATCTAATAATATATAACGATAACTTTCACATCTTAAAATCTTTAAAGTTATAATTCGCAATTTGCCCTTTTTATACTAGGACCTTTTGAATCTTGTTGGTCAATTAACTCAATTTGAATTTGAAATTTGATGTTTGGTTTTGAATCACTGAAATATGAAGGAATCAGAAGCTTCTGAGATTCCAGCTAATCCAGCTCCACCACGTTCTTCAAAGAGAAGTAGAGCAACTGAAGTTCATAATTTATCAGAAAAGGTTTTCCTTGATCTCCATTAGAATTTTGATTGCGATGATTTTGGACGTTGGATTTATCTGAATAATGGTTATTGTGGACAGAGGAGGAGAAGTCGGATCAATGAGAAACTGAAGGCACTTCAGAGTTTGATCCCAAATTCTAACAAAGTATATGATTCTTGACACATTTATGCTATCTTTTCATATTCATCTAAAGTACTCTGCATTTTCTAAAATTTTCTTGGTCTTTCCAATGCTAGACCGACAAGGCATCAATGTTGGATGAGGCCATTGAATATCTGAAACAGCTTCAAATGCAAGTTCAGGTTTCTATTTCTATCCTCTTGAATATTTGACTGTAAGATTTCTGTATGGCATCTATTCATATATGTTTGTATCATTTCATTTTTTATGTATTGATTTACTTCTGTTGCAATGTTTTGATTTCTTGGATGGCAGGCTTATGATGCTATTCCACCTCTGACGTCAGTTAAGCTGTACGCCAACCTGCAACTCTTTAATGATCTTATCTAACATAGTTCCTGACTAATGATTCCATGTTCTCGATTAAATGTTGAAATTTTATTTTGAACCAGTGACCGTTATGCTGTGCATTTCTGCAAGTTAAACCTTCAATAGTTTGTAGAAAATTTCAACAATCGTTCTGAGTGCTTTGAAGTCTGAAGCACTTCAAAATTGAGAAAGAATTGATAAAATGTTGATGAGCTGTAGGTAACCTTTCTCACTGAGAAAGGTCTGTTTCTTTTGACATCCATGCTATGCAAGATAGCTTTAGGGTATGTCAATGAAAAAATATGCAACTTTCTGTGGAAAAATCCCTTAAAAAAGTTTGCATTTTGTTAGAATTAGCCATGATGATTGCAGCTACTTTTTTTTGTGTGTTTTTCAAGATCAGATTTTTCTTCTTTCAACATGTACAAGTTTGATTCTTGACAACAATTAAAGCCGACTGGCAAGCGACAAAGTGCAAACGTTTAGCTTACTTCGAAATGTGAATGAAACTTGTATGCATCACTGGTGCAGATGCTGACAATGAGAAATGGATTAAGCTTACATCCAGGTTACTCACTGGGAACATTCCAGCCAATGTGTGCGTCCCCAGCCGGGCTGGTTCAATCGGATGAGAGGAATGTGTTTTTGAATGCAAACAGAGGCACGGATACACTCTCCAGGGACGATAATGTTTCTAGTACGCAAAATGCTATGGAGGATAGCTATTACAGTTCCTCAGCCCAGCCAATGCTCATGCCCTCCCTGGCAAACAGTACTAATTTAGGAATTCTACCTAGTGTCGTGCCGTCAATGGAACGCCATTATGGACTAAATCATTTGGCCGCCTCAAAGGTAATACTGTTTCAAACTTGAGTCAGGCTATCATTTCTCTTACAACTGATAACCATTTCTTACCTCCTTTGTGCAGGACGTCTGCCGGGATGATATGCTGTCAGGGTCACGGTTAGAGATGAGTTGTTCTGGGAACAACTCATCACCAGGAGTTTCTTCTTAGTACAGACCAACAAACAAACTGCTGTACGTTGAATATATAATAAAACACAATTGTTTAGAATTCAAGATTATCTGAGAATTAGCCTCAAGTGCTGAGTATGCTCACCTTAAAACTTATGAACACTATTTTTCTTGTAACTATTAAACCCTTGTCAGCTTATACATGAAAGTTTTACGAATTTTTACATTTAAAATTTGACGGTATTTTGGTGGACTTATAAGTTGGTTAACATATTTCAAGATGAATGTTTGAAAATTTATAAAAAGGGCAAATGTCATAAATGGTCCCTAAAGTTTTAGTTTAGAATCACTTTAGTCCTCAAACTTTAAAACTTTATTTTTTAGTCCCCAACGTTTGGATTTAATTTCAATCTAGTCCCTAAGTCAACTTTCCGGAAACTTTTCACCGGAAAATTGACCAAGTTTGATATTTTTAAGGGCAAAATTGTCAATTTATAGTTTTATGTTCCACTTTAGTCCCTATATAAGATTTTATGTTCCAATTTAGTTCTTATGTTACTTTTTTTTCTTTTTCTTTTTTTCTTTTTATAAATATATGTGCATGTGTGTGTGTATAATTGATGCTAATATATTATTATTAACATTAAATAATATATTATTGATATATTAATATCATTTATGATAATATTATAATTAATAATATTAATTGTATGATTAGTGATATATTAATAATAATAAAGATTATATTATAATAATTTTAATTATATTCATAATATATAGTATTAATAATATTACAAATATTATTAATATAATTTATTTATTATTATTATTATTATTATTATTATTATTATTATTATTAATAATAATACATGATACTAATAAATATTAAATTAATTTTATTATTATTAATATAATTAATCATAAGAATAATAAGATTAATATTATCAATGATAGTAATAGTATTATTATGATAATATAATTATCTAATATTATTAGCATCATTATTGATATGAGGCAGCCCAACAGGTCCAGCCTAACGATACTCAACCAGGACAGTGATGTGATGTCCAACGGCCAGCCCAATAATACTCGACCAAGACAGCTATGTGATGTCAGCGGCCCAATCATCTATAAGCTCAGCCTATTGACCACAACTCGACCTTAGGTTTTGTCAGCCAGGGCGGTGCATCGACACCACCTTGTCGATCGGATTCTGGTCGACCCGGACTCGAGGTGTTTTCCCTCATTTATCTAGTAAGATCTAACTCGGGCTAGATCACACCTCGTTGACCAAAACCTGAGAAGATATCATGTAGAAGTGACCATATCGACCATGGAGGTCAAGGAAAGGTAGCAGCCCCTCAATCGCACTGAATGCTCCACCAGGCGGCGTGCCCCCGCATTAATGGCGCATGCCACCACAGTACTACCTTTTCTCAACTACACCAGGCTGGTACGCGCCACCAGTGTACCACTTGCCTTAGGCTGCGCCACCTAGAATAGTATACTACTAGGAGAAGTCTTAAAGACCCTCAGGTGAAGACAAAAGCCCTTCACGCTTGGCAAGGGCATCATAGGCTTACCAGCCACCTTGAGGAGGCTATAAATACCTCATCCATTGCCTTCAGCAAGGTATGTTATTCCTATCTTGTGCCCTCACTCTGCTGCTCATTTCTTTAGTAGATCCATAGTAACTTGAGCGTCGAAGTGCTTCAGTCGATGGCACCATGGCTAGCCTGATGTTTGCTGTTGATCGTGGGGTGGGGACGGGACAATTGAGGATGGGGTTGTGGAGGGTGCGGGGTGCAGGGATGGGTGAGATTATTATACAAATATAATTGTATAGTATTTTTATATATTTATAATTATTTATTAGTATGTATCATATTTAATTATATTACTATTAATCTTATTATTCTTATGATTAATAATAATAATAATAATAATAATAATAAATTAATTTAATATTTATTAGTATCATGTATTATTATTAGAAGTAGTAATATTATAATAATAATAATAAATTATTATATTAATAATATTTATAATATTATTAATACTATATATTATGAATATAATTAAAATTATTATAATATAATCTTTATTATTATTAATATATCACTAATCATACAATTAATATTATTAATTATAATAGTATCACAAATGATATCAATATATCAATAATATATTATTTAATATTAATAATAATATATTAGTATTAATTATATATACACACATGCACATATATTTATAAAAAGAAAAAAAGAAAAAGAAAAAAAGTAATATAGGGACTAAATTGAAACATAAAATCTTATACATGACTAAAATGGAACATAAAACCTTATATAGGGACTAAAGTGAAACATAAAACTATAAATTGACAATTTTGCCCTTAAAAATGTCAAACTTGGTCAATTTTCCGGCGAAAAGTTGCCAGAAAGTTGATTTAGGAATTAGATTGAAACTAAATCCAAACTTTAGGGACTAAAAAATGAAATCTTAGAGTTCAAGGACTAAAATAATTCTAAATTAAAACTTTAGGGATCATTTATGACATTTGTCCTTATAAAAATGACGGCATCTTATGAAATGAATACATGTTATTATACAGAGAATAGGAAGATTTGGTTGCTCCAATAATAAACACATAATCTGCGGCAACGAAAGCGCCCTGATCATCTGGGGATGTGATGTCTGACTATGAGCTAAATTTATGAGAAAATGGGGTATCTTTTGCTACCTACTCCCCTCCCTCTCCCCAAATTTTATAAGTTTGTTGATGGGTGGCATTACCAATCAACTCATAAGTTTTCTATATGTAACAATAATTTGGTCTTTTTTTTTTTTTTTTTCAATTTAATTGAGTAATACTAAAGAATTTGACAATCTTCATAAAGATTCAATAATATTGAACTTATTAAAAGAAAAAAAAAGATAAAAAAATTGTAATATTTTTTTAAAATTGAATAGTCTGATTTTTCTTTCTTTTCTTTTTTTTCTCTTTTATGCAATAAATGAAGGAATTATATTGAGATCGAAAAAGTATAAATATTTTTCTGCTTTATTATTTATCCACACCATTTCAAAATTGCACAAACCATGTGTCACTCTTTTTCTTGCCTTCCTCCCCCCTTTTTATACAACTAGACATAGTAACCCACCATCTCTTCATGCATAAATCAAAATTTTCATGGTATTAATATCGATTGTATTAATGAAATAAATCATTTAATTTTTTTATATACTATGGATAAATAATAGTCTAATTTTAACAATAATCATATTGATAACATGCTATATTTATTAATATAAATTCATATATGGCAAAAAATTCATGCGTCAAAAGTTAAAAAATATGAGATATAACCTCATACACATATTCCATAATTTTTCTTACCATTATATTTTGGCCATATTACTTTTATTGTTTTTCATACCAAGTGAGAAGGGTTTTTTTTAAACATAAAAAATTTAGGATATAATTAATTCGTAACCACTACTTTAAGTGTCTAAAAGAATTATCTTTTCTTAATATATTATTATTATATATAGACGTGATAGAATGAAACTTGAGGATGATTAAGTTTGAACCACAATTTTTCCTTTACGAAAAAAATAGTAATGTTGTTTTGACCAATTTGATAGTGATACTAAATTTAGTTTCTATACTGATAATACTTAGTTCTCCCACATCAAAAGGAGTCGAGGGTTTAAAATAGTTTATATGCTATCTTTTTATTTAACACATTTTTTAAAAAAAAAAATATCTTTCACCAAATTTATCTAGATGAGAAAATACTTTGGAGCAACCTCTGTAAATGTGGATATCATCACATACAAAACTACTTATTTGTATGAATCTATGTAGGCTTAATTGGACCATCAATTTTCAAATAAAGTTTCAATAAGTCGGTCGGAGCGTTCCGTTTTGTACACAACAATCCACCAAAAATGGGCCTCAGTTTTCGGGTCGTAATCAAACAAAAGAGTTAAAAGATTAAAATTATATCTGGATAAAAAAGTGGAAATCTTGAAAATAAATTCATGATATTAGCTCTCTATATTGATTTTTGAAAATTGAGATACGAAAACAAGAGCAGAGGACAAGAAAAACATTACCAACAACTTCACCTTTAAAATTTTAAGAACTTTCAAAAGTAAAATTCTAATATCACATTGTAATAGTTTTAAAATTATTGTTCTTTATCAAAATAAACAATTAATTTTAAAATCTTTTATTTCATTATCTTATTTTTATTGGTGTATTATACAAAAAACCTGAGCTTGTGTCATTTTAAGTTAAAATTCCCCTTAACCAAATGAAATACAATTATACACGGCAGTTATAGAAATTTAAATTAAGTTTACTTATATCAATTGATATTTATAGTAAAACTCGAATACTAGTGCTCTCATATACACATTGAATTAACAATGATAACATAATTCATGTACCAACATAATTTATTACTTCTAACAAAAGCCCACTATGTAGTTAATTATAATTGCACGTTTACTGTCTCTCACTTACTCTTACAATCCAATTTTTCCACAGACATCAGTGAAAGCCACTAAAAGCCCTCAACTTTGACTAAAAAGACCGCCTTCTCGATTACACAACTACCGAAAATCACAAACCTTTGTCCTTTTCTTCATAACAAAGAAAAATCTAATCACTACTTCTAATCTGTCATAATGCAATCCCCACCCAAAAGAATTATCCCCCAAAATAAAATTAATCCGTATCTTACCAAACAACAGTCCGAGTAAGATGGAAAAAGAAAAAAGAAAAGAAAGAACAACACAGAATCTATCACCCCATTTCACATAAACTAATCTTAGTGTAGTCAAAGAATACATGTGAAGACAGATTTCATAGTTTTAGAACGAAAAAAATATATATGTGTGTGTGTATGTATATATATATATATATATTAATTTGTTTAGTTTATATATAAATTTAATTGTCCGTTAACTCTGTTTGTGCTAATGATAATTAGTCTTTTGGTATTATAGTATAATTATGACTTCTCGCCGAGACACCATAAATAAAACACGTACACTGTTTATGTGTCGCACATTAAAGAAAACCAACGTTGGTGGGTCCTGTCCCCATTTCTGGAAGTCGCATCATCACAGCTTGCCTCAGTCACCCCCCGGCCCGCCCCACTTCCACTGGCCTGAGTGTCTTCTACTGCTGTTACTCTTTACTCATAACAGTCATATTTTCTGAATTTCTGTCTTTCACACGACTCTGCTGGAAGTCAAATGTCCGAAGATTGAGCTTTTACCAACTGAGCAACAGAAAATAGAGTTGATTGAGTGAGTGAGAGACAGAGACGAGGATGTCTGATGGGAAGCCAGCGTTTCTGAGCGATGAGCTATCAAAGCGGACCTCAATTTTTGGGTTGCGTTTGTGGGTTGTTCTTGGAATCTGCGTTGGAGCAGCAATTGTCATCTTCCTCTTCCTCATCTCTCTCTGGTTCACCTCAAGAAGGAACAAGAAGAGTACCCTGTTGTTAACTCACAAGAATTCCACCATCCCAAATGTGTCCAGGGAAATCCAGGTCGACCCGACCCGATCACCAGAGACCAATCCCAAGCTGCTGCTCCCGCCACCCGGGGGGCATCCGATTCCGGAACCGGACCCGACTGAGGACCAGCGGATCTACATTGAGATTGGAAAGGGACACCGGATTACCTACCCTGAGAAAGTAGGTCCGGGTTCTGGGTCGGGTCATGGGAGTGGAGAGGCCCGACTAAGTTGTGACCCGGGTGCTGTGATGGCTGGGCCGGAGGTGTCCCACTTGGGCTGGGGCCATTGGTACACTCTTAGGGAGCTTGAGGAGTCCACTAATGGGTTTGCTGATGAGAATGTGATTGGGGAAGGAGGGTATGGGATTGTTTACCATGGGGTGTTGAAGGATAATACTAGAGTGGCTGTCAAAAATTTGCTCAATAACAGGTATTTTCTGCATTAACTTTTGAAATCTTGGTTTTTCTGATTGGATTTTCTAAATTAATGTGTATATGTAATTGATTTTTCATGCATGTATATGCTTGCAGGATCTGTTCCAGTTTAAAGCCATTGCATGTGTATCATTTGATTTTATAGTTATGCTAAAGATATAAATTGAGTAATTTGATGATGTGATTGTTTGCTAGCATACTGGTTGCATGAATTTTGATTATTAGCATTATGCTTTTGGATTTAAGCATTAAACTTAGATAGAGAAGTGGAGGAAATTAAGTGCTATCTTTCTTCAAGCTGCAGCCAATATTGGTTTGGATTATACATGTTTATTTTGTCGATTCGTTTCAGAATTTGATTGTTTGTTCAGGGGTCAAGCAGAGAGAGAGTTTAAGGTTGAAGTTGAAGCTATTGGGCGTGTGCGGCATAAGAATTTGGTGAGGTTGCTTGGCTATTGTGCTGAAGGAGCTCATAGGTACTCTGTAACTTCAGGATTCACTTTTTATTTTATTACATCTATACTAGGATTTGGCATTGTCTGCAAGGCAGCTAAATGATGGCCTCAAATTGTGCATTAGTACAGTTCTGATTCGTTTGTTTCTGTTACTGAGTTAAGGATATTTTACATGGGATGTGTAAATTTTGCATCATCTATCTTTCAGGATGCTTGTGTATGAGTACGTCGACAATGGCAACTTGGAACAATGGCTTCATGGAGATGTTGGGCCTCGTAGTCCACTTACATGGGAAATTCGAATGAACATCGTACTAGGAACTGCCAAGGGGTAAATGCAAAAAATCCAACTAATGTTTTTCTTGTTGCTATTTTTGTTTGTTTGTGTAACTTAAACTTGGTGAATTTCTCAGGTTGACCTATCTGCACGAGGGTCTTGAACCTAAAGTTGTTCACCGTGATATTAAATCAAGCAACATTTTGTTGGATAGACAGTGGAATGCTAAGGTATCTGACTTTGGTCTGGCAAAGCTCATAGGCTCTGAAAGGAGTTATATAACTACGCGAGTTATGGGAACATTTGGGTGAGTCATCTGTCTAGGGAGATTTGGTTCCCAGAAGATGAATGACCGGCTCTTTTTAATTTTAATTTTAATTTACTTTAATTTTATATATTCTTTGTTTTTATTTTTTTTTCTATTTCTCTTCTCTAGATACGTGGCTCCAGAATATGCAAGCACTGGCATGTTGAATGAGAGAAGCGATGTATACAGTTTTGGCATTCTTATAATGGAAATCATTACTGGAAGGAACCCAGTGGATTATAGCCGTCCCCCTGGGGAGGTACGTATCAAGTCACAAAATTACTTCAGTTTAATAGTATTCATTTGGTTACTTCCGTAAGTTTTTAAACTGCATGAGTCAAACTCTCAGGTGAACCTGGTGGATTGGCTTAAAACAATGGTTTCCAATCGGAATGCAGAGGGAGCTTTGGATCCTAAGTTACCTGAGAAGCCTTCTTCAAGAGCACTGAAACGGACTCTTTTAGTAGCTTTACGCTGTGTAGATCCTAATGCTCAAAAGAGGCCAAAAATGGGGCATGTGGTACATATGCTCGAGGCTGATGATTTTCCTTTCCGTGATGTAAGTTTGAATAATCCAATTTGAACCTGTTAGGACTCTAATATATGTACCATGCTGTAGTTTAGTCTTTTCTTGCACCGTTCTTCAAGCTTTCAACTGTCCACATCCTTCTCATACATAAGAAAAATGGCAATAATTCCTCTACAGTTGCAAAGTGAACGAACTTATATTTGTCTATGTTTAGGAATCAATTTAAACTGCTACAGAACTATATGTTTGTACATTAGAGTCTTGGTCTTTAACATGAGTTTTGATTTCTTAGCTGGTTGTCTCCTCTGAATGATGTCCTTTATGGTATGTTTAACAGGACCGTAGGGTTGGAAGGGAACAGGGACGATCACATCATGGTGGAATAAAGGAGAGGGTAGTGGAGAAGCGCATAACTGAACCAGGTGATAGTAGTGGATATGAAAGCAGTGCCCAAACTGACAGGTTTTTGTTAAGAAAGCAAGAAACTGATGAAGAGCAGTAGCAAGAAAGATGGCCCTCATCATCCTTTTCAGCATATTGTTAGCTCTTGGTACACCGACTATCCAATGTAGATACCATCGTTTTGCCATTGCATTTTGCATTTCCATGAGTGCTCATTTTATGTTATGTAGAAGATTGAGGTTATTAAGCTACAAATAATACAAAAAAAGTAAATATGAATCATTTTTTTATGTTTGATTTGAATCAAGTCCTTCCGTGTTTCCCATGAAGAAGCAAAAATTTCCACAGTAATTATATAACAGATCAGAATGTGGTATATAGTTGAGGGGTTGTCTTGTAGGTACTCCATACCAGTGATCAAATTTATGAACTTGTTCTCTAACAAACATGTGGTTCTGGAGGTAGGTTTTGATGAATAAAGCTCAATGTGACTAGTTTTTGAAATAAACACACTTCTAACCTAGCTTGATGCTTCGTTCGAATGGAAGCTTGAGGATTTGACTCATTTTTATTTTTATTTTTGTTTAATCAATTTAAGTTAGGAGTATGTTCTTGGCTTTTCAACTTAGTTCTTCCTTGCTTGATGAACTATTCAGTGCATAAAAAAAATGTGAAGTGATCAAGTTTTGTTTGAATATTGGTCCATCAAAGCTCCATTTAAGCTCCTCTGAATTAAAGGAAACATGTGCATATAATTATCTCCTGTTCCTGTATATCATGTAGACAGCATTGACAAATTAAGTTGGATGTGAATTGGCTCATAATGCTCTTAGGTAATAAATTGGGATGATTCATCGATAACCTGGGGTAAATTGGAAAGTCAAAATCAGGTTCAAAATTGTTTGTCACAGTAGTTTATAAATGAATTTGAAAGTCAGGTTTAAAATCGCTTGAGATAATAATTTGCGGATAAATTCGATTTGCAATCAGAGAGCTATACCGTTGTTCTAATGCATTGTCTTGTCTAAGTGTTCCATTAGGTCATGTGTATTTCGAAAGAAAGCAGTTGTCAACAATGATTTTGAAAATCGATAAGTCGTTTTGTGCGAGGGTTTCGATCCATCCTCTGGGGATCCTATGCTATGTATATAATCAAGAAGGATCCGGTGAGTAGAACACTATCCATTTGGTAGAGTGCGACTTTTTATGTTGTCATCCTGTAGATGGGAGGTTAGTATTATTGTGGATTGGGGAGACTGTTTGAAATAGTGGTAGGTGTCGAATGCAACAAAAATAAATTTCTACTCTAAAGATATGATTTGTAAATAGTCATAAGTAGGATCGTATTTCACAGGAATTGGTAAATTTTATTTCTTTTAAGTTTACTAAATAAAGTAAAATAGAAGGGGAGATTTTTATGAAAACGAAGACCTAGAATATTAAAAATAAATAAATCGCAAATAAAAATAAGAAATCAATAAAAATAAAATCTAGTTTAAGGTAAAATCTCAGTTTGGTTCTCATATTTGATCATTGATGCAAAAATAAATTCCTCTTTTATTGAATAGACTAGTTATAGTTATTCGGACGTCCTAATAACCAATCTCTTCTTACTATCTCGATAACTAAGAGAAGCTAGTTAGTTATTTTCCATGCCAATAAACAACCATAAAGAAACATTCTTAGGTTTTAATTTATCAACATCATTGAAAACTAGAGAGATCCAACCCTAGCCAAAAAACACATACACGAGTAGCTCATTTAGACTATATTATCTATCCATATAATATAAATCATGCATATTACCACAAATAACTATGTTATTTGCCACAAATATTAGAACAATTAAACAATTACGGATTTAATGTTCTAATTGACAAAACAAATATTCTAAACTATCAAATTTAGGCCCTAAATTCAATAAACCTGAATATTCGTAATGAAAACAAAAGATAAATAAATACTCAAGAAATAAGAAAAATGAATTAAATCATTTAGATCTCACAAATATTGAAGAAACCAAACTTCGATAATTCCTTAGGCTAGAGCAAGAGTTATGAAGATACCTAGTTTCATATAAATAGTCTACCACTCCTAATGCAATTGGGAAACTGATGAGGGTTTGATTTCGATAACGGATATGAATCCGGGTATGAATCACGATCCGGTGTATTGATCTTCTGGATTGATTTGGGATTGGAATCCTGCAATCACAGTAAACGTTAGGCTAGCCAAGTGGCCCTCGGCTTAGGCCCTCTGACGCTCAAGTCAGTATATATTCGACCTTTTTAATCGAGCAGCGGAATGTATGGGCTTTTGAGTGTATGAGTATATACCTGTGAGAGGCAAGGTTGAGGGGTTTTTATATTCTCCCCCTTGTAGGAAATGTCAGGGAAGCCCTTGGCTTACCCCAGGGACCTTCAGCCTCATACCGGGGGTAATTGGTCAATTCCCCCGTTTGAATATTACTAGCTGGATGTCCTTTTATGCTGTAGGACAAGATGGTACACTATTGCGGCGTCTGCTGTGTCAGACAGTGAGGGGAGGGCATGCGCCATTAATGCGGCGGCGTGCGGCCAATCAACGCATTTAATGCGGTGGCAGAGTACTGTGCGGGGCTCGACTTGAGAATTGACGAGAAGAGATGTCGATAATGGTTGAGCGGATCCGAGGGCCATGGAGCGCCTTGTGGATTGGTCGAACAGGGTCGACCAGTCACTTGGGCCCTGGGCCGTTGATTGGGTGTTGGGCTTCGCCGATTTGGGCCATGTTGGGCCATCCTATATCATGAGTCCCCCCACTTCGCAAGGCCGAACAGAGAATCGACGAGCGGCGTTGGGAAGTAACGAACATTAGCTACCATCGACCAGGGTTTTTGAAAATCTCTCAGATTATTACGCGCTTGCTGAGCGGTTACATCGTGGCGCGTGTGGGGCGGCGTAACATCTGCGTCCATTAATGCGAACGTTTGGGTAACCGCGCCTGGACGCTTGGGAAACTGCGTCCACCTTCCTATAAATGCTTTATGTGATTCTGCCCATTTTCACTTTTACCGCTTCAGAATTTTTGAGAACCTTTACAAGATATCTTTCGCTGCAAGACTCCCTAGACTTTGCATTCGCTTCGCAGATTTTGTGGGCTTAACCTTCGTATCCAGTAAGTGCTCCTCCACCTCTTCGTTTTTCCGAATCCTTTGTCTTTATTTTTCTTTTGAAGAAGATGCTTGGGTTATTCAGTTCTGAGGGTAGCCGGGGGGGTGGGGAGACAGTGAGGCTACCCTGTCTGAGGGGCGTATGGAGTTGCCTGCTCATTTCGGTGGGTTGTCCGGCAGTGGTTCCGGTTCGAGTAGTTTGAGCTCCGGGACCTTGAGCGGCGCGCGTGGCGGGGAAGCTGGGCCCAGCCGGGTACCCTCATCTCGTGGGCGATTATTCACCCCGGCCACTATAGTGAGATAGTTCCGTAATGACCCATACGGATTTGGTGCGTCTGAGAGAGTTTTACCATATTCCTCCCGAATACCAACTATTAACCCCCGGGCCTCCTGGTCGAATGCACCATGCTCCCGCCGGTTGCATAACAGTGTTTGAGGATGCACTGCAATGTGGGTTGAGGTTCCCCTTAGGTGATAGCATGGTAGGCCTGCTTAGGGGTCTTCGAGTGTGCATAACTCAGCTATTACCCAATTACTTTGCCACCCTCTGCAGTTTCTTAGTTTTGATGCATTTGTTCGATCAAGCCCCCAGTTTCGACAATTTTTCCAACCTCTTCTATCTGTGCATGTCACGAAAATCTGGTAGTGCCGACGAGTCGGGCTTTTATTATCTGACTGCTCGACCTCGCCGCAAGTTTCTCGTGGCTCCCTCCTCTTTGTACGGGCAGGAGTAGAAGAAGGGTTACTTCTTCATTTGGGTGAAGGGGGGGTTCGACATTCCTCGAGAGTGGTTGGGGGGGCAGGTTGAGGTACCAGGGAATGGCACCCCTACTTGGCCAAATACCTTCGTGAGGGATCTGGTCGGGTTTGGTCCCGTGGAGGCCACTATGTTCCTCGAGGAGCAGCATTTAGTGCTGGCTGGGTTGTCGCCAGCCCTTCTAAACTTTGCAGATGACTATGAGATAGGTAGATGAAATGTGTGCCATGTTTTGTTGTTTAGATACATTCATTTATGTATTTGACATCTACTGTGTTTGTTCCTTGCAGACCGGGACGAGATCATGACCTACGCAAGGAGTGATGCAGTGGCTCGCGCTGAGAGGAACCGACAGCGCAAACAAGGCGCTGCGTCTCGACAAGAGTCAACTGGAGCCGACGAGCCACGCCGACAAGCTGCCGCCCCTGCGCCATCCCCGACCCCCTCGCTTGGTCGAATAGTAGCGGTCGAGAGGGACGTGGGTCGAGGAAAAGGACCCATGGGGGAACAGAGTGGGCCCCCACCCAAAAAGATTGCTGCTGCTAGAAAGGGGAAAGGAAAATCGAAGGGCGCCGGGTCGGGGATGCCAACGGGAAACGATCTCTTCGGGGATCGAGGTGCGGAGGCTTTATTCGGCTTGAGAAAGTGCCCGTCTCCTCGTTTCGGGTCGGACCCCAACCTACTTATGGACGACTCGTCCTATATGCATGGATCTGGGCCAAGTGGGGTCGACCCCTTGAAATGGTTGTTGGCTGGTCAGTTCCTGGCTGACCAGAGGAAGATAATGGGCCTGAGTCAGCCCCGGGCGCTGTGCGAGGTTGCATACCACGCGAACATGGTAAGATCCCCTAAGCTGTAAACTTGTGTAATCGATTTTCCCTGCATGGATAGTAATGATTTTTATGTTTCAGGTCGCGCAACTCGCCTACAACTTTTACCGTCGTTCAGAGCTGGCTCTCGCTGATCGTGAACAGTTGGATGCTGGCGGCGATGCCAAAACATTGAAGGCCCAGCTGGAGTCATCCCAACTGTGGCTCGACGAAGTGCAGAAGGAGAATGCCAAATACGCCGAAATAATGGAGGCGAAAGATAGGCAAGTCCTGCTGGCAGTGACGGAGCATACAAAGATGAAGGCGAAGATGAAAAAACTTGAACTGGACATCCATGTCGCCTACGAATCTGGTCGGGCAGCAGGTCGAGGCGAGCGATTGGTCGAGGCCAGGACAGAGTTCGAGCGGGTAGTGCCGGAGATTCGCAAGGAAGCGGTACAACAGTTCATGGTGAGCCCCGCCTTTCAGGATGCGAGCGTGGTGCTGGCCTTGGACGATGCCCGAAGTGCCTTTAATAAGGCTATTGCACAAATGCGGCACCTGGGCTATGCGGTTACCGAGGAAGATCGCTCGAAGATGGGCCTTGCTTTCGACTAGCAGTTGCGCCCAATTGGTGATGAGGATGTCGACGAGGCCGAGCCCGAGGTAGAGGCAATGAAGGAGATCGACATGACTTCTAAAGAGAGGCAGAAGGCAGACCTCGAAAAGAAAGTGAAGGCAGTGGGTCGAGAGTTCGAATTCGCCGGTGATCTCGCTTATGAAATCTCCGAAGGCCAGGCCGACACTGCCTCTTTCTTCCCAGCCGCCGAGTGGCTGTTTATGTCTTCTGCCGCCTGTCCCTCTCGCCCAGTCACCGCGGCAATGCCCGTTGCCATGGCACCGCTTGAGCCCCGGTCTGCTCCTGCTCCTGCTCCCGCTTTACCCCTCGAAGGGTCTGGCAGTTCTAGCTAGGATTTGTAATACTTGTTTTTGTTTTGATGTACATGCCTCGTTGAGGCTTCTTGAGGATGAAATAAAATTTGTTGCCCTTCATCTGCCAGCTGTTCAATTTCGAGCACTGTTTTTCTCCAGTGCAAGATAACTTGAATTTTATCGCCATTTATGATTAGTAAAGTGTAGATGAATTTGTCGATTGGGCTCGACTTCGAGCCTTAGCGGCTTTTCTGCAAGTGTTACGTCGATTTTGCAACCTTACCTCAGGGGCTTCGACGCCAGTTTGATGAGAATTTTCGTCGACCAAGGTGGTCGCGGCTCTTGGCCTTGACTTAATGAGATTAAGCTTTTCGTCGACTACGGGGTCGACTAAGGTGGTCGCGGCTCTTGGCTTTAACTTGATTCGTTTAAGCCTTTCGGTCGACTATGGGGTCGACTAAGGTGGTCGTGGCTCTTGGCCTTGACTTGATTCGATTAGGCCTTTCGTCGACCACGGGGTCGACTAAGGTGGTCGCGGCTCTTGGCCTTGACTTGATTCGTTTAAGCCTTTCGTCGACTACGGGGTCGACTAAGGTGGTTGCGGCTCTTCGGCTTGACTTGATGCGTTTGAGCCTTTTGTCAACTACGGGGTCGACTAAGGTGGTCGCGGCTCTTTGCCTTGACTTGATGAGATTTAAGCCTTTCGTCGACTACGGGGTCGATTAAGGTGGTCGCGGCTCTTGGCCTTGACTTGATTGGATTAAGCCTTTCGTCGACTACGGGGTCGACTAAGGTTTTGCTGCGATCGTCACGTGCCTTTTAATCATAATGGGACTTGATTGTTCTTTACTCAATACAAAAGATGCCAATGAACAGCTCATACAAAGAACTTTTTTAGATTTACCACATTCCACGGTCAAGGTAGCTCACGACTTGCAGCATCCGCTAATCGATAGGCGTTATGTTTAGACACTTTGGTGACTGAGTACGGCCCTTCCCACTTCGGGTCAAGCTTGCCGACGGGCCTTGACACTTCCACTTTCTTTAAGACGAGATCACCCACCCTGAAATTTCGCGGGCGTACCGATTTGTTATAGCGGTCCGCCAGCTTTAAGCGGTATCTCTGCATTCTGCTGTAAGCCGCTAGGCGCTTCTCGTCTATAGTTATTAGGTCCAGTTCCCTTTTCGATGTATTTGTTGTTGGATTGTAGTAGATCACTCTAGTGATGTGCTGGATTAGTTCTGACGGGACCACTGCTTCGGATCCATAAACTAGGCTGTAAGGGCTTTGACCTGTGGCTGTTCGAGGGGTGGTTCTGTAGGCCCAAAGGACTCCCGGGAGGTCGTTCGCCCAGCTGGTTCCCGTCCCCGCTATTCGACTCTTAATGTGATCGAGGACAGTCCTGTGGGTCACTTCGGTCTGTCCATTGGCTTGCGGATTTCCCACTAAAGTAAAATGCTGTGCAATGCCTAAGGTCTCGCACTATCTTCTTGTATTTTTGCTTTGGAATTGGGTGCCATTATCTGAGATGAGGACTTTAGGCAGCCTGAAACAGCAAATAATATTCTTCCATATGAAACTCTTGATGGCCGCATCCGTGATCTTCGGGGCTGCTTCAGCTTCCACCTATTTTGTGAAGTACTCAACGGCCACTATGATAAACTTCCGTTGGCCGATTGTCTTTGGGAGTGCGCCAACTATGTCGATGCCCCACTGGTCGAATGGCCAAGCGATATCAACATTTGTCATTGGTGCGGCTGGTTGGTGTTGGATGTTCGAATGTACCTGGCAAGATGGGCATTTCCTAGCAAAGTCAACAGAATCCTTCAACAAAGTGGGCCAGAAATACCCATATCGTGTGATCTTATGCGCCAGGGACTGGCCTCCCGAGTAGTTTCCGCAGATGCCTGCATGTATTTCCTGCAGCACTTCCTTCGCCTGTTCGGGATTTAAACATCTCAGCGGCGGTCCTGCGATTGATCTTCTGTACAACTGTCCGTGATCGTCCAGTGCATATTTGGGCGCCAAGCCCTTCAATTTACGAGTCTGCTTCTCATTATCGGGTAAGGTACCATGGCTAAAATAAAGCTTGATCGGGTGCTGCCAAGAATGTGTTGCGTCTTCGAGGCACCCGACCAAGCCCGGGCCGGGGATCGAGATGCAAGGCTGGTCGGCGACAAGAAATGTTATGGTTCTTTCTCTCGTCCCTTTCGTCGAGCTTGCCAGCTTGGAAAGCGAGTCTGCTCGCGCATTTTCTGATCGGGGAACTTGGCTTAATGAAAAATCTCGAAACCTCTGCCGTAGCTGCCGGACTTCCGCGAGATATTGTGCCATTTTATTTTCTCTCGCGTCGAAGTTTCCCTCGACCTGCTTTGCGACCAACTGTGAATCAGTAAAGGCCGCTATCCTCTCGACCCCATGGTCTATGGCCATGCGCATTCCCGCAATGAGTGCCTCATATTCAGCTTCATTATTAGTGACTGGGAAGTCGAGTTTTACTGCAAAATCGTAGCCTTCGGGCAGCGGGGATCAGAGTGATACGCCTATTCCTCCTCCAGTAGATGTCGCGGACCCGTCAACATGTAGGGTCCACCAAGGGGAGTCTTCCATCTCTTGAACTGGGAGGTCGACTCTCTCGAGGATGAAGTCCGCTAGCACCTGCGCTTTTATTGCTGCTCGGGGTTGGAATTGGATGCCGAATTCCCCCAGTTCGATGGCCCATTTCATTAGTCAACCCGAAGTGTCTGGTTTTGACAACACTTGTTTTAGCGGCTGGTTCGTTAGTACCACAACTGTATGGGATTGAAAATAGGGCCGCAGTTTTCTTGCCGATGTGACTAGGGCCAGGGCAAACTTCTCGATCTCCAAATAGTTATGTTCGGGCCCCTGAAGGGCCTTGCTGCAATAGTAAACTGGACAAGGGTTTCCAACTCTCATCGTTGTTAACACTGAACTGATTGAAGCGGAAGAGACTGCAAGATATAACTCTAAGATTTCCCTGAGCTCAGGCTTGGCGATGAGAGGTGGCGAAGAGAGGTGTTGCTTGAGGTCGATCAGAGCTTGGTCACACTGTTCGTCTCATTTGAATCCAGATTTCTTCATGTTTCTCAAGATTGTGAAGAAGGGTAGGCTCTTGTCTGCCAGCCTAGCTATGAACCTGCCTAAGGCAATAACTCTGCCCACAAGGCGTTGAACTTCCCGAACGGTGCGTGGTGGAACAATGTCTAGAACTGCTTGAATTTTCTGTGGGTTGGCCTCGATTCCTCTCTGACTGACCATATATCCCAGGAATTTTCCTCCTCGAACCCCGAATGTGCATTTGTTAGGATTGAGCTTCATACCGAAGGCTCTCAGAATGGAAAATGTGTGGCTCAGGTCGACCAAGTGGCTTTCTGCTTTCTTTGTTTTCACAATCATGTCATCGATGTAAACCTCCATTGATTTCCCAATTTCATTCTATTCATCTCCTCCTGGGTCATGTACCTCTCGGCGAGGTCGAGGAGCTCCTCCATTGTTCTCGGCTGCGCGCGGACCAAAGCATTGGCGCACTCCTTATGCCTTAGTCCCAGAAATAGCGCATCGATCAAAAATTCTATCCTGGGGCTATCTATCTTCAACACCTCGGTGTTGAACCTGGTGAAGAAATCCTGTAAAGACTCGCCCTCAGCCTGCCTTACTGTGTGCAAGTGGGTGTGTGGTAGCTTCGCCTTCCTCCTACTGGCGAACTGGTGCAAAAACTTGTCACATAACTGGTCGTATGAGAAGATGGATGCCGGTTCCAACTTCATGAACCAGTTTAGGGCCACGCCCTGGAAAGTGGTCACGAGCATCTTTGCATGTGTATACTCGTTGTGCCCATGCAACTGCATCATATGCTCAAACTGCATCAGATGCTCATTTAGGTCCGTGGAACCGTCATACCTCGGGAGCCCGGTGGGGATCTTCGCATAAATGGCAATGCGGTCATCGATAATTTCCTGGACAAAAGGGGAGTCGCGTTCCCTCCGAAATCTTGAAGGCATTTCCGGTTGCATGGTTCTGTCAGCATTCCTCTTCGAAAGTTCCTCCAGGCGCCTATTCAGCTGTTGCACCTGGTGAGAGACTTCTTCCCACTCTTGCTGGTCCTGGTTTTGTCTGCCTCTGGAACGCCCGGCCCTATCGCGCTACGGGGCTCGAAGAGGCCGAACGTCGTGGTCTACGGAGTCTGCTACCTCCTCCCTCGGCAGTGGGCGGGCTGCCTCCCATGGAAAACGACCCAAGCTTCCTTCTCTCTGGGATGGACGTCTAGAGGACTCAAGTATCTGTGCGTACTCTTCTGGTCGTGCCCTTTCTGGGCCTGCTGGCTGAGTGTGGCACTGGCCGCCGGCCCCGATTGCACAGCATGTCTATTTAGTGCAGCCGAGAGCTGGGCAGAAATCTGCACTGAGATTTGCTCGCTGATGAGTTGCATCAGCTGAGGCATTGTGAGAGTGACCATAGGTTCCGGCTGCATACTGGGTGCTAGCTTGTCTTGTCCTTGGTTCTGGTAGGGGGCAGAAGAGCTAGATCTCCGGTTCTCCTCCCTCCCTGATGGGGCTCGCCTAGTGTTCACCATTTTTGATAAAGGATTCCGATTTCCCACAGACGGCACCAAATGATGAGGGTTTGATTTCGATAACGGATATGAATCCGGGTATGAATCACGATCCGTGTATTGATCTTCTGGATTGATTTGGGATTGGAATCCTGCAATTACAGTAAACGTTAGGCTAGCCGAGTGGCCCTCGGCTTAGGCCTTCCGACGCTCAAGTCAGTATATATTCGACCTTTTTAATCGAGCAGCGGAATGTATGGGCTTTTGAGTGTATGAGTGCATACCTGTGAGAGGCAAGGTTGAGGGGTTTTTATATTCTCCCCCTTGTAGGAAATGTCAGGGAAGTCCTTGGCTAACCCTAGGGACCTTCAGCCTCCTACCGGGGGTAATTGGTCAATTCCTCCGTTTGAATATTGCCAGCTGGATGTCCTTTTATGCTGTAGGACAAGATGGTACACTGTTGCGGCGTCTGCTGTGTCAAACAGTGAGGGGAGGGCATGCGCCATTAATGCGGAGGCGTGCCGCTAGTCAACGCATTTAATGCGGTGGCAGAGTACTGTGTGGGGCTCGACTTGAGAATTGACGAGAAGAGATGTCGATAATGGTCGAGTAGATCCGAGGGCCATGGAGCACCTTGTGGATTGGTCGAACAGGGTCGACCAGTCACTTGGGCCCTGGGCCGTTGATTGGGTGTTGGGCCTCACCAATTTGGGCCATGTTGGGCCATCCTATATCAGAAACTAATAAGAGTCCTACCAAAATAGGAAAACTCAAATTATCCTAATTAAAGAAATAAAAATTAAAATATTCCAAATATATACAATTGCCAAAATAGATTGAATGTTTCCAAATCAAATTTGCATAATAGTCTTGGGAAGCAAGACACGTTCGCACACAAATTATTTCCTTCTTCCATTTCTCATTTACTCAGGAATGCGATATTTGCTCCAAGCATATCAAGTACTTGATTTTCAACTGCCTTTAGCTTGAACCTTCAATTTACTTAACAAAATATAAAATGAAAGTCAAAACCCAACAATTAAATATTTTTACTATTAATCACAAGGAGAAATTAAACGAATAAAAAGATAAAAATGTAACTTAACAAATAGCTTGCCATAAGTTTTTCTCAATAAGCAATAGTGTAATAGAGGGATTGGGAACAGGTGCCGACTGTTTGAAATAGCTTGTGATAAGTTTCTAAATGAATCAATTGTGTAATAGAAAATTTTAATTTAATTGACTCTTTATTGAAATATGGGGATAAATTTATCTGTAAATAATTATATAGCTCATTGAATAGTTCACAGTAGTGCAAATTTAGATGGTCACATGAACTACATTTTTCACTAGATCTTTTTTTCTTTTTCTTTCGTTCTTTCCATCCTTTCTTTTTTCTTTTTGGTTGCAACTAGATTTTTATTCATTAATAAACAAAGACTTGATTGTTTCTTTAGGGTAGGGCTGTACATTCGGTTTTAATTGATCGAACCGAACGATTTGGTCGGTTAATCAAAATTTTCGGTTTTTTCAAATGTAAAATCGCGGTTCGGTTCGGTTTCGGTTAAAAACCGAAACCGAACCGTTTTTTGTTTTTGTTTTTGTTTTTTTTTTTTGGTTTTTTTCAATTTTGGTTAAAACCGAATTGAAAAAAAAAACTTATATTTTTTTTCCAAGAAAGTGTTATAAAAGTTTGTTTGACGAAAGTAAGTTAGTTTAATTAAAAATTTGAATTGGGTAACTTATTCTTTTAGTGCCAAAAAAATTATTTGATAAAAGTATATTGATAAAAATATTTGTTTTTGGGTGAAAAAATTGATTTAGATTACGTTTTTTTGTATATTGAAAATATTTGTTTTGATAAAATTATAATTTATCTATTCTAAACAAATACATTTAAAATATTATAAATTTAAGAAGATAAATAAATATTTTAATTATTTTATGTTATAAAAATTTTAGTATACACATTGTGTATGCTAAAATTGCTAGCTTATAATCGTCAAGGCAGATGCACGCGATTTTTGTATATTCAAACCTTAACTGCTAAGATCGAATAACGAATTAAATCTTAAACTCAATCTACTAAAGTTAAATAGCTAATTGATCCAATGACATCATAATATAGATTGCGGATTTGTAAATTTTGTAAAAAATACAATTATAACCTTATTAAATCATCATTTCTAAAAGATAATTATGGAATATTGATAAAATTTGTATCCAAACTATCTTTTTTATGTTGAATTCTCCAATTTGTCCTTCAAACTATATTGTCAATTTTTGTTGTTGAAATAATTAAAATGACAAATTATGTAAATGAACAAAAATAACTTCTATTTTAGATACAAAATGGTCTTTGTTTTTATAATAATATAAATAAAATATTTATTGGTTAGCAGATACAATATAGTACTAGTACTACCATAAGAATAGCTGAATAGGATTCAATCTCTTATCCCTTAGTTTGCAATTTAAGTTGAAA
The DNA here is from genome assembly GCA_018894105.1 of Jacaranda mimosifolia. Taxonomy (NCBI): domain Eukaryota; kingdom Viridiplantae; phylum Streptophyta; class Magnoliopsida; order Lamiales; family Bignoniaceae; genus Jacaranda; species Jacaranda mimosifolia. The sequence goes on from CM032123.1 coordinate 6,185,136, forward strand.
TTTCAATTTTGCTCATCAACATACCCTATAATATATATAAGTTTAATTAATTAATTAATTTTCTTTTAATATAACATTTTTTGCTGTTCAAATCATAATCATCTATTTTTTTATATGTAACGTGTATTAGTTCATATAATAAACAAATTATGCAATTCTACTATTTGAGTTTAGAAAAAAATATCATTTTTGTTCTCTTTGTATTATAACTATTCATGTTTTTATATGTCATATATTAATATCTATATTATTTATAAAACATAGGATTTTTAATAACTATTTTGATATATTATTTACTTCTTTTTTTCTCAATTATTTCACTTTATAAAAAAAAAAACATATATTTATACCAAAAATTTAAAAATACATTAACATTTATATTATTTAAAAATTTATATTTATTTATCTTAGACTTAAAAAATTTAATAAAAAATGTGAAATAAAACTTAAACTAGTAGTGATTGAATAATAAAATTTTGTATATAAAAAAAAAGTAAATTTTTTTTTATTTTTTTGGTTTTTCGATTCGATTTCGGTTAATCGAAAAAAAAAACAAAAAAACCGAAAACCGAACCGAACTAGTTCAGTTCAGTTCGATTTTTTTGATTTCGATCGGTTCGATCGATTTCGATTTTTTTTTAACATCCCTACTTTAGCAGGGGAAGGGGTGTCAACGCGTGACCGACAATAGGACTTGATGCATATATCTATTGATATTTGACGTAATCCAAATGAGTTTCTTCAGTCTTTATAATGAAATCCAGCATAGACATAGAGAGGCACAGTGCTTTAAATCTTCAAAGTACGACAATATTCCCCTTAATTAATGACCTTTAATCAATGCACTTTCAGTGGTTTTTCCATGTGGAACTAATTTCCGTAAATTAGACTGGTCCAGAGTCCAGACCCAAAGGTCATAAATTCAAGAATCTAACCCCTGACATATGAATTGAAAGTTGAAACGAGGGGGCAAATTATAAAGAGAAAAGGGCAAAAAGATGAAAAAAGGAAGGGGGGAGAGACAGAAGAACGAAGAGCCACGTGTCTTTGCTAAGGACAGCCGAGAATTTGACAGCTAACAGGCCATTTAAATATATTTTCTGGAAGTATTTTTATCTTTTGGTGAAAAAATAATAAAAAATTAGTTATAAAAATATTTTTGAAAATAAAATATTATTTGAATATTTTTTTTTAAAATTTAATAATTATTTAGGATTAAAAATAAATTATATTTGAAAAATATAATATTTTTATATTAAAAATTGTGTAAATATAAGTAGGAGAAAATAAAAAGTGATTAAAAGTAAAAATGGAGAAAGAATATAAGAGTTTGTTTGGAAGAATATTTTGAAAATAAAAATAATTGTAAAAATGAGAGAAGAGTTGAAAATGAAAATGAAAATGAGTTCAGAAAACAAAAACAAACAGGTCTTAAGAGATACCAAAAAAGAAAAATTTGTAGATTTTGGACCCCGCCGTTGTATATCTTAACATATAATCTGTATTTTACAAGCGTAGATACGTACAATGATACAGACAAAATATTAATACTTCTGACTCAATTATTCTTATATTTGCGATGAGTATGCCGTATGCGCTAAGGACAAATCAGACATGAGGAGGTGCGAACTGCGAAGTTTTGAACTGCCAAACAATCAATTCTACTGCCACTATTATATATTATATTGTTATTTTACTTTATAAAATTATTATCTTCATATTTAATGAGTTATGAAATATGAGGTCACGGTTTTTATTTTTCCCGCAACTTTTTTTCTTATTTATTTATTATATTACTACTTACTATATATATATACATACTAGTGTAGAGCCGTGGCTGTCGAAATAATTAAATGCTATATTTTTATATTATATATAATTTTTAAAAAATATTTTTTTGGATAATTAGATATAAAATTTGTATAATTTAAAAATATTACTAAATTTAAAAAGACTATGATATAATGTAATTATAAAAAAAAAATTTATAAAAAAGAAATAACATAGAAAATGAAGTTTGTAATAGTATAGTAAATTTAAGAAAATAAAAAATATGAAATAATGAGATTCAATTCGACAAAGAAAGAATAAAAAGGAAAAATCTCAAGCAACAAACAGAATACGCATCTCTAAAAATTTTCACAATATTCTTATTATGAATACTATAGTTGATATTTAAATCCTAGAAAAAGCAACAATATAATATAATCAATATGTTGCAAGAAAACATAACCATTTGAATTATGATGTTTCATACATTCTAGCACCCATAACCGATTAAATAATTATAATTTTATTTGTTGAATTCTATGTTATGCAATTATATTTCAATGAAAAAGCATACAACACTTGCTTGTTTGTTACGAAGACAATTTGACTCCAAATTTACTTTTCACAAAATAGTGGATACTATAAATATAAAAGTCCATGATTAAAGATAATCCAACTCAAAATAAACAAATTTCCTGTTTGCAACATTGTAACTTGGGTTAGAAAAAAATGGAATAATAACTATTGTATGACATATAATTTTCTATTATGTAGTAATATCTAAGACTATAGCATTACTGAGTGAAATTAATTAATAAAATTTTCCTTAATTTTAACTATATGTCTAAAATAGATATATTACATAAAGTTGTTCTACCATATTCTGCTTATATATAGTAACAGACTTCAAACACCTCTCTTAATTTTTTTAAATTTTGAGAATTTGGAACTATACCAAAAAAATTAATTGTGCGAAATGATGCAGCATAATAACATACACTTAAATTCTACCATCTAATATTATTAAATAATATTTTCCATATAGACATTGTATGCACAACCTACATAACATTTAATACATATATGTGTGTATATATATATTCACAAGCAAAGAGGTCTGTAACATATTACAAAATAATTTAGAAAGACATACATACTTTTCATTCACATTAAGCTCCCCAAATAGCAAAAGTTTGGTCCTTTCAGTCAAGTTGATTTCATCTAACATTTCTTTAATTAATATATACTATATAACTCCCACAACCTCATTTTAGTAAAATGAGTAGCATTTCACCCTTGTTTATTTATATTTCATTCTCACCATATTAACCAAACAAAAGATTAACTAATGTGGTATTTAAATTAAAATTTATCCTATTCGAATTTCAATCAATCATTTCATTTCAAAATATTTTTCAACAACTCATAAAGCAATAATAAACAAAAGTTATATTTCCCAAATTCGCTATTAAAATACATTCTCGTGGATTATTTTCTCCAAAACAATCAAAACATAACCAACAAAGTAATAAAAAAATTGAAATTAAAGTACATAATCTCATAATCCATAAACAGAACCTTATAATTTCCTCCGTTGATTCAGACCAATAACCACTAATCCTTCAAACAAAAATTCTCACCCGAGAAATCCAAGAAACCTCATGCTGTCTTAGTCCTATTCCCAACACAAGGCCACATAAACCTATTGCTCAAGCTAACAAAACTGCTTCATCACATAGGTTTCCACATAACATTTGTCAACACAGAATTCAACTAGAAGTGCCTCTTCAAGTCCAAAGGTTCCAACTTTCTTGAAAACCTGCCTAATTTTTGCTTCAAAACCATCCCAGATGGGCTGACTCCTTCAGACACTGATGCTACTCAAGATATTGCGGCTTTATGCGAATCAACGAGGAAAAATTCTATGGTCCCATTTCGAGAACTTCTTGCAAAGCTTAATGATTCTCCAATTGTTTCTCCTGGTAGTTATGTTATAGCGGATGGGCTGATGAATTTTACCCTCCAAGCTTCTAGAGAGCTTGATATCCCTGTTAGTTATTCGCTTTAGGAACTGCAACAAAAACTTGTTTTCAGATGTTTATGCAGTATTTTCTAGTTTTTTTGGAAGTTATTTCTAGTTTCTTTCTGCTTAAATGAAGGGCAGGGTTTTTGGTTTAGTTAAGGCTGCAAGTCTTTAAATGTATCTCTCCAGTGTGTTTACAAAATGAAGTTTTCTAGCAGACTGTTTCCACTAAGTTTCTCTTTTGCCAACATATTTGTTCCTCTTTCATCTCACTAATAATTCTAGTTTTTCTATATCCTTATTTAAATTAACCAACAATTGGCATCAGAGCCCTCTTCTTAAGGGATCTGTGAGTGAAATTAAGAAATGGATGCAGATACTAGTTTCTCACCAATAACTCTTCCTGTCCGATGCAGAAAACTACCAGCTTTGGGCAGTAAAAATAGAGACCTACTTGGAGACCTTGGATCTTTGGGAAGCTATAGAAGAGGATTATGAAGTCCCTCCACCGCCAGGCAATCCCACTATGGCACAGATTAAAAATCACAAGGAAAGAAAAACTAGAAAATCAAAGGCCAAAGCATGTCTGTTTGCTGCGGTTTCAACAACCGTTTGTACAAGAATTATGTCACTCAAAACAGCGAAAGCCATTTGGGATTACCTGAAGGAAGAGTATGTTGGAGATGAAAGGATAAAAGGAATTCAAGTGCTAAATTTAATCAGGGAATTTGAGTTGAAAAAGATGAAAGAATCAGAGATAATCAAAGAGTATTTAGACAGATTGCTTAGTATTGTCAACAAGGTACAATTGCTCGGCACTAAATTTTTTGATTCTAGAATTGTTGAAAAAATTCTTGTGACTATACCTGAAAGATATGAAGCATCAATAACCACTTTAGAGAACACAAAGGATCTGTCCAAGATTACCTTGGCAGAGTTGTTAAATGCCTTGCAGGCTCAAGAGCAAAGAAGGCTCATGAGACAAGATGGAGTTGTCGAAGGAGCCTTGCCAATCAAGCACCAAGATGGTGGAAAGAGCAAAAAGAAGAAAAGCTATAAGAAAAATCCATCATCAAGTAGTGAGAGTGCTACAAACAACCAAAGCCATAGCAAAGGTGGAAAATCAAAGGGAAACTATCTTCCTTGTCAACATTGTGGCAAAAAAGGTCATCCACCCTTCAGATGCTGGTGGAGACCAGATGCAAAGTGCAGCAAGTGTAATCAGCTTGGACATGAAGCAATAGTTTGCAAAAGCAAGTTTCCAAAACAGGAAACAAATGCCCAAGTTGCTAATCAAGATGAAAAAACCAGCTCTTCATAATGTTGGTTGATTGACAGCGGTTGTACAAATCATATGACTTATGAAAGGGATCTTTTCAAGGTATTAAAGCCTACGAACATCACAAAAGTCAAAATTGGAAATGGAGAACACATAGTAGTGAAAGGAAAGGGCACCATTGCAATTAGAAGCTACTCGGGTGCAAAAATAATCTTTGATGTTCTCTATGTCCCTGAGATTGACCAAAATTTGTTAAGTGTAGGTCAATTGATTGAAAAAGGTTTCAAAGTACTTTTTGAAGACAAGCATTGCTTGATCAAGGATGCAACAAGACATGAAATATTCAAAGTCAAAATGAAAGTTAAAAGTTTCTCTTTTGATCCTATGGAGGAGGAGCAGGCAATCTTTTATGATATGGAAAATGCCACTGAACTTTGGCTTAAAAGATTAGGTCATTATCATGTACAAGGTATGTTGCAAATGCAAAAATAAAATATGGCAAGAAACTACCAGTTTTGGCAGATCATCTCTCAAGTTGTCAAGCTTGCCACTTTGGGAAACAAAATAGGCAGCCATTTCCTAAAGAAGTATGGAGAGCTCACAAAAGTTACAGCTGGTTCACACTGATTTGGCTGGACCTCAAAGAACTCCTTCACTTAAAGGTAGCCTTTATTATGTTATTTTATTGATGATCTAACAAGAATGTGTTGGATCTATTTTTTAAAATACAAGACTGAAGTTGCTGGAATATTTTGGAAGTTCAAGGCAATTGTTGAAAATCAATGTGGCAGCAAAATCTAGATTCTGAGATCAGATAATGGAAAGGAGTACACATATGACCAATTCAACATGTTTTGTGAAAAGGCAAGCATAGAGCATCAGTTTACATCTCCTTATACTCTACAACAAAATGGAATTAGGGAAAGAAAAAATAGATACATCTTAGAAATGACAAGGTGTATGCTTCATGAGAAAAATTTGCCGAAAGAATTCTGGGCTAAAGCAGCTTATACATCAGTATTTCTTCATGATAGACTTCCAACCTGGGCAATGAAAGATATGACTCTATTTGAGGCATGGTATGGTCATAAACCTTCACTCAATTTTCTTTAAGTGTTTGGTTGTTTGTGCTATACTAATGTTCCACAAGTAAAGCGTGATAAGCTTGACAAAAGGGCTTTACCTAGCATTTTTGTCGGTTATAGTACAGTATCCGAGGCATATAAAGTCCACCAACCACAATCTGAGAAAATTATTATAAGTAGAGATATGGAGTTCATGGAAAACGAGCAATGGATTTAGGCTCCTGCAAGGCAGAAATTCAATCTATTTGTTGGAAGTCTTGGAGACCAAATTGGTGATCTACAATATGATGAAATTGAAGACGATACTCCAGTTAGAGGTACTAGATTGCTCACTGATATTTATCAAAGATGCAATATTGTTGTGTGTGAACCTGTAGGGTACAATGAAGCAAAATTTGATAAAAAATGGGTGCATGCAATGGAGGAGGAGTTGCTTATGATTAAGAAAAACCAAACATGGGAGCTTGTAGACAGACCTCAAAACAGAAAAATAATTGGGGTCAAATAGGCATTTAGAACAAAACTTAATGCTGATGGCTCCATCAACAAACATAAGGCCAGACTTGTGGTTAAGAGGTATGCCAAAATTTTTGGTGTAGACTATTCAGACTCCTTTGCGCCTGTAGCCAGACTTGATACTATAAGGCTGTTGTTGGCCATAGCAGCACGAAAGAGCTGGAAAGTGTTTCAGCTTGATGTTAAATCAGCTTTTTAAAATAATCTCTGGCATGAAGAAATTTATGTCGAGCCACCTGAAGGCTTTGTAGTAAAAGGAAAGGAAGATAAAGTTTGTCTTCTTAAAAAAGCTCTTTATGGCTTAAAGCAGGCACCAAGGGCTTGGTATGGCAGAATAGATGATTATTTGAGTGGTTTAGGCTTTAAGAAAAGCCTATTAAAATCTACCCTCTATGTTAAAAATCAAGATGTTGACATTCTCATCATTTCTTTTTATGTAGATGATCTATTGGTGACAAGTAACAGTCCAAAGCTCATTGATGATTTCAAGCTAGAAATGATGAATGAATTCGAAATGATGGACCTTGGTCTGATGGCATACTTTCTTGGAATGGAGATCAAACAAGCTGAGGATTAAGTCTTTATTTTCCAGAAAAAATATGCAAAATAAATACTCAAGAAATTTCAAATGGAAGAATGCAAAGAAATGGCTACTCCAATGAATCAAAAGGGAAAGCTAAGTAAGGAGGATGGAGCTGACAAAATTGATGAAGCACATTTCAGAAGTTTGATCGGATGCCTCATGTATCTCACAGCAACACAACCTGATATTTTGTATGCTATGAGTATCTTATCTCGGTTCATGCATTCTGCAAGTGAAATGCATTTGAAAGCAGCCAAAAGGGTAGTAAGATATATTAAAGGTACTATCAATTATGGTGTCAAGTTTAAGAAATGTCAAAACTTTAAATTGCTTGGGTTTTCTGATAGTGACTGGGCTACATCTGTTGATGACATGAAAAGTACCTCTGGCTATTGTTTTAGTTTTGGTTCAAGAGTGGTGTTCAAAAAAGTAAGAGATAGTTGCACAATCTACACTAGAGGTAGAATTTATAGTTGCAACAGTAGCAATTAATCAAGCTTTGTGGCTGAGGAAAATTCTTGTTGATATTCAGATGGAGCAAAATGAAAACATTGAAGTGTTTGTGGAAAACCAAGCTGCAATAGCAATTTCTCACGACCCTGTGTTTCATGGAAAGACTAAACACTTCAATATCAAGCTTTTTTTCTTGAGGGAGGTGCAAAATGATGGTGCTGTGATTCTTCTTTATTGCAAGACTGAAGATCAACTAGCAAATATACTTACCAAACCTTTACCAGTTAGCAAATTTGAGTTTGCAGCTCCTAAAGCAAGGAGAAGTGTTAGTTATTTGCTTTAGGAACTACAACAAAACTTGTTTTCAGTTGTTTATGCAGTTTTTTCTAGTTTTTTTGGAAGTTATTTCTGGTTTCTTTCTGCTTAAACGTAGGGCAAGTTTAGTTTAGTTAAGGCTGCAAGCCTTTAAATGTATCTCTCCAGTATGTTTACAAAATGAAGTTTTCTCGCAGACTATTTCCACTAAGTTTCTCTTTTGCCAAAGTATTGAATTGTTCCTCTTTCATCTAACTTATAATTCTAGTTTTTCTATTTCCTTATTGAAATTAACCAACAATCCCCAATGTGCTCTTTTGGACCTATGGAGTTTGTGGTTTCATGAGTTTGAAACTATGTGCTGATTTAACAGAAAAGGAAATCACTCCATTCAAAGTTATATTCACCACACTTTGGATCTTTCATTTCATTTTCGATTTCATCTTCTATTTCAACTTCATTTATATATGCTAACAATATAATTGTTTTTTAATGTACTCATGAAATGGAATAGGAGATCAAATAAGAATTGAAACATAGGATTACCATATAAAGAGAGGTTTCTGTTTTCTCTTATTGTATATTTCCAAGTAAAAGTATCTGATATGAGTAAATTTTGTGCCAGGTTAGTGCAGTGAATCGGTATCAAAATAGAGAAATGGGTTCTGGTGATTGGTTCAAGTCTATTATAAGCCTCAAGATAAGTTGAGGTAATTCTTCTATATGTGTGTATATATATACACATATTTTGTGTAGATTTTTCAAGTATTCCTATTCAAATAATCCTGCACATTTGATGCAGCATTCTGGCAAAAAATCAAACGGATCAAAGCAGAAGAACCTTTCCACCAAAGAGGGCAGCAATCCTTCCAATGTTGCTTTCATATAATATTACAAAATAAAAATTTCAAGTTCTACCATACTTTTTTCTTGATTATACATCTTCAGATTTTGGAAAGTACAAATTCATCTTTATCTTGAGTTAAAAAGATAAGGGCAAAGATAATATAGAACACAAAGGAAAAATCTCACACTTCACAAAGACACTTCTACTTGAGTATTCAAAGGAAAAAAAGGATAGAATACTTACATTTGGGGTGGACTACATCCTTAGTACACGGAAGGATTCATTGTATGTCGAAATTTAAGCATAGGAGCAGAGCATGACACAAGCAATTGGTATGAGACATGCACTTGAGTATATTATAACTTGCTCTCTTCAATATTGGCCATATGAATATTCTAGTACAAGCAGCAAGAACAAAGTACAACTTACAATGTATTCACTGTTAATGACCCTTTTGCACAAGATTATGTTTGGATTTCTGCAACGCGAAAAATACAAAAACAAATTACACATCATTAAATCTAGAACGAGTATAAAGGAAACATACAGTATTTAATGGAAATACTGGAATCATTGTGCAATTACTGTTCTCTTTGACTTGGCAATCGGTTTCTTCTAGGCAATATTTTCTAACAATTTATGATGCTAGATTACTATATATATACACTATAAAGCTTAAGAAAAAGAAATCAACACAAACTACCACCACATAATTATACCAAAGATTTTAAATGGGATGCAGGGAAACCGTCAATATGTTTGCTTTTCATGTGATGCATAACTATTAGGGCCTATTTACTTTATGGAATGAGGATGGATTAAGCCCATCATCCCTTGAGATGGCAGCCTAGAAGAAAAACTAAGGGCCCATGCTATTCATGGATGCTGTGGGATGAGAAATCTCACAAATGGCTTGTGACAAGTAAATCCCACAAATTGGGCTCCTTGGGATGAGAGTTTATTTTACTATTTTGTCCTCATTTTCATTCACACATAATTAATAGTTTCATATGCATGGCCCCACAGTGTCAAATATCCAGTACACCATTATATAAAACTAACTAAATGGCGCTACAACATTGATGAACTTCTTGTCGCGGTGCCAACAGTAAAAAACTTGATGGAACACTACAAAAAAATGCATACGTTATGTATGAAGGCATAAATTTATCCCACTTACGGAGGCAAGAAAAGTAGTATATTTATACAAATTGCAAATCAGCAACTCACAGATAAGAGAAAACTAAGGTTTGGCCCACAAAAAAAGTAAAAAATCCAAAAGTTGACATATCTTATTTAAATTTATAAGGAAAGGGTATAAACGTCAATACAATATTTATCCACAATTTATCATCCATCCAAGTAAACAAATAATAAATTTATCCATCATCATCCTGCATTTTATTCCACAAAGTAAATATACTTCATCAGATATTAAATTATCATAATCTCACTATTCATCCCTCATTTCATCATATCACCCCACATCTCATATCTAAAAGTAAAGGGGCCTTTAGTGTATTATTGGAATAATTTTGACCGGACAAAACATCAAAATAAATGGTCTAATTGACATTATAATAAAGTCATCCTCAATTTAATTAGAATCCCATATCTCAATTTATTAACACCAGTAAAACCTAAAGAGTGAACTTTTAAAATATTACTCTAAAGTGAGTAAATCCCCATGTCATTGCTAGCTATAACTTTAAACTTCACGTGAGAACTTCTTATGATACATCAGTGGGGTTGATTGATGCTTGCTCATCTTAGTAGATTTCTAGTCTGTATCTATCATTTCCTACTGCAAGCTCTAGAACCACCATCAAACAGTTTAAGCTTCCATATATTTGGTTAAAGGCCTCAAGCATAAGATAACAAAAGCCTTTTTCCCAACATCACACACTTTTGGACAAATCAATGTACCTATAAAACCCAAGAAGAACTAAAATATATGCAAACTAACTGCCAAACATTTGACAAAAATAATAAGAATAAAGGAAAAGAAAGTCAAATATCATTCAACCAATAAAAAACTTCCTAACTGAGCCACTTCAGGATCTCCATATTAATTGTTAATAGTAGTTAGGTTACTCACAACATTTGCAGAACTCTAAGCCTCCAAATATATACAAGGATTTCAACTTACCACATCAAATCTATTTCTTACAATTTCTTATTCCAAAACTCACCTCGACATAGCCTTCATGTAACTTATCAAGAGATAAATAAGCATCCTTGAGCCAAGGAGCAGCTTGACTTGCCTGACCTGTGTAGAAGAAATTAAAATCAAATTCTATGTAAGTAAATGCTTTTTAATATCATTAAATCTGACATTATTAGATAAAATAACTTTTACTCTAGAACAACTCATCTAATCAATAGTATTTGCCAGTAAATGCATCTCCTTGGAAAATTTAGGTGCCCAAGCAAGCCCCATTTTAAATACCAATGATTAAATAGATTCATTTAAGTCATTAAGCATGTTAAATAGCTAAAAGCAGAATGCTTTGCATTTTCAAGGACTTAACTAAAAATTGATAGACCTTATATAATCTAATGAGTAGGTGTTCATTAATTGCAAGTTGCAATGGGTGGCCATCAATCACATACCACTACTTCTGAGCATAATTATAAAACCTAGCAAAACTTGGACAATGGTTTTCATTGAAAAAAACATGCTGCTCCTTCCATTTTGTATTTTCTAAATATCTGGATCTACTCAAGTCTAGTTTTGTTTGCAGATAAAAGGTGCTAATAACCCTATAAGCTATAAAACTAACAAGAACATAAATCACAATACTACACATATACCATAAGTAATGAGCATAATAAAAGTACCTATAAATTCCATGACCATAACATGAATCCTTAAAAGTAGTGGAGCTCAACACCTGATTCTCGTAGCCCTCAGCCTTTAGGTTTAGTAAAATAAACCACATCAAAGAAAAAAAAATGCAAAGACACCGATATTTTTCATTCTTTCAAAAAAGTACAAAGCTTTTTTCTGTTTTGAACATTCTGTTTTTGATTCCTACTAGGCTCGACATGGTCATAATCTTTACATCCCACAATCTCAACAAAATGGCATGCTTTGGCTTCAGAAATTGCAGTTTGCACAGGGGAGTATAAAGTCCATTCTCCATTAACATTAATGGCATCCCTGCGGATAATTCTCTACCACATACCAAAATTTGAAAATTGACCTCATTTTCTTCCCTAATTTTTTTTTAACTCTACAAAACCCTAAAGGCAAAATAACAAAATTCGTCTTGTAACTTTACACCATTTGGTTTTTCGTCCTATAACTTGCATAATATCAATTCTAGTCATATAAGTATTAAAAAATCATCATTTTTCATCCTTTTTTAGCCGGAAAAGCTGACATGGCTCACCGGACGCATGCCCATTTGGAATTTTTGCCTTGTTGGCAGCTGACGTAGGCATTTTTTGTCTTTTTCTTGCTTAGTTGGCAACATACATGTCTTTTCTTTTCTTTTTTTTTTTTTATAATTTCAAATATATTATATAATTTATATATACACACATATATATATACACATCTATTATATATATATTTATATATTACATATCGTCATTTTTTTCTCCAAAACACAATTTTTTCCCCAAAATACCCTTTACTATCCTTCATTATCCCCAAAACTTTTCCATTTTTTAATATATACATAAGTTATATATATATACATCATATATATTTTATTATAATCACTCAATTCAATTTTCAACCCAAAAATCTAATAAAAAGCATTAAGTTGACTTCTACAGTAAAAAATATCTCCCTCAAAACTTAAACAAACATATACATATATACACATATATTTATTTATAATCTATAATTATTTACTAACTAAGAAATAAAAAAATTTAATCTACCATATTAACAATATTCTTTTAACTCGCTTAGTTGGCACAACTTTGAATTTAAAAATATACACATATATTTATATATAATTTATAATTATTTACTAATTAAAAAATTAAAAAAACTTAATCTACCACATTAACAATATTCTTTTAATTCGCTTAGTTGGCACAACTTTGAATTTAAAATTATACACACATATATACACATATTTATATAAATATATATATTTATATATAATTTATAATTATTTACTAAATAAAAAAAATACATGGTTAAAATAATTTAAATTAAAAATAAATAAATTAAAATGAAAATTGAAAAAAAAAAAAAAAGAAATGGGCAAAATAGTGGTAACACCACCCCTCCCCCCAATCTGGCCATGGCTGCCCAGCTAGCCAGGGCCGAGGCGGCCACTGGCCGCTTGGCTCATAGCCATGGCAGCGTGGTGGGGTGCGGGCGTTGGGGTGGGGTGGGGAGAGGAGGGGAGGGGGCATGGGGGGGGCATATATATAATGTATATGTATGTATATATAAATATATATATTATATCTATTTGGTATTTTTGTTATTTTTTTTGAATTAATCAAGCCATGTCAACTGCCAACAAGGCAAAAAATTCAAATGGGCACGTGTCCGGCGAGCCACGTCAGCTTTTCCGGCGACTTCCGCCGGTTTCGGTGAAAAAAGGATGAAAAATGATAATTTTTTAATACTTATGGACTAGAATTGATATTATGTAAGTTATAGGATGAAAAACCAAATGGGGTAAAGTTACAGGGCGAATTTTGTTATTTTGCCTAACCCTAAAACATAGTCATATATTCATCAAAAACATGTAGAAATTTTTCTACAAAGAACACATACTTGATTAGAAGTCCAACTGAACCAAGCATCCCAAGCAGAGCCTTCGGCCAGAGGATGCTCTGGACACCAAAAAGACTCTCTCTCTTTCTCCTGCTTGCCGCCACCATCATTTTCAGTTTCATCGAAGTCGGAGACAATAACTTTGTTTGCTTACTTCTGAGCCAACATTATCTTCAATATTCTCTACCAAAATGATTCGGACATATCTAAAAAACACACACTAAACAAAGACAAAACACTCAATGAGACAAAAAGAAAACCAACAACCCCAAATACATCTTTCCACATCCAAAACCAAAATCACTATAAAAAGTACCAATTTAAAGAAAGCACATATCAAAACAAAAGGCAAGCACTAAGAATCCCTCAAAGATCCCATTTAATTGGAGGTTTCTTTCAGCAGTTGGCGTCTCTCGCGCTATCCAACGATTTGATACCAAATTAAAAAATGAGTCCTCACCATCGGTTTCTTCGCCATCCTCCACCAAGTTTCACAAATGGCTACCGTCACAGATGACCACTGGCTTTCTACCTGCTTTCATTTGGAAGGAGTTTTGGCTAGGGTTTGGGATGGGAGATGCTAAGATGGATGGAGACACGGATGTGGCATGGTGCAGGCTTTTCAGCAAAGCCATTCAAAGGGAGTAGACTTTTAGTACGTTTATTTAGCGAGGAAAGAAATCAAATAACCCTTATATTTTCTTCTGATTATTTCATAAAAGACAAAATGATGAACAACTATCAGAGCATAGCAAAGCATAAGAATTTAAAAACGACGTCGTTTTTTAAATTGAAAAGGCAAAGAAAAAATGAAAAATAGAACCACGCGGGCGAGCACTATTCACACGCACATAAATGCTTATATAATATAGTAATATGTAAGAGGGAATCACTTGCTATAGTGAATTTTTGTACGGTGGACCCCACCCCCAATTTTGCTACAGTAGAAGTTCTACAGGCGAACCCCATCTTTTTTTTTATTTATTTAAATTTTTATGGGCCTTTTGCCATCTTTCCACCTCTCACACGAGTTGGCAAAATCCACCATGTCACCTCACACATCACGCCACATCAGCACCCGGTGGAAAAATGGGGAGATGCTAAGCCTTCATTCGTTGTTGCTGGGAATCAAATTTGAGACATCCAATATAAAATCCAAGCAAGGCAACCATTTCATCGGACAAGCTCATGAGAATGAGGCTTCAATATTTTAATATATTAAAAAAAAGCGAATATATTTGCAAATTAAAAAATATATATGTTTGTAGATTTAAAAAGAATATAACATTTAAAGCTCTCTCTCTCTCTCTCTCTCTCTCTCTCTTATCTCTATCTGGGTCTCTCTCTTTTTATCTTTAAATTTTTGTTTTTAGTTGAAAATTTTCGAATATTTTCTATTCAATAAAAAATAAATAACGAAAATTATTTTTTAATTTATTTGAAATAAATTGATGAAGATTAAATTTGTATTTTTTAAATTTGTAAACAAAATAAAATTTTTGAATTTTTTAATTCATAATAACTAACCTCATGAAAATAAATTTTATAATTTTTTTATAGGTAATAAAAACTAAATTAACAAAAATTATGTATGTAAATTTTAATGAAAATCAAATTTATAATTTTTTAATAAAAAGAAAAATTAAAGTAACAAAAAACTTTTATCTTTGCTTTCATTAAAGTAACAAAGTTTTATCCTTTTGTTACTTTAATGCTTATTTTTATTAAAAAGTTATAAATTTAATTTTTATTAAAATTTAAAAACATTATTTTGTTAACTTGATTTTTATTACCAATATATTTTTATATAAATAATGAGCATAATTTTTTTTTCATTTACCTATTTTATTTAACTTGATTTTTATTACCTATATAACATTTCTCTTTTTTCCAGTAGGTGCTGATGTGGCGGGATGTGTCAGGTGATATGGAGGATTTTGCCAATTGGGCGTGAGAGGTGGAAAAAAATTGGACACGTGTCAGCAAATCCCCAAATTCCTTGTCATGTGATCGGAGTGTGCACAATTCCGGTGATTTTTTTTTCATATATTTATGGCAAAAAGGGCCAAAATTGCAATAAATTGGACTCAATGTGTTGATATTTCTTAACCTTAGAACACTTTTTAAAATTCAAAATATTTAATGGACCAAATTAACGTGTGTCAAAAGATAAGGGACTAAAATTGCAATTTTTCCAGAAAGTAGTTTTAGCAAAGACATAGTTTGAGTTATATACTCTTTTTTGTAGTGGTATGTTGTTCGAATTATGCGCTTGAGGTGTTTTATAAATTGTGCTATAGAAAGTAGTTTTAGGAAAGACAGTTTGAGTTATATACTCTTACCTTTTTTATCACAAAAAAAAAGAAGAAGTTATATACTCTTCTTTTTGGGTGAATAAAGATGTTTTCTTTTAATTTTTTTTTAACATGGCTTTGATAGCAGTTGAGGAGGGGGAGGAGCGAGCAGGTTTTGCCATTCAGGTAGCCATGTGGGTATTATTTCATTGATGCTTATGAATTTTCTTTGACAGTTATAATTTGATAGATACTTTGTTATCATTGATAATGATCTTTCGTAAGATAAGTTGGGGTATCTCTGATGGGACTGTCATGGATTTTATTCTCCATTTAGCACTATGATATGGTGTTTGTAAAACATTTACAAGAATAGGTGTAATATTATGGTATGCCAACATATATCTTTTCTCCGTTCTTGATATCGATATGGCCTGCAACTCATGCTTTTTTATGGTTTAACATGGTTTTGTTGTGATAGAGGATCACGCCTATGTATGTATCTGTTTTCTGAGTTGAAAGGAGTTCATAAGATTTAACTTAATTTGGGATTCTGTTTTGGTTTTGCATTGCATTTGTCTTTTTCGATTTAGTGTTCTGTGGATTTAGGATTTTGGAAAATGTGGTGCAAAGAAAGTATTTGTCAATCTCACTTGAATATTCTATTGTATTGAGAAAAGAACGCCTTGGTCATTGGAAAAACATAGGGAGAAATGTAACTTTTAAACGCTTGGGCTCTCTTTTTTGCTTGTGGCCCGATGCTCCCGGTTGAAAATTTTTGTTAAGTGATCTATATTTTGACAAGGAATGACACAAATAACAATAAGATAATCATAACCAGGCGCATTCAAGAATTGAGAGACCATGTAAGATGCTGCCAGACAGATTAAATGCTTGTTCCATAGCTGATATTTTGAAGCTCTTTGCTGAAATAAAAAAGGGACTTTTTCAGGGTGTACTCGGAACTATAGTGTGGGTGATTCTTTTAGTGGGTGATTTTTTTAGTGGGTGATTTTGTGCTTACTCTACTGTACATTTCTATGAACAAGTAGCTTTTCTGCTGGGTTTAGCTAAAGGAATTTAGTAGGAAAAAAGAAAAGAAAAATGCGAAAATTAAAGCTCAAAGTGACGTGGTTTCCAATGTGAAAAAAGATTTTCTTAATGTTTTCCTTGTTAAAATTTAGGATCCAAATGTAGGGTAAGGGATAGTCTAGGTTTGGATTCTTGATTAAGAGAGGGGGAAAAAAAGAGGAAACAAAACTCTCTGTGGTGCATAGAACTCTTCCTATTGGAATACAGAATAAAAAGGTTAACTAATTGGGTGCAGCATGCATGTTTTACTGAATTTATTTTCTGCTACCAATGTTGCATCAATAGATTAGAGTAAGTATGGTTATTGCAGCAGTTGCAATTGCATTTCCGTGACCAAAACTGATAATAAATTTTTGTTTAATCCAGGAATACGATGGTTAAACTCTTGCTGGAGGCCAGGCCAGGCCAGGCATTGGAACTGGCAAGACTGTTATCAAAGTTGCTCAATTTGAAATTTCAAATCCTTTTAAGGCCTCTCTCCATCTATGCTGTGACTGTAGGAAAATCAAGAGAGCTTGTTTATCTTCTTATTTTCGCCCTTTCATTGCCATAATGTACTCACTGTACCATTGGATGCCATAATCATCCCTTCCTTTAACTCTTGTTGAACGAGAGCACAAGAATTGTATAGATTTTCTTTTATCCTAATTAAAATAAGCAGCATATTCCATTAAATCACAAAAATTGAGATTATAGATGTGTGCGTGGGTTTTTTTTTTTTTTAAATATCAAAGTCAATAGTTTGGGCTGCCTTGAAAGATTTTGCAAACAAAAATGAAATTTTTCAATTTTTTACTGCCACACATTTACTGGACATTATTACTTAGCATAAATAGTACTTCTACAAAATATTGAATCAAACAAGCTATAATTTTCCTACATTGTTATATACCAAAGCTATTATAATAAAATGCAAATTTATCGAACAACAACTTAATAACCACTGAAAATAAAATTAACAAGAATGTTAGATCCTTCTAATATGCATTGTCCCCAAACCAACAAGCCTTTCTCTGCTGCTGGAGCTAAAATTACACCACAAAAGATGTTTTCTTTTCATTCGGTGAGTTTTGTAGTTTATAGTTTACAAGTCAAAACTGCACTACGGTCATATATGAGATGATGTCAAAACTCTTCTTATTTTGAATATAAGTTAGCACATCTGAATACTTGCACACATATGAAGAGTACTATTTCTATGAAAATGAGATATATAGGGTACTATTTGTGCATTCTTCCATTTGATTGCAGTTTAATTAAATTACGAAACAATATCAAAGGAAATGGCATGCAATTTAATGTGTTAGATTATTAATTTTTTCCTATCTTTTTACTATCCTAGCGATTCTCTAATTTTTAAAGAAATTATCTGATTGAACAAGCGAACATAACACACCCACCAAGCAATTTAGCATCACGCACAAGCAGACATAACACATCTACCGGGCAATTTATTATCGCGTAGGCTTGTAAATCCTACCCAGACCCAAAATGTCATACCCATACCCATACTTATTAAAGGTAATATAATGGGTATGGGTAGAGTCTGTATCCATAAATTACCCATGTACCCATACCCATAAATTACTCATTATTTTATACTTAAAGTTAATCTATAAACATAAAAGTTGTCTATATCAAAATCAAATTTATATTAATGATAAATTTTTTATATATAAAAATTACAAATATATAGTGGTTGGGTATTAATTAAGAACATAATATATATTTAACACCCCGACCGAGAGACGCTGCTCCCGTATGAGGCGCTACCCACTCTATATCACAAGTATTCTGAATAATGGAAAAAATACCTTTTTCAAAATCCAAAGTATTTAATATCTATATGCAGCTTGCAGCAGAAGTTCAACTATGAACCGAAATGTCATGATTCATATGTAGTACTACTAGCATCCTCTTTACCTTACGCATCACCTGGATAGTCTATCTTCGTCACTCATTCTTATCTAGGGTAAAGAACAGAAGATAACAATAGAATAACGTAAGTTCGAATGACTTAGTGAGATAATTTAGCAATAACAACGAAGTGACAATTTCACATATATCATATAGAAAATAAGTAGACACATTAAAATTCCCAAAAGTTGTGAGAGAAGGTTTTAGTCAAAATTTGAGATGATCCATCCCACCATCGACCCATACCAGTGATGAGACTTATAAAATTCATAGTCTCTTACAGAGGTTTAAATTTCAACTGTGATAAAAAGGGGTCGATATGCCATTTGAACAACAACTGCGTTCTATCAAATATTTGAGTTTCAGAGCAAAGTATTAGGCATATCAAATAAACTAAACATGATTTAACAAACATTTTCACTATTAAGCTATTGGTAGTTCTCCTACTTTGTAACTCCACTTTCAAAAACACAGAAATCCTTATCCCTCCAAAGTACCGAGTGATCGGCTCGGATAATTAAATATTCACTAGGCATGGCTAGCTGCATGCCTAATCCCACTCATAGGTGGCTACCTTCAGCTGGCCTACTGAGTAGGGATTTTGTGCATCGCGCACGGGTATCGGCCAAAAGGTCTGTCATCGAGGACCATTTCGCCCAGCCATCTTTTGTAACCGATCCCAAGGGTATTTAATATAATAACTGATATCACTAAATGCATCCAACAACATATAACTTAATATGTCACTTTACCATGTTAAGCATGTAATCCCTGATTTAGCAAGTAAAATATATATTTTGAATTCACTTTTCAGCTTCTTCAACACAATCTCCAAATTTCTGGTAAAGCGATATTAATCAAAATCAACAGAAGCGCTTAGTGTGAAAGGGCGATGTGGAGTACCATTTTCAACACATAGATTGAAAGGAAGAAAATGACTAAGATATATTAACAAGGATATATGTTCTTTCCATAGCAAAAAAAATCTCATACTATCGAGTATAACCTCACCTGGAAAATGCAAAGGAATTCCTAGTCGTAAGGTTGCTCAGCTCCTGGCTTCCTAGTCAGACGACCGAGAACTATCATAAGATAACTCGGGTTATCATTCCATCAATCATCTGATTCTTGAATATAAATATAGTCAATATCTTTATCAAACTTAAGGTTATTCTGACACTCAAGTTCAATTATATCTTATCTCAAATGGTCTTAATCTTCCAACTACATAATATTTTAGTATTACGAGACTTTACTTACTCGAGCCCAATCATTCTCACTTTGTCATCTTAATATTTTAATTGTCTTAATAGCTTCACAAGCTCGAGCCAACTCAATCCTCAAACTACCCTCAACAAATTCTATTCTTCACTTTACAACACTTAATGAAGGTCCAAGTTCTTAAATCAATTGGGTTTTACGAGTCTATCAGATCCCATTTGGGTAATTCATTTTCGTTCCAATATTTATATAACTTAATCTTTAGATTAAGCTTAACAATATTTGGTTCACAATATACTATACCATCGGGTTTAAGAATATAGTTTTAAATCAACCATTCTTAATTTATTAAACCTAAAATTACAATAAATTATGCTCAATATTTACAATTCAATTGTCGTTTCAAATGAAATTACATTTCAATATTCCTAATTCGATAAACATTGACTTAGAATTGTAAAAATCAATCGAATCAATATTCGATATGAAATTTATCCAAATTGGATCAAATCGAGATCCAATCTTAAGCCAACATCAGTCCAGATGAGTCCAAAATGTAAAACTGCACTGACTGCCTTGAAGCCGCTGTCATGCGCCACCGCCGGAGATAGAGACTGCCACCACCAGTTGGTGCATCTCGTCGAGGCGAGCAAATCCCCTCAAACAATTTCTCGATTGGCCACCATTTGGCTATCCAATTAAGCTAAAAACTACCGTGGAACCTTAACCCGCAGCCATCGCGTCAATTCCTCCACCACCAGCCGCCGAAACCCCAAACTAACACCACCACCAGACTGCCTATATCCTTGCAACCAAAACCCACCTAGCTCCTGTCCATTTTCGCCGTCGGAAGTGGCGGAACCACCACCACCGCTGCCATGAGCTTGTCGTCGCCTCCTTTTTTTGGCCATTTCACTGGTTATTTTGGGTAAAGTTCAGTATGGTTTTGATCCTTGAGCTAAGAGGAGCCTAACTATGGTTTCAATTTCAAGTTTCGCGGTCAATATCAGGCGATTCGCCATTGGGGTGGTTCTGGGCCATTTTTGAAAATTTAGAAGAATTATGTCCTCCATTCTATATATATAAAGATATTTTCAGCTTATTCAATTTTGGCCTCAAGACTTTTAACCGACTTCATTAACACCACCAAAATTTCTCACTGCCTTCAATTTAGTCCCTAGCTCTCAATTGAGTCCTTTAACTTTAATTCTTACACGTTGACCCCTAACATTTCCATTCTTGGGCAATCAAGTCCAAATTTAATTATTTTGAAGTCCTTGGACTTTTATTATGCTCACATTAACCCCCTAAACTTTATAATTTTGAACAATCAAGTCCTTTTCTTATTTACGATTAGATCCCTCAATTCCCAATATTTGTACATGAACTTTAATCATTCTAATTTCAATCAAACTTAAACTGATATTCCAAAAATCAGGGTGTTACAATATACTTATATAAAATTAATTAATATAAATATAAAAGCAATTATATAAGTATTATAAATAATTAAATATACATTATAATATAATTAAATTAAATAGGCCGACTTGATAGGCTTTTTTAAAAGCCTACACCTAGCCTTTTAACTAAATAGATTTTTTTAAAAGTCTAAACCTTATCTATTTATTAAATAGGCTAGGCCTCAAATAGGCCAAACCGTAGGCTCCTGACGAACGGCCTAGCCTATTCCAATCCCTAATGGATAGCAACAACTCAATAATTTTTTCATTAAAAATTGAACTAAATTAATAAAGTTATTATGTTGGGATAACAATTTTTTTTTTTTAAATTGGTATAGTAATAGCAACAGTTGAACATTTTTCATTAATAAAATTAATAATATTAAAATTAATAGTGGAATAAATATTTTTTTATAAAAATAGTTAATAAAATTAATTTTGCTAATGAATAAACTTTGTTAATAATTTTTTTATTAATGAATGAAAAATTTAAAATTAAGAGCAACTAATTTAAATTTAATAATTAAATTAAATTAAATATAGATTTATTTTTTGGTTATCGTATGCCAAATAAAATTTTTACTATATCTTGAGAAAATTAGTATATACATTAAAAACATAAGTCCAATAAACTAGACCCAATGGGTCTTGGGTTGATAGGGTAGGGTTAGGTTTTCATTCTTTTGTGTACTTTAAGATAGGGTAGAATATAGAGTATTTTGGTTTGGGTATTTTAAAGTATGGGTGTGGGTAGGGTGATACTCTACTTATTTACAGGCCTACTACCGCGCATTGTGCGGTGTTCCCAGACTAGACGTATGTAAATATATATATATATATATATATGCATGTGCGCATGCGTTTTTTCACTTGACGTAGTGGTTTTTTTTTATTTTTAAATTTGCTTAATATCTCAATAATTATCTAATATTTTTATGTTTTGATCTATATTTATTTTATTAATCGATAATTATCAAATAGATAGTGGACGGGTTGCTTTTCTGATTCCGAAATTGAAAAAGATAGTAAAAACTATGTATTAATCAATATTAGTCATGTGAAGATATTTATTAAGTTTTTATTATAATCTTAAATTTTATGATTTAATTAAGAGAAAGAAGAGAGAAATGTTTAATTTCTTTTTTATAAAGACAACGTAATTTCTAATTTAATATAAAAATTAATTTTTTTGAAATGGGTTAGGTTGACTTTGTAAGTTAGGGATGTCTTCTTGTTATCTTAAATTAAAATTATTTCTTTCTCGTGAATGAAAGATATGATGTTTTGATTGTTATATAAAATAGAAGATTAAATAATGATATCAAAATAAAACTTGAACTCATTTGGTGAAATGATATACTAGGAATCTGTGACTTGATAGTAATATGAAACTTAAAGTGAGAAAACTAATATCATATGTGTTTTTCATGAAGTAAGGATCTTTGTTAATAGGCGCTTTAGTTCTTTTTCTAATGGAAAGATTAAAATGGAATTTTTTTATCATTTAATGGAATGCAAATAACTTCTCTTTGTTTACTATGTTTTTCCGCGTTAAAACCTTTTTTCATACCATTATTAGATAGATAATCTTTTGAAAAAAAATGTTTTTTTTTTTTTAATATTTTATTTACGTACACATATATTTGAAGCTCCTCAAGTTTAAATGCTCAAACCTCACGCGGATAAGTGTGAAAATAATGAAAATCGATCAAAAGACTAATTATTGAAAAAGGGGGAAAAAAGTCTCTTGTCCTAGAGGTATTCACCTCGGACTTGGTTGCTAAATTACTTTGGTAATATTTGGTTGCATTTTGTATGCTTTGTATTATATATATTGGGAGAATGAATTTTGAGAATGGGATTGAAGAATGTGAAAGTTGCATTGGAAATTTTGATGAATTTTTATTTATATTTTGAAGAATAGTTAGAAAATTATTTTGGAGAGTATTGGTATGTTTATTTATATTTTGGGGGAAGATAATTTCTATTTTAGTGATCAAATCAATACTTTTTTTGTTGAGTTTTTAGAATGAAAATGGAGTTGAATAATTTTTTTTATGGTAACAATAATAATAAAATATATATGATATATATATGGTATATGTGTATATATATATTGGAATTTAGGAAAAGTTTGGAGATAATGAAGGACAGAAGAGGGTATTTTAAAAAAAAACTTAATTTGACATTTTAAAGAAAAAAAGATATATGTTTAATTATATTTTGACAAAATAAAATTATTCTACCAAAATAAAACCAAACATAGCCTTTAATTTTAGATCGATCTTATCAAAGCTAACTTGCTGTGTTTAGTATGAGCTGGACTGCAACACATGGGTTGGTCTTTTAAACATCCCTGCCTCATATCTGGTGGACTCACTATTACAGAGCATCATGCCCCAAAAGACAAATCATTAATTTTGTTATACGGATAAAGATGTCCAAATGTTGCAGATTATATGAGCACCCCAAAACATAGTTGAAGGGAGAAGATTTTCTGCTATATGTTGAGCTGTAAGCATAGAAATTCTGAAGTGACAGTCGCCTCCTAAAAATGAAAGTTAGCAATTATTGATTTTATTGTGAGGAGGGGGGGGGGCGGGGGGGGGGATGTCCCAATATTACAGCTAAACATAATAATAGGAATAAATACACAAAATAAACTTCCTCGAGGATTCAATTATGTAATTTTCAAAATTTTAAAATTCGTCCCCTAATAGTCATCATACAAAAATGCAAAAAGGAAAGAAAAACTAATGTATTTCATAAAATAGTTCTGTTTCTCTTTTTTGTCCTTTATTTAAAATTATCCAGACAATCCTTAACATTTTTCAAATTACAGGCACCTGTACTCAGATTTGTTAGATTATATAACATATTTGAATCTTTTTTATTTGATACTTTAAAGCATCCTTTGTTTACATTCTCTCTCTATTAACCATATATATATATATATATATATATATTCAAATACTATATTTTGAACTTTTCGTTTTATATTTAAATCATTGGTCTTTTCACATCCTTAGTTGCCAGTTTAAATCTTTAATTTCATTCCCTATTTTATTTCCTATTTCATTTCATAAATATATAACATGTGTATTAAATATTTTCTTATAAAATAAATTAATTAAAAATTAAATACACTTGACATAAATACACAAATTAAAATAAAAAATGAATTAAAGGATTCAAAGTTCTTACTCTGTCAATCGTCAAAGCCTATATATTCAAAAAATACCATATTTAGAAATTATAAATGCCTAAAAGTGTCTAAAGAACCCACCAAATTCACCTTAGCATCCTAATTTTGATCTCACTCTTTTAACTTTTTTGTTGGATTGGTAGGATAAAATTGATATTATAAAATTATTTATGCATGTGTATATATAAATTGGGTGGAGGACAAAAAATGAAAGGGGATAGATATTGGGAAATGGGTAGGGAATGAATTGGAAGGGTATTTTGAGTTTTTTTTTGGGTGTGTTTTGGGAGCGGAATTGAAAAATATGTATGATTTGTTTGTTTATATTTTAAGAATTAGAAAATAAATTGGGAGTTAACAACTAAACAAGGCCTGACTTTCCTGTCCTACAACAGTTAAATACCAACCTTTGCAGCTGCAGCTTCTTATTCTTTCTTTTTTTCTTCAAAAAAAAAAAGAAAAAGCAGATAGCCTCACAAAAGCCAAGTCAGCAACACAAATAAACAAAGTTTAAGGCCCATTGAGTCAGATATTAGGCAAAGAAAGACGTGAACAGGGCTCCACTGACTTATGCAAGATCCCTTCCTGAGTTGAAGCCAAGGGTTTAACACACCAAATGATTATTTAGATCTAACATCTAAGTTACATTGATGAGAAGAGAGTTAAAGCGTTATATATAGAATGAATCAAGGACAATCATAACCCTTGCCTTGAGTAACAGTAACAGTAACAGTAACAGTGGTATATACCTATTTCTCACCATTTTAGCCTATTCTACTCAATTGCATATCTCATTTCAGATACTGACTGCAAAAATGCAGGAGACAACAACAATAGATGGCTAAAAATTTAAAAATAAAAAATCAAAACTAATGATGAATCTACATGTTAAGCAAGGATCGGAACCATATCTGAATTGATACTCTCTTCGTCGAGACTCGAAACATGATGGATTTCTCAATTGAGAAGTTCTCGACAGCACCAATCTGTGCTCCCAGCTTAGCTCCTGCATGTATAATATAAAAGAAAGCATGTGATGTGAGGCTTATGCTCAGCATCATATTATTTTTACAATACCAGATGCATGTGATCGCTAATGAAATGGGTAATTTAATGACGCTAAATGATTCTGGGAAGTGAGTTAACTACTGTTATCCATGAGAACTGGCATTTTAGTCTACCATATATGACATCAAGAAGAATGGACAAATTGATCAAAAGGATAAATGACTTCACCTAAAGAAGATTTTCCACGACACTGCACGTTACGCTTTTGCGTATTCCATGCTATTGCGCTTGCGTTTGTTAGATTTCGAAAAGAACCATATCTGAGCCCAAGATTTCTTTTGCTTGGCCGGCTGTGATTTAACGTCCTTCCGGGCAACAAGATCAGCCATGTAATGAACCACAGCCTGAGGTACAAAAGATCATATTCAGTCTCAAAGATATTCTTTGAAAAGACTACAGTACAAAGGTACAATACCTGAGCGCCTTTCTCTATTACATCTCTTGGTGGCACTACCAGGGGATTTCCCTCAACATTCAAGACTCGCAGCCGAGTTAGCATCCCAAAAGAGTCCGGAAGAACTCTGATCTGGTTATTATTGCTCATCAACTCCTCCAGCATCTCAAGGTTTCCAATGGACCTAGGGAGAGATTGCAGGTCCGCAAAATTGTTGCTTACATCCATCTTTACAAGTGTTGTAGCTAAACACAAGCTCTCGGGGATACATTCAAGCTCATTGAAACTAACGTCAAGCTGCCTCAAGCTTGACAAAGATGCCATCGTGGTAGGAAGTTGTTTAATGTTATTGTAACGCACTGTTAGAATCTCCAAAGATTCAATTCGTCCTACTGCTTCAGGGAGTGCTTTGAGCCGGTTATAGTCTGCATGAAGCTCCTTGAGAGAAGTACATCGACCAATGGTATGAGGGATTTCCTCTATATCATTAGTTTCAACATTCAATTTCTGGAGACTGACAAGAGATCCAATTGTCTCTGGGAGCACTGCAAGTCCATTAGAGCTCAAATCAAGCTCCTGAAGGCGAACTAACCTACCAATGGTAGCAGGCAATGTTGTTAACTGGTTTCCTCTTAGATCGAGATGAAGCAAGTTAAGCAAACCCCCTATTGACTCTGGCAATTCACGAATTCTGTTCCCATGTAGATTCAAAGTTTTTAACGAGGAAAGTCCTCCCAGAGCATCTGGTAACATTACAATTTTATTTTCTGATAAATCCAACGTGATCAAACTCGAGAGCTTCCCTATTGAATCGGGAAGCCATTCAACTTGATCTGATAATTTACCCTGGAGAATAAGCTCTCGAGTTCCTTTTTTTGCCGACACTTCAATTCGACTAGCCAGTTGTATTAAATTCAATTCCTCACAATCTTGACCTACAACAAACCAATTGCTCCCACATTATTAAAAACAAAAAAAAAAAAAAAAAAAAAAAAAAAAAAAAAAGAAAACAAACAAACAAACAAAAAAAAACAAAAAACAGAAAACAAAAACAAACACAAACACAAACACAAGCAAACAATAAATAAAACTCATCATACAAACAAATTCAAAACAGCCAATCAAGCAAATGATTTAAAAACTCACCAGAAGTAATAGCTGGTTTAAGAGAGGAATCCACAATCTGCGGCACAGTCGAAATATCCCCAGATCGGAACCCAACACCAACTCCATCCACATGAAAGGAAGACTTGGACTTCTTCAAAAACATGTCATCCTTGGTTAACAAGGCCTCCGAAGATTTCATGCTTTCCTTCTCAGTATAGAAACTGGACGACAATGATGATTGGGCAGTTGTCGTGACTGTAGGATTCGAGCTGTTGGTTGAAAAAGAAGCCGAGGTTGCTAACGAAGAACTGCTTGAATTCATCGACCTTGAATTTTGGGAACCCGTAGAAGATTGTATGGATTCTGAAGCTCTCTGGATCAAATCATCGAATATTAGGTGTACGCCTTCGAGATCCAATAGTTTCTGAGCCTCCTTCTTTTGCTCCTTGCTCTGGAAATGGACCATATTACGCTGCATCTCTTGCAAGATTCTGAACAATTCTTCCGGCACATCTTTCCCCTTACTTTGCTTCGCAATTCCTTCGAGTCTTAACTGATCTTCCTTCTCCACATTCTGGATTAAACTTTTGGCAGCTAAAACTTCCTCGATACCGGGCCGAGCCGGCAAAGATCTGTGGACTCTCATTATCTCTTCTACAGCCTCGTCCATTGTCGCCGCTGACAACTCCGTCATCATTTTTCTTCAATTTTTATTATTACCTTCCCCTGGAATTTATCAAAGAAACAAATATTATTATACCAATACACAGGAATTGCCCACAGAAAACGAAAGCTTCATTTGACTCTGCTTAGTGTTTACCGAGAACAAGAATTCAATTTGCTTTCTCGAAGAAAACCCAGAATTCATTTAAAAAACAGAAGGAAAAAAAAAAAAAAAAAAAAAAGGAAAGAAAGAAAGAGAAACCCAGAAAAGAAGTCTTCATTGAAATGGAAACAAAGCTTAGAAAATGTACTTACAAAGCTTTATCTGCCACAGAACAAAATGACGCATGAAATCTGAGGAATTTCTAAGGCGGGCTATTATTTATACTCGTCCACCATGCGGCAGCAGACTCTTTTCGAGGTAACTAAGAGGAGACATTGGTGGATAATTGATATATTTTTCAATTTTGAGTTTCCTGAAATGGGACCCTATGTTTCTGCAGCTATAATTTGTTGCAATTTACTGCACTAGCTGCAAATTCTTTTGATTTGATCTCAAACTGTGGGTTGTCCGTTTCCGGTCTCAAAATTTCTTATTTCTCTCACAGAAATTTAAATGCCATTTAAATTTGATCTTAACATAAAAAAGCCTGGTTTCTCGAAGCCTTCACGAGAATCTTGCTACCAAAGCGGCAACAAAGGAGGACTAAAAATTACAACAACATCGCTCCACTTTAGCTTAATATTATTTTGTACGGCAATATTTTAAAGGGCCACTAAAATATGGTTTGCCGTTATCTAATGCAAAAAAATATCAATTGTATTTGTGATGATTATAGTTAGATTGACCTCTTTTTTGCCACTAATTTGAACTTATGGATTACAGCTAATGTTAAGTTGATGTTTAGGAATGTGGAGACATCAATTGTGGGGGTGGCAAGAATCAAGATGAAACCACACAAGGGGCTCGTGGGTTAGCCGTTTTCCTTCACTTTCAAACAAAATCAGTCAACTTTATATTTGATTTTATGTTTCAGGTTTATATATGAAGAGCAATTCCGTCCACCATCAGTCAATTAGTTTACCAAAGTAGCACTTTACATGAAAAACATAAAATATACCGTTTTCTTAAATCCAACAATCTTTTCTATGGTATATATATTTTTTGCGTTAAACCTATCACATTTTCTTATATATATATATATATTTACGTGCACAATGGAATTATTAAAATTCAAATCTCAAAACTCATTTCACATAAATATAAAGAGAATTCCTCTCGACAACACTTATGGATCAATTGATCATTCAATTACTCCTATCACATTGTCAAATTGATCTTTCAAAAAAATTAATATGTTTATTTATCTATTTATTTTTCTTTTTTGTGGAGTTTTCGTTGTTGGGGTGGGTGGGTGGAATTCACCTCCTTCGTCTGAAATTTTAATTCAGTTCCTAAGTAATATTTATTTAATATTTATTGTTAAAATGTAGTGTAATAAAATAATATTTTGTGTTGTTTGTATTTTTGAATTACAAAAGAAATATCTTTGCAACACTATATTTGTATCATATAAAAAAAATATAATAAGAAATAAATAGAAAGACTCAATTGCATTCTCCATATGTCACCATATAATGATGACAACAAATTAAACATCAAGCTTGTTAGAGTCCCACATTGATGAAATAAATAAATAGTGATATTTATATATGACATTAAACAGTTCTTACCTCTTGAGACGACATACTTCCAAAGTTTTTATCTGCAAATTAGAAAAAGAAAAAAGAAAAAAGAAAAAGGTTTTACCATAAAGATGCCGGAAACATAATTTAAAGGGTTTATATCAATCAAAACACCTCACATGGCATTGTTGCAGGTCAACGTTTCCCAATTTTTACATTATCTCATTGCATGTTACGTCCCTCCATATTTTAGTATCTATTCGTTTTTGAAATATCTAATTTATTTTATTAGAAATCCAAATCTTTTCTCTCTTTTTGGGACCGAAAGAAATACTAAAACAATAAAAATAAATAAATAAATTTCTAGAAGATATATTTTTTATTTTGTTTATAAAAATAAGATAATCTATCAAATTTTTATTGCAGGTGAAGTTTAATAAATGTAGCAATAAATGAAGGCAGCTGTGGATGTTGGAGAAAAGGACACGTGTCCGGGTGTGACCAGCTGGCAGTCTAATCCTCACGGCATAACCGTTTCTGACAGTTGGAATGGGCTGTCAATGTATGCTATTTGCTATGGGGTTCCATGTGGTTGTCCTGGCTAATATGTTCATAGTTTTATCCTGGAGTGAGGTTGAGTGTAAAATTGGACCTTTAGATAATTAAAGGACCAATTTTAACCCCAAGCCCAAAAGTTATTCGTTCTTTTGACAATAAAATGTAAAGGAAACTTCCTTTCATTTATATTTTCTCTTTTAGTTTTTTCTTTATCATTATTTGCCCTCTTTTCTTTCTTTCTTTCTTTTTTTTTTTTTTATTGTTTACCACCGAGCCTTCCGCCGTTGCTCCACCATCATCAGACCAACGCCATGAAAGGCTCTTCTCTACCAAAATTTCCAAGGGCTAGAAGTAAACCCTTTTTAGGTGCTATTTAAAGGGTATTTGACAGAATTTATAAATTTTAAAAATATTTTATAATCATCTGAAATAAGATATTTAGAATCTTATAAGCTATTTTTTTTTCAAAAAATATATTCTTAATTTATTTTTAAAATTTTAATAAATATTACTTTTAATAATTTTAATTATAAAATAGTCATTGCTAACATTTTATAAGATCTAAAATTATAATTTATACATTTTTAATAGTTTAATTAGCTTATGCATGCACTATAATCTCTCACATATGTTGTGTGCTATAAATGGATCATAGAAACATAAATTTGTATAAAATTTATTATAGTAGAAAAATATATATAGTGATTAGAAAGCTCATTAATTTTCCATATACAACCAATATTATTTCAGTTGATCTTCCCCTTTGTCCACCATAATGTTTGGACACCATAACAGAGTTACTTATCTAAAATTATATCATGATCTAATAAGTGAGGTATTTGTTTATATAATTTTATCTCTAAAGAGCTTATTTCCAATCAAGTTAAAGACATGTATGGAGAAAAATAATATTTCGGATTAATTAACGGCCGTAAATAGGGACATATTCAAAATTGAGACTGTGGGGACAAATATTATAAAACACAAAAGTTTAAATGTAAATTTTATAATTTACGAATTCAAAATACATATTGTCATCGAAGTTGAGTACGATACCTTTTCATATCATAATACTCATTAATGATCGAATTAATGTCAAATTTTTAATAATATCTTTCTCAATATAAGTAACTAAAGAATCAGCTAAAAAATCATATTCCATCTAATTTCTAAAGTCTATTTTTGACAAATATGTTCCCAAAGATAAAATAAAAGTGTCTTAGTGTGCCTAAACCCAACCTAATTGTAAATTATTTGATTGTAATTTGTAAATATGGCCCAAAAATTACTTAAAATTTGCAAAAGTAAGATAGATAAAGAATTAATAAAAGTCATGACTAAATTTTAAATATATGTAAATTAGATATTATTACAAAAATTAAATATATAGATTTCTATTCAAGTTTAAAAATATATAAAAATATTAGTTAAATTAGAATAAGTTATACAAAATGTTTTTTTTTGGGTGTTGGGGGTGGGGGGGGGGCGCAATGTCCCTGTAATAACCATATAAAGATAATTATAATAGTAAATTAATTTTCTAAACTCAATTAAGTGATGACAATTAGTGAACTTTTATTCTTGAAATTAAGTTTATAAGTTACAAGAGGAATATGAAGTGGTATCACTTAAAAATGAGAAAGATAGTGGGTATTAATCATGAAATAATGGAGGAATACGAAGTAATAGCCTATTTATGCAAGTATATGTAGAGGTGCATCTTATTTAAGAATAAGAAGAGTGGTATATTATTAAGGGATAGTGGGAATTAAGAATGAGAAGAATGATGTATTATTGAGGGATAGTGAGAATTAATTTGGAAGTTATAAAATTACCTATATATATGTTGGGAATATGTGAAAACATACACATCTTATGAGGGTAGAAAATATAAGAGGAGGAAGAGAAAGTATTGAAGAAAGAATTAGGAGAGAAAGAGTCTTGAAGGGCCTTTTTATTTAGTTTTATAAGAATTTGGAAGGTGAGTGTTTTATATATGTTTAAGGTTTGGAATGTTCACAATCTTTAATATGAGAATATGTTTTGCATAGCCATGTTGACTATAACACTTTGCTATATGATATGAAATCTATGCGATATGAATCTTTGAATATGTCGGCTCAAAACTAATTTCAAATACTTTGTGATTTTGATATGGCGATGGTTTGTCTATCGATTTTTGAGTGTTATAGTCTCATGGTAATGTATAAGTTCTTGAAGTTATTTTGAATATTTCTCATCATAAACATATTTAAGATACTTGCTGGGCTTCCAAGCTCACTTTTCTGTTGACGTTTTAGATGCAGAGAAGAATTTGCGAAGCCAAGAGACAAGAAAAAATTTCTAGTTGAAGTTTCTTTATTATCATATTGACGAGTCTATGTTATTTCATTACAAAACTTATGAAACTTTTAAGTTACGTTGGAATATATAAAACTATCTAGAATTTTGTGCTAAGTGAGACTTTTGGCCTTGCTTGGAATATCATGTGTGCAACAATTATATTAAATAAATAAGATCGTTTGGGGCATGACAGGCCCCCTCTTGCCACCCCAGAATCCGTCACCGGGCCACAAATCAATTCAATCACTGTAAAAACCTAGAAGACTCTAAGAGCCAGATTGGATGTGTTTTTATTCTCATTTTTTGTTTTCATCATTTTAGAATATATTTTCATTTTATGATCGAAGTGCATGTGAAAATGAGAATGTGATTGGATGTGTTATTTTGATAGTATTTTTTTGGTAGTTGATATAGGTATGTAGGTGTATTAGTAAATATATTCATACGTTACATAATGTGAAATATTGAAAATGTGATTGAATGTGTTGTTTTAAAATATCTTTTTTATGAATGTTGCAATTAAAAATTGAAATTAAAATATTAGTGGGTTGTTGGAATGTGTGTGTAAATTATTATTTAAATAGAAAGTATATTTAATTAATTTTTGTAGTTAAAAAGATTTGAGAAGAAGGTAAAAAATTGTGACATAGCCTGTAAAATGACAGAACAAGTACGAGTGTAGGGGCTGGGTGTATGTTAAGTGAAAAACAGGAATGGGCACGTTCTATATTAGAAAACAATGGCCAATGGCATTTTGTGGAATCGCTATAATGAACTTGAAAATAATATAGGCCTAGAACACAACCAATCCAAGGTTAAAATGTTATAGATTTGTAAGGGATATAATAATATAAAAATATGCAAAGCTATAGAGAGAAGCTTTTAGGAAACTATTTTGAAAAAAATACTTTTAGAAATATAATTTAGATACTTTTTAAAGGTTTTAGATAATATCTCCTAATCATTGAGCCTCTGTTTTTCTACATTTTTTAGAAATATTTTTCAACCCCCAAAAAATTTCAGAATAAAGATATGTTCCACAAATTTTTTTCCCAAAATACTCAAAATTTTCCCCAAAAAACTTCTCACAATTCACCTAAAAAAATCCTACACCCTAAAAATCACACATATCCTCTCATTTTCTCACTCTATCTATCACATCACTCATTTATTTATTACTCTCTCACTTCGCTTATTCATATATATATATATATACTTACATATATGAAAATATTAAAATTTTACTAGTTAAAAATTTCTAAAACGTATGTTTACAAATTTAATTGAACAAATTATCAAAAAATTAAATTAAATATTATATATGTTATTACTAAATAATTCATTTATTGAATAACATATTAAATTAATTAAGTTTACTTGTTAATTAAATAATGTATTAGTTATATCCAATATTTAATGTATTAATGAAATATTACATTTATTCATTTAATAAATAACTTAAAATGTTTTAATTTGATATAATAAATAAATTAATCTTCTTCAAAAAATATTCTTCATTAAATATTAATCTTCACATTAATTTAAAATTATAACAAAAAATTTGATTATAAGGTGATACTTATTTAATAATCTATTAAGTTTAATAAATTAATATTGATACGCTTAAAGTAATTGTTGAGAGAATTAATTAAATTTAAGTAAAATTATTTGATTATTACTAAGTAATTTATTTATTAAATAATGCATTAACTAAATTATAAAGAGTTAAAGTAATCAAATAACTTATTAAATTAATTAAATTAATTTATTTGAATAACTTGTTGTTTATATATTAATTATGGTTCCTATTTTACATATAATTAAATATTACATTTATTTATGTAATAAATAATTTAAGATGATGTAATTTCATATAATATAATATAATTTATTTTTTAATATTATGAATCATTATTAAGTCTTATATATAAATTATTCAAAAGTTACTTTATTCAAATGAATAACTAAGTTTTATTTATACGTAAATCGTAAGTAATAATATTTAAATAATTATATTTTAATTAATAAATAATAATTAGTTTATAATTAATGTATAGTAATTAAATTTTTTTAGAAGTCTATGATATAAGTTGATTTTTTTACAATTAAGATATAATTATGATTTCATGAATAATTAATATTTATTAATATCGATTTTATTCCAAATAATACATCATTTACTAATGTAAAATTTATAAAAATATAAATTTCAAAATAAATAACCAATTAAATTAATTATACTCATATTTTAATTATTACAAATACACACACACACATGCACACACATCATCCAACTATAAATATACATACATATACTATATAAAAAAAATCACTTTCACCCTACAAACTCAAGAAAAAAACAATTCATTTGACATCTACAATAAAGTTTGTCTCTCCCCAAAATATAAAGGTCACGTTTGATTTAAGCCATTATCCCCTACTATCGTAGCTAATCTCTAGGTATTGCATGTTTGATACGCACCATGAGTGTAGCAGGTCGGCCTGCAAATAATCGTTGGCCTGGTGCTGTTCACTCGAGTAGGAATAGTGGCCTGTGGGTTGCTACTCTCCAGTTGCTCCCACAGAAGGAAAGAAATGTTGGGCCAAATTTTCAATTTTGTCCTCAACTAACAATACGAATTTTACACTTCTATCCTCTTGTCCTCATCTAATCGATCTTTCAATTCTGCAGCCATATGCACTCAAACTATGCATTTGGTTCAGCAGCAGCACCACCTTCCAGCCATTTCCGGCTGATTCATTATGTCAAAAATTCCAGTAGTAATGCCAGTTTGTCAGGAAATTCTATAACCTTCTCATTTTTCAACTAAAGAAATTTCAGGTTATTTAAATTAATTTATTTAATTAATTTCATGAGTTAATTAAATACTTTAATTTATTATTTAATTAATACATTATTTAGTAAATAAATTACTTAGTAATAATCAAATAATTTTTCTTAAATTTAATTAATTCTCTCAATAATTACTTTAAGAATATCAATATTAATTTATTAAACTAAATATATTATTAAATAAATATCACCCTACAATCAAATTATTATATAAAATTAAAACATCTTAAGTTATTTATTAAATGAATAAATATAATATTTCATTAATATATTAATAAATATTAAATATAACTAATATATTATTTAATTAATAAGTAAATTTAATTAATTTATATGTTATTCAATAAATGAATTATATAGTAATAACATAAATAATTTGGGAATTTGCCTTCATTCTGAAATTTTCTAGAGATTGAAAAATATTTCTGGAAAACGTATGAGAATAGAGCCATAGTTATTTTGTCAACCTGAAATTTTTTTATGAGAGTGCAAAAATTTTTTATGCATAAAATAATGAATCTAATAGTTGAAAATTATTAACATCATATTAAAACAATCATTTCGAAAAGAGTTTGACTTATTTTTTAAATCTTTTGAAAAATACGATCTTAGGAATTACGGAATTAAATTGCAGCCACTTCGTACACAAATTTGGTTCAAAACTTACTAAAGTTTCCTTTTGGTACCTAACCATTGATATGGCATGATAAAAATGGGTCGTCAACCTTAACTGGTTTTAAGTGCATGCATGCTTTAATCTCCGACACAAATTACTATTATTTGTTAGGTTAATTTTTTTTTGTTTTTAATTTATTGTGGAGAGGAGTTTTAAATAAGGACAAAATAGACAACACAGGTATAATGTTGCGTATCAAACAATACACTGGAATGTGGAAGATATAGGTGGAGGCTAATCTCCTACTGCAGTCTATCCAATCAAATAGGTATTTTCAATATATGGATGTGGCCAAAGAAAGAAACAAACAATTTATTTTCAAATTGTTTTCTAATCTCTATATTTTCTTAAAATAAAAAAAAACACTTTGCACATTCTCCAAATTTTCTTCCAAAAACTTATTCTTCCAAATTTTTTTTTTCTGAAAAATGGCCAAAATATAGAACAATAGACCTTGAATATTTTAAGTCTTACTGTCAATTTCATATAAAAGAAAGTATAAATAGTAGGGGGTCTTTATTTTTAAATCACCAAATTGAGAATCAAGTTTTGAATAAAGAAGTTACTTTGAAAAGCATTCTTTCCCCAAACAAAAAAAAAAAAAAAAAAAAAAAAAAAAATGCAATTAGACTGCAATTCAAGCAGGGAACACACAGATTTGGAAGTATACAATTGGCTCTATGCATGTATGCTATTAAATCTAAAGAAATGCTACTTCACGTAGAAGCATTTATTTGTCAAGTAGCTGCGGTGTTTTTTTTTTTTTTTTTTTTTTTTTTTGTGTTTTTGCTCTCAATATTCTAACGTTAAATCACATCACTCCAAAGTTTAAGGCAAAAATATACTACTTCATTTGCATGACATGCAAATATCAGTTCCGATTATCTTCAAAGTCATACTACAAGAAAAATACAAACTTCCAATGGATTCCAATGTATTTCCATTGAAAACGTAATTTTCAAACTTATTTTTGATGGAATTATGTAGTCTGGAAACTATTCATTAGAAATTTTTTTCGATGGAATACTTTAGGAAATTTCTTTGGAAATATTAATTTTTATTCTTAAAAAAATATTAAACTTGTACCCTATTCGTAAAAGCAAAAAATATTAAGCATTTTAAGAAAAACTAAATATAAAAACCGATAATTATATAATTTATCCAAAAACTTAATGTATTTCATATTCATTATAATATCAAAAAGTAAACTAAAGTTAAACTAAAAGGCATCATCCTCATCCTCATCCTCATCATGGATTATCTCCCGACTCGGCCTTCTTGTTAAGACCTCAGTAGTGTGCTTCCAAACTCGGCCTCTAACTGTTGGTTCCACCCCTTTCCCCAAATCAGATCCCTTTTACTAAAACCACAAATTCGATCCAAATTCTCTAACACCTGTTTGTAGTTTATAAAAATAATATATTTTTTAAACAACATAAAAAATAAATATAAAAGAAATATTTACCTTAAAATACATACAGTGTCAAAAAATGAACAAATGAAAATCAGCAACCGAATAAACCTACTAAGCATTTTCAAAATAGTGAATTAATGGATTGAAGTATTTTTAAGTGTAAAAAAATAAACAAATATATATATATTTATATATATAATATACTAATTCAATAATAGCTAAGTATATAACTAAGTGGAAATATACATCTAAAATATTAGCATAGTCTTTATAATAATATTTATAATCGTATAATCTGATTTATAGCATGGTTCTGGACTTCTGGTCATGTTTGTTAAGATGCTTCCACCCTATGTTTTGGTATGTATAAAAGTGATAAACATGAAATGTGGCTTAAGTATTGTGTTGCTCCTCACAAGGCATTGTAACTAATGTTAACTTTAATGCATGTAACTTGTTGGAAAATGTGTTAATATTTAGACAATTACTAGCATGTGTTGGGTGCATCAATAATTATATGATTGAAATAATTTATTTTGTATATAATATTTATTCTATTTTATGTGATTAAAACATGAACTGTAATTATTTTTAGCATTTAATGAAAGAAAATCTATTACTAGTTAAATAAAATAATATGAATATTTCAATTAAAAATATTATACTTGAAGAAAATTTATAATTAAATAAGTTTTAGAATAGAAAAAATTGCTTACTCTCAGTTTATAAATTATACCAAAATTTATATAATGACAAAATTTAAAAAATAAATAAAAAATTAAGAAAATAAAAATAGCGCATAATATTTTACTAAATACGTTTTTTAAATTAGATATATTTATACATACATATTTTGATATGATAAATAAATAAATAATTCTTTTTAATATAATTTTTTTTTTATGATTTCTCAATAGTGTGGAAGTTATAGTTATAATTTTCATGACATTTGAGAATTATATTTGTTAAATATTTTTTGTTATAGTAAATATATAATCTCTTTGTACTTTATCTATGTAAATAACTTATATTATGTTATTAATTATTTGATAACTAATTCAATAAGTAGTTTGTGACATATAATTTTTATAAACTAAAATATCTCTTAATATTCCATATAACTCTAATAAGTAAATTTATTTATTTTTATTTATGATTATAGTTTGAGTCACTTCGTGTTATATTGGGCTGTGTTCCAATCCAATCGACCAAATGGGAGGTCGAGAGAATGACTTGATGATGTAGTTGGGTCAAGTCTTGCAACCAATAGCACACATCAGGCTAGTCGAGGTGCCCTTGGCTAAGACATTCCGACGCTCAAGTTAGTATTTAATCGACTAGAAGGTAGAGCGGTAGGGTGAGATCTTTAAGTGATAATGGGCGTACCTTTCTGAAGGGTGGCAATGGGATATTTATAGCCTTTCTGGAGAGGTTGATATGTCTATGATGCCTTTGTGTGCATAGAAAGGGTTTTTGTCCTTACTGAGGACCTTTAAATTTTCTCCTTTTTGTATACTGTTCCACGTGGTGCTTTTTCCAGCTCCGTAGGACAAGGGGTATAGAGGAGGCGTGCATTATTCTAGCGTGGTTGAAAAGGTGGTACTAGTGGTGGCACGCATCATTAATATGGGGGTATTGCCACCTGTCAGAGCATTCAATGCGGTCGAGAGGCGATCGAGTGCATTTGGCCTCTGAGGTTGAACCGAATACTTGCCTGCAAGTAACTCGTGCAGGCTCTGATCGACACAACGAAGCTCTGTTGGATTTAAATCTCTCTCTGAATGAGCGTTGAATAAATGTTCTCGATCTTATCGACCTTCCTCTGTCGATTAGACCAGATGGCGATGCTCGTGCTGGTGGAAAGGTCCAATGAGGTTGGATCCAGTCGATAACATGGTCGATCATATCTTTGGTCTGGTCTAGTGTTACTGGGTTGAGCCTGTTGGGCTATCCCATAACAATTTATATATCTATTTATTTTATTATTTTTAAAATTATCA
Organism: Jacaranda mimosifolia; assembly: GCA_018894105.1. Lineage (NCBI taxonomy): Eukaryota > Viridiplantae > Streptophyta > Magnoliopsida > Lamiales > Bignoniaceae > Jacaranda > Jacaranda mimosifolia. Next base: position 6,224,712 of record CM032123.1, read on the forward strand.
ATTAACATATATATATATATATATTATATACAAGAATGAAATAATAAGTACATTTTCAATATTTAGTTTAAAATAAAATATCAATTTTTCATAAGTTTCTTTTATAATTATAATTAGAATATAAACATTATGAGTAACTAAATGGATACTTACTTTCAGTTAAATTTTTTCTGTCTCACATCATTAATCCATGTAAAAATATTTTTATGAATTATTATAAGTAAAAATATTAAGATAAATCAATGCGATATAATTATAAAATAGTGTAATTAAAGATATTAAAAATATATAAAAATTGATATCATTTGCTATTTAAGTGGTCATTTATCAAACTTTTGAAAGTTTTAAACTATGCCACTATATATATGTCCCATATAATTAAACAAATTTATTTCAAATAATTGAAAAAATGAGTTCTTCATTATTATATTACTAAAAAACTAAAATAATTTAAATTAATAATATAAAAATAAAGTTTAGATTTTATAGTTGTTGTAGGAAGTAACTATTTATATTTGAAACAAATTCTTCAATGCAATTATTTGTTATATTCTATATATATATATAATTTTATCTAAAAATATTTTACATATCTAAAAACATTATTATAGAAATAATTGAGTTTTAAAGACTTTGATAATTGAGGACTTGCATATCAATTAATTTATAATTATTCATTTCTCAAACTTCTAACTATTTAATAAAGAAGTGATGATTTGATATTTTACATAAATATTTATTTATCTCTTCAATAAGCAACAAGTAAGTTATAAATTTCTTTAAGTAAATCGCGATATTAAGAAATAATCATGATTGTTAAGTAATTTAATTTTACTTTTAAGTTTGTCTAGAAAATAATTATTTAATTAATAAATAAAAATAATTTATTTCATCAAATGATTGTATATTTTATTTATTTATTTATTAATTTTTTGATTAGAAATAATTGAATATTATATTACTCCAACTAAAAATAATGTGATCGTATCTATATAAATGCAAGAAAAAATTATTAAAATGAAAAATTGGTTGTTGTTTTGATCAACTACCTTTTTGGGATAAATTTTAAGCTTTTTTTGGTTAAACAAATCTCACTCCTTAAATAAAAAATAAGTTAATATTTATTAGAGCTCATATTTATTAGATAATTTCATTACTTCGTATATCCATTTAGTTTTTGATAGTTAATCTTATCAAAATGAATATAAATTACTAAATATTAAATATATCGATTGTGTAAAAGTATTTACTTGGCAATGAAAATTTGATTTTTAGCTATATATATATATACATAATTTTTTATAAATAATTTATTTATTGAAGAGAAATAAAATGATTTATTTATAAAAAATATTATAAATAAGTGAAAATTCAATCAGTCGAAATAAACTTATCAAAACGCATGATATTATATAGAAAAAATAAAAAGAATTCTTTCTTATATGCAGATAATTAGAAATGGGTAAATCAAGTGTTTATAAATTTAATGAATAATTTTTATAGAAAAATACATAATGTTTCTCAATTCATTTGATAAGAAAATTGAAATAATTTCAACAACTTAATAAAATTATATTATTTTTAAATATTTCATAATATGACATTATTCGAGATACATTATTCAAATATAAAGTATATATAATTTTTGTATCTAAATAAATCGAGAGAGATGGAACTAAAATAATAGTAAAATAAAATTTCAATATCAAAGATAAATTCTTATATGAACACACAAAAATATTATATGCTGATACATTTAGGTAATGTAAAAATTACAATCCTAAGTTGGCCATAAGAACTTTAATTTTAAATAAATGTTGAGGAAATAATAAAATAATAATATTGATAAAATATTTAAATATATTAGAAAAGTATCTAATTAATTTAGAATAAAAATAAAACAAAAACAATATAAGGATATGTTTTAAAAAAATATTAAATTTTTTCTACGAAATGAACTTTAAATTAATTGAAAAGAAAAAAGAAACATCATTATATTGTGCTAACTAGGGAAAGAGGTCCTACAATTAAAAATATAGAATTGTACTATGAATAATGTAGAAATAAAACGTAAAAAGAATAATTTTAGAATAATAAAATTTATATAAAATAAATAAAATATTTATCTACTAATGTTATGATAAATTAAATTTATAAGATAGAATTTTGTGACAAAAGTACTTAATATGATGCTTATAAAATATTTTTTAAATTATAAACTTATTTAGTAAGATAAAAATTAATTATAGATATTTTTTGAATTATCTTATTAGATAAAAATTTATGTTGCAATTTTGGATAAACACAATATCATATTTAGTTATAACAGATAAATTGATCGTGTTAAACTGAAATTTAAAAGTAATAAACAACCAATTGAAAATTTTTAATTGAATTAAAAAAACTCAAAATTATAAGAATTTGACATTTGGCCAGAATTACATAATTAAAATTAAAATTACATAATTATGAGTTCCATACCATTGTACTATATATAATAGTATAGATTTGTGCCATGACATCCTTTGATGGTACTGAAACTGATAGTAGATTTACACTGTACAAATTGATATTTATATTAGTTTAATGCTAAATAATAATGCTATTGATTGTCAAGGAGCTGTTTATAGTTCGACAAGCTTCTACTTACTGAACCAATTTCCACTCTTCATGTTGTTAGATTTATGGCCTTCAATTGTGTACTATTTTAACCCAAAATACGAATACAAGAATTGATTAAATATTTAAATATTTTACAAAATAACTATGCAAAAATAATATAAATAATACTCATATATAATAAATTTAAAGTAATATTCACAATAATAATATAGCAACATAAAAAAATTCAATTTCCTACAAGATCATGACTCAGGGTCTAAAGTTATTAAATATAATATAATTATATTTGAAAATAAAATATACTCACCACTAATTACAAATTTATTAGCCTAGTCAACCACTAAAAGTGCAGAGGCAAAGGAAGATATTTTTTGCACTTTGCATGGAAAATCTCTAATAACAAGGTAAGTTTTGTGTGATTGATAGACTTCATTCATATGGTATACGTAAGTATAAAATTGTAGCGGAAACATAAATTCGAGTTTACCTCTAGTCATTGATATTATTTGAGTTTTCTACTGTCTAGCTTTTACTAAATTCTAATAAAACAACCTACATGGAATTTTTGGCTAAAGTGCTTCTAAATCTACTAGAATTACTTAATTGATGGTGTAAGAGTGAATATGATAATTCTTGGGTTTAGGGACCTTAACTTATATAAATTATATAGTGTCTTCTATCAGGACACTATCTTTCAATTAAGTGGGCTTAGTGGGTAGGTGGTTATGGTAAAAACCACCCATCATAGGGCGGTTATACGGACTACATCCGGATGTGGGTATAACCACATTATAACCAACATTCTCCCGCTTGGTCCGTATACCGTAATCCTTAGTTCCATGAATACTAATGCTTAATAAGAAAACATAAGACATGAATCATGGTGACATGTCCTCTAAGATCGAGTATTATCTTCCATGTATCACAATGCATTATGTCTCTTAGCCCATATTACTTAATGAATAAACACTATGTTTATTCGAGGTCCAAACATTATTGATATTTCTCGAACTAAATGTGTACACAAGAAAATTCATATGAGAAACATCATAAATAGAGTTTTATTAAAACAATAAAATTTGTCCTTACAATGAAATTACATACAGGAACCAAGTCCCATTTTAGCTACATGATCCTTGAAAATCTTTGGTGGCATGCCTTTAGTCAAAGGATCAACTATCATCAATTCAGTACTAACATGTTCAATGACCATTTTCTTTTCTTTAACACGTTCCTGAATGGCTAAGTACTTGATGTTAATATGCTTGCTTTGAGTACCATTTTTGTTGTTCTTAGCCATAAAAATGGTAGCTGAATTGTCACAGTATAACCTCCATAATTCTTAAATTGTAGAAATAGAATCCACAATTCTAAGCCCAGACATGAAAATCTTAAACTGTATACCATGTGAGGTTTCTTCAAAACAAGAAATGAACTCAGCTTCCATAGTAGAGGTTGCAATCAAGGTTTTCTCACTTATCCAAGATATAGCTCCATCGACTAGCATAAAGACATAACCAAATGTCAATTTTCATGAATCAATGCAGCCAGCAAAGTTTGAATCCGAGTAGCCAATCACCTCTAAATTATCGGTTCATCTATACATAAGCATATATTCTTTCATTCCTTGAAGGTATCTCATTACCTTCTTTGCAGCTCTCCAATGGTCCCTGGATTACTCTGATATCTTCCCAACATTTCCATAGCAAATGCAATGTTAGGTCTTGTGCAAACCTAAGCATACATCAGACTTCAAACAGCAGAAACATATGGACTGTTTTTCATATGTTTATGTTCAAGATGATTTTTCGAGCACTAGTTCAAGTCGAACCTATTACCCTTCACAATGGGTGCTATACTCAGTGAACAATCTTTCATCTGAAACCTCTAAAAAACTTTGTTAACATACGATTCTTGAGACAAACCCAAAATACAACGAGTTTTGTCTCTATGGATCTTTAGGCCAATGACATAAGATGCCTCACCCATATCTTTCATATCAAAATTTCTAAAGAGAAATTGTTTCACATCATTTAGCAATCCTTTGTCATTACTAGCAAGTAAGATGTCATCCACATACAGAACTAAACATGTCTTACTCCCACTGATCTTTTTGTATATGCATTGATCCATGACATTCTCTTCAAAGACAAATAAAGAGGTCACACAATGGAACTTTAAATACTACTATGTGGAAGCTTGTTTCAATCCATGTATGGATTTCTTAAACTTGCAAGCCAAACGCTCATTATTACTAGAGAAAAATCATTTAGGTTGTTGCATGTAAACATCCTCCTCTAAATCACCATTAAGGAATATCGTTTTCACATCCATTTGATGCAAATACATATCAAAATGGGCAACTAATGCCATAATGACACGAAGAGAATCTTTCTTATATATAGGAGAAAAAGTCTCCGTGTAATTGACTTATTCCTTTTGAGTGAATCCCTTGGCAACAAGTCTCACTTTATATCTCTCGATGTTCCCTAATAAGTCCTTCTTAGTTTTAAAGACCTATTTACATCCTATGACTTTTACACCATTGTACAACTCAACAAGATCCCAGACTTTCTTTGATGCCATTGAATCCTTCTCTTCCTTCATGGCATTATACCACAAGTCAGATTTGGTGCAACTCATGGCTTGTGAAAACGTTTCAGGATCATTTTTGGCTCCAATATTATACTCATGTCATCTAAAATTGTTGATTTCCTTACGCTAGTAGATCTTCTTAATGTTTCATCAACATTCTTTGGAGGAGTATGTTGTTCAACTGATTGCTCAACAATTTTAGGCGTTTGTTGAATATGATCTATTAGGTCATCATCAACAACTCGTGGAGCTTTAGGGACTGGTTGGTCAACATGCGCTCGAACTTGAGGTGCGTGGTGAATAACAATAGTCTATCTATGATTTGAAGTAGAAGTCTGTGGAACAGACTCACCACATCTATCTGATCTTATAATCTTAATTTATTTTCCACATTATTTCTCTATTTATGCCTTAAAACTTTAAAAGCATCTAGTACTTCATATTTATTATTGAGCAAGTAGAGATACATATATCGTGAGTAATCTTCTATAAAAGAGATGAAGTGCTTTTGACAATATGCATCTATATCTGGACAATATATATCTGTATGTATGATTTCTAATAAGTTTAATCTCCTCTTGGCACCTTTCTTTGACATGTTGGTCTGCTTAACTTTTATGCAGTCCACACAAGTCTAAAAATTAGTAAAATCTAGAGCACCAAGTAGTCCATCATTCACTAATCTATTAATTCTCTATATGGAGATATGTCCTAATATCTGGTGCCACAACATAGAAGATCCTCACTCATAACACATCTTTTGACACCAGCATAATTTTGAACATGCAAAGTAGTATGAGTAAAATCATTTTGTAAATTGATTCAAAAAAGACCATAAGACATAATACTATTCCCAACAAGTTCAGATTTATAAAACAAATTGAAAACATCATTTGAAAAGTTACAGGAATACCTTAAAGGTACAAGTCTTGAAACTAAAATTAAATTCCTAGAAAAACTTGGAATATAAAATGTTTTTTCCAAATCCAGAATAAAGCTACTACTAAGAAATAAGCTGAATGTTCCAATTGCCTTCACATGATAATGCATTTTGTTTCCAGAATAGATGTATTCCTCACTTTCCACTGGCTTCCTTAGGTTTTGCAAACCCTGCAAGGAGTTTGTAACATGGATTGTAGAACCAGAATCTATCCACCATGTGTTATGACTAACATCAACCATGTTGGATTCATAAAAAACAAGTGAAAGAAGGTTACCTTTCTTTTCAAGCCAAACATTAAATTTGGGGTAATCCTTCTTAATGTGTCCTTTCTTCTTACAGAAATAGCACTTGAATTCCTTCTTGATATCCTTTTCAGGAAGTCTTTTCCTTTCCTTTTTTTTTTTTTTTGCTTGATTCTTATTCTTTCCTCGAATTGCCAGATGCACACTCTTTCTAGCCTCCATTAGCAATCTCTCTTCCTCTTGTACACACATGGTCATCAACTTATTGATAGACTACGTATCCTTATGTGTGTTATAAGAGATCTTGAAAGGTCCATATTGCTGTGGCAGAGAGTTTAAAATGTAATGCACTAGGAAAGACTCAGACATTGCAACCTCAAGAGTCTGACGTTGAGCCGCTATATCCCTTATGTGCATGATGTGCTCACGCACTCCTTTAATACTAGTGAGCTTCATAGTTGAAAACTTCATTATTAGGGTGCTTACTAATATCTTATCTGAAGACTCAAATTGCCCATCAATAGACTTCAGTAGCTCATGGACATTATTATACATATTGATAGAACCCCTAATACTAGTTGAGATGTTGGTCTTTATGAACATCACGCTAAGGCGATTAGTTCGCTCTTATTTTTCATAAAGATCAACATCATCAGGTTGGCTATTCTCAATAATTGGAGGCGGTTCGTCTTTTTGAATAGCATAATCAATGTCCATCCACACCAAATGAAGAAGAATCCTCTCTTTTCAAACTTTATAGTTATCACCTTTGAGCTCAAGAATTACACATTTCATATCAGAAAAATTCATAGGTTTAAAAATTGCACAAATAAATTACTTACAAATAAAAATTGCACAAATAAATTACATACATGCTTATATCAAAATTTGAGGCAAATAAATATATAATATGCTTTATCAACGCAAAACATAGAGAATATGAATTATATGACATAGGAACTACCTGTGGGCTAAGTAGCTAATTCAATTAGATTCATACAAAATCACAATGATTAAACTATCAAAACTAAGTTCCTTTCCTTAATTCTTGTGGGTAAATTAAGGAATATAATTTGATATTTCTCCATAGTTAAACATATAAAACATAATAAAAGTTCATGTGGGATAAAATTTACAATGTTTGATATGATTAATCACAATTGATGTCATGTTTCCACATGTGATCTAAAATGCTTAATATGTAATTTCATATAACCAAGGATGTTGTGGCTATTCTTTGATTATAAAAATGATATAAATCACATGATATCCCAATATTATATATAACTCATAATTGGATAATTGAACAATCAATAGAATAAGCAATGAGTAAAAAATAAAATAAATAATCAAGTTAATAAACATAATTACAATTAGAATAGCCTATTGGTGGTGTAGCACCTATTCCACAGCCCAAATGTAGGTTCGAAACTAGCAACAACATGCCCTATGCCTATTATGCATTTTAGAGAAAGTTGGATAGAAATTGCATGGGCTTTTACTAAGCTTTGAAGCCCAACAAAATATAACACAAACAGAAATAAGCAAATGGGCCTATACAAAAATTGGAGAAATTGCATGGGCTTTTACTGAGCTGTGAAGCCCAACATAATATAACACAGACAAAAATAAGCAAATGGGCCTATGCGAGAATTGGACAGTTTCAAAGTCCATTTTTTTTAATTCCAGAATGGTCATCTTCAACCTCCAAACAACTCAACTCATCAAAATTGAATCCGTTTACAGATCTGACCTTAATTCAATAAATAGGATTCAATTTTCAATGATTCAAAAGTCATTTTATTCAAAATTAAATTTCCTTAGGCTTTCTACCATACATCATTTAAATATCTCCAAACTAACATTAAAAATTTGGCCTTTACTTGAATGCTAAATCAAACTTTAATTTGAAAAATAATTCCCCTAATCAGATGTGCAAACAATCCTAAATCATGCAACTAAAGAGTAGAATACTCAATTAAAGCAACATTGATTGTGGGCATATAAATTTTCCAATTTGAAAGAAAACAAGCATGATATTCATATTTCAAGGATTACATCACATATTGGAGAGTTTTGTATAAACTCACAATAGTTGCAGTAGTACCACATATGGTTCAAATGTTTTGTGTACATAGCATTTAACGCCACAAAATAACAATGTTGAATAAACCATATATGCTATGTATATATATATATATATATATATATATTATGGATCATAAACAAATATATCCAAAAACCATAAATTGCAACATTTGACATTGTAAAATATCAAGGCAATGGTATTTCATGACCCCATACCAAAATGTAAGTATAATATACAGCGAAAACATAAATTCAAATTTACCCCCAGCCATTGATATTATTTGAGTTTTATACTGTATGGCTTTCACCAAATTCTGATAAAAAACATTCTTGGAATTTCTGGCTGAAGTGCTTCGAAATCCACTAGAGTTACTTAATTGATGGTAAAAGACTGAATATGATAATTCTTGGATTTAGGGATATTAATCTATATAAAATATATAGTGTCTTCTATCAAGACACTATCTCTTATAAGTGGATTTAGTGGGTAGGTGGTTATGACAAAAACCACCCATCATGGGGCGGTTATACGGATCACAGCCGAATGTGGGTATAATCACATTATAACCAACATTATATTTTCCAACTATGGTGTAATAGAAATTCTTGTCTTATTCCACGGTATATAGTTTATAATATTTAAGTTCGTAAGAATATATTCAGTTGTAATATTATTGTTTTCTTTTTCTCATAAGCATATTTAAATTCCATTTAATACTCAATTTTGTAGTGTTTGATATATGCGTGCAACTAGAATTCATATTTGGCTATTGGTGGGAGACTATCTCTAAGAGGACTAAGAGGGTGTTTGGCTAAATTTATTTAAAACATCTTGTAAGTTCTTACATCTTATAAGATGTTTTTGGAGCTTATAAGATGTTAGATCTTATTTTTAAAATAAGTTGTTGAAGTGTTTGGATAAAATAAAATTTTGGAGCTTGTAAGATGTTACTAATGACAATTTTGTAATTAAAATGGTTAAAAGTAAATGAGCTTGTTAAAATTTTAAAAATAAATTATGGTATTCTTACTTTTTTTAAAAGAGCTTGTAAGCTCATAACATTTTATTTTAGGTGCTTATAAGCTCTTTTTTAAAAAAAATTATCAAACACCTTTTTATAGGTTATAAGTTCTCAAACATCTTATAAGATGTTTTGAGAAGCTTATAAGCTCACCCAAACACCCTCTAAATCTTGCCATCTGTGTAAATCTTCTTACCCTTAGCTTTTTCATCAAATGCCTGGAGAAGAAGGACAAATATTTCCCAATATGTTGGGATATCATTCTTTTACTTCCAAAATTCCCTATTTACACAATAAATATATATATATATATATATATGATCTTCATGCTATGGATGATGGGTGGCACAAGATCTTACTAATCAATAATTTTTTATTTTGAATCCTCTCTCAATGGGGGGAATTGAACTATCAACATTGCAACCCTCTTCTCATATGGGGCATATATAGTCAAATTCACCAAAAAACCTCGATTGTTGGATTTTATTTTTTTAACAAATCTAACTCTGGTTTCTCTGTCAAATTAGGAATGCTGAATTCATTAAGCAAGTGTTATCGCATGAAAATCTCAAATTTGTGATGGCAGTTCATGGAAGAATCTACAACTTGTTGCTTCCTAACTATGCACTATTGAGCATCAGTTTTGAAGGAGAAAATTTTCAGATTGTGCAATTGATGAGGGAATGATCGACTGGTCTAGTATGTGTGTGTGTATAAGTTGCTATGAATTACTAAATTAGAACAGATAATACCCGAAATATGAGTTATTAGCCATATAAAGAGTTTCTTGAGCGTTTGCCTTGTTGTGTCAATTAAATGTTAATATAAATGAGCTGGTAAATCTAATTGGAGTATTGGTAAGTTAAAATTAAAGCGCACCCGCACCCCCCCCCCCCCCCAACCAAACACACACACAGACACACACACAAACATATCTACATATACACATCGAAGTAGTAAATTAGAAGACATTACATGATACATGGGTTATCAGCGATATAAGAAGTTTCTTGAGTTTTTCTCATTTTTGTGGTCTATTTTTCCCTTCTGCTTTGTCAATTAAATGTTACTATAGATGAACTGATAATTTAATTTTGATCACAAATACTTCTGAAGTTGAGGCTACTTGGGAATTGGTAGAAGTTAAAATCAAAGACATATATATATATATATATATATTATACGTGTGCTAATAACCACCATGAAGTACTGAATCAGAAAAAGAACTCCATATGGGTTACTATATATCTACAGAGTTTCTCTCTCCAATTTTTTTCTTTTTGTCCTTTTCTTTTTTCTTTTTGTGAGAATGTTTTGTCTTTTTTAGTCTATTTCTGATTTGTCAATTGAATGTAACGCATTAGTAATCTAATTGGATCACATGGAGCTGTCCGGACTTCTGTACTCTTTCTGAAATTATTTGGGCCATTTTTAAGCGTTAGTTTAACACATTTAGTGAGTCTGACGAATATATGTAATTATTGACGTCACACTATCTTTTACTCTCTATTCTTTTAATAAAATAATACATATTTAGGAATTTGAGTACATTCCTGAATCATACTTAATGAAGATAATTGGACAATGTTTAATTGGCAAAGATGTATACATAATTGTCCGGATTCAATATTAACGTTGGACATAGGTATTTGCATTTTCCCTCGTTGGTGCCGTCTCACAACCTTCAACCGTGCGAAGAGACCAAAGGAAATATTTTAGAGATTGGATTGATTTACACAGTGTCTTTAGTTTTCTTGAAAGATGTTTAACGTTTTTCGCACTACCAAAGCTCACATAAGTTTTTAGAGTTAGAAGTTGCAATATAGACATTTTTTTTTTCTTGTCTTTTCCGTTAATTTGAAATTCAACTCATTTCTCACTTATAAAAACTTTTCGAGTCAATAATACAGTTGATTATAGGATTTAAACATTTTCAAACCCATTTTAAATAGTTCGATACTAAAAGAATAGAATCTCTGTCCCGTTTCAAAAATAACTAATTTCAATCCTATTCCATTCCAAATATTTGGAATAGTTGGTCCATAAATTCGAGTCTTTTGGGATGGAATGATATAGACTACAGCATAGGAATGGGAGTCCAGTCTAAAAAAATAAATTTGAAAATAAAAATGACAAATAAATATGAAAATAATCAGGAAACAAATCCACAGAGCTAAAATTTAATAGTATAACTTCTTAAATCAATATTACTATATTTTGATTAGCTCTGAACAAAAATGGCTGAGACTGAATTAATGGCAAAGGTTAGGCATTAAAAATGTAAATTATCTCGGCTAATATTCATGGATGGGTCCTAATGAAGTATCTGCAAATGTTTTCTTCTTGTATTCTTGCAATAATAAGAGGGATTAATTGCAAAATATAATGTATATTGGAAGTACAATAATTGCATTAGAACATGCAGCTTGATTGAATTAGCCGGCAAGCACTAAAGAAGCAACATTTGAGGAAATCCCCCTTTTCTTCTGTCGTTCTTTTATTACAAATTCAATGGGTCTGATGTTGGCCGTCTCATTTTCCTCCTACTGTAAAATCTATATGAAACATTTATACCATCCTGTCTTGATGTTTATTTACTAACTAGCGCCATATTCGATTTCATATGATTTTCTAAATTTAAACAAGCTGGTTTGGATGCCCTGAATTGACTGAAAAAAGAAAGACTCATAAAATATACGATGAAATATAAATTGAAATAAAAGATTCAAAACATAAATTCTTCATCGTTGTTTTGTTTGCAGTTTTAAAATCTTAATTAAAGAGTAAGTGGCCCTTGTTTAGTGAAAAGTGCCCCCTCCCGACAGAGAATGATGTTCGATTGCTTCTCAAATTCTAGGACAGGGCCTCAATCAGGTTTCATTGACAGTGAAACTGAATCTGATCTTTCATAACTAGCCATGGGGTAAATTGTTACCTTGATGGCATTCAACCAGTTTGGATAAAAAACATTTTCCAAAGAGACAATAGCCTCGTTGATATATATCGATTTTAATAGTACCATAGTCTCAGAAACAGAAAAAGACAAATGAGTAAAATCGTCTTTCCTGTGGTTGAAGGCCTGCAAATTGAGCCTGGAATTGACATAGTTTCCATCGTCACAAGCTAGCAGATTAAATCAAGACAGGTCTGGCCAACTACGCAAAGCCAAAGGTCAAGTGCAACAAGAAATCTTAATAATGTGTATAAATGGGCAACTCATGTCCTTAAACATCTCAGAGCAAAGTTTTCAAGAATATGGAGTTAATTAAACAGGTTCCTCTTGCTTTCCTGTTTACATTAATTCTTTTCCATGCTAAGTTAGTCTTAGGAGAGAGGTCCAGTTATATTGTCCACATGGACAAATCTTTCATGCCTAAAGCTTTCGCTAACCACAATCATTGGTACTCCTATACCATCGAGTCCCTGAAATCTGTGAGCTCCAAATCCTTAGGCCACCATCAAAAACCGCTAAGACTTGTTTATACTTATGACAACGCATTTCATGGATTCAGTGCACTGCTGTCAAAGGATGAACTAGAAGCCCTCAAGAAAACACCGGGATTTGTCTCGGCCTATAGTGATAGAAATGTCACACTTGACACCACTCACACATTTGAATTCCTATCTCTAAATCCCATCACAGGGTTATGGCCAGCTTCCGAATATGGCAAAGATGTGATTGTGGGTGTTATCGATACTGGCGTTTGGCCTGAAAGTCTAAGCTTCAAAGATGATGGAATGACTGAAATTCCTGCAAGGTGGAAGGGAATATGCCAGGAGGGACAAGAATTTAATTCTTCATTGTGTAACAAAAAGCTCATTGGAGTCCAATATTTCAATAAGGGCATTATAGCTGCGAATCCCAATATAACCCTGAGTATGAACTCTGGGAGGGACACTGAGGGCCATGGCACACACACTTCATCCACTGCAACGGGAAATTATGTCGAAGGAGCCTCATTCTTTGGTTATGCCCCCGGAACTGCAATAGGAGTTGCTTCTCGTGCTAGGGTGGCCATGTATAAGGTCATCTGGGAAGAAGGCCGCTACGCTTCTGATGTCCTTGCTGGTATGGACCGGGCTGTTGCTGATGGTGTTGATATAATTTCCATTTCCATGGGCTTTGATGATGTTCCTCTGTATCAAGACCCAATTGCCATAGCTTCTTTTGGTGCCATGGAGAAGGGTGTGCTTGTTTCATCTTCAGCTGGAAATGAGGAGTCTATTGGAAGTTTACACAATGGAATTCCTTGGGTCTTAACAGTTGCAGCAGGCTCCATCGACCGTTTCTTTGCAGGAACCTTGAACCTGGGAAATGGACTAACAATCATTGGATGGACCATGTTCCCTGCATTGGCTATTGTTTCCAACTTGCCTCTCATTTACAACAAAACATTATCTTCTTGCAATTCGAATGAGGCGTTATCTTCAGTTAGATACGGGATAGTCATATGTGAAAATGGTTCCTTTTATAATCAAATGGACTATATCTCACAGTCGAATGCTGCTGCTGCTATCTATATCACAGATGACCTTGAGGCATTTGACTTTAGTGACTTTATATATCCCGGCGTTGTCATCAGTTCCAAGGATGCACCAATTGTGATAGATTATGCCACAAAAGGTGTAAACCCATTTGCTAGCATCAAGTTCCAACAGACATTGTTGGGGACAAAGCCAGCACCTGTCGTGGCATCATACACTTCAAGAGGCCCTGCGCCAAGCTATCCAGGCATCTTAAAACCAGACATCATGGCACCAGGATCATTGGTTTTAGCATCATGGATTCCAAATACAAGGACAGCTTTTATTGGCTCCAACATTGCTTTGACTAGTGATTTTGTTGCTGTTTCTGGGACATCCATGGCTTGTCCCCATGCTTCAGGTATTGCTGCACTTCTTAGAGGTGCACACCCAGAATGGAGCCCTGCAGCCATTCGCTCAGCAATGGTGACAACGGCTAACCCTTTAGACAACACAGAGAATTATATTCGAGATTCATTCTTTAACTATGATATTGCCACCCCACTAGCCATGGGAGCAGGACAAGTTGATCCAAATCGGGCACTTGATCCTGGCCTCATATACGATGCTACTCCACAAGATTATGTGAATCTTCTTTGCTCGATGAATTTCACTCAAAATCAAATCCTTACTATTACTAGATCGAGCTACAACTGTTCAAGTCCTTCTTCTGATTTGAACTACCCATCATTTATCGCCTTGTATGCCAATGGAACAACATACACTTTGGTTCAAAAGTTCCAAAGGGTTGTTACGAATGTTGGAGATGATGTGAGTTCTTATAAGGTTCACGTGACAGCACCAAGCGGCTCTACAATAACTGTCTACCCAACAACATTGGTGTTTGGTAGGAAATATGAGAAGCAAAGTTACTCTGTGACCATACAATATAACAGTAACAACACTGGAACAATCACATTTGGTTCAATAACTTGGGTTGAGGATAGCGGCAAGCACACTGTGAGGAGTCCTATTGTCGTGGCACCAATAATTCCTGTCTGGTGATTATTTCTTTAAATCTATTTGAGATTTCAAGTGTAGGAATTGGGTTTTGATTAGAATGCTTGACATAAATCGATTTTCGAGATGACTTAAATGCTTGAACTTAACCTGTTGTAAACAATGAAATGAAAATAAAAGTACTTGATTTTATTGTGTTGACTTTTTATGTTGGGGTAAAAAATAGGGTTATTTACATGGATGCCTCTTTGAAAAACTAAGGGTCTGTTCACTAGCATTTTGGCCATTTTTTAGAAATTTTTTTGGGAGAATGAGTTTTTGGGAGAAAATTTGAAAAAAGTGTTAATTGTTTGTTTATGTTTTGGGAAAATAGAAAAAATAGATTGAGAATGAGTTATTTATTTGTTGATGTTTTTTTGGTAGGGGGACAAATTTTACTATAGATGTCAAATCAGTTAGTTTTTTGTTGGGTTTGTAGGAAGAAATTATTTTTTTATGTAATGTTGTGTATATATATACACTTTGATGGTGTGTGTGTGTGTATATATATGTACTTGAGTGTTAGGTAGGGTCAAGGTAGGGCAAGGGTAGTGTGTAGGGTCTTTTTGAGATTGAATTCTGATGATTTTTTGGATATAAATATTTTGTATTTTGGGAAAATAATTGAAGAATGCATATGTTTTTTGGGATTATTTTGGGAGTTGGGAAAAATTTCCCCAAAATGCTAGTGAACATAGCCTAAATCACCAATTACTCCTTCTACCTTTCATATTACGTACAAAATATTTTTTCTAAATTTGATTTATTACAAAATTTAAATAACAATCATAAATAGATTGTTTTGCCATTAATGTAAATATTTGAAAATTAATGAAATAATTAATTTATCAAAAAGACTATTCTACTTCAGGTGTTGCTAATATTTATATATTTATAAAGGAGTGTATTTATAATATTTTTGTAGTTGAAAGTTTATTTAATTTATACTGATCATAATTTAAATTTATTTTTAAAAATATTTGAATGTGAATAGCATTTTCACTCTCAATTATCAATGAATTTTTAGATTTTGAAAATGAGTTCTTGTGGGAGTCTTGTTGAACTATAGGAAACAGCATCCGTGTACGCTATGGAATACCAAGTTTCATGTGAAGGAATGCTGAATTCAAGAAGTTCCAAGGACGTGTCCTATGTGGTTGACATTGAATTATCACTACCAGAAAAGGATAAGTTAATGACAAAATAATGGGTGGCAATACAAAAGATATCACTAATTATATACATTAGGTGATAAAAAATTTTGTTTTGTCACCTTAATGATTTCTACAAATTAAATAGTGACAATAATAGTATTTAAGTCATCACATTAGCAATTAGTGGCACCCCTATGGTGACAACTTGATGACAATGAATATTTTGTTACAAATTATAGTGACAATTTTAATTATCACTAGGTTATCACCATAGGGGTGTTATTAATTGTTAATTGTGACAATTCAAAATATTAGTTTTTGCCACCAATGTACCATATTGTATGACAAAATAAAATTATTGTCATTTAAAAAATATCACCAGTGACAAAATAAAAGCTATTGTCATCAAATACATATTATCAGTAATAATTTTTATATTATCACTTATTATTTTGTCACTAATATAATATTTTTCATATTGTATTGCTTAAAAACAAACTGTAGAATTTGGCCCCTCTAATATTTAAAACATATTCTAACCTAACTTGTAGTAAGCTTTTCTAGTTTATCGCATAATTTATGACAAAGAAATTACCAATAGTAGAATGGAAAAATTAGTTAAACTATAGTTAGATTTCTTTAAAACATGTTGGGTTAATTACACGTATACCCAATTCGAAATAATAAAATTATCAACTCTTTTTCTTTAACTTTCATGATTACCAAAATCGTCCATCCAAAAATGCAAAGTTTACCAAACTGCCCCAACCATTAGGATTTTAGACAAAAGATGATGATGTCAACAAAAATATTATGTGATAATTTTCTATTCGTCCCTAATTAGTCAGTGTTTGTTATAATTTACTAATAAAAATACCCTCAGCAAGTTTTGAAACTTAGAGTGGGTATAATGTAATATATAATTAAATGGGGAGACGTATAATAAAATGTATTATGTGATTATAGTCATTAGAACCAGTAAAATGTATTATGTGATTATAGTCATTAGAACCAGAAAAAATCAACTGTGTAAGTTTCTGTAATTTTTATATAAACTAATAACCATTATTTTATTTTCATATGAAAATGGCTGTTAAGTACTTATTTGAGTGTTTTAGAGTTGAAATATAGAAAAAGATATGCTCTCAACGACGTTATGGAGAAATAAATAAATAAATAAATGCGGTAATTTCTAGCTTAGACAACAACAAATTAATTCTACAAGGATGTCCTACCAATGCCCTAGATGTGGTTTCTCCAATCAATTCGATACAATCTATGTATATACAAATAAAGATGAAAAAGTACATATGCCTAACTACATATGTTCAATGACATCACTCTATATTTTAATCTTTATTCATGTTTGGTTGGCTTGATAAGGCGGGATAGAGTTATTAAATCCTGCCTTATCACTTATTTGGATTGGATGACAACAATTTAATAAGCCCGTTTTATAATTATTAGCCCGCATCTATATGTGTAAAGTGTGTGATAATTAATCCAACCACTCACCGTGGTATTACTTATCCCACACTTGTGTGTTAGTATTTTTTTTACTTTTTTGCCCCTAATATATACAAGAAGTTTAGGCTTGTAAGTTGATTTCGATTAACCAAATTAACCAATTGCGAAAAACGCAAACTTTTATTTTATTTTTTTTGCTTTTTTTTGTTGTATTTGTAGTCATGGTTAATATGCTTTATTCATTCATTCTTCTTCTTCTTCTTCTTCTTCTTTTCAATTTCTAAAAAATGATTAAATCAATAAAAATTTATTTTTAGATTATATAGTGCATTTGGACGTTGGGGAGCTACATTCTCTTTGTCTCTAGTTTTTTTGAGAAATTAATTTATTATAAATAGTTTCATATTTTCTATAATTATAAAATTATGAAACTATTTTTGAATAGTTATGTGAAGAAAAAATATTATAAAATTAATTATTTTTTATTACTATCTTGGATAATTATAATATTATTTGAAAATTATAAAAAATAATTATGGATTATGAGAGTAAATTATAGATTAATAATCAATAATGGTAGAAATTTATAAAAATAAATTATAAATTATAAATTAATAATTTTGGAAATTATAAGTAATAACTTGTTTATTTTAAATTAGTAATTCAAGAAAATTAACAAAATAAATTATATATTATAATTTTAAGATATGAAATTAATGATTCTGAACTTACATTATAAATTAAAATTTAATTATTTTGAATAATATTAAAATAATTTAATTTATTTTGAATTAGTAATTTCAAAAAATTGAAAAAAAAATAAATCAAGCTATTAATGTTGGGAAATTATTAAACTGATCCAAATGTTATATTTACACATATCACAACTATAAAAAAGTTAATTTATTTTTATTCTAATTTATTAATTTTATAAAATAATATTTTTGAAAAATTATAAAAATAAATTAGAAATTATGGGTTAGATTCCTTCTGTTGAGACTTTGGGAAGTGATTAAATCAATAAAAATAGGGAAGAAAAACAATTTGAAAAATGTGAATGTGTTTCCGCAACTATTCATTGCAAAAATAATTAGTGGAAAAAAAAAAGTGAGGAGAAAGAATTGCTTGTCTTTTTTAAACTAAAGGATAGTATGATCATTTCATAAAACAATCAAATGGTAAGGATTATTATATTTCCAACCAAACAACAATCATATAGATATATTTACAAATAATCATGCAAACCAAACAACACTACAATATTTAATAATCAAATAACTCATCACAAGATAAGTTATCAAGGGATAAACTTAAAATCCAACCAAACTTGCTTTGTCGAAGCAAGTTAATTGAGATAATTGGACAATGTTAATTGTCAAAGATATTTAAACAACCGTTGATAATCAATTAGAACAACTACCTATTTATTGGTTGGGTTCAATATTAGCCTTGGCGAGTATTTGTATTTTTCACATTTAGATGGTGCCTTTGTTTTCTTGAATGATCTTTCATGTTTATCTTGTGTGCTATAGAAAATTCACAAAAGTTTCTAAGATAGAAAATGGCTAACATTGATATTCATCTTGGTTTAATGCTGAATAGTAAGGCTCTACACTTTTAGGGCTCATTTGCTTCCAGTGATAGAATTGAATGTAATTGATAAGCGTAGAATTCATTATTTAAAAAATATATTCTTATCGTCTAATATTTTGTTGGCTTGTTTGAATTGTTTGTTTGAATATCCTAATTTTAATACAATCAGTTATTTGGATGCTTAGAATTGTAACTTATAATAAATGTAAAATATCAAATTTATCCCTCATCTTTTTTTAATAGTTCAATATCTTCATGGAAAGGGTTTAAACATATGTTGTGTTTGTAGTGACTAAGTCTCTTTTTTTTCCCCCTCAACCATGTATAATTTATTATTACCTGAAAAAGAGTTTATTTTTAATTTAAAAAAATAAGTAGGTTTCAAATTTTATTATAAAATCTTACAATAATTTGACAAATTAAACTATTTGTATTTGATGTGCTTATGGATATTAGTTTGTAATTTACAAAAATATATTTATATTAAGTGCATATATATATATATATATATTTAAACTAATATTATTCATTTTTCAATTTATAGGAAAAAATTTAGTTATGAAATCTTATTATTATGGAAGAAATAATTTTTATATAAAAAGTAATATATTTCTTAGATAAATATTTTAAAAAATATTATAAAAATAAGTTTGATTATGAATATAATTTAGTATTTTCATAAAAATATAGTTACATAAATCAAGTTTTAGTGATATATATATATTTGTTAATTAATCATATATAACAATGTATACATATATATATAAAAATATCGGTGTATAAAAGTTATACAGTGATAATTTTGTCATCTAATATGTTAATCTCAATGCTTCTAATTCTAGGATTATTAATCAAGCTAAAGGAGTGGAGTACATAATCCCAATACTTTAGATACAATACTTGACTTTTTATTAACCATGGGCTTCAAATATGCCAACCAAACATTTAATTACATTGGATTACATCTATCCTACACAATCCAGGCAAGTAAACGAATCCTGGGCTCATTTGTTTTGAATGATGTGATTAGGAATGATGTGTAAGCAAATGGATATATTTTAAGCCAATTAGGATAGAATATTTTAATTTTATGTTTGGCTGGTAAGATTAATGTATAAATAAATTAAAATATGATATATAAATTTACAATTATATTCTTTATACTTTTTAATAAGTTTTTCACATTTCCCCCATTCTTCTCCATTCACGGGAACGTGGTTTAATTGGAAATAAGAGCAAAAATAGGCCTTATTTGGTCTTTATAATTCTTATCACACCAAATCGGGCTTTTGCTCCTATGATCTATTTTCCAAAAGCAACAGTAAATAATGTCAGACCCATAATTTATAAAAGACCTTTATCAATTGAAACAAATATTAAAATATGCTTAATTAGGTATGCATCACATCCAATCAAACCAAGCAAATAAGGCCTTGTTTATAGTTCGGCAAACGTCTACTTACTCGACCAATTTCCACCCTTCATATTGTTAGATCTATTGGCTGTGCACAAATCCGAAGATATAAAGACTAGAACTGACTAAATATTTTACAAAATAACTCGGCGAAAAAGTCGTGTGTTGGATATTCAACTTCTTTCTAGTAATTTTAATAAGTCTAGACGCTGAGTCCTGACATTGTAGGAAATTGAATTCTTTATGTTGCTATACTATTATTGTGAATATTACTTTAAATTTACTAAATATGGGTGTTATTTGTATTATTTTTATATAAATTATTTAAAATTGGACATTTTTCAATTTTGGACATGTATTGACTAAAGTTGAGGACTAGCCAATTATCAATAAATTTTATTTTCAAATATGATTATATTATATTCAAATATAACTAGACTAATAAAACATATGTAGCATATGTGACTTCTCCAACTCCAGACGCTACCCAAAATTTGTCTTTTATTTTCCTACTTATATTAATTAGGACTAAAGGTTCGATACTTGAGCCTATATATACATATACACACACGCACAAGAAGTTATATTTAATTTAATCTGCTCCTTCTTGTTTGTTTGTTTGTTTGTTTGTTTTAACGTTTTCCCCTTCACTTTGCATAAAAATTCTCTAATAACAAGGTAAGATTTGTGTGCAGTGACGGATTGGAGGGGGGGGGGGGATTAATAATTTTTATTTTTATATATTTAAAATTTTAGTCGTAACCTTTATCAATTCTTTACCTATTTTAGTTTGTAAAATTTAAAGCAAAATTTTAGGCCATATTTACAATCAAATAATTTACAATTAGGTTAGGTTTAGGCCCACTAGGACACTTTTATTTTATTTATTTGAGAACATATTTGTCAAAAATAGACTTTAGAAATTAGATGAAAGTGACTTTTAACTGATTTTTTAGTTACTTATATTGAGAAAAATATTGTTAAAAATTTGATATTAATTTGATTATTAATGAATATTATGATATAAAGCAGCATCGTTCTCAACTTTAATGACAACATGTATTTTGAATTCGTAAATTATAAAATTTATATTTAAACTTTTATGTTTTATAATTTTGCAACACCCCCCCCCCCCCCCACAATCTTAATTCTGGACCCGTCCTTGTTTGTGTGGTCAATAGACTTCTATCATGTGGTAGTATATTTTTCAACTATGGTGTAGAGGAATTTCTTGTTTTATTCCACAATATATAGTCTATAATATTTAAATTCTCAAAAATATGTTGCATTATAATATTATTGCCTTCCTTTTCTCACAAGCATATTTAAATTCCATTTAATACTCAATTTTGTAGTATTTGATATATGTACAGTGCAACTAAGAGAGTGCTTGGCTAATCTAATTCAAAACATCTTATAAGTTTCTATGTCTTATAACATGTTTTTGGAGCTTATAAGATGTTAAATCTTATTTGTAAAATAAGTTGTCGAAGTGTTTGGATAAAATAAGATTTTGAAACTTATAAGACATTAGTAATGACAATTTTATTATTAAATGGTTAAAAATAAAGAACTTGTTAAGATCTTAAAAATAAAATAGGATCTCCTTACTTTTTTTTCTTTCTAAAAGAGTTTATAAGATCATAACATTTTATTATAGGATCTCAGAAGCTTATTTTTAAAAAAAAATTACCGAACACTCTTTATCATCTTATAAACTCTTAAACATCTTATAATAAGATGTTTTGAGGAGCTTATAAGCTGACCCAAATACTCTCTAAAATCCATATTTGGCTATTGGTAGGGAAAACTATGTATCAAGAAAGTAGGCTCTCGAGAGGAATGTACTTAATCTTTGCTAGCTGCATAAATCTTCTCACCCTTGGCTTTTCATCAAATACATCGATAAGAAGGACAAATCTTTCACAATATGTTCAGATACCATTCTTTTACTGCCAAGATTCTCTTTTACACAATAAATATATATGATCTTCATGTTATGGATGATGAGTTGTATAAGATCTTACTAGTCAATAATTTTTTGCTCTGAATCCTCTTTTAATGGAGAGAATTAAAATACCAACATTGGGATCCTCTTCTTATATTGGGTGTATATTGTTAAATTCGCCGAAGAATCTTGATTCTCAGATTTTATTTTTTGACAAATCTAACTCTTCCTTATTCTATCAAATTGAGGATGTTGAATTCACTAAGCAAGCGTTGTCAAATGAAAATCTCAAATTTGTGATGGTAGTTCATGAAAGAATATACGGGTTTTGGCATCCTAACTATGCACTGGTGAGCATCAGTTTTGAAGGACAAATTCTTCAAATTGTACAATTGACAAGGGAATGAGATTAGTCTAATTTATATCTATATCTATCTATCTATCTATCTATCTATCTATGTATATATAAATATAAGGAACCATGAAATGCTAATTAAATTAGAACAGATAGCACCATATATGAGTTATTAGAAATGTTAGGGCAAAAAGCATTTTATCCCCTTGTAAAATGCCTAATTGGTTGAAAACCCCATGTATGTTTTGAATTGGCGTAACCCCCCTTTATATTTCTGAATAAGTTGCATAAAAAGGTCATCGTAGCATGTTGGTAGTGCACACACTGAATGTGTGATTTTTTCTTACTTTTGAAGCTTTTTGATGCCATAAATAACTTATTTGCCCTCCTATTATAATGAAAAGAAATGCCATCCATTTTCCCTCAATTTGACCACTTTTTGTGGGGATAATTGCTGCAGCTCACCTCAAACAACTCTTTGAGAAAACAAGAATGCACTAGCTATGATTTTAATTTATTTACGAAAAAAATTTATTTAGGTGTTAAAATTGATTGTGTATAGGGGTTGATAAAAGTTGCTTTTTTTGATCAATTTTCAATTTAAAGTTCAACAATGAAATAAGAGTAGTTGGACAATAAATAAAATACTTTGCATCAATACAAACAAAACAGAACAAATTCAATAATTTGTACATTGGAGTTTAAAACAAAGCAAAAATTCAAACGATCATAGTATCAAAATCTTAGAGGCAACACTTTTGCATTTAAACCCAAAAAATCTAAAAACTTGATTAATTAAACAAAAACACTTTTTGAAACTAAAAATAAAAATTACAGTATAGAATAGGATGAAGCAACACATTATGTTCACGATTAAGTTGGGTTTAGCATCAATGGTTTCAAAACACAAAAATAATTTGAAAAATAGTTTACTTC
Organism: Jacaranda mimosifolia; assembly: GCA_018894105.1. Taxonomy (NCBI): domain Eukaryota; kingdom Viridiplantae; phylum Streptophyta; class Magnoliopsida; order Lamiales; family Bignoniaceae; genus Jacaranda; species Jacaranda mimosifolia. The sequence continues at coordinate 6,248,614 of CM032123.1, forward strand.
TGAATGAAATATCCCAGAATCATCTAACACGCAGTAGGAAACTAGGATTAGGGCTCAAATTTGGGGCAGATGGGTATTAAGGTTTTTTTCTTCGTTTGAGAGAGAGGCGATATTTGCCAATGTTCAATTGGAACAGAGAAAGCATGGCCATTGACATATAAAGGAGGATATTTTGGTTTTTGGATAAATCCTAAAATCCTTTAAACGAATTGGGGAGAGTGAGCAACTTAGTTAAAAATCCAAGGGGGTTTATGCCAATTAAAAATATATAGGGGGTTTCCAGCCAATTAGACACTTTAGAAGGGGGTAAAATGCATTTTGCCCTTAAATGTTATTATAAATGAGTTGGTAAATCTAATTGGATTTCAAATAATTTTAAAATTGATATACTTGGATATTGGTAAAAGTTAAAATTAAACCCACACAACTTATTTATTTCACCGATGTGGGATATTAACAGTTACTATAAATGAACTGATAATTTAATTGTGATCACAAATACTTCTGTATATATGTATGTGTGTGTGTGTGTGTGTGTGTGTGTTAATATACCATCATGAAGACGTGAAGTACTAAATTTGAACAAAGAACTCCAAATATGGATTATTTCATTTTTGTCCTTTTCTTTTTGTGATAGTCTTTGCCTTTTTGTAGCCTATTTTTCCCTTTCTGATTTGTTAATTGAATGTCACTACCAATGCATTAGTAATCTAATTGGATCACATAGAGCTGTTCGGGCTTCTGCACCCTTTCTAAAATCATTTGGGCCGTTTTTAAACGCTAGTTTAACTTCAACACATTTAGTGTTTTTCGCGATCATATGTATTTATCGACATCACACTATCTTTTACACTATATTCTTTTAATAAAACAATACGATATGTTTAGGAATTTGAGTTCATCCTCGGATTATACTTAACTGAGATAATTGGACAATGTTTATTGGCAAAATATTTACATAATTGTGGATAATTGATTAAATCAACTACCAATTGTTTGGATACATCATTAACCTTGGATATAGGTATTTTTATTTTCTTACATTTGTGCCGTCTCGCATCCTTCAACCATACCAAGAAACCAAAGGAAATTTTTTTGATATTGTACAAATTTACTTAGTGGTTTTAGTTTTCTTGAAAGATGTTTCATATTTATCTTGTTGCACTACCAAAGGTCGCATAAGTTTTTACAATAAAAAAATGAATAATATTGGAATATAGACATCATTGTCTCTCATCTTTTCTATTAATTTGAAATTCAATTTATTTGTTCCATTTAATAAGAGTTTTTAAAATAATATGATTGAGTACGAGACTATTCGATTCATCAATTTGAAAATCTCCAATTCCATCTCAGATTGTTTGATACCAAGGGCACGTTTGGTTCTATAGATAGGATTGATAAAATTATAATGATATGGTGGGATTATACTGTTGAGGATAATATAATACTGTGTTTGGTGACTAGGATTATACAGTTTGGATATGTATTGATTTTATCAATCCCTTGTTTGGATGCAAGAATTAAATAATTAAGCTAATGAATTTACTAAATATCCATTGTATGAAGACTAATTGAAACCCCAAATTGAATTTGCATGGATATAATTGTCATATCACAAATTTCTCCCTCCTCACACTAATTTGGATTACACAATCAAGGCCCAAGTGGGTGGATACACAATCAACTGAATGTAGGATTATTTATCGGGCCATGTATCAATCTTGGACTTTTATCACTACAACCAAACACTTGACATGATTTGATAAAAGTATCTATCAAGCCATGTCCACCAAACCAAACGAGCCCTAACAAAATAGAGTTTCACTACCGTTCCAATAAAAACTAGTCCTTGTCCTGTCCCATTCCAAAAATTTAGGACAATTCTATTTAGGAATTAGTTGGGCTGGAAATGGATATTAGAAAATTCGTTTACCGTTCGCATTCGTATCCATTTATACAAAATTTATCTGCATCTATTTAAAGCGGATATTATCCGTATTTGATTAGGAGATATCCGATTATAAATGGATACGGATATGGTAAATGCATATTTAATCCGTTTAATATACGATCTGAATACATATTTATTGAATAATATATTATTTATATTTTTTTAATAAAAATCTCATAATTCATATATGTATATATATAAATTATAATTGAAGAATTGGGAAGAAAAAAGAATAAATTTAAAAAATTATTGTAATATAGAGAAAAAATTGAAGAATAAAGTTAATCAACATAATTATTGTTGGTTGACTTTATAATTAATATACTTAAATGCCATTATTATTATTAATAAGTACTAATAATCAATTATAAAGTCAATTATTAATTAAAAATTATGCTATTTATTTGATTGCTTTCGTTTTAATGAAAGTATATGGTTTCTTCTATTAATTAAAACATGTATTTATTATAGGTTCATAGATTTACGTATTTGGATATTCATAAATTGATATATAAATAATTATCATTGAATATGAATATCAAATAATAATTGAAATATGGATAAGTTTAATAAAATATGAATGCATCTGAATAATTAAAATCGAATACGGATATATTTGAATCCGATCGATATCCGACGGATATGAATTTGGATACCAATTCTAAATATCTGTCAAATCCGTATCCGTATCTGAATATTCAAAAAGTTAAACGAATACGAATATGAAAATAGTATATTCGATCCGTTTAATATCCGTTTACACCCCTAGAAATTATAGTCTCTTGGGATGGAATAATCTGTACGGTATTGGAATGGTACACGAAACCAAATTAAAAAATTCAAAGAATAAGAATGACAAATAATTTTATAGAAAAATAATATAACTTCTTAAATCAATATATTATTTTTTGATTAGCACTGAACAAAAATGACTGAAACTGAATTAATGGCAAAAGTAGGTATTAAAAACGTATCATCCCGATTCCCGGCTAATATATTCATCAGTCCTGATGAAGCATCTGCAAATGCTTTCTTCTTGTATTCTTGCAATAATAAGAGGGACCAATTAGGCATGCAGGATACGATTTGTATGGAAAGTACAATGATTGCATTAGAGCTTGCAGTTTGATTGATTCAGCCGGCAAGCACTATAGAAGCAACATTTGAGCACAAACCCCTTTTCTTCTGTCTAATTTCTTTTATTACAAAATCAATGGGTCTGATGTTGGCTGTCTGATTTTCCTCCTACTATAAAATCTAAGCATGAAACGTTTGTTGCCAGCCTGTAAGCTTGACGCTGATTTACAAACTCTTTTTTTTTTTTCCATATGATTTTCTAAACTTTAACTAGTTGGGCTGGATGGCCTGGATCGATGAAAAAAAAAAACTAATGATGAAATATAAATTGAAATAAAAAATTTAAAATGTAAATTCTTGATCATTGTTTTGTTCAGAGTTTAAAGTCTTTTGAGGATTTATAAAATGAGATGAAAAAGAATTATATAGCCTTGATAGTACGTTATTGATCCAACCACGAGCCATGTTCATTTTATTTGTTTTTATGTTCTTTAAGTGCAGTTTCTGCCCTACATAATTGAAGAGTAAGTGGCCCTTGTTTTATGAAAGGACCCCCTCCCGAGAGAGACGAATGTGCAATTTCTTCTCAAATTCTGGGACAGGGCCTCAATCAGGTTTCATTGACAGTGAAAATGAATGTGATCTTTCATAACTAGCCGGAGGTAAATTGTTACCTTGACAGAATTCAACCAGTTTGTATAAACAGCATTTTCCAAAGAGACAATAGTCTCCTTGATATCCGGTTTTAATATTGCCGTAGGCTCAGAGACATGTATGAAATAGACACATTGGTAAAATCATCTTTCCTGTGGTTGACAGGCCTGCAATTTGAGCCTAGAGTTGACATAGTTTCCATCGTCACAGCTAGCAGATTAAATCAAGACAGGTCTGGCCAACTACGCAAAGCCAAAGGTCAAGTGCAACAAGAAATCTTAATAATGTGTATAAATGGGCAACTCATGTCCTTAAACATCTCAGAGCAAAGTTTTCAAGAATATGGAGTTAATTAAACAGGTTCCTCTTGCTTTCCTGTTTACAATATTTCTTTTCCATGCTAAGTTAGTCCTAGGAGAGAGGTCTAGTTATATTGTCCACATGGACAAATCTTTCATGCCTAAAGCTTTCGCTAGCCACAATCATTGGTACTCCTATACCATCAAGTCCTTGAAATCTGTGAGCTCCAAATCCTCAGACCACCATCAAAAACCACTAAGACTAGTTTATACTTATGACAACGCATTTCATGGATTCAGTGCACTGTTGTCAAAGGATGAGCTAGAAGCCCTCAAGAAATCACCGGGATTTGTCTCGGCCTATAGTGATAGAAATGTGACACTTGACACCACTCACACATTTGAATTCCTATCTCTAAATCCCATCACAGGATTATGGCCGGCTTCCGAATATGGCAAAGATGTGATTGTGGGTGTCATCGATACTGGCGTTTGGCCTGAAAGTCTAAGCTTCAAAGATGATGGAATGACTGAAATTCCTGCAAGGTGGAAGGGAATATGCCAGGTGGGACAAGAATTTAATTCTTCATTGTGTAACAAAAAGCTCATTGGAGTCCAATATTTCAATAAGGGCGTTATAGCTGCGAATCCCAATATAACCCTGAGTATGAACTCTGGGAGGGACACTGAGGGCCATGGCACACACACTTCATCCACTGCAACGGGAAATTATGTCGAAGGAGCCTCATTCTTTGGTTATGCCCCCGGAACTGCAATAGGAGTTGCCCCTCGTGCTAGGGTGGCCATGTATAAGGTCATCTGGGAAGAAGGCCGCTACGCTTCTGATGTCCTTGCTGGTATGGACCGGGCTGTTGCTGATGGTGTTGATATAATTTCCATTTCAATGGGCTTTGATGATGTTCCTCTGTATCAAGACCCAATCGCCATAGCTTCTTTTGGTGCCATGGAGAAGGGTGTGCTTGTTTCATCTTCAGCTGGAAATGAGGAGTCTATTGGAAGTTTACACAATGGAATTCCTTGGGTCTTAACAGTTGCAGCAGGCTCCATCGACCGTTTCTTTGCAGGAACCTTGACCCTGGGAAATGGACTAACAATCATTGGATGGACCATGTTCCCTGCATTGGCTATTGTTTCCAACTTGCCTCTCATTTACAACAAAACATTATCTTCTTGCAATTCGAATGAGGCGTTATCTTCAGTTAGATACGGGATAGTCATATGTGAAAATGGTTCCTTTTATAATCAAATGGACTATATCTCACAGTCAAATGCTGCTGCTGCTATCTATATCACAGATGACCTTGAGGCATTTGACTTTAGTGACTTTATATATCCCGGCGTTGTCATCAGTTCCAAGGATGCACCAATTGTGATAGATTATGCCACAAAAGGTGTAAACCCATTTGCTAGCATCAAGTTCCAACAGACATTGTTGGAGACAAAGCCAGCACCTGTCGTGGCATCATACACTTCAAGAGGACCTGCGCCAAGCTATCCGGGCATCTTAAAACCAGACATCATGGCACCAGGATCATTGGTTTTAGCATCATGGATTCCAAATACAAGGACAGCTTTTATTGGCTCCAACATTGCTTTGACTAGTGATTTTGTTGCTATTTCTGGAACGTCCATGGCTTGCCCTCATGCTTCAGGCATCGCTGCACTTCTTAGAGGTGCACACCCAGAATGGAGCCCGGCAGCCATTCGCTCTGCCATGGTGACGACGGCAAACCCTTTAGACAACACAGAGAATTATATTCGAGATTCATTCTTTAACTATGATATCGCCACCCCACTAGCCATGGGAGCAGGACAGGTTGATCCAAATCGGGCCCTCAATCCTGGCCTCATATATGATGCTACTCCACAAGATTACGTGAATCTTCTTTGCTCGATGAATTTCACTCAGAATCAAATCTTTACTATTACTAGATCAACTTACAACTGTTCAAATCCTTCTTCTGATTTGAACTACCCATCATTTATCGCCTTTTACACCAATGGAACAACAAGCACGTTGGTTCAAAAGTTCCAAAGGGTTGTTACAAATGTTGGAGATGATGTGAGTTCTTACGAGGTTCGTGTGACAGCACCAAGCAGATCTACAGTAATTGTCTACCCAACAACATTGGTGTTTGGTAGGAAATATGAGAAACAAAGTTACTCTCTGACTATACAATATAACAATAACAGCACTGGAGCAATCACATTTGGTTCAATAACTTGGGTTGAGGATAAAGGCAAGCACACTGTGAGAAGTCCAATTGTCGTGGCCCCTATGATTCCCGTTTGGTGATTATTTCTTTAAATCTATTTGAGATAATGCTTGAGCTAAATGGGCTTTTTTAGATGAATTAAATGCTCCAACTTAACATGTTACAAGCAATAAAATGAAAATAATTACTCATTCTCATTGTGTTGACCTTTTATGATAGGTTATTTACATGGACGGATCCAAGGGGGGCAAGCAGGGGCGATTGCCCTCCCCCCCCCCGCCCCACCAACCCCAACTTATTATAAATATATATATATTAAATTTTTATTAGTTATTCTTTAAATAATCTAAATTTAAAAAATAAATTATTTAATATTAATTAAAATAATTATTTTTAATAATCATTCATTAATTTCTAAAGATCTAACCTTTCCCATTGGATCTTAAATAAAAAATTAATTATTTAGATTTGTAGGGTTATTTTAAGTTTATTTTCTACTAAAGATAAAACTAAAATCAATTGACTAAAATTTCACCTTTTTTAATTTTGTAAAACTCAAAAGAATTGGTTACATATTTGCAATTAAGTAATCAAGTTGTTGGCCTGATGGCATCATCTCCACACATATAAGTGTTAAATTAGGAATTTAAAGCCTGGCAAACTCTTGGTATGTGTGTGTATAATTTTTTTTTTTAAAAAAGTGAAGACAATTAAATTTGGCTCATTAGGTCACTTCTGTTTTATTTATTTGAAAAACATATTAATATTTAAAAGAAAAATGAATTTTTCTTTATCTCTTAAGAGCTAAAATTGAAAAAAAATAAATCACTATAAATATTGTGAAGATCAGTTTTAGAAAGCCTTAGGCCTATGAGACTTGCAAAACAATCAAAATATCTCTCTTCTTCTTCTTCTTCTTCTTCTTCTTCTTCTCTCTCTCTCTCTCTTCCCTATTATCAATATTGTCAAGAATAGTCTCAGAAACAAAATAGAAAATGAAATTTTAGGCCTTTGCTTTCAGTCCATTTGTTTTCATTTCCAAGCCCTATTTTCATTTTCATGTGGGAATGAAAATTGAAAACAAACATTTTCTCACAACTTTAAAAAGAAAAAGTACATATTTTCTTCTCAAAATTCTTTCTAAACCTACCATATCATCCTATTACACATTAATCATATTCAAATTTGATTTGACATAAGGTACCTACTATCATTTTTAAATTAGTAAAATATACATATATTTAAGAAAAATAAATCTTTTTAATCATAAAAAAAATATAAATTAACCTACTTTTCAATCCTACAACCTATTTTAATCATTTCTTTCCAATATTTCATCCAAATACATCTCAATGTCTATTTCTAATTCATTACTAACTTTCCAACTTTTAGAAATGGTTGGAAATGAAAATGGCCTTTGGAAATAAAACCAAACGGGCTGTTAGTTACTTATATAGAGAAGATACCACTAAAGTTTTGACATTGATTCAAGTATTTTCAACTTTTATGAAAATATACATTCGAATTATGAATTATGAAATTTATATTTGAACTTTTATATTCTAAATTTTTGCCCCCGACGCTTTCATTTATGGATCCGTCCCTGGTTATTTACATGATCACCTCTTTGAAAAACTAAATTATCAATTACTCATTCTATCTTTCATAATTACAAAATATCTTTTCTAAATTTGATTTGTTAGAAAATCCAAATAAAAATCATAAATTGATTGTTTTGCCATTAATGTAAATATTTGAAAACTAATGAAATCTGCGAGTCCCAAATCTTCAAATTATCATTAGAAACCAAAAATAGTTTATACCTATGACAACACAGGTCATGGATTTAGTGCGTTTTTGTCTAAGGATGAGCTACAAGCCCTCAAGAAATCACTAGGATTTGTCTCTACCTACACTGACATAAATATGACAGTTGGCACCACTCAAACATCTGAGTTTCTCTCTCTAAATCCTATCACAGGGTTATAACCACCTTTCGAGCATGGAAAAGATATGATGGTGCGTATTATTGACATTAGCATGTGGCCTAAAAGTCTAAGCTTCAAAGATGATGGAATGACTAAAATTCCTACAAGGTTGAAGGTAATATGCAAAGAAGGACAGGATTTATTTCTTGAATGTTTAACAAAAAGCTTATTGGAGCAAGATATCTCAACAAAGGTGTTGTAGTTAGGCTTTGCGATTAAGTGTAGGAAAAATTGAAAAGGAAAAGCAAAGAGAAGGAAGAAGAAGAAATTGTGTTTAGAATAATTTGAAATAAGGTAAATTTTAATTTATGTTGTTCAAGATTTTAATTTTTTATTTTTGGTTATTTTATGTTATTATTTTTGTATTGTTTAGATAATATATTGCATCTTTTTTTAATTTTTTAGAGTTTGATTAGAAACCTTATTTTGGAGGAGGAAGATTTTGACTCACAAATATTAGGTTGGTTTTTAGGTTTTTAGAAGTATTTTAATTTAATTTGTTTACTATTAAGTTTGACATGATATTGCGATTTGAAAGTTAATTTTAATTTTTAGTTTGAATAATTTGAAATTGATAGACATGACATTAGTATTAGTTGATATTTATGGTCTTTCCTTTGTAATTATTAATTCATACAAAAGTAAAAAGAAAATAAAAGCGCATTATGGAGTATCAATATTTATATTAGTGGTTATTAAGTAATTGAAATGCTAATAATTTTATATTAATTGTTAATAAATTTATATTAAGTTAGAAATTTTAAACTAAATAATAAAATTAATCCATACTAAGTGAAATATTTTTTAAGAAATTATGAATATTATATATATACTTAAAAAAGTTACATCTCTTATAAATTATGTGTATCACATTTTATGTATATATAATGTATTGTGTAATATATTATATAATGTATATTATAGGATATATCATAATATAGTACACACTATATATAATATATTATATATATAGTAAATACAATATATGATATATATATCATAATATATAATGTATTATGTAAAAAAAATTCCCCACAGGAGGTGAGTAGACCCACGCCTCTTGTGGGGAAAGCCTAGCCACGCCTCATGGCGATTTTTCTTAAAAAAAAAATATTCCCAAAAGAGGCGTGGCTCCTCTTTTTTGTTTATTAAAAAAAAAAAAATTCAGCCCCTAAAGCCACGCCTTACACTAATTTTGTAAATCCTCCACAACTGCGGTAGTTTTATAAAAGTTTTACAAAATTGCATTATTTTTATAAATTGAACTTGGTAAGAAATATGAGAAGCATAGTTACTCTATGACCATAAAAGACAATTGTAACAATAGTGGGGCAATCATATTTGGTTCAATAACTTGGGTTGAGGATAATGGCAAGCACACTGTGATGAGTTCAATTTTCGTGGCCCCTATAATTCCCATCTGGTGATTATTTCTTTCAATCTATTCGAGATTTCAAGTGGAGAAATTGAGTTTTAATTAGAATGCTTTACCTAAATGGATTCTGGAGATGACTTAAGTGCTTGAACTTAACTTGTTATAACAATGAAATGAAAATAAAAGTACTTATTCTTATTGTGTTGGCTTGGTATGTTGAGATAAAAAAAAAAAAAAAGGGTTATTTACATGAACGCCTCTTCGAAAAACTAAATTATCAATTACCCCTTTTACCTTTCATAATTATGTACAAAATATCTTTTCTAAATTTAATTTATTAAAAAATCTGAATAAAAATCACAAATTGACCATTTTGCCATTAATGTAAATATTTAAAAATTACTGAAATAATTAATTTATGAGAAGAACTATTCTACTCTAGGTGTTGATAATATTTATATATTTATAAAGGAGTGTATTTATATTATTTTTGTAGTTGAAAGGTGTTTTATGTAATATATACTGATCATAATTTAAATTGATTTTTTTAAATATAAATATCGTTTTCACTCTCAATTATCAAAGAATTTTTAGATGATAAAAATGAGTTCTTGTGGAAGCCATGTTGACTACATTAAGTAGCATCCATGTACACTATGGAAAACCAAGTTTCATGTGAGGCAATGCTGAATTCATGAAGTTCCAGCAACCTGTCCTATTTGGTTGACGTTGAATTATTAGGCAAAAACAAATTGTAGAATTATAGCGCCTTTAATATTTCAAACATATGCTAACCTATATCTCTCTTTATCTCTCTTTTTTTCTTTTCTTTTGGTCATTCTTTTTATAAATAATGATGATGATGTTAAACTTTCAATACATAAAGAGCTACAAGGGAACCTATCAATCGATATATACATACACACATAAGTATTAGATTCCAAATTGATTAAAATATATATATATATATAGTGGTCTTTTTACACGGTCTTGGACAATTCTAACCTCTTAATCTAACTTTTGGGTGAATTAGACCAAAGATCCATGCTTTGATATGGCATTAGAGCCTTTCATTCACAGTGTTGGGCTACTCAATATTATTGGACCACCAATTTCATGTTATTCCACACTCCACATGTCTATTCCTAGATATACGCGGCATATATTTCCTTTCCATGCTTAGAGGTATGCTTATAAGTTTTAAGGTATGATTGGTATGTGTTGGAATCAATTGAAAATGGAATGGGCATTTTCAAATCCATTTCCAAATACTTGATTGATATAAGTTGGTGATGGGAGTCCTTATTCCCATAGGAATATATGCTTATTCCCAAATATATGGGATTAGTCATTCCTTTCATTCCCCTTGGGTTTAACTATTCCCAGTTTATTGGGAATATATTTATTTTTTTATTCGATAAAATTACCCTAAAAAACAATTTGATAAATCTCTAAAAATCCCAACCTATTATGTCTCTTGATTATTCTTTGATTCTCTCTTATATCCTTCATCTGCCTCATATATATTTATTAATAAATTAAATCACTCTTTCTCTTCAACAAAATCTAAAGCTACATACTCTTTATTGGAGAATCTTTTTTTCCAGTATGAACCCTATTTAATTTATTTTTTTGGTCTTTTTGTCAAAAATCTAAAACCCTTTTTCTTGATAAAAGAAAAAATTGAACTTTGATTTTTATATATTTGGCAAAGTTGGTGGAAATTTTTTTTGGTTTGGAACTTTTACATTGAGAATTAAGCTGTGAACTTGTATAATTAATTGGAGTGAAAATGGAGGGCTGGGTTGTAAAGCAAGCATGCAGCAACCTTCAATTGAAAACTAGTGCAAAATACATCAAGCAATTAATAGACTTTTTTGTAGATTCAAGTACTAAAATGGTTTGATTATGAAGAAAAAAGTGTGCTTTAAGATAAACAATGTAGTAGTTTTGACTGGAGTATTTAATATAATACCTAAAAAAATATTTCTAAATAAATAATTTTATTTTAATAAATTTTCAAAAAGGCTAATTCAATCATTTGAAATAATTTCATTTCATTTCTATCGTTTCTAATTATCAACCATGAGATTGGAATCAAGTAAAGAATGAGGATTTCATTCATTTCTCATTCTTTGCATATATCAATCATAGGATAAGTATTACTAATATCATTCATTTTCCATTTTCATTTCATTTCATTTCTAAAGTTATTCCATTCCCACCTAATTTCATTTTTGCATATCAATCACCACCTTAATGCCTAAAGCTTTAGCTAGCCAACACCATTTATATTCCTTTTATTACGATATATCAATCCCTAAAATCTGTAATTAAGCCCCAAATCTTTGGTCTATCAATAGATAACACTAAGACTAACGTTATACGATTATGTATGACAACGCATTTCATAATGTCCTTTGTATTGTAAATTGACGAAAAAATATGACGTTAGAATTTTTCATAATCTTTCTGCGTTGCATTACATTTCATAATTTTCTTTCCCTTCATTCCATTTTTCGCTATAACATCTAGCATATTAATTATTATCATAAATCTCATACCACTTGTGACCTGTTTATATTGCTAGATGAAGTGGGATAAAGGCTCAAATCCAATCTCATCTCATATATTATGCGTGATGGAAGCCCGAAAAAGTGATAAGCCCACAACTGTAGATGCTATATCTTAGGTGAAGAATCATGCAAGTTGGGCGGGATGTTTATATCCTACTATTTGAACTATTGAATGATATGTGATATCATCATTCAAGCCTCACCGTGTACAAGTCCATTACCTAAGATATATAGTAACCCATATGGAGTTCTTATGCTACAAAAGATGTAAAGCCATTCGCTAGCATCATGTTCCACTAGGCGCTGTTGGGGACAAAGCTTGCATTTGTCGTGGCTTCACTTTACAAACTTCAAGAGGCCCGATGCCAAGCTATCAAGGCGTCTTAAAACCAAAAATCAGGCAGCAAGATAATTAGTTTTAGCATCATGGGTACCAAATAAAAAGATAGCTTTTTATGGTAATGATATTGCTTTGACTAGTGATTTTGTTGCTATTTCTGGGATCAGGCATAACTGCATTTCTTAGAGGTGCACAGCTAGAAAGAAATCTCGTTGCCATTTACTCTGCCATGGTGACAACAACAAACCCTTTAGACAACATGCAGAATAATATTCGAGATTCATTTTTTAATTATGAAAATTCCCAACCCACTTACTACAATAGTAGGATAGGATCCAAATTGGGCACTTTATCCTAGCCTCATATAAGATGCTACTCCACAATGTTATGTCAATTTTCTTTACTTGATGAATTTCACTCAAAATCAAATCTTCACCATCACAAGATCAAGCTATCATTGTTCAAGTCCTTCTTCCGATTTGAACCACCCATCATTTGTCGCCTTGTATACCAATAAAACAACAAGCACTCACGTTCAAAAATTCTGAAGAATTGCTACAAATGTTGGAGATGATATGACCTCTTACGAGGTTCAATTAACAAAACCAAGTTGCTCCACACTATCAACCCAACAATATTGGTTTTTATCAAAAAATATGAGAAGCAAAGTCATTCTCTGTAATAGCAACAACACTGGAACAACTATATTTGGTTCAATAACTTGAGTGAAAATAATGGCAAGCACACTTTGAGGTGTCCTCAATAATTCCCTTATGGTGACTACTTCTTTAAATCTATTTGAGGTTTTAAGTGAAGGAATTGAGTTTATTTCCTTTTCTAGATGAAGATTTAAACAGTTAAAAAAATGAAGATTTTTTTTTTTCTTTTGTTTCAGATGGAAATTCCTTTAAGAATTTTTATTAGAACATAACTGGTAATAATTCTTTCTCAGGCAACAACTTCATGAAGTTCTCAAGTGAATTTTCCACTGGGAAACTGCATATCTTATTCTCGTGCAATTTTCTGATGACTTAACATTGAATTTTCAATGGACAATATTGAACTATTGTTCGTTGAAAATTCTATGCATTTTTGTAATGATACATTTTCATGTTATTGATGTATTAAGAATTTGAGACTGGCATTAGCGCAGTTTCCAGTAGATCATCAACACATGCTAAATAAATTACACAGAATCAAAAGTCAAATTTAATAACATAAGGTCATCTTGACATGTCAAATTTGAAGTCATTTTCTCCACTTCAAGTCATGTTGTCTTGTTGATAATTGCAATCAATATGTAGGAACTCTACTCACATCGTAATAATCTCACTTTCTATTCTCACAAAGCATAAGCAGATTCCACTAAAATTTATGAGCATGACCTCGGCCATGGAGTTCATTCAATAGTTTTACTTTGTATTTCAATTTCTTTTTGTTTTCCAATGTAAGTAAATTTTGCGAGATCAGAGGCCCAGTTAAATTGTCCACATGGACAAATCTTCAATTTCAAAAATTTTCCTCTCCCAGGCACTAGTACTCATTTACAATTAACTCCCTAAAATCTACGAGCTCCAAATATCATCAACAAAAACCACAATAGTTCATGCTTATAATAGCACATTTCTTCTATTCGTTCATTTTTATCTAATAATGAAAAACAAGCCTTCAGGAAATCACTACGATTGCTTTCTACCTGCATTGATATAAATATTATACATGACACCACTCACACATTTGATTATGCTGGACTTTCAAATATGGTAAAAATGTGATTGTGGGTGGTACCAATATGGGTATATGGCTTGAAAGTCTAAGCTTGAAAAATTATGGAACGATTGAAATTTTTGCAAGGTGGAAGGGAATAGTCTAGGAGGGACAAGAATTTAACTCTTCATTGTGTAACAAAAAGCTCATTGGAGCTGGATACTTCAATAAGGATGTTACAGCTGTAAATCCCAATATAATCCTGAGCATGAACTCTTGGAGGGACACTAAGGGCCATCGGACAAACACATTATCCACTGTTGCTAGAAATTATGTCGAATGAGCCTCATTTTTCAGCTAAGCCTTTAGAAATACAAGAGGAGTTGGCCTCGTGCTAGGGTAGCTATGTATGGGGTTATTTGGGAAGAAAGGTTGTACTGCTTCTAATGTTCTTGCTAGTATAAACCAAGTTGGCATTGATGTAATTTTCATCTCAATGGGCATTGATGATACTTCCTTGTATGAAAACCCAATGGCCATAGCTTCTTTTGGCGATGTGGGGAAGGGCTTCCTTGATTCATTCTTAGATAGAAATGATCATCATACTAGGCCTTTACATAATGGAATTCCATGGGTCTTAACAATTGTAGTATACTCAATCAATTGCCTCTTTACTTGAAGCTTCACTTTGAGGAATGGAATAATAATCACTGGATGGAAAATATTCCTTGCATTGGTTATTGTTATCAATTTGTCTCTCATTTACAACAAATATTATCTTCTTGCAATTTGAGCAAGGCATTATCTGTAGTTGGATATAGGATAATCATATGCAAAAATAGTTATATTTCGGATTAAATGTATTATATCTCAAAATCAAATGTTGTTGTTGCTGCTATCTATATATCATATGATCTGAAGACATATAAGCTCAATGAGTTTGTATATCTTGACATTGTGACTAGTTCCACAGATGGACCAATTGTGATAGATTTTGCTATAAAATGTGTAAAGCCATTTGCTAGCATCAAGTTCCAATAGATATACTATTGGGAGAAAGCTAACGTCTGTTGTGCTTCATATACTTCAATAGGTCCCATGCCAAGCTATCCAGGCATTTTAAAACCTAACATCATTGCACCAGAATCATTAGTTTTAGCATAATGGATTCCAAATAAAAAGATAGCTTTTATTGACTCTAATATTGTTTTAACTAGTGATTTTGTTGCTATTTCTAGGATTAGGCATTGATGTACTTCTTAGAGGTTCACAGTTAGAATAGAGCCTCGTTACCATTTACTTTGCCATGGTGACAATAGCAAACCTTTTAGATAATATATAGATTATATTTGAGATTCATTTTTTATTTATGAAATTGTCAACCCACTTACTGTGAGAGCAGGACACATCGATCCAAATTGGGCACTTGATCCTAGTCTCATAAATGATGCTACTCCACAAGATTATGTGAATCTTCTTTGCTTGATGAATTTCACTCAGAATCAAATTTTAATCATTACAAGATCAAGCTACAATTTTTCAAGTCCTTTCAATTTGATCCACTCATCATTTATTGCCTTGTACACTAATAAAATAAGAAGCACTTTGGTTCAAAAATTATGAAGAATTGTTAAAAATATTGGAAATGATGTGTCTCTTTACAAGGTTCAAGTGACAACACTATGTAGCTCCGCACTAACTATATACTTGGCAATATTTCTATTTGATGAAAAATATGAGAAGCGAAGTTATTCTTTGAACATAAAATATAATAATAAAAATACTGAATCAATTACATTTGGTTCAATAACTTGAGTTGAGGATAACGTCAAGCACATTGTGAGGTGTCTTATTATTGTGGCACCAATGATTCCCATATGGTGATTATTTCTTTAAATCAATTCGAGATTTCAAGTGAATGAATTGAACTTTGTTTTTTCTTTTTTGGATGGAAATTTAAACAAACAAAAAAATTGATGAATTTTTTTTTTCTTTTGTTTCCAGTGGAAATTCCTTTCAAAATTTTCATTAGAACATAATTGGTATCTCCAGCGAATTTTCTATGATTGAAGCTACATGTCTTATTCTTGTGCAATTTTTCAATCACTTAGTATTGGATTTTCGACTGCGTGTGTCTTGTTCGCTGAAAATTCTATGCTTTCTTGTAGGTGATACATTTTCATATTGTACACAGGTCAACAATTTGAGCCTGACATTGGTGTAGTTTTAGGCAAATTGCTTCAATACAGGCTAAATCAACTACACAAAATCAAAAGTCAAATATAATAAGAACATAAGGTCATTGCAACACGTCAAATTCTTAAAGTCATTTCTATGGTTCAAGTCATATTGGTAAAGATATAAAGGATGGAATAAAAGCAAATTGAGCAGAATAACAAATGATTCTTGAAAAGATTTGAAACATTATATTTTCAACTCCACGGGCTTTAATGATGTTATCTTAAATTTTTAAGTTTTGGTTGTCGATAGCATTAATATAATTTTCATTTCCATGGGCTTTAATGATGTTGTCTTGACTATGCCTCACCTTTGTATTGGACCATGTCCACTCATAGAAAATTTTGGTAGTTGAGGGAGAAAAGAAATGAGAAGAAAGAGAAAAAAGGAAGAGAAAGCAAGAAGAAAGGAAAGAAAATAAGCTGAGGAATTTAATAAAAGTTTTTGATAGAAGTTTTGTCTAGAACTTTTAACCCACATAAATTTTTAAAAAAATAAAAAAATAAAAAACATTATGGAAAATTTTTCTGGAATTTTTTATCAAAACATAAATGGTAATATTTTTTCTCATGCAACAATTTAAACAAGTTCTCCAATGAATTTTGCATAAAAAATTGCATGTCTTATTCCCGTGCAATTTTCCAAAGGCTTACTATTGGATTCTAAACTGATAGTGTCGGATTACTCCGTGTTTTTTAACGATACATCTTCATGTGGTGGACAAGCTAGTAGTTTGAGCTCGACGATGACATAATTTCCAATGGATTACATCAATAGCAGCCAAACTAACTACACAAAACCAAAAGTCAAATATCATAAGAACACATGGTATCTCACCATGTCAAACTCTAAAAGTCATTTTCGACACTTCAAGTCATGTTGCTATGTTGATAATTACAATCAATGTGTAGGAACTCTAATGAATGTGGAACTCACATCCTAATAATCTCATTTTCCATTCTCATAAAGCATAAACAGATTCCACTAAAATGTAAGAGCATAACGTCGGCCATGGAGTTCATTCAATAGTTTTCTTTTGTGTTTCAGTTTCTATTTATTTTTCAATGTAAGTAAATTTTAGTAGGTCAGATGCCCAACACATGGTCATATCTCCAATTTGAAAATTTTCCCTTTCCAAATCACTAGTACTCTCATTTACAATTAATTTCCTAAAATCTATGAGCTCCAAATATCAGCAACAACAACCACAAATAGTACGTGCTTATTACAACACATTTCATCTATTCATGTATTTTTCTATAATAATGAACAACAAGCCTTCAGGAAATCACCATGGTCGCTTTCTACCTACAAAGACCTTAATATCAAAGATGATACCACTCACACATTTGATTATGCTCAGCTTTCGAATATGGCAGAGATATAATTGTGGGTGTTATTGACACTGGTATATGGTTTAAAAGTCTAAGGTAAACAATTGATGGAGCAATTGAAATTTCTGCAAGGTGGAAGGGAATATTCCAAGAGGAACGGGAATTTAGTTCTTCATAATTCAATTTGCTTTATTTTTCCTTGTCAAATTTAGAGGGTGTTTGGCTAAACTTATTTTAAACATCTTATAAGCTCCTACATCTTATAAGATGTTTTTGGAGCTTATAATATGTTAGATCTTATTTTTAAAATAAGTTGTTGAAGTGTTTGGATAAAATACGATCTTGCAGCTTGTAAGATGTTAATAATGATAATTTTATAATTAAAATGGTTAAAAATGAAGGAGGTTGTTAAGATCTTAAAAATAAGTTAGGGTCTCCTTACTTTTTTTTAAAAGAGCTTATAAGCTCCTAATCTTATTTTAGGATCTTATAAGCTATTTTTTTAAAAAAAATTAGCAAACACTTTTTATCAACTTATAAGCTCTTAAATATCTTATAAGCTGTTTTGAGGAGCTTATAAGCTCACCCAAACACCCTCTTAATCCACTGTACTTATATATTTAAACAGAAGTGGTCCTAGCCATTTCCAATAAAAACTGCTTCCTAAATTATATAAGCATTTGAAAATACATGAAAAATTGTAGTTTGATCAAATCAGCGGCAAGCACTAAGAAGCAAAGTATGAAAACTAACTCCTTTTTTTTAGTCTATATTTTCTTTTTCTAGCACAGCATCAGGGGGTCTAATATTTGTTGGTTTCATTTCATATAACGGATTGTAAAACGTAACTAGGAAACATATATTGCCATCCCGTCATGACTATATTGGTTGTATTTTAAAAAATAATAATGTGGCTCATTCTTAATTAGTGGTTGGTTTT
This sequence comes from Jacaranda mimosifolia, assembly GCA_018894105.1. Taxonomy (NCBI): domain Eukaryota; kingdom Viridiplantae; phylum Streptophyta; class Magnoliopsida; order Lamiales; family Bignoniaceae; genus Jacaranda; species Jacaranda mimosifolia. The sequence continues at coordinate 6,267,333 of CM032123.1, forward strand.
TCATATATCAAAGAAAAAGAGGGATTAAATATATCAAAACATAAAAAGAAGGATATGTCATCATGATTACTATGCAAGCATAAACAAAATTTTATTCATGCACAGGGAAGTCTTAATTTTCCTTTTTTTTTCTTTTTAACTTTTTGTACGGAAATATCATGGAGACAAAAGTTTAATATGAACATGGCCTTTAATAAAATCATGAATAGTCACTAAAAACAAACATAGTGCCCGTCCCTCTTTTTCATTTTTTCTTTTCTGCCAAACACACCCATAATCAACACCCAATGAACAGTCACTGAAAACAAACATTTTGTCCCCCTCTTTTTTTTCTTTTTTTTTTGTTCCCTCTGCCAAATACACCTATAATCACCCATAATAAGCAACTAATGAATAGTCACTAAAAATAAACATTATGTCACTCTCTTTTTCCTTTATTTTTTTTTTCTCTACCAAATTTATTTATAATAACCCATAATAAAAAAAAGAAACATGTTTAAATTACTGAACCAGTACCTAAACAATAGCCACTAAAAACAAACATTCCATCCCTCTCTTTAAATTTTTTTCACTATGCCAAATTCACCTATAATCATCAAATCAGGAAAAGAAAAAGAAAGATGCTAAATTATTGAATCAGTGCCTAATGAATAGTCACTAAGAACAAACATTTTGTCCCTCTCTTTTCCTTTTTTTTTTTTTCTTTGCCAAATTCACCTACAATCAACCATAATCAAAAGAAAGAAAGATGTCTAAATTATTGAATCAACACCTAATGAATAGTCACTAAAAGGTAAAAACAAACATTTCGTCCCTCTCTTTTTCCTCTTCCAAATTCACCTATAATCACCCATAATTAGAAGAAAGAAAGATGTCCAAATTGTTGAATCAACACCTAATGAATAGTCACTAAAATAATAGTGGCAAATGGGTGGGTTGGGTTGGTTATGGGTTGGGTTAAAAATAGGTCTATATTTATGGGTTGAAATTGGGCTGGGTTGAAAACATGTTGGGCTGGATTTGGACGGTCCAATACAAAAAAAGAAAAATGTAAACTTTTGGCTAAATACATTGTTATATTATTTTATTAAATTATAATCTTTTTTATCTTGATTTGACATATGTTAATTAATTATTATTAAATCCTTGTTAATCACGTAAAATCAAATCAAATTATGTAAACATATAATTTACTTATTTTTTTTATAATATTTATATTTTTTCTTTTAATACAAAATAACAATCTTGATCAATGAATAAAACATAATTATATAAAATATTTTAAATTTTTAGTACAAAACATTTACATTGTACCCAACCAAATATTTCCTGTACTAGTCGTATTTGTTTTTTTTTTTTTACTTTTTATATTTAGCCAATGTTTGAAAAAGTGCTATTTATTTATTTTTACTTTTTATATTTAGCCAATTTACTTATTTTTTTTATAATATTTATATTTTTTTCTTTTAATACAAAATAACAATCTTGATCAATGAATAAAACATAATTATATAAAATATTTTAAATTTTTAGTACAAAACGTTTACATTGTACCCAACCAAATATTTCCTGTACTAGTCGTATTTGTTTTTTTTTTTTACTTTTTATATTTAGCCAATGTTTGAAAAAGTGCTATTTATTTATTTATTTTTAATTTTTTCAATCTAGTTCATTATCGTTTATCACAATGATTAAATTCCAATTCGATTCGACATAAAAATATTACTATCATTTTAAAACAATTAAAATATGCATATATCTTGAAAAAAATGTATTTTTAAGAATAAAAAATATAAATCATTTAAATTTAAATTTAAAATTTGATATCTACCTAAATTATTATTTTTAAATAAAATACTCAAAAAATATTGAAATATAATTAATTTTTTAATTTTTGAAAATATTATAACTGAAAATAAAAAAAAGTCGAGGCCCTTTCTTCATGTGGAGGGAAAGGAAATGAAATGGATGGCTGCAATCTGTCATCTCACATGCTATCACTACACAATAAATTTGTTGTGTTTACATATTAATATTTTGGTAGTTTGTAAAAATTATAAAAAGAAAAAAGAAAAACAATTTTTTATTTATTTTCATATTGCAAAGTTGAAAAAAATCCAGGGGCTTTAAAATTAACTGGCTAATTTTTTTTATAAAATTTGGAGTTTATACACCAATTAATAATATAACCAATTTTTAGATCATAATCTCAAGTAAAACGTTACTTGATTAATTCATTTGAATTAAGTTAATAAATTAATATTTTAAAATTAAATGAGGTGGAGAAATGGTAAATGATTAATCGGTAATACATAATTTATCTAATTTTCAATTCATTATTTTTTTTCATTTTTAAAGTGTTATAGAAATAAAAATAAAGTGGCGTATGATCTTGAGAGAATGAGAAAATGGAAGAATAATTTTGGGGCTGAAATTGGGTTGAATTATTTAGAAACCACATTCAACTCATTTACATTCAAAACCCATTTCAACCCATTAAAACCCAACCCACCCAAACCCAATCAAAATATTTTAAACCCAGCCAAACCCGACCCAAAATGAATTGGGTTGGAACCAGGGGTTGAGACCCAATTTGCCCCCCCTAACTAAAAACAAACATCCCGTCACTCTCTTTTTCCATTTTTTTTTTCCTCTGCCAAATTCACCGATAATCACCCATAATCAAATAAAGAAATATTTCTAAATTACTAAATCAGCACCTAATGAATAGTCACTAAAAGTAAACATTCCGTCCTTCTCTTTTTCTTTTATTTTTTTTCCTCTATGCCAAATTAACCTATAATAACCCACAACCAGAAAAAAACAAGATGCTAAATTATTGAATAAGCATCTAATGAATAGTCACTAAAAACAAACATTCCATTTCTCTCTTTTCCTATTCTTTTTCCTTTGCCAAATTCACCTATAACCACGCATAATCAGAAGAAAGAAAGATGTTTAAATTATTGAATCAACACCTAATGAATAGTCACTAAAAACAAACATTCCATCCCTCTCTTTTTCCTTTTTTTTTTTTCCTCTGCCAAATTCACCTATAGTCACCCATAATCAGAAGAAAGAAAGATGTTTAAATTACTGAATTAGCACCTAATCAATAGTCACTAAAAACAAACATTCCTTCCATCTCTTTTCCCATTTTTTTTGCTATCCGAATTCACCTATAATGTAGCACCCCCTTTCGGGACAACACCCAAGCTGAGGCGCTACCAATTCAATCTTAAAGATGATTCAAATAATATCTAAACTTGTAATTTAACCATTTCAAAGGACAACAAGTCATCCTAGCCCGAAAGAACATTTCATAGAGCAAAATATATATACATATCAAGTGGCTTAAGTTCCATAAGTACATCCTATAACATTCTTTAGATAATTGTCTAGATCAGGTGATGACTATATACACAACATAGCACCTAATCTATTACAAGATAACATCCAAACCCAAGGCCTGAACTTTAGCTTCTCACTCAGTCTTGTCTAGAAAACAAATAACAACAAGAGAGGGTAAGTCCTAAGGACTTAATGAGGGAAAAGAAGATAATATGATTTAAAAGGAAAATTAACAAGGTACAACTATTGATGAACAACTTAATCACAACAAGAAGGGAAATGATAGATAACAATGAAAGACAGTTCGGTAACAATAAGAGTTCCAACATAATTCAACATTTTACTGGGTAAACATGATATTAATATAACAGACTATATAGATACTAGTACCGGACGTCGGTACTGTAGGAATAATACTTCCTTATCGCTCCAATGCTTGAGCACTCAGCTCGGCGGGTAATTAACATGTCTTTTGGCATGGTCGACAACATGCCAAATCCCAACACTCATAGTTAGCTATCTGTAAATCAGGACTTTTGGTGGGTTCTAGCCGGAAAGACCTATGTCCGTCGGTTCATTTTGCCCGGTCGTCTTTCAGACCTAGTTCCCGAGCCAATACCCCCCGTGGTGTCCCTCCGGGTGAAAACTGCCCATGGCGTCCCATAGGTTGAAATATATAATATCAACAGATAAAATTGTAACCTTTAGACAATAACATGAATAGAACGAAATGCAATCTGAACATCAATATACTGGCTAGCAAGGCCATTCTAGAATAATAATCCAAGCATTCCGCTGGAAAGGGTACTCAGCCAATACAACCGATAATCAAGTATGCCGTCAAGGCCAAATAACCTATATATAGAATGAACTTAAAAGTACTAACAAGAATTCTTGAACAACCAACATGATAGAAATTGAATAAATGATGCGAGGTTGGCCGGCAAGGCTGAGGGGTACATGGAACAAAATCTAATAATATTATAAAAGTTTCGAATGCTAGAATAGACAGAAATCAAAATTTATAACAAACAATAGCCCTCACAAGTGCGTTCATATAAGATAACAAATAACAGATAAGATTTCAAACAGTCAGAATACGATACAGGAATAGAAAAACCCACACAGGGGCTTATTAGAAATACCGATAAGTGAAATGAAGTGTCAGATTGGCAGACCCTCACCTCTTGTAGTTTAAGCAAAAACAAATCTCAGCTCGTAATCTACTGACCGCGAGGACCCACTTCTTCTTCATCTAATCAGAGGAATAATCCCATAGTCAAAATTCCTATTCAACACTAAGCTTTCTAGAATTTGCATCACAAGCATTCTAACGTCATTAACTTGTCCACTAGCACGATGATACAGACTTTTAGCATCTTTTACAAAATCCTTTAATAATTCATCATTACTAGATTTAACGACGACGGTCCATATCGACTCCAAAATAATACAATATTTCATTCTTCATTCACATGGTCATTTTGAAGCCATATCATAATCCTAAACCACAAAATTATGATTAAATTCTAACATAATCAATCCTCAAATCACATATTGTTTTATTCTCATAATATAACCTTAATACCCTTATTAAATCCAATTTTTTTTTCATTTGCATGATGTGTCTGGGTCCACTATTCAATTTTCCATAGCATGGGAAACAACACACATATATATATAGACATATCCACATCTTAGCTTCCTATTCTTGGCATGGATACAACTTAATAAGAACATATGAATATATGGATATATATATATATACAACTTTTCTTCGAATCCTTTACCACGAACCACTCAACGAGACCTTGGATTCACGAACCAAACACACAGTTGTGATCATCGCTTAGAGAAGAGGAAACTATCTTCTCGCTGCCGTTGCGCTGCCACCGTGGGCCGTCATTCGCCGCTCCCGAAAAGTTGCAAAATCACTACCGTTTTTCTCCTTTCGACGAGAGCTATCCAACGTCGCCATCGGTTCTAAATTTTGTGGCCTGTAGCTACCAAAATCGAGCTTCAACCGCCATGAAATTCACATCCACCACCAAGCTCCGATCACTCTCTCTCGTCATCGCTGTCGTGCAAAACTCTCATGCAAGACCACCAACGTGTTCTCTGTGCTGAGAGCTCTCCAACCGTTCGCCCAGAACTCCGATCAGACCACCCTACCGCCAGCTACCATGAAACTCGCGAGGTGGGTTTTCTTTTGCCTTCTCACCAACGGTGGAGAAATACCCGTAAACTGTGCATGTGTGTGTAAGTGTGGCCGGAGGGTGATGGGAGATGTTTGGATGGTGAGTTGATGTGAGTTGTTGCCGATGAGAGGGTCGTTGGGGAGTTTCTACCGCGATGAAGAAATGAAAGAAAAAGGAGAAGGAAGAAAGAAGAAAGAAGAAAGAAGTAAGAAGGAAAGGAAATGAAGAAAAATATAATGCTGCCCGTTTTTAATTAAATTCTCATTTTTTTGCAATTTAGTCCCCAAGAAATTATAATCATGCAATTAAGTCCAAGATTTTAGAAAAATAATGTTAAAACCCTAGTTGATTTAGGGTCTTCCATGCAAGCCCCTCAAGTCCAAAAAATGCGTTAATTAAATTCTTCAAAATTGTAATTCTCCCCCCAAAACTTTATACACTTATTAAATTAAATAAAATTTCATAAATCAAGAATAAATAAAATAACAATTAATCATAATTAATAAAATATTTAGGGGTGTTACATATAATCGCCTATAATTAGAGAAAAAAGAAGGAAGATGTCTAAATTATTGAATCAGCATCTGAGGAATAGTCACCAAGAATAAACATTTCATCTCTCTCTTTTTCCTCTTTTTTTTTCCCTCTGCCAAATTCACCTATGATCGCCCATAATCAGGAGAAAGAAAGATGTCTAAATTATTGAATTAGCACCTAATGAATAGTCACTAAAAACAAACATAGTGCCCATCCATATCCTTAATTTTCCTTCTTTTTCTCTGCCAAATACACCCATAATCACCCATGATCAGGAAAGAAAGGTGTCTAAATTCAATCAGCACCTAATATACATACACAAACAAAACCTGTCAGTTTACTTTTCACCCAAAATATGGAGGCTTCGGATAAATTTTATAGCAGGTACCCATCCCCCTATTTTTTCATTTCTTTTCTCTATCCTATGCACCAATAAACAGAAAAAACAAAATTGTATTTCATATACACCCATCCATCCCTCTCTTTTTCTATCATATACACCTAAAACAAATGCAGACAAAACCTGTCAATACTCTTGAGTTGGTGACCGTCCCTCTCTTTGTCCTTTTATTTTCTCCGCCATGCAGATACATCCATGAACACAGAAAGAATGGCGTCAAAAATATTATTTTTCACACATAAAAAGCTTTATTTTTTAATTCTTTTTTTGGTTTTTAGTTCATTGATTTTCATTTTTTTTTTTTTTTGACTTTATCACAATATTTTGTATCAATTTTTAGAATAATTTTATTAAACTATGTTTATTGAGATTGTTCCAGCACATGACGCATATATTGTTTTCTATCTTTTTGTGATGCATGTATATGTAAGATAAGACGACCCAACATATAATTTTGTAAAAATAAAAATAAAAATGAAGGTATGTTGTTATTGCTCCATTCTCTCAACCATGATTACGTGCTAAGTATTCAAAATTTGATATGAAAAAACACGTGGACTGCCAAATTTTTTTATTCCAACTCTGAATTTGTCTTCACTATATAAATTTCCATGCTGAATCATTTTAATCTTAAAAATCAAGAAAAATGTGAGAGTCTCTTTGGTTTCTATTTTTTTGTGTGCTGATGGTGACAACAAAATATTTCCACAAAAGAGTTTGTTGGTGTGGAATTTTGAGACTGTGATTATATTTTGAAGCAAAAGATTAGAGCTTAAGTTTTTGGCATGGAAAAATCATATATTCTTGTAATGTCTGTTCACCTTTTTTCCCTTTTTCTTTTTGAGATAGGTTTGGTTTATTGGACATAATTTAATTTTATTATATATGTTATTTTTCACTTGGAATAATAAACAATTAAATAAATAGAAAAAAAAATCTATGGCGTTACACTTTCATTGGGGAAATGAAAAAAATAACACATAAATTGAAGATTTTTTTTTTTCAAAATGGAATTTAGGGTTTATGGTAGAAAATGGATTATCTAAATTTCGGACATTACAAAGAGGAAGTTGTTGCCCCATGTGAGTTGCATGTTTGTTTTCTCTTTTCCATGATGTAGACTAACAACAGTGATCTCTATAAGATTTATAATATAAACATGTTTCTGAGATCCGTTATAATTTTTTGAAAATTCCTTATGTTCTTTTAAATTCCCATAAAGGAAAAGATATTTTTTGCAGATCTCCCTATCTGGTGGGACTAAAAATGCAACTTTGAACAAGAAGTTCCCTTTGAAAGAGAGCTAATTAAGGATCGTGTACAGGGCATGTGACTAGCTCCATAAAGTTTTTAATGGAAAAAGAGTTTTGGGACCAATTTTGCAATGCTTTTGAAATTTTGGTTTATTTTTGAAATTTTTATAAAGTGAGAAACCATTTTGCAAATCCCCCATATTTTGTGGGACTAAAAAATTAATGTTATCTAAAAATAAAATTTAACATCTTATAAATTTTAAATATATTTTATAAAATGTAGAAACTTATAAAATCTTTTAAATAGATTTAAGAACATTCTCTAAACTTCATTGATACTCTACTTGGATCACAAATAATTTTAAAGTTGAGGATAGTTGAAAGTTGGTAGTAGTCAAAATCAAAGGCCTGTGCACATACATACGCATAGGCACGTGTATAATATAAAATACATTCAAGAAAATTAGAACAAATAAGCAACATTTGGATTACCAGCAACCTAGGGAGTTCATTGAGTGCTTGCTTAATTTTTTGTGGTCTACTTAATTTCCCCTTTTTGATTTATTAATTAAATATGATCACTATAAATAAAATTGGTAATTAATTGGATAAGAAATTGGCACCGAAATAGTTTGAGATGACTTATGGAATGAAGATACAAGTACTCTTAGTGAGAAAAGTAGCTACTTGTGCAAAATGATCATGTCTAAGGATGTTGTTTCAATTTTCAAAATGTTGTGGTAGATTTTGGGGTAACTTCTTGGAATAAATTGCTTTTATTGGGAATAACTAGATGATGAATCACATATAATTGGAAAGCTATGGATGTCTAGCTTCTAACACAGCAAATGATTCCCAGAATTTTTCTACAAAGAGTTATGCTGAAATTATAGAGAATTGCCAAATTAGTGCTCTGTTGCTGTTGCTTTCAAGAATATAAAGGGATACTCTGTTTCCGATCAATTTTAATGGTTCTTTTTACTTGATTTCTTAGTTAATGAGTCTTTTATTTTTATCCATAATATTTTCTAGCTAAACTTAGTAGTTTTTATATTTTTTAGGTCATGATAAGTGTGTCGTACTTTGAAGGTCATCCTATGCTTGGAGTTGTTTCAAACCTTATAAGGCTCCCTCTTGTAATAATCAAGTTCCCTCTTGTAATCATTTTAGTAGAATATTTTGAGCCTTTGACTCATCTCCAAGAAGAGAAATCTTCTTGTTATAGTACCAAATTCTTAGGTAGATTTCTAGAGTGATGAGTATTGTTACACATTTTGAATCGTGTCTTGTAGTTCTCCCTACTTCTTCATATGTTTTTGGTGTCAGAAATCATACCATGAAGTATTATATACACTATACACACATCATGGATTACTAAATATGGGTTACTAGCTATTAAGGACCTGACTATTTACCATTTTGTGGTCTATTTTCCCTTTCTATTAAAATCAAATGCACAAATAAGAAATACTAAATCAAAATAAATAACCGAATATATGTGTTACTTGCTGCACGACTTTTGTTAAGTGTTTGTCTTTTTTCACTAACCATATTTTTGTTTGATTTCATACGATCTTGTCACATTTAAATAAGTTGACCTGTATTCTTGAATGAATTATAATGGAACAACAAATATATATATATAAATATGTATACACACACATAATGATATATCTAATTAATACTTGAGGAGTACATAGGTAAAAGCTTAATAAAAAGACCAGCATAATTAGTTAGAGTGGACCACCAAGACCATATAAGGTGGTTAATTAAGCCTAATGTGGCTTAAGAGTATCAAAGGCTCATTTAACATAAATATCAATCTTCAAGATAAAAAAAAAATCTGACCATTTATTTTTTAACTTGAGCGTTATCTCTATGCAGACATGTTCTTGGAGCAAAGGCCCGTCATTCAAAAATTTCCAGAAAAAACCTCGAACCTAATTCCAAGCAACATCATCTAGCATTATCTAAATATAAGCGAATGTTGAGATATATATATACACACACACACTAAGTATAATTACGTAAATTGTACGGAAAAGTGCACGAAAAAGTGCACACTTATGTAGTTGAAAAAATAATGTATTTTTTTATTAATAAATTCCATATGAATGCATAATTTTTCCTTCATTGTTTTGATAGGATATTTGGATTAATTTGAACAACTTAGCTAAATGATACACTTTAAACTAGGATACGTCCAGTGCTATGCAAGTAGTTGTTTGTGAATAAGATTTTGAAATAATTTAATAATTATTCACCTTTAGTATAAACTAAGTATTACAATAAATTATTTATACATTTTATATAAAAGAAAATTATGAGAAATTGATATTATATTTTGAATTGAATATTCAAAATTTACTTACTTTTCAATTATGATCATATACATAATGCATGTATATGATTACTCTACTTATTGGAGTTACATATATTGAATATTCAGAATATTCTAGTTATAAAATATTGTATGTTACATACTACATATTAATTTGGAGATCAAATAATATCCTAATATAAATTATGTTCACAGATGAAGCATGATATTATATATTTACTCTATTAACAAATACTTGATATTTCTAAAATCTCAAATGTCCTGAAAATTGTAACTATGACATCAATATCATTGAGAAATCATACAAAAAAAAATTGTAATATACAAAAAAAAAAAACCAATTTGCTCATTATCATATCAATATATATATATATATATATATATGTATAAATATATCATCTAACTTAAAAAATATATTGAATAAATCGTTCTCTGCTCCATTTTCATTTTTTGATTTTTTATTACTTTTTAACATTTTATCATTTAATTTTTTTTTTGTAAATTTACAAATTTAGAGTTAGCAAATTTGATATCATTTAAATACAATTGTATTCAAATTTAGGTTTTTAATTGAAATATTCATATTATGCCATTTAATCATAAATATTTTTGTTTAAATATTAAAAATAATTGAAATTTATTTTTTAATCACATGAAGTAAAATGAATACTATTATAAAATAAATTAGTCGGTATTAAAATTATTTAGATACATTGCATTGGACACATACTAGTATATAATATTCAATGAAGTACTAAAAATTAAAATGAATAACCTAATATATGTGTTACCGAATACACGATGTTTCTTAAGTGTTTGCCTCTTTGAGTATATTTTTTCTCACAAATGTTTTTATAGTCTAAATATTTCCATCAATTCAGTTGGCTTTGAGCTCTTATAAATAAGCAATGCTGGTTGTGGAAAATTCACCCCCTGCTTTCTTAATAAGCAGAAAAAGTCCCTCTGAAACAAAGCATATATAAACAGTCTCCTAAATCATAAAAGCATAACAACCTCAGTGGATTGCATTCAACAATATGTGACTCTTGCTTTCCTGCTTACATTTGTTTTGCAATGTCAGCAAGCCTTAGGTGATCAAAGGTCATGTTACATTGTCCACATGGACAAATCTTTCATGCCTAAGGCTTTCGCTAGCCACAACCATTGGTATTCCTATACCATCAGTTCCCTTACATCTTAGTGGAATCTGTTTATGCTTTTATGAGAATGGATAGTGAGATTATTAGGATGTGAGTTGCATATTCATTAGAGTTCTGACACATTGATTGTAATTATCAGCATGACAACATGACTTGAAGTGTCGAAAATGACTTTTAGAATTTTACATGTTGAGATACCTGGTCTTCTTATTATATTTGACTTTTTCTTTTGCATAGTTAATTATTGATGCAGTTTCCTAGAAACTATGTCAATGCCAGGCTTAAACGGTTCTGTCCACCACAGGGAAAAATGTATCATTAAAATGGAAAACACTCTGATACTGTCAGTTTAGAATCCAACAGCAAGCCTTGAAAAATTGCACGACAATAAGATGTGTAATTTTTCAATGGAAAATTCGTTGGAGAACTTATTGAAATTGTTGTAGGAGAAAAAATATTACCATTTATGTTCTAACAAAAATTCCAAACAAAATTTGCATCAATATTTTTTTTTTAATTTTTCAAACTTTAAAAGTTATTGACAAAACTTATGTCAGAAACTTTTGTCAAATCCCTCAATCCATTTTCTTTGCTTGCTCTTCCTTTCTTCTCTTTCTTCTCATTTATTTTCTCCCTCTACTATCAAATTTTTTTATGAATGGACATGGTCAAGAGAACATTATTAAAGCCTATGGAAATGAAAATTATATTGACACTGTCAGCAACCAAAACATAAAAATTTAAAATAGCATCATTAAAGCCCATGGAGATGAAACTTTAATGTGTCAAATCTTTTTAAGAATTATTTGTTATTATGACTTGAACAACATAAATGACTTTAAGAATTTGACGTGTTGCAACAACCTCATGTTCTTATTATACTTGACTTTTGATTTTGTGTAGTTGATTTGGTCTGTGTTGATGCAATATGCTTGAAACTACACCAATGTCAAGCTTAAGTTTTTGACTTGTCAACAACATGAAAATGTATTACCTACAAGAAAACATAGAATTCTCAACGAACAACAATTCAGTGTTGTCCATTGAAAATTCGATAATAGGTCATCGAAAAATTGCACGGGGATAAGACATGCAGTTTCAATAATAGAAAATTTGCTGGAGATACCAATTATGTTCTAATGAAAATCTAGAAAGGAATTTCCATTGGAGACAAAAGAAAAAAAAATTCATCAATTTTTTTTGTTTGTTTAAATTTCCATACAAAAAAGGAAAAAAGAACTCAATTCCTTCACCCGAAATCCCATAGGGTGATTATTTCTCTAAATCAATTTGGGATTTTAGGCGAAGGAATTGAGTTTTTTTTTTAAAAAAAATTTGTATTTTTGGATGGAAATTTAAACAAACAAAAAAAATTGATGAATTTTTTTTTCTTTTGTCTCCAATGGAAATTCCTTTCGAGATTTTCATTAGAACATAACTGGTATCTCTAGCAAATTTTCTATTATTGAAACTGCGTGTCTTATTCCCGTGCAATTTTTCGATGACTTATTATCGAATTTTCAATGGACAACACACAGAACTGTTGTTCGTTGAGAATTCTATGCTTTCTTGTAGGTAATACATTTTCACGTTGCTGGCAGGTCAAAAACTTGAGCCTGATATTGGTGTACTTTCAAGTATATTGCATCAACACTGGCCAAATCAACTACACAAAATCAAAAGTCAAATATAATAAGAACACAAGGTTGTTGCAACACGTCGAATTCTTAGTCATTTCTGTGGTTCAAGTCACAACAACAAATGATTCTTGAAAACATTTGAAACATTAAATTTTCATCACCATGGGCTTTAATGACGCTATTTTAATTTTTTTTTATGTTTTGGTTACTAACAGTGTCAATATAATTTTCATTTCCATGGGCTTTAAAGATATTCTCTTGACCATGTCCTAACCATTGTATTGGACCATGTCCATTCACAAAAAAAATTGGTAGTAGAGGGAGAAAAGAAATGAGAAGAATGAGAAGAAAGGAAGAGAAAGCAAAGAAAATGGGTTGAGGGATTTAATAAAAGTTTCTAACATAAGTTTTGTCAAGAACTTTTAATCCCTATAAACTTTCAAAAAATAAAAAAATATTGATGGAAATTCTGTTTGGAATTTTTGCTAGAACATAAATGGTAATATTTTTTCTCCTGCAACAATTTCAATAAGTTCTCCAACAAATTTTCCATCGAAAAATTGCATGCCTTATTGCTGTGCAATTTTCCAAGCCTTGCTATTTAATTCTAAACTGACAGTATCGGAGTGTTTTCCATCAGAATTCTATGCTCTTTTTAATGATACATTTTCTTGTGGTGGACAAGACAATTTGATCCTGGCATTGACATAGTTTCCAACAAACTGCATCAATATTGGCCAAATTAACTACACAAAAGAAAAAGTCAAATATAATAAGAAGACAAGGTATCTCAACATGTCAAATAATAAAAGTCATTTTCGACACTTCAAGTCATGTTGTCATGCTTATAATTACAATTAATGTGTAGGAACTCTAATGAATACGCAAATCACATCCTAAAAATCTCACTCTCCATTCTCATAAAAACATAAATAGATTCCACTAAGATGTAAGGGAACTAATGGTATAGGAATACCAATGGTTGTGGCTAGCAAAAGCCTTAGCCATGAAATATTTGTTTGTGTGGACAATGTAGCATGACATTTGATCACCTAAGGCTTGCTTACATTGCAAAACAAATGTAAGCGGGAAAACAATAGTTACATATTGTTGAATGCAGTCCATTGAGGTTGTTGTGCTTTTATGATTCGGTGGAGGGTGTTTATGCTCTTGGAGACTGTTTATGCTTTGTTTCGGCACGAGCTTCTTCTGCTTATTGAGAAAGCGGAGGGTGAAGTTCTCCCAACCAACATAGCTTATTTATAAGAGCTCAGAACAAGCTGAATTGATGGACATATTTAGACTATAAAAACTTTTGTGGGAAAAAATATACTGCAAGAGGCAAACACTTAAAAAACATCTTGTAGTTGGTAACACATATAGTAGGTTATTTATTTTAATTTTTAGTTCTTCATTGAATATTATATACTAGTACGTGTCCAGTGTGATATATCTAAATAATTTTAATACAGACTAATTTATTTTATAGTAGTATTCATTTTACTTCATGTGATTAAAAAATAAATTTCAATTACTTTTAATATTTAAAGAAAGAAATTATGATTGAATAACATAATATGAATATTTCAATTAAAAAACTAAAATTTAAGATAATTGTACTTGGATGATATCAAATTTCCTAACTCTAAATTTATAAATTTACAAAAAATTTAAATGGTAAAATTTTAGAAAGTAATAAAAGGTTAGAAAATGAAAATGGAGGAGAGAACAATTTGTTCAATATATTTTTTTGAGCAAATCAAAACTTTTTGTGTATGATTTCTCAATGATATAGAAGTCATAGTTACAATTTTCCAAACATTTGAGATTTTAGAAATATCAAGTATTTGTTAATAGAGTAAATATATAATATCGTACTTCATCCGTGAACACAATTTATATCAGAATATTATTTGATCTCTAAATTAAAATGTAGTTTCTAACATACAATATTTTATAACTAGAATATTCTGAATATTTAATATATGTAACTCCAATAAGTAAAGTAATCATATACATGCATTATGTAAATTATCATAATTAAAAAATAAGTAAATTTTGAATATTCAACTCAAAATATAATATCAATTTCTCAAAATTTTCTTTTATATAAAATGTATAAATAATTTATTGTAATACTTAGTTTATACTAAAGGTGAATAATTTTTAAATTATTTCAAAATCCTATTGACAAACAACTATTTGCATAGCACTTGACATATGCTAGTTTAAAGTATAATATTTTTCTAAATTGTTCAAATTAATCCAAATATCCTATCAAATGAATGAAGGAAAAATTATGCATTCATATGGAATTTATTAATAAAAAAATACATTATTTTTTTGACTACATAAGTGTGCACTTTTCCGTTCACTTTTCCGTACAATTTACTTAATTATACTCTGTGTGTGTGCGCGCCCGCGCGCATATATCTCAATTAACTGAACATTTGTTTATATTTAGACAATGCTAGATAGTGTTGCTTGGAATCAGGTTTGAGGTCTTTTCTGGAAATTGTTGAATGCCGGGCCTTTGCTGCAAGAACATGACTGCATAGAGATAACGCTCAAGTTAAAAAATAAATGGCTAAGACCACATTAATATTAAACTGAGAAATAGGTAGATGTTATAATTGATTATTCACAATTGTGTAAACATCTTTGCCAATTAACATTGTCCAATTATCTCAATTAAATATAATTTGGAATGTGTTCAAATTCCTGACATGTCATATGGGTTTATGAAAAGAATATGAGTAAAAAATATTGTGATATCATTGAGACATATGTTTATCAAAATGGCATGAATATTTTGAACTTATTAATTTTTAGAAATGACATCAACGATTTCAATTAGGTTTTCAATCCATTTGTAGTGACATTTGATTGACAAATCAAATAGGAAAACATAATAGACACCAGTAAGGCAGACACTCTAGAAACTCCTTCCAAAGCCAGTAAACCCACCATATATTATACATTTTCTACTTTTATGGTGAACTCTATCTATTTCCAACATACTTAGCTTCTTCTGCACCTAAACCAGGCAGATCTGGCCATATGATCTTGAAGCGGCCTCTACAACAACATTCACGATCACTGCATTCAAAGTTTACACAAGGGGGATGGATAAGGGTACCTCCCACCCATTTTTCCTTTTTTCTTTTCGATCAGATGTTCTTTGGTTTTGTTCTATGAAAATGAGAGGGTAATTTTCTCGTATATTTATCCAATGATTGATAATTATAATCTCGGTGGATTATATGAACAAACTGACAAACTTTGAGAATATGAAATAAGATTATTTGATAGGATCTCCTATTTTTCATTGATGACCATATAAATGTGTCAAAAAGTTGACTGACCAAGTTACAACTACAACGCAATTTCATTCATTTGTGTAATCTTGATTTATTATATGAATATCTTTTTGATATTGTTAATGATTTTGTAAATCAAACGTTGTATTTTATCAATTTTAAATATTAATCATAGAATAAAATAAAATTAAGTAATAGAAGAAAAAGAGAACGCGAATCATATAAATTGAGATGAAATAAGAGTCAAAATAAATTGAATTGGTTAAGGAAGAAAGAAAAGAAGCTATAACTGAGAGTGAATACGCTTGGGAGGGGATGAATTAGGCTTTTAAAATTTTTGTTGATGTACCAAAAAGATGATCAATTTATTTTGCACTCTCAAAAGATGGCAAAGATGTGATTAAGGGTGTTATTGACACAAGTTTGTAACCTAAAAGTTTCATAATTCTTGGTTTATAGAATTTTATGATGCTTTATAGTACTTCAATATTTTATAATAGTCAAATTTTAGTCTTATATAAAAGGAATGATGATACATTTTGTTGTAAATTGCGATTGTTAGTTTTAGAGAGTTTAATAAAACTTTGTATTTTTTGCTATGCGGCTATGATTGTTTTGTAATCTCGTCATGGCCGTGCATATAAATGAAATACCATAGGGGAAAAAATAAGATTTTATCATAAAGTCGTGATTATTGATCATCAAAACCTACACATAATAGCACAATCATAATTTTAAGAAGTCTACGAGTGTTTTCACTTTTTATTGTTCAAGTTTCTTACATTCCAATTTGCTATATGTTTTGATTAAGTTTTCATGACTACGGCATCTATTAATAAGATAATTTTTAATATTTTATACTCTATAAACACAAATTGCACAATATTCAAAGCATTGTGTACAAGTTGTTATTATAAATAGTTAGCCATAACATATATATCTTGGTGATTCAGTGATAAGAAAAATCAACACAGCATTTATGTTCCAAAGCATGGATAGGTTCAGCCCATGAAGTAGCCGTGTAGCTCAACCCAGCCCAAGATTAGTTTTGTATAAATTATTTAGGCCAAGTTCACTTTATTTGATATGACAAAAGCTCAAATAATTATTTAAAAAAATATAAAAAGAAACTTGTAATGACTAATCAATTATTTACCACTAATGTTTAGTAAGACGATCTAATTAAGATATATATCCAAAGATCCATTCACAAATAAAGATAATTCTGAAAATTCAATTACTAATTAAGGGATAACATGATTTTTCAATAAAATATAATAGGAGTCAATAGTCTTAATTATTATATATTAGTTTTTAGATTAATTTTTTATCTAGTAATTTTACAATTTTGTATCAAATTATCCTCGCATCATGAGACTTCATCACTATAAAGAACATTTGATCAGTCGAAGTATAGCAATATATCCAAGCATATTATGCAAAGTCAACATGCCTTTGATTGCATTGTCATTATTAGTGTGTTATTATTTTTGGAGCATGTCGGTATTGCATCATTATCATTAGTGTTTTATTATTTTTGGATTAAGTTTTTATGTTACCCATAATTTTTGAAAAAATAAAATAAAATCTTGGTTGTGCTTGAAATTTTCTAACTCGCAACCTCTTTCAATACAAATGTAAGACTACCACTAGCCCCTGAATTTGTTCATCAAGTTTGAAGCAAATTTACATACGTCGTAAATAAAAGGCCAAGCCCGGTAGGATTAAGACTGGCCCAGTCGAATTACTCAACCCAAACTGGCCCACTTTTGGGTGGCCATAAAATTGGCCCAGTTTTGTGTGGTCATAAAATTGGCCCACTGGCTGGAGGCCTATTCAGGCTTGGGTCAATTAGGTTTTACTTGTGCAAACAAATTAACTTGGCCATCCATACTATTTACTAATGACGAAGAGCACAATTGTCTGAAATGATTAAATTAGACTGAAAATAGAAGTAAAAGTTAAAACCACCACTTAGGTAGGTTTTGTATGTAACTTGGGCATGTCTATGATGAGATAATATTGTACTTCACTCATATAAAATATCTTTAAATTAAATTACACATGTTCTTTACAACAAGTCGTTGTTTATTTTACAACAGGTCATTGTTTTGCATTTCAAAATTTTAATACATTTAATTCTTGATAAATATGTTCCAAAAAAAAAAAATAATAATTAGTTTAAATAATATAATTTTTAAAAATTTTGAATTATATAATAAATAAGTCCAAAATAATATGAATAAATTTAGTTAAGATATAAAATTAAAAAATAGAAAAATTTAAAACTATCATTCTACAACATAATTTTAACTTGTATACTCAATAATATTAGGTAGATATATTTAAAATAATTTAAATAAATTTAGTTAGTAACTAAAAAAAAAAAATTAAAACAAGAAAATTTTATCTTATTATTTCAGATTATATAATTTTAATAATTTTAGTTACATTCTTAACAATATTAATAATTAAATATATTTAACTTAATCAAATTTATTTTTCATCAATAAATAAATAAATAAATAAATAAATTTAAAAAAATAAAACAAAACGAAACATAACTTCCAACCACCCCACCATTACCCCACCCACGCACACTTCCGCACTCTGCCAGGATTTGGGTGTCATGGGTAGGGTTATATTTATAAATATATATGTAACTATGTACATATAATGTATAATATACATACATATATACAAATGCATATTTATATATGTACCTGTATATATATATATTTTGAGTATAGTTTTAATAAAGAGCAATTTCATCATTTATTATTTAGTTTTTTATTGATTTTTTATTCATAGAATTTATCTTACATGAAAATAAATTCTCTAAATAATATTAAAATAATAAATATGAATTCCTATTAACAAATATATTAATACAAAGTATTATAATATATACCTAGAATTTTGAATTGATTTGAAGAATTTCAATTGAGAATAAAGTCTGGCACCTTTCCTAAAATAACTTGCTAACATAATTTTTTAACTATATTAATGTATATCATATATAATTATTTGACATTTCTATTGAAAATTCAATCCATTTATCATTGATTTGAAAATAAAAATACATTCAAAGATATTAAAATATAATATAGATTGAAATTAAAAGATAATATATAGAAGTACAATAAATAAAATATGTCAATTCTATATTTTATGAGTTTAATAATGAAAAGCATTTAAAGGAAAATCTAATTTAATAGGCCAAAAATATATATGGAGCCATTTAGTGGGATGAAACTCAAAATAAATAAAATTTTATTATTTGTAGCAATTATTTTATTATAATGCACCATCAATATACAAGTGAGATTTGCCATCAATTGCTTGTACAAGTAGCAGGTAAAATGTAATTTATTATGTTGCCAACTACTTATCGAAAAGAAAAGTTATGATTTCACAATTTAAATCTAACGATTCAAATTAAATACATTTATACATACCTCACATGAGGTATGTATAGTCATGAATGCACCGTAGACTACTCTATCTATACTATTAATAAAGTATCTATCCTCTTTTTTAGTGTGTTTTTGAATGATTTACCTAAAATGTCTATATTATTAATAAAGTGTCTATATACTTTTTGGTGTGCTTTTGAATGATTTACCTAAAATACCCTCTCTTTTTTCTTTAAATTCTAATAACTAGAAGTTTTATAATAACTACCATTTATAACTTATCTATTTTACGTCTTCAATTACCATTTTATCATAATTTTAATTCTTATTTATAAAAAATTTAAATTGAATATATTAAAATTATTAAAATAAATTTATATTAAATAAAAATAGTAAAAATTATTATTATATAAAATAATATTATTTTAGCACACGCATCGAATGTGCCAACTACTAGTAAGATTGTTATTGTTCTTGATTTTCCACCAAATTTTCTCTTGACGTTCTTCAATTTCTTTTGGAGAACTTTGGGTTGCGTTTGACGGAACAATGATTTGGAAAAAATGATTTAAAATTATTCTAATATATGGGAGACTAAAACTCCACCATAATAAATGAAAATAATTCGATACGGATGTTAGATAATTTAAAATTTGTTGAAAAATAATTATCTAAATAAAGGGATTTATTCTTATTTCCTCAATCATTCAATCTAAATTCTAAATGTAACCCCCAAGGTTTCAATCATTCTGTTTTGTCATTATTTTACACGCTTCATTTTAATGAAGGTATTTATGAGATCCATTTCATTATTTTTTCACCAAATATATGACTGTCTTTTATTATTTTAAAATTGATGCGATGAGATTTAATAATATTAGTAATACTCCCATATATAAATATGGCTTTTACAAATATTTCATAACCATGTTAAATAAAAATGTCTAAAATTGTTATTCTAAATTTCCAACTATTTCTATGAATTTCCATAGTTTTTATACTTTAGGTTGTTTTGAAGCTTTTTACTTGGAGAGTTGTAATGTCTCAATCGGGAGGCGCCTGCTTCCGATCAGGAGGCTACTCAAATCTATTCCACAAGTTCTCTGAACAACAGAAGATTCATTTCTCAAAAGCCAAATTATTTAATTTCTATAAGTAATGTCCATAAGAGGTTCAACTATGAACAAAAATATCATAAATCACACTTAGTACTTTTACCACTTTCATTACCTTATGTGTCACCAAAGTTAGTCTATTTTCGTTACTTGATCTTATCTGGGGTAAAGAACAAAAAATAACAATGAAACAACGTAAATCCGAATGACTAAGTAAGATAGTTTAACAATAACAACAGAATGATAATTCCTCAAATAATATATAAGAAATAAGTAGAAATATTAAAATTTCTGAAAGTCATGAGAGAAGGTTTTAATCAAAATTTTAGGTGATCTGTCTCATCACTATCCTATAGCAATGATGAGACTTCACAAAATTAACTATCTCACCGAGGATTAAATCTCAATTATAACCAAAGAGGGATTGAAATGTCATTTGAATAATTACTTGATTTTTATCAAATATTCGAATTTCAAAGCATAAGTATCAAACATATCAAGTACCTTCACAATTTTGCTATTGGTGGTTCTCCTACTTTGTATTCCACTTTCGAAAACATGAAAATCCTTATCTCTCCACATTCCGAGTGATATCGACTCGGATACATAACCAGGCGTTAGGCATGGCTAGCCACATGCCTTACTAGTTCGTAGAAAACTACCTCCAGTTGGCTAGGATACTGGGTTATATGTACATTGCATATGGGTATCAGTCGAAAGATCTATCGCCGCAAACTATTTCGCCCAGCCGTCTTTTGACATTGATCTATGGGCCCCAAACGTATACTTCTATTCATGCATATTATGTAACATGTCCAACAACATTTTAATTAACACATAAACTTGCCATGAAATAAGTAATTAGTAATTCAACATCAATTTTGTTCCAGAGTACACATGGCGATGATAGAAAAATATATTTCGAAATCACTTTTTAGTTTCCTCAAAACAATTGTCAATTTCAGGTAAAGCGAAGTCAATCAAAATCAACAAGAGCAAGCGGCACAAAATGGCGATGTGGAGTACTTTCTCAACACATAGATTGAAAGAAATCAAGTCATCAAGATATATAACAAGTATATAGGTTATTTCCCCAGCAAGGAAATCTTATACTATTGACTATAAACTCACCTGGCAAATGCAGAGGAATTCGTAGTTGTATGGTTGCTCAAGTCCTAACTTCCTAATCAGTCGAGAACTGTCATAAAATAATCTGGGTTATCATTCTATCAATCCTCTGATTCTTAAATATAAATACAGTTAATATCTTTATCACATTTAAGCTTATTCTGTCCCTCGAGTTCAACTATATCTTAACTCAAGTGGCCTTAATCTTTCAACTACATGATACTTCAGTATTACAAGACTTTAATTACTCGAGCCCAATCATTCCCATGTTATCATCTTAACAGCTTTACGTGCTCAGGTCAACTCAATCCTCAAACTACACCTGACAAACTCTATTCGTCACCCTACTTATCCTACAGTTCGTGATGAGGGTTAATGTTCCTAAATCAGTTGGGTTTTATGAGTTTATCAAGTACAGGTCTGATAATTCCTTTTTGTTCTAATATTTATATAACTTAATCTTTAAATTAAGCGTAACTATATTTTGTTCACAACATACAATATTATTGAATCTAAGAGTATAACTTTAAATAAATCTTTCCTAACTTAGAATTATAATCAATTTTGTTTGATATTTATAAATCAATCATCGTCTCGATTGAAATTACATTCCAATAATCTTAATTTTAATTAACACTAATTTATAAGTGCAACAATCAATCAAATTTAACATTCAATATGAAATTTACCCAAATTTGATTAAATCAAGATCTAATTTCAAGTCAGGAATAACCCAAATGAGTCTAGGGTTCAGTTCTGCATAAACTGTCCAAAAGCTGCCGCACACGCCGCCACCGGAGATGAGAACCATTAACCCCACTAGATGCACCTTTTCGAGGCGAATAGAAACCCCAAATCAATTTTTTATTTTGCCGCCATCTCTATGGCCAATTTGGCCGAAAACCCCTAGGCGAGCCCTGGCGCTGTTGCGACCTTTTCGCCTAAATTACTCTATCGTAGGTAGTCAACACCAATGTTTGAACATACTAATGCATTCCTCTTATCAAGCCCATCAAAACCTACCCAACGGTTCCCAATTTCAATCGTCGAAAACTCGAGTCCCATTACCATCATCGTCTTTCTGTTGTCAGCCTCACTTTTTGGCCATTTTACCTGTTATTTCTACATGTTTCTGGTATGGTTGGATTCCTTGATTTGGGAGGAGTCTTTCTATGATGTTGTTTTCAAGTTTTACGGTCGTTTTCTAGTGATTTGCCGCCAGGGTTGGTATGGGGTTGATTTTGAGAATTAAACAAGCTTTTGTCCTCCATTTTATATGTATAAAAGTATTTTCCTGCTTATTTAATTTGGCCTCAAAACTTTTTGGCCGCCTTCAATTACACCCCTGAAAATTTAAACCACCTTCAGTTTGGCCCCTAGTATTTAATTTATTCCTTTAACTTTTAATTCTTGCACATTGACCCCTAATATCTTTGTTTCTGAGCAATTGGGTCCAAATTTAATTATTCTAAAATCCTCAGACTTTTAATTCACCCCCACTGACCCCCTAAATTTTATAATTTTAAACGATCAAGTCCTCCTCTTATTTACAATTCAAACCCTCGATTATAAATATTTAGTTCTAGATTGTAACTAATTCAAACCCAAAATTAATCTAGCCAAACTTATCAATTTCACATTTTCTTATATTTCAGGATTTTAAAATTTAGGGTGTTACAACTCTCCTCCCCTTAAGGAAATCTGGTCCCCAGATTCCTTTCTGACATATGAAAGGTCTTGCAGTGTCATCACTTACCATCTTACTATTTCCAAGGATAATTTTGTTGCAGTTTCTTATCTCTTTTAATCCAATGGGCTCTACCTTTTCCTTTTTCCAACCTCAAGTGACTCTTACTTGTAACAATCACTTACTAGAGAAAGTGAAAATCTTTCTTATTAGAAATCATTACAATAGATTTCTTTGTTTACTTCCACTCACTTGAGCATTTCATATGTCATCATGTGTTTGGAGTTACCTTCCACATCCCATGTCTAGCAAGCTCATATGTTCCTATGTCTCACGTCTTTCTAAGGTATGTGAGATCATTTCAATACAACCCCATATTCATTTTGGACATAGGCCTATTTGACATTTTCTTAAGTTTCTCAAAGATGGGTGAAACTAGTACCAAGATTAATCTATTTCCTCAATTCTTAAATTCTCCACACATCTCTATCTATTCCTGGCACGTTCTTCAATCTTCTTCAACTTACTGTGGCTCGAACTGTGGTATGATCAAATTTGATTTTCTCTCAAGGAATCATGTGTTCCGTAATATCTCTAGAATTTCACATTTGTAACTTGGGTATATAATTTATTCCTCCCGTCCTTCTTATTCGGATGTTTATACTTGCATAACATCCTATAACCCATATTTTTCCAAGAAATTCCATTAGCCCACAAGAGAGATTTTTTTTTAGTAAGGCAACCCAAAACGATGAGTTACATATTCTTAAGAGAATAATTCTACTTTTAGGATTTAAATTTTCTTGGGGTAACTATAATCCTTTTCTTGTAATCTAAACTTTGGTGAGAGCATAAACGCATAGAATAATTCTATACATTCTATAAGAGGAATAATAACTAGCACAAGCCAGTTCTCTTCTTCATTTCATAGGATCTTTTTATACCTTTCTTCATGTATTAAGGTCACCAATCTTTCTTATTTAAGTGAATCAACATATCCATCTCCTAGCAAAATCCTGAATACACATGTTATTAACAAGTAGAACCCAAAGGACTTTATATTTCTAATATATCTCCTATCCACTTTCAATCATCTAAAAATCTTGGTTTTAGTAAGGTCACTTTGCTATTTCTGATTGACTATAACCTTGATCTTAATAAGATTACTCTGATGTTCCTTCATGGTGTTATATACCTTTAAATGTTCCTTTTTCCCAATTGATACTCAGATTATTGGCTTAACACATCATTGGTATTCCTGTAGGTCTCCATAATCTCAAGTGTAAATGCAGTATGACTTTTCCCTCAATCCCAAGTTCACTAGATGTCCGGAGTAGAATCGTCGAAAATTGATCCTATAAATCAAAACATCCTGTATATCATGTCCACAAACGTTGTATGATCTTGATCACCTAAATGACATTGTTTAGTCCCTACTACCTATATTATGAATGAGAAGCAATTCCCAATATACCTTTTGGTACCAACTTCTAACTAAGAATATTCTCAACAATTAGTTCATCCTTAAATAAACTTTGCGTCCTATACTGAGCCAAGTAGTTTGTGTGGGGTAAGGTGTTTCAGTTTGACATTCAAAGGACTAGTTTGATTTTTTTAGTTTGGTTAATTGGCATTAATTTGGTATAATCTAATGGGCTTTGCATTTCGGGCATATTCCTTAGTTGTTTCTGAGTAACTATAACCTTGATCTCAACAGGATTAACAACCATGGTGTTTATACACCCTTAATTATACATCTCCCTCAATTGATACTCAACCGGTTAAGCTGATATATAATTTGTATTCCTATAGGCATTGTCGACTTTGAGCGTGACTGCAATAGAGCTCTTTCCTCCCTTTTGAACATATTAGATATTCTTAACAAAATTGTTAGAAACTAATCCAATAAATCAGAACACCCTATACATCGTCTTGCAAGTGTTGCAAAAGTATTGGTCAACCCAAATGAAATTAATTTAATTCAAGGCACCCTTATCATAACATATGGCAATTCTCATTATTTCTATTCTTAGTGTATGTAGGCTTGTCCTTAAGGTGATTATAAATTTTCACCCTAGATTAGGTAGCTTATAAGAAGAGGCATCTAGATTCCATGCTCAAAGAGGCATATTCAGTTCTTATCGTTATCCCATAAGTCTTTACCAGTGATACTTGGTCTTTTCTTGATACTCTAAGGACTCTTTCTCATTTCAATCAATGTCCTTATGTTCTAATCGCTAATCCTCTCATAGATCTTAGTGACTGAAACCCGAGAAATTGCGCGATATGTTTCCTATAAGTCTTTTATAATACTTTTAAAGTTAACTAGCCTAATCTTGTTTATTAATAAACATCGTAGACATCATTTTGCTACAACTAAAATCTTATATTACATTATCTCGCTTTATAATCTATTCATGAGATTGTCATGAAGGAGTTGGCATCACTGTCTATCCTTTCCCGAGTGTCTCCACTCATAGCGGTTGCATTATGGTATTCGAACGGGTTAAGTCAATTAATTGGCCACCGTCCGCTGTAGTGTATCGATCTATATTTACGTCTTTTGGCGCATCAAGATTTTGGACTTTTGAAGCTAATCCTGGAGCAAGGAAATCTCCTTCGTTCAACCTGAGATATTCCTAATAGTACTAAAGTTGCATTGTCGTTACAGAGCGTAGGGTACTTGAATGTGTGATAGGCTTCCTAGAATTCAAATCTATGCACACAATTACGTTTGTACACGAGTTGCTGAAAATATATGTATGTATATATATATATTTAGTTCTTAAGGGGACTGGAATTTTCTTTATTACACGTATTAATTGTTAAATCAACATCAGAGTCAGTATTTTTATTTCTGAAACTATAGGATACCAATATAGGGTGTAAGACTTTTTGCTGTTCAGTTAATATATCCACTTTTGTTACACACAAGTGTTTCTTGTAACTGTATCAATGTGTATATATGAATCTTATTCTTAAAGGTATTAAGATTTTTATTTGATCCAACTAATCATTTTAGTTTTTGGTGAGAAAAGCTAACTTTATCTATCATATTATCAATAAGATTATTTATTCAATCATGTCTAATATATGGATGTGTAATAACAAGTTGCCCTTATGGTTATTCAAGTTCTATATTATTCCAATCTCCATAACTTAAGATTTCAATTTTTCCATTATCAAGAGTTTGGGTAGGGTTTCTCATTTCTAAATATGAATCTTTATCTTTTATTTTCCAGTTATAGGTCTTATATCCTTTTCAGTTTTGGTAATTAAATAAAACTGTACCGGTATAGTAGTCCTCATCCTCCATCACTATTCTTTTCGCCAAGATGCTAGCAACAATCCTTATATCTTATCATTTCCATTTGATTCCTTTCAAATTCTTCTTCGTTGATTCCTATATCCCTACTTGATATTTTCCTTTAAGACCCAAGTACTAGCTCTAGACGTCTTTTACATTCTTTGATAAATGTTATCCCCTTTTCCTCAAGTCATAGTGTTCTCTTCATAGCTTCATTCTTATAGGAAATTTCTCTCTCATTTTGTTTGATGTCACCTTGTGCTCCTGCTGATGAGCTTTCTCATGATTTTTGAGCTAATTTTTTTGAACATTTAATCCATAACAAGACACACATATCAATCATATTTTCTTAACAGATTTCCTTACGGGAAATATTCTTTATTTCCCTCTTAAATACCATGATGTGATTGTGCTAGTCACATTCATTGCTGAAGTATGGATTTCTTTGAAACAATAATACCCTATGGCCTCAACCATACTTATTTCCAAAACACAGATTATTCCAAATTGATTCTTGGCTTCTCAAGTTCCCGTATCACAGATACACCAACATCACAATGTGATACTAAGAATATTATTCCACTAGGCGTTACTAGAGTTATATGCTTGATATCACAAAAGTAATGGATTAGATACTGGTTGGTCATCCCAATATTAATCCTTTCTTCTTCGACATCAAGCACTATCCTAGAAATTCACGTCCTAGTTGGATTTTCATGTCAATCTTAGCCCCTTTAATCCCAAGGTTCCATATTCCAAGAAGGTTTGAGTTATTGGCATACCACTTCCCAAACAATCATATCATCTACGTCATAAGATACTTGTATGTCCAAAATATAGATCTGAAAGATCTTCTACTTATCCAATTCAGCTATATCTAAAACGACCATCAATTCACACATCGACTAGAGTGCTTTCAAACAATTTCACATCTAATGCAAGTCTTTGAGAATGTCATTCCTCATAAATATAAAAAATCACATGCTCGATACCTTAGGAGTTGTGGAATATACATTGGTCGGTCGCCCAACTATAACCCTTCACATCCTTCGGATCGATCATTATCCTAACAATTTATGTCCGAATCAAAATTCAGGATCATGCTTAATCTCCACTGATCAAACCTTTCATATTCTGAGGATCATATCTTAGCGTAGCTCAGGTTTTCAAACCTAAGCTCTAATACAACCTCTGTAACACCTCGATCGGGAAGCACCTTCCAATCGGGGCGTTATAGAGGAGTATAAACTCACTTGGCAAATGCTAAGGAATTCCTAATTGTATGGTTGCTTAGGTCCTAACCCCTTAGTCAACCAAGAACTTTCATAAGATAATTTGGGTTATCATTCTATCAATCCTCTGATTCTTAAATATAAATATAGTTAATATCTTTATCACACATAAGCTTATTCTGACACTCACATTCAATTATATCTTATCTCAAATGGCCTTAATCTTCTAACTACATGATACTTTAGTATTACAAGACTTTAATTACTCGAGCTCAATCATTCCAACATTATCGTCTTAATGTTTTAACTGTCTTAATAGCTTTATGTGCTCAGGCCAACTCAATCATCAAATGACACCTGACAAACTCTATTCTTCACCCTACTTATCCTACAATACGTGATGAGGGTCAAAGTTCCTAAATCAGTTGGATTTTATGAGTTTATAAGGTCCAAGTCTGATAATCCCTTTTTGTTATAACATTTATATAACTTAATCTTTAAATTAAGCTCAACTATATTTTGTTCACAACATACTATATTATCGAATCTAAGAGTATAACTTAAATCAATCTTCCCTAACTTAGAATTAGAATCAATTTTGTTCCATATTTACAAATCAATCATTGTCTCAATTGAAATATTTCAACAATCTTAATTTTATTTAACACTAAATTATAAGTGTAAAAATCAATCGAATTAACATTCGATATGAAATTTAACCAAATTGGATCGAATCAAGATCCAATTTCAAATTAGAAATAACCCAAATGAGTCCAGGGTTCAATTATGCATAAACTGTCCAAAAGCTATCGCAGGTGCCGCCGCACGCTGCCACCGGAGATGAGAACTACTACCCCCACTAGATGTGCCTTGCTGAGGCAAATAGAACCCCCAAATCAATTTTCCATTTTACCACCACTCGGCGGCCAATTTGGCCAAAAATCCGTTGGTGAGCCCTAGCACCGCCGCGACCTTTCCCCCTCAATTACTCCGCCGTCGGCCGTCAAAACCAAGACTTAAACATACCAACATGTTCCTCTCATTGAGCCCACCAAAACCCACCTAATGGTTCCAGTCGCCGAAAACCCAAGTCCCGTTACCATTGTCGTCTCTCTATCATCGGCCTCATTTTTTGGCCATTTTACCAGTTGTTTCTACTTGTTTCGGTATGGTTGAATTCCTTAAGCTGAGGGGTTTCTTTCTATGGTGTTGTTTTCAAGTTTTATGACTATTTTCCAGCGATTCACCATCGAGGTTGGTGTGGGGTTGATTTTGAGAATTAAAAAAACTTTTGTCCTCCGTTATATATATATATATATGTAAGTATTTTCAAGCTTATTCAATTCGGCCCCAAAACTCTCTGACCGCCTTCAATTACACCCTTGAAAATTTAAACCGCCTTTGGTTTGGCCCCTAACCTTCAATTGAGTCCTTTAACTTTTAATTCTTGCTCATTGACCCCTAATATCTTTGTTTCTGGGCAATTGGGTCCAAATTTAATTATTCTGAAGTTCTCCGACTTTTAATTCACTCCCATTGACCCCGTAAAGTTAATAATTTTAAATGATCAATTCCTCCTCTTATTTATAATTCAAACCCTCGGTTATAAATATTTAATTCTAGATTGTAACTAATTCAAACCCAAAATTAATCTAGCCAAACTTATCGATTTCACCGTTTCTTATTGATATAGGGTGGCCCAAAAGGCCCAATGTTTCGGACAATGGCCCAGGGCCCATGACCCACGTCGACCATATTCGACCAGATAGTGGCCCGAAGGGCCCAACGTCCAGACAACGGGCCAGGGCCCATGACCCACGTCGACCATGTTCGACTAGATAGCGGCCCGAAGGGCCCAACGTCCAGACAACGGCCCAGGGCCCATGGGACATGTCGACAATATTCGACCAGCCCCCTCACGCCCAGGCGGGCACCAAATCCGAGGGCCACTCGACTAGCCTAACGTTTGCCTTGATTGCAGGATTCTCAAATATCATCAACGGAAGATATCCACATTTGGGATTAACCCCTATAGAGATCGGAATCGAAGCACTTGTATTACGATTGGAACCCTCATCATTTGGCGCCGTCTGTGGGATATAGGAATCCTCTATCGAGAATGGTGAACACTAGGCGAGCCCCTTCTGGGAGGGAAGAGAGCAGAAGATCCAGCCCCCCCCACTCCGCCAGAATGAAGAAAGGACTGCCCCAGGCCCCAGTATACAGCCTGAGCCCGTAGTCACCCTCACTATGCCCCAGTTGATGCAGCTCATCAGTGAGCAGATCTCCGCACAGATATTAGCCCAGCTTTCAGCCGCCTTGAACAGATAAGCCGCGCCGCCGGAACCGGCAGCCAGCGCCACCCCCTCTCCAGCGGAGCGTGAGCAAGCACCACTTATAGAATACTCACGGCGTCCGGGGTCCCCTGGGCATCCAGCTAGGCGAGAACCAAGTCAGAGTCGTTTTCACCCGGAGGCGCCCCGCCCCCCGCCGAGGGAGGAGGTAGCGGACTCCGTGGACCACGACGTTCGGCCCCTTCGAGCCCCGCAGCGCGATGGGACCGAACGTTCCAGAGGTAGAAAAAAGCAGGATCAGCAGGAGTGGGAGGAGGTATCCCACCAGGTGCAGCAACTAAATAAACGCCTGGAGGAGCTGTCGAGGGGGAACGTAGACAGGCCCCCTCAGCCGGAGGTGCCCTCGTGGTTTAGAAGGGAACGGGACTCACCCTTTACGCAAGAAATCATTAATGAACGTATCGCGGTGGATGCCAAGATCCCCACTGGTCTCCCGCGGTACGACGGGTCCACAGACCCGAGTGAACATTTGCTGCAGTTTGAGCACATGATGCAGCTGCATGGACACAACGATTATATTCATGCGAAAATGCTGGTAACCACACTTCAGGGTGTGGCCTTGGATTGGTTCATGAAGTTAGAGTCGGCATCCATCTATTCATATGACCAGCTTTGTGACAAATTCCTGCACCAGTTTGCCAGCAGAACGAAGGCGAAGCTGCCACACACCCACTTGCATACGGTGAAGCAAGCCGAGGGGGAGTCTTTGAGAGATTTTTTCACCAGATTCAACACAGAAGTGTTGAAAATTGACAGTCCGAGGATTGAGTTCTTGATTGATGTGCTGTTTTTGGGATTGAGGCACAAAGAGTGCGCTAACGCTTTGGTGCGCGCTCAGCCCCGCACGATGGAAGAACTCCTTGACCTCGCGGAAAGATATATGACCCAAGAAGAGATGAACAAGATGAAATATGGCAGCATCGAAGCTGACAAGAGGAAGGGCAAAGAGAAGGACGACAAGCAGAACAGGGAGGGACGTCGGTCCCCGATTAAACGCTTTCACGAATATACACCGCTCTCCATGGCGAGGAAAGAAGTGCTCTTTGCCATTCAACATGACAACCTGCTGAAAAAGCCCCGCAAAATTACAGAGACCGAGGCCATGAGAAAGTCGGGGAAATTCTGTCACTTCCACAGACAGAAGGGGCATGACACCGAAGACTGCTTCAACTTGAAGGACGAAATTGAGAGGTTGATCAAGCAGGGGCACCTAAAGAAATTTGTCGATGATAGGAATCGACGAGAGGAGGGCGCCGCCGACCGGACTCCCCGTAGAGAAAGGTCGGCCAGCCCACGAAGAGATGACAAAGGGAAGAAGCCCGCCCACGAAGCCCACCCGCCCATCAGAGGGGTCATCGACATGATCGCTGGGGGACCCACGGGAGAAGACTCCCGAAATGCAAGGAAGCAAACTCAACGACAGCTTGACTTGACCAAATTGTCTAAGGTCAAGACGGTTTTTCAACTTTCAAACAGAACAGAGCCAATATCCTTTTCAGACGCGGACCTCAGCCACCTCGAAAACCAAGGAATGGACCGGAAGATCGACTGCCCTCTGGTGGTCGCCCTCGAGATCGCCAACTTTGAAGTTAGAAAGGTCCTAGTCGACAACGGTAGGTCAGCCAATATCATATTCTCGTCGACACTAAAGAGGATGGCCTTGGGCAAGCTTAACTTTGATCTAGTCAGAATGCCCCTAGTTGGATTTGGGGGATCGGAGATAATGCCGTTAGGATCTATCTCCCTCTCCACAACTTTTGGGCAGGGCCATCGCAGCCGAACCTTGATGATTAGCTACTTAGTGGTCGACGCCCCGTTCGCTTATAATGTTATTTTGGGAAGACCGGCTTTAAACGACTTCAGAGCCATCGCGTCCACATATCACATGAAGATAAAGTTCCCGACCCCTGGGGGAGTTGGTCAGATTTTGTGCAATATTAAGGACGTTTGGCGCTGTTACACAATCTCCGTGGACCCTGGTGAGCAGAGAATGAGGCCTCAGTTGAGGCTCTCGGGGGACGCCCCTGTAGCGAAACCCGAGGAGGCAACTTCATCGAAGAAAAGGAAGATTGAAGATACCAGGGTCGAGCCGACGGGAGACTTTAAGATAATTGAGCTAGAGCCCGGGAATCCTGACAAGACAACCAAGATCGGCGCTGATTTGGGAGATCGACTAGAGTGCCTCATGGTCGACTTCCTCCGGAGGAACATTGATGTCTTCGCTTGGAAAGCAGCCGACCTGTAGGGCATCGACCCGGACATCATTGTCCACAGACTCAATGTGGACCCTACGCATAAGTCGGTCCGCCAGAAGAAGAGAGTTTTTAACGCCGAGCAGACACATGTTATCCAAGAAGAGGTAAGCAAGCTCCTGGAAGCTGGTTATATTGTTGAAATTCAGTACCCTTCTTGGCTATGTAATGTTGTCTTAGTCCCCAAGAGTGAGGGAAAATGGAGGATGTGTAATGATTTCACAGACTTGAATAAAGCTTGCCCTAAAGATCCTTACCCCTTGCCTCGCATTGATTTATTTGTCGACTCCACAGCTGGATGTGAATTACTTAGCATGATGGACGCGTTTCAAGGATACTATCAAATATTTATGGCACCTGAAGATAGGGAAAAAACCTCCTTTGTTGTTCCCAATGGGGTATATTGCTTTTTCGTCATGCCGTTCGGACTTAAAAATGCCGGAGCAACCTATCAAAGGCTTGTTAACTTCATGTTTAAGAATGAGATTGGGAACTCAATGGAGGTTTATGTGGACGACATGATTGTAAAAACAGACAGAGCAGAAAATCACCTGGCTGACCTGAATCACACATTCTCTATCCTAAGAGCCTTTGGCATGAAACTAAACCTTGGAAAATGCACCTTTGGAGTGCGGGGCGGTAAATTCCTCGGTTTCATGGTCAGTCAAAGAGGCATCGAGGCTAACCCTCAGAAAATTCAAGCAGTTCTCGACATAGCCCCGCCGTGCACAATGCAGGAAGTTCAACGCCTCAATGGCATAGTAATTGCTTTGGGTAGGTTTGTAGCCAGGCTGGCGGACAAGAGCTTACCTTTCTTCAAAATCCTAAGAAACGAAAAGAAGTTGGGGTTCAGATGGGATGAACAGTGCGATAAAGCCCTCCTCGACCTCAAGCAATATCTCTCTTCACCACCTCTGCTCGCCAAACCGGAGCTCGGGAAAGTCTTACAAATATATCTGGCTGTCTCTTCAGCCTCCGTTAGTTCGGTGTTGACCGCAATAAGACATGGAAACCCTTGCCCCGTTTACTATTGCAGCAAAGCTCTCCAGGGGCCAGAATATAACTATTTGGAGATTGGAAAATTCGCTCTAGCCCTCGTCTCATCGGCAAGGAAGCTGCGACCTTACTTCCAATCACACACAATCCTGGTGTTAACGAATCAGCCACTGAAACAGGTATTGTCAAAGCCGGACACTTCAGGTCGACTCACTAAATGGGCAATCGAGCTCGGAGAATTCGACATCCAATTTCAACCGCGAGCGGCCATCAAGGTACAGGTCCTCGCAGATTTCATCCTCGAAAGGATCGACCTACCATGTCCGGACATCGACAGCACATACTCGTGGACTCTGCATGTCGATGGGTCTGCGACATCGTCGGGGGGAGGGATAGGAGTTTCTCTTCGATCCCCATTAGCAGAGGGTTATGACTTCGTGATGAAGCTCAATTTCCCGATTACGAACAACGAAGCTGAGTACGAAGCCCTCATTGCAGGAATGCGCATGGCTGCCGACCGGGGGGTCAGTAGGCTAGCGGCTTTCACGGACTCTCAGCTCGTGGCGGAGCAATTCGAAGGGAACTTCGAAGCAAAAGAGCACAAGATGGCGCAGTACTTGGCCAAGGTACAACACTTGAAACAGATGTTCAGCCACTTCTCACTAAGCCAGATCCCTCGGTCAGAGAACGAGCGAGCAGACGCACTCTCTAAGCTAGCTAGTTCGGCGAAAGGCACGCGAGAAAGAACTATAACATTTCTTATGGCCGATAAACCCTGCGTACAATCCTCCGACCGGATCCAGGTCAGATGCCTCGACGAGTCAACCCCATCCTGGCAGCATCCAATCAAACTCTATCTGAGTAGAGGCTCCTCACCAGATGACATTAAGCAGGCTCGAAAGTTGAAAGGCTTGGCGCCTAAATACGCATTAGACGAGCATGGGCAGCTGTACAGGAAGTCGATCGCCGGCCCGCCACTCAGGTGCTTAGATCCCGGCCAGGCGAACGAAGTATTGCAGAAGATACATGCAGGTATCTGTGGCAACCACTCGGGTGGAAGGTCTCTGGCTCACAAGATTACCCGCTACGGATATTTCTGGCCCACTCTGCTCAACGATTCTGTGGATTTCGCTAAGAAATGCCCATCCTGTCAGGTACATGCGAACATTCAGCATCAACCAGCCGCACCAATGACCAATGTTAGTATCACATGGCCGTTCGACCAGTAGGGCATCGATATATTAGGGTCGCTCCCCAAAACCTCTGGCCAATGGAAGTTTATCATAGTGGCTGTCGAATATTTTACAAAATGGGTGGAAGCAGAAGCAGTCCCTAAGATCACCGACGCGGCTATCAAGAGTTTTCTATGGAAGAACATCGTGTGTCGGTTCGGGCTACCTAAGATCCTTATCTCCGATAACGGCACTCAATTCCAGAGCAGAAACATCAAAACATGGTGCGAAACTTTAGGCATCACGCAGCACTTCACTTCAGTAGGCAATCCACAAGCCAACGGCCAGACCGAGGTTACTAACAGAACAATCCTGGACCACCTTAAGAGCCGGATAGCAGGGACAGGGGCCAGTTGGGCAGACGATCTCCCAGGCGTTCTCTAGGCCTATCGAACGACCCCTCGAACGGCCACAGGCCACAGCCCCTACAGTCTAGTTTATGGCTCTGAGGCAGTGATACCATCTGAATTGATTCAGCACACAGCTAGAGTAATTCATTACAATCCAATAGCAGATACATCGGAGAGGACACTCGATTTAATTACCGTAGACGAAAAACGCCAAATAGCCTACAACAAGATGCAGAGGTACCGCTCAAAAATGGCGGACCGCTACAATAAAACAGTCCGTCTGAGAAATTTTAAAGTGGGCGATCTAGTCCTAAAGAAAGTGGAGGTTTCAAAACCAGTCGGGAAGCTGGACCCCAAGTGGGAGGGACCTTATGCAATCACCAAAGTATGCAAGAACAACGCATACCGATTAGCGGACACTACAGGTCGCGACCTTCCTCGTCCATGGAATGCGGTAAATTTAAAAAAATTCTTTGTGTAAACTGTTTAATTGACATCTGTTGAACCGCTTATAAGAAGCAGGGCACATCGCGATTGAAAACTTGAAAAGATCTGGCAACTAAGTCGAGACCACCTTAGTTGACCCCGTAGTCGATGAAAGGATTTAACATCTAAGCCGAGGCCACAGGCCGAGACCACCTTAAGCGACCCCGCAGTCATCGAAGAATTTAACATTTAAGTCGAGGCCACAGACCGAGACCACCTTAAGCGACCCCGTAGTCGCTGAAGGATTTAACATCTAAGTCAAGGCCATTGGCCGAGACCACCTTAGTCGACCCCGAAGTCGACGAAAGGATTTAACATCTAAGTCGAGGCCACCGGCCGAGACCACCTTAAGCGACCCCGCAGTCGCCAAAAGTTTTCAAAACAACAGAGTCGACACCTTCGATGCATATTTATGGGCTCGGCCATGCAGCCAAATTTAGGAGACCAATGCTTCGCATGGTGAAAACACCCTTAAAGCTGGAAGTCGAGCCCCGCTCGCAAATGCACGTTAGCTACAAAAAAGTTAGCGAAACCATTTTATATTACCAGTGTAAGAAGTGTTCTACGGCAAGCACTATTTGCATCTTATCGACTTACACAAGTTGGAAATACAAAACTTTAAACTAACGAAGACAAAGCAGTACACAAACGACAATATAGAGCAAACCACCAGTAGAGAATGGGCAAAGAAATATCATTTCATAAAGCCTCAGTAAGATATATATACAGAATGAAAAGTCAAAAATACAATGGAAAGGCCTAGCTAGAATTGCCAGACCCTTCAGCAGCAAGCGCTGGAGCCAAAACAGACGGAGGTTCAGGTGGTGCCTCTGCAATGGGAACGGCTGCGGTAACCGTGTAGGAGGGACTGCAGCAGAGGGCATAAACAGCCGTGGAGCAGCGGGGAAGAATGCTGCGGCATCCGCCCTGTCCTCAGAAATTTCATAGGCAAGGTCGCCAGCAAACTCGAACTCTCGGCCCACAGCATTCAGCCTCTTCTCGAGTTCTGCCTTCTGCCGCTCTTTGGGGCTCATATCGACAACATCGGCAGATTCGACCTCAGCAGTATCTGCCTCGTTGACATCTTTCTCGACCAGCGGGCGCAGTTGCTCATCGAAGCCAAGGCCCATCTTCGAGCGATCCTCATCGCTGATGCCGTAACCCAGATGTTGTAATTGGGCGATGGCCCTCTTGAACGCACCCCGTGCGTCATCCAAAGCAAGCACAACGCTCGCGTCTTGGAAGGCCGGGCTCACCATAAATTGTTGGACGGCCTCCTTCCGCACCTCGGGCACCACCCGAGCAAACTCCTCCCTTGCTTCGACCAGTCGCTCACTTCGGCCGGCCGCACGACCAAACTCGTAGGCGACTTGAATATCCAGCTCCAGTTTTTTCAACTTCGCCTCCATTAGAGTCTGCTCCATTACCGCCAGCATCACCTGATGGTCTTTCGCCTCCATATCTTTGGCATACTGGGCGTTTGCTCTCTCGAGCTCCTCGACCCGCATCTGGGAGGACTCAAGCTGAACCTTCAAGGTCTCAGCATCCTCACCCCCCTCCAATCGCTCCCGATCGGCCAGCGCCACTTCGGAACGGCAAAACATGTGATAGCCTAGCTGCTCGACCTGAAACACGAGACTATGTCAGAAGGCAACTAAACAAAGGAAAATAAAAGTTAAACAAGTAGACATCCAGGTTCCCAGATCTTACCATATTTGCATGATAGGCGAACTTACACAGCAACCCAGGCTAGGTTAAACCCAGGAATTTATTCTGGTCAGCCATGAACTGCGCAGCCATCAGCACTTTTAAGGGATCCAACCCAGCCGGCCCGGAGGATACCATGCTAGACGAGTCGCCCACAACTACACCTGGATCCGACCCAAAACGAGGAGATAGGAATTTGCGCAAATTAAAGAGTGCCTCGGGGCTTCGGTCCATGAAGAGCTCTTTTCCCTGTCGGCACGTTCAGCCCCGTGCCCTTCGACTTCCCTTTCCCCACAGCTGCCTTCTTTGGGGGGGGAGCGGCCGGCTCGCCCATGGGTCTCTTTCCTCGACCCGCGGTTCTCTCGACCTCTTCTTGTCGAGCGGGCGAAGGTGTTCTGGAGGGCGCGGGGGCAGAAATTAATCATCGTGGCTCGTCGGCCCCCGATGACTCTTCCCGATCGCATTGTCGGCGCTGCTTATTCTTTTCAACTCGAGCCATCGCGCTAGCCCTGGACCTGTTCATGATTTCGCCGCGGTCTGCACATGATAAGCAACAGAAAATATCAAATGCAGGAATGTTCATAAGCAAACGACAGGGTACGGCGCATGCAGTTAGTCTATCTATCTCATGATCAGCGGGAAAATTTAATGGGGCTGGCGACAACCCAGCCAACACCAATTGCCTCTCATCGAGGAATACAGTGGCTTCGATGGGACCAAACTCGACCAGGTCCCTCACGAATGTGCTCGACCAGGTTGGAGCGTGATTCCCTGGTACCTCGACCGGACCCTTCGCCCACTCTCGGGGAATATCGAACCCGCCCTTTACCCGCACAAAAAAGTAGCGTTTCTTCCACGCCTGACCATAGGACGAGGAAGGCACCACAAGAAACCTCCGATGAGGCCGAGCGCTCAGATAATAAAAGCCCGTTTCCTCAGTGCTGCCGGATTTACGCGACACGCAAAGATAAAACAAGTTTGAAAAATTTTCAAAGGTTGGGGGTTGACTGTACAGGAACATTAGAACTATAAAGCTACACAACGTCGAGAAACAGTTGGGCAGCAGTTGCGTGATGCACACTCCAAGACCCCTAAGCAGACCTACCATACCCTCACTCAAGGGAAACCTAAGACCACACCTAAGTGCATCCTCGAAAACAGTTATGCAACCGGCAGGCGCGCGGTGCATTCGACCAGCAGGCCCAGGGGCTAACAGCTGGAATTCGCGAGGAATGTGATAAAGCTCTTGAACGCGGGCCAGTTCTAACGGGGTGACGGTAGAGATTATCTCGCTATAGTGGTTTGGGGTAAATAATCGCCCGCGAGAAGAAGGTACCCGGCTGGGCCCAGCTTCTCCCCCCCGCGCGACGCTCGAGCCGCCGGAGCTGGAAAGGCTTGAGTCAGAAAACTCCCCGCGGCCCTCAGACACAGTCGCCTCACTATCCCCACCAGAAGTACCACCAGAACTGAATAGCCCAAACATTTTCTTCTAAGAAAGGTGGAAAGAAATAGAGGGGGAAGAGTACTTACTAGATTTGGAAAGCTAAAACCCAGAATATCTCTGAAGAAAGCGCAAAGGTTAGTGATTCTTCCAGCAAGGAATATCTGAAGCGGTAAAGGCGAAAGCAGCCTGAATACCAGTTAGTATTTATAAAAGAAAAGGCGCGGTTATCCAAGCGTCCGCATTAATGGGGGAAACTATAACGCCGCCCCACGCGCGCCACGATGTAACCGCTCAGTAGACGCCCAAAACCCTAGTCGATTTCTAAAAATCCCCAGTCGAGACACGTTAATATTTGCTACTTCCCAATGCCGCTCTTCGATTCCCTCGATCTGCGTTGCGAAGTGGGGAGACTCATGATATAGGGTGGCCCAAAAGGCCCAACGTTTCGGACAATGGCCCAGGGCCCAGACCCACGTCGACCATATTCGACCAGATAGTGGCCCGAAGGGCCCAACGTCCAGACAACGGGCCAGGGCCCATGACCCACGTCGACCATGTTCGACTAGATAGTGGCCCAAAGGGCCCAACATCCAGACAACGGCCCAGGGCCCATGGGACATGTCGACAATATTCGACCAGCCCCCTCACACCCAGGCGGGCGCCTCAGAGCCCTCGGACAATATCGACCATATTCGACCCCAGTTAGGCTGACAGGAGGTCGAGCTCTGCACAGCGCCCTGCCACCGCATTAAATGCGTGGACTGGCACCACGCCACCGCATTAATGGCGCATGCCATCCCCTCACTGTCAGACACGGCAGGCGCCACCCCATATACCGTCCCGTCCTGTAGGTTGAAAGGACATCTAGCTGGCAAAATTCAAATGAGAGAATAGACTAATTGCCCCTTGGAGGAGGCTGAAGACCCCAAGGGTAAGCCAAGGGCTTATCAGTCATTTTCCTACAAGGGGAAGAATACAAAAACTCCTCTGTCTTGCCTCACAAGGTATGCGAAAAACACACTAAACCTATCTTACTTCATTGTGAGACACCGGAAATACTGACTTGAGCGTCGGAGGGCCAAAGCCGAGGGCCACTCGGCTAGCCTAACGTTTGCCTTGATTGCAGGATTCTCAAATATCATCAACGGAAGATATCCACCTTTGGGATTAACCCCTATAAAGATCGGAATCGAAGCACTTGTATTACGATTCGAACCCTCATCACTTATATTTCAGGGTTTTAAAATTCGGGATTTTACAAGAGTGATCCATAATACTTCCAACTTTAAATTAATAATGAGTAATTCACCTTAATTTCAGATATTTGATTGTTTTTTAAATTCAAAATTTAACCTGTATGATAATAGATAGAAATGATGGAATAAAAGGAATTAAGCACAATTGCAAATTATTCTTGGGGAGATTTAAAACTTTAAATTTTAAAACAATTATAATTATCTGTATTTAATAAACGTTACATGAAATATGAATCAAATTTTATGAATCTTTATGATCATATGACACTGGAATATCCTGCAATATAATCCCACCTCCAATCTTTCCCTTTACTTTTAAATTTAAATTTTACTAAAAAAATTTAATTGATGATTACCTCAATAAAATTAAATGATATTTCGATTTGAGGCATATCTATGCATAAAATCAGGATTCGATATGATCTGGAGCCTCATTTACCAGTCAAGATTGTTGACTTCCAAAAACGGCCATCAATAAATGCACAATAAAATGTTTTTCACAATACTTTTCACAATAAGTCTGATGCCCTTCCTTTCCTTCATTTTGTTTTCAGTTTCTTTTCTGGGTGTGTCAATAGGAAATCCACATCTGCAACTATCAATCTGGATTTTCAATCGCATTGTTAGATGTCATATTCACGTGTATTTGAT
The DNA here is from genome assembly GCA_018894105.1 of Jacaranda mimosifolia. Taxonomy (NCBI): domain Eukaryota; kingdom Viridiplantae; phylum Streptophyta; class Magnoliopsida; order Lamiales; family Bignoniaceae; genus Jacaranda; species Jacaranda mimosifolia. The sequence continues at coordinate 6,308,146 of CM032123.1, forward strand.
GTGTGCTTTTTTAATTCAATTTCAAAACTTTAACCAATGAATGTTTAAGAATATTTAGATGTATAATGTCTTCCCCTAACTATTGTTGGTTTTCACTCTCTTTTTCTAATGCTGCCCTTCCTCCATTCTTTGCACATACTTTCCTCTCTCACTTTCTTCCACTATTTTAATGCAAGATTGTTTATTTCAACTAGTGTTGTATTTTTATTCTTTTTCACAAATACATATTAAGTGTATGAAAAGTGTCAAAAAAAAAAAAATGTATGGAATCAACAATCAAATACTTTTTTTTAAAAATATTCAATACATCTTATTTGTATTTATGAAATAAAATAAAAAATCAAATATCAATTAATACACTATTTCTCCTCTCTCTATAGCTCATCATCATCATCATCATCATCAGCAGCAGCAGCACCAGCAGCACCACCACCACCACCACCACCAACAACAACAATAATAATAATAATAATAAAGAAATTGAAAAAAAAAACATAATAGGAAAAAAAGAAGGAAAATGAGAGGAAAATAAAAGAAATATACAAATGCAATGGTTATTTTTAAGAGGGTCAAAAAAGCTAAATAATTAACAGCTAATTTTTTGCCTCAATTTTTTTTTTTCCATTCAACACTTTTATTGTCGAACAGTCCATGACTATTACGTTTTTTTCTTTATCAAGAGTCTTTTTGTAAGCAGAAATATACAAGGATAAATTAATTAAAGCCAAAATGAATAATTCAATTAAATATTTTGCTAGCATCATAACTTTCTCTCTGAAATCATAACAGTGCAGGAAATTTTGTAATTTTAAATGTTATAAATTAAAGTGTTTTTTTCCTTTAACTAAAAGAAGGAGAAAAGGTTTGATAATTTAGCTATTTCCAAAAGGGAGATAAATGTAATTTTCGTATTCTTTTTCAAAAAACTATCATTCTTATAAAAAAACTGTCTACTTAAAGTAGTAATTTTTGGGCGTAAATATATGATTTGAGAGAGATTGATAAATTGGAGGAAAGAATTTGATATAACAATGCACTATTACAATATTTCTCCAAAGTTAATGCAATAAAACTTTGGAACTATATTTTTGCTCTAGCTTTCTATATTAATATTTTCCTCTCAATACTAATACATACATCTCTCTCTTCAATTGTTGATACAAGTCCATACTGCACACATATATATAGACACCATAACTTTCTACACAATTCTATATGTTTCTCTTGGTAGAAGAAGTAAAGTTGAACTTTGCTACTTGAACCTTATCTCTTGAAGACAGAAACAAACTTGGCCACTTCATCCTTCACCTCATTTGACTTTTCTTGAAGCTTCTTGAATCTTCAGTTTCCCTTTTTTTTTTTTTTTTTTGAATTACAAATTACATTTTTAACACCCCCGCTTAATTTGTAATTTGTACTTCTTTCCGAAACTTCTTCTTCTGCAGCTTCACTATACCTTTGTGGCTCACAAGCAAAATATGTAACATCACAAATTCATAAATTTCTTGCAAGCTTCTTACCTTTCTAATCGGGCTTTCAGATTCTGGATACAATCCACCAGATGAATCTGATGAGCTAGAACTTGGACGGGAGGTTGAATTGGTGCTTCCGCTTGTGGTTGGCTTGTCATCTTGTTTTGTAGTGACAACTGGGCTAAGCAAATAAATGATCTTCATTTTCATCTTCTCATTTTCTTGATCCTATTGAACCTTTTTGCATAAGGTCATTTTTCTTTTCTACTTGGTCATTTCTTTGATTTCTCTGCTCTATAATATTAGCTCTTATCTGAAAGGCTTGTTCCAAGCTTTGGCTTGAAAATTTGTTCATCCAAAGATAATTTTGATAAATCTTTGGATTTTTCAATCGCGGCGACTATATGCTCGAACCTTGCTGGTAAACTTCGTAGCACCTTTTCTAGGATCTTTCGGTCCTCAATAGTATCGTCATATCTTCTGATTTGATTAACTATGGTAGAAACCCTAGAAAAGAATTCTTGCACATTTTCGATCTCTTTCATGGCTAGGTTATCAAAATCCCGCCATAAAATTTGCAACTTTATGGAGATAACCTTTTCATATCCTCCAAATTGATTTTTCAAAATTTTTCATGTATCTCTTGATGTTTTTACACCCATAATGCGCGGAAGGATAGATCTACTTACCCCTTGGTGCATAAAGGACAAGGCTCTTGCATCTTTGGTCTTGTTCTCCTCATGCTCTTTCTTTTTTGTTGCTGTTAATGTTGCTTCTTCCTCTGGTTTATATGTTTCATACCCCTCTTCAATGATATCCCAAAGTTCATGGGACATGAACAACGTCCTCATTAGATTGCTCCATAATTCATAATCTTGACCAACAAAGATTGGAACACCTTGTTGGGAATAGGTGAAGGCAAGTTCGTTGCTACTGCTTGAAGCCATTTTTGTGTATAGAAGGGGTTATCCGGTCAAGGGGTGGCTCGGATACCAAAAATATGTTGGGTGTAAATATATGATTTGAGAGAGATTGATAAATTAGAGGAAATAATTTGATATAACAATGCAATATTACAATATTTCTCCAAAGTTCATGCAATAAAACTTTGGAACTATATTTTTGCACTAGCTTTCTCTATCAATATTTTCCTCTCAATACTAATACATACATCTCTTTCTTCAATTGTTGATACAAGTACATACTACACACATATATATAGATAACATACTTTTCTACACAATTCTATATGTTTCTCCTGGTAGAAGAAGCAAAGTTGGACTTTGCTACTTGAATCTTATCTCTTAGAGGCAAAAACAAACTTGGCCACTTCATCCTTAACCTCCTTTGAATTTTCTTGAAGCTTCTTGAATCTTCATTTCCCTTTTTTTTTTTTTTTTTTGGTTTTTGAATTACAAATTACATTTTTAACAGTAATGAGAAATTATTAACTTTCAACGCTATTTTTAAGAGTAAAAAAATTTATTCTTCAAGTGTCATCTAAAATCCCGTGTCCTTAAAAATGAGTCATTTAAATTGGACGTGACCAAGTTCATTTTACTTAAATTGTTAATATGGGTTTGAACGGCTTAAGCAAATAGACCTTATATGGGAGTTTTTTATGAACCTTGATATCTATTCTGACAATATCCTTTTCTTGACAGTTGGGCAAAAAAGATGATCTTTTGTCAAAAAGATTGGTACCAAAAGAATTACAACCAAAAAACCTGCTTTGAAAAAAGACATTCTGTACAAGTATCATTCCAGAATATACCTCTATTTATAAAAGTTGTATTTTCTATATCACATTTTTAGTTTGTTAGCTTTTCCTCCAGCTGTATTAGTTTGTCAGGTTTTAGTTAGTTAGATTAGTTTTCTTTTATCAAAGCTTTTTTTTTCCGCCTTCCACTGTGTATATATTTGGTTGCACCATCATTGGAAAACACACTTTTTCTTCTCCCAAAATATCTCTATCCCACAGCTAGTTCATTCATGGCGATCTATAAAACTTTACATGGTATCGAAGCCACGATCTCGTGGCTTTAAGCTTCTTTTTGCCTTGTGTTTCTACTCCGATTGGTGGTCATATTTGAAGTCTTTATATCTCATTTTCTTCTACATCCATGGAAGAAATGACTGAAAATTCTATAACAAATGTTCGCCAATTTGGAACGGCAGGAACTGGAGGAATTAATCATGGAGATCCTCTATTCCTTCAGTCATCCAATCATCTTGGAATGGTGCTGGTTACTACACCATTGAATGGCAACAACTTCTTATCCTGGAGCAGATCCATGAAGATAGCCTTAGATGCAAAGGTGAAACTGGGGTTTATCAATGGGAAATGTCCTATGCGAGAAGAAACTTCAAAAGAATATGAATTGTGGGTGCGTGTGGATTGTATGGTAACATCATGGATCCTTAACTCCATATCGAAGGATATCGTCGAAGCCTTTTTATACACTACATCGTCCAAATAGCTGTAGGATGAAATTGCAGAGAGATTCGGTGAATACAGCCCCCTTGATGTATCAAATCCAATATGAAATCAGTTCCATGAGTCAAGGTGACACGCCTGTTGTTTAGTACTACACTAAACTAAAGAGACTTCGGGATGTATTGGTTGTATTGATGTAGTTGCTGAGTGTACTTGTGGTTCTGGAAAAATTATGGCTAATCTTAACTCTTTTAATCGATTGATGCAATTCCTGATGGTGTTAGAAATCAGATCTTGGTAATGGAACCATTACTGAGTGTGAATAAAGCATATTCTATGGTATTAAAAGTGGAGAAATAAAGAGAAGTTAATATCTCTTTTACTAATTTTGCTGAAAGTCCTGCGATGTTGGTGAAAGGAAACTTATTACAGAAGAAAGAAACCATGAACAAGCCATATAATAGGAAAGAGTCTGGCAAGAGATCAGACAGGCATTACACTCACCGTGGGAGAGATGGCCATACTAGCGATACATGCTTCAAGCTGATTGGATATCCGAAGTGGTACAAAGAGCTTAAGGACAAGAGAGCTCATTCTGGTGGAAAACTGATGGCCAACTATGTTGATACACCTTTAGAGATACAAACTGAAAGAGCTAGACATAGGAACAATGACTAGATAATAGCTTTAACATAGTTAGTTCAACAGGAAGTCAGTAAGATGATGAAAGGAAAGTCACATGTGGAAGAGAACGAAGTGAACTTTGCTCAATTGCATTAGTTTGCAAGTTTGAATATCTATGAAGCTTTTAGTATACAAAGTTTGTTGGGTTAAGATTCTTGGATAGTGGATACAGGCGCCTCAAGCTACATGTGTTCAAATCTAAACTTGCTATCTAAACTTGCTCCCCTTAATACCCCAACACATGTGTATCTTCTTGATGGAACCTCTAAGAAGGTTCAATATACTAGAACAACCCAAATATCAGCCAGAATAAAGCTCCAGAACACAGTTTACATTCCAGATTTTAAGTTCAACCTCCTATCTATTAGTAGACTTGCTAGTGATTCTAAACTGAAACTTACTTTCTACCTAAATCATTTTGTAGTGACCTACAGAGTGAAGAGACATTGGCTGCTGGAAGAGTCACTGGAGACTTTACATACTTGACAAGTTCCACCATTCTAATAATCAAGCCACAACCTACTGTAAACCCTTATTCTCTAGCACATCTGATGTTAAGAAATCTGATTGTTGTCTTGTTAATAATGCTTGTGATCCTAGCCTTATTCTATAGCATAATAGGTTGGGTCATGCTTCTGTCAGCGTTCTGAAACATATTCATGAAATAGCATATAAAGATGTTGATCATTGTACCCTTTGCAATGTTTGCCATTTATCTAAACAAACTAGAATTCCATTTCCTATGAGTTCCAATAACACTTCTAAACCTTTCAAGTTGCTTCATATGTATATATGGGGGCCATATAAAAGACCATCTCTTATTGGTGCTCATTACATTCTGACTATAGTGGATGATTTCACTAGAAGTCTGCGGACATTCCTTATACAAAATAAACATCTAACCCATTCTCATCTACCTCAATTCTTTCAAATGATCAAGACTCAATTTCAAGCTTATGTCATGAAGGTCAGAACTGGTAATAACATTAAATTTCTCAACAAAGAAGTGTCTTAACTCTTTAAACAACTAGCATTCTACATCAAAGAACCTGCTATTATACACCCCAACAGAACGGCCTAGTTAAAAGAAAACACAGACATCTTTTAGAAATTGCTAGAGTTCTCATGATTCAATTTGGTTTACCTTCAAAATTTTGGGGTGATTCTATTCTCATGGCTACACACATCATAAATAAACTCCCTACTCCTGTTCTTGATTGGAAATCACCATTTGAAAAACTCCACAATAGACCTCCAAACTATCAGTCTTTGAAAGTCTTTGGCTCCCTATGCTTTGCCACCAACACACTTCCTCATAAGGATAAATTTTCCCCAAGGGCCATCAAATATATTTTCCTAGGATATAACATAGGTCAAAAGGCATATAAGGTTTGTGACCTAGATAGCCATTCAGTTCATATATCCAGAGATGTTATCTTCTATGAAACTCATTTTTCTTATCTCTAGAAAGAATCTGACAAAACATCCCAACCTTCTTTCTCTATTCAAATAACCTTTGAGGAAGAGGATCTTGACTCTAAGATCATCACTTGAAATCCTTCTATCTCTTAAAATCCTACTACAGATATATCATCTCCTCTTCTCTCATATAAATTCTCAGCCACCAAATGCTTTGAGAATCAGTTCCAGAATTAAAAAAGAGCTAACTTGGCTTGATGACTATGTTACCAATGCTTCCCAATATAGTCTAAATAAGTCTAACTCAATGACTACTTTTGGTACAGGTGTGAATCTTAACTTTGCAACGTCCCATTTTCACCTACTTATCCTTATTACTATAATAACAAATTATCTCCTATGTATTTAAGTTTTTTGGCTAAGGTATCCATTGTCAAAGAGCCTGCATCCTACAAACAAGTGTGCACCGAGGCTAAATGGATAAAGGCCATGCAAGAAGAGATAACAGCTCCTGAGTCAAACAAGATATAGGAGATAGTTGATCTTCTTGAAGGCAAAAGGGCTATAGGGTCTAGATGGGTGTATAAGGTTAAATATAAGCCTAATGGAGCCGTTGAAAGATATAAGGCAAGATTGGTGGCGATGGGGTACAACCAAGTTGCTGGAATTGACTATGTTGATAGTTTCTCACTAATTGCAAAGTTGGTGACAATTAGACTGTTCTTGGCGCTAGCTACTGCAAATTCATGAAATATCCACCAGCTCGATATAAACAACGCTTTCCTTCATGGTTTTATCCAAGAGGAAGTTTACATAGCTCCACCTGATGGATATAGCAAAGCTAAACGTGGCCAAATCTGCAAATTAATGAGGTCTATCTATGGTTTGAAACAGGCATCGAGACAATGGAATATTCAACTCACTACTTAGTTGCAAAGGTATGGATTTCGGCAATTTTCTCATGATCACTGCCTCTTCATAAAGAAATCTGACAGTTCATTCGTAGCCCTCTTAGTCTATGTGGATGATGTTTTCATTACTAGAAATAATGAAGTTGATATTATAGCCACTAAACAGTTTTTACACTCCAAGTTTACTATCAAAGACATAGGCCATGCAAAATATTTCCTTGGGATTAAGATTGCTAGAACAGTGGATGGAACTTATATCGATCAAAGAAAATACATTCTTGATATATTGGAAAACATTGGCTTGTTGGGAGCTAAATCTGTTGCTATTCCCTTTCCTAAGAACCTCAAGTTGACGAACACAGAAACACCTTATGCTAATCCAGCTCAATGAGATTGGTTGGCAGACTATTGTATTTTAACTTCACTAGACCTGACATCACCTACAATGTTCAACAACTAAGCCAATTTTTAAATGCTCCCATTGAAGCTCACTAGAACGATGCCCTACATGTACTAAGATACCTCAAAGGGTGTCCATCAAAAGGTTTATTCTTTATAGCTAACAATGTTACTCAATTAACAGCCTATTGTGATGCTGATTGGGCTATTTGCACAGCTACCCGAAGATCCATTACTGGATATTGTATCTTCATATGGGACTCTTTAATATCCTGGAAAACAAAGAAGCAAACAATGGTGTCCTGTTCTTCCGCATAAGTTGAATATATAAGCATGGGTTCTACTGTTTGCGAACTTCGATGGATTTCCTACCTTCTCAAGGACTTTCATACCCGTATCTTCCTCCTTATTCCATTACTCTGTGACAACAAAGTGGCTATCCACATAGCTGAGAATCCAGTTTTCCACTAGAGGACTAAACATCTTGATATAGACTGCCACCTCATCCGAGATCAGTTCAAGAATGGTTTCATCTTACCTCAACATGTATCTTCCACCTTTCAGCTTGCTGACATCTTTACAATGGCTCTATCCGCTACATCCTTTCAAAAGTTTTGTCCAAGTTGGCCCTGTGCAACATCCAACAAGATCCAACTTGATGGGGGGGGGGAGGGCTGTACAAGTATCATTCCAGAATATACCTCTATTTATAAAAGTTGTATTTTCTATATCATGTTTTTAGTTTGTTAGCTTTTAGTTAGTTAGATTTGTTTTCTTTTATCATAGCTTGTTTTCCCGCCTTCCACTATGTGTGTGTATATATATATATATTTAGCGGAAACATCAATGGAGAACATACTTTTCTTCTCCAAAAAAATCTCTATCCCACAACTAGTTCGTTCATGGCGATCTCTAAAACTTTACACATTCTCCAATGGGACCGACATTTTTCATGATCTGTAGAATGTGAAAAGTTAGATAGCAACATCAAAAGTTTGAACAAAATTGGTTGTTTCTTTGATTTAAACTTCTTCTTGTTTGCTTCTTATTGGAAGTTCTTGTTGTTTGGCTCTTATTGGTATTAATTTTAATTTTTAGTGCACTCTATTTTTAATTAATAGAAATGTTTAATTAAATTATTTTACTTGTCATTATTATTTTTTAATTTTAAAAATTATTAAAAATATATTATCATGATATATTTAATTTATTTTTATTTTTTACTTATTTTACTTTTAGTTAAATTGAATTGAATTTAATTAAAATATTATATATATATATTACTATTTTAATATTAATAGATTATTTTAATAATATAAATTTATATTTAACATAAGTTTATATTTTATATTTTAACGATATAAATTTAATCAACTTATTTTAGATATGCTTATTATTTTTAATATTATTGAATATATCATTTCAATTATTTAAATTATATATTCCAAGATGATAGATTTGATTTATATTTTTAATTTTTCTTCTTGCTTATTAAATTTAATTGAATATAATTAAATTATCTTAAATACATTTACTATTTTAAATTCACCCTGGATTCTTCTTTGTTTGTATTACAATTAGGTCCCCAAACAAAACAATAATAACAAATGAACCCTTACGAAATTCAAAAATATTACAATACCATCTCTGAGGGTATTTTTGTCCACTAAAAAAAGTCAAACCAGGTCAAAAATGCCATCAGATAGTCTAAGGCCATTTTCGAAATTTCACCCAAAAATTTTAATGGCTGTTTGATAAAACCCTAACGGCAACTAACGATTGGGCTAAAATGTTAGACGGCGATTAAGTTCAAGGGGCGTATTTGTAATTTTCAAAACAGCAGGGATTTTTTGTAATTAAGCCAAATCTCAGGGGAGGTAAATGTAATTGACCCTATTTCATATATTTCTCATTTTATGCATATATATATATATAAATTTATCTATAAAATTTTAAAATAATTTCTATTTTTATCTTTTTTCTTTCTAATTATTCATACATGTATACTTATTTTTTCTATTTATACTTATTCACATATATATAATATACATATATATATAATTTATCATTATTACATATGTTCTCATTTTATACATATATATATATATATAAATTTATCTATAAAATTTTAAAAAAAATTTATTTTTATATTTTTTCTTTCTAATTATTCATACATGTATACTTATTTTTTCTATTTATACTTATTCACATATATATAAATTTATCAATAAAATTTAAATTACTTTTATTTTATTTATTTTTTTGTATTAATTCATTCCAAATTAAATAATATTTAATATTTATAAATATATATATAATATAATTTTTCATTCATACTTATACACATATATATAAATATATAAACTACAAGAAAATAGGTTAATCGTAGCATATATTTTGCGATGGTTTGTCTCAACTGCCGCAAAATATTAATTTGACGGTGGTTAAGCAACAATTTATCCAAACCGCTGCTGAATTAGCCATTTAGCAGCGATTTTGAAAAACTACAGTGGAATTCATAATAAATGGAAGTGGTTAGTGTAACTGCCACTGAATGAATAGCTTTGTGGCAGTTTTTCTAAACAGCTGCAATTAATAATATTGTTTCTTTTGTTTATTAGATTGCCTTTTGTTTTTACTTTAAAGGGTTTTGTCCATAATTTTTTAATATATATATATATACATATATATATGTGATGCCAAATATTTTTGATAAATATTTTTTTTTATAAATTTCTAAAATAAATTGTTTTATATTATAAGCTCTTCTACAAAATGTATAGAGGTATTCACTTATTTTCAAAATTTGAACACACTCCTATAATAATTTAGACCACATTTTGGGAATTTCACCGAAAAATTTTAACAGCCATTTGATAAAACCCTAACGACAACTAACAGCTGGGCTAAAATGTTGGACAACGATTAAGTTTAGGGGGTATTTGTAATTTTTGAAACAACTGGATTTTTTTTGTAATTAAGCCAAACCTCAGGGGAGGTAGATGTAATTGACCCTATTTCATATATTTCTCATTTTATACATATATATAAATTTATCTTTATTTCATATATTCTCATTTTATACATATATATATAAATTTATCTTTAAAATTTTAAATAATTTTTATTTTTATCTTTTTTCTTTATAATTATTCATACATGTATACTTATTTTTTCTATTTATGCTTATTCACACATATAATATACATATATATAAATTTATCAATAAAATTTAAATTACTTTTATTTTTATCTATTTTTTTTCTATTTATTCATTCCAAATTAAATAATATTTAATATTTATAAAAATATATATAATATAATTTTTTATTCATACATATATACATATATAGCAGATATATATACATATATAAACTACAAGAGAATAGGTTAATCGCGGTATATATTTTGAGACGATTTGTCTCAACTGCCCCAAAATATTAATTCGACGGTTGTTAAGCGGCTATTTATCCAAACCGCCGTTGAATTAGCCATTCAGCGGCGGTTTCAAAAAATCGCCGTGGAATTCATAATAAATGGCGGCGGTTAGTGTAACCACCACTGAATGAATAGCTTGGTGGCGGTTTTTCTAAACCGCTGCAATTAATAATATTGTTTCTTTTGCTTATTAGATTGCCCTTTGTTTTTTACTTTAAAGGGTTTTGTCCACAATTTTTTAATATATATATATATATGTAATGCCAATTATTTCTGATAAATATTTTGTTTTTTATAAGTTTCTAAAATAAAGTGTTTTACATTATAAGCTCTTTTACAAAATGTAAAGAGGTATTCACTTATTTTTAAAATTTGAACATACTCTTGTAATAATTTAGACCGTATGAATTTTAAGTTTTTAATTTATTCATACATTGCAAGGCTTATTTTAAAAGATAAAATCTATTATTTTTATGAGCTTAAAAAATTCTTATAATATCTTTCTATTTAAAACTTAGCCAAACATCAACTTAGTCTAGATTTCTACTTGTTTGTTAATATTATATATTTTGATTAATGAAATGAATTATTATACTATTTTCTTTACCCAAAACTCACAATGCAAAAATATTACTCCTTTACCTAACAATTATATATACATATATGTAATAAAATTTCTTTGCTTCATGCAGCTATGTTAATTATCCCACACTTTCTGTTTATTTCTTTTAGTTCACGATTTGATACTCTTATTTTATTTATTCAAATGACAATTACTATTTTATTTTTAAAAATAATAATATTATTCCAAAATATTCTAATAAACTAATTATGTCATATCATTGATTGTCAAAACTTATTTTTAATAGTGTAAACAAATTCACACCTTTTACTTTTCTAACTAATATTTTTTATAATTTTATTTTATTTACATTAAGAACTAGGGGTGTAAATGAGACGAGATGATTCGCGAATAGATCGAACTCGTCAGTTAAACAAGCCAAGTCAAGCTTAATAAGTATAAGTATCTATGCACATATCTATATTAAATAATATCAGTTGTAGCCAAGTTGTTAAGTGCCTTGTTGCAGGTATTTGCAGGCGCAGGTTCGAGTCCTTCTAGCGGAAGTTTTGAGTTTCCAGTTCCAATAGCTTAACGCGCCAATGTCCAATGTGCATTGGTCCTTCCAGCCCAACAATCATTGGGCCAGTGTTCTCTAGCCCATCTACGGCAGCCCATTATGCCATTGCCCAGCACGTCTAGGCCCACCGTGCCTTAGCCTATTTAGGCAGCCCCAGCTGCGAAGCCTAGCCTTCAATCTAGTGCGAAGTCCATCAATCAAGCCCCAAGATTGGGCTTCGGCCAGTTGAAGTGGTCCATGGAGAAGCCGACTTAGTTAATGTTGGGCCCACCCGCTAACAGCCCAACGCCAGAGACATTGCTATCCTGAAGCCCAGTCCATGGGGATGTCTCCAGCCCATGTCCTAGGTCTAGCTACCAAACCCTGAAAAGAAAGAAATACTAAGTGAGCCAAGTATGGTTAATTGAGACAGCTTAAGGCCCGAAAAATTAATGTATTACATGTACTAAATATAACAAAACTTTTAATCTCTCTCATAACGAAACTCTTAGTTATCTATTCCATTAGTAACGAAATGCTTATTTTTGAATTAAAATATTATTCAACTATTTGTAACCAAATATTATGTTACATAAACAATTAGTAACTATACTTAATTAAATAAATAATATTAATATATTATGCATTGGTAACGAAGAAATAAAATGCAACAAAATTGCCAATGTTTGAGAAACTAAATATTTCGTTAAGCTATAAAAATCTATTGTAACTAACACACTTTTTTGTTACTAATATCATATTTTTGGTAACGACATGTTTTGTCGCCATAAGGTAATCATTTGCAACGAACCAAAATGTTTGTTACAAATACTTTTAGCGATGGGCTTTAACATGCGAAACTTTGGTAACCAAAATTTCGTTACCAATTACCTAAGGTAACGAATTTAAGCATTAACGTAACGAAATTTTTTGTTACTAAAAGTGTAATTTGTTATAGTATAGTGGGAGTTGCTGTTTTGGTGATGGAAACTCATGGCCAAGGCATGGATTTTGATGGGCTTGACTAGAGGAAGATGATGGTAGCTTCAATTTTGAGTTTCGAGCTTCAATTTTGAGTTTCGGGCTTCGACGGAAAATTGATTGGAAAGGAGAAATGACAGTGAAGTTGGCAGAGTTGTAGCTATTTCGGCCAAATTGACCGTCCAAACGACGTCCAATCACAAAATTGGATTGGGGGTTTTGATTAGTGCAGCAAGTTGAACCTTTCGGTGCGGTCAACTTCCAGCTCCGATGGCGGCAGTTTGGCGGTCGTATGATAGAATCTTTAGTTTGTCAAGCTGAGGGCATGCGGGTCATTTTCACGACGTGAATTGGTCTCGAACTTGGTCATTTGGGTAAAATACTGGTTAATCAAATAATTTGATTTTCGATTTAATCTGATAAAATTATTAGCATAAGTTTAATGTAAAAATAAGTTAATTGGATCAATTATGATTATGGACCGGAATGATTGTATGTGATTTTAATAAAAAGTGAAATGTGGACTCGAATTTAAAAAATAATAGCTAATCTTGGGTTAATTAAGTTAATTAAGTACCAAAACCCTAATTTTATATATAATGACGCATGGAACTAAGTTATTATAGATTGGGCCTTTGTTAACTAAATTTAATCGCTGTAATAATATATTTGATTTTTGTGCAACTTTGTAAGGACCAAATATTGATGGGAAATTTAGTTAACCCGGACATTTCGATTAAAGTGTTGATATATAACTTAAATTGTCAAATTAGGGTTTGTATTGCTAGATCATGAGAATTGGCCTAGAAAATGATTACCGACTGGGACAGATAAGTCCTTCGTGAGTAGTACAACATTAATAGTATAATTAGCATGTTATCTCACGGTGCCTTTGAAACCTATATCATGATATAAATAGTTTAACTAGTACTTAAACAAGGTGATATGCGTATTTTGACATTAAGAATGTTCTTTTGAAATAGGTGACGAGGAGCAAGAAATTATAGAATAGTGAGATGGGGATAGCTTTTCTGTGAAAGTTAAGGTGAGGGTTTGCCTAATTTTGTTTCTAGGAAGTGATTGTTCCTTGATTTTGCTTCTATTAAAATTGATTATTCTCATTCTGGCGCTAAGAACTTTCATTACCTTATCTATTATTGTCTGATACAACCTAAGGCCTTGTCAGCATAATTGAATCCATTCTGTAAATTATTTGTTTGGCCTTGTCGGCATATTTGAACCTGTTCTATATTTCAGTTGTTTGGCCTTGTTGGAATTCTTGAATCCGTCTTGTATATCGGTTGTTTGGTCTTGTCGGCATACTTGATTATTGATTGTATCGATAGATACTTATATGGGGAATCTATTTGGGCTGAGTGCCAATCCCAGTGGAATGCTTGGATTACTGTTCTAGAACGGTCTTGCCGGCTAGTGTATTGTATATATTGTTGTTCTAGTTCTATACCCTGTTATATTCATTTTCAGGGCTTTAAAAGTTAAATTCTTATTTGTTGGCATTATGTATTATCCACCCACGGGGATGCCCTTAGGAAGTTGCCACTCGGAGGGAAGCCACGGGAAGTTGGGCCCGGGGCTAGGTCCGAAAAGACGGCCGGGCAGAAGGGACTAACGGTGACAGATCTTCCGGCGAGTACCCACTTATGATCTTAACTCACAGGTAGTTGAAGGTAGTGATCTGTGAGTGGCGGGATCCGACATACTGCCGGCCATGCCACATGACAAGTTGTTATATACCGAGCCAAGCGCTCGAGCAATGGAGTGATACGAAAATCTTGTTTATGCTATACATGTGTTCGGTACTAGTGATTACATCTTGATCTAGGAGTAATAAGGTCGGAATGGCCAACCGCCTGTTAAATTTGGTATCATACATGCTATGTTACATTATTGCTTCCTATTGTAGAGTCTTGCTTGTTGCTGGATTTGTTTACTAATTGTTGCAATCTTGATGGCTTTTCCTTGACTCCTGTCGTTTTCTTTTCCCTCACTAAGTCCTTAGGACTTACCCTTTGGTTATCTTTATTCTCTTCTCATACAGGACTGGATGAAGTTTGACTGCTTGGATTAACTTAAAGAGGGTTTTTATAGGTTGCAATGTGATAGGTGTTATGTATATATGGAAGGACTGTACTTAATCTTTATCCTCAGACTGAAGGATACTTTGGAAAGCTTAAATGTAATCTTAGACTCTAGTATATATGTATGGTACTCTACGATCTAAGCTTTTGATTAGTATGTTATGGTTGTTTTGTTTAGGTTTGGTTAGGTCATGGCTTTCCCTTGTTACATTGATTTTGGGATATCTCTTGAATTATGTATTAAGCTTGAATTGGTGGCACCTTAGCTTAGGATTTTCCCTAGGCAGGGCGTCAGAGGTTGTATCAGAGCCTAGGTTTTTGATGACCTAGATTAATATGTGAATGATTTTTGTAACTAGAATCGATGGGTTTGCAAGAGTTTAGACTTGAATAGGGAATCATCTAGGATGTAAACACTTAGGTTAAGGAAAAACCTAAACTATACTAGGATATGATTTTCGGGGTGTGGAATTCTCGGATGGTAGGAAATAAACTTGATTTTGGAAATGCTTCAGATGTGTGTACTTGAGTTAAAGAATGTCTAAGCTATGTCAGGATATGATTCTTGGAATGTGAAAATTTTGGTCAGGTAAAAAATGAGATTTGATTGTGGAATTGAATAGAATATGAATTTTTAGGATAAGGCTCGACATTAAGGAAGTGAAAAGGTCTTGACCGGGGTGGCCAACCAGTGTATAACCTCTCACTTATGGTACGTCAAGCATGTGAACATATAGTCATTGGAAATGATGATGCTGTTTGGAACTATGGTGTTATATGAGTAATATCCATTAAGGTCGAATTTGATAAGTAGATGACTAATTGGAAAAAAAATTGTATGCGGTATGTAAAGTGTTACTTTGGAAATCCACGTTGTGCGAGCAATATTTATGGAGGTTATATATGATAAGTAAGGATCATTCTGGATAGATATGAAGTGGTCAGAAGGTGATTACCTTGGGAGCGAACAAATTCTTGCCACATGTTTACAGATGAGAATTAGATTGTATAAATACACAGAAAAAGAATTATTGCGGGAATGAGTATATTTGGAAAATGAATGAATAATTATTAGGGATGAGTAATGTTCGACCTATATGTATAATTGAAATCTAAACGGTATGTTTGTATGGACAAAGGATATCATGAGATAAAAAGGGGATACTGATACAGTATATAGGGAATTAGGTGTAGAAAACAAAAGTTAGCATTTTGATAAGACACAATTCTTTGATGAAACTTGAAGGTATAAAAGAGATTAACGACGACTAAGAACCAATGTTTCATGAAATAGGAAAACTACGCCTCAATCCTGATGATAGGAATTTGAGACCATAGGCTATGGAAATTAAGAAAATAATCAATGATGAAAGATATGTTTCCAAGACGACTAGTGTATAATCCAGTAATCTAGGGATGTCAAGCATGGGACTCTTTGAATTTTGAAAGGGTGAAAATTTGGAGACATATTTCACGCTTAGACGTGTCTTGTGAGATTTTAAATTCATAAGTTGGGGATCCTTTTGAACAAAGTTGCAATTACTGATTGAAAAGGTCATATGGATAGGTTAATATTTTATGAATTTGTATTGTGACAAGTAGGAATATGGATAGAGGATAGAGATTGGTGTCATAATGGAACGCAGTCCCCTAATTTGAAGATATCAAATGGGCGAATGAGAATGGGACCAAACTTAAATTAGGAATACGCACCCTAGCATTGAGAAGGGAAAACTAAAGAATCATGAAGCACACCAATTAGAGAAATGGTCAAGGTGCGCATATTTGCATACGAGTGACTAGTTTAGCTCAGTAAGTCGGATATGATGAACGTTTGATTATAACAACGATATATGAGATTTAGCAAGTTCTACCATCATGAATCAAATGTCATCAAGGTCGATTGATAGTTTAAATATTCTCAAGGACTACTAAGTACTAATTTATATGTACAATGATAGTATCGCGTGCGAACCTTGTATATGAATTAATTGTATTCTATACCTCATATATGTTGATTGAAGTTTTAAGGGATCTCAGCTTGCATTTAGATATCTTATATTCTCTAGAAGATAACAACCAGTATGATATTATTAATATTTTAGATGAATGCTATTGGCCAAATGAACTCGGACTTGTCTAACAAGGCTGAAATCATGATACGGTAGGAAACGACATTGCTAGAACATCCTCAAACGTGAATGTAATCCTCTATCAACTAAATCATAGTGGATGGTCATCAATCAATGAAACTAATAAGCTCGAAAACTGCAATGAGGACACTTGAATTAGAAATATCTCATGGGAAGAACTGAATACGACGTTAGAATTTATTTTCCCCTTGCTAATAGATCCGAAAATAGGAATACTTGTGGCACAAAACTTATTGCAGTGGAAGGGCGAATGTTATAACCCTATTGATGAGCGAATTAGGTCAGTACTCTTAGGAGTATAATAGAACCATACGAAAGATAGACTTGAGGAATTTCTAGAGTTATTACCCTGAATCATTGAAAAGACTAGACAAATGGAACATAGGGGTACGGATTAAGTAATGAGATGCAATTTAAGGTTCAAAACGACCTGATGAATAACGGAATTATGCATACTGCTTATTTTAGCAGAGATCTTGCATCACTGATAAGAATTGGTAGAACAATAGTAAGAGCTTGACGAAACCCATCAAGTTTGAGAAATTGGGATGTCTTTTTCCTTAAAATCTATTTAACCTAATGCACGTGTTTGAGGTTTGTTTAAAATCAAAGACAAGGAAATGATACTATAGAATGGGTATCTCAAGGAGAAGGTGGGCGAAACTGCATGTAAATATTATGAATTGAGATGATGTTATTGAGATTGATTTGAATTCTTACAATATTGTAAATATGATACATAGAAAATTGCCTGTATGATTAAGATTAATTTATAATGATCTTGTTGGGAACCTTTAAATTGCTTAGAATTGAGGAATTAGCCATATTACATCCGTGTTTGGGCTATGGTCCCACGAATGTTAAAGGAATGATCCTATTAGAATCAAAGCTATGGATAATTAAGTACAACCAGAAAACATATCAAAAGTACAATGTTCTTGGAGTTCTTCCAATTGATACCAATGGTACATTAAGGGCTCTTCCCAAATCAATAAGGGCACTGGTGAAATCAACTAAAGAAATGCTAGATACATATATGCCTTGTAAAGGAAATTTGGTTATATGAGAATGATCTTATATGCCTTGGGAAAACTTAAGTCACATGATAAACTATCTTGCTTAGGTTTAGTACTATTGAAATATTGATTGCTTTAATGAAATAAAGATATGCTTTAAGAGTGGAAAAAAGGAAATTCTTGCGAATTGTGAATGTACTGGTAGGTATGATTTAGGTCAATCTAAGATTGACAAACACTTAGGTTTTGAAAATGAAATTATTGTATCCAATGGTTGGAGAAATAAGTGAAGGATAGGTAAAAGTGTCACAAGGATGGGAAAGCTTTGATCTTAGATGTAGAAACTAGTGATTTATCTCAGATATAAGTTGAAATGCAAAATGCTCAAGCTAGAATAAGTAAGTTGAGGAACTTAAGTCAATGAGCTCCAAAGGATAAAGGGAAATAGGTAGTTGAGAGTAATTTTTAAGTTTTGAACATCAGAAATGAGTTTGATTCCACATAATTTTGACAATATCTCTCAGATGGAACCTAAGGAGCAGTAGATGGATTGTCTGCGATTGTATCTAATATGTATAGTCTTTGTGAGCCCATAGTCAGATGCATGGAAATATATGAACTTGTGATGTTAATGATCATTTATTGCCGTAGTCGTTTTGTGATTTATTAAATAGCAGCATGTACTCTATCAGGGTGTAACGGAGAACCTTATAAGTATTGAAATGACATGTGATGCTGTGCATAAGGCTTACTCAATGACAAATAAGCATAAAGCGCTCAGTGATATCTTGGGATCACCAAAGAAGTTTAAAATTCCTTTTTGGGATAGTTTAATTACTTCCTATAGGCACAATCATGGAGATCAAGAGAAACTTTAAGTGATGACAGATAACGGAACTATGGATTATGGGGTTATTAGTCAATCCTAGAAATATAGGGTGACACCACGTGCCTTAGTAAGAATGGATATGTTGGAAAGAATCAGAAAGAAGAGATTCATGATATCTTAGCGAGATAAGTGTCACCAAGGAAGAGTGGAGCATATCGTGACAATAGGAGAAATCCACATGTGATCGAGGCAACGAGGGAACAAGAGTGTTATATGTGCTAGTGTTAACCGAAGTTCTTCTAGTCGAAGATGAGAATCTGGGGACCAGATTCTTTTAAGAGGGGGAGGTTTGTAACACCCCTAAAAATATAGTTGGTTAAAATTTTAATTTTTATTATTATTGATTTTTTTTAAGAAAAAAAGTTTGGGGGTCAAAACGTAAAAAGGAAAAACTTAATTGTACAAATCTTGAAAGCTTTGGGGGCCAATTTATGAATATTTTAGGTCAACTAGGTCAAAGTGAGACACTAATAAAATTGGAGGTAAATTGGAAGTTAACTGATTTTCTGAGGGACTTAATTGACAATTGGAATAAAGTCTTGGGGGCCAATCTATATAGCAAATCACCCTTCCATTTATTCAAATTTCCTCATGCAAACCCTCCCCAACCCCTCATCGAAAATCCCTCACCGACGCTGAAAAATATGAAATCAACTAGCCATTCTCTTTCTCTCTTCACGGTGAACACGCCCATATCCAAAACACCTAATTAAAATCGACTGACATAACAACAGCAAATCGCGATCGAGTCAGAGCACGCGACGATGGTGGTGAGAGTTGTTGTTCTAGTGATGGAAACTTATGGCCAAGGCATGGGTTCTAACAGGCTTGACTAGAGGAAGATAATGGTAGCTTCAATTTTGAGTTTCGGGCTTCGACGGAAAGTAATTGGAAAATAGGAGTGATGGTGGAGTTGGCGGAGCTGTAGCTATTCTGGCCAAATTGACCAGCCAAACGACATCCAATCATGAAATTGGACTGGGGGTTTTGATCGGCATAGCAAGGTGAACCTTTTGGTGCGGTCAACTTCCAACTCCGACAGCGGTGCTCGGCGGCGGTCGGGCGGTGGTATGATAGAAACTTCGGCTTGTCAAGCTGAGTGCATGCGAGTTATTTTCATGATGTCAGTTGGCCTCGAACTTGGTTGTTTGGGTAAAATACTGGTTAATCAAATAATTTGATTCCCGATTTAATCTGAATTGTTTTTAGCATAAATTTAATGTAAAAATAAGTTAATTAGATCAATTATGATTATGGACGGAATGGTTGTATGTGATTTTAATATAAAGTGAAATGTGGACTCGAATTTAAAAAATAATAGCTAATCTTAGGTTAATTAAGTACCAAAACCCTAATTTTATATATAATGACACATGAAACCAAGTTATTATACATTGGGCCTTTGTTAACTAAATTTAATCACTGCAATAACATATTTGACTTTTGTGAAACTTTGTAAGGACCAAATAATTATGGGAAATTTAGTTAACCCAGGCATTTCGATTAAAGTGTTGATATATAACTTAAATTGTCAAATTAGGGTTTGTATTGCTAGATCATGAGAATTGGCCTAGAAAATGATTACTGACTGGGACAGATAAGTCCTTCGTGAGTAGTATAACATTAATAGTATAATTAACATGTTCTCTCACGGTGCCTTTGAAACCTATATCATGATATAAATAGTTTAACTAGTACTTAAACAGGGCGATACGCGTATTTTGACATTAAGAATGTTCTTTTGAAATAGGTGATGAGGAGCAAGAAATTGTAGAATAGTGAGACAGGGATAGCTTTTTTGTGACAGTTAAGGTGAGGGTTTGCCTAATTTTGTTTCTGGGAAGTGATTGTTCCTTGATTTTGCTTCTGTTAAAATTGATTGTTTTCGTTCTGGCACCAAGAACTTTCATTACCTTATCTATTATTGTCTGGTACAACCTATGGCCTTGTCAACATAATTGAATCCATTCTGTAAATTATTTGTTTGGCCTTGTCGGCATATTTGAACCCGTTTTGTATTTCAATTGTTTGGCCTTGTCGGCATATTTGAATTCGTTCTGTATTTCAGTTTTTTGACCTTGTTGGCATTATTGCATCCATCTTGCATATCAGTTGTTTGGCTTTGTCAGCATACTTGATTATTGGTTGTATCGGTAGATCCTTATATGAGGAATCTGTTTGGGCTGAGTGCCAATCGCAGTAGAATGCTTAGATTATTGTTCCAGAACGGCCTTGTCGGCCAGCGTACTGTTTATATTGTTGTTCTAGTCCTGTACCCTTTTATATTCATGCTCATGGCTTTAAAAGTTAAATTCTTATCTGTTGGCATTATGTCTTATCCACCCATGGGGATGCCCTTGGGAAGTTGCTACCCGGAGGAATGCCACGGGAAGTTGCCACCCGAAGGAACGCCACGGGAAGTTGGGCTTGGGGCTAGGTCCGAAAAAACGGCGGGCGTAATGGACCGACGATGACAAATCGTTCGGCTAGTATCCACATATGATCCTAACTCACAAGTAGCTGGAGATAGCGGTCTGTGAGTGGAGGGATCCAGCATGCGGCTAGCATGCCACATGACAAGTTGTTATACGCTGAGTCGAGTGCTTGAGTTGTGGAGCGATAAAGAAATCTTGTTTATGCTATACCTGTGTCCGGTACTATCGATTACATCTTGATCTGGGAGTAATAAGGTTGGAATGGCCAACAGCCTGTTAAATTTGGTATCATACGTGCTTTGTTAGATTATTGCTTCGTATTGTAGATTATTGCTTGTTGCTGAATTTGTTTACTAATTGTTGCAATCTTGATAGCTTTTCCTTGACTCATGTCGTTATCTTTTTCATTCCCCCAATGAAAGTGTAACGCCGTAGATATTTTTCCTATTTTTTAATTGTTTATTATTCCAATCAGAAAATAAACTATATAGTAAAATTAAATCCTGTCCAATAAACCAAACCTGTCAAAAAGAAAAAAGAAAAACAAAAACAAAAATAGTTTGCAGGACATTAAGAGAATATAAGATTTTTCCATGCCAGAAACTTAAACTCTGATCTTTTGCTTCAAAAAATAATCACAGCCTCAAAATTCCACATCAACAAACTCTTTAATTTGTGGAGCTATTTTGTTGTCACCGTCAGCACACAGAAAAATAGAAACCAGAGAGAATCTCACATTTTTCTTGATTTTTAAGATTAAAATGATTCAGCATGAAAATTTATATAGTGGAGACAAATTGAATTCAGAGTTCGAATCAGAAAAATTTTACAGTCCACATGTTTTTTCATATCCAATTTCAAATGCCTAGCATGTGATCATGGTTGAGAGAATGGGGCAATAACAACATACCTTCATTTTTTTTTTCATACAAAACTATCTATATTGGGTAATCTTATCTTACATATACATGCATTACGGAAAGGTAAAAGACAGTATGTGCGGTACTGGAACAACCTCAATTTTCTTAGTAAACAAAGTTTAATAAATTATTCTAAAAATTAATACAAAATATTGTGATAAAGTCAAAACAAAATGAAAAAGAATGAACTGAAAACCAAAGGTAATGTATGGTTATGTTTTATGTTTGATTTTGATAAGTGTTTTGGAGGAATGAATGTTGCAAGTGGAATTGGGTAATGTGAAAGTTGTGTTGGGGAATGTAATTGATTTTTTGTTATGTTTTGGGGAGTATTTAAAAATTTATTTTGGAAAGTTTTGGTATTTTTGTTTATGTTTTGGAGAAAACATTTTTTTACGGTAGCGATCAAAATCAATACTTTTTTGTTGAGTTTTTGAGATGAAAATGAAAATTTGTAATTTTTTTATTAAAAGAATAATAGTCAAATATATATGATATATATGTATGTATATATTGAAAAAATGGAAAGTTTTAGAAATAGTGTGAAAAATCAATTTTAATATTCTGAAGGAAAAATGAGTGTATTTTTTTGATTATATTTCTCCAAATAAAATTATTTTAGGGAAACATGATCAAACACTCCCAAAGAAAGAATTAAAAAAAAAAAAAAGCCCTTTTATGTGTGAAAAACAATATATGACACCTTTTTTTCTGTGTTCATGGATGTATCTACATGGCAGAGAAAAGAAAAGGAAAAAGAGAGGGACGATCAAGAGTATTGACAGGTTTTGTCTGCATCTGTTTCATGTGCATGTGATGGAAAAAAATAGAGAGACGGACATATGGGTGCATATGATATACAACTTTGTTTTTCCTGTTTATCGGTGCATAGGACAGAGAAAAGAAAAGGAAAAAGAAGGGGATGGGCACCTGCTATAAAATCTCTCCTGAAGGCTCCATATTTCGGGTGAAAAGTAAACTGACAGATTTTGTTTGTGTGTTTATATCAGGTGCTGATTGAATTTAGACATCTTTCTTTCCTTATGGGTGATTTTTGGTGTAATGGCGGAGAAAGAAAAGGAAATAGGAGAGGGACAGGCACTAAGTTTGTTTTTAGTGACTATCCATTAGGTGCTAACTCAATAATTTAGACATTTTGTTTTTTGATTATGAGTGATTATATGTGAATTTAGCAGAGGAGAAAAAAGGAAAAAGAAAGGGATGGAATGTTTGTTTTTAGTGTCAATTCATAAGGTGCAGATTCAATAATTTAGACGTCTTTCTTTCTTCTAATTATGGGTGATTATAGGTGATTCGGCAGAGGAAAAAAGAAAAAAAGAAAAAAAGAAAAGGAAAAGAGAGGGACGAAATTTCGTTTGTTTTTAGTGACAATTCATTAGGTGCTGATTCAGTAATTTAGACATCTTTATTTTTTCTGATTGTGGGTGATCATTGGTGAAATTGGCAGAGGAAAAAAAAGGAAAAAGAGGGATGAAACGTATGTTTCTAGTGACTATTAATTAGGTGTTGATTCCATGATTTAAACTTTTTTCCCCCCTTCTCTGATTATGGGTGATTATGGGTATTCGGTAAGAAAGGAGAAAGGAAAAAGAGAGGGACCGGCACTATGTTTGTTAATTTTTTTTAGTGACTATTCATGATTTTATTAAAGGCCATTTTTATATTAAATTTTTGTCTTCATGATATTTTCATACAAAAAGTTAAAAAGAAAAAAAAAATAGAAAAATTAAGACTTCACTATGCCAGAGTAAAATTTTGTCTATGCTTGCATAATAATCATGTTGACATATCCTTCTTTTTATATTTTGATCCCTCTTTTCTTTGATTAAAAAAAATCCAATAACATATCAATTTTATTTTTAGTATTCTTCCATAATATTTATTTTCAATGATTAACCATGAAATTGTTATTATGAATAATAAAGTGAAATTCTCAACTTGTTCCTTTAAGTTGGTAAAATTCTCAATTTGTTGCAGTTTGTTGGCAGCCTAATCTAACTAGCTTTTGATAAATTGTTTAATCATCAATCATTTTGTATCTATTCTATACAAAATCATATCTCCGCAATTGATGAGATATTACAGAATTTTTTTTCCTTTTTTAAATTAAAAATATAACTTCGTATCTTTTCTTCTTTCCCATCAAAAGAAGATGTAACTTATGTAAATTATATGAAGGTAATCTGGCAATTACCTCCTACCTATGCCCGACTTCATACAAAACCAACCACTAACTAAGAATGGGCCACTCCGAGTGGCCTGTGGCCCAGTGGCATAAGTCTCCCACATAATTTGGGAAGTCAGGAGTTCGAGCCCTAACGGACTCCTGATGTGTGCGTGTGTATAAATAAAAAAGAACTAAGAATGGGCCACATCATTATCTTTTAAAATATAACCAATATAGTCATGACGTGATGGCAATATATGTTTCCTAGTTACATTTTGCAATAAGATGAAACGAAACCAGCAACATCAGAACCCCTTGATGCTGTGCCAGAAAAAGAAAATAAAGACAGAGAAACAGGAGTTAGTTTTTATATTTTGCTTCTTAATGCTTGCTGCTGATTTGATTAAACTATAAATTTTCATGAATTTTCAAATGCTTATATAAAAACCACTGTGAAAGGAAATAAGGGAATTAAATTTGAATTCACAGAAAAGATGAGAAACAAGAATATACATGCCGACACTCTACATTTTTTAATCAAAACACTTTTACGAGGAAAAACAGAAAAAGAATAAATAGTTGGAAAAGATGAGAGACGACATGAAAGTACCTAGCTATTTCAATATTAGCCACTTTTTACTCTAAAACTTTTCTGATCTTTCCATACAAACAAGCTAAACATGAAAGATTCCATCTAAATCTGGAAAAATACAAATACCATGTCAAGGTTAATGTTAAACCGACAAATAGGTAGCTGTTGTAATTGATTATCCACAATTGTGTAATCATCTTTGTCAATTAACATTGTCCAATTATCTGAATTAAATATAATTTAGAATGTGCTCAAATTCCTAACATGTCATGTGGTTTTATGAAAAGAATATAAGAGCAAAAGATAGTGTGATATCATTTAGACACATGTTTCTCATAATTGCACGAATATTTTGAACTTATTAATTTTTAGAAATGACCTTAGTAATTTCAAAAAGAGTAGAAAAGTACAGACAGGTTCATGTGATCCAATTAGGTTTTCAATCCATTTCTAGTGTCATTTAATTGGCAAATCAAATAGGAAAACTAATAGTCACCAATAAGGCAGACACTCTAGAAACTCCTTACAAAGCTAGTAATCCATATATTAGACGCTTTTTCCTTTTACAATAAACTCTATCGATTTCTCAATATCCTCTGCTTTAGAATTATTTGTGTTTCAATTATATATATTACCGGTTCATTTGTAGTGATGTTTAATTATAAATCAAAAGGGGAAAATATACTTAAAAAAAGGCAAACACTTAACTAAAAGTCGTGTAGTACTACATATTAATAGGTTATTTATTTTAATTTAATACTTCATCGAGTATTATATGCATGTGTATTTGATTTTAACTTTCCAATGTTTGTATCAATTTCCAACTATCCTCAACTTTCCAATGTTTGTCATCCAATTATATTAACAGTCCATTTTTAGCGACATTTAATTGAAAACTAAAAGAGGAAAAAGGAAAAGTAGACCACGAAATGGTAAACAGTAAGTCCTTAATAGCTGGCAACCCATGTTTAGTATTTCATGGTGTGTGTGGTACTTCGTGATATTATTTCTTATCCAATTAAATTACCAATTTTATTTGTAGTGATCATATTTAATTAACAAGACAAAAGCAAAAAAGTAGACTACAAAAAAAGCAAACACTCAATAGACTCCCTAGGCTGCTGACGATCCAAATTTTGGTTATTTGTTCTAATTTTTTGGAATGTATTTTATAATATATATGTGTGTGCGCAGGGCTTTGATTTTAATTGGCAAAATTATTTTTTCAGTCTCACAAAATAAAGGGATTAAAAAAAATGATCCTTCTCTTTATAAGAATTTCAAATATATCTCAAATTTTAAAAAATATTGCAAAATTGGTCCAAAATCCTATATCTAATAAAAATTTAACAAGGTTGTTCACATGCCTTGCATGTAACTATTGGCCAGCTCTTTTGAAGGGAAGATCACATGCAAAGTTACTTTTTTAGTCCCACAGGATATAAAGGTTTACAGAACTGATCCTCAATGTAGCACCCTACTCGGAATAGCACACAAAATGGGATGCCACTCAATACAATCCTTTAAACATGCAACATCATATCCGATAGGCCTATAATTTTTTTTCACAATTTCTATTAAATCACAACGATCATAAACTCATCACATGTTTCAAACTTAATACAATATCATCAGATTGCGATAAATTAAGCTAACATCCCAAAAGTATTCAGAACCAAAACGTCATCATTAGTAACATCATTCATACATGCTGTAAAACTTAGATCACCATGACATAATACAACATCTCTAAAGCCAAAACAACCCATGGTGAATACATATATATACGAACATTCACTCAAACATTAGTACAGATAATTTCTACAGACCAGCCATCCATTAGCATACCTTGTTCTCATACATGTCTATAGAGAAAAGGAATAATATACGAGGGTGAGTCATACGAACTCAATAAGGATTACTATAAAGCAATAAACGGTCTATCAAAGAGTCACTAGTTCAGTAGAAGGAACTTACTAACAAGATAATACAAAAAGACACGAACATGCCATAATTTGAACAATAACAAGTTTTCAAGCTACTAGCAAATGCTAGGTCGGGAAGTTGTAACCGTTGGCTCAACGGCCTAGTCATCTCGATTGATTCTATTCGCAAGGTATAGAGCATCTCAACCGATCATAGTACGGGAGGCATTTCTGTTGGCTCCATTGGCCCGGGACACCAGCCCAATCTAGACTGGGAAATCACTCCAGCCTTATTGCTCCTTGAGCAAATTACAATTCAATAATGACAAGCCCATACAACATATG
Source organism: Jacaranda mimosifolia (assembly GCA_018894105.1). Taxonomy (NCBI): domain Eukaryota; kingdom Viridiplantae; phylum Streptophyta; class Magnoliopsida; order Lamiales; family Bignoniaceae; genus Jacaranda; species Jacaranda mimosifolia. The sequence goes on from CM032123.1 coordinate 6,335,570, forward strand.
CAATCAAGTAAAACGAGCATATCATGTATATCATAATACCCTTATTCCTCCATAACAATATAACAATCCAATCATATCATTTCGATATTGACATTAGCTCAAGCATGACAACTCAGCAATAACATTGGCTCAAGCATGACAACCTGGCAAAGCACTTGGCCCAACAATTCTCCTTTACAATATTCTTTCAATTCAATCAATCAATCAATTGCCAACATGGCAGAACAATAAGCTTTACAAAATGGTTTCAATTCAGCCCTCAAGGCAAACAATGATATACAGTGTCAATCAAGGAAGCCAACATAGCTAAACAACAATAAATAGAATGAATTCAATTTGGATGATAACAATTGAAACAATGAATGTTCATGGCGCCAAAACCGGAATGATCAATTGGTTACCAAAAACAAACCCTCAAAGGGGTGTACGATCAATAACAGATACCGTTCAAACAATTCAATGGTGTTCAATCAACGAGGGACAATCAATTTCCAAGAAACCAAACGTTTATCAAATCGAGGGAACCTCACAGGGTTCAATAATTAACAAATAATGATACGATAATGATAAGCAAGACAGTTTCAATCAATGAAACCTTACAGGGTTCAACAATGAACAAATAATGATACGATAACGATAAGCAAGACAGTTTTAATTGACGGAACCTCACAGGGTTCAATAATCAACAAATAACGATACTATAATAATAAGCAAGACATTTTCAATCGATGGAACCTCACAGGGTTCAACAATCAACAAATAACGATGACGATAATCAAAACAGGTATTCAATCGATGGAACCTCACAGGGTTCAAACATATTGTAATTGCTTTACTCCAAACAAGTACCAGAGCGGTGGATCCTTGCCTTAATATTCTTAGAAATGCAATCCAAGCCTACTAATCAGTAGGGTCCAACTCCTCGGCACCTATCCAAAAGTAGGTTCACTGTCAAAGTCGTATCCAACCCTAATCTTACAGATATATGACTATTAATCTAAAATCTATAGTTACTCGGCTAATACAGTAATTTAGGATTTGTGATCGGTATTATCAATACAAAATAGACTATACCCGCTGTTATTATGAAAATATATTTGAAATTCATATTCATACCGGTAAAGATGATATAGTTAGATTCCTAAATTTCGTAATTAACCTTATAACATTACACCATAACGATTATAATAGCACAATTATCATTAATAATCCAAGTTTGTCGCTTAGGTCATTTTTACATAAAATTAGGGTTTTCATCACCTAATTATCTAACTAATCCTTGGTTTGCGTGAAATAATACAATTTCGGGTTCATAAGGCTCAAGTAACATACATGCATGCTTCATACCTCATGCATAGCTGTATTTTTTGATCAACCTACTCATTTTTTTTTATTTTACAAGGTTGTAACGATGGATACATGTGTATATATATATACAATAACAATTTAACCTAATTCCAATCATTTACCCAAATTCCTTGATATCGGTAAGGAATTTGCACGATCAGCTTCCGTGCATGCGACCACCACATCAAGATGAACAAACTGTCCGCCACCATGAGTCATCACCAGAATGGAGTCGTGACACCACCAAGTTGTGCATCTCAGTGAGAGGAAGCAAATCCCCAAGTTAATTTTTTCAAATAGCTGTCGAATTGAAGCTTAATTTTCATGTGAAACCTGCTGGGTTTCCCTTGCCGCCACTTCGATTTTGCTCAATTTCGTCGCCGTCAGTGGTCCGTTTGAAGATCTGAAAGTACTGGCGTGATCCTTGAGCTGAGGGCTTCAAAACCCACCCTGGTTTGTCGCAAAAAGTCACCAAAACAGTGAGGCCCATCAACCTTTTCTGTGAGCTCGTCTCGGTCTTCACGTTTTTGATGGTCTACCGGTTGGAACACCGTGCATGTGGTGTCAATGTGTTGCTGTTGAAGAGGAGAAGCTAATGGTTGGTTTAGTTTGCTGATTCTGGGCGTCCCCAGTGGAGATCGCCGGTGAGGGAAGGATAAGGTGTTTTCAGTGGAGTTGAAGAAGAAATGGGGTGAATTGGAAACTTCATTATTTATAGATTTGATCTTTCCATTATTGCTGATTGGCCCCCAGGATTTTCGTTGAATTTTCAATTAGGTCCAAACATTTTAATTAGGTTCAATTTAGCCACTAATTCATATTGGTCCCCACACTGGTCCACTTAACTAGTAAAAATTAAACATTGGCCCTCTAATTTTAAATAATGGTGTAATTTAGTCTTTTATATTTACATTTTAACCCAAAAGACTTAAAAAAATTAAATAAAATTAGATAAAATTTGGCAAAATAATACTTAAATAAAATATCCTATTAATGCATTTCTAGGGGTGTTACACTCACTTTACAAGAATCTAAGAAACATAGAATTTAAAAAAAAAAAATTATAATTGATCTTAGAAACCTATTTATATTATAAAATTAATTGATATCACTGCATGTGGCCATTAGTATACATCTTAGACAAGATAAAAGAAACAGTCAACACATTGGGGTAACAACTTCCTTGTTTGCAAACTCCAAATCCAAATAATATGTTCCCTATAATAAATTCTAAATTTCATTTTTGAAAAAATTCTCTATAATTTATATATTTACTTTTATTTTTTCATTTCCTTTATGAAAGGGGCCAAACATTTAAACAAAATAAAGCAACTAAAATAATGTCTTATTCATATAAAAAGAGTAGTTCAATTGTTTTATCATAAAAGGCCCTCAATAATTTAATTCAATGGTAAATCATATAATTAGTCCCTAAAGTTTTACTCTAAAATCACTTTAGTCTTCAATTTTCAAAAGTTCGTCTTTTAGTCCCTAACGTTAATATATCATTTCAATCTAGTCCATAGAACCATTTTCTGGCGGTATTTGAGCGAAAAATTGATAAATTTGACATTTTTAAGGGCAAAATCATCAATTTAAAGTTTTATGTTCCACTTTAGTCCCAATTTAAGGTTTCATGTTCCAATTTAGTCCCAAATGTTACTTTATCTTTTTCTTTTTTTTTCTATGCCAATAGCTACATTTCTTAATATATTTGATAATTGCTTAATGAAAGTACTAAAATACTTTTTAATCGGCAGAAATTGTGCCACATTCATTGATATTCATCCGAGTTATATATTAAATCTACAAACATTACTCTTTGCTAAGGTCATACTACCCCAGGACACACATGTATTTTTGTGTTTAATTGCTGGTTCAATCAATCTAAAATACATAATTAATTGATTTAATGCCACAAATATTCATTCTCTCATAGATATTCATTCTCTTGGAGTGATTGAACAAATGTTTCAAAAACAGTTTGAATGAATTATTGATGTGAATAACAATAGCGACAGTGAAGGTGTAGCTGTGGTAGCTTAGAAAACAGCAGCCATAGTTGTTGTTTTTCAAGGTGGCGTGGCGACCATGGCTGTCATAACCCCATCCGCACAGACAGCAACCACATAGCTAGGTGGGGGTGGGGTTGGCAAAAGTACGGTGTATAGAGTGTGGGTTTGCTGGGGGTGGCTGCCATTGTCAACCACCATAGGGTGGGAGTCGGGCAACTGGGGGTTGCAGAGGATACAGGGGGTGGGATTATTATATAAATATAATTATATAGTGTATTTATATATTCATATTTATTTATTAATGTATATTATATACAAATATATAATATATTCTAAATTTATAATATGTACAAAAATAAAAAATAAAAAGTAAAATAAATTAGAAATAAAAAAACAAAAGCTAAAAATAATTTTTAAATTTAGAGGGGATGAAAAAAGATACATGAAAATATACTTAAAAAATAATTAAAATAATTTGAAAATATAAGAAATAATTAAGGGTAATATAGTCTTTATATATTAAAATTAGAATTAAATTGAAGCAAATGTGGAGTGGGAGGCGGTGTGCATAATCGTCAAAACAAGAGATTTTTTGCCTATTTTTTCATAAGTATTTTTTTTTTTTTTTTGCCCTTTTCCATTTCCATAGGGGGTAAAATGCAATTTTTCCCAAAAAAAAAAAATAAAAATTATATAGTAACTAAAGTGGAACATAAGAACTTAAATTGATAATTTTGCCCTTAAAATGTCAAACTTGAACAATTTTTCGGTCAAATAATACAGCTGGAAAGTGGTTTTGAGGGTTAGAATGAAACAATATATTAACGTCAGGGACTAAAAGATGAACTTTTGAAGATTGAAGCCTAAAGTGATTTTTAAAGCAAAATTTTAGGGACTAATTATGTAATATACCCTTAATTCAATTAATCTTCTCATGCCCAAATACCAACAAATAAACCAATTATTAATAAGAAAAAGAAAACAATAGCTATGTTTGGTTACATTATGCCAAAACAAAAAAAAAAATTAATTTAGGCAGAATGTAGCCCAACATGTGGGTTGATTTTTTGCCACAACTCCAAGTACTCGATCCCCAAAATACCCCTTCAAATTAATTGGCTTATTACTAAAAATCATATATACATACATATATATATTATACATATTTTATTGTTATCCTTACAATTAATTCAATTTCATTTTCACCCCCAAAAAACCCAACAAAAAAGTATTGATTTGACCGTTACAGTAAAAAATCCAGAATATAAATAAACACACCAAACCTCCCCAAAATAATTTTCTAACTACTCCCCAAACTATAAATAAAAATGCATCACAGTCCCCAACAAAACTTTCACATTTCCCAACCCCACTTTCAAAATTTATTCTCCCAAAATATATATCACAATCACATTCAAAATATAACCAGACGTTACCATTGTTTTTCTTCATAGACGTATATCAGAAAAAAATAAAATAAAATTGTTGAATGCGAACCATAATGACAAAAAATCTTCAAGAAAATAATTAGACCCAATTCATAAATAGATGATTCCTATCTTAGTCAAGATTTGACCAATTGAATAGATGCAGTAATCCTAGAAACTCAATATAACTCAAATTGTTTATTAGGTAAGAAATGTTAATATTTAAATGAAAAATAAAATTGGAGAACCTTTTTTGAAAAGTGAAATATAGTGTTTATGATAAAAAAAAAAAAAAAAAAATTGTCAAGATTTGAGAATTGCAAATAGAAAATTATTATCATGTGAGCTGCATGTTTCTTCAATCCCTCTAAAGGTGCAGACCAATGGCTATATGAGCTAACTCCATTGGATATTTCTAAGAAAGATGGGTTTTTAAAATCAATTTTACATCTTTTTCTTTCAAATTTGGATATTTTAAGATTCCTTAAAATGAGGATCATTTTTATAAACTTATATAATTTGTGAGACTAAAATAACAACTTTATCAGTGATCTTTCCATCAAAACATGGTAACTAACGGCCATGCACGGTGCATGCAACCAACTCCATTAATTAATTTTGAATGGGAAAAGGGTTTTGAGAATAATTTCATCATTTTTTTTTCAAATTTTAAAATATTTTTGAAATTCTTGTAAAGCAAAAGATCATTCTTACATGCCCCCTAGTTTGTGGGACTAAAAATGCAACTCTGCCTACTATTTCCTTTCCATGCTATGTTAGTCTTCGTAGCTATCTTACAGGTTTTAACGTCTGGTATCCAGTAAGAATCCTAGAGTATATGGGGCATGTAAATTGATTAGATTATTTATATCCATTTATGAATTATGAAAGGAGAAACTCTATAGGGCTTATACATTATTGAAGACCTATTCTACTGTAAAGGTCGATAAGATGAATATATTGTCGAAGCCTAAGTAGAATTATTTTTCTCAGGTCGATAAGATGAATATATTGTTCAAACTTAAGTCGAATTATTTTTGAGAAAATGTTGCATGTCTTTTAAGGTATTGCAGAATTGTCTACAGTTATTGTTTGCTTAACAGATTTACTTAAAGTTTAAACAAAATTCGATTTAATTTGAATTTGTTTCAATTTGGAAAAATGGAATTTATTTTTTATAATGATTGATCTTTACTTGTTTCAATTTGGACCATAAAATCATTACTCATTGTTTTAATCTAGTGTATTACATTAAAAATCTTAGACTTTCCTTGATAAATATTTTATATATATCAAAAGACTCTTTATTAAAGAATACGCTTCCCTATAATATCATAATATTCGACACTACAAGAAAAAATGATTTTAGCAATCATTCTTGGTAGTCGCTAAAAGTAAAAAAATGGTTGCTAAAACCTACAGCAACCAAAATAAGATTGGTCACAAGTGGTCACAACAAAGTAGCCACTAAAAGTGCCCAGTGACGAGTTATTAATTTGGACACTGAAAATATATGTTTTGCAACCATTCAAAATTGTTCACTAAAAATGAAACAATTAGCAACAAAATTTTCACTTGCTAAAGTCGTGGTCATTGTAGCATTAATGTGGTTGTTATAATTGCATATATAGTGACCACATCATTTTGGTTGATAATAGATTGCATTTTAGCAACCAACTTATTGGTCGTAATAATTTTTAAATGGCTACAAATAGTTGTCTTATTTAATATGTTTTAGTGACCACATTGCGACGATAAAGTTTTTATTGCTAAATAATATCTTTTATAAACAAAATAATTGTTTGTTGTAATGTGGTTGGTAATAAATTGCCTTTTAGCAATCAAATTATTGGTCGTAATAATTTTTAAATGGTTGCAATAATTGTCCTATTTTAGCAATCACATTGCGGCGATAAAACTTTTATTGTTGAAGAATACCTTTTAGGAACTAAATAGTTGATTGCAGTTATTTGGTTGGTTATTGCCTTTTAGCAATCAAATTATTGATCGTAACAATTTTTAAATGGCTGCATTAATTGTCCTGTTTTAGCAGAGACAGTGCGGCGACAAAGCTTTATTGCTAAACAATATCTTTTAGGAACAAAATAATTGCTTGCTATTAATTTTAATATTATGGCAAATCTTATTGCATTTTATATGATTTATCAACCAAAAATTAGCTATTGGCTACTGATTTGTACATGTTAGTAACCAAATAATGACTACAAAAACAATTTGAATTGGCTATTGCATGTACATATTAGTATTCAAATAGTGCTTGCAGAATCAATTTGAATTGATTGATAATGTTTATAATAGGTTCGATATATATTAGAAGCCAATAGGGGGATTACAAATAAAGAGTATTTGTGCAAAATAAAAATGAGGAAGTACTTACTTCCCTTACAACATTTTTAAATTAAAGGAACTTATCCCAAATATCCCCTAAAAGAAAATAAAATAACGAGAGAGAGAAAATAAAAATCATCAAGTGATCATCTACTCAAGCAATCGCAATTGACACTAAGGGCCAAATTCAAGTCTTCTATCCAGCAAGAAACTATTTTCGGTCAAACAATTGAGCTTCCAAAAAGGCCAAGGATCAACTCCTTATAGCATAACTGTTGCATATAACCTGTTGCAGCTCCTAATTCAGCAAGGGTTCGAGTTCCAGTGAATGCAAATCTCCAATTTTAGGCCACCAATTTGAGAGACAGAATAGCTTTCGAATCCCAATCGTGGCCGCCTATTTCATCACCAAGGTACAGTATTCAAATCCCCATTTCAGCGATTAAAACAAGGAAAATAAAGCCTCTAAAAGAACCATGATCGAGACCCACTGGCACTAGAATAAAGAACCACACACAGAGTCAGTTTCAAGTCCCAATTGAAGCAAGAAAAACACATGGAACAAAAGCACAGTGCAGCAGATTTGTCCTTGTTGAAGAAGCAGGGGAGGAATCCTCACTCAAGCAGATTTTTAGCAAAATCTTGGTATGTTATCAGCCCCAATTCAAAGAAAATGCAACCAAATCCCAACTGATTCGACCCAGCTGATGCAACTTAGGTAGCTCAAATCCTGCAAAATGTAGGGACAAAGAATCTGCAGCAACAAAACTCAAGCTGTACAGTCTGTTCTGAAAAGAATTTCCATACAATGCCCTCATGCTGAACAGAATTCCACTCTGACCAATTCAATAACTTCCCAAAATCACTGAGCAACATGAGAGGTTCTGGACTTCTGGTCATTCAAAACATCCAAAAATCTAGGCATAGCTTTCAAGCATTCCAGCAGAGTTCCCTTTACAAACTGACTCACACAACTTAACCCTTAGTTAATGAAAGATTGAGTCTTCTTCCGGCAAAACTGAAATAAATAAGTCAGAAATAAGATGCCCAACACAGAACCATTCAGAACATATGTAACAAGATTCACCAAAGTTCAGATCAATAAAAGAGCTGGTAGCACAAAAAAGCGCCATCCAGTGAACAGCAGCAAGTATGCACACATTGAAGCAATAGAATCCAACATTCTGAAGCAACTCTTAGTATCACAACTCTCTTACTTGGTAATTTTAATGAAGCCTCAGAAGCACCTCTACTGGAGTTCACTATCGATTACATTCAGCATGTCACCATCTTATTTTCCTCAAACTCATCCGCTCATTTCATGAAATGAGTAAAATCTCCCTTGCAGTCCTATTTTATTTTAAATGCCTAACATCTAGTAAGTGTGAGAGAAAAGTTGAAAGATATGTAAATTAGTACAGAAAGAATTCCATTTATTAACAAAATGATGGAATTGCATAAAGAACTAGAATATTACTTGCAGTAGAAATGTATCACTCTCATCTTTTGACGATGAACAAGGCCTTGGGTAGCTGCAAATGAAGTAGCTAGTGGATAGCTTCATATGATATTTTATCAGCCCTGAAGATAAGCCATTAAAGAGTGAACTTTTTGGTGCTCAAAATCTGTTCTCTTTTTACTTTTATGTTGTCACATATATAATGCTTGTGTGCTGATGCTTTTTCTAAGCAATATATTAGGCAAAATGTGAGAGCTAATTTAGCAAAAAAAGTTGTTACCTTGCTTTACCTTTGGCATCAGTAGGAGGGCGAAAAGATAACATGAATGGCTATTTTGACCACTCAAAATCATCCCGTTCAGTTGTTCTTCCGCCATAATGAAACAAAAAGATGGTAAAATTCTCTGAAAACTACACAAGGATATACTTAATGACAGATAGAAAGGGACTGGGGCCTAAGGAGAAGCATTGGATGGATACTGACCTTTCTCACTGCAGCATCCACCTACTCAAAATTCTCGCAGATTTGCTTAACTAATATTATTGTTCTATGGTCAAGTTTTTATGAGTAAACTTTTTATCCAGTATTCATGAGATTAATTTAAAACCTTTATCTCTCCCCCACCCAAAATAAACACACACACACACACACACACACACAGATTGTCCATGCTGTGCTCTATATAAAATAAGTGAAACATTCAAACCACCTCGGAACACCCTACTTCAGTAGCTGATTTCCATGTTTTAATTTGGCAACTCATTGAGAAGTTGTATGCCTTCTATCAAACTATATTTCTAGTGCAATGTACAAAATCAAACAACTTAGATTTTACAGTTTCTCTAATCACACAACCACAATGGACATCTCCATTCAAGAACTTGCACTGTGATGAATTATCACTACAGACAGAAAAATTTACCTGAAGAAAGCTATTTCTCTGTGTAAGTGTCAGTCAAGTCATAGAGACTATCCCACAATTTTATAAGATATTGATTGAGAATATTATACAACCCCTGCAAAAGTAACAAGTATAATTAATTATTAAGATAAATATAACTAAAACTCATATATTCTCTCTTCTATGCCAAAACATTTGGTCATAGTATACAGAAATTCCTCAATCAAGCAAGCCTGTGTGAATTTGTCTGAGGATTTGGAAGAAGATTAGGAAAGCAGGTTTTATGTTTTATCCGCATTCAAATTCTTGAGTCTGTTACAAATATATATGCCTGACATCTAATAAGTCTGTTACAGATGTTTGTTCTCCTGTGATGCCTTGGATATTTTTTGTCTCCTTCCCAAATATATGGTTATTGAATGAGAGATGTAGAAAAATCTTACATAGCTAAATGTGCTTATGTATTGATAGCTCATGATGAACTAAAGTAGTTTAATGCTGAACATCTAATTATGTCTTCTTTGGTCATGTGTAGATAAAGAGGGAGATCAAAATACTACAGAACCTCTGGGAAACCCAATGTCGTCAAACTCCTATACATCATTAGAGATCAGCACTCGAATCATGACTTACTTGAGTTAAAAAAATAAAAATAAAAAAAATTCAGCCCTCACTTGAATTAAAAGAATTCCGATAAAGATGAAAACAAACAATCTAACCAATAATCAATATAGGCAAAATTGAAAAAAACTTCAATCAAGAAAGAAAAGTTAACCCAGCTAGATTACCTTTTCTTCGGCAAAATCCGTAAATTGCAATCATTATTTTCTCTGCTAGCAAGCCCTAATGCTATAAACACCTCAGATTGATGAAGGAGAAAGAGGAATGAGGGATGAAGGTTTTCCAATTAGAGAAAAAGGTATTCGGATTGAGGGAAAAGAAGTATCCAGATTAGCAATTTTCTACACCATAGGGTAGGGGTGTAAAATGAGTTGAGCCGGCTCACGAGCTTTGTGCGCTGATTCGATTATAGCTCGACTCAAGTTTGACTGTTTGAATTTTAACATGAGCCGAGCTCGAGCTCTATTTTAGTTGTTCGAAAGCTCATGAGCTTTTTTTTATTTTTAAATATTTTTTATATATTAATTAAACAATTAATATATATTAATAATTTACTTTCTTTTTCTAATTTTAAATATTTATTATATATTAATTAATATGTATTAATAATTTACTTTTTTTCTAATTTTAAATACTTATTATATATGATTAAATAATTATAATAAATTAATAAATTAATATTTTATCAATAATTATAATATATTATAATTTAAATCATTATAGTAATTATTATAATATATATTATAATTTAATATATATTTTATTTATAATTATTATTTTAATATTTATTAATTATTATTAAATAATTATTATATATTAATAATTTAATATTTTTATTTAATTTAAAATTTTCTGGTGAGCCGGCTCGAGCTCGAGCTCAACAAACTGGGCTCGAGCTCGAACCTGCAGTTTTTGTCAAGCTCGACTCGAGCTCGATTCATTTACACCCCTACCATAGGGGCTAATTTGTTTGGAATGATAAGATGAGATAAAGTGTTTTTATTCCGCCCTATCATTCGTTTGGTTAGAGTGATAGTAAACATTTAAGCCCTCACGAATATTAAAAGTCCGTACTTATATGTGTAATTTCCATGATAAATTAACCTACCACTCCCATGGGATTATTTATCCATAGATCTGCTCTTTGCGTTGAAATTATTTATTTACCCTTTAATTTTTAAAACTAATTTATCATAAAATACCCTTTTTTATTATTCAAAATCTGTCTTATATTCTTATCTTCACCAAATCTCGTGTTTCTCAGTCTAGGACTCCAAGTTATTTCTTCTACAAACTCTGCGAGGTATTTCAATTTTTTGTAAATGGGTTTTTGTAAATCTCAAACAAGGTATTACCTCATCTTTTCATTCAGAAAGTCTGATAAAATTTTGTCTTGGTTTTCCTATTCACGGCTTTGTACTAGTTGAACTGCACAACATAATCGGTAAACTCTCTTTGATTTTGGGGCTGCACTAGTATGTTAATTTGTGATTAATTCTTACTTTGTATCTTGGGTTATTTGGCTAATTTTTTGTTTACTTAATATTGCATCTGGACTTCTAATAATAATAATAATAATAATATTATTATTATTATTATTATAGAGGAAAAGAAATTATGAATTTTATATTTGAGTAAGGGACAAAAAGGTAATTTATTAGGCATAATCAAGATACTTTAATGTTGAACCAAACACAACAACTAACAATCATATGTCCCCACATAAAAATAATCATGTAAACCAAACTATAGCACAATAATCAATAAACACAAATTATCACATGATAAATAATCATAAGATAATTTAAAAATCGAACCAAACTAACCCTAGGAGTCTTAACACTTGAAAATATAAACGCCTCCCTCCTTGATTTACTATTGCATAATTTGATTGGGTGTAAAAGGGAAAAATATTAAGGGCAAGTTTGGTTGGATTTTAAACTTATCTCATGATAATTTGTCTCATGAGAGGGTGGGATAATTTATCCCATGGGTGGAGGTGAGATTAATAATACTACATGTTAAGTTTATATATATGGGTCCAATGATAAATAACGGGCCTGTGTATATACAATTCCACAAACCAAATATTGGATAGAAAAGGATTATTTTCTCTAATCCTATATAATCCCACCAACCAAACTTGCCCTAAAACAGAACGTTGTTTTTCTAATTGGGAAAAGAAAGAGATTATAATAAATTATTCATACTAAATAAATTTTTAATATATGTTTCCTTATATATACATTTTTTAAATATATGAAATTCTAATAATAAATTATTTTATTAAAATAATATATGTAATAAAATTGTAAGTTTTAATTGTTTAATTGTTATCAAACATATCCCAACAATAATATGTATCATTAGAGCTGTCAACGGGTCAGATTTGGATCGGATATGCCACATTCGATTCCGAATCCAACCCGAAATTCTATAGGATCTTTGTAGTCAGTACCATATTCGGATCCAATAGATATCCAAAATCCGATAAAAAAAAACAACCCGATTTTTCCCCCTTTTAAATTTTATAAAATTATTGCATTTACAAAGTAAATTTATGTCATATTTGAATTTTTAACAACTTTTTATTATATATTAGTCCAAAAGTTAAATATTGAATACTAAATTCTTATTTCACATTATATTAATGTATAGATGAACTATTATATATTATTATCGGTATCCTCTTATTTTTGAAGTTAAAAACTCAATATTAATAGTATAATATAGATGTTAATATAGATATCAGGTCAATATAATATATAGATTTTATTTTAAAATCTTTATTAATATTATATGTAAGAGTATTAATTAATTAAAAAATATCAAAGTTCGGATTCGGATTTTTAACGGATCGGATTGCTTAATTCCATATCTGATCCACTTATTTTGGATTACAAATATTTATAATTGGATCTGATCTATCGAATATTTTAATCAAATAAAAATTCTAAAATTCAGATTGGATTCGGATTAAAATTCGATCCATTTAGGGCTGTCAACAGGTCGAATTTGGATTGAATATGCCATATCCAAATCCGAATGTAATTATCAAAATTCATATCCAAATTCAACTCGAAATCCTATAGGATATTTGTTAGTCAGCAGTCAGCACCATATCCGAATCCAATGAATATTTGAAATCCAATAACAAATCGACCCGATTTATTTTTTTTTCCGTAACTGAATTCGATGAATATCTGAAATCTGATAAAAAAATTCAATCCGATTTTTTTCTTTTGAATTTTATAAAGTATTGTATTTATAAAGTAAATTTATGTTATATTTGAATTTTTAATGATTTTTTATTATATATTAGTCCAAAAGTTAAATATTGAATACTAAATTCCTATTTCACATTATATTAATGCATAGATGAACTATTATATGTTATTATATTTGATATTTTACCAGTATCCCTCTTATTTTTTAGGCTAAAGACTCAATATCAATAGTATAATATAGACGTCAATATAGATATTAGGTCAATATAATATATAAATTTTATTTTAAATTTTTTATTAATATTATATATAAGAGTATTAATTTAATAAAAACATATTAAAGTTCATATTCGAATCTTTAACGGATTAGATTGTTTAATTCCATATCTGATCAACTTATTTTGGATTACAAATATTTATAATTGAATTTGATCCATTGGATATTTTAATCGGATAAAAATCCTAAATTTTGAATCGGATTCAAATTGGATTCGGATGAAAATTCGATCCATTGACAACCGTAAATCCATTGACACCCCTATGTATCATGTTAGCAAAACTTTTTAAATTTTAAATTGACTAAATAAATTTAATAACAAAATTTTGACTTAAAATTATTTTTTAAGATAAAAATATGTCATGAATTCGGAAGGGGAACATTTAGATTTTTCATGTTTTTCTCTTGAATGAATTAATTTTTAGAGTAGAAATTTAGAGCGTTCAACTTTTTCGTAATGCCTCTGGAAAATATGACGTTAGCTTTGCATGTGTTTGATAGGAGTAGGTTTTTAAAAGTACATTAATATTTTTAATACTATGTTTTATTTTGAAATATAATATTATATATAAGTCTTCATTTAGGGGTGGGCGCTCAGAGTGGATAATTAGAAAACCAAACCAATCTAATTAGATATTAATTATTCAAATTGGATTTTCTTAAAAAAAAAAAAATTAAGCATATATTGGGTAGGAGGTCCTACCCAACTGAATAGTTCGGGTACCCGAATTGAAATTATATGTAAATAAATATATATTATAATTATATACATATTATAATATATATTGTAATATATACAAGTATAAGTATATTATAATATATTATAAATATACAAATTATAGCATTATAATATATATTATAATCTATTATAATATAAACATATTATAAGTTGTATTATATATTTATTGTATTCTAAATATGAAATAGTTGGCGTCCGTATAACCTCCTCTTTTACAGAGGCCAAGCCTCTGTTTCTCACCTCCGTTATGTCTTAAAGAAAGTCCATAAAATGTTTAAAATAATAAGTTTTTGTTATTTCAAAAGAAAAAAAAAAAAAGAAGAAGAAGAAGAAAACAACTTATGATCGAGATGGATTTTGTACCACATTTAGAAGTCTATTTACTTTGTAATTTAGAATATTGGATAGAGATGTGCAGTATATTAGTTTGTGAATTATGTGCCCAATTAGTCTCATTAGCAATCCTAATTATATGTGCAATATTACTTTAAAATAAGTACATCGCACATTTCCTTATAATTATGTAAAAGTGGAACAAAGAAAACACGTGTGACAATAAACTATATTTTTATAGTGTGAGTTAACATAAAAAAAAGAAGTTATATGTAGCATTCAGAAGGAAAAAAAAAATAATAACAACAAAAGATAAATAATAAGAAGCAAGGAAGTAACATTTTAAAAATGTACCTAGCCACTTATTCATTAATGCTACTGAAAAATATATATAGTCACTTATTATTCATTAATGCTATTGAACAACTGACTTTATATACATAACTACTTAGTGATAATAGAGTAGATGAATTTTAATAGTCTCACATTAAAATGAGTCGAGAGTTTAATATAATTTATAACTTATTCTTCTTTTTCCATATCTTGAAACGTCTTTTTAAGGCAAAACGTCCCACAATATGAGTGTTGATGGGATAATACTTTGAAATAATTCGACCTTCATATTTGAAATAAATCTAATCATCATCATAATGAAATGAATAATAATATATATAATACAAATATGTGTAACGTAATTCTTGTAGTAATTGCAATTTCTAGCAAAATTATACACACCATATTTTTACAAGTGTACCATGAACAAAAGGTATTTACTAGTGTTCTAATTCTTTGCACTAAAAAAAGGTTATGAAATTATATTTTTGTTGGAAATAAATATTCCTTTAACTTTTCACTCCAAAAATGGTCCCATTGTCTTTTACCCAATTTTTGGAAGAAATTGTCCTTGGAATTTTTAGTTACAAAATTTTTTATTTACTAATATTTAGTTGTAAAATTTATTATTTTTTTAACTGTCTCTGTTGGTACTATTACTAAATACTTTTATTAAAATTTAATTATAAAGCTTTGAAAAATTTTAATCTTCTTGTTTAGTTCATTTACTCTAAAAATTAAAGTGCGTCTAATAGTATAATTTACATATCTGAAACTCTAAAAAATATTGTTCTATAGATATTTACTTAATTAAATTAAAATACTATTGATAAAATCAATATAAACAACATAAAATAGTTTTTCTAAGATTTTCTCTACATTAAATTTAATCGAAGAAGTAAAGAGTAAATTTAGTCCAAAAAATTTGAACTTGAAATTTAAGTAAAAAATATGTTTATTATTATAAAAATATTTATCTAAAAGATTACCTAGATTTTAAAGATTAGAAAGTTTAAGATTTTTTTCAAAATTTTATCGGGGTTTTTGTTCATATGCAGCAAAACCCAGAAAAAAAGACCAAAACATGTTTACTCTGTGTTTGGCGGTAAGTTGGTTCTTTCCGCCAAAATGCTTTTCGCGGTAAATCGTCTCTGTAATAGAACATAACTGATCGTGGATTTTGGCGGTAAATCATGATTCGTGGTTGTATACGAACCCTTGATGATAAATTATCTTCTTTTGTGGTAATTTGTTGTTCTCTCTACTTTTGTTTGTTCATCTCTCTCATTTCTCAGGTATAAATTTTTCTGTAACTCTCTTTCCCCGTTGCTCGCTTAATTTCTTCTCCTAATTCAACTTTTCTTATAATTTCTATCTTGAAACTTGCTTTCTGTGTAGATTTGACAGAAGGAAGCTAGTATAGAGACATAGAAGTGCAGTAAGGTGCTCTCTCTATTACCTTTCAGTTTATTCAGATTGGGCAAGGGGCATGTAAATTGTGTAATTCGGTGTGATGATTTATTTTGTTGTATAAAATTCCAGTTTTCAATGGGTGTATACTCTAGATATCCATTGATTGCATTTCCTGGACAACAAAAGTGGTTCAAACTCTGAAATTTATTCTAAACATGTCATGTTTGATTTTTCATCCATCATTTAACGATTAATTCTATTTGGATCACAAGTTGTTCTTGAATTTCAATGACTACTTTGGTGATTGCTTGATTCTTTGGAAATGCAACTGTATGCTATAGATAAATATCAATTGTGACCAATTTAACAATAGATTTTTAAATGGTTACTAATTTTTTTTTAAATTTATCATCAACCACCAACAAATATGGTTGCAAAGCATATACTAACAACAATTAACTTACTTTTGCATGATTGCTAAAAAATACTAAAAATAGCCCAGACAAGACCAAAATTAAGACATGCACATTTTCGGTTGGAAATTAGATCAGTATTCGACCAATTTGGGTAAGTTTTCATAAATGGATATCAATTAGTTTATTTCTCTAGATTTAATTAAAAATATTAATCAAAACATAATCATAAATAAGTTAATATTAAAAGATAGAGCTCAAATCGAGTCATGAATCAATGTTCTAATTGGAAAAAAAAATAGAAATTAAATTATGAAACTTTAGCTTAATGAATCCAGGACTATGGACCTAGCTCCTGACTTTGGATTTCCCCGAGACACGATATATAGAAAATCTAGGATCAGAGTAAGTTTGGAAAAAATTAAAATCATAAAGACAGTTGGCACTTTGGGTTTGATGAGCTAAGAACGGCCAGTCTGTATGATCAGGGATCATGGTAATGCACTGCATTAGAATTATGATTTTGTGTATAGTTAGAAAAGTATTATAGAGCGATAAGCATATTGATTGAATGCAGGAGTATCCCTTAAGTCAAAAGAACTTAGTACTAGAACATCCCAACATTATAATTTATAATTAATAGAACTATAAAAAAGAAATCAGCTATCGGTCTACTAAGCCTGGCTTAGGAAATTAAGTTGATATTATTTCAGTCCCTCTTATACTATATTTTGCGATTACTAAGTAACGAGGAGATGAGCTACTGAACTCTCTATGGAAAGGCCATTGCTTGATATTACCAAGTGAGGTTTATATTAGCTTTCTTTGCTGAGGAAATATATTTGTTAATATATCCTGGTTGCTTGATTCTGTTTGTGTTGAGATTCAAATTGTTGTTTGTTCGTTTTAAGCTATCATGTGGTTCTTGTGTTGAACATATGAACTAATTTTCCTTGTCTGCAATTCTTGAGCCATTGTTATTCGAAATATCAACATGTCTAGCAACATGATATTATTTTATGTTCTTGGCCATCTGCTTGAATTCGGTATATCATTTTGTACCGTTATATTTTTTATACATTGATTCCGTGACTCTTTCGCTTGAACCTGATGACTTGGTTAAACACCTCATATCGTGCTATTCTCAAGTAATCAATTCCTCATTTGTACTGTTTTACTTACAATGTATTTGTCTCTGAATTCCTGTATTGAAATTGAAATATTAGTGAAATATTCTGCATGACTCCACCTTCTAGATGTGGTCCTTAAACAATGTTTTGGAAATGGTATTTTCTAAATAATATGGACAAGTATCATTTGAATTTGGAATCTTCCGTTAATCACATTCGAACTGGACTTTGTTGATAAGTAATCCCTGAGAAGAGGTTTCGTTGTGATGCTGTCTTGCTGACTAGCCGTTGTTACTCTATACTTCATACGAGGAGGTGACCTATACTTGTTGGGATAGATGCAGCCATGCTAGTTGACCCGTATTCTTTTATTGGTGATAGAGGCAGTCTTGATGACTGGCCCGTATTGATGTTTTGGTGATAGAGGCAGTCTTGTTGACTGACCCATATTGTTATATTGGTGATAGAGGCAGTCTTGATGACTAACTTGTATTGATATTTTGGTATTGTTCTATTGGTGATAGAGGCCGTCTTGTTGACTGCTCGTATTGGTATATTAGTGATAGAGGCAGTCTTGTTGACTTACTAGTGTTGATCTATTGTGGTAGAGGTAGTCTTGTTGACTGGCATATGTTGATATATTATGATAGAGGCAATCTTGTCGACTAACCCATTTTGAGATATTGTGATAGAGGCAGTCATGTTGGTTGACCCTTGTTACTATATCGACTTGCAGGAGAATAATTTCTGATTTATTCTGTCAAAGATGACGACAATGGCATTAAATTCAAAGTGAAAATATGTTGTATTCACCAAATTTATAAAAAATGTTTATACAACTAATTTTGGTGAAATGCTCCTCGTACAATCTATTCTATAGAACCTAATAGAATCCTAGATTTTGAATTTGAGCTTTTTTTACAACTTAAAATGTTCTCATACACTTGGCTCTTTAAAATTAATCAAATTCCTGAGTTTTGAGATATGGAAATTTTCATGAAATATAATGAAAACTCGAGATGTCTCTTTGCGGATATGGGACAGCGTGGAATCAGCTCATGACGTGTAAACCCTTACTTATGGTTTCTCAAATCTAATTCTCGATCCTTAAAGTCTATTTTTTACTTAACAACCTATTTTCTTGATATTTTCCTATCGTTGTTGTACATTGGTCCGATACTATTCTATACTATATATTTATTGTCATTACTATTTATGTATCTTGATCATTACCTCACTAAGTCATTCAAACTTATCCTTATGGTATTTTTTCTTTCTATTCTTTACTTAAGATTGAGGATTAGATAGTTCTATAAATATAGGTCACATGGTGCATAGTAAGCATAATCTTATCAAGGTACATATAAACGGTAAGGACAAAATATGTATGCATGTCTATAGTGTAATAGTATGTTTGATAGTAGACTTTCATTTCTATCTTTTGCTGAAGTATGATAGGCTAGAGCTTATGATATTTGGCGCGAGTCTTCAGACTATTGTAAAATGATGGAAACGTATGTTTGGTTTGCAGTTTGTAGCACGACTAGTTGACATAGATATTATTCATTGATTATGATCTTGTTTATCACTTGAGTTATTTTGGAATCGGGGATGCTATGGAATCGTTTGAGTTGAGAATGAAAGATTATATGAACCCAAAAGGGTAAAGGACTCAAAAGAGTCAAGTAGTAAAATAGAGAATAAACTAGAAGTTCCAAATATAACCGAAATTCCAGATAAAGCAAAAATATAAATAAATGAGATAAGGTGTTTATAGTGGTTCGGCAAGCCTACTCCACTACCTAAGCCAGAGGACTTAGGATTTTGAACCTGCAAATATTATTAGCAAAGAAACAAGAACAAATACAGCGAGCAGCACTAACTTCCAAAACCTCACAGAAGTGAACCAGAATACTCTACGGGTAATACTGGGGTTTTGCGAAGTAAAGAGTAATGGAACAATCCTAACAACTCTCAATAGCACTAACTTCTTCTACATTAGAGATACTACTTGTTTAAATAGTAGATTTTGAGATCTTCCAGAGTTGATGCCTCAATTTGCTCCTTGAATGTTGTAACGGTAATATACCAATTGTGCAGCTGCCTTAGATGATGCAACAGTAACATACCAAAAATACTTTTGGTTCTTAATATGGGAAATTTCAGATTTGCAGCACAAATTGACTACTTAACTTAATCACATTTGACAAGATTGAAAGCTACCATATAAGTTTGAATTTACTTTGCATAATCAAAATATTGTTTTGGAAAGCAATCCTAACAATCTCCCCATTTTTTATGATGCCATTCTGTTGTTATCCCCCTGTCTAAAGATGCTATAGCATTGATCAGATTCAAACTGTCAAAGCATGCATAAACATTTTTCTCCCTCTGTTTGAGGCAATTTTAAGATCCAGAAAAGACAAGAAGACATATGTTTAAATACATAACTTTGAAGACGTTGTTCAAGTAAAGCTATCTAAGCATACAAGACAAAAATATACATGCTTAAATGTAAAAAGAACCAAAAAAAACTTAAGGAATAGTTTTAAGCATGAGTAGCAAAGTATTAGTACATCAGTTTCAAAAGTAGCAGCAAAGCATCAGTCTTATGCTAAGATAACCATCAAGCAGTTTTAAGCATGAGTAGCAAAGCATTAGTACATCAGTTTCAAAAGTAGCAGCAAAGCATCAGTCTTATGCTAAGATAACCATCAGGCAGAGTTTTAGTCAAAAAACATTTTAGCCATAGGAACAAAATAGTTCTCCCCCTCATCATCAAAAAGTTCAAGGACTATGAGAGCGTTTGCGGAGGGAAAAGTGAAGATCCTCGATGTCATCGTGAAGATCATCAATTTTGGTTTTACACCTGCAGAAGTTGTTTTCAATCGTGCTAATGAACTCAGAGAGTTTGGTATCGAGACGATCAATGAAGGATGCAATATGCTGAACAACGAGGGGAAGAGGTAGCTCGAGAGCATCTGGTGTTCTATTTTTGTGTTTAAAGGAAACGCCTTAAGAGGCGACGGAGTTAACTTCTTGAACAAAGGGATCAAAGACATAGAGAGGTTTTTTTCCAGGGTGTAGTCATACGTCGCGGAGCAGAGGGAATAGCAGCGGAGTTGGTCAACCCAGGTAAGAGTAGGAGATGGAGGAATATCTGAGAAGTCTATTGGGCGCCCGCGGTTTAGTTTTCTAGCCATGATATTTGTGGAGAAGAAATTTTCGGCATGAGGGTTAGGAAATTTGAGGATTGTGGGTACAGTCGCGAAGTCCCAGTGATTGAACAAGGAATCCGTGAAGGAGTGAGAGAGAGGAGGTGAGGAAAATGGAAGATGAGAGGATGCAGGGAGCAATGGAGGAGAGGATGGTAGAGACAAAGAGCGGACAACGATTGGGGATTTTGTAGAAGAAGGAATGAAAGGAGATGGAAGGGATTCCTCCGAGTCGGACGCGTAGTCCATGAGTTTTGGGGAAGGTGAGATGGGATCATCGTCCATGGAGGATGAAGAGGAGGAGCACCAACAGGACAGCAGTTTCACCATCGAAAAAGAACGCAATCGAAGAGGTAGCGGAGAGGATTCAGAAAGATGAGAGGTTTTGTGTTGGTTTATGTGCAGGAGAGACAGATGGTTGAATTTTCAGATTTTCCCCCTAAAAGTTTTTTTTTTTTTTATAAAGATGGAAGGAGAATATATTCTTGCCAAAAGACTGCACATATCAAACATAAAATGAGATTCACATTCCAAATTTAAGTCATGAGGAGAAGAAAGAAGGAATGATCCCTAACTTTTGTTTGAGAAAACTGAATCTTTCTTCTGGGAGTAGTTTAGTGAAGATGTTAGCCAACTGATTGTGTGTATCAATGAAAGATATGTAAACATTACCTTTCTGGACATGATCTTTAATAAAATGATGTCTTATTTCTATGTATTTTGTGCATGAGTGATAGACTGGATTTTTTGTAATGCAGATAGCACTAGTGTTGTCACATAAGATAGATATGCAAGGAAATTATAAGCCATAATCACTGAGGGTATGTTTCATCCATAATACCTATGAGCAACAATTACCTAGCACCATGTATTCAGCCTCAGTTGTTGACATAGCCACCACACTTTGTTTCTTTGTAGACCAACTTACTAGACATGACCCTAGTAGTTAACAAGTTCCAGTAGTACTTTTTCGATCATCTTGCACCCTGCATAGTCAACGTCAGAAAACCCAAGAAGATTGAAAGATTGGGATCAAGGGTACCAAATGCCATTATTGGTAGTTCCTTTGAGATTGTGCAGGATTCTTTTTACAGCTTTGAGATGTGACTCTTTCAGTTGTCCTTGAAACCGAGCGCACAAACTGGTGGCAAATAGTATATCTGGACGATTAAAACTTAGATATAACAAGCTTCCAATCATGCCCCTGTATGTTGTTTCATCTACACTTTTTCCATTAGGATCAAGTTCCAGCTTTGTAGATACAGCCATGGGAATGTTGTATTCTTTACAATCCTGCATTCTAAATTTCTGCAAGAGTTCCTTAGTGTATTTTTCTTGAGATATAAAGATTCCAGTGGTAGTTTGTTTGATTTGGCGGCCAAGGAAAAAATTTAACTCACCCACAAGACTCATTTCAAATTTCATTGTCATGTATGATGCAAATTCGTCACAAAGATCTTTATGAGTGCCACCAAAAATTATATCATCCACATATACTTGAACAAGTAGTAAATGGCCATTTGATGTTTTTGTAAAAAGTGTAGTATCTACTTTACCCATACAAAAACCTTTTGAGATAAGGAAAGAGCTTAGGCGATCATACCATGCTCTAGGGGCTTGTTTCAAACCATAAAGAGCTTTTGATAATTTAAAAACATGGTTTGGAAATTTTAAGTTTTTGAAACCAAGAGGTTGTTCAACAAAGACATCTTCTTTTATATGTCTATTTAAAAAATCACTTTTAACATCCATTTGGTAGAAAGTGAATTTTTTATGTGATGCATATGCTAGCAACATGCGAATGGATTCAAGATGTGCGATGGGTGCATAAGTTTCATCATAATCAATGCCCTCTTGTTGAGAGTACCCTTTTGCAACAAGTCTAGCTTTGCTTTTAACAACTTCATCATGTTCATCTAGTTTGTTTCGAAAAACCCACTTAGTACCAATTACAGGGTGATTATCAGGTCTCCTTACTAGGTTCCAAACCTGGTTTTTCTCAAACTCATGGAGTTCTTCTTTCATTGCATTCAGCCAGGAATCTTTATTTAGCGCCTCATTTATATTGCAAGGCTCTGCATAAGACAAAAATACAAGGTCAGAGAGATGTGAATCAGTTGTTTTAGTTTTGGACCTTGTAGTAATTCCAGCATCTAGGTCTCCAATGATGTTCTATGTTGGATGGCTTGATGCATGTTTGAATTTGCTGATTTTATCTCCAGTTTCGTCATTGGAAGTTCCACTTGCATTTGAAACTGTCTCAGTGAGATTTTCGAATGCATCTCTTTCTCCTTCTTTTTCTTGTTGAAGTGCCTCTATCACTCGATCATAACCTATAGTTTCTATACTTAAGGAATCCTTGGCTCCGACGAGCCACGCCGACAGTTGCTGCCCTTCAACCATCCCCGACCCCCTCGCCTGGTCGAATAGTAACGGTCGAGAGGGACGCGGGTCAAGGAAAAAGACCCATGGGGGAACAGAGTGGGCCCCCGCCCAAAAAGATTGTTGCTGCTGGAAAGGGGAAAGGAAAATCGAAGGGCGCCGGGTCGGGGATGCCGACGGGAAACGATCTCTTCGGGGATCGAGATGCGGAGGCCTTATTCGGCCTGAGGAAGTTTCCACCTCATCATTTCGGGTCGGACCCCAACCTACTTGTGGACAACTCGTCTATATGCATGGATTTGGGCCAAGTGGGGTCGACCCCTTGAAATGGTTGTTGGCTGGACAGTTCCTGGCTGACCAGAGGAGGATAATGGGCCTGAGTCAGCCCGGGGCACTGTGCGAGGTTGCATACCACGCGAACATGGTAAGATCCCCTAAACTGTAAACTTGCGTAATCGATTTTCCTTGCATGGATAGTAATGATTTTTATGTTTCAGGTCGCGCAACTCGCCTACAACTTTTACCGCTGTTCAGAGCTGGCTCTCGCTGATCATGAACAGTTGGATGCTGGCGGCGATGCCGAAACATTGAAGGCCCAGCTGGAGTTATCCCAACTGCGACTCGATGAAGTGCAGAAGGAAAATGCCAAAGACACCGAAATAATGGAGGCGAAAGATAGACAAGTCCTGCTGGCGATGACGGAGCAGACAAAGATGGAGGCGAAGCTGAAAAAACTTGAACTGGACATCCATGTCGCCTACGAATCTGGTCGGGCAGCAGGTCGAGGTGAGCGACTGGTCGAGGCCAGGACAGAGTTCGAGCAAGTAGTGTCGGAGATTCGCAAGGAGGCGGTACAACAGTTCATGGTGAGCCCCGCCTTCAGGATGCGAGCATGGTGCTGGCCTTGGACGATGCCCAAAGTGCCTTTAATAAGGCTATTGCACAAATGCGGCACCTGGGCTATACAGTTAGCAAGGAAGATCGCTCGAAGATGGGCCTTGCTTTCGACGAGCAGTTGCACCCAATTGGTGACGAGGATGTCGACGAGGCCGAGCCCGAGGTAGAGGCAATGAAGGAGATCGACATAACTCCTGAAAAGAGGCAGAAGGCAGACCTCGAAAAGAAAGTGAAGGCAGTGGGTCGAGAGTTCGAATTCGCCAGTGATCTCGCTTATGAAATCTCCGAAGGCCAGGCCGACACTACCTCTTTCTTCCCAACCGCCGAGTGGCTGTTTATGTCTTCTGCTGCCTGTCCCTCTCACCCAGTCACCGCTGCAATGCCCGTTTCCATGGCACCGCCTGAGCCCCGGTCTACTCCTGCTCCTGCTCCCGCCTTACCCCTCGAAGGGTCTGGCAGTTCTAGCTAGGATTTGTAATACTTGTTTTTGTTTTGATGTACATGCCTCGTTGAGGCTTATTGAGGATGAAATAAAATTTGTTGCCCTTCATCTACCAGCTGTTCAATTTCGAGCACTGTTTTTCTCCATTGCAAGATAACTTGAACTTTATCGCCATTTATGATTAGTAAAGTGTAGATGAATTTGTCGATTGGGCTCGACTTCGAGCCTTAGCGGCTTTTCTGCAAGTGTTACCTCGATTTTGCAACCTTGCCTCAGGGGCTTTGACGCCAGTTTGATGAGAATTTTCGTCAACCAAGGTGGTCGCGGCTCTTGGCCTTGACTTAATGAGATTAAGCTTTTCGTTGACTACGGGGTCGACTAAGGTGGTCGCGGCTCTTGGCCTTGACTTGATTCGTTTAAGCCGTTCGTCGACTATGGGGTCGACTAAGGTGGTCGCGGCTCTTGGCCTTGACTTGATTGGATTAAGCCTTTCGTCGACTACGGGGTCGACTAAGGTGGTCGCGGCTCTTGGCCTTGACTTGATTGGATTAAGCCTTTCGTCGACTACGGGGTCGACTAAGGTTTTGTTGCGGTCGTCACGTGCCTTTTAATCATAATGGGACTTGATTGTTCTTTACTCAATACAAAAGACGCCAATGAACATCTCATACAAAGAACTTTTTTAGATTTACCACATTCCACGGTTGAGGCAGCTCACGACCTGCAGCATCCGCTAATCGATAGGCGTTGTGTTTAGACACTTTGGTGACTGAGTACAACCCTTCCCACTTAGGGTCAAGCTTGCCGACGGGCCTTGACACTTCCACTTTCTTTAAGACGAGATCACCCTCCTTGAAATTTCGTGGGTGTATCGATTTGTTATAGCGGTCCGCCATCTTTGAGCGGTACCTCTGCATTCTGTTGTAAGCCGCTAGGCGCTTCTTGTCTATAGTTATTAGGTCCAGTTCCCTCTCCGATGTATTTGCTGTTGAATTGTAGTGGATCACTCTAGCGGTGTGCTGGATTAGTTCTGACGGGACCACTGCTTCAGATCCATAAACTAGGCTGTAAGGGCTTTGAATTGTGGCTGCTCGAGGGGTGGTTTTGTAGGCCCAAAGGACTCCTAGGAGGTCGTCCGCCCAGCTGGTTCCGATCCCCGCTATTCGACTCTTAATGTGATCGAGGATAGTCCTGTTGGTCACTTCGGTCTGTCCATTGGCTTGCAGATTTCCCACTGAAGTAAAATGTTGCGCAATGCCTAAGGTCTCGCACCATCTTCTTGTATTTTTGCTTTGGAATTGGGTGTCGTTATCTGAGATGAGGACTTTAGGCAGCCCGAAATGGAAAATAATATTCTTCCATATGAAACTCTTGATGGCCGCATCCGTGATCTTCGGGACTGCTTCAGCTTCCACCCATTTTGTGAAGTACTCAACGGCTACTATGATAAACTTCCGCTGGCCGGTTGTCTTTGGGAGTGCGCCGACTATGTCGATGCCCCACTGGTCGAATGGCCAAGCGATATCAACATTTGTCATTGGTGCAGGCTGGTTGGTGTTGGATGTTCGAATGTACCTGGCAAGATGGGCATTTCCTAGCAAAGTCAACAGAATCCTTCAACAAAGTGGGCCAGAAATACCCATATCGTGTGATCTTATGCGCCAGGGACCGGCCTCCCGAGTGGTTTCCGCAGATGCTTGCATTTATTTCCTGCAGCACTTCCTTCGCCTGTTCGGGATTTAAACATCTCAGCGGTGGTCCTGTGATTGATCTTCTGTACAACTGTCCGTGATCGTCCAGTGCATATTTGGGCGCCAAGCCCTTCAGTTTACGAGCCTACTTCTCATCATCAGGTAAGGTACCATGGCTCAAATAAAGCTTGATCGAGTGCTGCCAAGAATGTGTTGCGTCTTTGAAGCACCCGACCAAGCCCGGGCCGGGGGCCGAGATGCAAGGCTGGTCGGCGACAAGAAATGTTATGGTTCTTTCTCTCGTGCCTTTCGTCGAGCTTGCCAGCTTGGAAAGCGCGTCTGCTCGCGCATTTTCTGATCGGGGAACTTGGCTTAATGAAAAATCTCAGAACCTCTGTCGTAGCTGCCGGACTTCTGCGAGATATTGTGCCATTTTATTTTCTTTCGCATCAAAGTTTCCCTCGACTTGCTCCGCGACCAACTGTGAATTAGTAAAGGTTGTTATCCTCTCGACCCCACGATCTATGGCCATGCGCATTCCCGCAATGAGTGCCTCATATTCAGCTTCATTATTAGTAACTGGGAAGTCGAGTTTCACTGCAAAATCATAGCCTTCGGGTAGCGAGGATCGGAGTGATACGCCTATTCCTCCTCCTGTAGATGTCGCAGACCCGTCAACATGTTGGGTCCACCAAGGGGAGTCTTCCATCTCTTGAACCGGGAGGTCGACTCTCTCGAGGATGAAGTCCGCTAGCACCTACGCTTTTATTACTGCTTGGGGTTGGAATTGGATGTCGAATTCCCCCAGTTCGATGGCCCATTTCGTTAGTCGACCCGAAGTGTCTGTTTTCGACAACACCTGTTTTAGCGGCTGGTTCGTTAGTACCACAACTGTATGAGATTGAAAATAGGGCCGCAGTTTTCTTGCCAATGTGACTAGGGCCAGGGCAAACTTCTCGATCTCCAGATAGTTATGTTCGGGCCCCTGAAGGGCCTTGCTGCAATAGTAAACTGGACAAGGGTTGCCAGCTCTCATCGTTGTTAACACTGAACTAATTGAAGCGGAAGAGACTGCAAGATATAACTGTAAGATTTCCCCGAGCTCAGGCTTGGCGAAGAGAGGTGGCGAAGAGAGGTGTTGCTTGAGGTCGATCAGAGCTTGGTCACACTGTTCGTCCCATTTGAATCCAGATTTCTTCACGTTTCTCAAGATTGTGAAGAAGGGTAGGCTCTTGTCTGCCAGCCTAGCTATGAACCTGCCTAAGGCAATAACTCTGGCCACAAGGCGTTGAACTTCTCGAACGGTGCGTGGTGGAACAATGTCTAGAACTGCTTGAATTTTCTGTGGGTTGGCCTCGATACCTCTCTGACTGACCATATATCCCAGGAATTTTCCTCCTCGAACCCCGAATGTGCATTTGTTAGGATTGAGCTTCATACCGAAGGCTCTCAGAATGGAAAATGTGTGGCTTAAGTCGACCAAGTGGCTTTCTGCTTTCTTTGTTTTCACAATCATGTCATCAACGTAAACCTCCATTGATTTCCCAATTTCATTCTTGAATATGAAGTTAACTAATCTTTGATAAGTTGCGCCAGCGTTCTTAAGTCCAAACGACATAACCAAAAAGCAATATACCCCATTGGGGACAACAAAAGCCGTTTTATCCCTATCCTCAGGTGCCATGAATATTTGGTAGTAACCTTGAAATGCATCCATCATACTAAGTAGTTCGCAACCAGCCGTGGAATCAACAAGTAAATCAATACGAGGCAAGGGGTAAGGATCCTTAGGACATGCTTTATTTAAATCTGTGAAATCATTACACATCCTCCATTTTCCCTCGTTCTTGGGAACAAGGACTACATTACAAAGCCAAGAAGGATATTGGATTTCTACAATATAACTAGCCTCTAGAAGTTTGCTAACCTCTTCCTCGATGATCTATGTCCACTCGGCATTGAAAGTTCTCTTCTTCTGTCGGATTGGCTTGTGGGCAGGGTCCATGTTGAGCCTGTGAACGATGATGTCGGGGTCGATGCCTTGCAGATCGGCAGCTTTCCATGCGAAGACGTCGATATTGCGTCGGAGGAAGTCGACCATGAGGCATTCCGGTCGACCCCCCATATCAGCTCCGATCCTCGTTGTCTTATCGGGGTTCCCTGGCTCGAGCTCAATTGTTTTGAATTCTCCCATTGGCTCGACCCTGGTGTCCTCCAGCTTCCTCTTTTTCGATAAGGTCCCTCCTCGGGTTTTGCTATAAGGGCGTCCCCCGAGGCCTTCAATTCTGGTCTCTTTTTCTGTCCGCTGGAATCCACGGAGATTGTGTAACAACGCTAGGCATCTTTGATGTTGCATAAAAGCTCACCAACTCCCGCGGGGGTCGGGAACTTTATTTTCATGTGGTATGTGGATGTGATGGCTCTGAAGTCATTCAAGGCTGGTCGACCAACAATGGCATTGTAAGCAAAAGGGGCATCGACCACTAAGTAGTTGATCATCAACGTTCGGCTACGATGTCCCTGCCCGAATATAGTGGATAGGCTAATCGACCCTTCTGGTATAATCTCTGATCCTCCAAATCCAACTAGGGGAGTCCTGACTGGATCGAATTTCAGTTTGCCCAGGTTCATTCTGTTTAAGGCCGGCAAGAATATGATGTTTGCCGAGCTGCCATTGTCGACCAAGACCTTTCTCACTTCGAAGTTGGCGATCTCAATTGCGACCACCATTGGGCAGTCGAGCTGTCGGTCCGCAGCCTGACCCTCGAGGTGGTCTAAATCTGCATCGGTAAAAGAGATCGGCTCGGTACTGGTTGTCAACTAGAACACTATTTCGACCCTCGCATGTTTGGTCGAGTCAAGTTGCCTCTAGGTTTGCTTCCTTGCATTTCGAGAGTCTCCTCCTGCAGGCCCCCCGGCGATCGTGTCGATAACACCTCGAATAGGCGGGTGGGTTTCATGGGCTGGTTTCTTTCCTTTGTCCTGCCGTCGTGGGCTGACCGACCTTTCTCTACGGGGAGTCCGATCGATCGCCCCCTCCTCACGTTGAGCTCTCTCCTCGACAAACTTTTTCAAATGCCCCTGCCTAATCAGCCTCTCTATCTCATCCTTCAATTGAAGCAATCCTCGGTGTCATGCCCTTTTTGCTTCCTTCCTCGGCATGGAGAGTGGGGTGTAGTCATGGAAACGTTTGATTGGGGAGCAGCGCCCCCCCTGTTCTGCTTCTCCTCTTTCTCCTTGCCTTTTCTCTTGTCGGCCTCCATGTTGCCATATTTCATTTTGTTCATCTCCTCCTCGGTCATGTACCTCTCGGCGAGGTCGAGGAGCTCCTCCATTGTTCTCGGTTGTGCGCGGACCAAAGCATTGGCGCACTCCTTGTGCCTTAGTCCCAGAAATAGCACATCGATCAAAAATTCTATCCTGGGCCTGTCTATCTTCAACACCTCGGTGTTGAACCTGGTGAAGAAATCCCGTAAAGACTCGCCCTCAGCTTGCCTTACTGTGTGTAGGTGGGTGTGCGGTAGCTTCGCCTTCCTCCTGCTTGCGAACTGGTGCAAAAACTTATCACATAACTGGTCGTATGAGAAGATGGATGCCGGTTCCAACTTCACGAACCAGTCTAGGGCCACGCCCTGGAAAGTGGTCACGAGCATCTTTACATGTATATACTCGTTGTGCCCATGCAACTGCATCAGATGCTCATTCGGGTCCGTGGAACCGTCATACCTCGGGAGCCCGGTGGGGATTTTCGCATCAATGGCAATGCGCTCATTGATAATTTCTGAACAAAAAGGGAGTCGCGTTCCCTCCGGAATCTTGAAGGCATTTCCGGTTGCATGGTTCTGTCAGCATTCCTCTTCGAAAGTTCCTCCAGGCGCCTATTCAGCTGTTGCACCTGGTGAAAGACTTCTTCCCACTCTTGTTGGTCCTGGTTTTGTCTGCCTCTGGAACGCCCTGCCCTATCGCGCTGCAGGGCTCGAAGGGGCCGAA
This sequence comes from Jacaranda mimosifolia, assembly GCA_018894105.1. Taxonomy (NCBI): domain Eukaryota; kingdom Viridiplantae; phylum Streptophyta; class Magnoliopsida; order Lamiales; family Bignoniaceae; genus Jacaranda; species Jacaranda mimosifolia. The sequence continues at coordinate 6,366,172 of CM032123.1, forward strand.
CGTCGTGGTCTACGGAGTCTGCTACCTCCTCCCTTGGCGGTGGGCGGGCTGCCTCCCTTGGAAAACGGCCCGGGCTTCCTTCTCTCCGGGATGGACGTCTAAAGGACTCTGGTATCTGCGCGTACTCTTCTGGTCGTGCCCTTTCCGGGCCTGCTAGCTGAGGTGTGGCACTGGCCGCCGGCCCCGGTTGCACAGCATGTCTATTTAGTGCGGCCGAGAGCTGGGCAGAAATCTGCGCTGAGATTTGCTCGCTGATAAGTTGCATCAGCTGAGGCATTGTGAGAGTGACCATAGGTTCCGGCTGCATACTGGGTGCTAGCTCGTCTTGTCCTTGGTTCTGGCGGGGGGCGGGAGAGCTAGATCTTCGGTTCTCCTCCCTCCCTGATGGGGCTCGCCTAGTGTTCACCATTTTCGATAGAGGATTCCGGTTTCCCATAGACGGCGCCAAATGATGAGGGTTTGATTTCGATAACGGATATGAATCCGGGTATGAATCACGATCCGGTGTATTGATCTTCTGGATTGATTTGGGATTGGAATCCTGCAATCACAGTAAACGTTAGGCTAGCCGAGCGACGCTCAAGTCAGTATATATTCGACCTTTTTAATCGAGCAGCGGAATGTATGGGCTTTTGAGTGTATCAGTGCATACCTGTGAGAGGCAATGTTGAGGGGTTTTTATATTCTCCCCCTTGTAGGAAATATTAGGGAAGCCCTTGGCTTACCCCCCCCAGGGACCTTCAGCCTCCTACCGGGGGTAATTGGTCAATTCCCCCATTTGAATATTGCCAGCTGGATGTCCTTTGATGCTGTAGGACAAGATGGTACACTGTTGCGGCGTCTACTGTGTTAGACAGTGAAGGGAGGGCATGCGCCATTAATGCGGTGGCAGAGTACTGTGCGGGGCTCGACTTGAGAATCGACGAGAAGAGATGTCGATAATGGTCGAGCGGATCCGAGGGCCATGGAGCGCCTTGTGGATTGATCGAACAGGGTTGACCAGTCACTTGGGCCCTGGGCCGTTGATTTGGTGTTGGGCCTCGCCGATTTGGGCCATCCTATATCAATATTAGAATATTAATAAGAAAATCCTTTAATTTGATTTATTGCTTTGTTATTAAGTGAAGAAAAAAGAATATAACATCACTAGTAAAAATTTTAAAAGATAATAGATTGATAAAGTATTTATAAACACAAAATAGATTTTAAAATAGGAATGAAAGAGAGGATATATGGAAGGATTAAATTAGAATGTAAAAAAATGGACAAAATGAAATATTACATTTATTCATAAAAATTCCTTGTATAAATTTAATTGGATATTCATATTATATTGCACAAATAGTCGAAAAAAAATAAAGTTAGATATATATTTGATGGATTAAATTATGCCCATTGTGATAAATTTAGTAAGTTAATACAATCTTCTCATAATTGTTTCAAATAGATCAAGATTGATTTAAAGAACATATATACTGATGAAGTAGTATATAAACATTTTAAAAAGAGTTCGAATTTCACATATTAGTACATACATAATTATATATATATATATCAATAAAAAAATTTGATTGGCCTCTAAAATTATAAATATTTAAAAACTGGAAATTCTAAAAATATTAAAATGAAAGAATATATCTCGTCTTATAAAATTAGATAAATGAAAAAAGAATTTAAAAATAAAAGGCATAATTTAAAAAATATATTGATAACTTGATTGAAAGAATGAATAAAATGATACTAAACGTATAATGATTTAAACAAAAATAAAAATAAAATGATAGGATTTATCAATGATTGAAGAGAAAATTGTAAATCAATATTAAAAAATATTAAAAATAATGAACATATCTCATCTTGTAAAATTATAAAATTAAATAAACAAAGATAGAATTTAAAAATAAAAATAAATTAATTGATAACTTGAACTAAGCAATAAACAAAGAAAATATAAAAAATATATAACAAATAAAAGCTAAATGATAGACTTTATTCAAGGTTGAATAGAAAATTATAGGCACTAAAATTCAAAATTTCTTTCATCATGTAACATAACAAAATTAATCGAATGAAAAATGAAACCAAAAAAGTGGACAATAAAACCCATCAAATTTGAAGAATGAAATAATGATGTATGCAAAAAGAAACAGAAAAAAATGCTGGAGATTTGAGAATAGCAATAAAATGACTTTCAAACTACTCTATATATAGTGATATAGAAATATTTATAAAAATATATAACATTTTTCTTTATTCATACATATATAAAAATTTCTATTAAATTTAAATAATATTTATTTTTATCTTATCAATTATTTTTAATTTTTCTTGCTAATCATTCATTTCAATACATTTATAAAAATATGTAATATATTTTTTATTTATATTTATATACATATATAATTTGTATATATATACGTTATATAACATATATATACATATATATAAAATTATCTAATAGCATATAAGTAATATAAACCCCAGTCCCCACTCCCACCCTCCCAAACTCCTAACGGTTGCCATCACAGCCATATACAAACTTGCTAGGTCTGGTCAGATCACGATGTTGTTGTGCTAAATTGACTAAGTCCTAGATGAACATGTTGTGCTAAGTTGGATTCTCATTATTGAGTATTTCAACCCACTCCCTCAACCATCCTTGCGGAATATTGAAGCCTTCCCTCCATTGGGAGGTTGGACAAAGAAGAACCTCTTTTTCCATCTTTGATCATGGGAAGAAGAAGGAGTAACACAAAAATTTCGATGAGGGCGGGCAGTAAGGTAATAAAACCCCTACTCCTCGAAGCGTCCCAACTTTCGAGACATCGACAAATGAAAAAGATTACTAAAGTTGACGAAAGATGGATGCTGATCGTAAATCACTAATGAGGATAATGAAGCTGTACAAAATTGAAAAAATAGTGTGGCGATAGTTTGGTGATGCAGACCCAGAGACCCGTGAACAAATCGACTACAGGTTAGGCCATCAGAAATCTAATACCACACTTCAATGCATCCTCAAACATAGCTAAGCGTCTATCTGGGGGATTATTCATCCTATCTCTCAACCTCAACTTGATTAATTGAAACTCTAGGGGAATATGGTACTTATGCCTAATTGACACCAAATTTTTGCAAGTAATTCCTGACACAATATCACTATAATGAGTAGTTGTAAACAGTCTCTCCCTCAAAATAGGAGGCTGATAGCTTCCCTAGAAGGACCTGCCTCGTCCCCATCAAGTCTAGCGTGCCCAGAAAGATTCGCAACATCAACTTCAAGCCTAGATAGACCAACCTCTTCCTAAACCTCAACCCCCTCTTCAGCACAGCCCTCCCTATTCGAACTAATGACCTACTGGAGCTATTGCTAGAAGAATCCTCAGAAGATGAACTACCCATATCGGTCGAATCCCCAAATAGTTGCGTTGCCTCATAATTAGTTGACTCACCCTTCCCCTCCTCAAATACCCTAGCCATGCTATACACAAAAATACTGGAAAAGCAACGGCATAGAAGCAAATGTAAAGAAGTAATAGGAACTTATCAAAAAGAGACGAAGGGAAAAACCCAACAAAAGATAGGTAGAAAATAATCACAGCCACCTCGAAAGTAGATAATACTCGAATGGAATCTTAGAGCTCGATCTCATAGTAACGTAGTAAAAGTGGTAAATGGACAGTCAAAAGGACTATTTATAGGCCGCTATCAGGCAAGTCAACCAATTAAAATGACAGGGTACGAGCTACTTATTATGTAACTGTGGGTCACTATTTTTAACTGCACAAGGTAACCTTCCATAACTGCACAATAATTACCGCTATCAGAACCCTGGTCGAAATTTAAATTACTTAGTCGAGGAAAAGTCCAAATAACTCAGCTACTTCTTAATCCAATTCCTTTTGTGCGCTTGATTAAGAATGAGAATTGGGTGAGACTTATGATATGGGCAATTATATCGAGCCCAATTGTATCGACCCAACATCGAAGCCAAGGCCCAAAACGTTAGATGGGCCCAACTATGAATCCCAAGTAGAGCTTCGCTGAAATTGATGACCTCAAATATTGTCAGTCGACCCTAATCAACCCTTATCCTATAGTCTCCACGACTAGAAATTCTCTCGCACGTACAAGGTCGCCCGATGAAGCTAACCAAGTTATCTTTAGGTCACAGTTGTATTAATTATAGTGCCTACCATTGGTCACTTTCACATTTAATGCAGCCAAACTACCATCCTATCTGCATTAATGACTTCATCTGCCGATCAACTATGCTATTTTTGGTCGGTCAAAAGCATAAGGTGAGCTATCTATAAAATGATGCCTGAAGTCACTATGTGAAGATAAAAGGACGTCACTATATAGTGGGAAGAATATGTCATTTCGACCTCACCGTCTCTCTAAGGCACCAAACACTATAAATGCCCTCATTTCATATATAAATGTATGACTTTACTCCTTTCAATGCCCTCACTTTGCTTGTTTACCTTCCAGGCAAGTTATTACTAACTTAAGCATTGGATGGCCATAGCTGAGGGCATACTTGGCTAGCCTGACATTTGTTCCCTACCTATAGGACTTAACTCACTCATTTGTTGCGTTCCCAACTACCCACCATCTTTCTGGTCAATTTGCTCCCCCTCTACCAGCTCACCAGAATTATCTCACAGAAAATAACATCATTAATCGGTAAGTCAATCTCTTCACAACTTTTTGTATGGTTAATTATCAACAAAAAAATAGAAAATACAATTAAATATGCTAGCTATCGACATAGTTAGCAAAGGTTACAATAATCATTCAGTTTTTAAATATATAAGACATTATATTAAATAACATAATCAACAAAGATTGCAATAACCCATCATCAATGTGTATAAATATGAGACGACAACATTTCACTTTTTCACAGAAAAAAAAAAATCAAATCAGAAGGAAGAAAAAGAAGATGTTTGGGAGGTCTCCTTATTTCCCTTGTGAAAGCTTTCCATGCATTGAACGTAAATGTTATGGGCGACAGAAGTACAAGATCATATGGCTCGATCTACTTCGTTTAGGCACAGCAGAAGCCAGGGCCATCATTATTAGAGATAACCCTCTAGTAACCGTTGTTCTAGTGCCCAAAGGTTAAGGAATTACTAATGATTTTTGCTGCAACAAAGTTTGGCTTAAACTTGATGAAAAGAATAACGTTAGAAAGGTGCCTATGGTTGGATAGAAGAAGTCGGATCAGAGAGGAATATGAGAAAGTAAGAAAAATATAATAAACCCAAACCTAATAGGTTTGAATAAATTCAAGTGTCGATGTAGTCAATCTTATTATTTTTATTTTGTTGAGAGCCAATTAAGTTAAGCACCTAACTCTAATCTTAGTTCTTTTTCTTTGCTCGAGATCTGGTTCAATTTCGTACTCTTTCAATTAATGTTTATATTAGGTTCTCGTAATACCCCTAGATTCGTAAACACGAAAAAAATTTTAAAATGAATTTTATACATTAAATTAAAATTAAAATTAAAATTTTAAAGGAAGATGATGATATTAATTGATAGGGGTCAAAAGAATTGCATTTAAATTCCTACAGCCTCGATTAAATGTCAGGAAGTTTGAGGGGTTAGAAAATCAACTAAAAAGGACTTAATCGCAAAGATTTAAAAAGTTAGTGGGGCCAATGTAAGGCATTTAGGAAATTGAGAGGGAGCAATTAAAAATTAATTGTTAGGCTCAACTGAAAAGTTATGGGGTGAAATTGCAATTTTAAAAAGCTAAAAGAATACAAAACAAAGGGTCTTCACTTTTGTCCATTTTAGCATGCAATCACCGTCATCCTCTCTCTCTCATCGACCTCCCATCGACGCCGATGAACCAGAGAGCTAACCCCACTATTCTCTTCCTTTCAAGCGCAATAGTGCTAATTTTTCTCAAAAACTCTAGGTGAATTAGCGGCGGCTAACAGCAGTCTCAGTAAGTCTGGTAGCTCTGTTGACTAGGGCTCGGAAATGAATGGTTCAATCTGACGAGCTAAGAGAGTAGAACATAACAGTACCTTCTATTTCACAAATGGACCACCAACATAGAAGTAATTGGAGCGGAAAGGCGTGGCAAGAGAGTAGGACCGTCACTTGTTTGCTTCAATTAAACAATAATCGGCCGTCAAATTGCAAAAGTGATTGGAAGGTTGTGACTAGCACAACGAGACACACTGAGTGGAGCTGGCCGTGCACATCTCTGGTGGCCAATGGCGGCTTTAGCGGCCGAGAGTTAGAACCTTCGGGTCGACAATCCAGACTCATGTGGCTAGTTTTAGATTGTGAATTTACCTCAAACTCGGTTAATTTGGTAAAATTCCATTTAATCAAAAATATTTCCTTATTTAATTTGGTTAAATTGTTAAATTGGATTTCGATATAAATTTGAGTTAATTGGACTGAATTGTGACATTAGACCGGAACGATTGGATATGATTTAGTTATAAAGTAACTTCTAGACCTAGATTGGATAATGAGAGACTAATTATTATGCAATCAAATTAATTGATACAATTGGGAAGTCAATTTATGAAATGATTGTGAAAATTTACTCGTATAGAGAAATTTATTAAATTCGTGGATAGAGGTCAAATTATTAGTCATGAACTAAAGATATTAATTTAATTATTAGTTATGAATGCGGGATATAAGCCTGTAATTGAATAAAAGACATAATTAATATTAATTAAGCTAGAGCGACACGGTAGGATGTTGAAACTGTGTAATGAGAATAAAAATTGACTATTACAAAGGAATGTAATTTATTAATTATGAACTAAGAACTTTGATTTGAGTATTAATAATAAAATTAGAATGTGGGTCCAAAATTGATAAAATATGTCATTGACATTGTTTGACAAAATTGGCGCGCTTTGGAAGTCAAAATTTTAAATTGAGATTAGAACTAATCATTATAGTTAAATACGCTAACTTGGAGAAAATGGACTCAAACCTCAACAATAGAATAGAACTTTTAATCATCTAAACAATTTTATTATCAAGCAAACCTAATATCTAGATTTAAGTGGTTGGAGAGAAAAAAAAATGGTTATTATATTTGAATACCATGATGCGGATATCAGGATAAAATAAAAACTTGCAAAGATATAAGTGAATGAATATCGTAGCGACAATCTCATGGTGATCCACCCCCAAAGTCCCAAAAGTCTCCTCCATCTAGGCCAGTACCATGCAGAGTCTCTCAATCTATCCCTCAGCTATTCTTACCTTTTCACTTTCCCGCTCTACTTCATCCATAAGCCTTCTTATAGTGTCGTTTCGGACCTGAACCATTGATTCTAAATGGTACGTCTCTGTTTTCCATTCCCTCAATGCCTCATTTAGGTCATAGAGTCGATCCTCATGGCTTTGGCATCGCATTAATAATCTTGCTCTTTTCTACTCTAAGACTCTAATTCTCTCTTTTAGAGATTCTTTGCCTTCATCTTTCATAAGTTCCTTTCCTTCTCTATGTTCTCCCATCATCTGGCAATATATAAGTTTATTTCATTAATACCATATTGGTCAAGTTTATTTCCAATTCTCTTAATCACATAAAAGTTTTTTAGTTACATATAAGATACCTAAGGTTCAATTCACAATCTAAAGTCCAATGATTGATTTTGGAAAGCGAAGATTATAGATTGATCGGCCGTCTGAGGTATAATCTCCTACCTCCTAGTATCGAACACTATACCCAAGAATTCATACCTTAACTAACCTTCCATCTTGCAGACTCGACATAAATCCTACTGATACTCATTTACTTAGGTCATTGTCAAACTTAAGCTCTGATACCACCTCTATGGCACCCCCAGCCATGAATGAGTCCTAAGCTAAGGTGCCACCAATTCAAACTTAAAGAACAATTCAAAAGATAACTAAAGATGCCAAATTCCACCAAACAACCTCAAAAGATAGTAGCTTGACAATAAGCCCAGACGATCAACCCAAAGTATGCAAATATGTACATATCAAAAGTCTAAATCAAACTTAGCTACTTACAAAACATCCACAAGCCTAAGTATCATGATTAGGGGTAATCTAGTCGAGTCTATATATATATACATACATATGACCTAATCTATTACAAAATACATCAACACTCAGGCAAACCTTGAGCCCTCAACCTTCATCAAATTTTGTCTGGGAAAAGAATAAGAAACAATAGAAAGGGGTAAGTCCTACGGACTTAGTAAGGGGTGTGTACGACAAATAATAAACGAAAAACTGTTGAAAGTACAACAATCAATAAGTAAGGACTCAATAACGAGCATGTTATAATTTACAAAATGAAGTAATGATATAACATAACACGTTATACAAAATTCAATAGACTGTTGGTAACTCCGACCTTATTGCTCCCAGAACATAACATAACTAGTTACATGGAGTACAAATATAATATAACCAATTTCCCTTATTGCTCCATTACCCAAGCACTTGGCTTAGTAGACATGTGGAATGGTCGATCGGATGCTAGATCCCACCACCCCCAGACAGCTACATCCAACTATCTGCAAGTTAGGATCTTAAATGGGTACTAGTTGGGAGACCAGCCACCATCGGTCCATAGTACCCATTCATCTTTCTGGACCTAGTCCCGGCCCAACCCACCCCATGGCATCTCTACGGTGACTTAAAGATAATGCCAACAGGTAAAACACATTTCAAAATGCTGACCAAAAGCATATACATCATACTGAACTAAATGGTATAATCCACAAAACATTGGCCGGCAAGGCCACATAAACATCATGCAGAACGAATTAACTAGGAGTATGAAATGAAATTGGTCAGCAAGACCCAAAATATCATCATATATAGGGGAAAGCTGGCAAGACTATAGGGTATATGGGACAGAAAAACAAATAACATAATAGGAGTTCTGGGCACCATAATGAGTACAATCAAATTCAACAAATGGACATAGGAAATTCAAACATCGAAGATCATTCAATTCCTAGAAGAAAGATAGGCTTTACCCTCACCATGATTCCCACAAAAAATGCTATCCTTGTCCTACTGCCTTGCAAATCCTGACTCCTCATCACCACATATTTCAAAAGAACGTACTTCATGTCAAAATGCTTGTATTGTTCCTTAAATAATAATTAAACCGTTTATATCCTAATATCGATTGTTCCAATTAATACAATGTTTTAGGGGCTCGGTTTCAAAAATACCATAAGGGTAACATGCTAATTATGCTAATAACGATATAATATTTACGAGGACTTTATTTGTTCCGGTCGATAATCATTTCCTATGCCAATATTTCCTAATTTAACAATTTAAGTCCTATATCAACAATTTAGTCGAAACGCGATAATCAACTCATATTCCTGTTGATATTTGGTCCTTGCAATGTCACACAAAAGTCGAATATAAAATTACAATGATTAAATCTAGTTAATGATAATCCAATCTTTGATAATTCGGCTGCATACATTATTATACACAAGATTAGGATTTTAGTTATCTAAACTAACTTAATTAATCAAGGATTATATATATTTTACAAATTTGGGTCCACCTAACATTATATATATAACCATGCATCCCATTGTCTCGATTAGAAACATACTCTTCCCAAATCATTTCAAAATACAGGAATTCATAAGGTAACAAGAACAACATAAACCAATTGGTAGCAATCCCCGATTCCAAATGAATTTTACCAAAGAGCTTATTTTCGGAGTCCAATCACCACAAAACAACACCATGCATGCGATCACTACAACTAGGCAAAGATTCTATCTCAGGACCGTCGCGCCGCAGCCGGAGTTGCTAACTACCACCACCGATCGATGCGTCTCAACGCATATAATAAAATGCCCAAATCAATTTCTAGTTTCGCCGTCAAACTAGCCGTCAATTGGAGCTTGAATCTCACTGCTCCGCCACCACCGCAGTTGCCCGTTTTGCGAAATTCTGTTGCCACCGGTGGTTAATGCCAAAAATTGAGGACACCAAGTTGTTCTCTGAGCTAAGCCTTACAAAACCCACCTTCCAGACATAAGCAAAACCTACCTTCTAGACATAAGCTTCCACCATCGAGCTGCCGCGTCCGCCACCCACTACCGCTGCCCAATTTTCAACTTCAATTTTTCGATGGTCCGCCAGCTAAATTGGAGTGCATGTGGCATGGTTGTGTTCACGGCAACGAGAGAAAGCTCGTGATCGGTTTGGTTTTGAGGTTTCACCATCATCAAAAGGAATTCGCCAAAGAGAAAAGGGGGGTTGCACGCAGGAAATTGAATAAAATGGTGGGGGGAGGGAATTTGCTATTTAAAGGGCAATTTTCCATAATTACATATTGACCCCCAAAATTTTTCCTCAGCTTTCGATTTAATCCCTCAACTAATAGGCCCTACGTGGACCAGTTGACCCAAAATATTTATAAATTGACCCCAAAAACATTCAAATTTCTTACAATTAAATCCTTTTCTATTTACGTTTTGACCCTCAATTTTTTTTTAATAAATTTTACCAATTAAATTTTTAGGGGTGTTACATAAAGAATAATTTTACATTGGCTGAGGATCTATCAATTTTTTTATTTAAATTATTTGAGATAATCTCTTTTAATATGTAAAACATTTTTAGACAAAAATTAATTGTACATAATTTGATCTAGAGTTTATGATAGGTACGAAAGATTACTTCCTACAACTTTTATAATCTTTCAGTTTTATTTTTATATTGTCTTAATTTTTAAAATATTTTATTTTTTCAACAACATAATAATAGAGAACTTATTCTCAATTTTTGAAACAAAGTTCTTGGCACATAAATATACCTTTGAATTGGTATAATTGAAATTTTTGAAAGCTTAATAAATAAACATTAAAATTGTCAATAACGTTAATTTTTACATGCTTTAGTATTTTTATTTGCATTTTTTTCATTATTTATATCATACACATTTTTATTCTCATATTTTTTGCTTAACAGGAATTTAAAAAAGAATATTTCGTGTAGCATAATATTCGAAAGAAGTATATCCTTGTTGGAGTAGTCTATGGTGCATTCATGATTGTACATACCTCATGTGAGGTATGTATAAATGTATTTAATTTGAACCATTGGATTTAAATTGTGAAATCATAACCTTTCTTTTCGATGATTAGTTGGCAACATACTAAAGTACATTTAACCTGCTACCTGTACAAACAATTGATCGTGAATTTGCTTGTATGTTGATGGTGCATTATAATAAAATAATTGCTACCAATAATAAATTTTTATTTATTTTGAGCTCCATCCCACTAAATGGCTCCATATATATTTTGGGCCTATTAAATTGAATTTTCCTTTAAATGCTTTTTCATTATTAATCCCAAAAAGTATAGGATTGGCATATTTTATTTATTATACTTCTATATATTATCTTTTAATTTCAATTCATATTATATTTTAATATTATTGAATGTATTTTTATTTTTAAATCAATGATAAATTGATTGAATTTTCAATAGAAATGTCAAATAATTACATATGATATTCATTAATATACTTAAAAAATTATGTTAGGAAGTTATTTTAGGAAAGGTACTAGAATTTATTCTTAATTGAAATTCGTCAAATCAATTCAAAATTCTAGGTATATTATAATACTTTGTATTAATATGTTGGCTAACAAGAATCCATATTTATATTTTAATAGAGAATTTATTTTTGTATCAGATAAATTTTACGAATAAAAAATCAATAAAAAATTAAATGATAAATGATAAAGTTGCTCTTTATTAAAATTATACTGAAAATATATATATACATGCGCATATATAAATATGCATATATATATGTATGTATATTATACATTATATATACATAGGTACATATATATTTATAAATATAACCCTACCCATGACCCCCAGATCCTAGCAGACTGCGGAAGTGTGGGTGGGTGGGGTAATGATGGGGCGGTTGGAAGTTTTTTTTGTTTTGTTTTGTTTTTTTTCAACTAATTAATTTATTTACTTTTTGATGAAAAATAAATTTAATTAAGTTAAATATATTTATTTATTAATATTATTAAGCATGTAACTAAAATTATTAAAATTATATAATCTGAAATAATAAATATAAAATTTTCTTGTTTTAATTTTTTTTTTTTTTACTGATTAACTAGATTTAGTTAAATTATTTTAAATATGTCTATCTTATATTATTGAGTATACAAGTTAAAATTATATTGTAGAACGATAGTTTTAGATTCTTCTATTTTTTTAATTTTAGATCTTAATTAAATTTATTCATATTATTTTGGACATATTTATTATTTAACAATATAGAGTATATAATTCAATTTTTTTAAAATTATATTATTTAAGCTAATTGTTTTTTATTTTTAATTTTAATTTTTTTTGGAACATATTTATCAAGAATTAAATGTATTAAAAATTTAAAATGCAAAACAATGACTTGTTGTGAAATTAACGATGACTTGTTGCAAAAAATGTGTCATTTAATTTGAGGATACCTCATATGAGTGAAGTACAATGCTACCTCACCGTAGATATGTCCATCCTTGTTTGGTTGCAAACTCCTAGTTTGTTTTCCAACTCCCAAAACTTAAACAAACACTACACATTCCCCAAACCCACTCTCAAAATACAAAATTTATTCCCAAAAAATCCCTACTATTCCCAATTCCACACCATTTCCCAAGGCACCCCACATTCTTTCATTATTATAAATATATACACATACTACCACTCATATAATCTATATACACTACTACAATAATAATATATGTAGGCAAATTTTTTTGCCTCTAAATGCCTAAAAATTGCCTCTAATATGTACGCAGGTAATTTGGTATAAAAGCCTCCATAGCCGCAGTCGCGAAAAATATAGAGACAATTATATGAATTGCCTCTATATGAAACTAATGGAGGCATTTTTTCTCCATTTAGGGGCTATTATTAAAGCCTCCATTTCTTATTTTTGAGGGCTTTAAATTAGGGGTGTACATTCAGTTTTAACCGATCGAACTGAACGATTCAGTCAGTTATCCGAAAATTTCAATTTTTTGCAATGTAGAACCGAAACCGAACTGTTTTTTTGTTTTTTTTGGTTTTTTTCAATTTTTTCAGTTTCAGTTAAAACCAAACTGGAAAAAAAAAAAAAAAGAAAGAAAGAAAGAAAGAAAGAAAGAAAAAACTTATTTTTTTACCAAGAAAGTGTTATAAAAGTTTGTTTGACAAAAGTAAGTTAGTTTAATTAAAAATTTGAATTGGGTAACTTATTCTTTTAGAACCAAAAAAATTATTTGATAAAAGTATATTGATTAAAATATTTATTTTTAGGTGAAAAAATTGATTTAGATTACTTTTTTTTCTATATTGAAAATATTTTTTTTGATAAAATTATAATTTATCTATTCTAAACAAATACATTTAAAATATTATAAATTTAAGAAGATAAATAAATATTTTAATTATTTTATGTTATAAAAATTTTAGTATACACATTGAGTATGCTAAAATTGCTAGCTTATAATCGCCAAAGCAGATGCACGCAATTTTGTATATTTAAATCTTAATTGCTAAGATCGAATAGCGAATTAAATCTTAAACTCAATCTACTAAAGTTAAATAGCTAATTGATCCAATGACATCATAATATAGATTGTGGATTTGTAAATTTTGTAAAAAATACAATTATAACCTTATTAAATCATCATTTCTAAAAGATAATTATGAAATATTGATAAAATTTGTATTCAAACTATCTTTTTTATGTTGAATTCTCTAATGTATCCTTCAAACTATATTGTCAATTTTTGTTGTTGAAATAATTAAAAGGACAAATTATGTAAATGAACAAAAATAACTTCTATTTTAGATACAAAGCGGTCTTTGGTTTTATAATAATATAAATAAAATCTTTATTGGTCAGCAGATACAATATACTACTCGTACTACCACAGGAATAGCCGAATAGGATTCAATCCCTTATCCTTTTGTTTGCAATTTAAGTTGAAATTTTAATTTTGCTCATCAACATACCCTATAATATATATAAGTTTAATTAATTAATTAATTTGCTTTTAATATAACATTTTTTGCTGTTTAAATCATAATCATTTATTTTTTTATATGTAATGTGTATTAGTTCATATAATAAAAAAATTATACAATTGTACCATTTGAGTTTAGAAAAAAATATCATTTTTTTATCTCTTTGTATTATAACTATTCATGTTTTTATATATCTATATTATTTATAAAACATAGGGTTTTTAATAACTATTTTGATATATTATTTACTTCTTTTTTTCTCAATTATTTCACTTTATCAAAAAAAAAATTATTTATCCCAAAAATTTTAAAATACATTAACATTTACATTATTTAAAAATTTATATTTATTTATCTTAGACTTAAAATATTTAATAAAAAATGTGAAATAAAACTTAAACTAGTAGTGATTGAATAATAAAATTTTGTACATAAAAAAAAAAAATGTTTTGGTTTTTTCGGTTCGGTTAACCGAACTGAACCGGTTTTTTTGGTTTTTCGGTTCGGTTTCGGTTAACTGAATAAAAAAAAACAAAAATCAATTTTTTTTTAAATGAAAAACCGAACCAAATAGTTCGGTTCGATTTTCGATCGGTTCGGTCGGTTTCAATTTTTTTTTAACACCCCCACTTTAAATAGAAAAAAGCCTCCAAATCCTACATCAAAAAAGGCATTTATCAATCAAGTGCCTCGAAAGGAAAAACATAGATATGCATTCAACCATACCCTACAAACATTAAACAACATATTTCTAATAACCATACAATTGTAACTTTTATCAACCAATACAGCCCAATGGTCGAAATATCTCCAGAAGAATTCAATCAACATTTATTTCAACTCACAATATTCATTTTCAAAGAACGATCTTACAATTTATCTACATTTAGTAAAGAATACGCACCTTGACTCTTTGTAAGTAAAACCAAAATTCTCTCCAAAGTAATACCCCATGCCTAATACTGGATTTGCAACCCTTTTATTCAATCAATCCAAGCATAAATCTAACAATTTTAGGAAAAGGAAAGCTACCTTCATACCCCCATTAGTCTAGTATCTCCATCTTGTCATTTTACAGCCTCAGTCTTTTCAGCCACATCAGCTGCTGCAGATCCTGCAGTTAAATAAGCAGAAATTTATGGAGTAGAATAAACATATTATCATATCAAAAGCTACTAGCCATGAGCCATGCCACCACAGTCAAGGAAAACAGAGGAAAAACTCAATATTTGTTATGTTTAAGACGATTCATATAGCATCCAATAATAAAGACAAAGGCCCAAAACAATGGAGAGAAGGGGAAGAAATCTAATTGAGTTTTAGCATCAATTACCTATTGATGACCTTTTGCTCTTCTATATTTCTTCCTTCTCTTTTTCTTGAAAATGATCATTTTTGCATCTAATGCCTTCAAGCAAAAGAAATAAGAGAAATTGAAATTATAAGAAACAAGTTAGTTGAAACAGCAAGTCCTAGATAAGTTGAAACAACTAACTAAATAATATGCAATATGATAAGTATTAAAAGCTAAAAATCTTGTGATGTCTTTCTTAACAAAGCATCAATATGCTAATTAATTAGTAAAAAGATTAAAGAGTTTGATTGTGCACCATAGCAAAGGGAGTCATTATTTTGGGATGGGGGTTTATATATTTTGGAAGAAATAACATTTGAGATCTAATTCAATTGCAAAACAGGGCAGAAAAGTCCAAAGCCAACGAAGTAGAAAACCTGGACAACTAAACATAATGTTGGTACAGTACCAAGCACCACTAGCACTTCCAAAATTTAAGATCAGATTAACACTCAAGAGGAAAGTGGATATATTCCCTTTTATGTAAACCATGTCATCTTTTGTAGTTGCAAGTCTAGTGATAGATCACATTCTGCCCATTAATATGGTTAAAACAGGGACAGTAAACTTACTCCAACCAAAACATACTTGTCTGTGGGATCTACGGCTGGAAGGATACCTCTGTATAAACACCATCCACAATCAGATCAAAAGCTATCAACGGAAATGCTAATAATCAGTAGGAATGACGAACACAATTGTTATGGAGTGATAGATATGAAAATTCATAGAGAATATGCCAACAAAGATTATCTGGCAGGAATCACAAATACAACTGTGTTGGGAAAACTTGAAAGACACACTTAAACTAGAGATTTTCCTTTGAAAACGACTGGAGGTGCAACCGCGGCAAAGATACAGAAGCCAATGTGAAGCTGTGATGGCAGTTGACGACAAATTGTCATATATCAGTTGGGGGACAGAAAATTCATAAGAGTAGTTTAGGAACCTTACCAAGTAAAACAAGAAAAACCACCCAAACTTCAGAGCACTTTCATTCCTGCAATACATATGGATGTTAACTATACGAAAATGGACAGCTCTTTATCTGTTCTCATTATCTATTGTGGCTGATTAGATAACAATTTCAAGCATTAAAGAAGGTTATAGTCAGCACTACTTTATCTCCCCACATCACAAGCATATTGAAGAGAATATTAGAAGAGGAGTTCTGTAGAAATAACTGCTATTCAAAATTAATGGCTTCTCCACTTATTGAGAATATAGAATTTCAGCAAACGGCAGGGATTTTCTAGTTGTTCTTGTTCCCTCAACTAAATGCTGAATGCCAAATGGCATATTCCAGGTTTATACCCTTTACAAACATGGTTCCACGTGATTTATGCTATTGCATACAACTTTACAAATATTTACAGATTGTTCATATTTACAAATATTTAAACATATAGAAAACAAAGTTTTCAATTCATAACTCAAGAGTATGATATATTATTGAGCTCTGTCATTATCGAACAACTATATAAAAGATTGAATAATCAAACATAAAATACACTTTCACTAACTAATTATAGCCTATCGGTCCTTATTCAAAGAACTTTTTTTTTTTAAAAAAGAATTTATATTGAATGAATATCAATTAATAATAAATAGCTAAGATAAAAATGTGAAACATATAATGGGATTTTTGTTGGTTCATATTTTTACTCTCTCTGTATGTAGAAAGTGTTTCATGAACTTATAAACTCCTCAAAACATTTTATAAGATGTTTATGAACTTAAGATATTAGAAAGTGTTCAATATATTTTTTTTAAAAAGGAGGTTATAAAATCCCAAAATAAAATGTTAGGATCTTATAAGTTTTTTTAAGAAAAACTAAAGATTATCCTAAGCTATTTTTCAGGATCTTAACAAGTACCTTTAATTTTAATCATTTTGATTACAAAATGCTATCACTAGCATTTTATACGTTCTAAAATCTTATTTTATCCAAACACTTTAATAATTTATTTTGTAAAATAAGATCCAACTTCTCATAAGTTTCTAAAACAAATTATAAAACATATAAATTTTTAAAAAAAAATTTAGTTAAACATCCTCGTACCTCCTACTATTTATATTGAGAGAGAGAGAGGAGTACAAAATCCTTTCCAGTTTCCCGTGACTTGGAAGTGAGAACAAGTATGTTCACTCAACTTATTCTATATCTTATTTTCTTCTTGTCTTTTTGATTGAAGGGATAAAATGTTTCATAGATAAGTTCATATTTTGGACATCATTTTTGGTGGGTCCAAAATCCTTGCACACGTATATTTCTATGAGTTTAGAGAAATGCTAACTCTTAGGATGACTAAATGCTTTATATAATATATACTGACAACAATGAATAAATATGAATAGGAGTATTATGTATGTCTTATAAATAAATGAGTCCTACATAAATAATCTTTATTTAAAAATTTACTTGTATGTTATGATCAATAGAAAACCTCGTTAGTGTATGATTTCAGTAGGTCCATTGACCAACCCTGGGATGCTCCTATACATTAGTTCATTCCTCATCTATGCTAATCCATTGTACCCATTATCAAACCCACAAGTTTGCTCACCTATGGGCAGGGTTTATGGGGTGGCTGACACAGGACCCACCCTGCCCCCAATGTTTTATTTTTGTATTTATCTTTTATGAGAATTAATTTAAAATAATCAAGATCTTAAGAAGAACCAGGACTATTGAATGACATTTTAATTATTCAACTATGATACTATTATAGTTTGGAATATGAACAACAATCAATCAAAATGAAGATTTGACACAAGTAATGTAGATAGTACATAAAATAAACACAACTTAGCTAACATGAAAGTTGATACTGAAAATAGAAGAAAGATAGTGAACTAACCCACAAAGAGAAATGTTGGATTTGCTGGATGTAGAGGGAGTCTTCACTCTTCTCTAAGTACTTGAGGCTGCATATTGCAAATTATGTGTTCAGAACAAAGAAGCATAAAGTTTGTCAACATAAATCATGAAAAAGAACAGGATATCTAACAGGATATTTGGTTGAAGGAACTGAGGGTGAGGGATTTGGAAGCTGACTTTATAATTATTGGCTTGTTACAATAATATTTACTAAACCTCAGATAATTTGATCATCCATACAAAGCAGAAATGTGAACTCCGTTTTCAGCAATCCGTACCATGTTGATAATACATGTCTCCAGAAAACCTTTTACAAATGGGGTTTTTATATTTTTTTCTATGTCTAATTTCATGCATGAGTTAGACACATCTAAGGTTTACTACCTTTAATATGGTACTAAGAAAGTAAAACTTCCCAACACGTCTAAGGTTTTCTTGATTCATGAAATAACGCAACAATCACATAACTGGACATCTCAAAGTGATCTATGCTACAAAGAAACTACCACAATACCAAAAGAATTCAAAGGCCATTGTCTATCCATCTGATTTATTATCTCGAGGCAGCAAATACTAGGTCTGAGCAAGCTTACATTTATGGCAACATATCTAATATCAAAAAAATAAATAGCAGCTTTGAACTCAGTACTTCTATGGATACTATATAAGCAACACTTTCAACATGAACATTAAATAAGGAACACCAGAAAACAGGTATTCGAACAAGAAGAAGAGGAAAATGAGCCCATACAATCAGAAAATAAACCAACAGATGATAATTTCCTAGGGTCGATGGCCAAGTTAAATTCGTTAAAGCTTGAAAGGATTCAAACAAACATGAGGGCTATAAATGCATGACAATTTCAACCATGAGGCAGCAATCTGACCAAATAGGCTCATGCAGATCTGCAATCAGATTCAAATTCTGTTAGGATAAGGATCATGGACAGTAACTTAATAATCAATCTCAAGACATGCCATATAGTAAAAAGCTGATCACAAGACATGATACACTGCAATAGTAGAAGGGAAATTAAGAAAGGGCAATATACTTAAATGGACTCTTGCACTATTATATCAGATTGTAATAGACTAATAGGTTACAAGATGGACTGAACATGTTCAAAGAATTTTCTCACCAATGATCATTGCATTTTTTTTCATTGCCTTTATTTCTTACTACATTTCATTTTATACTCTTCCCTTCATTTCTTAAACTATCTATTCAGCCTTGTAAATCACATAAGCAAATGCAAAATGGTAAGAGACCACCCCATTAGACAACCTTTATATTCGACATTGGTTTTGAAGTAAGTAAGACAACCTCAGCACTCAATCACTATAAAATGCCTAAACAAGTCCAACATACATCTACCAACTCTCCAGCTGGAAAAGCTAACATGATCTCAGGGAAGTAATAATCTAACTAACAGCAAGATTGAGCAAACTCTTCTCTGTCCTGTTGTTTTTTCACTTGGCAGTTTCCATATGATATCTACTTTGACATGGATTAAGTGAAATGGTCGCACCCTACATAAGGAAGCCATGCAACAGAAAATGGATAGAAGGCAAGGCAGCCTTAGAAAAGTGAAGAATATTTCATATATAATAAAGCTAAGAAAGATATTAATGGACATGAGGTAAATTCATAGTTCACAATCCTTCTAAAACAAGTAGATTTCCACAATGACCACATTCAGAGAAAAGGTAAATGTGAAGAGAATAAGTTGTAAGGTACCTCTGGCAACTTTTCACAGAATACGACATCCAGTCTAGCACCAAAAGTTTTCTCAAACACTATTTTCCCGTCCCTAGAAGCCAACACTACACTCCAGAACTAAAAATAGAAGACAGAAAAGAGTCATGTCAGAGGTTATTAGCAATTTCCAGACTTCAAATCATAAAATTCCAGAACTCAAGCCCGAGAGAGCAAGATGGAGCATTGTATAACTAGACATAGAAAAAACAAGCAAACAAAGTCAAACTACCAAATCATATAAGTTAACATGTTGCACTTTCAGCCATCCTTAACCACAAAATTTTGACTTGTAACTCAATTCTCAGCAAACACAAAGCCAAACTACCAAATCATATAAGTTAACATGTTGCACTTTCAGCCATCCTTAACCACAAAATTTTGACTTGTAACTCAATTCTCAGCAAACACAGCTTGTTCAGTGCAAGGCAACATCATATTTGCATATCTCTAAGGTTCAGTTTTAGTAGTGAGGCTTCACAAAATATAGATTCCCGTTTCAAGTTTCTCAATAGCCTAACAGAATACTCGGCAAAAAAATCCTAACTGGACGAATGTAAAGAGATTGAAAGAAAGAGACCAGAAACTAAAAAGCAAATACCTAGAATGTAAATCACTAAGATTCAACTCATCATTTCACTTAAGAACGCTAATTTTTGGTCTCCTTTATCACTTACACGGATTGAAGTAGAAAATCCCTCGCTTGCGATTTTATTGGATTCTGTAACAACGAACTTGTACAGAGACCAATTTTGAAGGATTTCAAGCTAGAATCATGAAAGATGTTGAAAATTGAAGATGAAAGCGTGATGAATTGAGAGATTTTCTATGTGATTTGCAGTGAGTGAGCCTTTTCTTGAAGTGAGCTGAGGTTTGAAGTGAAGTGAGGTTTGAAGTCACCGACTGATTCAGCAAAATGTTAATTTGATTTATTTTTCATAAAAATATAGAATTAATTAATTTTAATTGACTATTGATAGATAAAATAAAAATATATTACATGATGGGCCACTACAATTTTTATTATTAGTTTTTTGGGCTAATTGAATTGGGCCTTTTTGGGTGGGCCTCCAAAAACAACTATCATTATGGGCTATTCTTAGATGGGCCTTTGTAGATAGGCCTCCAAAGCAAATTAATATATATAAAGGCAGTAATTTTTTAATGGCCCACTTAAAGTATCATTAGTGGCTGTTTTTAAATGTGTCTCTATATATGTGCCTCTAAATATATGTTTTTGTTGTAGTGATATACACATATATAAATAATTTTAAAATACTCATTTCATCTTACAAACTCAACAAAAAAGTCATTGATGTGACATTTTGTCCCTCCCAAAAGACAAACAAATTAACTATTTTCTCCCAATTCATTCTCCCAAAACACAAACAAACAACTATCACATTTCCCAACTCCATTACCCAAAACTCATTCTCCCAAAATATTTTGAGAGAATGGCCCAATTCACAACCAAACAAATTCATAGTATTAGATAAAGTTTTCTTGCAACAAAGAATCATATTAAAGTATTTATACAATTCGTGTTTACAAAAGAAACTTATAAGATATTAATTGTTTATTTATTAAATTAAATAATAATAAGTATTTATTATTTTAAAATAACTTACAATATGTAAAATATGGTTTTTATATTTTAAAAATGATATAACATCTCCATTAATAAAAGTAAATAAATTTCATTATGTTGATAAAGAGTTGGTACTTTAAATCTTCAAGGATTGTAAAAATTATTACTATGACATGCATTATTAATGCGATCTTACTAAAGATTTTAGTTAAAAATTAGTTTGCTTATTTATCATATGAAAAAGTATATATATTTATATATAAAATTTATTAAATATATTATTTCGCTTCATTTTTATTACTTTTTATCATTTTTTGCCAAATTTTAACAATTCTAAAACTTTATGTATGGAAATTATTTTTGATGCATCTGACACGTACTATCGGGACACATAGTGAAGAATTTTATTTTTATAAAGAGTCATTTCCAAATTTTGACTGAGGATTATATTTTATAAATTTTATTATTTTGATATATTCATTTTTGAATTTCATTATTTATTTTATTTAAACAAATATTTTTAGGAACACTCATAATTCAGACATGCAAAAAGTAAATAAATAAAAAGCCTACAATTTTCTTAAACAAGAAAATGCAATTAGGTAGTAAATATGATGAAAAATACAAGAAAAAAAAAGAGTGAAAAAAATAAATAAATGACAGATGAGATGTGGATAAAGGCTACAATAGTTCATAAAAGAATAATAGATTAGAAATAATCATGCATGTTTGTATTTAATATTTTTTGTTTATGTTTTTTTAAATTTGTTGATCTTTTTTGAGTTATAGAACAGTGTAACTGTTTCTATTTTATATTGAATCTTTGTAGATATGTTGATAATATAATGATCAATATGAATTTTTATTGTCTTTATTAATTTAAAACTTTGTGATTTAATAAAAAAGATCTTTGATTTTGTAGTATTTATCTAACCAAAAAAATATATCATGCAATCATCTCACTTTTCATGAAATTATGACAATGTATATAAAAGATAATTTTTTTTATCATATTTATCTTAATATATCCATAGCACAGGATGCATGTTAGTTAATTATAAGGTACAAAATTGTTATCTATTTTCTTAAACACTATATCATAGCATCGATTTAATCAATTGATTGAATAACACTGCTATCATTTATACGTGTGGGGTTACTTAAAGTTTAAATACGAGGTTCATATTTAAATGACTCCATGTATTACAAGATTCATATTTAAATGACTCCAGGTATTTTATAGGTGTAAATAAAGTATAAAAACACTATGTTGAAAAATCTTGAGAAGTTTTAAGCCAAATATAACTTGGATGAAATTTTAAATGGGGCTAAATCAATTGAACCACAAAATTTGGAGCTCATTTTCATCGAAATTTGAAGCCCAATTTAGTATGCCAAAGCCATCATAAGGGGGGAAAAAATAAAGAAGAAGAAGAAGAAAAAGAAGCAAATTGGCTAGTTCCATCAATATGGATAACTATTCAACGTACACGTGCGCACGACGCCCACGCATATGCATGTATAGCTTGATTGTTAATGTTAGGTCTGTAAACAGAAAGGTAATATACTGTTCAAACTTATAAGCTAAATTCTCAAATTAACAATATCATGTATTTTATTTTGTCCTAAAATACTCAAAATAATAAATACCTACTTAATTAATACCAACTAAGTTTGGCTTATCGGATTTAAGTTTCTCATATATAGACTTATTTTTTCAATATATATTAGAAAAATTATTTGTAATACAATGAAAAAAAAAAAAAAAATACTACCTAAATTTAATTTAATTTATATATTTAATTTAGTTATTTAATTTAATTTTATAAATCTTTTCATTTCGTTTTGGATAGAGTCAATCATCACCTTTGTATTATGTTTTTTCTTTCTATTGTTTTCTCTAAATTTGTTACTTCTTTTTCTCTCTTTAAGTTTACATTTTTTATTCTTTTTTCAAATAGTGTTGTTTTATATTCAAGCAAATACATGTAAATAGTTAAAACTATATAGTATCATATAAAAATTGATAAATATTTTTAATTTTATACATATATTTAAAATTTATCATTAGCTTACTTTTGGTATACGTAATATTTAGGTTAATAGGTTAGTTTGAATATAGGATAATGGATAATTTTGGATGCATGGTATAATAGTAATTTAGGGTATCTACCCTACCCAACCCCACTGTATTATTTTTAATAAGTATAGGTTTGAGTATAATTTTTTGAATTTAGATAGGATAATACCCTACTCATTGACAAGTCTAATTCATATAGGTGGGAGCAGTGTTTGAAAAATCGGACCATTCATTGAACCGGAAAACTTAACAGTTCACGGCTCATTGGTTCAACCGTTGGTCGGACCATAATTGAATCGCAATTGAACCGTGACGACATAATTATGAAATGTATATATTTATATTATATATATTATTTAAAAATTAATAAAATGCCAGACTATAAAACATAAAGAGCTTAAATGATATTGTCTAACATCACAATTCAAAATTTGACAATTCATATTATAAATAATCACCACAATTTAAATATCTCAAGTCTAAAGTTTAAAGTTAAGAGTGTATGAGTTAATTCTAAAGTTTAAACTCTAAGCCAAGGCTTTTTTTTACTTTTAGATAGCTTGTGAGATGTACCTTAACCTTCAAACTTTGTACTTAGACAAAAAAATTAAAAAAAAAATTCATTAAAAATTAAATGAAAAAATCACTCCGCTTCAATTGAACCGTGGGCGGTTCACTGGTTCACCGGTCCGACTGACCGGTCTGAACGGTTTTAACAAAATAAGGCATTTTTTTGAGTTTTTTGATTTTTTGAGAAAATAGGACTGGTTCACCTATCGGTGGACGGTCCGACCGGCCGGTCCAGTCTGATTTTTTAAACCATGGGTGGGAGTCGTTATACCTTATCAAGTTTGTTTACAAGATAAAAGAGTGAATAGGGGGTGAATTACTTCATAGAAATTTACTAAAAAACACTAGGTACATGCTATATAAAAATAGCTACGAAATTAATATTGTAGCTATAGCTATAAATTATAACAATAAATTTTGTAGCAAATATATTTTTCAAATTACAAGCAACAAAATTATTAGTTATCAATTCATTGTCTTGTATGTTTTAAGTGCAACACATTAGTCATGCGTCATCCGCAGAAAAATTAATATATATATATATATATATAATAATTATTAGTCAATGATTGATTGTTGTGAAGATTAGTTGCGAGAGCATCTATTTTAAATTTAATTAGGATAATTTTATAGCTAAATTCTTTTGACTTTGTTGACAATTTGGTCGTAGTGAAGATTAATCAATTCTTTTGAATTTGTTGAAGCTTCTAGACAGAACATTAACAAGCAGAACACTACCTCTACATATGCATTTCAACCCTTCTAAGGAAAATAGGATGAACAAATGTGATTGTGGAAGGAGATTGTGCTTGTTGGAGAATATAACGACTCGTCGTCTCTGAATCTCTAAGTTGAGCGGTGTAGTTTCATCCTTACGTCTTCTCTTGCTCTTATGCCACATCGTCTTCTAGTGTTTAAGTTGTAATCTGTTAAAGTTTGTTTCAAGTCGTTTCGAGTTTGTTTCAAAAGAGTCCAGAAAGGCTCTTTAGCTTCATATAAAAAAGCTAGCGTCGATCTACTTTTCGGCAGAATGAAATAATATCATATTCATTCTCCTCAAAGTTTTTGAGCTTTGTCTGATCTCTTTCTTTCACTTTCATTGCTAAACTAGAATTCCATCAGTGCTGGCTGTTACTAGCTAGTAAAATTCTTTACAGTTGTAAGGGATGAAAAGATAGGCCGCCTATGCTAAAATTTGTCCAGTTTCAATAGATTAGAAGCAGGGAACAACCCTGCCCAAGTCTGGCAAGAATAGTTACAGTTAGTAGGCCGGCATAACACATGCAATATGGTTCGTTAGTTCATAGAGAAGCTACCACCTCATACATAAATTATTGCTATAACATATAACAAAATCTAATAAAAAATTATCCCTAACTAATCTAGCCCACAAGATGAAAACAAGAAAGCTTTCAAAAACTTAAAAATATTCAAGAAAATGACCATAATTTGGCAGTAATTTCAAAGCACAGGATTTGATCATCTTTCTTGGTACAAATTTGAATTCACAAACCTATACACAAACAACAATCTTAGTATCTTCCAAAGAAAACACGAGATATTACCTCGTTCTGCTCTATGTCGTGTATTTTGAGATTCTTCTGTTTTTGTAATATCAATAGATCAAAAAGAGAAAATAAAATGTCAAAAAGGAAAATTATTTATTTAAAGACCCCTTAATTGTTTACATAAGTAGCAAACAAGTATGAGCTGTGCTCATAGGAACATGGTTCACAAGAACGGTCGCGAGGACCAAAACGGAGGATAAGGTTCCAATTGCATTGCTATGTTGTGGAACGATCGCGAACATTCCGCATAAATTTGTGGTTAAATTATTCAAAAAATTCAAATAAATTAAATAAATTATGAAAAATATGAAAACATTTAAAACTCTATTTCTTGCTTATATAAAGTAATTAGCATAATTTTGGATATCATAAATTAATGTTATAGACTACATTAGCTTAGAGAAGCTCATAAATATTAGAAAAACTATTGTACAACATAATAAAGATAAAAATAATTATAATAAAATTAATTTATTGCTAGTACCATGCAGAGTGACAAGGGGTACAAAATCATAATTATCTGTTTCAAAAGAATTATGAAACTGGCTAGACGAGTAACCTTCCATGTGGGGATAAAATGAAGAATAGGTACCAAAAGGTTCAGGTTGAGAATTTGTAGATTGGTTAGATGAATCATAAATGTGATGAGAAAATATTATAAGATGGTTGTGCATATGGCAGCGGCTCATCAAGATGATGATCGTATCCGAATCCCCGATAACCAATACTGTTATTATTACTCGAAGAAGATCCATAATCATGTCCTCGATATCTAATGCTTCTGGAAGAAAAATGATCATGATATCTATCGCGTACATATTCAGAGTGTCCTTCCAACTGACTATATCTACTACTATTATTGCTCGATCCATGATCAAATTCATAATATCTATAGCTAGTGCTATTGAAGGATGAATAATCATAACATCTATTTTGTCTTCCACGATATCCATAACCAATGCTTCTATTATTACTCAAAGAAGATCCATAATCATGTCCACAATATCCAATGCTTCTGGAAGAAAAATGATCATGATATCTATCGCGTGCATATTCAGAGTGTCCTTCCAACTGACTACGTCTGCTCCTAGTATCGCTCGATCCATGATCAAATTCATGATATCTAGTCAGTGCTATTTAAGGATGAATAATCATAATATCTATTTTGTCTTACACGATATCCATTGGCGTAACACACTCTTTCCAATAATTGAAAATAATTTTTGTTTTAAATAAAGGTAAAATTACTGAGGTAAATTTATTGCCTTTTTAGAAATAATTTAGATTGTGAATGATGAAAATTCTTTTATTTCGTTTGTAGCTTTCAAATTTTCAAAACTTTCACATGCCATTTGATTTTCTGCCACATCCAATATCTGAAAGAGTACTATAATTTCTTTAGAAAATCACATGCCAAATATTTCTACCATAATTGAAATAGAAAGAAATAATTTCTACAGAAAAATTCCGTAGCTACAAAAAATTTTCCTACATCTAGTTGGTAGACAAAAACTTGGGCCACTCAAAATTCCTTTCACCAACCTCCAGTACAACTTCATCATCAACCAAATAAGGAAATCAATCTCCAATTTGTGGGCAATAGCTGTCGTCAACTTTTGTGGCATGAAGAAGTAGCCATTCTTGTCCGTCGTTGTCTGCTCAACCAAACTGTATTTCTCGTCCTTGCATTGCAGCTTCACCACAGCCCTACAAACAAATTAAGAAATTAACCCAAATCAACGGCCAACCCTGCAATATTTGCAAGACTTGCAGTATACAACGCCCTGAACAGCTACCATCTTCTTTGGTAGAGGATTCATTTCACCTTCCCGTTCCGGCCGCCTTACGTGAAGAATCGATTTATATGTGTGGATCGGCGTTTCGACGATAAATTGGTCGATTTTATCCGTTCTTAACACAATCCCCCTTCTACACCAATGCGACGGAATGCCGTTGTCCGATCCGGTTCCGATCTGGCCGTTCCGGCGAACCATGTCAGGAATCAACGCGTGTTTGGATGATTTTTTTTTCTTTTTTGCCAATTTTAAATTTTATAAGCCCTCTTTAATTTTTTCCAAGTTGAATACAACTATATTCATTACAAAATAATTGCAACAAAATGCCTTGAATTTGTAATAACACAACAAAGTAAATCGAAGTCAAGCTGGAGGCTGCAAAACCTATTGGTTTGTAAAGCAACCATTACAGATAAATTAACAATCATAAACTTCTACAGTTAAAGAAATGATCACCAGACAGGAATCACAGGTGACACGACAATAGGACTTCTCACAGTGTGCTTGCCACTATCTTCAACCCAAGTTATCCAACCAAATGTGGTTGTTCCAGTGCTGCTACTGTTATACTGTATGGTGAGGGAATAACTGCGCGTCTCATATCTCTCACCAAACACCAGCGTTGTTGGGTGAACACTAACCGTGGAGCCGCTTGGTGCTGTCACTTTAACTTTGTATGAAGTCACATTGTCTCCAACATTTGTGACAGTCCTTCGGAATTTCGAAACCAAAGTTCTCGTCGCTTTATTGGTGTAAAAGGCAATGAATGATGGGTAGTTCAAATCCGAAGATGGATTTGAACAATTGTACTTGGATCTTGTGATGGTGAAGATCTCATTCTGTGTAAAGTTCATGGAGCAGAGAAGATTGACATAATCTTGTGGATTTGCATCATAGATGAGGCCAGGGTCGAGTGCTCGATCAGGATCAACTTGTCCGGCTCCCATGGCTAGTGGGCTGGCAACTTCGCTGAAGAATGAATCTCTGATATAATTTTGTGTATTGTCCAAAGGGTTCGCCGTTGTCACCATGGCAGAGCGAATGGTTGCGGGACTCCATTCTGGGTGTGCACCTCTAAGAAGTGCAGCAATACCTGAAGCATGAGGACAAGCCATAGACGTCCCAGAAACGGCAGCAAAATCACTACTCAAAGCAATATTCATGCCGATAGAAGCTGTCCTTTTAGTTGGAACCCATGATGCTAACACCAATGATCCAGGTGCCATGACATCTGGTTTTAGGATTCCCGGATAACTTGGTGAAGGACCTCTTGAAGTGTAAGAAGCCACGACAGGAGCAGGCTTTGTCCCCAACAGAGTTCGTTGGAACTTGATGCTGGCAAATGGCTTTACAACTTTTGTCGCATAATCTCTCACAACTTTTGCATCCTCAGAGCTGATCACAACACCGGGATATCCAAAGTCACTGGACTCAAATATCTCAGGCTCATCTGAGATAAAGATAGCAGCAGCAGCATTTGATTTTGAGATATAATACATTTGATCATAAACAAACCATTTTCACATATAATTATCCCATATTCAACTATAGATAATGCCTCGCTCGAATTGCAAGAAGATGATGTTGTGTTGTAAATGAGAGGCAAATTGGTAACAATAGCCGATGCGGGGAACACACTCCATCCAATGATTGCCAATTCATTCCCCAAAGTCAAGATTCCTGCTAAGAAACGGTCGATGGAGCCTGCTGCAACTGTTAAGACCCATGGAATTCCATTATGTAAAGGTCCAAAACAACCCTTATTTCCAGCTGAAGATGAAACAAGCACTCCCTTCTCCATGGCACCAAAAGAAGCTATGGCAATTGGGTCTTGGTACAAAGGAAAATCATCAAAACCCATAGAGATAGAAATTACATCAACGCCATCGGCCACAGCCTGGTCCATACCAGCAAGAATGTCAGAAGCATAGCGGCCTTCTTCCCAGATGACCTTGTACATGGCCACCCTAGCACGAGGGGCAACTCCCCTTGCAGTTCCGGAGGCATAACCGAAAAATGAGGCTCCTTCAACGTAATTCCCTGCTGCAGTAGATGATGTGTGTGTTCCATGGCCCTCAATGTCCCTTCCGGAGTTCATACTCAGTGCTGTATTGGGATTGGCAGCTATAACGCCCTTGTTGAAATATCGGACACCAATGAGCCTTTGATTACACAGTGAAGAATTAAATTCTTGTCCCTCCTGGCATATGCCCTTCCATCTTGGAGGAATTTCTGTCATTCCTTCATCTTTGAAGCTTGGGCTTTCGGGCAAGACACCAGTGTCGATAACACCAACAATCACATCCTTTCCAAACTTGGAGGCTGGCCATAATCCTCTGACAGGATTTAGAGATAGGAATTCAAATGTGTGGGTGGTGTCAAGTGTGACATTCCTATCGCTATAGGCCGAGACAAATCCCCGTGATTTCTTGAGGGCTTCTAGTTCATCCTTTGACAACAGTGCACTGAATCCACGAAATACGTTGTCATAAGTATAAACTAGTGTTGGTGGTTTTTGATGGTGCTCTGAGGATCTGGAGCTCAAAGATTTGAGGGAATGGTATAGGAATACCAATGATTGTGGCTAGCAAAAGCCATAGGCATGAAAGATCTGTCCATGTGGACAATGTAACATGACCTTTGATCACCTAAGGTTTGCTTATGTTGCAAAACAAATGCGAGCAGGAAAGCAAGAGTGACGTATTGTTGAATGCGGTCCATTGAGGTTGTTGTGCTTTTATGATTCGGTGGAGGACGTTTGTGCTTTCAGAGACTGTTTATGCTTTGTTTGGGTGGGAGCTTTTTCTGTTTATGAGAATGTTGGAGGGTGAGCCATGCACAGGAAAGAGAGAAACTGTAATCTTCATATTATTCTGTGTATGTGCAAAGTAGTGCTTGCATGCATTTATAGAAGCTACAATCGTGATTACCGGAAGACAACAAACTAATCTAGATACTTCTATCTAACTAACTAACAAAAAATACAACAGAATAATTAAGGGAAACGTGATGTTCTAATGGATGATTGCTTGACTGAAGAGTTGGTAACCCTAATAGAGAAAGCGGGGGGTGAAGTTCTCACAACCACAATTGCTTATTTATAAGAGCTCTGAACCTGAATTGGTGGAAATATCTAGACTATAAAAACTTTTGTGGGAAAAAAAATATAATAGAAGAAGCAAACACTTAAGAGAAATCGTGTAGCTGGTAACATATATATATATATATATATTAGGTTATTTATTTTAAGTTTTAGTACTTCATTGAATATTATATACTTAGTACGTATCCATTGTGATATCTCTAAAATAATTTCAATATTGACTAATTTGTTTTAAGATAGCATTCATTTTACTTCATGTGATTAAAAAATAAATTGTAATTATTTTTAATATTTAAAAAAATCTATGATTAAATAATAGAATATGAATATTTCAATAAAAAAAACTAGATTTGAACATAATTGTACTTGAATGATATCAAAATTTGCTAACTCTAAATTTATAAATTTATAAATTTTTAAAAAAAAGCAATAAAAAAATTAGAAAATCAAAATGGAGCAGAGAACAATTTATTCAATATATATTTTTAAGTTAGATGATCCATTTAGACATATATATATACACACATATATATTGATATGATAAATGAGCAAATTAGGGTTTTTTTTATATTAAAAATTTCTTTTGTATGATTTCTTAATAATATAGAAGTCATAGTTACAATTTTCAGGAAATTTGAGATTTTAGAAATATCAAGTATTTGTTAATAGAGTAAATATATGATCTTGTACTTCATCTATGAACACAATTTATATTAGGGTACTATTTGATCTCCAAATTAATATGTGGTTTGTACCATGCAATATTTTATAGCTAGAATATTTCGAATATTCAATATGAGGGTTGTCTTAGCAAAGTTAAAGGCGTAAGGCAAAATATGAAAATGAGGTATTTTTAGTACACCTGTTTAGCATTTCGTACATTATGGGGGGGGGGGGGGGGGAAACCCACCCAAATAAAATATTACTATTTAAATTTTATTTTTCTAGCTTTTTGAGATATAGAACTATTTCTTATATTTTTATAGTTTATTTTCATTAGCATTTTCTTTTTCAATTGATAGCATAAACACAATATTACATTATTGACCTGAAGTAAGATTTTATTTGTTTCGAATTTGAAAAACTTCTTTTAACCAAAGCAAAATAAAAGAAAATGTTAAGAAATAAAATTTTGCTCTGAAGTTAACA
Organism: Jacaranda mimosifolia; assembly: GCA_018894105.1. NCBI lineage: Eukaryota > Viridiplantae > Streptophyta > Magnoliopsida > Lamiales > Bignoniaceae > Jacaranda > Jacaranda mimosifolia. The sequence goes on from CM032123.1 coordinate 6,398,075, forward strand.
TTGTTCAATGATTAATACTGGAACATTATTTAGATTCATGTGGGAACATCATTTAGTGATTATCATTAAAAAATAGAGAGAGAAGTTATTAGTGATTAGTGTTGGAAAAAAAGGAAGTAGCAGGTTTAAATAAGGAAAATAGTGAGAATTTAAAATAATAGAGGAGATTTAGGAGAATCAACAATAATAACATTTAAATTTAGTTTTTTTTGTTTATAATAATAAACTAATTACTTATTGTAACTTCAAATAATAAGCCCTCTAAATAAAGGCTTTTTATACTTTTTCTTAGGCCTAAAAATAAATAAATAAATAAATATATATATATATATACACACACACACCATACCAACCACTAAATAAGAATGGGCCACATCATTATCTTTTAAAATATAACCAATATAGTCATGATGTGATAGCAATATATGTTTCCTAGTTACATTTTACAACAAGATGAAACGAAACCAGCAACATCAGAACCCCTTGATGCTGTGCCAGAAAAAGAAATAAAGACAAAAAGACCGGAGTTAGTTTTTATATTTTGCTTCTTAGTGCTTGCTGCTCATGATTTGATCAAACTGCAAATTTTCATGTATTTTCAAATGCTTATGTAATTTAGGAAGCAGTTTTTATTGGTAATGGCCATGACCACTTCTGTTTAAATATATAAGTGCAATGGATTAAATTTGACATGGAAAAATAAAGCAAATTGAATTTCAATTAAGGGAAATTAGAGTGGCAAGAATTAATATATCCCATATTAGACATAAATGGTTTAAAAACCACTGTGAAAGGAAATAAGAGAATTAAATTTGAATTCACAGAAAAGATGAGAAACAAGAATATAATGTCAATACTATACATTTTTTAATCAAAACACTTTTACGAGGAAAAACAGAAAAAAAATAACCAGTTGGAAAAGATGAGAGACGACAGGAAAGTGCCTAGCTATTTCAATATTAGCCACTTTTTACCCTAAAACTTTTGTGATCTTTCCATACCAAACAAGCTAAACATGAAAGATACCAACTAAATGTGGAAAAATACAAATACTATGTCAAGGATAATATTAAACCAACAAATAGGTAGCCGTTATAATTGATTATCCACAATTGTTTAACCATCTTTGTCAATTAACATTGTCCAATTATCTCAATTAAATATAATTTAGAATGCGCTCATCGAGTATTATATGCATGTGCATTTGATTTTCACTTGTACATATTTCCAACTGTCCTCAACTTTCCAATGTTTGTCGTCCAATTATATTAACAATCCATTTCTAGCGACATTTAATTGAAAACTAAAAGAGGAAAAATGAAAATAGTCCACAAAATGTTTAGTACTTCATGGTGGGTGGGTGTGTTTGTATGGTACTTCATGATATTATTTCTTATCCAATTAAATTACCAATTTTATGTTTAGTGATCATCGTTAATTAACAAGACAAAAGGAAAAAAGTAGACTACAAAAAAAGCAAACACTCAATAGACTCCCTAGCTGCTAACGATCCAAATTTTGGTTATTTGTTCTAATTTTTTGGAATCTATTTTATAATATATATATATATATATGTGTGTGTGTGTGCGCGCGCGCGCAGGCCTTTGATTTTAATTGGCAAAATTATTTTTTTAGTATCACAAAATAGGGGGATTCAAAAAATAATTATCCTTCTCTTTATAAGAATTTAAAAAATATCTCAAATTTTAAAAAATATTGCAAAATTGGTCCAAAATCCTATTTCTAATTAAAATTTAATGAGGCTGGTCACATGGCATGCATGTAACTATTGGTCAGCTCTTTTGAAGGGAAGGTCACATGCAAAGTTACTTTTTTAGTTCCACAAGATATGAAGGTTTACAGAACTGATCCTCACTTTACAAGAATCTAAAAAACATAGAATTATTTAAAAATATTATAATGATCTTAGAAACCAATTTATATTATAAAATTAATAGACATCACTACATGTGGCCATTAATATACATCTTAGGCAAGAGAAAAGAAACACTCAACACACGTGGGCTAACAACTTCCTTGTTTGCAATCTCCAAATCCAAATAATATATTTCCTATAATAAATTCTAAATTTCATTTTTGAAAAAATTCTCTATAATTTATATATTTACTTTTATTTTTTTCATTTCCTCGATGAAAGGAGCTGAACATTTAAACAAAATAAAGCAACTAAAATAATGTCTTATTCATATAAAAAGAATAGCTCAATTCTTCTATCGTAAAAGGCCCTCAATAATTTAATTCAAGGGTAAATCATATAATTAGCTCCTAAAGTTTTACTCTAAAATCACTTTACTCCTCAATTTTCAAAAGTTCATCTTTTAGTCTTTAACGTTAATATATCGTTTCAATCTAGTCCTTAAAACCATTTTTCAGCTGTATATGATTGGAAAATTGATAAATTTTGACATTTTTAAGGGCAAAATCATCAATTTAAAGTTTTATGTTCCACTTTAATCCCAATTTAAGGTTTCATGTTTCAATTTAGTCCCAATTTTTTTTATTTATGCCAATAGCTACATTTCTTAATATATTTGATAATTACATGATGAAAGTACTAAAATACTTTTTAATCGACAGAAATTGTGCCACATTCATTTATATTCATCTGAGTTATATATTAAATCTACAAACATCACTCTTTGCTGAGGTCATACTATCCCAGGACACACAGGTATTTTTGTGTTTAATTACTGGTTTAATCAATCTAAAATACATAATTAATTGATTTAATGCCACATTTATTCATTCTCTTGGAGTCATTGAACAAATGTTTCAAAAACAATTTGAATGAATTATTGATGTGAATAACAATAGCGATGGTGAAGGTGTAGCTGTGGTAGCTTAGAAAACAGCAGCCACGGTTGTTGTTTTTCGAGGCAGCATGGCGACCATGGCTGTCATAACCCCGTCCGCACAGACAGCAGCCACATAGCTAGGTGGGGGTGGGGTTGGCAAAAGTATGGTGTATAGAGTGTGGGTTTGCCGAGGGTGGCTGCTATGGTCAACCACCATAGGGTGGGGGCCGGGCAGCTGGGGATTGCAGAGGGTGCAGGGGGTGGGATTATTATACAAATATAATTATATAGTATATTTATATATTTATATTTATTTATTAATATTATTATTGGCAAATATATAATATATACAAAAAAGAAAAAGTAAAATAAATTAGAGAAATAAAAATACAAAAACTATAAATAATTTTTAAATTTAGAGGGGGATGAAAGAAGATATAGGAAAATATACTTAAAAAATAATTAGATTAAATTGAAAATATAAGAAATAATTAAGGGTAATATAATCTTTATATGTTAAAATTAAAATTAAATTAAAGCAAATCTGGAGCGGAAGGCGGTGTGCATAATTTCAAAACACGAGATTTTTTGCCTATTTTTTCATAAGGAACTTTTTTTGTCCCCTTTTCCATTTCCATAGGGGATAAAATGCAATTTTTCCTATAAAAAAAAAAAAAAAAAGTGACATAGGAACTAAAGCGGAACATAAAACCTTAAATTGATAATTTTGTCCTTAAAAAAGTCAAAATTGATCAATTTTTCGGTCAAATACCGTCGGAAAGTGGTTTTGAGTGTTAGAATGAAACAATATATTAACGTTAGGAACTAAATGATGGACTTTTGAATATTGAGGTCTAAAGTGATTTTTAAATTAAAATTTTAGGGACTAATTATGTGATTTACCCTTAATTCATTTAATTTTTTCATGCCCATATACCAACAAATAAACCAATTATTAATAAGAAAAAGAAAACATTGGCTATGTTTGGTTACATTCAGCCAAAAAAAATTCATTTAGGCAGAACGTAGCCCAACATGTGGGTTGATTTTTTGCCACAACAGCAAGTGTCTAATCCCCAAAATACCCACTTCAAATTAATTGGCTTATTGCCAAAAATTACATATACATACATAAATATATATCATACATATTTTATTGTTATCCTTACAATTAAAAAAATTATTCAATTTCATTTTCACCTAAAAAAACCCAACAAAAAAGTATTGATTTAACCGTTATAGTAAAAAATTCAAAACATAAATAAACAACCAAACCTCCCAAAATAATTTTCTAAATATTCCCCAAAATATAAATAAATTAGTATCCATTACATTCCCCAACAAAGCCTTCACATTCCCCGACCCCACTTCCAAACTTCATTCTCCCAAAGCATATCACAATCACATACAAAATATAACCAAATACTACCATTGTTTTTCTTCATATACATATATTTGAAAAAAAAAAAAATTGTTGTATACAAACCATAATAACAAAAAATCCTCAAAAAAATACTTATAACCAATTCATAAACAGATGACTCCTATCATAGTCACGATTTGAAATTTTGAATAGATGCACTAATCTTAGAAACATTGCCAATATAACTCCAATTTTTTATTAGGCAAGAAATGTTAATATTTAAATAAACAATAGTATTGGAGATATAACACCCCAACCCGTAATACAAAATTTTAAGATAATTTGGAATTTAATAAACCGAATCCTTATATTGAGAGCTGAGTAAAAATAATAATGATGAAATTAAAATGGGCCTTGGGGAAATCATAACTAAAATTATTAGGGTCTTATTGGAACATTAAGAAACTGGGAGGACTGAAAAATTTACACAATCGAGCATGATTGCAAAAATTGTATAACTAGATAGGGTCAATTTGTAAATAAGGAGAGATGGCGGAGCTAATTGAAGGACTGGGGGTCAATGTGAGGCACTAAGCAAAATTAAGGAGTTGAATTGAAGTCTGAAGAAAATCTAAGGCCAATCTGAGTATATATAAGGCACCAACTAATTTTATTCAATTCTCACATGCTAACCAGCCTCATCTCTCACTGGACTCCTTTTACCGGTGCCAAAAAATGGAAAACTAAATTGGTCATCACCTTTCCCTTACTGAGACGAGTGCTTCGATACTAAGAACACCCAAATCTGACTGGTGGAACACTGGAAAATCGAAGCTCAAAAGTGTGCCCAGCAGTCGGTGGTGAGTGTGGCAGCTCCGGCAACTGTTTTGCATAGCCAAGGGGTGGAAACTGATGGGCTTAAGGAGTAGAACATGTTGGTAGCCTCAATTTTTGATTTCTATCACTGACGAAGAAAGAATTTGAGAAATTGTGCAGCGGTGATCGGCGATAGTGTTCGCGATTTTGGGAGCAATTGACTAGCCATTCGATGTCAAACTCAAAAATTGGTCGAGGGGTTTTGTTCCTCTTGTCAAGGTGATGCTGACAATGTAGTCCACTTCGAACTCCAATGGCAACATACGGCGGTGTGCAGTGGTACTCTGGCGGCTGACAGTGGCGCCCCAACAACTGACCATCAATTTAATCAAGGCAATTCGGGTGCATGTGGGCTGCTGTCGCACTATGGTTTGGCCTCATATTCGATCAATTGGGTAAGCTTTTGGTTGATCGATTGAATTAATTCCTAAATTTAATTTGGTTAAGTTATTAAGCTAATTTTAATTTGAAATATCCATTGTTGGACCAAAATATGCAATTGTAAGGTGAATGATTGAATGTAAATTTTGACTATGAGTGATGTGTGGACTCTAATTGTTAATAGAAAATAAGCGAAATTCGTACCGATAGCCTAGATTTGTGCATCATGGACTTAGAACATTAAATTCGAGATTATGGGTAAAATTCTATTTAAACGGTTAAATGTCTCCTGATTTAGTTTGGAAAAAATGTTAAGCAGATTGCTGATGTAAGTTGAGCTAATCGAATCGAATTGTAATTATGGACTGGAATGATCAGGATAAGATTTATGATGTCAAGCCAAAATCTTTGGACATATAAGTTGTGTACAGTGCTAGTGGGCCCGAATTGGTAATTAGAACATAATTATTTTCAGCTAATTTAATCGGTATAATTAAAATCCTAATTTTGTGTAACGTTGTAAGCATTAATTATTAAGAGAAAGTTTAAGAAATCCCCACAAATAGACTAAATTTATTAAACACGGGCTTAGAATATTAAATTGTGTATTATTGATATTGAAGTAAAATAGTGGCCCGAAACTGATAAACTCCTCGTTAATACTGTTTAGGAATGCTATTATATTTGGGAAGACAAGTGCATATTAACTTCAAAATGAAATTTATAATTTTTTATACGAGCCAGAAATATGTGAATTCTAGTAAAATAGCTTCGATGGTTGAAAAGAATCAAAATTATTTTGGCGTGAATTGCTGTACTCAATCCGAACTGAAGGATTAATTAATTAAGACACCCCTCGAAATGGGAAATTTATGATATTATGATGTATTAGTAGTTTAACCACTACTAGAAAAGTACAATGCAAGTGTAATGATATTTATGTGCGTTTATTGGATTAGGTGATGAGGATTTGGACCTTCCAGGATAGTAGGACACTAGCAGTATTGCTGTCATGACTAAGGCAAGGTTATATCCTTTCTTTCTGGGAAATGTATCATATCCGCTTGTCTATTCATTTGTGTTTGTTTGCAATCATTCTAATGCCTAGAACTTCCTTTTATGTTATCAGATTCTTGTCCCTTGTACCCCACAGTGTTGCCAGCTGACCCCATATATGTTGATATTTTGGTCTTGCCGACCAGTTTCATTCCTTGCTTCTAGTTATGTTGTTCTACGAGTTATTCATACGGCCTTGTTGGCCATATGATATATGATTTGTATCATTCTGTCTAGTATTTTGATATATATTCTTTTGAACAGTTATTTTGAAATTCATTTTCACTGTTGGCATCATGTCATGACCACCTACAGGACACCTTTAGGAAGTTCAGACACAGAGGGACGCCACAAAAAGTTAGGCCTAGGACTAGGTTTGAAAAGATGATCGGGATAAACGAATTGGTGGTGACTGGTCTTTCAACTAATACCCACTCGCAATCCTGACTCACAGATAGTTGGAGGTAGCTATCTGCGAGTGGCGAGATTCAGCATGCGGTCTGTCATGCTATATGTCAATTATTTTCATGCCGAGCTGAGTGCTCGAGCAATGGAGAGATAAGGAAGGTTTTATTCCAATTATGTTGTTATGTCTTGTTCTAGGTGCAATAAGGTTAGCCTTCACCAACAGTTCTGCTAAGTTTTGTAAAGGGCATATGTTATGATGTTTTATTGTGTCACGTCTTGTTATTACATGTATGTTCATATGAATCTCTCTCCTGTCTATATATAGTTTATTGCTTTTTAAATTCTTAACTTTTCCATTATTTGTATCATTTGTGTGCTAATTTTATTGGAATCTATGTTGTCGATTTACCCTTGACTCCATATGATACCCTCCCCTCACTATGTCTTTAGGAACTACCCCTCCTTTTATTTTCTTAATTCTTTCCCAGATAGAATCTATTGGAGGCTAGGAGGCCTAAGCTTGCTCCAGGGATGACGCATATAGTTTTATAGTTGGCACTAGATGATTATGTATTTATGAACTTGACATGTTTTGCGTCCAACTCTTAGTTGTGCAGGACTTTTGAAACTGGGTATGTAATATTGGCTACGCAGGATTAAGACTACCTTCTTTGTAAATATCATGTGTGTTTTGGGTTGATAAAACTATTTAAATTGAATGTTTTGGGGTGTGTAATTTGTTTAAATTAATGTGAATAAGATTGAAATAGCACCTTGGCTCAAAGCAGGTACCTCTCGGACAGGGCGCTATAGGAGAACATTTTTTTCAAAGTGAAATGTAGTGTTTATCATAAAAAAAAATAAATAAATAAATTGTCAAGATTTGAGAATTGCAAATAGAAAATTGTTATCATATGAGCTACATGTTTCTTTAGTCCCTCAGACCAATGGCTACATGAGCCAACCCCATTAGATATTTCTAAGAAAGATGAGTTTTTAAAATCAATTTTACAACTTTTTCTTTCAAATTTGGATATTTAAGATTCCCTAAAATAAGGGATCATTTTACAGATTTTTATATTTTGTCGAACTAAAATAACAATTTTGTCAATGATCTTTCCACCGAAAGATGCTAACGAACAGGCACGCACGATGCATGCAACCAACTCCATTAATTTTGAATGGGAAAAGGGTTTTGAGACCAATTTCATCATTTTTTCAAAATTTTAAAATATTTTTGAAATTCTTATAAAGCAAAAAGATCATTCTTGTAGGCCCTCTATTTTGTCGGACTAAAAATGCAATCTTGGCCACTATTTCCTTTCCATGCTAAGTTAGTCTTCGCAGAGAGGTATGTTATAGGTTTTAATGTCTCGTATCCAGTAAGAATCCTAGAGCATATGGGGTTGATTAGATTATTTATATCCATTTATGAATTATAAAAGGAGAAAATCTATAGGGCTTATGCATTATGGAAGACCTATTCTACTGTAAAGGTCGATAAGATGAATATATTGTCCAAACCTAAGTAGAATTATTTTTCTTAGGTTGATAAGATGAATATATTGTCCAAAAGAAAATGTCACATGTCTTTTTAGGTATTGCAGAATTGTCTGTATTTATAGTTTGCTTAATAGATTTACTTAAAGTTTAAGCAAAATTCGATTTAGTTTGAATTTGTTTCAATTAGGACCAATGGAATTTATTTTTTATAATGGTTGACCTTTACTTGTTTCAATTTGGATCATGGAATCATTACTCATTGCTTTAATCTAGTGTATTACATTAAAAAATCTTAGACTTTCCTTGATAAATATTTTATATAACAAAAGACTCTTTATCAGAGAATACGCTTCCCTATAATATCATAATATTCGAGTTACATTATTGGAAAGAAAGAGTAACATTTTTTCTTATCTTGTATTTGAGCATGGAAGATTTTATTAAACTTATCAAGTTAATTGGCTAAACTGTTTGACAGTGTGATGCTTATGATTTAATTTTCTTGAGAATTTCGAGTTACTTTTCACCGTCTTTCCTCATATTGTGAAATAATAATTATTTATGGTCCATGATGACTTTTATAGATTTTTCTCAATGATGAGGAATTTTCCTGCCTCTCCTTTATTTTTCTTTCCAAATGAGATGGAAGTAATTGAGAGAAATCATCTTTAGAAAGGGGAAAAACCATAGTCACAATGGTGAGTTCTATGGTGAACATTTAAAGATTTCACATTCTTTCTATTTGTTTGGTAATAACTTAGATGAAGAACTATTGCACTATGTATCATGCTTGTGGTTTTGAATAAATTAGTATAGATAGTAATTGACTAACATACTATAAAGGCACTTCTCTAAGAAATATTGTGTTGACTATTTTTCTATGATGGTAGAAAAAATAAAAGCTTGTGTTTGACATTCAAGAGAATTTTATCAAAATTTTCTATTAGAAGATGTCAATTTTGTGCTGTTATATAGCTTTCGTTCCTATATTACTAGTTATTACTTCATTAATAAGCAATCTAAATTTCTTTAAGAAATTCAAATTCTTTTGTCATACATGATTTTTTTAAAAGACTTGAGTCTCAATGGGCAAATTTCTTGGGACATAGTGTGACAAAATTGGATGCTCTCATGTCATTGTTGATGTGATTACATTATCACTTTTATTTATTTATAAAGATATTTTGAAGAAGTAAATACACCTAAATACAATTATAGTAATGGTGCTAGTGAAGCATTCCACTGCAAGATGATGCTTTGTAGATATCTTTTCATTTATTTTACATAAGGATATTTTGCACTTATGATTGTTCAGAAAGGTGACTATTATTGTTTAATTAATCATACTAGTCTTCAATTAGATATTGATATTTAAGGCACATGAATCATAGTTTGATTAATAATTCATAGTGATGTGTGGGAGTATATTGATATAATCACAATTATAATTTGTGAGCTATAAAAGCTTTTTTTAAATAAATAAAAGGTCCCCGCAAATATCTTGACTAATAGTTTATTTATGGAAACTTATCTACAAGGGCTAGATGTCCATATTGTTGAGGATTTTCTTTAAGTAACCTTATTTTTGGTTTGCGAATTTGAGACTTGAATTATTTTGCTTAAATGTGCATTTGTGATAGATAGTATATCTATCATTATACATCTCGATTCCGCTTGCAAAAATGAATAAGATTTCATATTTAGCATATAAACGAAAGACTCGTCGTATCAGATGGTTGATTCTTATATTCTAAGTTGATTATTTTGAATTGTCTAAAAATTTAGTTAGTTTCATCTAGTAGTTGTTGAGAATAATTTATTGTGAAATTGCTGAATCACAATAATATCCTGTTTATTAAGCAAGGCTAATATCAATATGGAGCTAATACACTAAATGTGTATACTTACAGATGATAAATATATCTTATGATTTATCAGTATTGATTCCATCTATTATTGATGAGAATTTGTCATTAATCAGCATGTAGTTATTTAGCATTAATAATAAATCCTACATTATATGAAACATATGAAATTAAAGTATCCCACTGTTGTAGGCTTAATCGAGAATAGCGATATTGTAATAGAACAGTTGATTATAGCACTAGTGGTCTAATCACTGATAGAAGGTTGTAACCTAATGATTTGGAATGGTTTCAACATATAAATGACTAACCCATCTTTTTATAGGGTTAAGTTGGTTGATGAACATCTCCGCAAATTTCTGAACTAATTCGTATTTGCGTGCACACAGTTGTGAATCTCTTAAGACTACATGTTGGTTTTAAGATATGGGTATATCTCATAAATGATACCATGTTGTATTTCAAGCATTGATTGAGCCATACGTGGCCTTATTTTTAAAGATCCATATCTTACGAGTAAGTAATACTGATTTTCTTGAGGTTTCATATTATTTTTGAAAACTCATATCTTACAAGAAAATCATATTTTCTTGAGATTTCTTATTGGTATAGAAATCTTTATCTTACAAAAAAAATGGAGGACAGATAATGAATGGCATGTGTTTTGGGTCATATTGTGATGCTATTTCTTGCTACACCACTATGTTTGGATCCATTTCGGTAGAATTAATATTTGTGACTAGAGGTGGTAAAATGGCTTGTAAACCATGGGTCCAACCCAACTCACATGTTTTAGGTTGGGTTGGGTTCCAAAATTTTGAAAATGAGTTGAGGTGGCATGGTTGTGGTGGATTGTATTTGGTTTGGGCTTAAAGTGGGTTTAAATGGGTTAAAAATGGATTCAAGCAATTAGTTTAACAAATTAAAAAATAACTTCAAATTAATAATCACAAATTTATATTATTTTTATTTTCTTATTTTTGTCAAAGTCTCGTAATTTTGAATCATTAATAATATTTAAATTGAAATAATCATCTTGGACTTAGATTAGTTGTCTTGAATTTTTCTCAAAATCTAAGTTTTAATATATGAATAATATATGAAAGTGATCATAAGAATAAATATTGTATCTACTAATTAAAAATAAATTCTAAATTTAATTTGTTGCTTAACTAATATTGCATGTCAATAGTAAGATTGACATACAACTTATATATATTAATTCTTGAAAAATGAAAACTATACAAATTCTTTATTGAAAATTTAATATACATTTATTGATGTGAATTTAGGGGTGAAGGTTCGGATCGGGTAGATCGGGTTTGGGTAGTTCAGTAGTTCGGATCGGATACTCGATTTTTTTGATATTAATTTTAACTACCCCACACCGATCCAAAATTAATGGGTACCCGACACTAGATACTATTTAAAAAATTTTAAATAAAAAAAGAAAAAGAAAAATGAACTTTGGCCTCTGTTAGTCAGAGGACTAACAGAGGCCAAGGCCAAAGTTTGGCCACTATTAACAGCAGCCAAACTTTGGCCTCTTTCATATATATATATATATATATAATATTATAATCTATAATATATATCTATTTATATACAAATTAAAGTTGGGTACCTGAACTATCCGATCGGTTAGGACTTCCTACCCGATATCCTACCCAAAATTTTATTCGGGTTTCGATACCTGACCCGCAATTTTTTTAAATAAGGAAAAATTCGACTCAATTGGATAATATTCGTCAGGTCGGGTCGGTACCCGAATTACCCGATTGGAACGCCCACCCCTAGGTGTGATAATGGTGTCATTTTCTTCAAAAGGATCTTTTTTTTTTTAACAAAATAACTACTAGAATTATAATTAATTATGAACATAACTACATATGAAAAATTAATAAAATAAGTATATAATCTAATAAATCTCCCATTATACTGTCAAATTTCATATTGAATATAAGGTATGAAAAATATATTAATATTACTATTGTTTTTTAATTAATTTTTTTGATTAAGTAAAATATATATATATATATATTTTTTCATTTGGACCCATTTTCAACCCAACTCAACCCATGTTCAACCCAACCCAAACCATTTTCAATCCACCTACTTAAAAACCATATTGAACCCAACCCAATTGAGCCCAAACCATAACCAACCCAACCCACCCATTTGCCACCCCTAATTTGTGTCCATGGAAGGTCTTGTGCCAATAAGGGGCGTAAATACTGCCATATCCTATATTAACATTTTTATTGAGCTGGATCATATTTGAGTTGTATCTCGTTATTGTATTTACTTTTTAAAATGTGGCCACAATTGAGATTTTATAATTCAACCTGAGAGTCATTTTCTTTAAATAGATCTTTTTAAAATAAAATTACAATTAATATTTGTCTAAGTTGGATAATTGGTTAAATTAATATGGTATATGAGAAACAACTTAGGAGCCTACTTTGCTATTGGCCCACTATTGTTAAGGCTCCTTGGTTTTGATAGTTGTTGTAGGTCTAATCCTATAAAATCCGTAATGGCAGGGCCCTTAGGGCTTCACCATATATTGGTTAAGTCCCCTATTCACTCCATATTTTGATAATATCACTTGCCCCATTGAAAGCTGTCGATGTTGATGGAGCATTGAGAGGAAGATCTAGCCAAAATTGAAATTATACTGTAAAGATCCTACCAATAGAAAATTTTATTTACACAAAATTGTGCAATTTTGATTAAATTTTAAATTATTAAAACTTTGAGTTTTTAATTAAATTATGAAGTTGTAATGATTGTTAATTTAATTTTCCTAATTTTATTTTAATTAACTAACTCATGTCTTATAACTAAAATATCATATTATATTTATCTAAAATTACTATATATATATTTTAATTTTATCAAATAAATTTAAAAATCCATAATTAAAAATTTTACTTCAACAGACAAATTTAAATTTAAAAAGTACTTTGTAAGCATCAAATTTGACACTCCTATTGCAAAATTCTTTCTATGAATTTCATTAGTCACAAGACATATTTCAACTCACCTTGCCTTTTTTCCCTTTATTTTCACATTCACTTTTGCCGCTCGAAAATTTTGAACCTTTACAGGATGTATAAGTTATTCTTTTGAGTTGTACGTTTTGTTATATTCTTTAGCAATTGTAGTAATTAGATTTAATTTATAATTCATTATAAAAAATACATCTTTGTTGGATTAATTTTTCTTTTCAATATCCTCCAATTTCATATTTTTTTTTTCTATTTGGACAATAAATATCAGACTTCAAAGGTACTTTTCGTTTAATTCTTTTTTTCTGATTTATTATTGATTCCACTTTCATTAATTTACTGTACTTTTTATTCATATCTGGATCTTTGTCAAATTAATTTAATATTTTTCAAGTGTCTCTAGAGTGTATGTGTGTGTATATAATACTAGCATTATGTACCCGTGCTATGCACAGATGTTTTAAAATACTATATATTAATATTATTGTGAATTATATATAATTAAAAAGAATATAAAAATGTAAATATTATAAAAAATAGTCAAGTAATGAGTATAACTAAATGTTACTCGAAATATCAAAATTTAGTATTTAAAAGTTTGAACATGTGAAAAATAAAAAATATGAAATTTTATATACGTGATGTATGAAAAATGAATATCAAAATTATTCAACAAGAAATTAAAAACAAATTCAAAATTTTTGAAGATAAAAAAACTATAAGTAAGATTATAGTTTACTGCCACCAAAAACTAAAAGATAGTTGCATTAGAAAATAAAAATATATGAGAAGTATAGACACATGTTTAATGGGCTAAAAAGTGTTAGAAAAACTTAGAATTGTAGTATTTTAAAATTGCTGTAAATTAAAAGACGATGACTATGTAATGAGTTTAAACTTAAAATATAAATAATTAGATAATAGTTTGCAAAACAAATTACAAAAATTAAAACAAAATCTTATCTAATTAAGTCTTGATTAAAGATCAATCAAGCTAAGACCAATAGAAAAAAATAAAATAAAATAGATCCATAAAATAATTATAAAGTTCAATTCATATTAGAATATTAATAAGAAAATCTTTTAATTTGATTTATTGCTTTGTTACTAAGTGAAGAAAAAAGAATATAAATCACTAATAAAAATTTAAAAAGATAATAGATTGATAAAGTATTTATAAACACAAAATAGCCTCTAAAATAGGAATGAAAGAGAGGATATATAAGGATTAAATTACAATGTAAAAAAACCGACAAAATGAAATATTACGTTTATTTTTAAAATTTCTTTGTATAAATTTAATTGGATATTCATATTATTTTACACAAATAGTCAAAAAAGATAAAGTTAGATATATATTTTGATGGATTAAATTATGCCTATTGTGATAAATTGAGTAAGTTAATACAATCTTCTCATAATTGTCTCAAATAGATCAAGACTAATTTAAAGAACATATATACTTATGAAGTAGCATATAAACTTTTTAAAAAGAGTTCAAATTACACATATTAATACATACATAGTTACATATATATGAGGAAAAGAAAATTGATGGGCTTTAAAATTAAAAATATTTAAAAACTGAAAATTCTAAAAATATTAAAACAAAAGAATATTTCTCATCCTATAAAATTAGATAAATGAAAAAAGAATTTAAAAACAAAAAGCACAATTTAACAAGTATATTGATAACTTGATAGAAAGAATGAATAAAACGATACTAAATGAATAGTGATTCAAATAAAAATAAAAATAAAATGATAGGATTTATCAATGACTAAAGAGAAAATTGTAAATCATTTATAAAAAATATTAAAAATAATAAACATACCTCATCTTGTAAAATTATAAAATTTAAATAAACAAAGATAGAATTTAAAAATTAAAATAAATTAATTGATAACTTGAACTAAGCAATAAACAAAAAAAATATAAAAAATATAGAAACGTAATAACAAATAAATGTTAAATAATAGGCTTTATTCACAGTTGAATAGAAAATTATAGGCACTAATATTCAAAATTTCTTTCATCATGTAACATAATAAAATTAATCGAATAAAAAATTGTGGCACTCCCACTCGGGATAGCCCCTAAGCTGAGGCGCCACTCCAGTTCAAAATTAAATCTTAATCCATAATTAAGTAATACAGTCAATATCCCATCAGAATTTTTTTTTCAAAACTTATCAGAAACATATAGCAGCGGATTCAAACTTAAACAAACCTCATCAGAATACTAAGTACATACCATCAAAGGTCTCATAACATACAACATAATATTTACATGCCTTGAGTCCTAATTCAGTCTTACATATCACAACATTTCTAAGATAAGGCTTAGCATTCAAGGAAACCCATATACATATACACACATCCATTCTAAATTTCATTCACCGATCCAAGGTTGAAATCCATGTCCATCACCTGATCCTATCTAAGAAAATAAAAAATAAACGGGGGGGGGGGGGGGGGGAGAGGGGGTAAGTCCAAAGGACTTAGTGAGGGATAATTGTAATCATATGCAATGGGGATCTGTCGAGGACGAATCAACTCAAAAGATCATAGTTTAATAGTTCAAACAGAAACATATTAGGATACAGTTTAACGATCAAAACAGTCTTATACTAATCAAACCAAACTAAACTTACCCAATCAAACCGAACTAAACATACGCAATCAAACCGAACTAAACTTACCCAGGCATGACAACCTGGTACAAAACTCACCTAAGCATATTAGAACAAACTTATACTAATCAAACTGAACTTACCAAGGCAAAACCACATGGTACAAAACTTACCTATGCTTATCGACCTGCTACAGAACTTACCAATCAAACTGAACTTACCCAGGCATAACAACCTGGTACAGAACTTACCCGAATGTGACAACCTAGTAATAAACTTACCCAAGTATAGCTTGGTACATAACTTACCCAGGCATATCAGCTTTGTCTGTAACTTATTGCTGACAGAGCAAACCAATGGCATACCAATTGAACTAACTTACCTAACCGTAGCAGCTTGGTACATAACAATTGCTAATAGAATGAATCAATAGCATACCAATCAGACTCAGACAAATCAACAAGAACGAACATATGGCGAACATGTTGAATCAAACAGAAAAATACCAATAGACAATGAGAGTTCTGGGTGCTAGAACAGACAAGAACAAACTCATCAGAGTGCAAACAAGCAATAACCCTCACAGGGGTATACAAGTCAATAAACAGATAACAAACAAGAACTCAATCAAATACAAATTTCAATAAACACTAGCAGGTACAGTATAAGCACATTTAACCCTCACAGGGGTTTTTCCACAAGAACAAATAGATATATTCAAGGCCAAATTGGTAGACCCTCACCTCCGTAGGTCTCAGAAATGTTGTCGCCGTCTACTGACCTACGGGACTGACTTCGTCATCACCTAACAAAAATAGTATATTTACAGTAAAAAATCCCCATTCGACCATATAATCGCAATTACACAAACAACGGCCTAAAATCAATACTTAATCTGCTAAATCGATAGTCTCGATAAAGACATGCTAATAGCGTTGATCTCATTAAAGGAATATATAATTGGGTCCTACCTCGTCCAATTGATCTTGCCACGACATACTAAATCGATAACGATGGTCTAATATACCTTAAAACTCCCAATTAACTCAAATTTATCACATGATAATACAAATCGGAGTTCACTAAACTTATAATGGTACATGCATGACCCAAATCTTGGTTCTATATCATCTCAATTAACCCAATTATTGCCACTTAAGTTCCAAATTCATAAAACGAGGGTTTCTCCACCTAATTAACCTAATTAATCAAAGATTATTACGCGATATGATAAAATCTGGGTCCATTAACTTATGTAATTATATGCATGTCTAAATTTTTCCCTATCAATTCGCATATTCTTTGTTTATACAATACATCGTAAGGTTTGGAAAGTATATACATACACATGCCCACAATTTAAATCCATTTTTGGCCATTTACCCAATATCTTTTTATAGAAGATCCGAATGCACGATCAACTTGCGTGCATGTAATCACTGTGATGAGACAAACAAATTGTTCTATCACCACCGCCAGCGGAAAAGCTCACCACCACCACCAGAAGATGCGCCTTAGCTCCATGAATCAAACCCCCTAATCAATTTCTAGTTCCGCAGCCGAATTAACTGCCAATTGGCCAGAAAATAATCAGCTCGCCATCAACGCCGTCGTGCTAATTTTCGTCAATTTCGCATGCTTTGGTGGTCATTTTTTGAAATTGAAGACACCTACACCATCCTTGAGCTAAACCCAACAAAGCCTAGTACTTGGCCGTGAGTTTCTGTCGTCGAAAAATGGAAACCCGTCACCTCCACTAAGGCCAAATTTTTGAGCTAAATTTCCAGCTATTCCACTGGTGGGCTGTGCAAGATATGGGTATATCCGTGTTCTACGCGAAGAAAGGAAGATAATGGTACCAAGTTTGCTAAAGTTTGGCTGCCGGAGGAGGAAGTTCGCCGGAGAGGTGGTTAAGGATGTACGGTGGAGAAGAAAGGTGAAATGAGGGGTTGAAATGCAAAATGTGATATTTATAGGGAAGTCTTTAGAAAATTCTAATTTGGCCCCTAAAACTTTTGGCCAGTTTTCAATCAGGTCCTCCTAAGTTTCCTCGAACTTTAATTCAGCCCTTCAAAAGCTTAGTGCCTAACGTTGACCCCTTTGACCCAAAATATTAGCCATGCAACCCCCAAAACTTCCAAAAATTTTGCAATCAAGTCCTTTTGATTTCTTCTTCGAGCCCAAAAATCCAATAAACCAATTCCTTAATTTCTAAATCCTTATTTTCTGAAATACCGAATTTTATGGGTGTTACAAAAATGAAACCAAAAAAGTGGACAATAAAACCCTAAAACAATTAATAATTTGAAGAATGAAATAATGATGCATGCAAAAAGAAACAGAAAAAAATGTTGGAGAATTGATAATATCAATAAAATGACTTTCAAACTACTATATATATAGTGATATAGAAATATTTATAAAAATATATAATATATTTCTTCATTCATACATATATTAGTATATATATACATATATATAAATTTATATTAAATTTAAATAAGATTTATTTTTATCTATCAATTATTTTTTATTATTAGCTTACTATGTATTTTCTTCATCTTTGTAATATGTATAGTTGCAGTCAGGATTAGTTAGGGTTTTCATAATTATAGTAGCTTCTCATTAGTTAGTTAGCTAGTTAGTTGGTGTAACTAACATCTAACTGTAGCTTTTTTTTTCTCTTGCTTTCCATGTATATAAATACCCATGTAACTTATTCATGACGAATACATGTTTTCTTTCTCCTCAAACAGACTGTATATCAATTTTCTCTTTCTCTCATGGCAACAGTTTAGCATGTAATATGGTATCAGAAGTAGCCAGAACCTTTCTTTGCAAATCCTCTAATTGATCCTCCCATTGGATGTGAGATCCTCTTCGATTGTTCCTCTTCTCCGATCGTGTTTCTTCTCCGATTGCATATCTAACACCGTCCATAAGCTGCCTCCAATGGTAATTCCGCCATGGATGAGACATCCAATCCTTTCTTCCTTCACCATTCTGAGAACCCTGGGTTGATGCTGGTTTCTCAACAATTACCATGAGACAATTATGCTTCATGGAGCCGTGCGATGCAAATCACACTCTCCGTGAAGAACAAAACTGGCTTTGTCGATGGCGCAATCTAGCATCCATCTCAGATGACCTGACGATGCTTAATTCCTGGGTGAGAAACAATAATATGATGATCTCTTGGCTCTTCAATTCTGTCTCTAAGGAAATTTCTGCCAGTGTGATTTTTTTTTTTGATTCAGCACATGAGATTTGGTTGGATCTAAAAGAACGATTTCAACAGAGCACTAGACCTAGGTTGTATTAGCTTCACCGAGATCTCATCACTCATAGCCAAGCAACAATTCCGTGAGCATCTATTTCACGAAACTTAAGACAATATGGGAAGAGTTAAGTAACTACAGACCCTACTGTACATGCAATTAGTGCATTTGTGGAGGAATGAAAGAAATTGCTGAACATCACAACTGAGAATATGTTGTCGCATTCTTGATGGGACTACATGATAGTTTCTCACAGATTCGGAGTCAAATTCTCCTAATGGATCTGTTACCTCCAATTAGCAAAGTGTTTGCCTTGGTTTCCGAAGAAAAACATCGAATGAATGTTGGTGTAACTTTATCTGCAGATAACACCAACAATCTCGCCTTTACAATCAAACAGGATGCCTTCAAGCAGTCTCCTAAACATACTGTTATCGTTCAGGCCACAAACAACTACAAAGGAACTAAGAAGGGCAGACCTTTTTGCACTCACTGTTCATGCTATGGACACATTGTAGAGACATGCTGCAAACTTCATGGCTACCCTTCGGGCTTCAGATTTAAATCCAGAAACCAGCATCCCCCGAAGTCTTCTCAGAGCAACTCCAGCAATCCTCAGCCTTTGAATACCAATAATCTGGTCAATCAAGTCTTAAGCCAACAACAAACTCAGAGTGTTGGTGACTTCTTTCAAACCCTAAGCTAGCTCAATACACTCAACTCATGAATCTCTTCTGCAACCATGTCAACCAGTCACTCAACCAGACTGAACACAACATGCCTTTAGTCTCTTACTCTATAGGTACTTGTTCATTCACTTCTTCCAGTACTAAGCTCTCTCCTAATCTCCGAATTGTTGACTCAGGAGCTTCCAGCCACATATGTTCTAATCCAGCCTTATTTCGACATATGATTCCTATACACAACTCCACCGTTTCCTTGTCAAATAACTCTAGCATACCAGTCCACTACATGGGAGACATACAACTTACACCCACTCTCACCCTCCAAAATGTTTTATATGTGCCTCAGTTCACTCTTTAACTTCAGTCTATCAGTACATTACTCAATAACTCATCTCTCATAGTTTCTTTTTTTATGATCAATTCTTGATTCAGGAGATCGAGACTTTGACTACGATTGGCAAGGCTGAGAGGCTTGCTGGTCTTTACATTCTTAAGCTTAATAATGCTGTTAGTTCTCATGTAAGTTACCTCAATAAAGTGTCAGCTGAGACCTGGCACAATAGGCTTGGACATCTTTCACAACAGAATCTTCACGTATTGAAACTAATATTAGCTTTTGATGTATCAGATCACAATTATCACTGTCTTATCGGTCCTTTAGCGAAACAAAAATGTTTATCGTTTGTTTCACATAACAATATATCAAAGCATCCTTTTGAAATAATTCGTGCGGATACCTAGGGACCTCTCCACACACCATCACACACTGGACATAAATTCTTCCTTACTCTTGTAGATGACTCAACAAGATTTACTTGGACTTTTATGCTTAAATTCAAGTCTGAAATTTCCTTAATCCTTCCTAGATTTTTTACTCTAATTCGAACTCAGTTCAATACATGCATTAAGAAAATCAGAACCGATAATGCTAAAGAATTCATCCTCACAAATTTTTACCAGTCTCACAGAATATACATCAACTTTCATGTCTAGAAACACCCCAACAAAGCTTAGTAGTGGAAAGTAAACACCAACATTTATTAAATATGGCCCAATCCCTTTATTTCTAATCTCATCTTCCCCTCTCATTTTGAAATGAATGTATACTCACAACCACCTTCCTTATCAATCGTACTCCCTCCAAAATCCTCTAAAGCAAGTAACCTTATGAATTGCTATATAAACATCCTCCAGATTACTCTCAGCTCAAAGTTTTTGGTTGTTTAACCTATGTCTCCACCCTCCAATCTCACAGAACAAAATTCCAACCACGAGCCAAGTCGTGTGTCTTCATGGGGTATCTAGCAGCCACCAAGGGTTACAAAGTATATAACCTCACCACCAAATAGATATTGACCTCTAGAAATACGGTCTTTCATGAAATCGTCTTTCCCTTCAAATATGTCTCCCAATCAGAACCTTTCATAGACCCCTTCCCTAACCTTGTCATTCCTATTCTAGTTGCTGATCAATCTCATCAAGTTTCTCAAACTTCTCCTTAATCTGATCACACTTCTGCTGCTAACTCAAATCCTATTTCCCATTCTAACGCTCTTCTCCAGAGCTCCAGTAGAATAGTTAGGCCTCCCCTATACTTACAAGACTATCCTGCCACTTACTTAAGTCCACACCTCTACAAAACCATACCAACTATCCTATATCAAATCATTTAACATATGATTCTTTCTTTGAGCCTCACAGAAACTTCTTACTCAGCGTTTCCTCTCAATTTGAGCCTCACACGTATAAACAGGCCATGAAATCTCCAGACTGGAGAGCTACTACGCAGTCTGAATTGAGTGCCATTATCAATAATCATACTTGAACAATAGTTTCTCTTCTACTAGGTAAGCAAGCCATTGGTTGTCGTTGGATATATAAATTGAAGTTTCGTGCTGATGGTACCATATTTAGATATAAAGCCAGGCTCGTTGCTAAGGGTTACACACAAAGAGAAGGCATAGACTTTATTGATACGTTTTCTCAGGTTGCCAAGTTTGCTACCGTCAAAACTCTCATTTCTTTGGCAGCCATTAACAGATGGCACTTGGCACAGCTAGACATCAATAATGCCTTCCTCAATGGTGATCTATTTGAGGAAGTTTACATGGAACTCCCCCCAGGATATCTTCTGGATGCTCAGCCCTGCTCGTCTCCTACTAAATTGTTTTGCAAGCTGCAAAAATCCCTAGATGGCCTTAAACAGACATCCTGGCAGTGGTACTCCAAGCTTTCTATTGCCCTCTTTCAGCTCGATTTCTCTCAGTCACATACAGATTATAGCTTGTTTACATATGGCTCTGACAATTCTTTCTTTGCTTTGCTCATATACGTTGATGACATTGTTCTTGCTGGTCCATCACCACAACAGATCACCAAATTCAAACAACTACTTCAAAAAAAAATTCAGCTCAAGGACTTGGGCAATCTCAAGTATTTTCTTGGTCCGGAAATTACTCGAACACCTTCCGGCCTATTCCTTTCTCAGAGACACTACACATTGCAGATACTTGAGGATACTAGTTACTTAGCTGCAAAACCGGCCCGCACCTCGTTAGACCCCAAATTGAAGCTCACTTTGGAAGATGGTTCCATTCTAACTGATCCCACACAATATAGACGCTTAATTGGTAGATTGTTGTATCTCACTCTATCCAGGCTAGGGGTGGCAATTTGGGTGGGTTGAGTGGGTTCGGGTTGGGTGGAAGTAGGGGTATAACATTAATTTCCTCAACCCTAACTTAATCCAACCTGAAAGCAACCTGAGAATGCTCAACCCTAACCCAACCTTAATCGTATCAGGTCAGGTTCGGGTTGACCTGATTTTTATTAGGTCAACTCGCCAACTCAAATCCACCCAATCTAACATGCCGATCTAATTTAAAATAATTATTTCAAATATTTGTTTTAATTTTTAGAATTTTTTGGCATTTTTATTTTTTATTTTTATCTATTCTTAATTATTAATAAATTAAAATAGGAGTAAAGAATTCTCATCATAAATTCATGATAGTAGCTTCTAAAATTTTTTTAACTAAACCACATAATATATTGATTTTAAGACTTTTTGTTTCTTTTATTTTGTAGTATCTATTAGCATTATAAAAATATCGAAATCACAAAGTAACTTATTTTTAAAAATAGCATACTTTTTCAAGTTTTATTCACTTACTCTCTTTAATTTTTGTATCTTTTTTATCAATCAAATTGTCTGTTTTAAATTCTTAAAATGACATTATTTCTTTACTTTATATTGATTCAATTAAGCAGCACATAAATCAATAAAAATATATTATGAAACAAAAAAGTAAACAAGTATTTTAATTGGACACATAATTTATCACAAAAACTTGCTTGAGTCTTTTAAATTTTTTATATCCTCTTAATAGAACGAATTTTTGTCTATTTATACATGCAAAATCTTACATTGCATAAGGCCTAATAAAATTTTGTAAGATAATTCAGTAGTCAAAGCAGTATTTTGTCAACTCTTTGCAGAATAACTTTTATGTCCGCTTGGATACCAAAAAATAACCATTAAAATTATAATCATTCATCTTTGCGAAAATAAATAAGACCGAAAAATATCAAGGTAGTAATTTTGGCATTGATAAAGTTCAAAATTTTAAGTTTTATTTTGTTATTTTATATGTTTACTCCTAAAAAACTTAAATTTTATTTGTTTAATTCGAGTTGGGTCGAGTTGGTTCAAGTGGGTTTGAGTTGTAGTATAATGCAAAATCAAATTTTGGATTGTTCGTGTAACCTAAAATTCAATCCAACCCAACCTATTTTCTTCGAGTTCCTATTCGTGTCTATCTTATTGAACCCAAATCCAAAATGGGTCGATCCAAACCCAATTTTTTCGTGTCGAGTTATCGTGTTGTATTGAAAATTGCCACCCCTAATCCAGGCTAGATATCACCTCTGCAATCCACCTTCTTAGCCAGTTTGTGGCTCAGCCCGTACTACTCATATGCAAACCGCCCATCACCTACTACACTATCTCAAATGTACACTCGGTCAAGGTATTTTCTTCTTGACCTCATCCAAGCTCCAGCTCTCTACCTTTTCAAACACTAATTGGGCTTCATGCCCCACTTCCCGCAAGTCAACAACTGGTTTTTGCATACTTCTTAGCGACTCCTTCATCTCCTGGAAGTTGAAGAAACAATCCACCATTTCTTGTTCCTCAGCCGAGGTGGAATACCGGGCCTTGGCCGCCACTGCCAGTGAGATTACATGGGTTCAGTAGCTCCTTCATGACTTTTCCATTCAACTTCATCGCCCTACCCTTGTGTTCTGTGACAACGGTGCTGCAATCCACATTGCATCCAACCCCGTCTTCCACGAACGCACCAAACACATCAAAATAGACTGTCATTTTGTCTGGGAGAAAGTTGCCACTGGTGCCATAAAGCTCATGCCGATCAACTTTGCAAATTAGTTGGCGGATCTCTTCACTAAATTGCTTCCAACTCCTTCTCTCACTTACCTACTCTCCAAGATGGCCATAAAAAATCCCCACTGTCCATCTTGAGGAGAGATATTACTTTATTGTGTATTTTCTTCATCTTTGTAATCTATATAGTTGCAGTTAGGATTAGTTAGGGTTTTCATAATTATAGCAGCTTCTCATTAGTTAGTTAGCTAGTTAGTTGGTGTAACTAATATCTAGCTGTTGCTTTTTTTCTCTTGCTTTCAATGTATATAAATACCCATGTAACTCATGCATGAGAAATACATGTTTTCTTTCTCCTCAAACAGACTGCATATCAGTTTTCTCTTTCTCTCATGGCAATAGTTTGGCGTGTAATACTAATCATTCATTTCAAATTAATTATTATATATTTATAAAATATGTAATATTTTTTTTATTTATATTTGTATAGATATATAATTTATGTATATATATATACTTTATATAACATATATATACATGTATAAAATTATCTAATAGCATATATATAATATAAACCCCAACCCCCACTCCCACCCTCCCAAACTCCCAACGGTTGCCATGATAGCTGTGTACAAACTTGCTAGGTCTGGCCATATCACGACGTCCATGTTGATGGTGGCCAACGACCACCATCTACATATATATATATATATATACATTTTTTAAATATTGGTACTCGCCTACGGCTGCTATGGCAGCTTGTGGCGAGCAGCCTGCCAAACGATTGGCCGTAATTTATATTTTCCTTTGTGGCTGTCGACAGCCATGAAAAACAGCTACCAGCAACCATATAGGGCCATGATGGTTGGGGGTGGGGGGATTGGGAGGTTATATACATGATATTATATATATATATATAAATTAATTTATATACATAAGATATATGTATCTTGTATGTACATATATGATAATACTAGAAAAGAAGGCGCGGTGCTGTACCCGTGGAATTGCATGATAAATTTTTTTATATTTGTGTATGGTCCGTTGGAGGACCAACAGTAAAGAAACATCATATTATGAATGAAAGCATTCTTTTGATTAACATAGTAGGATTTGTACCAACGTAGATGTCTTCAATCAAAAAGAGAGTCATATCTTTGCATTTTACTTGTTGATATTATTGTAGCGGTATCTGGTTGGGAAGATGGCCTAAGCAAGTTGACTATAGGTAATTTATCAAAAGCATCAACAAAGCAATAGAATTTAAAAGGAAAAATAGTAAAAATTATAGCTGAAGATCAAAATAGTATATGAGTGTATGAGTAGCCCAAACAGAATCCTTCTTTTATCTGTAGGATCCTACAAGCTTTCAACTTATAGTCATGCAATGAATTTTTCAAATCAAACTTTGTTCGAGCAAACTTTCATTTAATGTTAGAAGCAGGAACTTATTTCTAAAATGTGAAAGCATGAATCGTAATGAAGAGCTTCATTCACTAAAGCTTGACGTTAAAGATTGCAGCAAAAAAAAGCAATAATTGCAGGAGTCACTAAACTCTGTAATCATACAAATTAGTACCAAATGTCATCTGAACAAATTAATTGTTAATCAAACGGGGAAATATATAGAGTACATAGATTCAAAATATATCATGAAGTTTAGTAGATAGTAGAGTATGTTTTGAGTTATCAATCATGTAGCAACGACGTGTTCCATTGTGAAACAAAACTTGAATTATGCTTGAATTCAGCTCCTCCTGGTGAAAAGAAATGCACATTAAATGTGGCAACATTAGTTTGGACCCAAAGCACTCTCTTGGCTGTTCTTTTGTGGGCATCTTTGAAAACACTATCAAATGTTTCTTGCATTATACTGTCATCAAACAAAGAGGCAACACGCAAGCTATGTTCTGTATGTCCAAAACAAATCTTTATGTTTTTCTCCTTTTTGTTTTGGAATATCTTTTTAACTTCAGTGGGAACCTAATACGACATTGAATGTTGAGAAAATTAAGTATAGAAGACTATATTGCATTCATAAAATTAGTTTAGAATTTTGTGTACCTTGCACCAATTTTTTATAGTGTAGTTGCACCAACATACTTTCATAGCATAAAAGCGTATTGCTTTTCTTTGCATTGATGCTCCATAAACATGCAACATTGTAGTATTGATGTAGACTATCAAAAATGAAGAAAATATCAAAAAATGAATTGTTTAGATATAAAGAAGCAGAAATTGCAAATTTTATTTAAGTATGATTTGTTATGATTACCATTTTCTAGATATGATGTATTATTCATGAATTCAGTTAGCTTTCTTCTATTGAGTTCTTCATTCCAACGGAAAAGCATTTGCTTTCCTTTTTGGTCAAAAACTCTGTAGTCTACAATGTTTAATCTTGTATGTTGAACAAAAAGTTGATAATTATGTTGCAGTTTGTGTGCTTGAACAAATTTATCCCAACCGTCAACAATAGTTCCATTTCTAATCTCAGTCCGCCAAACCTTGTTACCAGACCGCATGTATACTTCATGCTGAGTGTAGAGACTTAAAAATTGAATTAAGCATAAGGGTAAGTCCTATTTAAGTTAAACAAGAGAGTTAATCAAATAAGGTTATAATAATGGTAAGATTAAAAGAATTAAACTGATCTGGCCTAAGCATGCTTACCAGGCAATATTTACTTTTTACATGCAATAGATATAGACTAACTTCTAAAAGACAAGACAGCAAAAGAGTTAGTATATTGTTAGCTTGTAAAATGAATGTTTAAAAAAGAGTACTGACATTAGTATCAGCATGAATAATTTATAAAAGTACCTGAGAAATCCACATTTGCATCAATTTCTTCTATATAAGAGAGTCATAAAATAAGTTCATGCTAGTTAGTACAAAAATAGACAATGACTTTATCCTTATGCTAAGAAGAGATAGATGCAATGGTATAGGCATTTCTTCAGTATCTGTTGTCAGATTTAAAACATAAATGAGAACTAAAGAGTGAAGTGCTTTACAGAATTGCAGGACAATGAAACTAAGTCAATTTTTAACTAAAAAATTATCTTTGATGACTGTTATAAAATTACCTCCAGCAAGACCATACAGAAAGTTGAAGAAAGTTGGAGTCAAGCCAATCTTCAACTTTTTGCATCTCTTTCCAGGTCGTATTTGCATCAAAACGATATTGTTCTTTCAAGATATTAGCAAAGAAGGGCTCAACTGTAAATGTGTAATGATATATTATTTGAATTGGCCCTGCAACCACTAAAATATCATCTCTGCTTGAAGTTTCTATTTTCTAAATAGTAGTTTGTTTCCATTATTTCTCCTAAATGATTTTTCACTTGAATCTTTGTTCTATTCAGAAATGCAGCATCTTTGAGTTCTTCAATGTGTGGCTGTTTTAGATAAACACAACAAAAAAAATTGTACTAAATATGCATATAAGATAGGCAAGCTATTGTTCAACAGTATGTAAAGTTGATTTCTGTTTTCCCAATTTTTTTTATCTGTTTGAAAACATTATATGCAGTAATGAGCATTATAATGTTTTAATTACTTGTACATTTCAGAATAGATAATAATGTAAAGAGCGGCCAAAGTGTAAAAAAAAATGAAAACATAAAAAGCAAAAAACTTAATTTTAATTAACAGTTGAATACATAATACCCAATATCGCTTTACAACAGAAAAGACATCTAAATCACCATAGTAATGCTTTAAAGTAGCAAAGCATTGTATGGAGAAACAATTATTTTTCAGTCAAAACCCAAAATAGAAAAAGATGAAAAATGTTCATAGCATGTATAAAATTTTAGTATTCGTTTCTATACATCAATTTTATTAGCAGAATACAGAATTAGACATGAAAAAATAAAGGTTAAATGAAATCGTACCTCAATTCGATAGAAAAATATGAAAACTAAGTATAAAAAAAAAAAAAAAAAAAAAAGCAGACTAGCGAAAGAAATTGTTAAAGAAAATGGTGAAGAAGATGAACTGATACCTGACTGTTGGGTTCTTCTGGCACTATAGAATTTCTCTCCGTCTGTGTTTGTTTATTTTGCAAAAGATGGTGTCTAAATGGTGTTTAGATTTCATCTTTGTTATTATATATTATATTATATATATATAAATATATATTTTCTTTTCTTATATTGTACCCTATCAAAAATAAGTTTTAAATATAAAGAAAGGGAATTTATAAACTTTTGTGGGTATAGTTTTGGGCTTTAAAGCAAAATGAAGATAGAATATATTGCGCTTTGAAATAGAATTAAAGACATGTATATTATGTGTATACCACATCCACGTGAATTTAGCCCATTGACATGTATTCATGTTTTTTATATGGGTTTTTGTAAAGGAAATTAGGTTTATGGATGGTTTAGGTTTTAATCTTATTTGGAATTTGTACAATATATGTGAGTATAGTTTTGGGCTTTAAAGCAAAATGTATTACTATATATTGGCCATTGAAATAGAATCAAAGATATGTATATCATTTGTGTACGAACTGTATTTGGCCCATTGTTATGTACAGTCATTTTTGTCATGAGTTTTCAAAACGTACCGAATATGGATTTTAACTTTGCAATTATCAAAAAGAACTATTTGTCTGTAGTACCAGAAGATTAGATTTATGAATGCATCTGTCTTTAATAACAATGTAATATGAAATTTGAATTAGAGATGAATTTTAGGATCTTCAACTAATTGAGATATTCGATAGATAAGATACAACCATACACATATGTAGCTTAAAAAAGTGGAATGAATATGTAATCAAGGAATTTATTTTGTTAAAAATTGATATTAGAATCTTAAAATTTTGTTATTTAATTAATAATGTTACATATAATAGTAAGAAAGATTTTAAAATGAAATACATATATATATATATATATTAACTTAATATCTACATCAAAGTCTATAGTATGCTATTAATATTTATTCAGTTGCTTGAAAAATAATAGATGTATTGATAAATAAAGAAATAAAATAATGTATAATGCCTCTTTTATTAATTACTATAAAGCATAATGCATGGTTATTGTTGAAGTATTCATGTTTTAGGCTGATGTATATTATGGTTTGAATCTTCTGGTTTGTTGACCAATATGACTCAATTTTTGTGATAGATCTTCAAAATTTTGCTTTGTCTGAACATTTAAGAAAACATATTTAGAGGCAACTTCTTAAACTTTACAATATGCTCAACAGAGCCTAGATATTGAAGACTTAACTAATCATAGTTGCCAATAAAAGAAGAAAACGAAAGGAATATAGCTTAATGTTATTGGGTTTTTTGGAATTATGTGTTACTATTAATTAGCTTTTATCTATAATAGAATCTCTTATATCTGTCTATATTTGAAATGCAAAGTAGTACAGAGTTAAGTTCTGTGCTGAATCATTGGTAAGGTTTTTGTGCAACAAAGCGTGCTCTTCCTTTTTGGTTTCCTTGGGCATCTCCTTCTAGACAAGGCATTAGATGTTTATGTACCACATAGACACACTTCCTTGATCTTCTTCTGTTTGTCATTAATGTTTTTGTTTTTCTTCATCAAGTTTGTTAATCTATCTTTCCTCATCCTTCTTGTCCTCTTCATCCTGATTAGCATGGATTTCTTTGTCTATAACCTCCTCAAATGAGAGAAAGATTAGATATGTAATGAATTCAAACTGGTTTTGGATTACATCTTTCAACCTACACTCATCAAGGTACATACCTTAGTTTTGTTTGAGTAAAAGACTGATCATAGCATCCATGCAAATGTTGTCACCGGATGCATTTCTGGTAACAATAAATGAATTAGCAGATCAGGATTGTTGCACACATTGTTCAACCTTTTGTTCTTTTCTCTACTTTACAGAGACAAATATGCTCTGTGTAAGAACTGAAAGGTTGTAGAATATAATAACATCAATGGACATATTGAGGGTTGTCAAAGGCATGTTGTTGATGGTGTCCTAAGAGTATATAGCTAACAGTATATAGGATCAAACTTATGAATGGATTAACCACTGCAGATTCTGAAAGTCATGTTCATGAAGCTTTTTAGCAGTGGGCTAGTGACTTGTAAAAAAAACTTAGCGATTTCAAGAAAAAAATTGAATAACCTAATAGCATTTGCAGTAATGTAGCTACCTGTAATTAAAGAGAATAAAACATTTTTCTCACCAAAAAAGCGGCAGATGTGCAGGACTGGAATTAAACTTTATAGCAGCAAAGTAAAGTTTTTGTGTAGTATAAGTAATATAGCAATATTACTGTCAGCCTAAATAACATATTATAAATATTCAAACAAAAATTAGAAAGAAGCTGAAGATTACAATTTTTTGAACAAAACAAAGGAGTATTTTACTGATAAGTTTTGCAGAATATCAAAAAGCTCAATCAGAAATGGTAATCATATCCCATAGACAAATTGGGCTGTCATTGTATTTGATCTCTGCTCGTCCCGGCGCGACATATGCACATAATATCTATGATTCATAGCTTCAATCCACATCATTCTTTTTGCACTCTTGTCGTTTACTCCATGAAAAATCAGGCATACATCTTTCTTGCCAGATCTCATCATGCAAAAAAGAAACATCAAGTTGTGCATATTTTTTTGGAGCCAAAGGTTACCTTCACACGTCTTGTGATCTGTTTTCGATATTTCCTTCAGTTGGTACCTAAGAGTCAAAATTTTAAAACATTAGAATTGTAGATGGAATCAATATATAACATGTTGTTTTGTTATATAGTAATATAATTTGTACTTTATTCCAATTGGAAATGCTATAATCATTCCAATATACATGCAGCTGATAAAATTGCATAGCTTCTCTTTGTTCACTAACTCCATAGATTTTCAGCATTGGAAATTTCATATGCACTGCAAGTAAAAAAGAAAGGAAAAGGATAGATATAAGAGATTCTATTATATATAAAATCGAATTAATAACAACTTATAATTCATTCCATTTTTTACCTATTTCTTTTCTTTGAAGAATGTTGACAGCTTCATAAAGATTTCTCTGGTTGATTTGTGCAGTCCAAGAATATTGCACCTCTCTTTTCTCATTATCAAAAATCTTACAATCAATTATATTCTGCCTTGTATGCTGTGCTAAAATAGTATAGCCATTTTGCAGCTCATGTTCTGTAACAAAGTCAGACCAGCCATTTTCAATTCTGCTTTCACTTATCAAAGCTAGCCAAGCTCTCCCACCATATCTAAGGCAAATTTCGTACTCCGCAAATATAGACAAAGACAATTTCAGTGCAAATGGTATGTCCTGCATGAGTAATACATATTCATGTAACATAAAAAAGCATAAAATAAAGCAGATGTAAAGTGATATATTTACCACATATGAGTTGCTTCTCTGATGCAGTAAGTATAAGCACATTCCTATAGAGATATATAAAAACTGATAAGTACACTTACGATTAAAAAAACTTTTTAAGCTGTTGAAAGAAAAACATGAAATATTTGTGGATTGTAGTTGGAAATTATCTGAAAGGTTCTCATTTGTAGGAACCATTTCTATATAGAAGCAATAACAAAGGGACCATTAATATCTTATAGCAAATTAAAATCTGTCAATCATAGCAACTGAAAATGTCAAAGAAGAATGTTTTGCTCAAGTTTGATCACCTGAATGTTTTTGCTCAATATCAAGATCATCTTCTTCTGCTATTGTAAGTTAGGAAAAAGCAGAAAGTTCAGATATTGCATATATCAAAGAATATATGATCATATCATGAGGCAGTGAAAGATAAGTAAATCATCAATAAAAGTACCTTCAAAAGTTCCGTGTATAAATTTTGAGTCTAACCACTTTTCCACGTGCCGCATATCTCTCCAAGATTCATTTGGAGAAAACTTATACATAGTTTTGTAAAAACTTGGAAAGAAGGGCTCAATGGAGAAACAATAGTGATGAACAGTTTTCACAGAACCCATAACTGCTAAAATTTGCCATCATTCAGCAGATCTTAGATAGTAATTAGTTTCCATGATTTCACCATAACTATTCCTTGGCTAAACTTTAATTTTCTCAACAAAATCAGGACAGTACAGTCCTTCCATTTAACACTACATTTGATTTTCAAGCAGGAAAAAGTATATATTAGCACATTGTTGAACTCACTTCAAAATCAGAAAATTATACATAATTGAATTAAATAAGAACGATGCTATCATACATGGGGAAAAATGATAAATTGTTAGTTAATATGAAAAATACCATCAGAATAACTAATCAGAAATACATAGATAAGAGAAAAAATTATGGAAATAGATGTATTATATCCGAATGTAATAGAATTACAGTACTTTCTTATCAAATCAAAAACTTTTTATCAGAAAATTTTTACTTTCGCAAGAAACTGGATTACTGCAACAAATTGAAAGGGAAAAAAATTTGCAAATCCAAAAGGCATACCTTAGAAGACAGATAATGATGGAATCTTTGCAGAGATAGCAACAGCAACAAATGTAAAAGTGATTTTTTTTGGGTGAAAGACTAATAATGCTTCAAGAAAATAGAAACTCGAAAGTCATGTGTTCTCAAATATGAATATTGTAAAATTTTCTTCGATGTAATGATTCCTTTTGTTTTTTCTTCAGAAATCGGTTCCCAAGAAAGCATTATCCTTTGATACGTAAGTATTCAAACAATATTGAATTACATTGAATGATATTAACTAACAATTGTTAGTAGTAATAAAAAAATTCTCGGTTTAAGAATAAAAATAGATATTGATTGAAATTTAATTTATGAAAATTTTCAAAACTGTGTGTAATATATAAAAATTGATTTGAGTGATTTAAATTTATAACTTAATTAGATATACAATATACAATTGTCAACAAATTAGGTCTCAATTAGGAGAGTTATATTACAATCTAAATAGAAAAGGTCAAATATAGTATTTATTGAAATATAATTTGATACTCTCTCTCTCTCTCTCTCTCTCTATATATATATATATATATATTTTCTAAATATCTTATTTAAATTCAATAGAAATGTCAAAATCTAATAAAAACTTTGAAGTTAATTTAATATTTTAAATATTTAAATAGTAAGAATATATTTGATATCATAGTCATGGATAACTTAGCTATTATATACTATTATATTTGATATTTTATTAACATATATATTATTTTTGACCCAAAAAAGTAAATTTTTATAACATAATGGTAATGTTACATATAATAGTATTAGTACAATAAAAAAATTGTACCTAGCTTACATTTGGATCTTTAAGAAGTCGGATTGTTAAATTATGTACGTATATGATTGATTTATTTCGAGTTACAAGTATTTGTGATTTCCTATAATCTATTAACATCTGCTAACTTACAAATTTCTTGTAAGTCCACTTATTTGTGGGCTGGGCTAGCTTTTTATGCATAGATGAATTTGAATTAAAAAACGGGCTAACAAGAATAAAGAGAAAAAAAATTCATACTGAAGTTAGTATTCTAACTATTTAATTTTTATGATGGATCGTTTTATGCTAAACTTCTTTATCCTATAATCGTAAATTTTTGGAGAATTTGAATATTCAATTATATAACTTAGATACACAATTATTGTAAAAATGAAAGTTCAATATATTAAATAGGCGTTATTTAGTAATAGCAAATGCATAAGTAGCATGGTATTTCCATATAATTCTGTTCAGCCCAATGCTATGTTTTCATTCTTATAAGAATAAAGATGCTACATCAGAGAAATTACAGTATAGTCACAAGTATTATGCATCAAACTATTACAGCCTTTGATATGCATGTTTGGAAGGATATTCAAGAGCAAGTTAGTGGCTTATGTGTAAAACCTACTTATCTTACCAGAAAGATTGAAGAACATAGTTATACATCTTTAATAAAGAAGTCAGTATATCTGCCTTGCAAACAAAGTGATAAATATAGATGCTGTTGCACTGATATTAAACATAATATTAACAAAAAAAAATTATTTAGCATTAGTAATATCTTAGTACTAACATGGGCTTAATTCACACAGTATGCACATCCAAAAAAAAAAAAACTAAAAGAGAAGTTAGACAATATAATTTTTTTAAGCAAAAGAAGCAAATTTTTAAATGATAAGTCTTGCAGAGTATAAAAAAATTTAATTAGATATTGCAGGCATATCTCATGTGCAAGCTGGACTTTGATTAGGAATAACCTCTGTTCCTCCAGGAGCAAACATATGCAGATTATACTTATGGTGATCAGGTACAATCCACAGTATTTTTTTTGTACTGTAGTTGTTCACCTCATCAAAAACGGACTGGCATCTTTCATCCCAAATTTTATTGCGCCAAAAAAGGAACAGCAATCTGTAGGTAGTTCTCTAAACTAAAGTTTACCCTCACACGTCCTGTATATTGCTGTAGTCTGTAGATACTATTTGTTAAGTTCAGTTGGTACCTAATAGTGGATTTTCTACAAAAGGATATAATAAGATGGATAGCAAGTACTGCAGGTTGTAAAAGACATGTTCCTGGTAGTGGCTAAGACCATAAAACTGACAATACAAAGGATACCATCTTATGGATGAAATTAGCAAGTGCATACTGTGAAAGGCATATTCATGGACATTCAATTAAAAGTATGTAAGTGATTCTTGCAAGAAACATAGACTCATACTGAATAGACTTTGCAGTAACATAGTTATCTATTACAAAACAAACAGCACATTTGTATTGCCAAGAAAGTGATGACTATGGAAGCTGCAGCATTAAATTTAAACATAATACTAACAAAACAAAATAGTTTCAGCATAAGTGACATCTCAGTACCAACATAAGGTTAACTTACATATTATGCATATGTAAACAAAAATTTAAAGAGGTCCTACACATTACATTTTTCTAAGCAAATGTTGAAATGATAAGTGTTGCATAATATTAAAAGAAGTTAATCATTTATTGCACCCATATCCCATGAACAAACTGGACTGTAATTATGAATGATCTCTGTTCCTCCAGGAGCAACCATATGCACATGATATTTATGATCATCAGCTTCAATCCACAAGATTGTTTTTGCAGTCATGTTGTTTCCTTCATCAATAACAGAGTGGTACCTTTCTTGAAAAATTTCAACACGCAAAAAAGAAACAGCAAGTTGTACATATTTTTTGAAGCCAAAGGTTACCTTCACGCGTCTTGTGATCTGTGTTCGATATTTGCCTTTAACTTCAGTTGCTACCTAATATCCATTTTTCTAAAGCATTAGAAGCTTGAAAACAGGAAATATTCAATATTTTTTCTTTTTATATAGTAGTATATTTGATACATTATTTCAGTTAGAGATGCTACAATCATTCCAAAATACAGGCATTTCATAAAAATGAATAGCACCTCTTCGTTTCATTGCTCCATGAATTTGCACCGTCGGAAAATCCAAATGAACTACAGTTGAGAAAAGCAGAAATCAAGAAACAAGATATTTTAATACATCTGAAACAGAATAAGTAATTACAAATAATCTATCACTACTTTTTATTACCTGTTTCTTCCCTTTGAAGAATGTTGACAGCTTGATAAACATTTCTTCTGTTAAGTGCTATCGTCCAAGGATATTGAACCTCCTTTTTCTCAATATCAAAAATTCTACAATCAATTATATTCTGCCTAGTATGCTGCGCCAAAATAGTAAATCCATTTTCCAACCTATGCTCTGGAACAAAATCAGCCTAGCCCATCTTCAATTTTGGTTTCAGCCAATGTAGCTAAACATGCTCTACTACCACATCTAATGCATATTTCGCTCTCCACAAAATTAGATAAGGACAACTTAAGTGCAAATGGTATGTCCTGTATGAGTAATAAATTTTCATATAACATCCAAAAAGATAAAATAAAATAGATACAAAGTAATTTTATTTACCACATATAAGTTGCTTGTTTGACATAATCAGTACAAGCTCACTCCTATAGGAACAAATAAGAAACGATCAGTGCATTTATTACAATATTTTATTTATTTATTTTTCCTGATGTGTGTTCAAAATGAAGTATCAAATTGTATGAAACTACAATGGAAAATTACCTGAGACGTTCCCATATGCAGGAGTTATTTCTATACAAGATAATAAAAGAGAACTATTAATATTGCATAGTACATCAAAACATGCTAATTAATTACCATAGGGAAATAGTTATAAAAAATTATTATTTTGAATTTTAATTACCTGACTGTATTTCTTCAGCCCTATCGGTCTCTTCCTCTCATATTGTAATTCAAAAAAAAAAAAAAAAAGGAAAAATTTAAGGTACAATGAATATCAGAGACATATAATTTAAAGGGAGCAAAAAATATTTAGAAAAACAAGAAAATTACCTTCAGAATTTGTATGCATAAATGTTGAATCTAACCGATTCAACCACCTTTCCACTTGCTGCATATCTCTCCATGACTCGTTTGGAGAAAACTTATATATATTCTTGAAAAATTTGCAAAAAGAGGTTCACTGATGAAGGAGTAGTGATGAACAGTAGTGACGCTACCTATAACTGTTAAAATTTGCCATCCCTTAGCACATCTTAGATAATAATTAGTTTCCATTATTTCACCGTAAGCATTCCTTGACTAAATCTTTACTTTTTCAGCAAAGGTAGTAGATTCCAGTCTTTCCATGTTGCACTGCAACTGATTTCTAATCAGGAAAACTGCGTGCGTTAGCAATTCTAAATAACTGTTATCATGCCTGGGAACAGAATTGATAAAATATTTTTTGAGACTATACAAAATGTCAGGATATGAACACATCTACTAAAGACATGAAAAACTCAATATTATCTAAATTAATCAGCTTTATCTGCATGCAAATGAGAAAGCATCTTTCCTATCACACCGAATATTTTTTTTCGGCATTCTTTTCCGGTCAGATCAAACTGAAATGTTATAAGAAATGGAAAAAACATATTATTGAGAAAGAGTACAGAAGACATACCTTATGAGGAAGAAGATGCCTGAAAGTTAAACTGCAACAAACAGAGAAAGAGAAGCACAGAAAGTTTCAGAAGATAAAAGGACAAAGTGCAAAAGTTTCTTTTTGCTCAAATTTTTTAAAAGCTTTTAAAAATGAAAAACTCAAAAATTGTCTCTTCCAACATGAATCTTACAAAACTTTCCTGCATGTAATGATTCTCTTTTTTGCTTCAGATATTGTTTCCCAAAGAAACTATGCCTTTTCGTCACTACAAAAAAAAAGGGTATTAGTGACCGAAATGGCGGTCACTAATTATTTAAAAAGAATTGTGTATTTTATTAGGAAAGAATTGTGTATGTTATTAGGCGGTCACTGATCAGTGACCGATTAGTGACCGCATATTTCGGTCACTAATTTTAATAAGTAAAAAAAGTATTGCTCTTCAACTTTGATTCCTCCTGAATTCGAACTCAAGACCTTTGCTATGCTCAAATGAGTAACTGACCACTACACCACATATATTTTCATACATTTGTCTCAATAATATAATATATATAATATTTACAAATTAAAAAGTAATTATAATATTCTTATGTATAAGTTACTATTATTTTTCATTTTAAAATTGAACAAAAATAGCAATTATTCATTTAATATTTGTGTAATATTTATTCAATATAATAACACACTGTTTTTTTATTTATAACTATTACTTTTAAATTATAGGTATATTTTATCATAATATATTATAAACATATTTAAAATAGTATATACATATATACTAATATGCATAGTGATAAATAGTTTTTTTATATATAATAAATACTAATATTTATTACTATTTATAGTAGTAAATAGTTTACACATATATATGGTATATGTATATATACTT
The DNA here is from genome assembly GCA_018894105.1 of Jacaranda mimosifolia. NCBI lineage: Eukaryota > Viridiplantae > Streptophyta > Magnoliopsida > Lamiales > Bignoniaceae > Jacaranda > Jacaranda mimosifolia. The sequence goes on from CM032123.1 coordinate 6,436,201, forward strand.
ATACATACAAATTAATATATAATATTATTAATTATATTATAAATATTTATTGATAACTATTACTTTAAAATTTTAGTTATATTTTATCATAATATATTATTAACATATTAAAAATAGTATATACATACTAATATGTATAGTAATAAATAGTTTTTTTCTTTTTTTTGTATAATAAATAGTTTATAATAAATACTAATATTTATTACTATTTATAGTAATACATAGATTACACATATATATGATAATACGTATATATGCTTATACATACGAATTAATATATATTATTATTAATTATATTATAAGTATTTATTTACTCATAATACATGTATATATATTATTGATGTGTATATATTAATTAATTCTCATTTTTTTTCTTTGTATAAGAATATCATTCTTGTTTATTTCTTTGTGTATCTATATATATATATTAATAAATTAATGTTCAATTATATGGATATTATATAGAAATATTTAGTGGTTATATATTTGTATATGTACGTATATTTTTATATTTTTTATATATACATATATATTATTATCAAATATATATATGTTAATAGCAAACACAATATTTTATTACTTATATAAGTGTTACATAAATTTTATGCTTTCATATTACATGAATATACAAAAAATAAAATTTTATATTTGTGACCGTTTATTAATTGAAAAACATAGTGATCAATTAGTGACCGAACTCTTAATTCGGTCACTAATTAGTGACCGAATTAGTGACTACTTTGTGCGGTCACTAATATTAGTGACCGAAAAAAGAGTTCGGTCACTAATTAGTTACCGAATTAGTGACCGCTTAATTCGGTCACTAATTAGTGACCGAATTAGTGACTACTTTGTGCGGTCACTAATATTAGTGACCGAAAAAAGAGTTCGGTCACTAATTAGTGATCGATTTAGTGACCGCTTTTTTTCGGTCACTAATTCGGTCACTGATCAGTCACTAATCCGTCACTAATTTTTTTAAAATATTATATTTAAATTGATCACTAATCGATCACCAATCGGTCACTAATTAGTGACTGATCAATCGGTCACTAAAATTCGGTCACTAAAGCTCATTTTTTTGGTAGTGCGTGTTTAAGTGTCCAAAGAAATAAATATTATATTAAGTTACATTCTAGTAATTATTATTATTATTAATAATAATAATAAATATAATATTGGGATTAAATATTTAGTGAACCTCATGCTATCAGCCAATGTTTATCAATTTTAAAAAAATTGAGCCTTATGTGTAAAAATTCTTTTGTACGAGTTGAACTTATATTTAATTGCATGTAATTTTACTAAAAGAAATTTTAAGATTTTTATTAAGATAGAACTTCATTTACAATGTAAAATAATGGTGGAATATTTAAATGTGTCAAAAATTTACAATTAAAATACTTTTCACTATATAATTTTAGACGAAAGTGTTCCGGAAGCAATGAATATGATCATGTAAAATGATGTGTAAATACAGCAAAGAATATTAATGTATATTGAATATCATCATTTAATCGTAATTATTAAAATTAAAAATAAAATTTAGAATGAGGTCAAAACAAATTGTTGGAGTTCAGTCTTGTAAGTTATAAAAAGAAAATAAAGCAAGCTGTGTAGACATCAATAATGATTATAGCAAAGCTCTTACCAAAACAAGTAGACACAAAGGATTAAAATTAAACTCAATAGTAATAAACTAAAATTCATGTAGTGTAGTTAAAACAGTAATGCTAAGGTCAACTTAATTTACATAATATAAATGTTCAAACAAAAATTAAATCAGAAATTGAAGCATACAATTTTATGTAACTATAGAAAGAAACACCCTACTAATAAGCCTTGTAAAGCATTAGAAAATTCAATCAGATATTGCAGTCATATCCATAAAAAAACTAGAGTGTGATTATGATTAACCTCTACTCCTCCTGCTGCAAACATATTCACATAATATTTGTGATCTTCATCTTCAATCCACAGCATTCTTTTAGCAGTCCTTTTATTTGCTTCATCAAAAACAGACAAACATCTTTGTTAAAGAATGGATCTTCAGCCTAACTCAATCCCAAAAGCTAGCTCTAGAGGTGAGGATTGCCCAAGACCATATATAGAGACCACAACTTATTTATTTCACCGATGTGGGACACTAACACACCCCGCGCACGCCCAGGAATGAACATTTGGAGTGTGGAATAACATGAAATTGGTGGCCCAACAACATTGGCTAACCCAACATCGGGAATGAGTGGCTCCGATACCATGTTAAAGAATGGACATTGGGCCTAACTCAACCCCAAAAGCTAGCTCAAGAGGTGAGGATTGCCCAAGACCATATATAGAGACCACAACTTATTTATTTCACCGATGTGGGACACTAACACACCCCGCGCACGCCCAAGAATGAACATCTGGAGCGTGGAATGACATGAGTTAGGCTCAAGATCCATTCTTTAACAATCTTTCTTGCCAAATTTCATCATGTAAGAGAGAAACATCAAGTTGTGCATATTTTTTGGAACCAAATTTTACTCTAACACATCTTGTAATCTGTCTTTCATACTTTCTTTTAAGTTCATCAGGCACCTAAGAGTCAATTTTTTAAAATATAAGAGTCTTAGAAATAAATAATATGTAATGTCTTACATTCTTATATAGTGCTATACTTTGTACCTTGTTCCAATTAGAGATGCTAAGTCATTCCAATAAACATTCACTTCATAGAATGTCACAGCTTCTCGTTGTCTCATTGTCCCATAGATTTGTACCATTGGCAATTCCAAATGCACTACAAATGAGGGGGGGAAAAAGTTAGAAAATAATAGATTTTATTATAAGTAGAGATAGTATTTTTTACACATAATTTTATTTCTTTTTTACCTATTTCTTGTCTCTGAAGAATGTTGACAGCTTGATAAACATTTCTTTGGCTGATATGTGTAGTCTAAGGGTACTCAACCTCTCCTTTCTCAACGTCAAAAATTCTCCAATCAATTATATTCTGTCTAATATGCTGAACTAAAATTGTATATCCCTTCTCTAGTCTATGGTCCCTAACAAAGTTATCCCAGCCATTTTCAATTTTAGTCTCACTAATTGAAGCCAACCAAGCTCTACTACCATATCTAATACAAATTTCAAACTCCACAAAATTAGATAGAGATAATTTAAGTGCAAATGGTATGTCCTGCATGAGAAATAGATTTTGATATAACATCAAAAAATATAGAATAGAGTAGACACAAAGTAATTTTATTTACCACATATGAGTCATTTGTCTGATGCAGTAAGTACAGGCTCATTGCTATATGAAAACATAAAAATTGATGAATACATATGGCAAAGAAAAAACTTTTTTTATTACCAAAAGTAAAATAACATACTTCATTGGACAATAGCCAAAAATTACCTGAAAAGTTCTCATTTCCAAGAGTCATTCTTGCATTATAGCATTAATAAAGAAACTATAAAAATTTTATGGTATATGAAAATATGCTAAGAAGAATAACCTAAAAGGCAGAAAAAAATATATTGTTTATGTTTGTTACCTAAATGTATTTGTTGGTCATCAAGGTCATCTTCACTTCCTATGATACGTCAAAAAAAAAGGAAAATGTTTGTTTGCCATGTATTTTAAAAATACACCATCATTAGATAGTGCAATATATTTAAAGCAATAATAAAAGTACCTTCAGAAGTCCTCTGTATAAATGTTGATTCTGACCACCTTTCTACATGCCGCATGTCTCTCCATGATATTTGTGGAGAAATATTGTACATAGTTTTGTAAAAACTCGCAAAAAAGGGTTCGATAGTGAAGAAATAGTGATATATAGTTTTAACTGAACCTATAACCGCCAAAGTTTTCCATCCTTCAATAGACTTTAGATAGTAATTTGTTTCCATAATCTCACCATAACTATTCCTAGGCTGAACTTTAATTTTCTGAATAAAGACAGGAGAATCTAGTTTGTCCATTTCACGTTGCATTTCATTTTCAATCAGGAAAACTACTCTTCTTAGTATCTTGGCTAACTTACTTAAATATAACACAATTTGAACTGACTGAAATATTAAAAAAAAAAATTGTTGCTATCGTGATTTGAAAATAATATATAAATCATTAGTCAATATGGAAAAGAACACCAGAATACGTATACATAACAACTATATGGAAGAGAAAAATAATTTTGTAAACAAATTAATTATATTTGCATATAAAGCAACGGCATTTCTTTTTGTGTTCTTATGACAGTAAAAATTACAAGTCAGTGTACTTGTTCCTACGCATAAAATTGCGTTCTTACAGCAAATAAAAAATAAAAAAATTAAAAAAAAACAAAAAACAAAACAGAGATAGATAGAGAGAAAGAATTCAGAAAGCATACCTTAGATTAATGAAAAGCAATAAAATCTTCAAAGGTAGCAGAAGAAGAAGAACAGAAGTTGAGCGAATGGAACGAGCAAATCTAAAAGGGTCTTCTTTGGTGAAAGATTAAAAGTGCTTTTAAAGATGAGGAGTTGAAAAGTCATGCCTCTTCAAAAGACAAGTTTCAATAAAGTAGTTTTGTATAACATTCATATATATAGAGATAAAAGCAAAAATATAAGATGTGTATAAATAAAACCTGAACGCTTTTTCTGAACTTTGAAATTGGTTCATCAAGGTCTGAATCATCTTCTATAGAAATATGTAATAAAATTGTGACAGTCAATAAGAATTATATAATTTAGATAGCATATACACTCGTATAAAAATGCAATCGATAATCCATACCTTCAATAAATAGTCTTTTCATGCTCTTAAACTTTGCATGGTTAGGTACATCAATAAGATTTTCAAGAACCTCAGCAAGGTCATTGGCTGTAATAGCCACATCTTCTTCTTTAAACTCAGACATATTTAAGACAGTATACTGCATATGCAATCCATCTTGACGTGACTTATAGCTCTTTTTTAACTTCACCAGAAAAATAGTTTGCTCTACTGACTTGTTCATTATTTCGATAGAAGGTGCATTACCCTACAGTAATGAATTTTCACTATAAAAATTTATAGCAAGCAAAGAGTAACAATATATCAATGGAGAAGCGCTAACCGCTAAATGCATTTCCATCACCATGAATGAATTCATTTGCATTATTTTCACCGCATCATCTCCAAATGCAGTCGCTTCCAATGAGCCAGTTTCATCAAAGATAGTAACAATTGCTATCTCTCTAAAATGGAAAAGTTTTCTTGTAATATTATTTGTTTCTTATTTAGTAAAATATTAAAGAAAACACTAAATGTTATGAAAAGCAGCATGTACCTTGGCTTAACAATAGTCCTTTCATTACATTTTCGACAGTCAATTGACCAATTGAAATCTATAGCATACGAAGAATGGCATTTCTCACATGCCATGTAGAAGAATTTTTTATTCAAATTGCAAATCTTAACAGTCATTTTCAGTAGGAATTTTTCAATCTGCATTATTTCCATATTTTTATTGTGTTATCAACTATGTTTAAAAAACAGTTCATGCAGCATATCAAGAATGGAATTTCTCACATGCCATGTAAAAGAACTTCTGATTCAAATTGCAAATTTGAACAATCATTATCAGCACAAATTTTTCAATCTACATTAATTAGACATTTTTATTCTGTTACCAACTATGTTTAAAAACATGCTTCATAATATACCATTATATATATAACTATATATTAGTGTATTAGAGCACTTATAAACGAAAGCTAATATACTTACATTTTCCATACGGACAACATTAGCAACAGTGTGGAAGTTCGTTGCTGTCTGTAAAGACATTTGCCTCTCTTTGATCATCAGTTCAATTTCAAGCACAACATCACCAATTATCTTCAAGTTATTTGCTCTCTTGTTTCATTAATGAAAATGTTGTTAGATAAATATTGTTTTGCTTTAAATTCTAAAGAACAAAGAATGGAGATAATATGCCAGTGGTAATCAAAGAAGAAGTTGTCACATCTTTAACTTCTGAGCTTGTGGTATTGCTGGATCCGAGACAATTCAAATTAAATAGTTTATTTAAATAGCCAAGAATTGTATATTAAATAGTAAAATAAAGATAATATAGAATGGTTAGTTCTAAAAAATATACTCTAACCATAATGTGAAGAAACACTCAGGTTCTTTGCAGATATTATCGACATTGATTCCATTGATAACATTATTGCCTGACCCTCTGCCACCGCAATATTATTCCACAAAGATAGTATCAACGGCTTTCTCCTATTAAATATATCAAATGATTAGACAGCAATAAAGTTTTATATAAATTTAGAAATTATTTCTACCAAAGAATAATTATTAATGCAAACAAAACAAGGTTTACTCACTCATGATTAATGATGCCAAATTCATGAATAATGTATGATTTTGCAGCACCCGCAATAGTTCGCTGGTCAAACTTTTTAATAACTATTGCAAGAATATCTGTAATAAATGAAAAGAAAATATTAATTGCGAACATCAAAGAAAAGACTGCATAGAATGTATTAAAGACTACACATCTTACCAACTTACCTTTTTTTTTTTTAGAAGCAAGAATTGCAAAAAATTCAGCATAATTAGGCACCAAAACAGATGATGGTATGACATTATCCAAAACCTTGGTAATCACAGTGTGACGGTTGAGTATCCACTGATATTTGTTTCCATAAGTCTCAAAGTCACGATTTGCTTCAATCACACGTGCATTTGAGATTATATAAGTATCCATTAGGGAAAGCGTTCCCTCAAATTGATTGATGTCCATATCAAATATTGTAGCAAGTACTTTAGTCCCCTGTATGATAAGAAAGAACAGAAAATAACACTTCATTGCATAAATACTCTTTCACAAAGCAGAAAACAAAATTAGTTTGTTATAAAAATAAAAATACTGATAGATTCATCAACTAAAGTTACACGTTGATTTCTACGTTGTCTCTGAATAGCAGTCTAGCAGAAGTTTTTGATTCAACAAGAATCTTTACACTCCAGCTATTAATGTCAAGAGTAATATCCTTGATTAACATCAGCTACTGCGTCATGATGTTCTACACCGAAATTAAGATTAACATTACAAATAAATAAACACCTATAACAAAAAATATAACTAATAATTTAACCAAAACAATTTCCACTGAACAAGAGCATAACATAACAGTTAATGCCCCAAAAAAAAAAATCCAATGCAATAGGTAAAAGCAGTGTGTAAAAACAAAACCTCTTTCAATTAATTGATATATCTCTTTATACACAATATTCCTTGTGTATTGTTGAAGACCAATATCATGATACACAGGCTCAATCAGAATTTTCACTAAACAAGTTCGCTTTGCTCTTGATAATGCGACATACAACTATCCATGAGAGAATATTGGCTATGGTAAATAAATACCAACACAATCAAGAGTTTGTCCTTGAGCTTTATTAATTGTCATTGCAAAGCAGGGTTTAATTGAAAATTGAAATCGCTTGAAATCAATTGGACATTTTTATTTATCTATGCACTCTAATGGAATTTGTGGAATAAACACAAGTTTGCCTTTTTGATCTCCTGTTGCTATTTCTGCTTCAATGTAATTCTCTCCAAGTCTTTGACAAATCAACCTAGTACCATTTGAAAGCCCTTCAATAGGATTTATATTCCTTGACAACATAACATGACAGTTTTTCTTTAAGATTAAATTATGGGGAGGAAGATTACTTGACTGAACACCAGCAAAAAAATCCTCATACTGACCTTGATCATTAGGATTGACAACTTTATTGAAGCTAGTGTATTGTTTAGATACACTAGGCAACTTGTCAATCAAAATATTATTTATTTCTAACATACTTTCATTTTTAGAAGTCAAAATTACTCTGTTAACTAAATCATATGCATCATAAGAGTACAAAGAAATTGAAGGAAACACATAATCAATTAATTTTTCAATGGATACCTGATGATCAATGAATGGAAAAAAAAATAAAAATCACTTGGTATGAAAATGTTATCATCCAACACAAAAGGTTCTACTCCATTACCAACTCTCAACAAAAATTCTATAAACTAAGGATCATCTCTAGCATGAATATTCTCCTGCAATTTAAATCTTAATAATTGCGGCCAAATGTGCGATGCAACAAAACTTGCATTTATCATTTGTGATTTTGTCCCAAAAAGCACTATAGGTAAAGTTTGACAAAAATCTCTACCAAAAACTACCACTTTTCCACCAAATAACTTAGACTGTTCATCTGTAATTTCTCTCAACAACCTATCAAATGATTCAATAATCTTCCGATTTTCCATTGAAGCTTCATCCGAAATTATCAATTTACATAAACGAATCATTTTCGCTATGCTTGATTGCTTACTTATCCTTGCCTCTGATTTTTGATCAATTTCAATTGGCAATTTGAATCTAGAATGGGCAGTTCTCCCTCTAGGCAACAAAAAAGCCGCAACTCCAGACGTAGCTACAACCAAAGCTATGTGTCCTTTTGACCTCACATATGCAAGAATCGTTCTATACAAAAATGTTTTCCCAGTACCTCCAGGTCCATCAATAAAAAAGGAGCCACATGGGTTATGATTAATTTTATTTATGATTGTATCAAAAGCTTTCTCATAAGCAAGTTCTTTAGAAAAACGTTCTTCTTCACCCATTTTTTCTAAATTGGACGACAGAGAAAAATCACGCACAGATTTACCCATGCATATTAGGAAATCATCAACACTATTCAAAGTTTTTCTCTCAAGATCAATTTGTGATAGATTTTGATTTCGTGAGTAATCATCAGAAAGAACATCAAAGAACTTCACAAATAATTCTCTAGGATTAGGAGGCGGACTATACACCAATAAAATTGCAAATAACTTCTTAATAGCCAAAGGCATACAAAAGTTCGCTGCCTCTTCTAAACACTGATCAGCATAAAAATCAGATTCTAATATCCTCTATGTAGTGTTGAAAGTCTAAAAGAATCAAACAGTTGATTACTAAACGAAAGCAAATCCTGAAAAGATGTTGTTGCGCTAACATTTGACAAAAGAATTTTCAAATAATAACGCTCACCCTCAGTAGGATCCACAACTGCAACTCTACCTACAATAATTCTTTTTTTACGTAGCCTCCATCTTCTATCTTTTTGTTCCCAAACAAAATATTCTAGAAATTCTCTATATAAAAGTTGCAATTTCTTAGCATCAGCATCATTAGCATTCATCGAGAAGAATTTAGTTAACATCGCTCTACTAATAAAAGGATTCATTATAACTTTATTTAGAGGTCTTTTTCAACCAAAACTAACAAATTGCTAATTTGGCAAATGAACTGGTAAAATAATGACAGGCGGATACATTTCTGTCATGTGAAATGAAAAAATTTTCCACAATGCTTCAACCGCTGAAATCCATCGACCTCTTTGAAATTCTTTAATTTCATCAATATTATTTATAAAAGAATTATCAACTATGTTATAACAAATCCTATCATGACCTTTGTATATGTATTTATATAAATATTTCACAAGTTTAAAATCTGAACAAGCTTCAACATTTATATGACAATCAAATTTTGCAAGTAAGTAGGGACAATATGGAACAACAAACCTATTATCTAAATATGTATTCCGCACAAATACTTTCCTACCGTCATTGCGCCTTTTATAGTTTGGATAAGATGCTCTGTTATAAGTGGTTACATCACAAAAATCTTTGGGATATTTATTTTTACAAGATCTATCTTTCATGCAAACGTTCTTTGGATTTGCACTCCCATAAGGTCCATGCATCATATGAGAGACAACATAAGAATGTAACAAAGAAGAAGAATCAGAAGGCAATTTAGCTGAAATTATTTGATCATAAAATTTAGGACAACTCAATTTATGATGCTCTTTAAAACTAATTATCCGATGTGCATGTGGCAACCCTCTTTTTTGATACTCCACCACATAAACATATGCTGCAATATCTCCAAAGATTTTTTTTTTCCTTGTAATTTCATCTTTAAACTCTTCAAGCTTTGTTTTAAATACTCGAGTAACTAAATCTAGCCTATCATGTGCACTTTCTGTTGGTAACAACTGAGTGTTATTTCTTTCCAAGCAGGATTATAAAAAGATCTAGATTCCCACATCTCTGCACAAATGCCATTGCATTTACATACCTTTTCATCATATCCCTTGGCCCACCAATCCCTTGGCCCACCAATGAATGATGAAGGCAAAACTATATGTTGTCCTATCTTATTAGGGTCATTAATTCCATCAACAACTAAGGTATCAACTATCCCTTGAAGAGTCTCCGTTCTTGCATCCATTTGTTGTTGTTCTGTTCTATAATAGTCTAGCCTTTGTGTTTTAATTTTGATGTACGAATCAATAGCATATTGCTGACCTAATCTTCTTGAATGCAAAACACAAGATTCCTCTCCGTCTCAAATTTGGTACTGGTAACATGTGTATTCCCGACATGAGACATTTGTTCTCTTTTTCTTATTTTGAACATACACTGTAAGATTAATATAACATTTATTAAAAAATTAGAAACTCATTCATTTTCTTAAATCTAATAGATGAAATAAGTTATATTATAAGTTAATTAGCTACCTTCATGTTCAAGATGTAATAAATTAGTGGCTGATTGACCAACAGCAGGCAATATAATATTTTGGCCACTACAACGTGCTGTGTCTGTCTTCCTATTTACCAAGCACGTTCTATTCCTTCATGCCACCCTGGCTCACCATAGGGAAACAACAATGAATATTGTAATGGGTCATAACACCCATAATGGTACAAAATTGGATGTGATTCAATATTTGAGCAATAAACACGGATGTCCCTATTTAGATCCTCATGATCATTCGTTGTTTCATCCCATATGGCAGCCACTTGCTGTTCAGTTGGAAGATTATGTGTTTTTTAGTTGATCTTATGATTTATTCGGAGGATAATAGCGCAATTGGCTAAATTATCCCATAATTCTAAAAGCTTAAAAATACAAAAATAAGGATTATTTGCAAGGCATCTTAGAAGAATATCAAGGATATCAGGATCTAAATCAAATTTCTTCAATTTTTCAAAATCAATCTCCTCAGATGTGTCCAAGAAGAAGAATTGTAGTCTTTTAGGCAATTCAACTGAAGCACAAAATTGTTCAAGCTTATGCGAAACATGCCCATTTACTTTTAAAGTATAAATTTCTTAATTATTCCAACAATAAGTAGGATCAGTTTTCATACCAACTGAGGTCAATACAAGATTATTATTGTATGTTCTGACTCTTCTACGAAACCGACGTCCAACGTCAGAAAGGTCAAAAGCAAACAGATCATAGAGGATTCTATTGCAAGTCAACGGAGCAGAGGAGACTTCCCCCAAAGAACAACAAAAGGTTGGTGGTTCATGATGAAACTTAAAAGCACCACAATAGATAAAAGACGATGCATTGGGTAATTCCCAAGGAATTGATGCAATATTAGACAGCCCATCAAAATGCTTCAGCTGATGCATCCTTTGAACACGCGTTCCAGTCACAGAAATAGAAGGAATGTCATCATATACGAAATAAATTTTAAAATTTTCAATTTAATAAGGAATAGTGTAAGTATAGATATGTATCCAATATCTTAATACATTTTCTAAATAATGAAACATAGTTAGAGATTCTAGCAGACATAATTTGTTAGTTATAACTGATGCGCAATTCTTCAATTAATGTGTAAATGAAATAATTGGAATTTTTTCTAGGAATTTTAAATTACTTCCATTAATCTATAAATTCAATTATTTAACTAAATTAATGTGCAATGAAGAAGCACATGAGATTATTACATTAAACATACCTGCTGCATAGTTCATAGCATCTTGAGTGGTCACAATATTAGATAAATTCATTGATGAAGTATGTTATGAGAATATAGCAAGGATAGCTCCATCAAAGATATTTGCTGCATTGTTTGCAGCAATTCCATGGATTGGAATGTTTGAGGATTCAACATTAGTATCATGGTTAACAGACTCATATTCAATTGCTGAACTTATAGTACCATTCGAATTATTTGTTGCAACATTGGCAACATTTTCGTCAGCTGAAATATTTGATGTTTCAACATAAGTATTATGATTACAGCACACAAAGTCCACTGTTGGAGCAATTGAAGTTTGTTCATTTGTTAAAATAATTGCATCACCTTGTCCGACATCACTCCTTGATATTGATTCGTTTGTATTTAACAAATCAACCTGGTCTACAGGTGTAAAGCGACTTCTATATTTGTCACGTCGGCTTTGAAGGAAAAGCGCTTTCTCTTCTCTAAACATTCTTTTATAAGAAAACCTAGCCCTTTCCCTATGCACTTTTCGTCGTTTCTCACCACGTTCCATAGCTAACAGTAAAGCACATATAAAAATTCTACAGATTCAAATAAGGAAAGATAAAAAGCAAACATGTATAACAAAATAAAACAAAAAGTATTGGAGTCTGCCACATCATAAACAGCTACAAAAAACTTTAATATAAACAGAAAGAGGCAAACTAAAAGAATATTAAACAAATTAATTATAACAATCATTGAAAATTTTAAAATTTTGATACCTTAACAACATTTGCTAAAAAATTAAATAAAATGCAAAATTATTTAACCATTTGAAAAATAAGTAAACATACCAAAAAAACTCACAATAAATAACAGAATAATTAACAACAGAAAAAAAAAATTCAATGTGAAAAATAGAAGCTAACTCAAAAATAAAGAGATCCTTTAGAATAAAAATAAAAAATAAATAAATAAAAAGATGATTCACAATCATTACCTTAAGAAGCACATATTTTCTCCACCGAGCAAAATAGACCAAACAAAATCCCTGCATAAAAACAAAATAAATATATTAAACAAAACAACAACAAACATAAAGCAAATAAAAGAAGAAAATTGAATAAAAATACACAACTGAACATGAAGCATATAAACATATCATCAGTTGTTACTTATTCCAAAGCTATTCAGCAACAAAACTTTAAAAACAAAACCAACAGCAACTTTGGCTAATCAACAGCAAATAACAATCCGCCCAATTTTTCAATGACTATACACATAAACATTATAATCATTAAATCATAAAACAACAATAGATCTACAAAGTAAAATCTTCCCTTCAATCCAACCAACAAAACTCAAGCAAAAACCAAAATTATACTATAACACCTTAACATGCAAGCTAACAACTCCACATCTAAAATTCAAAACAACACAAAAAATCGCCACCATCAAAAAGAATTGAAACACACTAAAATATGCAGCTTACTTAGAAAACAATATAAAAAACTGCTGAAACCTCTCTACCAAAAAATAAAAACAAACACTAAGAAATTGCAAAAAACAGAAATCATAAAAACCAAAAAAACAATAATACATCAATGCGGCATATTTGCTTCCAACATTCCAAACAATAAGCATAAAAAGAATCAAGATTAATAGCAATTGAACAAAATAATCTTACTATACAACATTATATAATATGCAACAATAGTTTTTTTTGTTATCAAAGCTAAACAAGCAAATTTATATTGAATTCACTGCAACCCAAGTAACTATAATCTTTCCTAAACATTTTAAATTAATATTTTCAACATTGTTATCGCCATAAAACAAACATCACAGAGTAAAAAATGTTTCAGAAAAAGAACAGAATAATTGATCATACCTTGTTGAAATTAAACCTCTTGCAAAACAAAATTCAAGATATCAATCCTATAAAAAACAAATAAACCAAAAAATTAAAAACAAGAAGCAATTTATCTTTCTATCAACATTCGTCAAAATATATCATATTGCTAACAAACACATACATCAATAGTAATAAAACACATACATCAATAGTAATAAAACAACCAACAAACACATACATCAATAGTAATAAAACATAATGAACACTCGAACAAAATACAAATTAACAATGCAAACCTCCAAAGACATCAAAATAAGTTCTATACATTCATTAATACAAAACAAAAAAGCTAAAGAAGGACTTTAAAAAAAAAGTACAAACAATAGAAATATAGTGTGAATCAAAGAAAGCAAAAGTCAGATCATGCACATCAGTTAAGAAAAGAGAATAATCCTTTTACATAAAAAAAGAAACTACAATGAAATCGATAAGAACAAAGAATAGGTCAGCCGAAAAAATCTCACTCTCTCACAAAAAGAGAACCTCCATTTCTAATGTTCAACCATTTATAAGTCTACAGAAAACAACAAACACTAACAAACATAAACCCAAAGGAAAAACAAATCGCAAGAAAAAAATCCGTTGCTTGGAAAAAACTCATAACCCAAAATACCAGAAAACTTCATGACATAAAAATATGCATAACAACGTTTTCATCAAAACACATACAAAAAACATAAAACAACAGGAATAAGCAGAAAAACACGAAGAAAAAAACCTAAACAACAACCGACCTTCAACAGCAAGCCAAACCGCAAAAGAAAAAATGAACTCCAAAGACATCTACAAAGGGCAAAAAACAAGTTTCTTAGGTAAGTACAAAAACATGAATTTAAAAAACAAGGGAATAGTGGGCTTCCAACAAAACCTTCCCTGTGCAAAAGAAATGCAGCCATGCCTATTCTGTACGAGCGATAGTGAGACTGGAAGAGAGCAACACATATGATTTTTTTTCCCAACCCAATATTTTCTTTCGATCAAGACTACAAGAAGACGACAACCACTCCCCCAGAATTTAGAAACATACACACCTACTCCTTCGCCAAAAGCCCCAATTCCAGGACCTTCTTCCATCTCCATCTGCATAGGGAAATCGAAGATGGACAATCCAAGAAAAACCAAACAAAGTGAACCAACAAACAAAACCACAACCAAAAACATTTCTTCAAAAAACACATTTCTTCTGAGCTCCATAGCGCCGGTTATGAGAAGTACAAATCCAACAGCACAAAGTACAAGCAACAACAGCAGCACCAAACTAAAATGACATCGTTTTGGAAGCACGTCAGGAAAAAAAAAAAAAGCAACCCACGCGCCAGTGCACTATTACCACGCTCTTACACATTTATAGATTAGAGTAATATTATATATTTTTAAAAAATTTTAAAAAAATATAATATGATTTAATTTGAACAGTTGACTTCTTGAAAATATTCAACAGCTAATCAATAAGGTTTTAGTTATTTTTTTTATGCACAAAAACACATACTTAGTTGCACCCACCACACATGAGCTGCAACAACGCTCCCAGATGTGCTCGTTGCATGACTTTCAAGAATATAAGTAAGTTGTTTGTGTGTGTGTATTTTTTTTTTTTCACATTGGGGTAGTTTCCTATTTAGACAATCACATGGGGTCCATTGAATATGAACCATTAATTTTTTTTAAAGCATATAATGGTTGATATTTAGAGTATAATAATCTTTTTGTACTTAAATTATTATAAAAACTTGCGGGAAAATTGTATTTTTGATCCCATAACTTAGGGTCATTTTCAATTGAGTCCTATTCAATTCGGAATAATCACATTAAGTCCCATAATTTAAAATTTTTCTCACATTTGGTCCCACCTCTCCCCTTCCGTTAAATAATTAATGGAAAGCGCACGTGCAGAGCATGTGCACCGTCAACCGTGGGTTTTGGAGGGAAATTTTGTCCAGTACTGTTCACTATTCATTTTGAAGGGAAAATCAAATATAAAATAGGGGGGAAAGGAAAAAAATTTATAATTTTTTTTATAAATTTAAGTTTAAGATATTCTAAATTACACAAAATAAATATCTAGTTTTTTAATGATTATAAATTAAAGAATTTATTTTTATTGTGTATAAATTTTCAAAAAAAATTTTGAGAATTAAATATTCAAAAGTTTTAAATTTTTTTTTTCCAAGCATGATAAAAATTATAATATATATTTCACAAATTTTCTTGTTTGGAAATTTATTTAGTTATTAACTTGTTAGTTTGTTTTTTATTTTTAAAAATAAATTTTAGAAATTAAATTATATTTTTTATTTAAATATATTTTAATTATATTTAAATTTGGAATGATTATTTTAATTTTAATTTAAGTTAAAAAATTATTTTTAATTTCGTTATTTCTAAATATAATTTAAAATTAAGAGAATTTAATTTATAATTCATATTTAGAAAAAACTTGTTTAATAAATATAATTTAAAATTATATCTAAATATTAATTTGGAAAAAATCATGGAAAATTTAAAATCTAAAATTTCCAAATAATTACGTTTTCGTTATTACCTTGAAAACTTTAAAAATAACGAAAAATCATAAATTTAAATATTAATTTATAATGAAAAATTTTAAATTTTAAATTTTAAAATTTAAAATATATTTTCAAATTAACTAATTTTAGAAATAATGAAAAAGTTAACAAGTTAATAACTAAATAAATTTCCAAACATGAAAAATTAATAAATACAAATTACAAATTTTCTCATGTTTCGAGAAGAATTATTTTAATTTATTTTTTTAAATACTTTTGAAGATTTGAAATTTTTTATACAATATATTCTTTAATGTATAATGTTTGAAAAATTGAATATTTATTTCACGCAATTTAAAAATATTTTAAATTTAAATTTATGAAAATTATTTACAAAAATTATGATAATTTTACCAACTACATTAATTAATATCATTTTACAAAGATGAAAAATCAATTCAAATTTAAATTTAAATTAAAAATTATTTGTAATTTTATTATTTCTAAGTATAATTTAAAATTGTTAGAATTTAAATTTAGAAATGACTTGTTTAATAAAATAAAATTTAAAATTAATTTTTTATTAAATTTTAAATTTTAATATAAATCTCACTTTTGGTCCCATAACTTAGGCGTCATCAATTTTTTCCTCAAAACCCACATGTTAACAGCCAAGCGTATGGCACGTGCATGTTCCGTTAATTATTTAACGGAAAAGGGGAGAAGGGACCAAATGTGAGAAAAATTTTAAATTATGAGATTCAATGTGACAATTTTGAAATGAATGGGACTCAATTGAAAATGACCCTCAGTTATAGGACCAAAAGTGTGATGTTCCCATATAAAAGTGCATGATTGACACCACCCTCTTTAAAGGTGTTTGTTGCATAATTTTTGAAAGCACAAGAAGGCCTTTTGACCTTTTCTTGTATTTATGTTTTTCGGCCTTTTCACATAGGAGTAAATTACAATTTGCCATTTTTCATTAATACATGCACAAGCACTTGGAGCCATTTAGATATGAACCCTGCACCTTACCAATATAGGTGAAGTTATAGTGTCACTCGACGAATTTATTAATGTGATTCTCTATTAGATGACAACTTTGTACATTAAAAATTAATGTGCTTGAATTATTTGAATGGAACCTAATATAAACATTAATTAAACGAGTAAGAAATTGAACCAGATCCCGAGCAAAGAAAAAAAAATTATGATTAGAATTAGGTGCTTAACTTCATTGACTCGCAAGAAAATAAAAATAATAAGATGGACTACATTGATGCTTGAAATTATTCATACCTTATCAGGTTTGGTTTTATTATATTTTTCTTACTTGGTCATATTTCCTACCTCATCTGACTTCTTCTATCCAACCATAGGCACCTCCCTAACATGATTCTTTTCGTCAAGTTTAAGCCAAACTCTGTTACAGCAAAAATCATCAGTGATCCCTTGACCTTTGGGCACTAGAACAACGGTCACCAAAGGGTTATCTTTAATAATTATGGCCTTGGCTTCTGCTGCGCCTAAACCAAGCAGATTGGGCCATATGGTTTTGTACTTGTGTTGCCCACAACATTCACGATCAATGCATGGATAGCTATCACAAGGGGGATAAGGAGACCTCCGAGACATTTTTATTTTATTTTTTTATTCCTTTTGATTTGATTTTTTTTTTTTTTTCTGTGAAAAAGTGAAATGTTGTCTCATATTTATACACACTACTGATGATTAGTTATTGTAATCTTTGTTGATTATGTTATTTAATAGCATATCTCATATATTTAAAAACGGAATGATTATTGTAATTTTTGCTGATTATGCTGGAAGCTAACCTATTTAATAGTATTTTTCATTTTTTTGTTGAAAATTAACCATACAAAAAGCTGTGAAGAGATTGACTTATCGATAATTAATATTCAGTTAATTTCATTAATTTGTGTAATCTTGAGAGATTACAAAAATATTGGTTTGAAATTTCTAATAATTTCGTGAATCACATACATAGGGTGGGATACACCAAAAATAATTTTAATATTAAAATATTTATTTTATAATAATATTTATTTTACTTTACGTGATTAAAAAAATAAATTGTAATTATTATTAATATCTAAAAAATTATTATTAATTAATTAAAATAATGTGATTATTTCAACTCAAGATATTATATTTGAAGATAATTTGCACTTAAATAAGTTGTAAAATATCAAGAATTGTTAACTCTAAATTTATAAATTATAAAAAAATTAAAATATTAAAAAAATAAATGAAAGAATTAAAAAATAAAAATGGAGTGGGACATTTTACTCAATACGCTTTTTAAATTATATATATACATATTTTGATATGATAAAAAGGTAAATGTATATATTTTTAAATATTTTTTTTTTTTTGTATGATTTCTTAATAATATGGAAGTTGCAGTTAAATTTTTATGAAATTTGAGATTTTTAAAATGTTAAGTATTGTCTCATATTTATGCACTATTGATGATTGGTTATTGTAATCTTTGTTGATTATGTTATTTAATAGTATATATTATATATTTAAAAACGAAATGATTATTGTAATCTTTGCTGACTATGTAGACAGCTAACATATTGAATAGTATTTTTTCCATTTTTGTGTTGATAATTAACCATACAAAAAGCTGTGAAGAGATTGACTTACCCATAATTAATTAATATTCATTAGTTTGTGTAATCTTGATAGATTACAATTATATTGCTTTAAAATTTTTAATGTTTTTCTCACATATATAGTTTTTCTAGTGAATTTAACAAGGTACAATTATTTTATTTTTTTAGTTTTAATCATATCAAATATTTTTTCCTTGTCAAATTCACTAAAACAATATTTTTTTCATTTTGTACTATTCTGAAATAGAATACCATTTTCAATGGAAGAATCACTTCTTTCATTTTCAAGCTTATATATATATGTAGGACCCACTCAGGATACTCCCTAACCTGATGTCACCAATTCAAACTTAAATCGTAACGCATCTGATAGGCCCATAAAATTTCAAAACTCATCAAGATAGCAACAAGCTTCAACTTAAACAGACCTCAACAAAAGTACTAAATACATGCCATCAGTTGTCACATAACATTCAACATAATACGTACATACTGTAGGTTTTTAATTCAACTTAACGTATTACAACATCTCTAAGCCATAACATAATATCCAAGTGAATCCCACAAGCACATATAAATACCTATTCTATTACAGAACATATATTCTCCAGTCCAAGCCTGAAATCCAAGCCGTCACTTAGCCCTATCTAGGAAAATCAAGAATAATACGAGAGGGTAAGTTTAAAGGACTTAGTGAGGGATAATCTCAATAATAAATTAGGAGGGATCTGTCGAGGAATAATCAACTCAATAGATCATAAATTAATGGTCAGAACAAAAACATATCAGGATACAAGCAGTAACAAGTTTAGCAAACAGGCATTAATAGATTCAAGGTTACTAGTAGGTACTAGCTCGGGAGATGTCACCGTCGACTCGTACAGCTCGGAGTTGTCTCAATCGATTCAGTTCGGGAGGTATTGTCGTTAACTCATTCGGTCCGGAGGACAGCCCAATCTAAATCAAGAAACTACACCATCTTTATCGCTCCATGAGTAGTTTACAAATATTCATTATACAATCAGAATATAGCAAACCCGAATAACATATGCAGCCCAACGGATCACAACAGGATAGACATATCAAATTTTCTTTATTCCCATCATTCCGAACATAACAACATGTCCCGAGAATGACAACTAGGATCAACTTAACAGCACGTCCCGAGCTTAACAATTGGGATCCACTTAACAGCACATCCTGAGCTTAACAACTAGGAACAAAAATTTGAAATTTATCCCCATATATGTGTCTACTGATACAACCAATAGCAAATTGCCGACAAGGCCATACAAGCGATATACAGAACGGTTAACAGATAACTAAACGATAATGGATAACAGAACAAACTAGGCGAATCAATGGCATATAGAACAAACTCAGATAAGCCGACAAGGCCATAGATTACATAAAACGATAATAGATAACATAATGATAACAGATAATAGAACAACAATAGATAACGGAACAATGATAGATAACAGAACGGTAACAGGTAGCATCAAAGAGTTCTGGGCGCCTGAACAGACTTAACAAACTCTTATCAGAGGCAAAATTAATGGAACAACCCTCATAGGGGTATACGGATTAGTGAATAGATAACAAACAAGAATTCAAACAATTCACAAATTCCAATGACCAAGATTCAGTTACAAAATAAGAACAGGTTTAAACCTCTCAAGGATATATCACAAACAACAGATAAGTTTAAGCAAGTGTCAGATTGGCAGACCCTCACCTCCGTAGCCTCAAAAATGCAGTCACAGCCTACTGGTCCACGGGACCCAGCTCCTCGTCACCTAATCCAAAAGAATAGGTTCACTGTCAAAATTCTCATTCGATCCTATAATTACAATATATTATTAGTAGTCCAAAATCAATAGTTACTCAATTAATACAGTAGTTTTAGGGTTCGTTTGGTACTATTATTACGGAACATGCTAATTACGTTGTTATTACAGAAATATTCTTGGTAAAGAGATAAGTTCGCATTGGTTCCAGTAAAGAGATACAATCAAGTCCTTAATTATATAATTAACCTTGCAACGCTACACCAAGTCAATAATAATAGACCATTTATCTTAAATAATCCAATTATTGCCTCTTAGGTCTCAAATCCATAAAATTAGAGTTTAATCCTTCAATTAACTCGATTAACTTAAAATTATCATATAATAATACAAATTCGAGCCCACTAGGTTAAAATTGCACATGCATGGAATATATATCCAAGTCCTATATCAAATCTTTCCATTCGTACTATAGATACAAGATTTGGCAAGAATATGTCTAAGAACATTATTAAAATATCAAAGTTCAATTCCAACTCGTATATACCAATCTTCTTATCGGGACTCAGTTCTCACAAACCAACACCGCTAACGAGATCACCGCGACACGATGAAGAGATTATCTCAGCCCCGCCACCACCGTGCGATGCCGCCGGGAATGGTCACTACCACCACCAATCGATGCACCTCAGCTCAACCAACAAAACGGCCACATCAATTGCAAGCTTCGCCGCCATGAAGGTCTTCAATTTAAGCCCCGAAGTCCCAGCGCCACCATTCATCGCGGTGAAGATTTTGTTTAATTCCACCTCCGCTACCGTGCCAAACTTTAATCCAAGGCCACCATAATGATCCTTGAGCTGAGTTCTACCAAAAACACTACCCAAAAGCCAGCCCCTACTGCTGCTCCACCGTGCCCATCACTCACTGTCGTCGATCAGTTTTCAACTCTATATTCCTGGTGGTCCGCCGGAGTAAAGGCCCTTCATGTGGTATCTATGTGGTCCTAGTGATAAGGGGAGGAGTATGATTGGTTTAGTTTTTGAAAATGGACTGTCGCCGGAGAGAAGGTTGGTGGGTGCGTATGGGAAAAGAAATGGAAGAATGGGAGGAAAAATTGCTATATATAAAATATCTTTCCAAAATCACAGATTAACCCCAGGATTACTTTCCAGCTTTCAATTGAGTCGTCCAAAGTTTTAATAGACTTCAATTCAGCCCCTGGACTAAGTTAGTGCATAAGATTTACCCATTTGATCAATAATATTCTCATTATGACCCACAAAGCTTCCCAAGGTTCATAAATTAGGTTCTCCCTGAATTGCGATTTGACCCCAAAACTTTCAACCTCTACGTAATTAAGTCCTTCTTATTTATATTTCGAGACCCAAAATTTGTCAAACTAATATTTTGGTTCCTAAATCCTTATTTTCTAAAATACCAAATTTAGGGGTGTTACAATATATATATACATATATATACACGTGTGTGTATCTATATCATTTTTAAAACCTATAAAAGCTCTAATTTAAAGATAATTTAAAACCTACTAACTAAGTAAATAATAATATTTCTATTCTTTCAAGATAACAGGATCCATATTAAATTTAATATAATATTCTATTACATCATAAACACTAACTCATTAAATAATTATTTTTTCCTATATTTCCAAGATATTGTGGCTCACATCAAATGTGTTAATACTTTTTACGCCAATATAACTTGGATGATGGGACAAAAAGAAAAATGTGAGGTCTATAATCAATTAAATAATAACTAATAATATTGCATTAAAATATTTAACATTATTATATTAAAATATTAATTTTAATCCACATTTTAAAAAAATAAAATTACAATACATTCAATGTATTTTTATTTTCACCCGCAAAATAATGATAAATCAAGAATAGGAATAGAAATAACAATCCATCCTGATAAAGGTAAAAACTATTTCACGGGGGTACTGGGCTGAAAACCAATAAGATTGATCAGGGGGCAAGTCGAGAGATATGCTTAAGAAAGTATTGGGGTCGAGCCCTGCAACAAAAAGCAAATGTCAGGATAGCCAAGAGGCACTCGACTAAGGTACTCCGCTGTATTAATAAGTGAATCGACTAGAAGATAGAGCAGTAGAGTAAGAGCTTAGGATGATATTGTGCATACCTTGCTGAAGGCTGGCAATAGGCTATTTATAGTTTTCTCAATGTCGTGGATATGTCCATGATGCGCTTGTTGAACGGGAAGGGTCTTTGTCCTTTCTTGTGGACATTTGGGTCTTCTCCAATTCATGTACCATTTCAGGTGGCGCTGCTTCCAGCTTCCCAGGACAAGGTGGTACACCAAAGGTGGGCACTAGTTTGACACGGATGAAAAAGGTGACACGGGTAGTGGCACGTGCCATCAATGAGAGGCACGCCGCTTGGTAGATCATTTAATGCAGTTGAGAGGCTATCGCTTCGGTTCAACCTCATCGATCGAGATGAGTATTTCTGCAAGATATCTCTTCAGACTTTGGTCGACAAGATAGAATGTAGCCATAACCACGTCTTCTCGGTCGAATGATGGAGGCCACATCCTGAAGAGGATCGACCATAATCTGGTCAATCAGGCAAATGCTTATATCCACCACGACGAATACGGATCATGAGGTCGAATGCTGGTCGATTGTATGCTTGGCCCACAACAAGTTAGGCCTGATGCTAATTGGGTCGTCTCACACCAGTTTTAGTCCCGATCAAGTTTTATTGGGCTAGGCATGTTGAGCTATTCCATATCATGAGTGCCCCCTACTTCCGAGTCTTGGTCGAGGGTGTCGACGAGAAAGAATTGGGAGTAGTGAATCAGTGGAGACTAGGAACTCCCGACGAGGGCATCAGGCTGTCGACCAGGGTTTCAAGCTATCGACCTGAGTTTTGGTTCATTTAATGCGTTAGTTAAGTTGGGTCACGCGAAGCATCAAGCAACGATTGTGTAATCATTGTAGCCATTTGGGTTACCGCGCTTTGGTGCCTATAAATAGCTATGGTAAAAATGTTCATTTTTTACTTTTACAGCGCTTTGTGAGGTCGAGCTAACCATTTTACTGCGCTTCGCGTCGATTGGATTCTGCCTTAGACTCCCAACTGCATAAATCTTTCAAATTCATTCAAGCTAGTTTTATTTTTTGTATCTCGAGCATAACATTTTAATCCATCAGGTTGAGGATGTTTGGTGAGAATAATAGTTAGGGGAGCGATAATGAGGCGATTAGGTCGGATGATATCCCGACCGAAAGAGGAGACTCGACTAACGTGTCGAGTAGTTCTGGTGATGATCGAGTAGTCGCTGGGGATGAGGCTGGGCCGAGGCAACCTCTTATTTCTTGTGGTCAATTTTTTACCCTCGACCACTATAGTGAAATTATTTCCAAAACCACTTCTGCCGACCTTGCATTAGTTAGGCAACTTTATCATATTCCCCCAGTGTATGAGTTGATCGTCCCCAATCCTTTTGATTGGATGCATCGACCACCCCCTGGCTACATCATTGTATTCGAAGAGGCCTTTAAGTGTTGGCTTAGGTTCCCTTTGGCATAGCCCATAATCGACCTATTAACAAGTCTCCAAGTTTCCATCACGCAACTGCTTCTCAACCATATATAGCTTTGTTGTCTTGATGCACGTACACGACCAACCTTCTACCTTCGCTAACTTTTCCAATATGTTCCACCTTTCCATGTCCTGAAAGTCGGGCAGCACCAATAAGTTGAGTTTCTATTATCTTACTGCTTGACCTCGACGTAAATTTCTTGTTACCCCTTCGTCGTCCCATGACCAAGAGTAGAAAAAAGGGTACCTTTATGTTCAGGTGCCTGGGGGTTTCAACATTCCTAGGGGATGGTGGATGGGGCATGTCGAGATGCCTCAAAACAGAACCCCAACCTGGCCAAACACTTTCATCCGAGATTTAGTTCACTTCGGCCAGATAGAAGCCTCGGGGTATATCGATGAGAGAAATTTGGTATTGGTGGGACCGCTTGCCCAGCTGGACTTACTAGTGGATAATCGATTAGGTAGATTTTTATCAATTGTAGATTCTTTCTGGTCGATTCTAATACAACCTGTTCGTCTTTGGGCAAATCGAGAAGAAATAATGAATCAGACACGAGCACAAGCCATGGCGCGTGTACAAAAATACTTGGAGTGCCGTGAGGGTGCAGCTACTTGTTGAGAAGTCGTGCATCAACCAGCTCCGCAGCCACTGGCTGCCTTACCAGCTCCAGTGGCCACCTCAACTCAACCAGCTAATGAGGTGACGACAAGCCCTGCCCCTCGACAAAAACGGCCAACGGTTGAGCAGGCGGGTCTTGCCCAAAAAAGAACAGCTGCTGATAAGGGCAAGGGCAAAGCTAAGGTGCCCGCCGCCCCGACCAGCTATGATATCTTCAGGCGCCAGGATGATGACAAGCTATTTCAACTGGTCGACCTGCCATCTCCCCCGACATGGCTAAACATAACTCCATGTCGATCATGACGGTGGGGTCGACTGACTCCTTGCCACTGAAAGTGATGATGGCTGGTTTGTTCGCCTCCGACCAGCGAAAGATGATAGACTTAAGCCAGGGGGCGTGTTGAGAGCTATGGCCTATCACTCCAAATGGTAAGTGTGTAGTCGAGTACTACTCGTCAATTGAATTCTATATTTATCGTCCATCATTATTTGATTATCTCGACCAAAATTTTTTGTTACAAGTTAGCCAGCTTGCCTACCATCTATACAGGAGGTCAGAGCTAGCTCTCAACAAGCGCGACAGGCTTCGAGGGGAGCATGCTGAAGTGGAAGTGATGAAGGCTGAGGTTGAGTCCGCTCATGCACGGATCGATTAGCTTACCAAAGATCTACAAGATAGGGACGCGTAGCCCGAGGCTAATGATGCACAATTGATGGTCGTAGTGGCCACGAGGAGATCGATTGAGGAGTTGCTGAAGAAGGTCGGAGTAGAGGCGCAAACCTACTATGATACTGGTCAAGCTATGGCTACAACAGCGCCATATATTTTGATATTAAAAATTTATAATCTTAGTTATGAAGCTAACCTAATGAGATTAGAAGTAGATGCAGTTCCAACTAACCTTCGCTAGAACCAATCCGTAGTTGATGATTTTCTTTTCTATATATATATATACACACTAGCATTATCCCCGTACTATACACGGATTCTTTAAAATTACTACATATTAATGTAATTATTGAATCATAAATACAATAAAAAATAATAATATAAAAATAAAATTATCGTAAAAAATGGTCAAGTAATTAGTGAAAAATAAGTTTAAGATTATTCAATGAGAAGTTTAAAAAAAAAAATACTTTCAAAAATAAAAGTCTAGGAATATGATTACATATTTTTATTAAAAAGAAAAAAAATAACATGCAAACAAAAACTTATAGATGGTTGTGTAATTTAAAATTATAGTACTTAAAAATTACGTTAGACTTAAAAGACATAAGTATATATTAAGTTAAAACTTAAAATATAAACAATTAGATAATATATTGGCTGCCAAGAATTTAAAAAATATTTTTTTATTATTATTTTCATACCTATATATATATATATATCATTTTTTAAAGCCTGTAATACCTCTAGTTTAAAACCTACCAACTAATTAAATAATAATTTCTTTTTTTATCCTTCCAAAATAAAGAGACCCATATTAAATTTAATATAATATTCTATTACATCATAAATCACTAACTTATAAACATTTTTTTTTCTATCTTTTCAAGATAATGTGACCCACTTCATATTTATTAATACTTTTTACCTCAATATAATTTGACTAATGGGACATAATGAAAAAAGTGAGACCTATAATCAATTAAATTATAATAATTAATAACACTATATTAAAATATTTAACACTATTACATTAAAATATTAATTTAAATCCAATTTTTGTTTAAAAATTTTGCAATACATTCAATACATTTTTATTTTCACTCGCAAAAGTCAAAACAATGATAAATCGAGAATGGAAATATAAATAACAATCCATCCAGCCCTAAGCTTCATCGTTTGTGGTTGGACTTATTTCGCCCCTAGAATTTCATAACTAATTAAATTTCTCTTGAAATTTACCAAGACTTTTGAATATTGATCCAAGTCAACATTCTATGTGGCCGTGGGTAAGAGATGGGGACTAATCACTACTTAGTTGATATTAACTGAATTAACCGTTCACACAACTTATTTCGA
Organism: Jacaranda mimosifolia; assembly: GCA_018894105.1. Lineage (NCBI taxonomy): Eukaryota > Viridiplantae > Streptophyta > Magnoliopsida > Lamiales > Bignoniaceae > Jacaranda > Jacaranda mimosifolia. Next base: position 6,463,119 of record CM032123.1, read on the forward strand.
AATCAAGGAATGTTTTAAAGAGAGAACTCTATTTTTAAGAAAATGGTTTATAGACTCATGAAAGAATGCTCCTAGCTAGTTTTAGGTTGTTTAAAACAACTATTTAAGCTAAAGGAAAATTGGTAAACGAAAGGGGATAAAGAAAACTAAATTTGCTGAAATTGTATTTGAAAAACTTGCAAAGTAATACAAAATTATTAAAAAAATATAAAAAAATGTAATTAAATTAAAGAAAAGATAAAATTGATATAAATGACTGCAAAGTGTTTCATTTGGAGTGTGATATGGGATGACCCAAGTGCGTAGGCCCAGTATGGGATGGCCCAGATGCTCGAGCCCAAACCAACAATGCCTAGTTTGGGGCTCAAGGCCCGTATGTCTCATCGACCTCGCTCGACCATATCTGCTCAAGCCCAGTCGGGTGCCCAATGGCCCACGTAGCACCTCGACCTTTGTCGACCTGGTTGGGGTCGACCCTGAGGTCGAGAACAGTACAGTACCCTGCCATTGTATTTAATATACTGACAGGCGCCACGCCTCCGCATTAATAGCGCATGCCGTCCCCCTCACTGTCTGACACGGCAGACGCCGCTACAGTGTACTATCTTTTCCTTGAAACCTAGAAGGACAATCAGCTGGAAATATTCAAATAGGGAAAATGACCAATTACCCCTGGAACAAAGCTAAGGGCCCCTGGATGCACCGAGGGGCTTCCCAGATATTTCTCATAAAAGAGGAGGATATAAATACCCTCAACCCAACCTTCTAAAGGTACGCACTCAGATACACTAAAAAGCCCTTACTCCGCTACTCGATTCCTGAGATCGACATCTACTGACTTGATCATCGGATGGCCTAAGCCGAGGGCCTCTCGGCTAGCCTAACGTTTTCCGTGGTTGCAGGATTCTTCCCTAACTTAGCAGGAACACGGACCTCTCAGGTCAAGTTCAACCGAGATTCAAACCCGAATTCTTATCCCGTGGATCAAACCCTCATCATTTGGCGCCGTCTGTGGGAAACTCGGAATCCTCTATCGAAAATGGTGAACACTAGGCGAGCCCCATCTGGAAGAGAAGAAAATCGAAGGTCCAGCTCTTCCTCCCCCTGGCAGGACCCAGAACCGAATGCAAAAGGGCCCAGTGCTTAGCCTGAGCCTGTGGTCACACTCACAATGCCTCAGTTAATGCAGCTCATTAGTGAGCAGATCTCTGTGCAGATTTCAGCCCAACTCTCCGCCACATTAAACAGACAGGCCGTGCAATCGGAGCCGGCAGTTAGCGCCACGCCTCAGCCTGCGGTTCCGGAAAGGGTGTGGCCAGAAGAGTACTCCTAGCGATCGGAGTCGCTAAGATATCTGCATACGAGGGAACGGAGCCCGAGTCGCTTTCCTAGGGAAGCAGCCCACCCCCTACCGAGAGAGGAGGTAGCAGACTCCGTTGACCATGACGTTTGGCCCCTTCGAGCCCCGCAGCGCGATAGGGTCGAGCGTTCAAGACCTAAGCCAGGCAGAAGCACAACCCAGGTAGATCAGCAAGAGTGGGAGGAGGTATCCCACCACGTGCAACAGCTGAACAAGTGCCTGGAGGAGATCTCGAAAAGGAATGCAGACAGAGCTGTTCAGCCAAAAGGGCCACCAAGGTTCAGGAGGGAGCGAGATTCACCGTTTGTTCAGGAGATCATTGACAAGCATATCGTCGTCGATGCAAAGATCCCAATAGGACTCCCGAGGTACGATGGCTCCACAGACTCGAACGAGCACCTACTGCAGTTTGAACACATGATGCAGTTGCATGGGCACAATGAGTACATCCATGCAAAAATGCTGGTGACCACGTTTCAAGGAGTGGCTTTGGATTGGTTTGTGAAACTGGAACCAACGTCCATCTTCTCCTACAACCAGTTGTGTGATAAGTTTCTGCATCAGTTTGCGAGCAGGAGGAAAGTGAAACTCCCCTACACCCACCTGCATACAGTGAGGCAGGCTGAAGGAGAATCCCTCCCAGATTTCAGAAGTGCTGAAAATCGATAGCCCGATGATTGAGTTCTTGATTTATGTACTTTTCTTGGGCTTGAGGCACAAAGAGTGCGCCAACGCCCTGGTGCGTGCACAGCCCAGAACAATGGAGGAGCTCCTCGACCTCGCGAGGGGTACATGACCCAGGAGAAGATGAATAGGATGAAATACGGCAGCATGGAAGTCGACAAGAAAAAAGGCGAGGAGAAAGATGACAGATAAAACAAGGAGGGACGCCGTTCCCCGATCAAGCGCTTCCATGATTACACCCCGTTGAACCTGCCGAAGAGAGTGGTGCTGTTCACCATTCAACACGACAATCTACTCAAGAAGCCCCGGAAGATCATGGAAACCGATGCCATGAAAAAGTCAAAGAAGTACTGCTATTTCCATAAGCAGAAAGGGTATGACACCGATGAGTGCTTTAACTTGAAGGATGAAATTGGGAGGCTGATCAGGCAAGGCCACTTGAAAAAGTTCGTCAAAGAGCAAGCTCGAAGAGAGGAGGGTGTGACCGACCAGACTCCCCGAAGAGAAAGGTCGGACAACCCAAAGAGAGAAGCCAAGGGAAAGCGACCCGCCCATCAGAGGAATCATTGACATGATCGCAGGGGGACACACGGGAGGAGATTCCTGAAACGCAAGAAAACAAACGCAGAGGCAACTCGACTCGACCAGACCGGCCAAAGTCGAGAAAATTTTTCAGCTGTCAACCAGTACTGAACCAATTTCTTTCACCAGCTAGTGGCAGAGCAGGTCGAAGGCAACTTCAAGGCGAAAGAGCATAAGATGGCGCAGTATCTGGCAGAAGTGTATCAATTGAGGCAAATGTTCAAGAACTTTTCACTGAGTCAAGTCCCCCGATCAGAAAATGAACAAGCAGATGCTCTCTTGAAGCTCGCCAGCTCGATGAAGGGTACCAGACAAAGAACAATAACGTTCTTGGTGGTGGACAAGCCCTGTATCGCTACCATTGATCAGGGCCTTGTCGGGTGTCTCGAGAGAGTAGGCCTCTCTTGGCAGGACCCAATCAAGCTTTATTTAAGTCGGGGTACCTTACCCGACGATGACAAGGAGGCCCGCAGACTTAAAGGGTTGGTAGCCAAGTATGCGCTCGACAAGCACGGCCAGCTATATCGGAGGTCGTTAGCCGGACCACCACTCAGATGTCTGGAACCCGACCAAGCAAAAGAAGTGCTGCAGGAGATTCATGTTGGCATCTGCGGCAACCATTCGGGCAGTCGATCCCTGGCTCATAAGGTCATTCGCTACGGATATTTTTGGCTGGCACTGTTGAAAGATTCCGTCGACTTTGCTAAAAATGCTCATCATGCCAAATCCACTCGAACATTCAGCACCAGCCGGCCGCACCGATGATCAACGTTAATATCACTTGGCCGTTCGACCAGTGGGGAATCGACATCGTCGGGTCGCTCCTAAAGACTTCAGGCCAACGCAAATTCATTATAGTGGCCGTCGAATACTTCACTAAATGGGTGGAAGCTGAAGCAGTCCCGAAAATTATCGATACGGCCATTAAAAGTTTCATTTGGAATAATATAGTATGTCGATTCAGAGTGCCTAAGGTCCTAATTTCCGATAATGGCACCCAATTTCAAAGCAAAAACACTAGGAAATGGTGTGACACCTTAGGCATTACCCAACACTTTACGTCGGTGGGAAATTCGCAGGCCAATGGTCAGACCGAGGTCACCAACAAAATCGTCCTCGACCACATCAAGAGTCGAATAGTGGGAACCGGGGCTAGTTGGGCAGATGACCTCCCTGGAGTACTTTGGGCTTACAGAACGACGCCTCATACAGCCACAGGCCATAGCCCGTACAACCTAGTCTACGGATCCGAGATGGTAATCCCGTCAGAGCTGATTCAACACACCGCAAGGGTGATCCACTACAACCCGATAGCAAATACATCGGAGAGGACACTGGATCTAGTCACCATCGATGAGCAACGCCATGAAGCTTACAACACAATGCAGCGATATCGCTCAAAGATGGCAGACCGCTATAACAAGACAGTACGACCACGGAGCGTCAAGGTTAGCGATCTCGTTCTCAAGAAAGTGGAAATGTCTAAACCTGTGGGAAAACTCAACCCAAAATGGGATGGACCGTACTCGGTGATCAAGGTGTCAAAAAATAATGCCTACCGACTAGCCGACGCATCAGGCCATGAGCTACCGTGACCTTGGAATATAGTAAACCTAAAGAAATTCTTTATGTAACCAGTCATCCATGACCTTTGTATCTCCCAAAGAAATGAGATTACGACATGTCCAAACCGTGTGAAACAGAGCGAATCTTTCTCAAACACTCGACCCCGTAGTCGACTAAAGGCTTCATGCCGCCAAGTCGAGGCCTTCACGCCGAGACCACACAGTCGACCCCGTAGTCAACGAAAGGCTTCACGCCGCCAAGTCGAGGCCTTCGCACCGAGACCACACAGTCGACCCCGTAGTCGACGAAAGGCTTCACGCCGCCAAGTCGAGGCCTTCGCGTCAAGACCTCACAGTCGACCCCGTAGTCGACGAAAGGCTTCACGCCGCCAAGTCGAGGCCTTCACACCAAGACTGGACAGTCAACCCCATAGTCGACGAAAGGCTCCACGCCGCCAAGTCGACGCCTATGCACCGATACCATAGAGTCGACACCGTAGTCGACCAAAGGCTATATGCCACGAAGTCAAGGCCATCGCGCCGAGACTGCATACTCGACCCCGCAATCGAAACCAAGCAGCTGACCTCACAGTTGGCAAAACAGTGATGGTGAACCCATCCTACAATCGCGAAAGTTATTCCAAACTTGAACATTAACTATTATACTACAAGATTGATTACAACTTGCTCTACAAGAGCTGAAAATAAAGTCGGGAAAGCATAACCTCCATTCGACGCAAGACATGAATGAAAATTACTTACCACATTCGTGGGCGTCCATTCAAAAATTCTGACAAGCAGAACATCAATTTAATGTTTCACAAATCTCATGCGTTTCATCAATCCAAACAAAATTGCAATCAAGGCAGTTCGTAGCGAAGGCAAAGACAGTTATGATTAAAGTTGTAGTTGAGAAAAGGCCGAATCACCATCTAATATTCCAAACAAAAAGCCTCATCGAGGCAACAATTCAACAATTCAATAAAAATGTCAAAAACCTCTTCGAGGCGTATACAAAATAAGCAGGAGAACCAGGCCTAGCTGGAGCTACCGGTCTCTTCAACAGCAGGGGCGGGGACAAGAGCAGGCGCACGAGCTGCTGCACTAGATAGTTAGGGCTCAGGCGGCGCCATTGACACAGGTACAACGGCAGTCACGGGCCGAGAAGGGCCAGCTGCATCTTGTAAGAACAGCCACTCGGAGACCGGGAAGAAGAAGGCCACATTAGCTCTTCCCTCTGATACATCGTAGGCGAGGTCGCCGGCAAACTCAAACTCTCGGGCTACTGCCTTCAGTCTTCTGTCAATCTCAGCCCGCCTTTTTCCTTCGGGCGTCAGTTCGACCTTCGGCGTGGCCTCAACAACGGGCTCCGCCACATCAACCTCTTCATCCAGCTATGGACGCAGCTGCTCGTTGAGAGCGTGGCTCATTCTGGAGCGGTCCTCAGCCTAAAGTGCATAGCCCAAAAACTGCATTTGCTGGATCGCTTTTTGAAAAGCATTCCGGGCGTCATCTAGAGCGAGCACAACACTCACATCTTGGAAAGCTGGACTCACCAAAAATTGCTGCACAGCTTCCCGGTGCACTTCCGGCAACATCCGGGCAAATTCAGCCCTGGCCTCGGCCAGACGTTCATTCCGACCAGCAACTCGACCAGACTCATAAGCAACTTACACGTCCAGCTGCAGCTTCTTCAGCTTCTCATCCATTTTGGTCCTCTCTATAAAACAAGGAGGACATGCTCATCTTTCTCCTCGAGCTCCTGGGCCTGCTGGTTGACGTGCTTCTCCAGCTCGTCGACCCGCATCTGAGAAGACTCCAGCTGAGCCTTTAAAGTTTCAGCATCCCCGCCACCCTCCAATTGCTCTCGATCAGCAAGGGCAGCTCTGCTCGGCAGTAGAAATGGTAGCCCATCTGCCCGACCTTGACACATAAGGGTCATTACTTCCTGATCGAGGAAAAGGTAAACAAGAAGGAATAAAATATGAAGCCTCACCATATTGGAGTGGTAGGCAAACTCACAAAGAGTTGTAGCCTGGCTCATCCCCATAAATCTCTTCTGGTCCGCGAGAAACTGACCCGCCATCGGCACCTTCAAAGGATCCATCCCGGTGGGCCCCGCCGTATGTATGCTGGAAGAATTATGCACAATGGGGCTTGGCTCGGGCCCAAACCGTGGAGACGGGAACTTCGCCAGGGTGAACAGCACATCGTCCCCTCGATCTCTGAAGAGATCGTTCCCGGTCGGTGGCCTCGACCCTGCTGCCTTCCCTTTGCTTTCCAGCAGTCCATTTCTTGGGTAGAGGACCGCCCTGCTCGACCATCGCTCTTTTGCCCCGACCTGCGGGGCTCTCGCTCGGGGCTGCTGTAACCCGACCGGGCGAAGAGGTTGGCGAAGGTACAGTAATTCGACGGGGCTCCTCGGGGCCAATCGGCTCTTGACAAGCAGCGGCGCCTTGCCATCGCTGCTGGTTTCTTTCTGCTCGTGCCAACGCCTCAGCTCTCGATCTGTTCATGATTTTGTCGCGGTCTGCCAAACATCTAAATTAACAGGGATCATAACAAAGAACCATACACACCATCAAAGATAAACAAGTACCAAAACACACTTTATCTACCTATTTCATAATCCTCAGGAAAATCTATCGGGGCCGATGACAGCCCAACCAACACTAAGTGCCTCTCCTCGATGAAGACAGAGGCCTCCATGGGGCCGAACTCAACCAAGTCCCATACAAACGTGTTCGGCCAGGTCGGGGTGCGATTACCTGGCATCTCGACATGCCCTCTCAACCAGCCCCAAGGAATATTAAACCCCCCCTTCACTCGAACAAAGAGATAGCATTTTTTCCACCCCTGACCATAGGAAGAAGATGGGGCTACCAGGAATCTTCGACGAGGTCGAGCAGTGAGGTAATAGAACCCCGAATCGTCGGCACTACCCGACTTGTGGGACATGGGAAGATGAAATAAATTGGAAAAATTTTCAAAACTAGCGGGTTGGTTGAACAAATGCATCAAAACTATAAAACTACAGAGGGTGGAAAAATAGTTAGGCAGAAGTTGTGTTATACACACTTGAAGACCCTAAGCAAACCTATCATCCTATCACTTAGAGGGAACCTAAGCCCACATCTAAACGCATCCTCGAACACAGTTATGCAACCCGCAAGAGCGCGATGCATTCGACCAGGTGGACCAGGAGTTAAAAGCCGGTATTCAGGAGGAATATGGTATAACTCTCTGAGGCGCCTCAAGTCCCCAGGGTTCATAGTAGATATTATTTCACTATAATGATTGGCAGTAAACAGTCGACCTCGCGATGGGGGTATCCAGCTTGGCCCTGCCTTTTCCCCCCCGCGGTTGCTACTCGAGCTGCTGGAGCTCGAGCTGTTCGAACTAGAATCGTCTCGCGATGAATCATTAGATGACGCAGGCGAATCCCTAGGCCTTTCCGACTAGGTAGCCTCACTGTCCCCCCCTTGACTACCCTCAGAACTATATAGCCCCAACATAGTTCTCAAAGAAAAGCAGACGACGGGAAGTAAAAGCAGCGGAACACTTACTGAATGCAAAGGTTAGACGCAGGAAGTCTTGGCAGCGAAGAGTTTTCTACGAGTGCTTGCCCAGATTCTAATGCGGTAAAAGTAAAAATGGCCAGTTTTATAGTGGGTATTTATAGAGGAAGAGGCGCGGCAAACCAATAGTCCGTAATAATGCCTGTAACCGCCACGCTGCCCTATGTGCACCATGATGTAACTGCTCAATAAATGCTCCAAACCTTGGTCGATTTTCAAAAACCCTAGTCGACTATCATTAAAACAGGTTCGCTACTTCCCAACGTTTCTCGTCGATTCCTCATTCAGCCTTGTGAAGTGGGGGGACTCATGATATGGGATGACCCAAGTGCGTAAGCCCAGTATGGGATGGCCCAGATGCTCGAGCCTAAACCAGCAATGCCTAGTTTGGGGCTCAGGGCCCGTATGTCTCATCGACCTCGCTTGACCATATCTGCTCAGGCCCAGTCGGATGCCCAAAGGCCCATGTAGCACCTTGACCTTTGTCGACCTGGTTGGGGTCGACCCTGAGGTCGAGAACAGTACAGTACCCTGCCACCGCATTTAATGTACGGACGGGCATCACACCTCCGCATTAATAGCGCATGCCGTCCCCCTCACTGTCTGACACGGCAGACGCCGCTATAGTGTACTATCTTGTCCTTGAAACCTGGAAGGACAATCAGCTGGAAATATTCAAACAGGGGAAATGACCAATTACCCTTGGAGCAAAGCTAAGGGCCCCTAGATGCACCGAGGGGCTTCCCAGACATTTCTCAGAAAGGAGGAGGATGTAAATACCCTCAACCCAACCTTCTAAAGGTACGCACTCAGATACACTAAAAAGCCCTTACTTCGCTACTTGATTCCTGAGATCGACTTCTACTGACTTGATCGTCAGAGGACCTAAGCCGAGGGCCTCTCGGCTAGCCTAACATTTGCCGTGGTTGCAGGATTCTTCCCTAACTTAGCAGAAACACGGACCTCTCAGGTCAAGTTCAACCGAGATTCAAATCCGGATTCTTATCCCGTGGATCGAACCCTCATCAGAGTGTATTTATGATTCTTTTTAGCTAGGCTTATTTGTATTGTTGGAAATAGCTGTTAACTCCCTTTTCAATTAATGTTATCTACGAATTGTTATCCTAGGAACACTTTTCATAGCCCATATATTAGGACGTGATCAATTGTTAGGGAGGGTGATCAATAGTGGCCAATCCCAATTCTATCGGCCCATTAGTGAAGGTGGCTTAGCTTATGCCCTACTATTGAGTAGTTAGTTCGCCTCCTCCTCCTATTTTTTTAGGATTATGAGAAGGTTATGGGTGAATATTTTTAGTCCTAGAACTCCAACAAACTTTTATTAATCAAGGATTCACCCTAATCCCTTGAATTTTGGCTTTTGATTTGAAATTTGCACACGACGTCTAATTTCCTAACTGGTTACTCAGTTGCGGATTGTGATACTGAGACCCCAACTATCTCTTTTGTTGATCTTATTAGTTGTTCCCATGAGTTTCAATTGATTTTGTTCTGACTTTTTATTTCACAAGATTTTTTATATCAACACATACCACTACAAAATTCGAAGAGCATCAACTATGATCAATCTATAGTTGATATTAAAAATTTATGATCTTAGCTATGAAGTTAACTGAATGAGATTAGAAGTAGATGCAGTTCCAACTAACCTTCGCTAGAACCAATCCATAGTTGATGATTTTTTCTTTATATATATATATATATATACACACTAGCATTATCCCCATGCTATACACAGATTCTTTAAAATTACTATATATTAATGTAATTATTGAATCATAAATATAATGAAAAATAATAATATAAAAATAAAATTATCGTAAAAAATGGTCAAGTAATTAGTGAAAAATAAGTTTAAGATTATTCAATGAGAAGTTTAAAAAAAAAAAATACTTTCAAAAATAAAAGTCTAGGAATATGATTACATATTTTATTAAAAAGAAAAAAATAACATGCAAACAAAAACTTATAGATGGCTGTGTAATTTAAACTTATAGTACTTTAAAATTACGTTAGACTTAAAAGACATGAGTATATATTAAGTTAAAACTTAAAATATAAACAATTAGATAATATATTGGCTGCCAAAAATTTTAAAAATTTCTTATTTAATTTCAATTTTTGAATAAAAATCAATTAAGCCAAGACAAAACTATGATAGTAAAGAAAAAAAATTAAAAAAATCAAAAAAATATATAAAATAATTATAAAGTTAAAATCAATTAATATTAGTATATAAGTTGTAACATCCCGAAATTTTATGGTTATAGAATTTAAAATTTTATTATTTTCAATATTTGATGAAATTTAATTGTTCTTTCATATTATTATTTTATTTAAATTTCTTGGGGCTAATTTATAATTTTTGAAGACTTAATTGAATTAATTAGGACACTTAGGGGTTTTGCATGGAACTTTCTAGTCAACTAGGGTCTATATGTTATTTTAATTAATTAGAGGACTTAATTGATTTAACTTAATTAGATTAAGGACTCAATTGCAATTTTTAAAAGATGAATTTTACAAAACCAGATTTGTTTCTTGGGGTTTTCTATAATCCTAATCACTTTGTTTTTATCTATTGTTATGTAATACTTTGTATTGCGCCAAGTGTCCATTTGTTTTTGTAAACAAAACAAAGTAAAATTTAAACAATTACCCCTTTTCACATCAAATATCTTAAATATCATTTCTAGTTTGTTTAACCCTTTTGTTTAACATCTAATTTTGTTTAATATCTTCCATACTTTGTAATAATATATATATTTTTTTATATTATAGTATCCCATCCGATTAATGAATCTCTAAAATTATAGAAATACCAAGAATTAGATTATATATTATTATGTATTTTCTTTTTTAATTTTCTCACATTCCAAATACTTCATATTTTTAAAAATATATATAATAATAATAAAATAAAAAAATATATTAATAAAATATATAATAAAATAATATTTTATTAAATATATAAGAAAGAATTATTAGAACTCTTTAAAAAAAATTTATATCTACCCAATCTATTAAAATATTTTTCAACCTAAAATATACATCCCATCAACTTTTTAGGCAAAATTTCAATTTTCATCCTACAACTTTGCCTAACTTGCATTTTTGCCCTATATCTTCAAAAATTACAATGTTAGTCCTATAAGTAAACAAATTTGGCCGTTTTAGTCCTTTTTTTCGCCGAAAAACTAATGTGGCTAACCGGATGTATGGCAGCTTGGAGTTTTTGCCATGTTGGACTGCCTATAGATATTTTTTGTCTTTTTTTTGCTTAGTTGGAAACATACATGTCTTTTCTTTTGTCTTTTTTTTTTAATTTCAAATATATGATATCATTTATATATACACATCTGTTTATATGTACATTTATATATTACATATTGTCATTTTTCCTCCAAAAAAAAAAAAAACTCAAAATATCCTCTATTATCCTTCATTATTCCCAAAACTTTCACAATTTTCAATATATACATACATATATTATATGTACACATCATATATATTTTATTATTATTCTAAAAATAAAAAAATCGCTAAATTTTATTTTCATCCCAAAAACTCAACAAAAAAATATTGATTTGACTCCTATAGTTAAAAATGTCTTCCCCGAAAACATAAATAAACATACAAAAATTCCCCAACACTAATTTTTAACTATTCCTCAAAACATAACCAAAAATCAATCACATTCCCTAACACAAAAGAATTCATTCTTCCAAAGCAGATAATAAACACATAATAAAATCACACAAAAAACATAACCAAATTAAGTTAACAATATTATTTTAACTCACATATTTAAAATAATTATAACTCACTATTTAACTCACATAATTAAAATAATTTAATTAAATTTAAACATAAATTAAAATTCCTAACCCCACACCACCACCACCACACCCCCGCAAATTAAGTTTCAAATATGTGATATAATTTATATGACACACATATACGCATATTATATATAAATTGATATATTTATATAATATAATTATAACTTATAATTATTCACTAATTAAAAATAAAAATCTAATATACTATATTAACAATATAATTTCAACTTACATAATTAAAAATTTTAATTAATATTATATACAAATTAAAAGTAAAAACTAAAACAAAAAGAAAGAAAATAAAGATCTTCTTCTGCACCACCTAACCCCCAAATCCCCACCCACCAACCTCGGCTGCCACGACCGGTGGCAAGCTTGCCTAGATCTGGGCAGGCCAACCGCTGGCCATGGCAGCCGCCCAGCCTACGGCCAACCCGCCCAGATCTGGGCTGGTGGCCTCTGGCCATGGCTTCCATGGCCGGCGGCTTGTTGGTCAGGAAGGGGGAAGTTGGGGCGGGGATGTTAATGTATGTATATATGTATATATAAATATCTATTTGCATAAATAATTAAATATATACGTGGCAATGTATGTATATATATGTATATATAAATATCTATTTACATAAATAAATATATATATGTATATATATGTCTATATTTAAATAAATATATGTAAATATAAATATATATTTAGTTGGCATTTTTTATATTTTTATTTCCAAAATATCAAGCCATGTAAGTAGGATTTTTTCCAACACACTCCGGCAAGCCACTTCAGCTTTTTTTGGTGGATTTTTCGTCAAATGACAAAAACAGTCAATTTTTTGTTACTTATAGGACTATAATTGTAATTTTTGAAGATATAGGGCAAAAATGCAAGTTAGGCAAAGTTATAGGACGAAAAATGAAATTTTACGTAAAAAGTTGATGGGATGTATATTTTAAATTGAAAAATATTTTAATAGATTGGGTAGATATAAATATTTTTTAAAGAGTTTCTAATAATTCTTTCTTATATATATTTAATAAAATATTTTTTTATTTTATTATTAATATGTTTTTAAAAAAATATGAAGTATTTGGAATGTGAGAAAATTAAAAAAGAAAATACATAATAAAATATAATCTAATTCTTGGTATTACTATAATTTTAGAGATTGATTAATCGGATGGGATACTATAATATAAAAAAATATATATTATTACAAAGTATGGAAGATATTAAACAAAATTAGATGTTAAACATTAAATAAAATTAGATTAAACAAAAGGGTTACACAAACTAGAAATGATATTTAAGGTATTTAATGTGAAAAGGGGTAATTGTTTAAATTTTACTTTGTTTTGTGTACAAAAATAAATGGACATTTGGCGCAATGCAAAGTATTTTATAATAATAGATAAAAACAAAGTGATTAGGACAATAGAAACCCCTTGTTTCCTTCTTTTTCCTCACTTTCTTCACTATTCATCATCTTCTTTCTCTTTTTTTTCTTCACCGCGACCATTAACCTTCCCACGGTGAGCTTCGACTGGAAGCCAATTTCACCAACCAAACCAAGCATCTTCTTCCTCTCCTCACCAGCTCCACGGCAACACCACCATACCAGGTTGAACCCACTCCAGCAAGTTACCGTGAGAGAGACCGAGAGGGAGTCTACGGTGAGGTGGTGGGTTTGTGGTTTTTCGGAGGCCAAATTCAACTCTAAGGCTATAGTTTGGAAGAGCTGAGAAAGAGGATCATGGTGGTGGGCTTGCATGAGAGATCGGTACATCGGTGGCGACAAAAATCGGAGAGAAACAAGTGGTGGCGAGGAAACCCATTTAGTGGCTGTTAAGCTCAATTGAGGGTGGTCTAGGCTGAGGATCTGGAAATTGATTGTGGGATTCGATTCAGGAGCTCGAGAGGAACATTCTGGTGGTGACTGCAAGACTTTCCCATGGCGGCACTCCGGCGACCCCAAACCAGTTTCTTCTCCTCTTTAGGACGATCGTGGTGGTGTTCTTGGTTTGTGATTTTGAGGTCTAGATAAGCAATTTGGGTAATAGAGGGTTAAGAATTAAGCTTTAATTGAAGTTGTACCTTGATATATATATATATATTTATATATGCATATGTTGTACTTTCCTAATTTAGCTTGTATTTATGCCAAGAATGAGAATGTTGGGATGATTGGTATATATATATGTGTGTGTGTATAATTCCCATGCAAGGAGGAATATTCAATTTGTGGACCCGGACATGTCATGCTAAATGCCAAAATTAGGATTTAATAAATATTGACAAAGGATTATGTAATGTGAGACTAAGTGGCATTTGATTAGGATTAATTATATAGGATTATAGGACTATTTTATGTTATGATATTGGAATTGATATGAAAATTGGGATTATTTTTGCAATAATTTACTTTATTAGCCATTTTGGGCAGATAGTTACGATTAAGTCCTAAAACTATCATGTTAATCGAGATGTTAGTAATTTCGGATTAATGATAAGCATGATAGTAATTATTACGAGCTATTAGGGTTATATGGGGATTCTGATTTTGAACATATTCTTTTGGATTAGGTAACGTGGAATTGGAACCCACTGACTCATAGGCTGCAGATCGTGATATGCATTTTGAGACTACGAGGTGAGGGTCTGCCAATCTAGCGCCTTTTGTACCTATCGTTTTGTTAATAAACACCCTATGAGGGTTGGAATTGTTCGCTTACCGTATTCTATAAGTTATTGCTTTCCCTTGCGTGGGATCTACCGATTGGTTCTTGCTTATGTTTGTTATTCCATGATATCGTTGAACCCATTAGGTTCTGCTAATTTGATATTTGTTCAAATTGTTGTTATCTTTGTTGATTGTTGAACCCTGTGAGGTTCCTTCGATTTGAAACTGCGTGATATGTTACCGTTTCTTGAAAAAGATCTTGATATTTATGAAAATGATATTTGAAATGGTCTGGTAGACCTAATTTTTTCAAAAGCCTTCCTAAATTGTTCATATGATTTGTTTATTGGAATAGGCCCTGGCCGCCGTTGATGAATATTGTTTATGTTACTGCTTTAAAAGTTAAATTGTTATCTGTTGGCATTAAACCATTCAACCCATGGGGACGCTTTTGGGAAGTTCAACCCGAAGGAACGCCATAGGAAGTTGGGCCCGAGGTTAGGTTCGAAAAGACGGCCGGGCAGTACGGACCAACGGTGATAGGTCTTCCGGCTATTATCCACATACGAACTTGACTTACAGGTAGCTGGAGGTAGCGAACTGTGAGTAGCGGGATCTGGCATGTGGTCGATCATGCCTATAAAAGAAAGTTATTACCTGTCAAGCTGAGTGCTCGAACAACGGAGCAATGAGGAGATTTTATTCCTATTGTACTGACGTCCAGTACTAGTAACTATACATTGATCTGGAAGTAATAAGGATGGAATGACCAACAGTCTAATATAGTTGATATCATGTGTACTTTGCACAATGTTGATTCACGCTAAAGCTTTTATTGTTATCGAACTATTTTTGTTTGTTGCCTATCATTTTCTTTTGAATCCTATCATTTTCTTTTCCCTCACTAAGTCCTTAGGACTTACCCCCTTGTTGTTAATGGTCTTCAGACAGGTCAAACTGAGAAGCAGAGGCATGTTTTGGAAGAGAGTGATTTTGTAATAGATTAGGTGCTGCTATTGTTCATATAAGTCACCTGATCAAGATAACTACTTGAAAAGTGTTATGAGAATGTTTGTATGAAACTTAAGATACTAGATATGTATGTATTTTATGTTATGAAGTGATCTATTGGGATAAATGAATTATTTTCCACTGAGTTGGATTCTGAGACTTGGGTTGCATATATTATGCTTTATGGAATGATCTTTTGGATTAGTGTGACTGTTTTACCTTTGAGATGGTTAAATTACATGTTTCCTAGTTATTATTTGAACTATATTTAAGATTGAATTGGTGGCGTATCAACTTGGGTGTTGTCCCGAGAGGGGGTGCTACAGAGGTGGTATCAGAACCTAGGTTTGACGATAACTTAGGTAAATGGGTATTAAGAAGGTACATGGCAAGTCTATAGGAAGAATTGTGGATGAGAGTAGAGTGGCGAAAATTCTTATATAGACTTTTAATGATTTAACTTTCGTTGTAATAAACTTTGTTAATTTGTTAAAATTTTATAATTATATATAAAAGATCACAATTTCATTGTTAACCATGGATGTTATTGTGTAATTTTGACGGTAGCAAGTTAAGGAAGAACAAGGGGTGATTAGGAAAGGCAATGGCATCCCATGAAGGTTCCCATATACTTGACCCACCTCGAGCAGGTCAGCGTGGGAGAGCGAGACCGCCCGGTGCACGGGCTAAAGCACAACGTATTCCAAGGCAGAGAGCACCAGCTGAACTACAAACTCAGATATAAGAAGAAGTTTCACAGATCCCTCATGTTAATCAACCAGCTGCAGGCCAACCAGTAGAGCCCAAGTTTCAGATATGGCAGCAATTCATGCAGTTTTGCCAGCAGCAAGGATAGAGTAGTAAAGCAAAGAATATTGAAGAGCCTGCAGAAGACTAAGCTTTAGAATGGTTCCTCCGATTGCAACCCCCAAAATTCCTAGGTTAGCCTGATGACAGGAAAGTCGAGATGTGGGTTAAAATCTTGGAAAAAATATTTGGAACCCTGCGATATTCAGACGATCAGAAGATCTGATATGCTATATTTCTATTAGAAGGTCCTACACATGATTGGTGGCAAATGGTTGATTGCAGATACATTGCGGAGGGAACTCATCGAACTTGGGAAAACTTCACCCAGGAGTTTATGGAAAAATATGTACCAGTGGTGACTAAGCATGCCAGAGAAAGGAAGTTTATGGAACTAATTCAGGGAACATCGTCAGTTAGTTAGTATGAAGCCACATTTAGCCGGCTGATTCAGTACGCCCCTCACATACTTGTAGATGATGAGAGATAGGTTTGCAAATTTATAGAGGGATTACGGCCTGAACTTAGTAGGGCTCTTCTCTTATGTGATCTTCTGAGCTTCAACCGTGTAGTAAGTAAAGCTCTACAGGTAGAATCGGACTTACGAGAGATCAAAAAGATTGAAGATAAAGGGCGAAATGGGAGGTTACCACCTAGCGTACAGAACAACCTTGGGAAGAAGCAACCAAGGTTACAGACTGAGGGTGCCAATCAGCGAGTTTATTAGACCGGCGGAACTACTAATCCAGCACCAAAGATATGTGGATTTTGTGGAAAACCAGGCCATGATGAATCCAAGTGCTGGAAAAAGCAGGGTAGATGTATAATTTGTGGCAGTGACCAACATCTTATCAAGGATTGTCCCAATCTAAGAAGGCCAGCCTTCACAGAGAAGGGAAAATAAGTTGTAGGAACTAGTGGGAAGCCAAATGTCCGAGCATATGCTCTGACTGGGGAAGAAGCACTTGACCCATCTGAAGTGGTTGAAGGTACGATCTCTATTCTTAAAATTAATGGATATACTTTATATGATCCCGGTGCTTCGCATTCTTTTATATCTGCCACTATGTCTGAAAAATTAAGTATGCAACCTGAAATCATGACTTACCAGATAGAAGTTCAGACATGATTGCCTGATTATGATAGGGGATAGAGTATATCTAGCCGATCTTATACAAATGCCTATACAAGGATATGATTTGATCTTTGGAATGGATTGGCTATATAAACATCAGGCACAAGTGACTTGTTACACCAAGTGCCTCACTCTTGGGGATAAGGTAACAATACCTACCCGCCATTCCACAAATAATACTTCCCCAATACCAATCGTATCTGCATTAGAATCCAGAAAGATTTTGAGGAAAGGTGGGCAAGGATATCAGGCGTATCTCATCAACAAGCCCCGAGATACAATCAAAATGGAAGAAGTGGAAGTAGTAGCCGAGTACCCAAAAGTATTCCCAGAAGAATTGAGCTCGTTATCCCTTGACAGAGAGATAGAATTTGTAATTCACACTTTTCCAAGGGCAACGCCTTTCTCCAAGATGCCCTATCGGATGGCTCCTGCAGAGCTCAAACAATTGAACAATCAACTACAGGAGCTGTTGGAAAAGACGTTTATAAGACCTAGCAATTCTCCTTGGGGAGCCCCGATATTATTTGTCAAGAAAAAAGACGGATCCCTAAGGATGTGCATTGATTATAGGGAGTTAAACAAAGTCACGATAAAGAATAAATACCCCCTACCACATGTGGAAGAGTTATTTGATCTTCCACAAGAAGCTACAGTCTTTTCAAAGTTAGATTTAAGACAGGGGTATTACTAATTGAAAATAAGATAAGAAGACATCTTCAAGATCGGATTCAACTCTCGATATGGTCACTTTGAGTTTGTAGTGATGCCATTTGGTCTAACCAATGCTCCAACTGCATTTATGGACTTGATGCATCAGGTGTTTCGACTATATCTAGATCAAGTCGTGGTTATTTTCATAGATGACATCTTGGTGTATTCTAAGACCAGAGAAGAACATGCAAAACACTTGCACTTAGTTCTTAAAACTCTGAAAGAGCATCAGTTGTATGCCAAATTCAGTAAGTGTGAGTTCTGGATGGAAAAAGTGACATTTTTGGGACACATTATATCTCCAGTCGGGATAGAGGTTGATTCCTCTAAGGTAGAGGCAGTAGTCAACTAGAAAAGACCTGAAACTGTGATGAAAGTTCATAGTTTCTTGGGACTTGCTGGCTATTACCGAAGATTTGTACAAGACTTCTCTAAAATAGCTAGTCCGTTGACTAAATTAACTTAGAAGGATCAGTCGTTTATCTGAAACAATAAATGTGAACGAAGTTTTCAAGAACTGAAGAACAAACTAACCCCAGCTCCAATTTTAGCCCTTCCATAGGGATTAGAAGGATTTATCGTCTTCACCGACGCTTCTAAAGAAGGGCTTGGGTGTGTGTTGATGTAGAAGGGGCGAGTTATCGCTTATGCATCCAGAAAACTAAAACCACACGAGGAAAACTACCTAACTCATGATTTGGAGTTGGCTGCAGTAATTTTTGCTCTAACAAAATGGAGGCATTATCTTTATGGAGCTATATTTGAAGTATATACTAATCGTAAGAGCCTCAAGTATTTACACACCCAAAAGGACTGGAACATGCGACAACGAAGGTGGATGGAATTCCTAGAGGATTACAACTTTTCTATCTTTTACCACTCAGGAAAGGCGAATGTGGTGGCAGATGCACTGAGCCGAAAGGCTGAAATAGCCCACATGTTGAAAAAAGAAATCCCAGAAAAGTCAGGAGTAAATGTGGTGATCAGAATGAAACAACGAGGCTGGATCGTAGGAGTGAAAATACAGCCAGAGCTATATGACGAGATACGACAAGCTCAGGCTAATGACAGCTAGATCCTTAAATAGAAAGAAGCAATTGGGAATCTGGAGAAGTCCGAATTCAGTATAGATGGTCAAGGCATTCTTTTATTCCGCCAAAGAATATGTGTACCTGAAGAGATAAAAAGAAAACTACTGGATGAGGCACATAAAGCAAGATATGCGGTACATCAGGGAGGAACAAAGATGTACCAGGACTTAAAAAGGCAATTTTGGTGGAACGGGATGAAGAAAGATGTAATATAATATGTGCAGAAATGTTTGACCTTCCAGTTAGTAAAAGTAGAACACCAACGGCCATCAGGACTATTACAACCGCTTCCTATCCCTGACTGGAAATGGGAGCAAGTAACTATGGACTTTGTGACTGGTCTACCAATAGTTAGAGGAGAATATAACAGTATCTGGGTAGTAGTAGACTGTTTAACAAAGTCAGCGCATTTTCTACCAATAAGAACGGATTACAAGGTTGAAAAATTAGCGGAATTGTACATCAAAGAGATCGTCAGATTATGCAAAATTTTGATCAGTATTGTGTCCGATCGAGATCTAAAATTCACCTCGAGGTTTTGGAAAAGCTTATAGAAACACTTGGGAGCAAGATTACAATTTAGCTCTATCGCCCACCCTTAGACTAATGGACAGTCAGAGAAAGTTATTCGGATCTTGGAGGATATGCTACGGGCTTGTATCATGGATTTTGGTGGGAGTTGGAGCAGAC
This sequence comes from Jacaranda mimosifolia, assembly GCA_018894105.1. NCBI lineage: Eukaryota > Viridiplantae > Streptophyta > Magnoliopsida > Lamiales > Bignoniaceae > Jacaranda > Jacaranda mimosifolia. The sequence continues at coordinate 6,482,871 of CM032123.1, forward strand.
ATCTTTCTTTGATTGAATTTGCTTCGAATAACAATTATCAATCTGTTATCCAAATGGCGCCGTACGAGGTACTGTATGGCAGGAAGTGCCAATTTCCATTGCATTGGGATTTGGCAGAATACAGAGGCACCATTGACAAATCTCAAGGAACTATAGAACTTGAATTGATTCAAGAGACAATTGAGAAGGTGCAAATTATTAAGCAACAGATGAGGGCTGCCCAAGAGCGACAGAAAAGTTATGCAAACAAACGAAGAAAGGACTTGGAGTTTGAAGTTGGTGATCGAGTGTTTCTCAAAGTATCACCGAGAAAAGGTGTTAGAAAAATCAGAAAAGGCAGGACGTTGAGTCCAAGATATGTTGGACCTTATGAAATATGTGAAAGAGTGGGATCAGTGGCTTATTGTCCTGTATTACCCTAAGAATTGACAGGGGTGCATAATGTCTTTCATGTTCTCAATTTCGTAAATACTATCCCAATCCTTTTCATATCATATCACATGAACACATGCAGTTGAAAAGTGATTTGACTAATGAGGAACAACCGGTTTGTATTTTGGATCGGCAATACCGAGAGCTGAGAAACCAAAAGATTCTCCAAGTGAAGTTGTTATGGCGCAACCCAATGTAGAAGAAGCTACGTGGGCACAAGAAGATTTCATGTGCCAACAGTATCCCAGCCTTTTCTAATATTCAGGTAAGAATTTAGGGACCAAATTCTCTTAAGAGGGAGAGGTCTGTAACATCCCAATTTTATGGTTATAGAATTTAAAATTTTATTATTTTCAATATTTGATGAAATTTAATTATTCTTTCATATTATTATTTTATTTAAATTTCTTGGGGCTAATTTATAATTTTCAAAGACTTAATTGAATTAATTAGAAAACCTAGGGGTTTTGCATGGAACCTTTCTAGTCAACTATGGTCTATACGTTATTTTAATTAATTAGAGGACTTAATTGATTTAACTTAATAAGATTAAGGACTTAATTGTAATTTTGAAAAGATGAATTTTACAAAACCATATTTGTTTTCTTCATTTTCCTCACTTTCTTCATTATTCATCATCTTCTTTCTCCTTTCTTTTCTTCACCGCAACCATCAACCCTCCCACGGTGAGTTTCTATCGGCAGCCAATTTCACCAACCAAACCAACTGTTTTTTTCTTCTCCTCACCAGCTCCACAGCAACACCACATACCTGGTTGAACCCACTCCAGCGAGTTACCGTGAGAGAGATCGAGAGGGAGTCTATGGTGGGGTGGTGGGTTTGTGGTTTTTCGGAGGCCAAATTCAACTCTGAGGCTATAGTTTGGAAGAGCTGAGAAAGAGGATCACGGTGGTGGGCTTGCATGAGAGATCGGTGCAGCGGTGGCGACGAAAATCGAAGAGAAACAGGCAGTGGCGAGGAAACCCATTTGGTGGCTGTTGAGATCGATTAAGGGTAGTCTAGGCTGAGGATCTAGAAACTGATTGTGGGATTAGATTCAAGAGCTCGAGAGGAACATTTTGGTGGTGACCGCAAGATTTTTCGGCAGCGGTGCTCCGACAACCCCAAACCAGTTTCTTCTCCTCTTTCCGACAATTGCAGTGGTGTTCTTGGTTTGTGATTCCGAGGCCTAGATAAGTAATTTAGGTAATAGAGGGTTACGAATTAAGCTTTAATTGAAGTTTTACCTTGATATATATATATGCATATGTTGTATTTATGCTAAGAATGAGAATGTTGAGATGATTGGTATATATATGTGTGTGTGTGTGTGTGTGTGTGTGTAATTCCCATGCAAGGAAGAATATTCAATTTGTGGACCCGGACATGTCATGCTAAATGCCAAAATTGGGATTTAATAAATATTGACTAAGGATTATGTAATGTGAGACTAAGTGTCATTTGATTAGGATTAATTATGCAGGAATTGAGGACTAGTTTATGTTATGATATTGGAATTGATATGAAAATTGGGATTATTTTTGCAATAATTTACCTTATTAGCCATTTTGGGCAGATAGTTACGATTAAGTCCTAAAACTACCATGTTAATCGAGACGTTAGTAATTTTGGATTAATGATAAGCATGATAGTAATTATTACAAGCTATTAGAGTTGTATAGGGATTTTGATTTTGAACCTATTCTTTTGGATTAGGTAACGTGGAATTGGAACCCACTGACTCATAGGCTGCAAATCGTGATTTGCATTTTGAGACTATGAGGTGATGGTCTGCCAATCTAGCACCTTTCGTACCTATCGTTTTGTTAATAAACCGCTGTGAGGGTTGGAATTGTTTGCTTACCATATTCTATAAGTTATTGCTTTCCCCTGTGTGGGATCTATCGATTGGTTCTTGCTTGTGTGTGTTATTCCATGATATCGTTGAACCCATTAGGTTCTGCTAATTTGATATTTGTTCAAATTGTTGTTATCATTGTTAATTATCGAACCTTGTGAGGTTCCTATGATTTCAAACTGCCTGATATGTTACTATTTCCTGAAAAAGATCTTGATATTTATGAAAATGATATTTGAAATGGTCTAGTAGACCTAATTTTGTCAAAAGCCTTCGTTTATTAGAATAGGCCTTGGCGGCTATTGATTAATAGTGTTTATTACTTTAAAAGTTAAATTGTTATCTGTTGGCATTAAACCATTCAACCCATGGGGACGCCCTTGGGAAGTTCAACCCGGAGGGACGCCACAGGAAGTTGGGCCCAGGGCTAGGTTCGGAAAGACGGCCGGTTGGTATGGACCGACGGTGACAGGTCTGTCGGCTAGTACCCACATACGATCCTGACTTACAGGTGGCTGGAGGTAGCAAATTGTGAGTGGCAGGATCTGGCATGCGGTTGACCATGCCAATAAAAGAAAGTTATTACCTGTCGAGCTAAGTGCTCGAACAACGAAGCGATAAAGAGGTTTTATTCCTATTGTACCGACGTCCGATACTAGTAACTATACATTGATCTGGGAGTAATAAGGATGGAATGACCAACAATCTAATATAGTTAATATCATGTGTACTTTGCACAATGTTGATTCACGTTGAAACTTTTATTGTTATCGAACTGTTTTTGTTTGTTGCTTATCATTTTCTGTTGAATCCTGTCATTTTATTTTCCCTCACTAAGTCCTTAGGACTTACCCCCTTGTTGTTACTGGTCTTCAGACAGGTCAAACTGAGAAGTAGAGGCATGTTTTAGACGAGAGTGATTTTGTAATAGATTAGGTGTTGTTGTTGTTCATATAAGTCACCTGATCAAGACAACTACTTGAAGAGTGTTATGAGAATGTTTGTATGAAACTTAAGGTACTGGATATGTACGTATTTTATGTTATGAAGTGATCTTTTGGGATAAATGAATTATTTTCCACTCAGTTGGATTCTGAGACTTGGGTTACATATATAATGCTTTATGGAATGATCTTTTGGATTAGCGTGACTGTTTTACCTTTGAGATGGTTAAATTACAGGTTTTCTAGTTATTATTTAAACTATATTTAGGATTGAATTGGTAGCATCTCAACTTGGGTGCTATCCCGAAAGGGGGTGCTACATAAGTTAAACCTTTTATTGACTCATAGTTTAGTTATCTAATAATTAAGTGAAGAAAAGAGTTAAGAATATATATTGATAAAATAGTATTTAAAATTTTTAAAAACAAACTTATACATACACAATTATGTATATATGAATAAAAAATAAAAATTAAGTGACATACTTTTAAAATATAAATATTCAGAAAGAGAAACAAACTTTACAAATACCAAAACCAAAAACTAGATCTTATCCTATAAAATTATAAACTTAGATAAACAAAAATAAGAGAATTTAAAAATAAATTAATAACTTAATTCAAAGAATGAGTTAAGGATACTAAATGTATAACGATTTAAATAAAATAAAAATTAACTAACAAAATTTATCAATAATTGAAGAGAAAAATATAACTAATAAAAATTAAATTAAATTAAAAAATATTAAGTGCAATTAATATATATCTCATCTAGTAAAATTAAAAAATTAAAAGAACAAAAAAGGAATTTAAAAATTAAAAAATTAATTGATAACTTAAAATAAGTAATAAACAAAAAAATATAAAAATTTACAAAGTTAATAACAATAAAAGCTAAATGATAGACTTTGTTTATTGTTGAAAAGAAAATTATAGCATTAAAATCCAAAAAATCTCTTTCATCATGTGCATAACATCCCTAAAATAAACAAATAAAATAAAATAAAATCAAACAATCAATAAACAATTTGAAGAATAAAATAAAGAGGCACACAAAGAGATTAGAGGGAAAAAAATGCTAGAAAATAAAGAGGCACACAAAGAATAGAGTAAAAAAAATGCTAGAAATTGAGAGTATTAATAAAATGGCTTTCGAAACACTCTATATATAGTGGTATAGATATAAATTAGTTATTAAAGATAAGAGCAAATTATAAAAAACTTATCATACTATAGAGTTCAAATGATTCAGGAATCTTCCACATATTAAGACTATAGATAAAATAGATTTTGTAAATAAAATAAAATTATTTTTTTGGTATTTGAGATAAACGAAGAATAATTTGTTCTAATCAAGAAAATGATTTCAAAAATCTATATATCTTTAAAAGGAATAGATTTCAATTTAATTATCAAAAATCAAATTTTAAATTAAATTAAAAAGCTCAAAATTCTAAGAATTCAGAATTTGATCAAAATTGTACAATTATGGGTCCCACACCATTCTTCTATATATAATAGTATAGATAGATAGATAGATAGATAGATATATTTTGAATTTTGAATGAAAAAAAAATAGAGATAAAATACAATCATATCGTTTAAAGATAATAATCAACAACTAATAATTTTTTTTATTGAATTAAAATATGCAATATAGCACCCCTAAAATTCGGTATTTTGAAAAAATAAGGATTTAAAAATTGAGGAATTGATTGATTGGATTTTGGGCTCGAAAAATAATGAGAAAGACATAATTGCAAGAAAATTGGAAGTTTTGGGGTCAATTTATAATTTTTGAAAGCTTGATTGAGCAAAGCAGAGAAATTTTGGTGTTTGCATGGCTATTACTTTGGGTCAAGGGGGGACTAGGTTATATTTATTAAATTTAGGGCTTCTTTGAAAGCTGACCAAAAGGTTTGATACCAATTTGTAAATATAGAAAGGTACCTAGTATAAATAGGAGAATTGCATTCCCCCATCTCCCACGACCAACCCCTCTTCGCTCCGACAAAATTTTCCGGCAAGCCCTATTTCCCCAAACCCAACATGTCATCTCCTTCCCTACACCTCCGGCAACCACCTGACACTGCGTACCAGAGTTTCGGGCGGAGGATCACTAGAACCGAGAAGGTTGAAAAAACCCACCTCGGCGTTCTTGGCGAGTGACGACAGGGCAGTGGCCAAAACACGTTTCTAGGAGGAGTTCTAAGAAGCCCTCAGCTCGGAGACCACGCTAGTGACCTTGCATGGAGGCCTGATGCGGTGGCGGCAAAGAAAATCGAAGCGCGGCAGCGAGAAGGTGGTGTTGAGACTGTGGACCTTGGTTGACCACCATTTTGGCCTCAAAAATGGAAAGTAATAGGATCACTAGACTCAGGAGGATGAACCGCGGCGAACGGTGGTGGTTTCAGCATTTTCCAACGATGACGCACGGCAGCAGACGGCAGCCAGCAGTGGCGGGGCGGCGGCAATCCTAAGGTAAAATCTTTTTCTCACCGCAGTGGTCGCGGTGGTGTATTCGGTTCGTGGTTTCGAGGCTCCGATAATCAGATCATGAGTATTAGAAGTTGGATGGAATGTTTATATATATATACGCATATGTTGTATTAATTCCTTAAATCTTGTATTATGAGGATTTATATATGGTTGATCTATATCTTTTCCCATGCATGAATTAGGACCTCGCATAGTGGGCCCAAATTATGTATTAGTGGATGATAAGTAAGGATTAATTGAGTTAATTAAGATTAATCTATGATTTTATGAAATTTAAAACTCGAGAATTGATAATTGGGTAATTTGAGATGTTATGAGACTAAGACTTGGTATATGCATGTGTCAGTATGAGTTTAGTCAACTTGAATTATATTATTTTATGGAAATGTTGGGAATCATCGAGTTAATTTGAAGAGAAAACCCTAATTTTATGAATTTGGGACCTAAATGGCAATAATTGGGTTATTAAGCTAATTGGCCTATTATTGTTGATTTAGGATATGATACGAGGTTAATTATATAAATAAGGACCGGATTATGTCTTCTGTTAGTACCGTGTTAATATTAGAGAACAGCTCTCGATTTTAGAATAATTAATAGTAAGATTGTAATTATTGAAGGTCATCAGGGTCGAATAAAGATTTGATTGTGAATTTATTCCTTTGGTTAGGTGACGAAGGAGTAGGTCCCATAGACCAGTAGACTGCTGATTGGGGTTGCAGTTTTCTGAGACTACGAAGGTGAGGCTTTGCCAAACTGGTGCTTCTTTCAATTATCTATTATTGGGATAAACCCCTATGTGGGTTTTTTGTTTCTATACCGTACTGAACTATGTTTATTGAAATTTGTGAATTTGTTCAGAATCTGCTTGTTATCTGTTAATTGACATATATACCCCTGTGAGGGTTATCCTTTTGATTGATTCTGTCATCTGTCTATTCTGGCCAAGAACATCTTATCTGTTATCTGTTCAATCTGTTATCTGATCACCCAGAACTTCCGTCCGTTATTTGTTACTATCACTTTATCTGTTTGTCCTGTATCTATTACCGATCCGTTATGTTGATCCCAGCTGTTAAGCTCGGGACGATCCGTTATGTTGATCCCAACGGTTAAGCTTGGGACGATCCGATATGTTATTCCCAGCTGTATAGTAGGACGTGCTGTTATGTTCGGAATGACAGAAATAAGGGACTGATATGATTGTTTTGATATGATCTGTTAGATTGCATCGATTGATCTAATCTGTTTACTTGATTGATTTCTGATTGATCGCTTGTTTCTTGACTGCCTGTCCGTATTCTAATACGTTTCTCCCTGACTATTGATTTACGGTCTGTTGAGTTGATTCTTCCTTAACAGATCCCTTCTACTTATGCTTATAGTTATCCCTCACTATGTCCTTTGGACTTACCCCCTTACCCCCAGTTTTATTTCTGATTCTCTCATACAAGGATTAAGTGAAAAACTTGGACTCCAGGCTAGACATGAGCATATTTTGTAATAGATCAGGTGTTTGAATGTATATATGGAAACATTTGAATGCTAAGCATGAGCTCGAGATGTTGTGATATGTCATGTGATGACTGAAGACATGTAAATGTTTTGTTAAATGTAAAAGGTTAATTATGGCACGTACTTAATGGTTCATCGAGTTTGTTAAGTTTGAAATTCAGCTGCTTCTGATAAGTTGAATTTGAAAAATTTTGTGGTATGTATTTAGTGTATGTGTTGGTTGTTACGGGATAGTTTAAAGTTTGTTTAAGTTGGAATCCGCTGCTATTTCTGATAAGCTTGAAGTGTTTGATTATGGGCCTATTGATTTGTATCTTAGGTTCAATTTAAGATTGAACTGAGTGGCATCTCAGCTTATGTAGCGCCCCCACTCAGGACGACCCCTAGTGGAGGTGCCACCAATTCAAGCTTGAATTTAAATTAAATAATAACCGGGGAATCAAGAATTTAACCAACTCAGGGAAAAAAAAAAAAAAGAAAAAGAAAGCTTGCACTAACCCAAAATGTCATTCTATAGCATAATATGTACAACCAAGAATCTTATGTCTCAAACAACATCTTCATGGCACCTCTTAGATGATTTTTTTCGATCAGGTATAGACTATATGTATAATCATAACGCCTGATCTATTACAAAATACACTTTCCAGACCTCTATAAGCTCTTGCTTCTCACTTGGACCTGTCTAGGAAAAGAATAAAGAATAGGGTGAGTCTTAAGGACTCGGTGAAGGAAACACATAACAGGAGATAGAGGAAAAATTTTGAATTTCAACATCAATAAACGAGGTTATTGATAATAATCAGATAGTCAGTTCATGACTGATGGAAATTAGATTTAGACTCATAAAAACTTGAAACATATAAACATTTAGCAAGCCTAATGGCGTCCTTCCTTATTGCTCCTTGATGAATTACAAGATAACTTTACAATAGTATTTAATTTGAACTTGAAAAAAATTTCTCCTTATCTCTCCATTTGCTCAAGCACACAGCTCGGCATGTAACAACTTGTTTTATGGCATGGTCGACGGCATGCCCGATCTTGCTACTCACAATTTGCTACCTCCATCTACTTGTAAGTCAGGATCGTAGGTGGGTACTAACCGGGAGATCTGTCACCATCGATCCGTACCGCTCGGCCGTCTTTCCTGCCCTAGCCTCAGGCCCAACTTCCCGTGGCGTCCCTTCGGGTTGAACTTCCCAAGGGCATCCCCGTAGGTTGAATGATATAATGCCAACATATATCAATTCAACTTTTCAAGCAATAACATGAACATTTCGGAACTTCACAAGATTTGCAATTTACAAGGCAAAACATTTCCCAATAATGACCGGCAAGGCCTATTCTAATAAACAAAGTACATGAACAATTTAAGAGAACTTTTGACACAAATAGGTCTACTGGGCCCTTTCAAATATTACTTTCATAGATATCAAGAATATGGGGTTAGCCAGCAAGGCTGGGGTATAAGGACATAAATCTAACAATGTAAAGAAAGTCCTGGGCACCATAATGGATTTAAACATATAATAATATCCAAGAATGCAAACAAGTCATGAAATTCGACAATCGAGAATCAATAAGTTTCCGAATCAAGTCAAACAGAAACCCTCACAGGGGTTCATCACGAAACAAACAAGTATGAGAAAGTGCCAGAGTGGCAGACCCTCACCTCAAAAGCCTTAGAAATGTGGTTACAGTCTACTGATCTGCAGTTTCCTACTTCTCGTCACCTAACCAAAAGAATCATTTACTTATCAAAACTCACATTCGACCTGAATAACATCTAATAAATAAAATCCTACTATTAACTGTCTAAAATCAGTAACTACCCAATTAATTCGGTTTAAGAATTCATCCAAAATTATTGTTAAGAATTACTCTTAATAATGTCGCTAATTTACTATCGGTTACAGGGTTCTTAATGATACGAGCAATAGATATAACCAATTCAATCCCATATTAGTGTCCTAAGCAGTAATAATAAGCCAATTAGTTCAATAACCTAATTATTGTCATTTAGAACCTAATTTTCTAAATTTAGGGTTTTTCTAACTCAATTAACTCAATAATTCCCCAATTATCACATTTGATACAATTTTGGGTCCAAAAATCCAACATCAATCATGCATGAACATTTACTACCAAATAGAATTGGAAATCAATTATTCAAAGGTACTAGAGGTTTAAAAAAATTAAAATGTACAAAAACCCTAATCTCAAAATCAATATTTACCCCAAACACACAATCGAGACCCCAAAACACCGAACCGAACGCACCACCGCGACCGCCGCGATGAGGAGAAAATTCTATTTGGGGATGGCTGCCATCTGCCGCCACCAGAAAAATGTAAAATCACTACCGTTGGCTCTCTTCCTCCTAGGTCCAACGGTCTCATTGGTTTTCAGTTTTGAGGCCTGGATGACCTTCAACCCTCGATCACCACCTCAATTCTTACTTCTCACAGTCTCATCTGCAACTCCTGGTTCCACCGCCATCCCCTGCGCTACTTCGCCATGCAAGGCCACCAGCTCACTCCCTGAACCAAGGGCTTCTAGAAACACGGCCCAGAATTCCCCTCCAACGCCGCCCTGCTGTGAATTGCCACTTGCCGCCGCGGTCAATTTTTAGGTTTTAAAAACTGAGGTGACTTGCCAGCGATGATGTGTGCATGTGTAGGCAAGGTGTAGCTGAGGGTAAGGAGAGGTAGTTGGTGGTGTTGGATGGTGGAGATAGTTGCCGGTGTTGGTTTCCGATGAGGGTGGTGAAGATGGTGAGAAGGTGATGTGAGTGAAGGAAAAGAAAATAGAGATAAAGATGAAGATGAAGATGAAAAATGAAAGCGAGGAAAATTTGCTATTTTATAAAATTTAATTTTCTATATTTGCAATTTAGCCCCTCAACTTTCTGTTAGTCATTCAATTAGGTCGTAGTGATCTATAGAAATCCAGTTTTGACCCTAATTGACTTTTTCTTTCCATGCAAACCCCTAAGTTTTCAAGAGTGGCTCAATTAAATCCTATCTATTTTCGAATTGACCCCCAAACTCTTGAATCCTAGGAAATCAAGTCCTCTTTATTTATGAATTGGCCCCAAGAAATTCAGAAAATAATAATATAAAGAATAATTAAATTTTCATAAATTTTAAAATGATAAAATTTTAATTGCTATTAATCATAAAATTTTGGGGTGTTACAACTTAGGTCTATCCCGAGTGGGGGGCGCTACACACAAAATTCTAAGAATTTTCCATTTGGCAAAAATTGCGCAATTAGAATCACAATTGCATAATTATGGATCCCACACCATTGTACAATATATAATAGTATAGATATATATTAATTATTCTATGGATAATAAATAGCTAATTTGTTGGACTTCGAACGTACAAGGACAGGGATTGATAGTTAATAATTTTCTCTTATCATTTAAAAAAAAAATTACAAAAATTTATAGTTATAATTTGTAGCTACAGTAATGTAATTACTTCCATAGCAATTTTTTTTACAGCAAATACCAAATTTTTCAATAGTGATCAATATTTAGTAAACTTAGCAAGGTAAAACCATTTTATCTTTTTCTGAGCCTTAACCATAGAGTTAAAAGAATTAAAAATAAAATAAAATAAAATAAATCAAATTGAAATGGGATATAAAAATAAATTAAATTCATTAGAAGCTCACAACTAAAGTTTTTCTATTTCATGGCTCAATATATAATAATTAAATTGCTCAGTAGTTTTTTTTATTACTAGTGTAAACCCCGTGCTACACAGGGTATATTCACTTAATTAATAAATTAAAAAATACAAATATGTAACTATTTTTTGTAACTTTAATGATAAGTTAGAACAATTTTTCATATTCTATAAAAAAATATTTATCATTTTTAAAAGAAACTATTATTTGAAATAGTTAAGTAGTAATATTTAATAGTATTTATTAAAACAATTAGTACTTTAAAGAAAATTATTAATGTGAAGAAAGCAACATAGATAACATATGAGGGAATATATATCAACACTTTATTTACTTTGGACTTTTTCTCGTAAAGGATCCATGACTTTGGTTTCAAGTCATGATCTAATTCATTTGGGTCAAGTGGACCCACATAAAAAAAATATAAATTCTAAACTATTTTAAAAATATTTTTTAGTAATAAAAATATACTATTATATATAGCATAATGGTGTAGGACACATAATTGTGCAATTTTGACCAAATTTTGAATTCTTAGAATTTTGAGGTTTTTTATTAAATTAAGAAAAATCTCATTGGTTGTTAATTTGATTTTTCTTATTTTTATTTTAACATAATCAACTTATCTATTATAACTAAAACTTGACTTCATGTTTATCCAAAAATGGAATCATATATTTTTATCTTATCAAATAATTCAAAATATCCATAATCATAAATTTTTATCTCAACTAATAAGTTTAAAATTCAAAAGATATTTTATGAGCACCAAATTAAGTGCTCCTACAAAAAAATTATTCTATAAATAAATAATCATTCCATAAAGCAAATCATTTCTTATTTTTCTGTACTACCAACAAAGGATTTTTTTTTTTTTTTTTTTTTTTGCTTTTTATCCTCTCTATTTTTCTTCATCTTCTTTTTTAAGATAACCCTAATAAAATCTCTTTTATCCTAAACTCTCAAGTGAATATTTATTACACCATGTATCTGCATTCATTTTTTTTTTCATGTTTTTATATTGATCAATTCTCAATATATGCATGAGACCATAACATCATGTATTGATGCATTTGCTCCTTAATTATCATTTAGATATCTCTTTTTTTCTTTTATGTATGTGTATACGTGATGAATAAATATTTGATGATAATGAAAGATATTAGAGCAGTTTGTAAATAGGTGTCCTACATTTAATAGTGATAAATCTAGAAGATTACAAAGTATTTTTCTTTTTAACTACTTGCAAACCACCTTATTGTTATTTTTGTCCCCTCCACTTCTACATTCATTTTTGCCATTTGGGAGTTTTGAACTTTTACCAGGATGTATAAGGCATTTCTTTAAGTTGCAAGTTTTGATCTTTTCTTTTTATTTTTTTTTTCTTCTTTTGTCAATTATGGTAATTTGGTTTAGTTTGCAATTCATTATAGTACCTCTTTGTTGGGTGAATTTTTCTATTCAATATTCTCTAAATTCATATGTTTTTCTTCCTCTATTTTGGACCATAAATATTATGTTTGAAATATAGTTTTTTTTCATTATTTTATTGTGATTTTTATTCATATTTTTTCTTTATCAAATTAATTCAATATTTTTTAGTTACCTGTATGTAAATAATGTGTGTATAATTTATATTCATATACATAGATGCACCAGTTTCCCCTTTTCAAATTTACTTGGTTTTAAGAACTATTTTTTAATTTGTTTTTTTTATTTTGATTAATTAATTTAGTTTTATTTATTCATTATAAATTTTTTTATTTGATTAATTAAATAATCCAAGTTTCTTGAAAATATCCTATTTTGATGTGTTACATAATTTTTGTACTTTTATCTCTATTTATTATTTTTTGTATACACAATGAGAATTTCTTAAACAATATTTTATATATTTCTAAATGTCTTCTTGATTTAATATAGAATATTCAAGCTAATAAAGGATCTTAGTTTTTTTGGATCAAAATAATTTTATTACTAAAAAATATTTTTGAAATAGTACAGAATTTATATTTTTTTATGTGGATTTACTTGACCCAAATGAATTAGATCGCAATTTGAAACTAGAGTCACGGATCTTCTACAAGATGAAGTTCGGAGTAGATAAAGTGTTCATATCAATTCCCCTCATTATAAAAAATTAGTTGCATATTTACATTTTTTAGTTTAATTTACTTAAGTAAATATACCATGCATAGCACGGGGTTTACACTAGTACATCAATACATGATGTCACATTTCTCATGCATATATTGGTAATTGATCAATATAAAGATGAAAAAGATATGAATGCTGATAAGATGTAATTAAAGTTCACTTGAGAGTTTAGGATGAAAGAGAATTTGTTAGGAATATCTTGAAGAAGAAGAGGAGGACGAGAACGAGGAAGAGAGGATAAAAAAGCAATCATTTTTTAGATAGTAGAGAGAAATAAGATATGATTTGCTTAATGGGATGAAATTTATAGAATAATCTTTTTGTAGGAGTACTTAATTTGGTGCTCATAAAACACCGTTTGAATTTTAAATTTATCTATTGAAATAAAAACTTATGATTGATATTTTGAATTATATGATGAGATAAAAATATATAATGCAATTTTTGGATAAGCACAAAACCATGTTTTAGTTATAATAGATAAGCTGATTATATTAAAATAAAAATAAGAAATACCAAATTAACAACCAATAAGATTTTTTAATTTAATTAAAAAACTTAAAATTTTAAGAATTTAGAATTTGATCAAAATTGCACAATTGCAGGTCCCACACCACTATGCTATATATAATAGTATAGATAGATAGATATATTTTGAATTTTGAATGAAAAAAAAAAGAAAAAATAGAGATAAAATACAATCATATCGTTTAGAGATAATAATCAACAATTAATAATTTTTTTAATTGAATTAAAATACGCAAAATTCTAAAAAAATTTAATTTGGCAAAAATTGCATAATTAGAATCACAATTGCATAATTATGAATCCCACACTGTTATACAATATATAGTAGTATAGATTAGTCTGTAAAATTGAGTAATTAGTCATTTAGTTGTCATAACATCTTTCTTCTTAGATAAAGTAAATTTGGTTTTTGAAACTCTCTCTCTCTCTCTCTCTCTCTCTCTCTCAATATTTTTCTCGTTGTTTCCTAAATTACGATGATGATATTAAACTTTCAGCTACAAGAAAACCTATCAAATGATCTATATATACATTTGAGTGTGTGTGTGTGTGTGTGTGACTTTAAATTTGTTATGACATACAAGATACCAATTTAATGTATATATAGAGTTAATTAGTCAGATCCTCCTAAAGTTTGTTTTAATTTGATTTACTAAAAATTTCATATATTTGAAGAAATTATAATGACCTTCCTCATATTTTGCTCCATCTTATAATTTTGAATATTTATTAGTGTCTGTCAAATAAATTGTTGAGATCATCCAACAAATTTATGAAAATTCAAAAACTATTCCAGTTATTTTTGAGACAAAAATATTCTTGAATCTATTTGTAATATTTTTCATACCAAAAAGGTGTAATTTTAATATTGTTTAAATTATTCATAATAAATTTATATATATGTTATTATTAATAAAATTTCATAAATATTGAATAATCTTAAATTAAAGTTAAAAAAATTAATTAAGCTTAATTGAACTTATTTATTAATTAAAAATAAAATAATTAAAAATTAAAAATTAAATCTGTCTCTTGAATAAAATAATTTTATAATTTTAGATTACATACTTAATAATATTCAATAGTAAACATATCTAAGATAATTTATTTACATAATTAAATTTATTTAATTACATTAAATAGGAAAAACATATTTATCAATTGATTTACACATTAAATAATATTAAAATGAAAAATATATAAAAAATAGTTTAAATAAATTTAACTGAATTATTTGTTAAAATAATGATCATATATAAAATAAATATATCTGAAATAATTAAATTATTTCAAAATTCAAATAATAAACATCTAAAATATTTAATTAAATTTAGTTAAATGTATCAGCTAGATAAAAATAAGACAATAAAAATTAAAAGATTATATTAGTTAAGAATAAATAAGTAAAAAAAATTAATATATATTTTAATTAAATTATTTATTAATGAATAAAAATAAATATTTTTTTTAGCGAGAATACACATCCCCTCTCCCTTCCCTCCCATCCCCTTTCTTCCCATACATGTAAAAAATTGGATGTACTTAACATATATTCATTAAATTGAAATAAAAGATTAAATAAATAATAAAACAGATTATTGAAAATGTTAATATTCTTCTTAGTACTAATAAAAAGTATTACACTTTTCCATTTTGTTGAACATTTGGATGATATATTAGTATGCATCTTGAAGGACGACTTCAACTCTATAGGAAATTAAGCTTGTTGTGTCATGATACACTTAGCTTGATTCCATTTTCCTCTGTAATATCTAGCATATTATCATAAAACCTCACACCATTTAATGTGTATTTCATATTTTTATATGTCAAATTAAAGGTTTAAATTCTAACAAATTTTAAATACGCTTATGCTTATATATATATATATATATATATAACATAAATTTCAAACTATATCAGAACTTTGAGATAGATCGAGTAGGAATCCATCAGTCAAGTTTAGTATTATAAAGCATATAAATTTAAGATGGGCTACATCATACTTCATTAACTTATCCAAACCTTATCAGCCTTGGATTTTATTTTATAATTCAGACTTTATATACCATCCCAGACGTGACTTCTATCCGACCATAGGAACGACCCTTACTTGATTTTTCTCATCAATTCTAAGCCAAACTCTGTTGCAGCAAAAAATTTCAACGACTTTTTGACCTATATGCACAGGCACAACAATTACCAAAGGGTTTTCCTTCATAATAACGGCCTTGGCTTCTTCTGCACCTAAACCAAGCAGATCTGGCCATATGATCTTGAAACGGCCTCTACCACAACATTCACGATCGCTGCATTCAAAGTTTACACAAGGGGGATAAGGGCACTTCCCACCCTTTTTTTTTTTTTTCTTTTCGATCGGATGCTCTTTGGTTTTGTTCTATGAAAACGAGAGGGTAATTTTCTCATATATTTATCCACTGATTGATAATTATAATCTCGGTGGATTATATGGACAACTGACAAATTTTGACAATATGAAATAAGATTATTTGATAGGATCTCCTATTTTTCATTGATGACCATATAAATGTGTTAAAAAGTTGACCGACCAAGTTACAATACGATGCAATTTCATGCATTTGTGTAATCTAGATGGATTATAAGAATATCTTTTTGATATTGTTAATGATTTTGTAAATCAAACATTGTATTTTATTAATTTTAAACCCTAATCATTGAATAAAATAAAATTAAGTAATAGAAGAAAAAGACAAAGCAGATTATATAAATTGAGATGAAATAAGAGTCAAAATAAATTCAATTGGTTAAGGAAGAAAGAAAAGAAGCTATAGCTGAAAGTGAATACGCTTGGGAGGGGATGAATTAGGCTTTAAAAAAAATTTGTTGAAAAACTTTTGTTGACGTACCAAAAAGATGATCAATTTATTTTGCACTCGCAAAAGATGGCAAAGATGTGATTAAGGGTGTTATTGACACAAGTGTGTAACCTAAAAGTTTCATAAATCTTGGTTTATAGTATTTTATGATGCTTCATAGTACTTCAATATTTTAGAATAATCAAATTCTAGTCTTATATAAAAGGAATGATGATCCATTTTGTGGTAAATTGCGATTGTTAGTTTTAGAAAGTTTCATAAAACTTTGTATTTTTGGTTATGTGGCTATGATTGTTTTGTAATCTCGTCATGACCCTATATATAAATGAGATACCACAATAAAAAAATTAAGATTTTATCATAAAATCATGATTATTCATCAGAACCTACACATAATAGCACAGTCATAGTTTTAAAAAATCTACAAGTGTCTTGACTTTTTATTGGTCAAGTTTCTTACATTCCGATTTCCTGTATGTTTTTATTAAGTTTTCATGATTGCGGCATCTATTATTAACATAATTTTTAATATTTTATACTCTATAAACACGAATTGCACAATATTCAAAGCACTGTATACAAGTTGTCATTATAAATAATTAGCCGTAACATATATGTCTTGGCGATTCAACAGCAAGAAAAATCAACACAGCATTTATATTCCAAAGCATGGATGGGTTCAGCCTATGAAGTAGCCATGTAGCTCAACCTAGCCCAAAATTAGTTTAGTATAGATTAATTAGGCCATGTTCACTTTGTTTGATATGACAAAAGCTCAAATAATTATTTAAAAAAATTATAAAAAAAAAACTTGTAACGATTAATCAATTATTTACCAAGAATGTTTAGTAAGACAATCTAATTAAGATATATAAATCCAAATATCCATTAAAAAATAATGATAATTCTGAAAATTCAATTACTAATTAAGGGATAATATGACTTTTCAATAAAATATAATAGGAATCAATACTCTTAATTATTATGGGCTAAATACGCATAATCCCCTTGGAAAATTCAAAATTGCCACAAAACCCCTTGTAAAAAAATAGGAGTATGATTAGTACCCTATGTTTCTTTAAAATTGCCCCATGCGCACTGTTTTTTCAGGGAAAAAAAAAAGAAAAAGAAAAGGAAAAAGAAAAAGACCAAAATGCCCTTCTGAGTAATGAAGATGATTTTAAGCACTGCTGCAAGTTTCCCTCCATTATTTTGCCATACATTTGGATGGAAGAAAAGAAAAAGACATTCAAAATCCAACAAATCCAAAAAAAACCCTCTTTCAACTCTCAGGAAAAAGAAAAAAAAAAAAAAAGAAAGAAAGAAACTTTCACCCAACACAAGCCAAGTCATTTTTCAGCATTTTATCATGAATAAATCATCTTTGATTGAAGACATTCGCGACCCAAGAAGAATTTTCTTGGTACCATCCATTCCAAGTATGTTTGTTTCTGTTTTTTCTTGTATTTTTCAAACTAGCGCATGGTGGGTGCCTGTGGGTTGGGTTTTTTTTTTTTTCTCTTTTCTTTTTTTTTTTGGAAATCTCCATATCTTGCCAAACCAAAAATGTTCAATGCATTCGTTTTGAATCCTGATTTCTTGCAGTGGATTTTTGCAATTATTGTCCAACACTCCGCTTAGAAGGGAAGGGGAAGAGAAAATAGTGATGCTTGCAATTCTTGTGAAATCTTGTTTCATTTTCCCGGTGAAATTCAAATTCATGTGTTTGAGAAAATAAGTTATGTAATATTTGCAACATAATCAAAACATTATAGATCGCAACAAATATTGAAACAATGAAGAGTCAAATATTAAATATTTTAGTTATCCTTAATTGTTGGACAATAGTTTTCGGAATACTTCATTCGTTAAATTTAGTTTTATAACAATTTTTTGGTACATTTTACAATCATTTTGCGGAATTACCACCACATTGAACTCCTTTTCGCCTATGCCCATAAAAGGAAGAATTCTAAAATAAACTTCGACAACCTTGCATATATTACCATTCTCTATAATGATATTTATAAGAATAGAATATATAGACTAAAACATAAGCCTTGAACTTTGTATTGAAACTCTTATTTCACCATTGGTTGAATATTCTTATTTAGTGGATATTACCTTTTCTACTCATGAGATTTTATGCTACCTCTAGCCACCCTTTTTGTTTTTGTTTTTTTTTTTTTTTTATATGGGCCTCTAGCTTGGACTTTTCGTAAGCAAGCACCCATTATAAAGGTAATATTTGAGTTTAGCTTTGCTTTGTACTTAATTTATAATAATTGTGAAAAAGCACAAATTCAAATTAAGGCTCATCATCCTGGGTTTCAAAAATTTTTGCGGCATTTAATCGCATCTAAAAGTTTGTTTGCAGCATTTTCGGCATTGAATCACTCTGAGTATCATCCTTACTTGAAGACATTGGTGGCCCAAGAAGGATCATCCATTGATGCTTTTATTTTTTGTTTTTGGTGGATGCTAGAAATAGGTTGATGGTATGTGTAAGGAGGTATTCATTGATGCTTTTATTTTTTGTATGTAAAAACACCACATTACCAAATGAAGGAATGGTTATATATTAAGTTTGTGAAGTGGTTCAAGTTATATCCACAATGTCTCCTTTCCACTTTTGTTCTTTCCAAGGGGTAGCGTACATTAATTATTATATACTATATTCTATAAAATCTGGCTTACAGTTGTATGGGTTTGCATGAAGTTTGAAAGTATAAATTCTATTTATACACAGTCGTCTCATGGCCTTTTTTTTAAAGTTAATGAGGCTCCATGGCCCTTTTTTTTTAAATAGAGGAGCAAGTCAACACATATCAAAGTTCATATTAGGTGTTTTTGGGTCCTTTTTTTTTAATGCACACTTTCAGCCTTTGGGTGGAAATGCAAATTACTTTTTGGTCTGAATATATATGTAATTCATGGAAAACAAAAACAAAATATACATTAAACACTGAAGGAAACATTATCAAATGAAACTAAAATTACACTAAAACTATACTAGAAAAAAGGAGCAAAAAATACTACAAAACATAAGTCAAACAGATAACACAGGGGGTATTCAACACTTTTTCCGCCTCTAATTTTCCACCACTAATACTTCGAACAAAGAAGATACAGAGAGAAAGGAGAGAAAGATAGGAAGGAGGAATTTTTTTCAGAAAGAAATGGAAAAATATAAAGATAAAAAAGAAAAGAGTTTTTAAAATTTTGATTTAGAAAAGGGCCAATTAAACCCCTAGAAGGCATTCTGGACAATTCATAAGCAAAATTGCAATTCCCACCGGCAGAATCAGTGCATGACTTCCATCAGGGGGTATGGTGGCAATTTCACAAGAACACATGGTGTTGATCAAACTCCATTTTTTTTATAAGGAGTTTTGTGGCAATTTCAATTTTCAGAGGGGGGGGGGGGGTAATCCGCATTTTCCCCTAATTACTATATATCAGCTTTTGGATTGATTTTTTATCTAGTTGTTTTTGCAATTTTGTATCAAATTATCTTCGTATGATGAAACTTTATCACTATAAAGAACAACAACGTATCCAAGCATATTATGCAAAGTCAACATGCGTTTGATTGCATTGTTATTATTAGTGTGCTATTATTTTTGGAACATGTCGTTATTGCATTATTATTATTATTATTAGATTTATTTTTTATATTACCCATACTTTTTTAAAAACAAAATCTTGGTTGTGCTTGAAAATTTCTAACTCGCAACCTCTTTCAATACAAAAAATGTAAGACTACCTCTAGCCCCTGAATTTGTTCAGCAAGTTTGAAACAAATTGACATACATTGTAAATAAAAGGCCAAGCCCGGTAGGCTTAAGACTGGCCCAGTAGAATTATTTAACACACACTTGGCCCACTTTAGGGTGGGCACTAAAATTGGCCCACTATAGTAAGGAGGCCTATGCAGGCTTTGGTAATTTAGGTTTTACTTTGGCAAAGAAGACCACCCTCACATTTACTAATGAGACTACTAATCATGAAGAGCCCAATTTTCTGAAATGATTAAATTAGATTGAACATAGAAATAAAAGTTAAAACCACCACTTGGTAGATTTTGTATATAACCATTATTGTTCTTGATTTCCCACCAATTGTTGTCTTGAGTCTCGACACTCTCCAATTTCTTTTGGAGAACTTTGGGCTGCGTTTGACGGAACAATTTGAATTTGAAATTTTGAATTTTTTCAAAAATAACTCTAATATATGGCAGTCTAAAACTCCACTACAATAAATGAAAATAATTCGAGATTGATGTTAAATAATTTTAATTTATTGTAAAATAAATTATCTAAATAAAGGGGTTTATTCTTATGGATCTGGAACCCTTCCTCAATCATTCAATCTAAATGAAATCCCAAGGTTTCGATCATTCTGTTTTATCAATATTGTGCATGCTTTATTTTAATGAAAGTGTTTATGAGATCCATTCATTATTTCTTTCACCAAATATATTGCTGTCTTTATTATTTTAAATTTAACATGATAAGATTTAATAACATTAGTAGTAATCCCATAGAAACATCACTTTTACAAATATTTCATAACTGTATTAAATAAAAATGTCTAGAATTGTTATTCTAAATTTCCAATTATTTCTATGAATTTACATAGTTTTTATACCTTAGGTTCC
The DNA here is from genome assembly GCA_018894105.1 of Jacaranda mimosifolia. Classification (NCBI taxonomy): domain Eukaryota; kingdom Viridiplantae; phylum Streptophyta; class Magnoliopsida; order Lamiales; family Bignoniaceae; genus Jacaranda; species Jacaranda mimosifolia. Next base: position 6,504,023 of record CM032123.1, read on the forward strand.
TCTAGCTCCTTCTAGTTTACCGAGGGTCTTCCTATTTGATTTTTTTTCTTAATTTCAAAATCTTAACCAGTATGAGAACAAATGGAAATGGTAAAATAAAAGCAAATTAAGCACAATAACAAATTATTCTTGACAAGATTTAAAATTTTAAATTTTAAAACCATCATAATTATATTATTTAATAAACATTACATAAATCACATTTTATGAATATTTATAATCTTCTCAACCTAGAATAAATATCACACGAAATAATCCCACCTCTCAATCTTTTCCTTTACTTTTAAGTAGAAATTTTATTAAAAAAATTTAATTAATGATCACCTATATAAGAGCAAATGATATTTTGATTTCATTCGATATGATCTCGACCCTCATTTACTAGTCAAAATTGTTGACTTCCAAAAACGGCCATCATCAAATGCACAATGTGTTAGAAATATTAACGTGGGTGTGGACCAGTGTGTCATACATATAATTTAGTAGAACAAAATATGACACAAAATAAATATTAAGAAAATACAAGTGAAGAACAAAAATTGCTTCTGATTTCTGTCAGTTGAATTTGGGAATTGGGATGGAGGGTTGAATTGGTTTAATTTAAATTTTATTTTTATTTTTTCTTTTTCTATTTTTGGGTAATTATATTTTATTTTTTGTTTTAATTATATATTAATTTTTGATAAGGATATTTAAGATATTTTATATTAAAAATTATTTTACTTTTAATTTAATTAGAAAAAGTTAGTATAGTAAATTAACTTAATTACTAATGATTTAAAAATACCATTTGTACATGTGTCAATTTTTTAAAGGGGTGTAGGATGTTAAGTTAAAATCATAGGTGTCAGACCGTAGTGTGAGTAACCTAAAAGTCTAGTTGTTCTTGGTTTATAGTATTTTATGATGCTTTATAGTACTTTAATATTTTATAATAGTCAAATTTTAGTATTCTATAAAAGGAATGATGATCCATTCTGTGGTAAATTTAGATTGTGAGTTTTAGAGAGTTTTAGAGAGCTTCATAAAACTTTGCAATTTTGGTTACATGGCTATGATTGTTTTGTAATCTCATCATGGCCGTGTATATAAACTGAGATACCACAGCAAAAAAAATAAGATTTTATGGTAAAATCGTGATTATTCATCATAGCTTTAAGAAATCAACAAGTGTCCTGAATTTTCATTAGTCAAATTTCTTACATTCCAATTTCTTATATGTTTTGTATTAAGTTTTTGTGATTGTAGCATCTATCATTGACATAATTTTTAATATTTTATATTCTATAAACACAAATTGTACTATTTAAAGCATTGTATATGAATTGTCATTATAAATAGTTAGCCATAACATATATATATATATATATATATATATCTTGGCGATACAATGACAAGAAAAATCAATACAGCATCTACATTCAAAGGCATGGATAGGTTCAGCGCATAAACTAGCCATCTAGCCCAAGATTAGCTTAGTACGGATTACTTAGGCCATGTTTACTTTGTTTGATATGAGGAAAGCTCAAATGATTATTAAAAGAATAAAAAAACTTGTATCAATTAATTAATTAATTATTTACCACTAATGTTTAGTAAGACAATCTAATTAAGATATAGAAATCAAAGGATTCATTCAAAATTGAGAATAGTTGTAAAAATTCAATTACTAATTAAGGGATAACATGGTCCTTTCAATAAAACATAATAGGAGTCCAATAGTCTTAATTATTATATAACAGCTTTTAGGTTGATAGTTTATTCAGTACTTATTGCAATTTTATATCAAATTATCTTGGCAACATGAGCCTTCATCACTAGAAAAGAACACTTGAATCTTGATCAGTTGAAGTGTGACAATATATACAAGCATATTATGCAAAGCCAACATGCCTTTTTTTTTTTTTTTTTTGATAGAAGAAGCCAACATGCTTCTATCAAAAAAAGTCAACATGCCTTTATTGCATACTTCTTGTCAGTGTGTTATTGTTTTTGGAACATGTCTTCATTGCATTATTATTATTATTATTATTATTATTAGTGTTTTATTGTTTCTTAGATTTATTTCTCATATTATCCATATTTTTGAAGAAAGAATTTGGTTGTGCTTGAAATTTTTTAACGCGTAACCTCTTTCAATACAAATGTAAGACTATTATTAACCCTTGAGGCTTGAATTTGCTCATTTAGCGTGAAGCAAATATAAAAGGCCAAGCCCGGTACCTTAGGACTGGCCCAGTAGAATTATTCAACCCAAGCTTCGCCCACTTTTGGGTGGGCTGTAAAATTAGCCCACTGAAGTAAGGAGGCCTCCGCAGGCTTGGGTCAATTACGTTTTAAATTAACTTGACCATCCTCACAATTTATTACTGAGACAGAGACAACTAATGCCGAAGAGCCCAATTTTCTGAAACGATTGAATTAGAGCAAACATAGAATAAAACTACCATTAAAACATAGTACTTAGGCAGGTATTGAATAAGACCATTGTTGTTCTTGATTTCCCACCAATTTTTCTCTTAACATTCTTCAATTTCGTTTGGAGAATTTTCAAAATAACTTCAACATGTGGCGGACTAAAACACCACCATAATAAATGAAAATAATTCGAGATTGATGTTAAATAGTTTGAAATTAGCATATGCCCAGTGCGAAAATAATTATATGATTGAAATAATTTATTTTACTTCATGTGATTAAAACATGAATTATAATTATTTTTAACATTTAATGAAAGAAAATCTATTACTAAATTAAATAACATAATATGACTATTTCAATTAAAAATATTATGTTTGAAGATATTTATACTTAGATAAGTTGTAGAATACCAAGAATTGCTTACTCTAAATTTATAAATTATAAAAATATTTATAAAATGATAAAATTTAAAAAAAAAATAAATAATTAAGAAAAAAAAATAGAACAAAATATTTTACTAAATACATGTTTTAAATTAGATATATTTATATATATATATATACACACATACATATTTTGATATGATAAATAAGCAAATAATTTTTTCTATACTATAAAGCTGTTTTGTATGATTTCTTAATAATGTGGAAGTTATGTTCAAATTTTCATGACATTTGAAATTTTTAAATGTTAAATATTTTTTGCTAGAGTAAATATATAATCTCTTTGTACTTTATCTATAAAAATATCTTAAGTTAGGTTATTAATTATTTTATAACTAATTTAATGAGTAGTTTGTAAAATAAACTAAGATATCTCGTAATATTTCATGTAACTTTGATAAATAAAATTTATTTAAGTTCATTTATATATTTAGTTATTTTATTATTTTTGAAATTATCAATAACATATATCATTTACACAAATAAAATAATAAGTAAATCTTCAATATTCAGTTTAAAATATAATATCAATCGCTCAAAGGTTTCTTTTATAATTAGAATATAAAAATTAAGAATAATTAAATGGATACTTTCTTTCAGTTAAATTTTTTTGATCTCACATCATTAATCCATGTAAAAATATTTTTTATGATAAGCAAAAATATTAAATAAACGTAAGTGATATAATTATAAAATAGTGTAATTAAATATATTGAAAAATATAAAAATAGATATCATTTGCTATTTAAGTGGTCATTTATCAAACTTTTGAAAATCTTCAACTATGTCAACTACATATATGTTAAACATAAAAGAATTTATTTCAAATAATTGAAAATGAGTTCTCTATTATTATATTGCTGAACACTAACATGATTTAAATTAATATTATAAAATAAAGTTGAGAGTTTATAGTTATTGCAGGAAGTAACTATTATATTTTAAACAAATTCTTCAATAAAATTATTTGTTATACTCTATTGTAACACCCCGACTTTTGGATTATAAATTGTAAATGATTGTGTTAACAAAATAATAGGTGGATCGAATAAATTATATTTGGTAGTTGCTTAAATTAAATTAATTAAGGTTTAGTCATAAATATTAGGAATTGGGGGATTTAATTGCAAATAAGAAAAGGACATGATGGCCCAAAATTATGAAAGTTTAAGGACTTTAAAATAAATCAATTTGGACTTAATTACCTGAAATTAAAAAGGTTTGGGGTTAATGTGTGAAACATAAAACTTTAAAGGGCTGAATTGAAGTCTTTGGGTTAAATTGAAAGGTGGTTAAAAGTTTGAGGGTTTAATTGAAGGCGGTTGAAAGTTGTGGACCATATTGAAAGACCAGAAAAAAATACTTCTATATATATAATCGAGGATAGAAGTTTTTCAAATTCTCAAAACGCGACCCAAGCCCTTCCAAGCTCGGTTTTGCTCCATTTTGGCTCAAAATCAAAAACCAAAACCATAGTTAGCCTCCTCGCAGCTCAATGAACAAAATGATACCAAAAACACCGGAAACCGATGGAGATTTCGCCGAATAAACTAAAGGCAGTGTGTAACACCCCTAGTTTTCTTAAATTATACTATTATAATTGTTAAATAATTCATTTTAATGTGTTTTATGAATTTCCATGATTATTTGGTATTTTAGAAATTTTGTAATTAATATATATATATATATATATATATTGCCATAAACTTGATTTCATGATTAATTAAAAATTTGGGGCCAAAGTGTAATTTTTCAAAATTGTAGGTTGAATGGAAATTTGTCTATGTTTTGACTGCTTAATGGAAATAAATGAAAATTTAATTTTTAAAACCATCAAACGGGCAGCATATTGTTTCCATTTTCCTTCTTCTTTTTTTCCTTCTCTTTTTCTTTCCTTCTTATTTTCTCCTTCTTTCTTCTTCATTTTCTTTCTTCATCGAGAACCACCACCACCGCGGCTTTCTCACCGGCGACCACCAACCACCACCCTAAACCTCTCAAACAACTCTCCTCCACCCCCTGACCACCTTTCTTCAACCATGCATGGCCTAGGACTGGCGAGTCGCCGTGAAGGATGAAGAATCGAGAAACGAGTGACATGGGTTTGCATTTTTTCGGCAACATTTTGGACGGTTGAAGGGTGTTTTGGGTAGCTCTTGGTGAGGAGAAGGGGATTAAGTGGTTGCATGTAGGTTTGGCGCGGTGGAAAGGAAGAAAACCAGTGATCGGAGCTTGGCGGAGGAAAAAAGAAGTTGAAGGCTGTTAAGCTGTTTTTCGGTGGCTACAGACCTCAAATGGAAAATCGAAAATGGCATTGGATTCAAGAGCTCGAGAAGAGCAAGACTGTAGTGGTTTTGAGTTTTTTCGATGGACGGCGAACGACGGCGGCAGAAAGGCAAAACTTCCTTTCGTCGAGACGATCGTATTGGCGTAGTTGGTTTGTGGATTCGAGCCCTCGTTGCGTAGTTGTGGTAAAAGATTGGAGGAATTATATATATGTATATTTATGTACATGCATGTGTGTATATCCCTAATTGATTTGTATCCATGATGAAATCTTGAGGATAATGATGTATTGTGTATATATATGTGTATGTGTTGAGCTCTCCCATGCTAAGGATGAGAATATAGTGGATTTGGACCTTATGTTAAGTTATGAATTGGAAATTATAAATTGATAAGAAAATTGAACTTGAGACTTTGGATTGAGGACCTAAATTAGAGAGTAATGGAAATTATTGGGACCCTGAACAATTGATGATTTAAGTAACAATATGTAAATCTTGTGGTTAAGAGATTTGACTTTATTGATGGGAGAAACAAAATAAGAATTAAGATTATTATAGCAAAACTAGTATTGTAGCCATTATTCTTGGAATTTACCAATGCTGTCATTTAAGTTATCATGGATGAATAGCAAATTTGGAGTTAAGAATCAATATGATAATGTTGTATTAGGAATTTAAAAATAGGTTCTGACTATATATATATCATTATGGTTAGGTGACGAAGAAATGGGTCACGAGGACCAATAGACAGTCTGCAGAACTTATACCATCAGAGATTTTCGGAGGTGAGGGTCTTCCACTCTGGGTTATTGTTTTGCTTATAGCTATTCGTTAATTGTTGAACTGCTGTGCGGGTCTGCAATTTTGGTCTTGATATATCTATCTGTTCTTGTGGCATAACCCCTGTGAGGGTTTAATTTGCTTGATTGTACCTGCTCGTAAATTGCTTGATTGTACTTGTTCGTAATTGTTGACTCGTACTTGCTCGTTACTTGTTATTGACTTGTATACCCCTATGAGGGTTCGCACTTGTTCAATCGTACTTGTTCAATCGTACTGGTTCAATTGTTGCTCATTCTTGTTCATTATGGCGCCTAGAACTCATGTCTGTCGTGTCTGGTACTTGCTTGATTGTACTTGCTTGTTCCTACTTGAATCGTTATCAGATGCCTTGCCAGCATACTCATTTGTTGTATCCTGATATCTAACCAGTTGGCTTGTATGTACTTGATTGTTGTACTTGATTGGTACTTGTTGTACTTGTTTGGAGATTGTACTTGGGCCGAGTGCCAATCCTACGTGGAATGCTGGGATACTTGGGACACGCCTTGCAGCCCGCCTGGGTGTCTAGGGTACGCTATTCGATCCGCATAGGTATCCGCAATACGCTAAGCAGTCCACTTAGGTATCTGCTATGCGCCATACAGTCTGTATGGGCACACCAATTGTATACTAAGCTATCACGCTATGAAAGTACTTGTTTGATTGGTATAAGGTGATCTGATATGCATGTCTTACTCGTTTTGTTGGAATGCATATTCTGTAAGGGTTTGCTTGCTCGTACTCGTTTCTGCTTGCTTGTGAAATGTTCTTGGAGCAATAAGGCAAGAGAGTTTCCCGTTGCTACATTTGTTCTTGCTAAAATTGTAATTATACTTGTATTGCTATTGATTCTAGATCTGTTGAGATGCTCTTTCCTTGACAGGTTCTATTATTGCTTGATATTTATCCCTCACTAAGTCCATTGGACTTACCTCATCGTTTTTATTACTTTTGCAGATGGAGTGGCCTAAGAATGAAAAGTTCTAACTTGAAGTGTAGGGATGCTCATTTTGTAATAGTTTAGTATCTCTCTTTTGCCTATAGACTACTAGATGGTTAGGTGAACATAGAGATGTTGTGATATGTCAGAATAGACTGAGGCACCTTGGTTTTGTATATATTTTGCTATACTTAAGAATTGAACCTTGGTTCGAATGTTATAGTTAATGATATGATCTAAATCGAAGTTTTTCCGCTGCTTTTGAATTATTGTTTGTATTATAAGGTTTAGATTAAATTTGAATTGAGTTGATATCTCAGCTTTAGGTTACCCGAAGTGGGATGTCACACGGTGGACCAAAGTAGCAACAGTGAAAGGTTGCTGACTTTCTGTGGCCAAAATGGGAGGTTACTAGGTGGAACGTGATGGGCTCAACGAGAGGATTGTAGCGGTGTGTTCAATTTTGAATTTCAGTGGCCGGTAGGGGAGTAATTGACGCAAAAGGTAGCAGTGGCCCAAGGGCTCCAGTGGAGGTTGTAGCATAATTCGCCGGCGAGGAGGCGGGGGACAGAGAAATTGGTTGAGGGGTTTTGGCGAGCTTGACGCGGTGTACATTTTGGTCCAGACGGTTTGCACCTAAGCTACGATGGACGGCGGCGGCACAGGGGCGTCTCCAGCGACTCCTAGATAGTTGGTAGGAAATTTAATCCCAAACGAGGTAGGATTAATTCTAGCCTATGATTTGGACTCCTGTTTACCAGATTTTGGTAAATCTTGAATTTTGTCAATTAATTCCACTTTAGCTTGTCAAAATTTGGGTAATTTTCATATTCAAGGTTGATTCTATTAGCTTTTCGATTTCTAATTAGAATCTTGTTGAAATTACTTTTTAAAAAAAATATTTAGTACATTTTATATGTATTCATGAAGTGAAATAAAAATAAAATAAAATATCAATTAATATGTTATTTCTTCTCTCTATAGCTCAACAACAACAACAACAACAACAACAACAATAATAAGAGTAAATGCCACTGATAGTCCCTGATGTTTCGATTTAGTATCACTTTAATCTTCAATCTTTAAAATTTCATCTTTTAGTCCCTAACGTTATTATATCATTTTACTTTAGTCCCCCAAACCATTTTCCGACAGTTTTTGGCCGGAAAATTGCCCAAGTTTGACATTTTTAAGGGTAAAATTGTCAATTTGTAGTTTTATGTTCAACTTTAGTCCCTATATAAGGTTTTATGTCTCACTTTAGTCTCCCTATATAAGGTTTTATGTCTCACTTTAGTCCATATATAAGGTTTTATGTTCCAATTTAGTCCCTATGTTACTTTTTTTTTCCAATAAATATATGTCCATGTGTGTATATATATTTGTGTATAATATTTGTGTATGTATAATTGATACTAATATTAGTCACATGCTCATATATTATTATTAATATTTAATAATATATTATTGGATATTAATGTAATTTGTGATACTATTATAATTAATAATATTAATTGTATGATTAGTAATATATAAATAATAATAAAGATTATATTATAATAATTTTAATTATATTCATAATATGTAGTACTAAGAAATACTAAATTAATTTTATTATTATTATTATTATTAATATAATTAACTATAAGAATAGTAAGATTAATATTTTCAATGATAATAATAGTGTTATTATGATAATATAATTATCTAATCTAATTAGGATTTAGTAATATTGTTAATAATATATTAATAATATTATTACTAACAATCCAAGTAAGCAAAGACTTTTTCCAACAAGACAAAAAAATGGCCATGTTAGTTGGAAATTTGCTACCTAAGCAAAAATTTCAAAATTCAACAAATTTATGCATGCCACATCAGCATTTCTGGCCATTTTATGAGATTCTAATGATTCTCGAGCTAAATGTGCAATTTTTTTTAATTGATAGGACCAAATTTAAAATTTTGTAACAATTCGATTTTAAATTAAAAATAAAAAAAAATTGGGTAGCTGCCATGGCCAACCACTGTGGGGTGGGGACGGGTAGTTGAGGACGGGGATGGGGATGGGGGTTGTGGAGGGTGCGGGGTCCCCACCCCATGGTGGTTGGCCATGGCAGCTACCCCCAACAAACATGAATTTTTTTTTTTCGTCCTATAAATTTTTTAGGGTAAATGTCAGCGATAGTACCTGATGTTTCGATTTAGTATCACATTAGTCCTCAATCTTTAAAATTTCATATTTTAGTCTCTAATGTTAATATATCGTTTCACTTTAGTCCCCAAAACTGTTTTCCGGCAGTTTTTGGCCGGAAAACTGACCAAGTTTGACATTTTTAAAGGCAAAATTGTCAATTTATAATTTTATATTCCACTTTAGTCCCTATATAAGGTTTTATGTTCCAATTTAGTCCCTATTTTAAAAAAAAAATGTCCATGTGTGTATATATATTTGTGTAATATATGTGTATATATAATTGATACTAATATTAGTCACATGCTCATATATTATTATTAATATTTAATAATATATTATTGATATATTAATATCATTTGTGATACTATTATAATTAATAATGTTAATTGTATGATGAGTAATATATTACTAATAATAAAGATTATATTATAATAATTTTAATTATATTCATAATATGTAGTATTAATAATAATACATTATGCTAATAAATATTAAATTAATTTTATGATTATTATTATTAATATATATGATTAATCATAAGAATAATAAAAAATTTATAGGACGAATTTTTTTTTTTTCCTATTTGTTGGGGGTAGCTGCCATGGCTGACCACCATGGGGTGGGGACCCCGCACCATCCACAACCCCCATCCCCAACTACCCCGTCTCCACCCCACAGCGGTTGGCCGTGGCAACTACCCAATTTTTTTTCCAATTTTCAATTTTAAACTGAATTGTTATGGAATTTTAAATTTGGTCCTATAAATTAAAAAAATTTGCACATTTAGCTCGAAAGTCATCGGAATCTCATAAAATGACCAGAAATGCTGATGTGGCATGCAAAAATTTGTTAAATTTTGGAATTTTTGCTTAGGAAGTAAATTTCCAGCTAACATGACCATTTTTTTATCTTGTTGGAAAAAGTCTTTGCTTACTTGGATTATTAGTAATAATATTATTAATATATTATTAACAATATTACTAAATCCTAATAATATTAGATAATTATATTATCATAATAACACTATTATTATCATTCAAAATATTAATTTTACTATTCTTATAGTTAATTATATTAATAATAATAATAAAATTAATTTAGTATTTATTAGTATCATGTATTATGATTAATACTACATATTATGAATATAATTAAAATTATTATAATATAATCTTTATTATTATTAATATATTACTAATCATACAATTAATATTATTAATTATAATAGTATCACAAATTATATTAATATCCAATAATATATTATTAAATATTAATAATAATATATGAGCATGTGACTAATATTAATATCAATTATATATACACATATATATTATACACAAATATATATGTAAAAAAAAAGTAATATAGGGACTAAATTGGAACATAAAACCTTATATAAGGACTAAAGTGGAACATAAAACTATAAATTAACAATTTTGCCCTTAAAAATGTCAAACTTGGTAAATTTTCCGGCCAAAAACTGACGAAAAACAGTTTTGGGGACTAAAGTGAAAGTATATATTAATGTTAGGGACTAAAAGATGAAATTTAAAGATTGAGGACTAAAGTGATATTAAATCTAAACATCAGGGACTATCGCTGGCATTTACCCTAATAATAATAGCAAAGAAAAGAAAGAAAATGAGAGGAAAATAAAAGAAATATACAAATAACTTTTTATATAAAAGTAGGGTAGCAATTAATTGGTATGGACTATAGAAGAATGGAATTAGGTGGAAATTGAATGACTTTATGAATGGAATGAACATGGAAAATAAATAATAATAGTATAAGTTATCTTATGTTTGGTATGGTAAGAAATAAGAAATGAATGGAATCGTCATTCCCTACTTGATTCCGATATCATGATTGGTATTTTGTAATAATAGGTAGGAACAGAATGAAAGTATTTTAAATGACCAAGTTACGCTTTTGTATAAAATTATTAAAATAAAATATTTTATTGATAAATTATGTACATCTTATAATTCTATGTTTTTATCATACAATCTTTATTTTTTTTATTTTATAAGAATGTGTGACAAAGATTATGATTTATTTATATTTTGGGAAGTAAAGTTAATTTTCTGGGGTAAAAATAAAATAGATACGGTACTTGCTTAATTTTCTTTTACTGGAGTTTGAAGATTGTGGGAGAAATCTATATAGAGAAAAAGATACCAGAAGATATATACAAGAGTATTTGTGATGGGTTAAAAACTCTTTCATATTAGAGAGTCATTTTGTCAAATACAAAAATAAGTTCATTCTTGATACATTAGGAATAGTCAAACCTATGGGAGAGGGAATGAACCATAGTTTTAGGAATGGGAATTCCTATGAGAATGAGAATTCTTATTTTTATATTACACCAAGCATGGGTGTATGAATAAACTTGGAAATGATCATTCTATTCCCACCCCATTAATCCTGTGTATCAATCGATCATACCTAAGTGTAATCAATTACTTTTGGGATTTGCTTCTCTTTTTCATAGTTTAGTCTTATCATACTAAAAGAATCGTTTGAGCAAGTTATTTTTATTCTACAAATGCAATAGTTATTGTTAAAGAGGTCAAAAAAGCTAAATAGCTAACAGCTAATCTTTTGCCTGCATTTTTTTCCATTCAACACTTTTATTGTTGAACCGGTCCATGAATATTACGTTTTTTCTTTATCAAGAGTCTTTTTGTAAACAGAGATATAAAAGGATAAATTAATTAAAGCCAAAATAAAAAGTTCAATAAATTTGCTAGCGTTGTAATTTTCTCTTTAAAATCATAACATCAGTACGGGAAATTTTGTAATTAATTAAATGTTATAAATTTGTTTTCTCTTTAATTATAGGAGGACAAAAAGGTCTGATAATTTAGCTATTTCAAAAGGGGGATAAATTCAATTATTGTATTCTTTTTTAAAAACTATTATTCTTTTCAAAATACTGTCTACTTAAAGTAATAATGAGAACTTGTGAACTTTCAATATTATTTTTAAGAGTTAAAAAATGATTTTTCAAACATCATCTAAGATCCCATGTTGTTCAAAATGAGACATTTAAATTGGGTGTGATTGTGTTCATTTTATTTAAATTGTTAATATATATATATATATATATTTATTTAAATACATGCACACATCAAGAACCCATTAAAATTCAATCCTAATATCTCATATTATGTAAAAAACTTATATCAATAAACCATAGCTCGCCCGCTACTTAAATTGTTAATATGGGTATGAATGGCTTAAGCAAATGGACACTATATGGGAGTTTTTTATGAACTTAGTTGGGCAAAAAGTTGATCTTTTGTCAAAAAGTATTGGTGCCAAAAGAATTGCAACCGAAAAACCTGCTTTGAAAAAAGACATTCTCCAATGGGACTCACACTTGTCATGATCTGTGAAATGTGAAAAGTAAGATAGCAGCATCAAAAGTTTGAACAAAATTGGCTGTTTCTTTGATTTAAACTTCTTGTTGTTTGCTTCTTATTGGAACTTCTTGTTGTTTGGTTCTTACTGGTTTGATTTTAGCTTCTAATAGCAGCAGCCATGCCGACAATTGAGCTTGAAAAATGGTTACTTGGCATGTTGGCTTTTCTAAGCTAATGGTAGGTTTGGGGCCAGAACAAATTGGAGGAAAATGGGGCATGCTGTATTTGGTTGAAACCCGAGCCACAGACAAAACAGACTATTCGTCCACATGTGAATTGAACCTATTTCTTTCAAAGTTCTGTTTATCTACTCTATGAGTGATCACATGGATAGTCTAATTGAATTACGAGGCATTTGATTGAAGTTATAAATTCCTAATTGGTCTGCCTAATTATTTTCTACTAAAAAGTCAAGTATTTGAATCACTATATGATAGTAGTTTGTGAACCATTACCGTTTGTAATAGAAATGCTTCAGTTTAACTAGCACTATGGTCAAATTCTAATAATGATAATGCCTTTTGAGTAATAGTTATGATTCAAGTGGACATTTTAAAGCAATAGGGGACATCGATGGTCACGCTCAAAGGGGTTGCTTATTTGGTCGCCTCTCCCTTACTCTTGTTTCTTTAAAAGAAAAAAAGTTTATAGACTCATCGACGTATCTTATAAAATATTTAAAAACTTATAAGGCATCATAAATTATTTGATGAACTTTCCAAAAGGAACTTAATTGTAAGTTCCTAAAATATAATGTTAAAATCTTATATGCTTTTCTATTAAAAATAATAATAAGAAGGATTTTTTAATTTTTTTTAAAAATATTAAAAGCTCTTTTAATTCTAGCTATTAATTACAATAGTGTTGTTATTACATTTTATAAATTTTAAAGTTTTATTTGGTCAACCACTTCAACTATATATTTTCAATATAAATTTAATATTTTACAAATTTCAAAAATATTTCATTAAAATATAGAAGTTCATATCTTTTTTTAAGTAAATTTAATCAAACAACCTCTAAATTTGCCTCTCATTTCATAATTGTATCTTGAGGAACACAATAAGAAAAAGATAAGTTAGTGATAAAATACTGAGTGATAATACAAAAATTGTCACTAATTATATATTAGGGAATGAAAAATTTTGTTTTGTCACCTTAATAATTTTTACAAACTAAATAGTGACAAAAATAATGTTTAAGATGTTACCATTGACAATTACTAACATACCCACGGTGACAACGAAAATTTACCACAAATTATAATGATAACATTTATTGTCACAAGGTTGTCACCATTGGGTGTCACTAATTCTTAATTGTGACAATTTTAAATATTAGTTTTTATTACTATTGAGTCATATTATGATAAAACAAAAAATATTATTAATTAAAGAATATCATTAGTGACAAAATGAATGTTATTGTCAATTAATATATATTATTAGTGATAATTTTTATATTGTCACTTTTTAACCCAATTTGGGTGGGCCTGGTGGGTTCAAATTGGGTTAAACTAGGGATAGAACATTAATTTTTTCAATCTGAACCCAACATAATCTGGTGACAACATGAATGTGTTCAACCATAACCCAACATGATTTGTATTATGTCAGGTTCGGTTAGGTCGACCCGCCAACCCAAACCCACCTAGCCCAACCTGTCAACCTGATTTAAAATAATTATTTTGAATATTTATTTTAATTTTTAGAAACATTTTGGTATTTTTATTTTTTAATTTTATATATTTTTAATTATTAACAAATTAAAATAGGAGTAAAGGGTTCTTATTATAATTTCACAATAGCAACTTTCTAAATTAATTTTAATTGAACCACATAACATATTAATTTTAGGATTTTTTTTCCCTTTTATTTTCTAGTATCTATCGGCATCATAACAATATTGAAATAACATAGTATCTTGTTTTCAAAAATATCATGCTTTTTCAAGTTTCACTCACCCACTCTCTTTAATTTTTGGATCTTTTGTATCAGTTAAATTGTCTCTTTTAACTTTTAAAAATTAATGCCATTATTTTGTAACTTTATATTGATTCAATTAAGCAACACATAAATCAATAAAAATATATTATCAAGCAAATAAGTAAACAAATATTTTAATTATACACAAAATTTATTATAAAAACTTGTTTAAGTCTTTTTAATTTTTTATAACCTATCAACAGAAAGAATTCTTATATATTTATATATGCAAAATCTTGCATTGCATAAAGCCTAAGAAAAACTTTGAGGACAATTTACTAGTTAAAGCAGTGTTTTGTTAACTCTTTGTATTGCAATTTTTATGTCCACTTGGATACAAAATAACCATTAGAAGTAATTTAAAATTAAAATAATCCATCATATATATTTGTGAAAATAAATAAGATCGAAAAATGCTAAAGTAGTCATTTTGATATTGCTAAAGTCCAAAATTTCAAGCATTATTTTGTTATTTTACATTTTTACTCCTAAAAAAATTTAAATTTTATTTGTTTAATTTGGATTGGGTCGAGTTGGTTTGGGTAGGTTCAGGTTGTTATGGGACCCAAAATCAAATTTCGGGTTGTTCATGTAATATGAAATCCAACCCAACCCAACCCATTTAATTTCTTTGGGTTATTATTTGTGTTCACCTTGTTAGACCCGAATCCAAAATGGGTCAACATAAACTTAATTTTTTCATATTGAATTATCATGTCGTATTAGAAATTGTCACCCCTATTTATTATTTTGTCATCAATATAATATTTTACTGTAGTGGAATGAAATTTAGGAATTTAAGCCGCAACATGTGCTCGACATTGAATATCTATACAATTTACTTAAGAATCAAAAAATCAAGAAATGTATGGTGTGATCTACGAAGCAATAATAAATTGAATCACAAGTCTCGTTCAACTATTAGGTCAATCCTCGAATTTAAAATTCATAATTTGTGCTATTTTTCAACTTATTAAATCATAAGTGGGATTTTATGCCTATAAGCTTAGTTAAGCAAAATGCGCTGGAAACAGGCATTCTAATCTTGAAACTAAAATGAGGCCTGAAATATTGGCGGTGTGGGAGGGAATTGTCGAGCTCTTTGACTTAATGGGCACCGGCTTGGGCTAAAATAGTAAAAATGGAATGACAATTCAAAAGATGTCCTTTTCCGATTTCCAAGAAATACACGCACATCACACTCGTTATTCTTCTTGTTTAATAGATTTGATATACATTTATTCGTGCCACGCCACCTGTAATTTAGATAGTGTATATATATATATATATACTAGTTGTCATGTCTCACACTATTGGAGCATGTAAAATTCGATTTTAGACCTTTGTTTGCCTAAATTACTAATATTGAGAAGTGAAAATTTTGAAATACTTGTATGATATGAAAAGTATTTGATATAGCAGTGTTAAAATTAATATCTTCAACTAAATTTTTTTTACTATTCTTGCCACAAAATTTTGTCTAACGTCGAAAGAAATTGAAAATATAGGACCAAATTATAAGTTGATGTTCTTCTACTGTTCATTGAACTGTTCTGTTAAGGATAAAAGCCTCCTATACATATACAGTCAAAAAAATCAATTTAGATTCTCTATTTCAATATATGTTTCATATCATATTCCATTTTATAAATGTATGACACGTATATGAAATATCTTCTTATAAAAATAATTGATTAAAAATTAAATATACTTAACATATATACATTATATTAAAATAGAAGATAAAATATAAAATAGAATAGAGTATCCAAAATACAAAAGAATACCTCATAAAGGGAAGAGTTGGGTGTGAATTTGCATATTATTTCTTTTCTCAGTTATCTTTTTCCCTACGCACATATATGTGTACTTTTTGTGTAGTACTTTCCTTCTTTTCCTATCATCTTGGCCTTATTTTTTTATTCTGTACAAATAATAAGCATATAAATATAAAAGTAAGGAAGGACAGCATTGCATGAACAAATATGAGGTGCACGCGTTTGTTCAAAGATGGTGTGAAAACCTTGGAGGTTGCTATCTCATAAAAGGACAGGACACCAATTAGCTAGGAGCGAGTATGAGGTTGTACAATAGTGTGAAAGCCTTGATCAGCAGTACTCATTACTCAATCTAGTACTTTTTTAAATCAGGTTTTTCCATTTTTTTCTTTTTTGGCCAATTCTTTCTTCTATACTCGCTGCTAAAATTTAAATACAGCTTTTGTCAAATATAATACATCTAAGTACGCGTTACCATAAGTTGTCTAATTGACTATTTATTATTATCTTAAGTATAATCACATTTTTTTAATTAAATTTCAAAGCAAACCTGACTAAATTTACTTGAAACTACCTTAACAATAAAGAATAAAAAAAGTCAAAATTTTCCAGGGTTGGAAAATTTTTAGCCTCACACGCCCAACTTGTGTAGCAATATTTTCAAAGTAAGGGTGAGATCATCGAGTGTGCATAATTCCTCATCCAAAGTCAAAATTCAAACCTCAAACCAAAAACATTCCCAAAGTAAAAGCACAACACACACGTTCAACCCCACCAAAACTAGTCCTTTTCTACCTCCAAAATCCTCAACAAATCTCCCATAGAAAAAAAGGGGCTACATTTGCCAAGTCAAATTCCTTGAGGCTGTGTGACAGAAAAGGGCTCCACTGTCCTCTTACAGAACTCTTATATATATATTGAAGCAGTTGCAAATTATTTCATCAACCTCCTCAACATACAATATTCCTCTCATATTGCAACGAAGAAAGAAGCAAACATTCAATCATTTTGATGGAAAATCGAAGGAGTACTTTTCTGTCCATTTTTGTGATAATAGTAATGATTTTGGGCTCACAGTTGCCTTCCGCTGATTGCCGGGCCCTTCGTCCGGTCGTGGAAACCACCACCGCGGTGGTGACAGCAGCCAGATGTGGGCAAGTGGAAGGAGCTGCCTACACATTGAGTATGCCGACGACATTTTCTGTCTCTTCCAATAATTCCAGTAGCAGTACTCGCATGAGAGGGTTGGCATTGATTTTGGCCTCTGGACCAAGCAAGAGAGGCCCTGGTCATTAGTTATATTTTTTCCAGATTTTTCATCACACGTCGAATTTTCTTTCAAATTTCCCTTTTTTTTTTTTCATTTGGGTTTTAATTACATGAGGTTCACAGATTATTTTCCTGTGCAGGGATTAGGGAAATTTTAATTCTTCTTTCTGTTAGAGGATAGAATATACACTCGTGAGATCATGTGAAGTGAAGTGTTATTAACAAAGTGAAGTTGTTCCATTATTTGACCTGCTTACATTGTTTTGTCATGGTTATAAGCAGATTAATTTGGCTTAAATAGGTGTTTTGACTAAGCATATTAAATAGATCTTATTTTTAAAATATTTGAAAAATAAATTTGTTAAACTTAATTATCAAATGTTAATAATTATAATTCATAAGGTCATGAAGACTAAGAATATGTTAGTCTTAAAAACAAAATAAGAATTTTCTTACTCTTTTTTTAAAAAGGAGTCCGTAAATCCTAAAATACTAATTTAATAAGTTAACTCATAAGTTAATTATCAAATATTCTAAACATTTTATAAGATTCAAAATATCTTAAAATATATTTTCAAAAGCTTTTAATCTCTACCAAACATTGTCTTATAGCATGTGTGATTTCCTTATACAAGCTAAGGAGTGACGTTTGCTACTTGAAATGTGAAGTCTTAGCCAGTAATTATTAAGTAATGAATCTTTGGATAAAGATCAATCCTTTGTTTGGCATGGTAAGTATGTATAGTCCAAAAGAAATCTCACACAAAAACTCATCAACAATTAGCCAACAAAAGCTGGAGGTAATGATTTGGGGTGTTTCGTTAAGTTTATTTGAAAGATCTTACAATTTCTTACATTAATTTTATAAGATGCTATATCTTATTTTTAAAATAAAATTTTAAAATATATAAATAAAATAAGATATTGAGGCTTATAAGATGTCAGCAATATCAATTTTGTAATTACAATGGTAAAAATTAAAGGAGCTTATTAATCTTCAAAATAAATTTGGATTTCTTTACTTTTCTTAATAGAGAGCTTATAAGATCTTAACATCTTACTCAAAATCTTATAAGTTCCCTCTTAGAAAAAATTTACAAAACACTTTCTAATATTTTATGAATTTTTAAATATCTAATAAGATATCTTGAGATGCTTATAAATCACTCAAACAACCTCTTAATCAAAATTTTGTTTGTTTCTTTTCTTAATGTATTTATGCTAAAAGTGCCAGTTTTAAAAAAGAATGGAGAAGGTATGCAATGGCGTAGTCAGAATGTTTTTTCCCCCACTTCAATTTTGCCAGTTAATCAATCACCACATTATATATGTGGGCATTTATTTTTAGAATCATTTGAGGCGTGAGAGAAAGGTCATTGGCTGAATACTAACTGTTGAACTTATGATACGCAGCGGGTGTAAGCAATCACATCTATTGTCTATATATAGAACGAGACTTTGCACTATCAATTGTATAGAAAAATAAGATTATGCATATGCTCGTGATCATATAGATTCGAAAATATATAACAATTGTTTGATCCTAATACAATAAAATTTAAAACTAGTATTACTATTTCATAACCAGAAGAACTGTTAATAGCTAAAATTCTTTCAATAACAAAAAAAAGAGTGCTCGTACTCTTATGCTAATTATGAATGGATCTTCTAATAATATTTCAGTGGGCTTAATGACTCCCATAGTGCTCCCTAATTAGGTAATTGAGCAAATATTGTATAGTATATATTTTCCTAAGAAAGTAACTAAATTTTGTTACTTTGTTGCTGGCTGAACTTTGAAACCAGATTTTGTGTTTGTATTCACACTTCATATTTAACTTTGACGAGCCCAAGTGTACAAAATTTGACTTCAAATACTGCTTCCTATATTCTTCACTTGGTTTAAATTAATAATTTCCGTTCCTAACTAACGCCACACGTG
Organism: Jacaranda mimosifolia; assembly: GCA_018894105.1. NCBI lineage: Eukaryota > Viridiplantae > Streptophyta > Magnoliopsida > Lamiales > Bignoniaceae > Jacaranda > Jacaranda mimosifolia. The sequence continues at coordinate 6,523,539 of CM032123.1, forward strand.
TTAAATTTTTGAAAAAACTGAGAAGTGTGTGATGCACATGAGTAACAAAGTCAGGATTAATACAACTATAAATCCTCTCAAAGACTGAGAAGTTGAAAACTGAAAAGTGGATCTCATTTGCAATATAAACAAATTAAACGTCAAAAAATTTACAAAAAAATATCAAATCCGCTATATTGTCTTGAGAAAATAGGATAATATAAGAGCTAACATTTACGATAAAGAATGCTCAACTTATGAACTTTAGAGAATGAGTGAGTATATTTAGTTGAATTTTGAGAGTTTTGGGTGCATGGTGCTATCATGTGATCGTTTACTTACCTTGTTTGATGTCCCTTTTTGTTTTTCTCCTTCAATTAATTATTCAACAGCTAACCAGATATCTTTATTAGGGTAAATTGCAATGGACCCCCATGTGATATGTAAAATGGGTAAAATACCCCCTCTCAAAAAAAATATATACAAAAAAGTTCCTTATATTTTTGAAAATTAGGTAACAAGCACCACTGAGGACGTTGGTGTACCTCACGCGCGGATATATGAGACTAGCTATGTATTTTTTTGTATGAAAAGATAATTGCACCCTTTACTTATCAGTCATTGAATTTTTCTTATGAAATTGACAGTTCAAATTAAATCTTATTATATTTTTTTAGAAAATATTAAAAAATATAGAAAATATGTTACAATATATATAATATTAAACCCCAACACACACACCCCCACCCCCCACGCCACCCCAACCCCATACTAGGCTACCAAGCAGTCGATGGCCATGGCAGCCATGGTTGCCGGCCGCTTTGCTGCCGTGGCAGCTAGCTCCCTGCAGCAAACGGATGCCGGAAAAAACTAAAGATAAAAAAAGAAGAAGAAGAAGAAGAAGAGGCTTCTTGACGGCCGGCAGCTGCAATGTGAAAAAAATTATGACAGCCGCCATAGCCTCAACGGCCAGTGGCCGGATCTGACCAAATTCAGCCACTACGCATGGCCGCCATGGTTGCCTGGCAGCCCGTTGGATTTGGGGTGGGGGGTGGGTCTGGTGGGGGTCATATTTTATGTGTATATGTATATATATATGTTATATATAAACTTATATATGTATATGTATATGTATATATATAAATTAAAATATATTATATATAGATAAAAATATTATTAATATATATAAATTTAAAATGAATAAAAGAAAATTATATACATATTATATGTAAAATAAAAAAATATATGTATGTACATATTTATAAGATAAATTTATATATGTGTATGTTATAGAGAAACTTATATATGTATATATATAAATTAAAATATATTATATATAGATAAAAATATTATTAATAATAGATAAATTTAAAATGAATAAAAGAAAATTTGTATACATATTATATGTAAAATAAAATATATTATATATATGTACATATTTATAAGATAAATTTATATATGTATATATATTTTATATATAACTAAAAATAAAAAATATATATGTATATATTTATAAATAAATTTATACATGTGTATATTAAATCTTATTTAATTTTTATTAAATAAATATATATATGTATATGTATATTTATATATAATTTTATATATGTATTTATATATTTTTATAAATTTATATATATTTATATTTATATTTATATATAAATAAAAATACTATATATATTATATGTATAAATAAAAATATATATGTATATACTTATGCATAAATTTATATATAAATATTAAATATTATTTAATTTGGAATGGACAAAACAATTAGGAAAAAATGATAAAAATAATAAGTAAAATAAAAATAAAAGTGATATAAATTTTAGTTTTACTTAAGGGCAATTCTATCTTTTTAATACTCAATTGGCATCAAACAAGAAGAAGGGATGGTGTGCATGATTTTCAAAAACATAAGGAGCTTTTTTGTACATTTTCTTTTGAGAGGGGGTATTATGCCCATTTTGTATATCACAGGGAGGTAAATTGCAATTAACCCATCTTTATTATTCCTCTTCTGTAAAGTTTCGATGAATTTTTTTTCCTAATCTCTCTTTACTTATTTCTTCTTCTTTAATTTGTTTTTGACTCTGTAACTCTGCTTTCTTTTTTGAAACGGCTTTCACTCATGTATCTTCCAAAAGTAAAAAAGATCTCTGAATGTTGTTTCATGAATTCAAAAGAGAGTATTTGGGTTCTCCCAATATCTAAAAAGTGTGATATACTTGAATCTAACTGAGAATCCTTACCAATTTGATTTTGTTGCTCAACAAAGATGCATGACCCATTTTATGAAATTATTCTCGATAATCCACATCAAGTAGAAGAGGGGGAAATCTCATCTTAGGACAAGACCACAGAATATCTTCACCCTCAATTGTTACATACAAATTTATATAACATGGAAAGGTAGGATGTCCGTTACGTGTACGAGTCGGATGAATCAAATCCTCACTGAATTTTATTTTTCCATTAGAAGGGGCTCACACGTGATCTGTCCTCAAATGATGAGGAAATCTCATGTATTTTCTCAAGATCTCTTCCAAACTCTTGGGGTCGTTGCTCCGAATCTTGATGTTCTGGTGAGAAATCAATTGGTTCTGTAGTTTTAGAATTCTATCGATCCCAAGTACTCCTCCATTCATTTTGTATGCATATATTCTATAGTTTCATAAAAATGAATGATTCCGTGTCGGGCTCGGGGAACTGACTTCATCTAGGTGCTCTGTCCCTCCTTCCTCCAACCTTCTTTGTGTTTTAGTAAGAGGGTGTTTAATTGAACTTATTTAAAATATCTTATAAGCTTCTACAACTTGTAAATATATTTTTAAACTTATATAAGATGGTACCTGGAAAATTTTTAAAATGGTATTATTGCAATTAATATTGAAAGAATGTATTAAAATTTTAAAAATAAGTCAAAAACTTCTTTAAAATAATTTCACAAGCACATTTTCTAATTTTATTAAACAGTTCATGAAGTTTTATAAATTAGTTCAGACTTATAATATGATCGCAGCAAAACTCACTTTCCCTTGGGGGGAGTTAAAGCCAAAGCAGGAACTTTTTGAGTGCGAGTAGAGATGGGAATAGACCATGCTACTTGTCAAGGGTCATACTTATAGCCCAATTTGGCCTAGCCTATTTAATAAAAATGCCAGGTTAAGATTTAAAAAGTATCATTTTTAGTTATATAGGCTAGATTTAAACTTTTTTAAAAGCTTACAAAGTCTAACAAGCAAGCCCGTTTATCCTTCTTCACATAAAAAGTACAATAATATTGATATAATATTAAATGACTAATTGAATTTGAATTCTTTAATTAGTCCTTTATGGAATCCATTATGTTGTTTAGTATTACTTTTTATTGAAATGATAATACATTACAAGCAAAAAATAAATTGGTGACAAAATAGTAAGTGACAATGCAAAAGTTGTCGCTAATTATGTATATTAGGTGACAAAAAAATTAGTTTTGTCACCTTAATGATTTTTACAAACTAAATAGTGACAAGAATAGTGTTAAAGTTGTCATCATAGACAATTTGTGATACATCTATAGTGGCAATGAAAATCTTGTTACAAATAATAGTGACAATTTTTATTGTCACTAAGTTATCACCAAAGGAGTGTCACTAATTGTTAATGGTAACAATTTAAAACATTAACTTTTGTTACTATTGAGTCATTTGTGACAAGATAAAAATTCTTGTTACTTAAAAATCTTCATTAATAACAAGATAAAAGCTATTATCACTCAATACATATTATTAGAGTCAACTTTACTTTGTCACTTATTATTTTTTCGCTAATATTATTTTTTTTGTAGTGATATTTTATATTTAGATTTGAACTTCTTATAATTATGCATTTGTTGTTTATCATTTTGATTATTTCTTATCAAGGTCTATTACAAATTTAATTATATTAAAAATTTAGATTTATGTGATATTTAGACATAATTGAAGCCTTAATAGAAAATAGACTTTTAGTAGGCTTTCAGGCCAAACTAAGGTTTTAGAATTTATTAAAAAGACTAGACTTAACCTTATAACAAAACCGCTTATTATAGATAATAGGTTGGGTTTAGGTTGATCATTTGCATAATAGGCCTAGTCTATTTAAGTTCAAGTCTAACAATTTCCATGCCTATGTGCGATCCTTCTTTATGGATGGGGATGTTGGCCGGCCCAAGGCTGCGGTTGGTGGCATGAGCCCATATAATAAATACTGCATGGGCTTTTCATTTGCCTTTCCTAGTTTCGACAATGTCATACAAAAGTAATTTTCCTTCACCTTATCTCTTCTTCAATATCCAGAATTTTATGCGCATCTATTATGTTCATGTACTTATTTACATTCAGTCACTTTAGTTTTTATATATTTCTCTAAAAATATTTATCTTTTATTGGGAAAATTGCAATGGACCCCATGTGTTAAAACAAATGGGCAGATTACCTCTCTATGAAAAAAAAAAAAAACAAAGAGCACCCTCATATTTTAAAAAATCATGCAACGAACCCCCCTGAGACCGTGGGCGTAGGACACGCGCCCGTGCATGCATTCGGGCTTAAATTTTTCTATATAAAAGATAATTATGCCCTTATTCATCAACCATTGGATCTTCTTTTAAAATTCAACGGTCAGATCAAATCATATTATTTTTAGAAAAAAATATATTATATACAATATAATATATTATTATATATATAGTGTGTATATATATTATATATGTGTATATATATGTATATATATGTGTGTGTATATATATATATTATATATCACTATCCCCTACCGGCCCTAGCAACCATCGGCGGCACCCCACCGGCGGCCACCGCCCATAGAGGTGGCCTAATTCCTGCAGTTGTAGCCTGGCCGCTCGGCCCCTGCGAGCGGCGGCCATGGGCACAGGTCGCAAGGGCAGTCTCCATGGCCGCTCGACTCATGCTAGCGGCGCCGGACATGGGCGCTGCGTTTGCAGCGGTCATGGCTGCTCGGCCATTGCGAGCGGCGACCATCGGTGCCGCTCGCAGAGGCGGCCTCCATGGCCGCTTGGCCCTGCGAGGGGCGGCCATGGCCACTGGCAGGTAAAGATAGGATGGGCTGGCATGGGGGTGGGGTATAAAATATAATATAAAATGTTTGTTAAATATATACATAAATATATTCATGTATTTATATATTTATGTTTATTATATTATATATTTTATATTTATTGTATAATATATATAAATAAAAAAAGAATAAATTAGAAGGATGAAAATTAAAAAAGTTAAAAATAGTTTTAAAATTTAAAAATAAAAAAATTTGTATAAAGGATATGAATATAACTGATAAAATAAAAATAAAAGTGATTTTAATTTTATAAATAAATTTATATATGTATAAAATGAGAATATATGAAATAATGATCAATTTATATAGATGTATAAAATGAGAAATATATGAAATAATGAAAGAAAAGAATGAAAGGAAAAAATGATAATAAAAGATTATTTAAATTGAATTGAAAATATATTAAATGATTAAGGGTAAATTAGTCTTTTCATATTAAAATTATGTTAAATGAACAGCAAATGAGAAGGAGGAGGCAGTGTGCGTAGTTTTTTAAAACATAGGGAGGTATATTGAACATTTATTTTTCATAGGGGGGTTAATTGCCTATTTTTTAAAACACATGGGGGTAAATTGCTATTAGCCCATCTTTTATTGGTACTTAATTTTCTTGACTTTTTTAGTCCTAGTTATTCTATATTTCTTTAATGATATCTATTTTACATAGTTTTCTTTTCATAAGAAAAAACACATAGATGCTTAAAAGTTATTTTGTAATTTAATTAATTGAAAATATGAGCTTAAGATATCTAAATTTTTAACATTACATGCAAAGTATTTAAATTTTACCTTTTTAATTTATAGAATCATAAAAAAATTTCCTTAAAAATTTATACAAATTAAAATCTTAAACTCACGTTGATAGGCTATTATCTTTATCTCTTGTCAAAATAAAACTGCAAATTTGACCATAATTTGTAGCAGATATATTTAGAAAGTTAACATATGCAGAGAAGTTTTAGAAAGTAAAACATTCTAAGCATCTTAAAAATATGTTAGGAATATTATTGGAAGTTTTAGAAAGCCTCTCTCTGTTATTGGATGTCTCTCTTTTTCCACTGAGGATTTGAGGAGGTGAATAGTTTAAACAATTGTTATAAATTTGAGTGAAACTTGTCTGTCCAAGAGCTCCTCTTGTCTTGAGCTTTTTTCGGGTGCTTTTTTCATTTTCCAACTTCAATTTTTTTATATTTCTTTTTTGATAGTAAATATTTTGATTTTAATTAAATCACTAGATGTAGTGAAAGGAACTAATGCTCTTAACTTGAGAAATGTACAAGTAACACTAATTGAAAAAAGATTTTATGACCGTCTATCTGTTACATAAAAAATTTTATACAATAAAATTAATAACCCAAGTTAAATCATTAGTGATCATAGTGCAGTCACTAATCGTTGATCTATGGTCATTAATTTATGATTGACAGAATATGTATTCACCAAATTTATTTTGTGATGAGGTACTTGTGACTACACTTAACGATCACAAATGTAGTTGCTAATACTGTCGGTGATTAATTTCATGCTAAATTACTGACCGTTGGTGAGGTCACTAATATCAATTTTTTAGTGGTGATATACATTAATCTTCTAAATCAAAATATAAAGAAGACAGACCAATATTGAACAAGCAATTATATGACCACTTTATAATAGAAATAAATGCAAATAAGTTGGCTATTTTTTGATATTTTTAGAACAAATAAAAGAGTTTTCAAAAGTAATAGCAACAAAATCTGCAGTAGTTGTCCAAGGAATTAATCAATCTTTTTAATCAATTTTATATTTTTATTAGCCATTTTTCTTAAAACTTGTATTATATACTTTTTTTAATTGTTCACTATTCTCTTTTTTTAACATGTCCATTTTGTTTCCACCTTCATGTCACGAACAAATAAATTATGGAAGAATGCTTAATAAACCTCACTTTATGGCAAAGATAATGCATTTCACCTTGAAATACTCGATTACTATTTAGTAAAATATTGAATGTAGAAAGATTAAATAAACTCAAGAATGGGTAGATCCAATTTCTTTCACACTCAAATAGTATCACAGAAAAAAATTACATATGTATATTTTACATTGTGTTATTCTCTGCATTTTCTTTCTCCATGTACAATTATTTATTTACATTTGTTTAATGTATTTTTGGTAAAACTACTAGGAAATTTTCCTAATTTTTCTTTAATAGCTTCCATTGCGGCACCATGTGGTGAGTAGCATGTGGGAGGTGCTCCTCCTGTCCTTCTTGACCATTTTTCGTTCCTTGTTGGATGATTTGATTCAACCATTAACAACTTCTTCTTCTTTTGATAAGAGCTTTTTAGCTTATCAAAGATTTGAAATTCAGTTTAACTCCATAGTACAAATATAAATTACACTTTATCCTGTCAAATGTGCATAAAATAATGCCTTACTTCAACTATGGAAACAGACACTTAATTCTTTTATATAAATAATGATCAAATATAGAAAGAGTCAGACCTAATAACTTTGGAGATAAATGGCAAAGTTATATAATGCTTTCCAGGAGATGATATTAACATAATAACTAAAATTAAATTCATTCCACCTCACCCCACCCCCCTTTCTAGGAGATGATATTAACATAATTATTAGAATAAATTCATTTTATCCCCTCCTGTTTTAACGTTAGTCAATTATCTCTTTCTACTCACAATTATTCATATACCCGCTTAAACTAAAATAATGAATATTGATAGATAAAAGTATCCCTCTATTAAGTAAAAAGATAAATTTAATTACTTTGACCCTTCATAATAAACTAAATAGTTGTCTACATTTAATTGTAATTAATTTAACCCCATTTTCATTTGATGCTAACTTTAACCTTCAATTAAATATAAAGTAAATAATGAGCAAATATGATTTCAATAGTATAGAAAAGATACAATAGTCTTCCCCTACTTTTTTTTTTTTTTTAATATTTAAACACATGCACGCACATCAAGAGCTCGTTCGGGTTCGAGCTCTTAACCTCTCACATTATGTAGGAGACTTATGCTACTGGCCACAGACCACTCGTCAAGTCTTCCCCTACTTTCTTTATAATGGTTTCATGTGTTTATATAGTACAGATTATACTATAAATTCACAAGCTTTCTGCTTTCACCTTCCACAATTCACCCGCAAAACACAGAAATGGTCCTTTCTGTTGGCCGCCCCCAGCGAAAAGCTACTGGATCGCACTCAAATCGTCAAATTTTCCGCCAAATTAGTCACTTAAGTTTTTCAAGGTTATCATCAACCCTGAAGCTCACATGCTAGTAAGTCTCATATTTTACAAGCAATGCATTTCTAGCACTTTCTGGATGTCAAGATTTGTTCCAAGACTTCTATTGTTAATCAACTAATCTTTCTCATATATGGGTTTATTTTGTTTGCAGCAAATCCCCATAGGGTGTACTAGGAGAAATGAGCTTCATCTGCCTGATCATGTTTGCTCGGGGCCCCGAGTGGACCAGCATTTACAGTAGAAATGGTGAACTCTAATGGCGAAACTTGGCTGCAAAAAGAAAGGGATGAATTCAGAGAGTATTACTTGTTAGCCTTCGGGCACCTTTTGGTATTCCAATACGACGAGAGTTCCTATTTTTATGCTCTCATAGTTGACTACTTTAGATATAGAATACCCAGTTAACAATATGACTACTTCAGAGGATGCTGGATCAGAATCAGAAGATGATTATGTTGCAATCTTAGAACAGCCCGTGATGGGTAAAAGGAAAATTCCATGTGGTCAAGCAGAGGATGATGATAATTGAATTCTTGAGCAATCGTGGACAAAGGAAAAGCTATTGACAAGGAAACAAGTGTGGCTTATCAAAGGGTAAAAGCTTTCAAGAATGATAATCCAAACCAAAAGCCTTACATCATAGCTCTTATGCAACCTTCTCATGATTCATCATTTTATCTTTTGGTAGGTCATCATGGCATTTACTACTAGAAAAAAGAGTTTTAGTGACCGACTTTTCAGTTACTAAATAAGAAAAATTGATCACTAAATGAAAGTTGTGATTGATTTTTAATCGAACAGTGTGGTCGAAATTAAAAACCCTCGTCACTAATTTTGTTAGTGGTCAATTTTTAGTTTGATCACAAATCAATGACTGAAAATTTAGTCATAACTATCTAATTTTCAGTCACAAATTTATTCCTATTGATTCATCAATTTATTACATCCCAGTCACAAATAGTAACTGAATATGCATAGTGACCACATATTTCGACAATATTTCTGATCGATTTGTGACCAATCAAAGCACCTAAATTGATGCCGAAAACGTGTGGAGAAGTAAGAGGACCACAAGGTACTATTCAAGTTGTGTAGCATCATTCTTCACTCCAAGAATCTACCTAAGAGTTTCAAGTATCAACAAGAAGATTTCTCTTCTTAGAAACAAGCCAAAGGCTCAAAATATAATTAATATTCTCCAAAATTGTAATACCCCAAGTTTTTAGATGAATTATTGTAGAAGTATTATTAATTATACCTCTAGAAGTACTTAAATTTTATTAAGGTTAGGTTTCGATGTTATGGGATCTAGAATAAAAAAGTGCGCGGTTAGTAATGAGTTTCTATCTTTTGAGGGGAAAAAAAGGATATATATGATATTGGATATTAGGAATAATGGAGGAATATTAGTTGATTTTGATTCTTCACTGATATTCTTGGGTTGTTTGTCTCCTAGAATTTGAGCATACAATTTATTTGGGGCTTGATCAATATTTAAGGGATCTTAATTAAAAATAAATATGGGATATAAATTGATTTCTTTTTGGGGTTATTAAGAATCCTATTTAGGTACTTATCTTGATTTTTACTTGCAATCTGGAGGACATAGACTTTAGATTATTAATGATTTTGTAAAGATTGCTTGGTTGTTATTGAAAATGTAGAATTTATTAAGTCAACCATTTGATGGGAACTTTATATATTAAGTTTTATATTAAAGATTAAGCTTGCTACTATGAATACTAATTTAGGGTGAAGGAAATATTAATCTTTGGTCCATATTTAATTAGTGACTTGAGATGTATTAGTTAATCCAAATTATTTAATTTATTTTAAAGTTGTTTAGCCCATAGCTAGTATAAAAATAAGCTCATAAATTGTATTTGTGTTAGGTGTAATACAACCCAAACTATTTAATTCTTTTAAAGTTATGATTAAGCCCATAAGTGGTGTAGAAAATAAGCCCACAAATTATTATGGAGTAATTACGGGCTTAGGTCCATAATTATCAAGTTAAAGATGATGAAAATTAATTTTTATGGAATTTTCAGTTTTATGGATAGATGGATAATTCTAGAGGTATTTTCATCATTTTAAAACTCTATTTGGATAGTTTTTGGCCCCATAAAGTATCTAGTCATATTGGTTAGCTAAAACATATAAATATAGGTGATATGAAATCTTAGGACCTCCTTTTTTGTACCGTGTTATATTTTCATGTGAAAATTTATATTCTCTATTATTTAATTACTAAATTATGGTAATAGTTAGCTGAAATCCAAAATAATTAAATCATGAAAAGTTAGGATTTCGGATATTTAGTCATGAGTTTGGGACTTTTAGTGATTGTCAAAACCTGATAATTAAGTTAAAGATTCTAGGGATTTTAGTAACTACTTAATCCTGATTAGGTTATAATTTTAGAATTATTTCCACGGCTTTGAGCTATCGTTATATATCTAGGATTGATATTGATCAAGTTTGGGGGAGTTAGAATTAGAGTTATCTTCTTATCTTAATAAGATATGAATTCTAGTTTATCAGGATACCTAGCCTAGTAGTATAAATACCTATACATTAGAAAATAGAGAAGCCATACACAGAAGCGAGAAAATACTAATTTTTCTATTTGTTCTTTAAAAATCTATAGGAAATTTCATTTTGGTGTACTAATATCATATTTTTCTGTCGTAGAATTAGTGGAGAATGCTTAAGTGGTAGATCAAATTTGAGAGAAACTTTGGGTTTTAAGATTTTAGTGTAAGTAGATTTCTTTCTTCCTTCTATTGAAAATATTCTCTTCGCGTAAATGTTTTATGCATGAAATAGTAAGTAAATTTCTATTTTCTTTCTATCGAAAATATCTTTTCTATATAAATGATTTTTGCATCAAAATAGGTAATTTTGCATATTGAATTCTTAAATCTAATTGTTTATTTATTGAAGAATTATTCCATCTGCAAATATTTAACTATTCATAAGAGTTTTTTTCGCATGCATAAAACTTATTTTTTAGGATTTGAGCACGTAAAACAAAATTTTTCTAAATATTGCTTAAAACATAGTATTCTTTGTTGAAATAAATAATAAAAGGAGGGCAAATCACATAATTAGTTTCTAAAGTTTTACTTTAGAATCACTTTAGTCCCCAACCTTCAAAAGTTCATCTTTTAGTCCCTAAAGTTGATATATTATTCTATTTTAGTCCTCAAAACCACTTTTTCGGTAGTATTTGACTAGAAAATTTACCATTTTGACTTCTTAAAGGTCAAACTTGTCAATTTAAGTTTTCATGTTCCACTTTAGTCCCAATTTAAAGTTTTATGTTCTACTTTAGTCCTTACGTTATATTTTTTTTCTTTTTAGGAAAAATTGCATTTTACCCCCTATGAAAATGGAAAAGGGCCAAAAAAAACTCTTATGAAAAGAAAATAGGCCAAAAAAAAACCTCTTCTTATTTTGAAAATGAAAAGAGTAGAATAAATTAAAGAAATAAAAATACAAAAACTAAAAATAGTTTTTAAATTTAAAGGGGATGAAAGAAGATATATAAAAATATAATTTCAAAAAATAAATAAATTAAATTAAAATAAAAATATTTGAAATAATTAAGGGCAATATAGTTTTTATATATCTTCTTTAATCCCCTTTAAATTTAAAAAACTATTTTTAGTTTTTGTATTTTTATTTCTTTAATTTATTCTACTTTTTTTATTTTATTGTATATTATATATAAATATAAATATTATATATGCATATATATAATATATGTATATATAAAACGAAGAAGTTTTTTGCCTATTTTTTTCATAAGGGTTTTTTTTTTTTGCCCTTTTCCATTTTCATAGGGGGTAAAATGCAATTTTTCTGAAAAAAAAAAGGGAAAAGAAAAAGTGACATAAAGACTAAAGTGGAACATAAAATTTTAAATTGATAATTTTGCCCTTAAAAAGTCAAAATTGGTCAAATTTTCGGTCAAACAATGTCGGGAATTTGAGGTCTAAAATGGAACAATATATTAATGTTAGGGACTAAAAGATGAACTTTGAAGATTGGGGACTAAAGTGATTTTAGAGTAAAACTTTAAGGACTAATTATGTGATTTTCCTTTAACAGGATTTATGCTTTGAATAATAAAAAAACTGTCGGCAGAAATGAGTTCCATAACTATGCTATGGGGTTATAGTAGCAGAAGGTCTTTGAAGTCACTCTTAACAATATTGTAGCTAAGACTTTTGAAACCGTTCTTTACTGCATTGTAGTTAAGACCTCTAAAATTACTCTTAATGGCGTTGTAATTAAGATCTCTAAAGCCATTCTTAACGGCATTGTAGTTAAGATCTTGACCAAGATAACTGATTAGAATCTCGAGAGTTCATGAGCATGATTAATTAATGAATATTTTTGATAAGTGTGTAATCTCTATTCTGAATTACGGTGAAAAATATGTTATGTGGCTCATTTTGATAATCTGAATCTTGAATTTTTGTATACTAATTGTATATTTTTGAAAGCAAATATTCTTGTCTTCAATGATTTCTTTTCTTCTGTTTGGTTTTTAGAAATGCTCAAATCTAGTAAAAGGAGAAGGAGATTTATTTATTGGACGAAGTCTCGCTCATAAGATATTGATTCACTGTTTTGCAAATAACTTAGTTTAGAACGAGGAAGATGAGCAGTTTTGGGGATGGCGACATGAGATTGGTATTTTTAGAATAAATCTATTTGATGTTTAAAATTTCTAGTTAGTTGATTACGAAAATTTTCTTTGAGATCTTGGGTACTCAAGTTTGATTGTTAAGACAAGTATTTGAATTATCTTTCATTGTGATGATTTATTTTTAGGATTGTTTAATAAAATTTTTGGCACTTTAGTATACTCTATTGGATTTGAGGCTTGGTGTCTCTGAGTTTTTGGGCTTAGGGGAACTGTTGTGTTATGTCCCGAATTTGGGACATGACAAAAATAGTCTACTGAAATGATTACAAAATATGACCATATAAAGCTTGGAACAACCGTCCAAGCATAGGATGGATTCTAAGGGAGGACACTTACCATGACTTAGAAAAATGTAAACACTAATGAGATCAACTGAGAAATATTAATTAAAAGCACAAATGACTCAATAACCAAGAAATAAAGTGAAAAGAACAATGAAATTGATCTAAACCCGAGTGCCCATTGATAGTCCCGAAGGTAGCTGTAATAGCACACGATCGGGCAGTCCTCAGTAATTTTATCATAATTTTTCAAGAACCGTTTATTACATTAGAAACTAGACACCCATGGCTTTGCATAGGATATGATCACCACCTAGTTCATTCCCCAATAAAAGTGGTTTATTCTAAAAAGTTGTCAAAAAGTTTGTTGTAGCGCCTTGAGAATTGATTCCAAGTGCACCAATTGATACAATATTCTTAGGTATGATTTTCTTGCACAAATGACTACTTTTCTCACAAGGACTTGTATCTTCATTCCACATTCATCTTGGATTATTATGGTATCATAAATGACCGATGATCTTAATCAATTTTAATTACAATTTAGTCACTATGTTCTGACTGATACTTGTTCACTATGTAGTCACTGAAACTTAGTCAATATTTAGTGACCCATATTTAGTGGCCTAGGTATGTAGTCACAAGGTAGTAACCAAAAATTTGACCACTTTTGTTACTGAATATTCCATCACTATTTTGTGACTGATTTGTAGCTGATGTTTTACTTGGATAACTATTGATATTTTTGTTAATTCAATTACAAATTGATCAAGATTAATGATTATTTTTATGTCACCATTTCATGATTATTTCTAATAATAAAAATATATTTTAAATCAATCATTAAATATGTAATTTGGTGCAAGCACCAATCAATTGCAAATCAATATAAATAAAAAAATGAATTCACTTAATATGTAATATAGTAAGTTCATTACTCAAATTCACAATTAATAGACAAAATAGTATCATAAATTAATAAGTGTGGTATCAAATAATACTATTTGATAGATTAACCTAGTGATAGATACATTGAGTACCACAATATATATACATATAACACATATATATGTATACCAATCAAATCCCATAAATATGAAAGTCCTAAAAGATTTACATAAAACATAGATCAAGTGAGTAAATTTTCCATAGGGGCATTCTTCACTTTCTCGAGAAAGCTTCTTCCAAGTAGGCTACCCACCAAAATGATATCTCAATATCTCTGTTACAATGCACAAAGTAACATCTGAAATAGATCTATAAAATAAACAAACAAATTAATAAGCATCTAGAGGTCTTGTTGCTAATAGCAAAAAGAATAGCTAACTGAACTCTTTAAACAACAGTTGTTGTCCTTAGTTGTTCACATCATTAAACATGCTATATGAAATATCTATCAGCACAACAACTCAAACTACCTCCAGGTGGGTGAACACAATGGCAAAACTCAAAACAATAAAAAATTATCTCATAAATTTCTCCACATGGATAGTCAAGCCAAAGCAAATTCCAGCCACATCTAGATTAATTAATGCATACTTGAAAAAACTCTTGATAACCAATAACAACTTTGATTAGCTAAGTCAGAAACCACATTTGAATCACATAATAGAATTACCATATATCATCCAAGAAGTCAAACAACGTTATAAAATTTCAACATAAGAAGAAATTATAACAAGGCCATACAAGACTATAGGCATTATTATATCAATGTCGTAAGCCAATTCATAGATTCAAGCATGTCAGAGACAATTGATTAGTAAGGTCAATAAGTTTTTGAAAGTAGATATCCAGCATACCCATTAGTAGAACCAAAAACTAATTAAGAGATGATGAGATAAATAAAAAAACAAAATAACAACAAACATAAATAAATAACTCAATACATCTAACAAGCATATTCAAAAACCAAATATTATTGATAGAATGGAATAAATCTTATCTACAATTGCGATTTTACAAGTCGCATTAAGCATAATCATGGAAACCATATTAGTGGCGACATGCCCAAAACAAAGGGGAAAAAACTTGAATTTTCTAAATTTTTAAAAAGAAAGATTTCTCATAATGATATATTGTCACCATGTTTGTGCAAAGGAAAAGGAAAATTGATGTTATGCTAATCTAGCTAATACACATGGAACAAGAACTTTATTACAAATGCTTTAAATCTTATACTACTGAAAGACTTGTCATTCCACATGATTGGCCCTGCACTCTTCAATTATCTCCTCGCACACCACCCTACTTGAACATCCCCACTGTATTCATTTTGTTTCTTTCAGAAATTTGCACCATTAAATATTTACATACAACTATATTGATCATGATAAATCTGTGTTAAACATGAAACAAACTACATGAGAATGTCATTTGCCTTTATTTTAAGCAACATCATTCAAATAGTGACAATACACAACAAGAAATCTAATTCACTTTTTCATAAAAAGGTAATAAGCAAGAAAGAGGAAAATGCTTATATCAATCCCACATATCACATTCAAAAATTATTTCATCACAAAAGCACAAAGAAAGTAAAGAACTAAAATAAAAGGAATTAATTGTAAAGGAAAAAAAAATCAACCCAGCCAATTTCATCAAGCAATCAAGATAATCCCTTGAAAAACATGAAGACTAAATAAGGATAAATACCTAAAGGCAAATGCAAAACAAAGAGAAATACTGACGATCTTGATTTACACTACCAATAGAAGATAATTGACTTAGTTATCCAAAAACTTCTTATGTGTAGATCTACATAATATATATATATATATATATATATCCATGTAACATATTTTCTTTAAACAAAAATGAACATTACTCAAACAAGATTTCATCAAAACATAAAAAACACACATTTAATACCTAAGGGAAATTAGTTGGAAAATTGGTAATGCATTTTATTGGTCTTGTGCACTATCTTTAGAATCTTCCTCTTCCTCTTCCACTTATGCTTCCTCCTCCTTATCATTATTATTATCATCATCATCATCCTGTTTTTAGGCATAATCAGATGTATGTTGTTATCCAGTTGTTTTTCAAATCACGAGAATTGATTTGTGATAACAATTTCATATTCAAATAAGTATGGATAAGAATTGGAGTAGAGTCAAACTACCTAGTGTCTCTACCACTCAAACCAAATTATTCCATCACATGCCACTCTTGGATTTTGTTATTTCTCTTTAAAATTATATTTATGGGGGTGGGTGGTGAGAATTGTATGCTTTAATAATTTATACATATTTATTATATATACTATTGTATACACAACTACATATCTATATATTATAATTATATAAATTTTATGTCTCAAATGGAACATTTATATATACTAACATCTTTTACATTTGCCATGCTTATTAAAATTTTAAACAAATGTAATAATTTTCTTCTTTCAATTTTGAATTCAAAAGTTCTTATCATGATAAAATTAGTTTTCCAAAGATTTTCTTTATCCTTTGCAAGACAAAAACAACAAAACTTTTTTAAAATTGAAGATAAGGAGACAATTTTCTCCTCCACCCATCAATCCCAAAGAAAAGAAAGTATTCCTCATTTTTTTTTTCTTTTTCCTTTTTCCTTTTTCATTCTTGAAAAATTAAAAATAACCCTTCAAAAAACCCACCTAAAAAAAGATGTGTTGAAAGAATTCAAACCAAATTACTATAGAGATTTTTCGTAGTCATACCCGTAGTAATCTAATAAATAACTATAATATCATAAAGTTTAATAAAAAATATTCAAAATTTGAAAATTAACAAAATAATGAAGTATTCTTCTACTTAAAGAAAAAAATGATTTATTAAAATTTATTTCAAAAATTATTTAGCATAAATTAGGTTACGGAAACACTATCAGAAAACACCTATTCACTAACAGAAAGTTTGTGACAAAGAGGGTTCTGTCATAGCTCGAATACAGTTGTAATGGATTACTAATGAATTTTTAAAAAATAAAAACAAAAATATATATTAGTTATGATACTTGTGACGGAATGAAGAGTATATATTAATATGAATAGTCCGTCACAGATTTCATAACTTTAAATTTGATTCTTTGATCTATGATAGAAATTCCATCACAAAATTAGTTCTGTGATGTACTTTATTTTCGTCAGAAAATTAATCAGTGAAAAAACATATACTAACGGATTTGTGAAATAAGTATGTCATAAATTTAATAAAATCTATCATTCTGTGATAGATTTATTTCACAACTCCATTTGTATATTGTCATTGATTAGTTTTATGACGAAAATAAAGTGCATCACGAAACTAATTTTGTAATAAAATTTCCGTCACAGATCAAAGAATCATATTTAGAGATATAATTTGTGATGGACTATTCATATTAATGTATACTCTTCACATCCGTCACAAGTATCATAACTAATATATATTTTTGCTTATTTTTAAATTAGTTAGTAATCCATCACAATTGTCTTCAAACTGTGACAAAATCCTCTTTGTCACAAACTTTCCGTTAGTGAAGGGTTGTTTTCTTATAGTGGAATTGCATCTTAACTCTCTACTAAAGACTAAGATAAATGTGATACTAATATTTTATGGGTTCACTATATAGTAATTATGAGTATTATTAATTAAAAAAAAAATTTCACTTTGTCTTTTTAACTATTTAATTAACTACGCATATATTAGGATAAAAAAATAGAAAAAGAAACAAAATTATAATTGATTGGCAAGTCAAACAAGTTTGCGATAAATTTGTGATAAATAATATTAGTTACAACTAATGATAGATTACTAGCGAATGTGTGATTAGCAAATCAATGATGGATTACTATCTTAATTCATCTTGTGACTAACCGGTAACTAAAATATCAATAGCAACTGGTGATTGATTAATGATCGACTACTAATTGAAAAGATTGTGGTTGAATGGTGATCAAATTGATGTGGTGACTGAATTTATGATAACAAAATCGGTCACGAATTAGTCAATACGCATTTATGACTGACTTGTGACAAAATTTAGTCAAACAATCAACTTATACAATTGCTTCGTGATCAAATTAATGTTGGTCACAAACTTAGTTATCGATTCATGACCGATGACATTCCAATCACAAAATTCTGTCATTAATCAGTCATGATTCTATCAAAAAATAAAGTTTAATTTTTATATTTAATTGGTCACTAAGTTATCACTAATCAGTCACTGTTAGTAACCTATTTGTTAATTGGTCACCGAAATTCGGTCACTAAAGCCCTATTTTCTGGTTAGTGTAGTTATGTGATTATGACATTTTTCACGCAAGCTTCAATACAATGACTGCAATTTCTTTTCCTGTTAGCATGTTTGGCCATGCTTTGTGAAGAAAAATTTGCCTAACAAGATTAACAATATAAAATTTTGTGTTTCTGATGGAAACATGTAGCTTGTTAAGTGCGCCATCGAAGCACCCAATGCAAGAATCTATTCTGGTTGGAAGGCTTTTGTGGAGGATAATGCCTTGAAAATAGGTGATGCATGTGTCTTTGAAGTCCTAAGAGCAACAAGTTTGTATGGAATGTCACTACCTTTTGTTGTTAAGAATGTATTCTTGATTAACGAGAAAACTAGAGAATGGTTTTTGTCTTTGAAGTGCCTTTTAAACTACTAGATCAATGAAGTTCACTTGGAAAAATGGATGAAAAATGTTGGAACACCAATATTTACATGAACTCGACTGAACAAAAAGAAAACATGGATCTTGAAGTGTATGGGTATTTTAAGCATTACGTGTGGGCAATTTTAGCATTATAGGCAAAAAATTTGTGCGTCTCTAAATCCAACTTTTTTGGTTTGAAATCCAGTAGATAAAGAATTGTGTGCAAAATTGCATGGGGATACTTCCACTCTCAACTATTAATTTTATTAATTAAAAATAAAGCGACTATTTGCAATTTTCTTCTAATTTGTTGTAAATTTGTAATCCAGCATAAAAAAGAAGGGAAAAATGACTAATTATGAAGTTGCAAGTGCTGGCACAGAAACACATGATTACAATTCAGAAGAAGCTCATCCACACTTCAAATTATTTTTGAGAAAGTACCAAAATCAAGTGTGGTGAAATCTCCATTAATAAAGGAAAATTGATGACGTAGATATGTGGATGCTGCATTTTTTGAGATTTTTTTGTTGCCAAGATTTGGTGAGGTGATTTACATTAATAAACTATCATGAGGTGAAAACACTATCAAATCTATAGAACCTCTAAAGTATAGGATGACACATAGAAGCATAATGCATGAACTATTATTTAATAAAGGCATACAAGTACTGTTCGTATTAAAGTACGAGAAAAAGTTCAAAATCATTAGTAGAGTCTTGAGATCATAAGTTTCCCAGAATATTTTACAAAGTAGTAGGTCACAAAATAAATAAATAAATAAAGGTACACTACAATGAAATTTTAATATGCAATATACAACTTTTAACTACATATTGTGGATAAAATTAATAGTTCTTAGCAACACAACCTTGTTCATAAAAGTCCTTACTTTTCACCTAACTATTTTTTCTCACTCATTTTTCTTCCAAATTGCAATTAAAAATAAAACTGTTATATGCATTAAAATTTGGTAGTGAAGAAAAGATGGAGGTGGCGGCGGCATCCTAATGGTCATCATCTATCATGATTTACACTAATTCAGTAATTCTCCTACTAAAACAAAAATCCTCTTTGTTCCTTTAATATGAGTTTGCTCTATCATTTTATAATCGAATTTTGAATATTAGTTTAAAATGACTTAACCCTCAATTATACTTAAAATAGTATATACACTACCAACTAACCTTTGTAAAAATGTGTCTCCCATGTTCCCATTCCACACTCCACTGTTTCAATTTTCACTTTCACCTCAGAAACTTCTCCAGCTATTCCCCTCATTGAAATGATGGTCCTTTTCCCCCTCCCAAACATTTCTTAGCCAAAGTGGTTGCTTGGGAAGATGAGCAACAATGAACAAGAGAGCCACAATAGGTTCTCCGAGGCTATATTCCTTAACCTAAATATCACCATGCCTTCAGCATTCGTAGACAATGACAAGACTGCCAATTCTATCATGAAGATTACCACGAAAAAGGTGAAGTTTTCAATAGCACAGTCGATGAAAGAGGATAAAAATTGTGCCATGAGAGCTTGGGCTCCCTCTCTTAGTGACCTTAAATGATGTTGCATTAGTTTCCAATCTCTATGGATGTCTAACAAGAAAGATTAAGAGGTTGTTTTGTCTACAACTAGATATGCATATTTTATCAAGCTTTTGTCTAGTTGAAATGTGAAATTGCTTTCTCAACTATTTTTTTGAACGAGTATATAGTTTCTTGAATATCGTATGCATGATGCAAATGCATGGTTTGGTATTGAATTTGATGAACTAATACAATATATGCAATTCTAGCTTTTTACTCTAATCTTGGCAACAGATGATTTCTCATGGGCCTTCTCATTATTGTTTATACTATTAAATAGCCAGTCACGTGAAAATTCAAATAGTTGATGTTAGTTTTCACTAGTCCAATTTTGCATAGTCGTTGTAGAAGAATAGGGGAATGAGGAAGAAAAGACAGTAATAAGGTCATAAAAGAAACAAATGTACACCACAATAAAATTTTAATATGCAATATACAATTTTTAACTCTATATTGTGGATAAAGTTAATAGTTCCTATAGCAGCCAAAGCAAAAAAAAAAAAAAAAGGAACTTTTCTTTCACCTAACCAGTTTCCTTATCACTCAACTTTTCTTCTAGATTGCTATTACAAATAAAATTGTTATGGTCATTAAAATTTGACAATGAACAAAATGTGGAGGTGGTGGTAGTATCCCAATGGTCATCATCTCCTCCTCCTCCTCCTCTTTCTTCTTCTTCTTCTTCTTCTTCATTTTTTCTCCCTTACATATGCGGTATGCTCGTGAATTTGGACCATCTATGCTCAATTCTAGACCAAAAATTTTTCTCCCTTATATGAAATTCTTTTTTGTAGTACAACATCCTTCAATGGCTTTGTAATAGGACCAAGAAGCTTCCAGATTTACATAGTGACCTATAAACTAAGAGTAAAAGACAAAGTTATCTGTTGTACCAAAGATGTAATGATCTAAGAAAATAACTCATGAGATAATCCCAATCGTTGGATTCAAACTAAAATTTTCATTCTCAATCATCAGATCATGGAACCAAGGGCCAGGATAAATTGAAATAAATAAATATATTTATTTTTTAAAAAAATTATGAAATTATTTAAGATTGCAATTTTTTACTTCAATGTATGTTATATTTTATATTTTATTTTATAAATGTATGTCAAGAATATAAAACACACAAGTAAATAAAATAAAAAACATAGAAATAAATAAACCAAAAAAAATGTATGAGATAGTATCACTTATGAAAAATGAAAGATGTTTCCAATTAACAAGTGATACTATTTCATGCATTTTTCCCATTCGTCCCTTCGCAATAATATAAGCTCAACATAAGCAAGCTTCGAAAACACTCAAGTGTTCCGTCTATTAGGACAACTATTTACCACACTATGAAATTTATGGAAACTCCATAGTATATGACGACACATAGAATCATGTTACACGAACTATTACATAGTAAAGACATACAAGAACCATTTGAATTAAAATATGAGAAAAGGCTTAGAAATCATTGCCAAAGTCTTGAGATCATCATATTCTAATCATACTTTGCATAGTTGTTGCGGAGTGTGGGGGAATAAGGAAGAAGAAAAGATAGTAATAAAGTCTCAAAAAAATAAAGGTACACTACAATAAAATTTTTAAATGCAATATACACCTTTTAACAACATACTGTGGATAAAATTAATAGCTCCTAGTAGCAAAAGTTTGTTGATAAAAGTCCTTATTTTTTACCTAACTAGTTTTTCTATCACTCATTTTACTTCCACATTGAAATTAGAAATAAGATTGTTTTACATATTAAAATTTGGTTGTGAGCAAAATGTGGAGGTAGAGGCGGCATCCTAATGGTCATCATCTATCACATTTGCACTAATTTGGTGATTCTCCAAAAGCTTTAATATGAGTTGGCCCTTTTGTTTTGTAATTGAATTTTGATTATTAGTTTAAAACGATGTAACCCTCAAGCATACTTAAAATAGTATGCATACTACCAATTGACCTTTATAAAAATGTGCCTCTCAAGTTCCCATTCCACACTCAACATTTTTTAATTTTCACTTCCACCTCACAAACTTCTCTTGCTATTCCCCTCATTGAAATGATGTTTCCTTTTCCCCTCCCAAACGTTTCTTAGCCAAAGTGATTGTTGGAAAGAAGAATAACAATGAATAAGAGAGCTACAATAGGTTCTCCGAGGCCACGACTGTAAATGAATATTCAAAAATTTATTTACCGTTCGCATTCGTATCCGTTTATACAAAATTTATCTACATCCGTTTAAAGCGGATATTATCCGTATTCGATTAGTAGATATTCGATTATAAATGGATACGGATATGGTAAATGCGTATCCAATCCGTTTAATATTTGCTCCGAATATATATTTATTAAATAATATATTATTTATATTTTTCAATAAAAATCTCATAATCCATATATGTATGTATTTAAATTATAATTAAAGAATAAAGTTAATCAACATAATTGTTGTTGGTTAACTTTATAATTAGTATACTTAAATGTTGTTGTTGTGGTTGTTGTTGTTGTTACTAATAATCAATCATAAAGTCAATTATTAATTAAAAATTATGCTATTTGTTTGATGGTTTTCTTTTTAATGAAATTGCGTTGTTCCTTTTGTTAATTAAAATATGTATTTGTTATAGGTTCATAAATTCACGTGTTTGGATATTCGTAAATAGATATCTAAATAATTATCATCAAATATGAATATAAAAAAAATAATTCGAATACAAATAAGTTTAGTCAAATATAAATGCATTTGTATAACTATAATCGAATATAGATATATTCGAATTCGATCGATATTCGATGAATATAAATTCGGATATTATTTTTAAATATCCATCAAAGTCGTATCCGTATCTAATTATTCAAAAAGTTAAACGGATATGAATAAGAAAACAGTGTATCCGATCTATTTAACATCCGTTTACACCCCTATCTGAGACTACATTCCCTAACCTAAGTATCATAATGCATTCTGCGTTCATAGAGAATGACAAGACTGCCAATTTTGTCATGAAAATTATCGTAAAGGAGGTGAAAGTAGCACAATTAGTGGAGGGAATAAAAAGTCATGCCCTTGTTAAGGTGGTACAAAACAAGTTTGGACTCCCTCTCTTAGTGATCTTGAAATTTATTGCATCAATTTTCTTGCTCTTTGCGGAAGTCCACATTAGGAGGTTGTTTTGTCTACAACTGCATATGCATATTTTGTCAAGGTTTTGTCTAGTTGAGATGTGAAATTGCTCCTCGGCATATTTTTGTTAATGAGGAACATATTTTGTAAGTGGATAAGGAAATTCTAAATATCAAATGCATGATGCAAATGCATGGTTTGCTATTAAGTTTGATTAACTAATACAATATATACAATTCTAGTTTTTTACTCTGATCTTTGCAACAAATGATTTCTTATGAGCCTTTTCGTCATTGTTTATGCTATCAAATAGCCAGTCACATAGAAATTCAAATAGTTGATGTTGGTTTTCATTAGTCCAATTTTGCATAGACATTGTAGAGGAGTAGGGGAAGGAGGAAGAAAAGATAATAATAAGATGACAAAAGAAACAAAGTGCATCACAATAAAATTTTAATATGCAATATACAATTTTTAACTACATATTGTGGATAAATTTAATAGTTCCTAGCAGCAGAAGATTGTCAACAAAGATCCTTGTTTTTCACCTAACTAGTTTTCCTATCACTCATTTTTCTTCCAGATTGCAATTAGAAATAAAATTGTTATAGACATTAAAATTTGATAGTGAACAAAAGGTGGGAGGTGGTGGTAACATCTCAATGGCCATTATCTCCTTATGAGATAGACATGCTATGGAGGAGCCAATTAATTCTAATGGTTCTACTAAAACTGAAGAAGATATAAAGTCCCTGCCACAGGTATCTACTTCCGATGTGGGCTTATTGTCAAAAATAATACTCCCAGAGCTGATAAGAAACATGGCAAGTCTAGAGTAGGTGCTTCCAAATTCAGTCTCACCAAAGAAAAATGACTCTAGCTCTGAACCTATGGATGGAACCATTTTGAATTACATAGATGGTGAAAATGTTGTTGAGCAACTAAAACGGCAGATCGAACAAGATCGAAACTGCATAAATTCTTAATATAAAAAATCGAAGGAAGAGAGAAATCCCACTGCAGTTCAGCAAATTAGGCAATGACCATGATCACAAGATTGCATAAGGAGAAGGCAATACTTCATATGGAGGCCTTCAGTACTTACGCATGATGGAGGAGCAAGTAGAGTATGATATGGAGGCATTGGAAAGGGCTAATGATCTTCTTGCTAAGAAGGAGAAGGAATTGTAGGACATGGAAATTGAGTTAGAATTCTACCAAAGTTACTTGGATGAATCAGGGGTACAGAATAAATAGAAAGAAACCTCAATTGAAAATGGTCCTAGTACTTCTAGTAATTCAATAGTTGCTAAAGTTTCAAAAGAAGGATCACAAATAGTTCAAGAAAGAGCTCATCAACTACAAGTGTTGCGGAAAATGGAATTTCGGAAGAGATGACTATCCATCCTTTGAAATTACATGCCTTTCAATTGAAAAGTAAGTAGTTCCTTTATATAATTGTGATCATGATTTTATGTAAAACTGCCAATGTTGGAGTTATGTTATTACATCATGAAAATGTATGCTTGGCTGAGATGTTTGCATCCTAAATTTTATATACTATATAATAAGATTTAATTTGGTCTATTGTTAAATATAATTAAGTGTATATATATATATCAAAATAAAATAATCATAGTAATAAATGAAAGTGTAGAAGCTTTTATTCTTATGTTGCAACAAAAATCAAACATACATAATTGATTAAAAATTTTAAATAAATAATAGACTAACAAATCCTCCTCATACCCCCAACTCCCAACCCAAAAAGGTAAAAAAAAAAAAATCACCGTGTTCACATGCATGCCAAATTAAGTTTTCTATCAAAAAACTTAAGCTAAAAGTAAAACTCACATCAAGAAGCTTTGGTACAAAAAGTCCAACAATTCCACAAAAATCAATGGCTTGAACATCAAGATTATGAGCTCATCTCAATGGTTAAAAATTAGAGAATAAACTATATCAATCCACACGGTAATAAATGTATGCCAAAAAATTGACAATTTAACTAGTCAAACCATCAATCATGTTTTTCTCTGACACTTCCTAATTTTAGTTTTCTTCCTTTTTTTCTCGTCCTTTTTCTAAATAAGTGTTCTCAAGTGGTCCAACTATCATGTATTTTAATTTAGTACATACAACATAAAAGGAAAAGTAAAAAACAAAACAAAGTTGAAAGAAAGAATAAATAGCCAATTGTAGCATAATTAGGTGGTATAATACTTCCCATCATATACGTGGCTTTCAGTACTAAATTGCAGAACTTTTTGAACACAAGCCTATTGTACTGTCGTTCGGATATGAGCTTTTGCCAAGGGGACTATGACGGGAACTCATTTTTTGGCTTCAACAAAAAGCAAATTTTCCAGGACGAAAAGAATAGATTCTTCCAATGATATATTATATTAGGTAATCAAAAAAATAAAAAATCTCGTCTCTTCTTGTTTCTCACAACATAAAGAAAGAGAATAACCATCATGCTCAAAATGAAAAATGTTGTATATAACTATTTTAGCCCTGAAAATATATACTCATTGATGGACTACACCCGCTGCCATGTATCAAGACTGATACACCCTCAACATTTTCCCTTCCTAGCCCATGCACAAGCACAATATCTCCTCAGGAGTAAGCTTATTTCTTACATGTATTGAACAATAGAAAACTAGCCAAAAAAAGTTAAAACATTAGAATTAGAGATAATTAGGAATCAAATAGTATTTGTAAAAATATAAGGTACTTTTGTGAGAAAGCAAAGCAACTGACCAATTTCTAGTAATGATACCGAGGAGAAGCAACATGGCAAGCTCTACAATGTTTGAAATTTCACCTTCCTCTCAGGCTCTTATGTGTATTCTGAACTTACAATTGTATCAAATCTGAGTACATCACATTAAGAACCATCACTCACCTGAATTAAAACCTGAAAAGTTACAACCTCTAAATGAACCCTAGCTTTTAGTAATTCTTAATTTTTAGAAAATAGGAAAAGAATACATAAATGGTCAAAAATAAATCAAAATTAAGAAACTTCTCAAGATTTGTGCACTTGAATATGAACATTACAAAAACAGGAAGCATTTTCTCCTAAAATCTGATAGCAATTGATACAACATTACCTTGACTCTAAGTTCTTCAAAAACTTCTTTTACTTTAAAATGGTAGCGGGTAAACTCAATTTCTATTGATCAATTGAAAAATTGTTGGTAAAATTAAGGGGGGAAAAGTCTAAATAATATATAAAATAAGAAAAAAAATGTGACTAGAATCCTACTAACACCAACGATTGTGGAGAAGAGAGGTGGAGAGCAAAAAAAATTCTTTGAATGATCTTAGGGCATGGGGAGAGGAGAGAAATTCTGAGATCCTAGAGTGTGAACAGAGAAATTAGAGGCAAAGACATGTTCAATGAGGGAAAACATTTCATGATTTTAAGAAAAATAATAAAATCTAGATTTTTATTAGCAACATAAAATATGTTAGAGGTGGTTTCGAGCCAACCACTGCTAAATTAGAGGTGGTTTAGAAAATAATCGCCACAAGACCTATATCTAGTAGCAGTTTGTGTCGAAATCGGGCTAAATGTTATCTATCTCACAGCGGTTGTAATAAACCTCCGTGAGATTTTATATTTTTTGAGGTAGTTAAACAACCGCCTCTAAATTCTATATTTTGCTATAGTTTTTTTCAACCGCCGCGGAATTTATGCCGCGATTCACCTATTTTCTTATAGTCAATTCTGCCCTCAAGATCACCACAAAGGAGATGAGATTTCTAATAGCATAGTCCATGGAAAAGAATAAAAATATGTCATTGTCAAGGGACGAACAAATTTGTGCTCCTTTTTGCAATAACCTTGAATATTGTTGCAGTGATTTTCTATCTCTTTTTCGAAATCTGCAAAGGGATGTTCGGCAAGAAAGATTAGAAGGTTGTTTTGTCACAACTGCATATGCATATTTTGTCAAGGTTTTTCCTGGTTGAAATGTGAAATTGCTCCTCAGGATATTTTTGTGAATGAGGAGCATATTTCGTACATGGATAAAAAAATTAGTTGTGAATATCATATGTATGATGCAAATGCTTTACTTGGTATTAAGTTTGATGAATTGATACAATATATGCAATTCTAGCTTTTTACTCTGATCTTAGCAACAGATGATTTCTCATGGATCTTCTCATTATTGTTTCTATTATCTAATTACCGGTCACATGGAAGTTTACACAGTTGATGTTGGTGCTCACTAGTCCAATTTTGCATAATTATTGTAGTGGGATAGGGAAGGAGGAAGAAAAGGCAGTAATAAAGTTGGGGGGGGAGGGGGGAGGTACAACATGATGAAATTTTAATATACAATATACAATTTTGAAATACATATTGGGGATAAAGTTAATAGCTCCTAGAAGCAAAAGTTCATCAAAAAATGTCATTGTCTTTCACCAAACTAGTTTCCATATCACTCATTTTTCTTCAAGATTGCAATTAGAAATAATATTGTTATATGCATTAAAATTTGACAGTGAACAAAAGATAGAAGTGGTGGCAACATTTTGATGGTCATAATCTCCTTATTCTTTTTTTTTGGTCAGTTTTTTCTCCCCTCTATACACTCGTGGAAATTTGGATCTTCTGTGCTCAATTTCAGACTAGAAAATTATGTCCTTAGCTCGTATTAAACTCTTTTTGACAACAAAATGTTCTTCGATGGCTTGTAATGGTATCAGAAAGCTTCCAAATATGTAGAGTGATCTATAAAGTGAGAGTGAAAGACATGGTTATCTTAAATACCAATGATGTAATGATCTAAAAAATAACTCATGAGTTGATCCCAATTGTTGGATTCGAATCAAAATTTCCAATCCCAGTCGTCAGATCATGTAACCAAGGATCATGATAAAGCCAAATAAAAAATATATTTATTTTTTAGAAAAAAATTATTAAATGGCCTAAGATTGCAATTTTCTATTTTAATTTATGTTATACTTTATATTTTATTTTATAATATGTCAACAATATAAAACACACAAGTAAATAAAATAAAAAAAATTCACAAATAACTGAAACTGAAAAACATACAAGATAGTATCACTTATGAAAAACGAAAGAAAATTCGAAAAAAACTCAAGTTCTCTCTCCATTAGGACAACTACTCATCACACTATCAAATGTATAGAAATTCCGCAATATAAGACGATACGTAGAAGCATGTTGCACAAATTATTATATAATAAACACATACAAGTACCGTTCATTATGAGAAAAAGTTTAGAAAACATTACTAGAGTCTCAAGATCATCATCTTCCCAAGTATATTTTGCATAGTAATTGGGGAGGGGTAGGGAGGAAAGAGGAAGAAAATGCAGTAATAAGGTCGCAATAGAAACAAAGGTACACCACAATAAAATTTTAATATTCAATATACAATTTTTAACTATATATTGTGGACAAAACTAATAGTTCCTGGTAGCATAAGCTTGTCGATAAAAGTCCTTGTTTTTCACCTAATGAATTTCCCTATCACTCAATTTTCTTCCACATTGCAATAAGAAATAAGAATGTTATAGGTGTTAAAATTTGGCAATGAAAAAAAGGTGGAAGTGGGAGAGGTGGTGGTAGCATCTTGATGGTCATCATCTGTCATTGTCTGTATTGATTCGGTGATTCCCCTACTAAAATTAAAGTCCACTTTGTCTTTTTAATCTTAATTTGCTCTTTAACTTTATAATTAGATTCTGAATATTAGTTTAAAATGATTTAATCCTCAAGCATACTTGAAATAGTATGCATCCTACCAACCAACCTTTATAAAAAGGTTTCTCCCAAGTTCCCATTTCACATTCCACAGTTCTCAATTTTCACTTTTGCCTCAAAAACTTCTCCAGCCATTTTCGTCTCTAAAATGATGCTCCCCTTCCCTCTCCCAAATTTTTGTTTGCCAAAGTGGTTGACTGAGAATAAGAAGAACAATAAAGAAGAAAGCTACAACAGGTTTTTCGAGGCTACATTTTCCAATTTGAATATCAAAATGCCTTCTACGTTCATAGAAAATGGCAAGACTTGCAATTTTATCATGAAGATCACCACAAAAGAGGGGAAATTTCCAATAGCACAACTGGTGGAAAGAATAAAAATCATGCCCTTGTCAAGGCACGAAACAAATTTACGCTCTTTCTCTCACTGATAATGAATTTTGTTGCAACAATTTTTTTTCTCTTTAAGGAAGTCCACAAAGGAATGTCCGGCAAGAAAGATTTAGCAGGTTGTTTTGTCTACAATTGCATATGCATATTTTGTCAAAGTTTTTTCTAGTTGAGATATGAAATTACTCCTCAGCATATTTTTGTGAGTGAGGAGTACATTTTGTAACTGGATAAGGAAATTAATCCTGAATATAAAATGCATGATGGAAATGCTTGGTTTGGTATTGAGTTTGATGAACTGATATAACATATGCAATTCTAGATTTTTACTCTGATCTTGGCAACAGATGATTTATCCTCTACCTTCTTGTTATTGTTTTTGCTATAGAATAGCCAGTCACATGAAAATTCAAATAGTTGATGTAGGTCTTCGCTAGTCTTAGTTTGCATAGTCGTTGTAGAGGAGTAGGGAAAGGAGGAAGAAAAAACAGTAATAAGGCCACAAAAGAAACAAATGTACACCACATTGAAATTTTAATATGCAATATACAAATTTTAACTATATACTGTGGATAAAGTTAATAGTTCCTAGTAGTAGAAGTTTGTCGAGAAAAGTCATTGTCTTTCACCTAACTAGTTTCCCTATCACTTATTTTTCTTCTAAATTGCAATTAGAAATAAGAAAATTATAAGCATTAAAATTTGACAGTGGACAAAAGGTGGAAGTGGTGATGGAACCCCAACGATCATAATCATCTTCTTTTTCTTTTTGGCTAGTTTTTTCTCCCTTATGTATCCTTGTGAATTTGAACCTTCCGTGCTCAATTCTAGACCAAAAAAATCATATCTTGAGCTCGTACAAAATTCTTTCCAGCAACATGACGTCCTCCAATAGCTTTGTGATGGGACAAGAAGCTTCTAGATCTGCAGAGCTATTTGCAAAGTGGTCTGCAGTACCAATATGTAGTGATCCAACAAAATAATCTATGAGTTGATCCCAGTCAAATTAAAATTTTCAACCTTAATCACTGGATAATAGAACCAAGGTTCAAGATAAAGCCAAATATATAAATATATTTATTTTTAAAAAAAAACTTTGAAAAGGTTTAAGATTGCAATTTTTATTTTAATTTATGTTATATTTTATATTTTATTTTATAAATGTATGTCAAGAATGTAAAACACACAAGTAAATAAAATTGGAAAGATGCACAAAGAAATGAAACTGGAAAAACACACTAGATAGTATACATCTGTGAAAAATGAAAGAAATTTTGAATTAACAAGTGATACTCTTTCATGCATTTTTCTCTAGGGGAAAGTATCGGTAAGTTCCGTAAAATTAGCCAACTAAATTGATTGGTTAATTCACCAAAACATATGAAACTTCATAACTAATTGGTTAATGCACCGAATTTTTCGGTTAACCAACTGAATTAATAAAAAAAAAATTGTTTTGGTTTAGATAATTCACCAATTAACCAATTTTTATTTGAGTTTTTTCTCAACATCATTATGTAACAAAAATTATAATAATGCAGCTATGTGAACAATCTGATAGCTTATTTTGAATTAAATCTTCATCAAATCTGGGAGTATTTTACACCATTTCAAATACTTCATCCAAGCAAACACACTTTTTGTTTTTCTTTTCAGTATTAATGGTAAGATTTTCTAACCTTTATTGACTAAGAAAAATGCATATAGTACAAAATATCCAATATTTGATCCTTGAACACAAGGAAACATAATTTACTAAAAATGTAACCCCGGATACAGGTGATCCACTTGCAAGTTGCAAGCCAACATCAAGTGTTTGCTACCTAAATTCAAAAGAAAGACAACATTCATTATCTTTATTATTTTTAGAGGATACCAGAATTCGAATGCAGTAGCATATGCGACGGGCTTAAAATTCTTCTAAAGCTTATTTCCAAGCTTAAAATTCTTCTGTAGCTTATTTCTAGATTCAATTAAATCGGGTATTAACTGATTTTTAAAAAAAATAATAATAGCACTGCATCGAAAATCAAAAACTTATTAAAAAAAACCATTAATCAAATCAAAATTGAATTGGACAAAATGTTTCAATGAATTTGGTTTCGGTTCAATCAATTAATGTATTTTTTTTTTAATAATGGATAATTTTGCTCACCCCTATAAATTAACATTGAATTGTAAAAACTTAATATTTCAAACTAAATCATATAATCAGCTATAAAATATTATATATCAAACTTCTATGAATACTTTAATTTGTGTATATACTCGTCACTATTATCAACTTGCATTATTAATTGTTGGATAGTACATTTAAATAAAATTAATCATTTGTTTTTAGTGTTATATTATTTATTCATATACTAATCGTTGAGCTTATGTTACTATGTATAATAACATATGGTAATGCTATTTTTATGCGCACAGAGACACGCAAAAAAGAAAATACATTTAATAATGGTCAATGGCTTTTTTTGTCCTTACTTTTGATGGAATAAATAATGTTATTATATAATTAAGGTTGGCGTTCATATTTCACTAAATATTTAATAAAACATTTTAATGTGCAGCATTTATTTGTAATCAAAGGAGACAACAAAGACTTTTTCTTATAGTACTGTCTATTTATTAATGCAACTAAGGTTTATGGTAACATTTTTTTATTTATCTATTATATTTAGTTGACGGCTAGTTTGTTTAATAAAGTCAGTGTAAATTTAGGATCAAATGATAAGTGGTTATGGAGGGGGAGTTACACTACATAGGTTATCATGAAGGGATCAAAATAAAATTATTTTTTTGTTTAACTTGGAGTAGACCGAATTTAACCCTAATTATTATCAATGTCCATTAGAAGTTGCAATGTGGGTTCAATTACCCCATAGTGTAGGGGGTGGACCGAATTTGACCCCAATTCTTATCAACATGCATTAGAAGTATTAATATGGATTAGAGCCATGAGCTCAACCCAATTTATATGGTTTGACTTTGATTGAACTCAAAATTTTAGAAACAGGTTCAAATGGTTGGGTTAAGATAGGTTTTATTAAATTTAGGTCAAAATGGCCTTAAGTGAATTTAAGTGGGATTTAAAATAGGCCCATTCAAAAAATTAAACTAAAATTTATAAATTTAGTAAAATATTTTGAATTAATTATAAATATATATTATTTCCACTCTTTGGTTCGCCAAAGTCTCATATTTTGAATTATTAATAATTTTAAGATTAAAATATATATCTTGGGCGTTAAACATACTAATAAATTAATTATCTAAAATCCTTTCAACATATAATATGAATAATATCTTGAAGTCATAGGCAAATATTGTGTTTATTAATTCAAAAAAAAAAATTCTAAATTTGTTGTTTGGGTAATGTTGCATGTCAAATTGCCAATAGTACTAAGATTGACATGCACTTCATAATTTAATTCTTGAAAAATTAATCAAAATGAACACGTTCATGCTTAAGAATTTGACATACAAGTAGTGATGCAAAATGTAATTTTCTTTAAAATTATCAACTTTGTTATAAAAAAAATACTATTCAAAATTTAATACAATTATATATAATGAAAAAATTAATAAAATAAAAATATAATTTAATAAACCATCTCATCATACTGTAAAATTAAATAAAATATAAAAGATACATTAATATTACTATTATTTTTTAATTAATTGATATTACTCTCTCTCTCTCTCTCATTCATTTTTTTGTTTTATATTCAATTCATTTTAAACTCAACCTAACCCACTTTAAATGCATTTCAAACCCACTTGAACCCAACACATTTTCAACTCAATCCATATAAAACCAAATTCAACCCCCATCTATTTGCTGCCCATAATCAGTATATAATAATTTTTTTTTAAATTTAAATAATTAGTAAAGTAATATATGACATTTCTTTTCATACACATGGATGCACATCAAGAGCTCGTTAGAGTAAAATTTAAATAATTAGTTAAGTAATATATAACTTTTCTTTTCATGCACACGCATGCATATCAGGAGCTCATTAGTATTCTAACTCCTAACCTCCCACATTATGTGGAAAACTTATACCATTAGGCCACAAGCCACTCAGCATATAATAATTTAATCAATAGTATCATTATTAATAGAAAAAAATCCACTCACAAATCGTGTGTGTAAGATAAAAATATTAAAGTTTCTAAGAAATATACCACTATTTTTCTTCATTTTCCACTCAATCTTTCATCACTCTCTTGCCTTCCTTATATTTCATTTTATTCATTTCTATATTATTCATATTTTATTTTGGATTATAAAAGAAATAATTTGTCAAAATTAGGGATCATAAAACTCAAAGTCTCAAGCCAATCAAAATTCAAATCTCAGTACTATATTTTGATTCGTTTTCTTTAAGGTTAACAGCTAAAATCTACAAACTGGGGATAACACTTCACTGGTGACTAGGGGTGTAAATGAGATGAGACTATTCGCGAACGGTTTGGGCTTGGCTCGATGAAAGCTCGAATTCGGCTCGAACTTAAACGAGCCGAGCCGAGCCCGAGCTCGCCAGTCAAACGAGCCGAGCCAAGCTCAATAGTATTTGGCTCGACAGGCTCGCGAGCCTAAATTATATATATTTTTTATATAATAATAATAATAATAATAATAATAATAATAATATGAACTTTATTATTTTAAATTTTGTTTCAAGCCTAAACGGGCTCGATTTTTATATAATAATAATAATAATAATATGGAGTTTATTATTTTGAATTTTATTTCAAGCTTAAACGGGCTCGAGCTTATCCGAGCTTATACGAATCGAGCCTTATCGAGTTAGAGCAATCTCATTTAAATTTATACGAATCGAGTCTTAACGAGCCGAGCCGAGCCGAGCCCGAGCCTATTTTGACGAGCTGAGCTCGAGCTCGATTATCTAGGCTCGGCCGAGCCCGAGCCCGAACTCACGAATCAGTAAACGAGCCGAGCCCAAACCTAGCAGGCTCGGGTTCGGCTCGTTTACACCCCTACTGGTGACTTGGGCACCTATAGAGAGAAGGGAATTTGATTTTTAACCTTGAAGTGCACCCTTCCCTACCACCGAACCGTGTGGCTTTGAGGGATTGTAGAAATTTGCCTTCTAAGGCACCTCCACTTTCTCTTGATATCAACAACCCACACCCTACTTCCTCGAAAAGCAACTCTAAACTCTGAGTTCCATTCTTTGTCTAACCCATGCGAATGGAACGATCATGCTGCACATCTGCACATCTTCCCAGAATCAGCAAAGACCATTTTGACAAACGCATTTTGATTGCTTCAGTAGTTTCGCACTCACAACGATGAGTCTTAATTTCTATCCATTTTGTGTAGATCGCGAACACAAGTGCACTATCAATCTCCCTGAGTATAGCTCACATAATCTCGGCCCAACATTTAACAATTAAATAGTTAAACAACTCATAAAGAAGTCAACCTACAACCAACCACCATAAGTAAATCACTCTACAACACATCTCGCATCAAGCGATTTGCACAGGTTACCTAGACTGCTCAACAAGGTGAAATTCTCGGATGGAAACCAGTCCACCAATCATCATTGGATTAATGGGAGTGGTGGAATGAAAGCAGTACTTCCTGTATGCCTAATGGCCGGGCAGAATGGAAACACGCCCTCCTCCCATTCCACACGAGCATTTGTTACACTTGCACACTAAATCGCACAAGCCCAAGAGTGAACAATTAAACAGCATTCACCTCCGTAAAGCTAATTCCATGGCCTACAATGTCAAGGAATAACCTTCATATACATCAAACACTATATGTCCTAGCCAAAAATATGGTGGTCAGAAATTTGCGAATCCGGTCCTAGAATCACAAAGCCCAAGTGACAATACACTAATGCAGCCAGCAAATACCAATCCAAGAAACAATTAGCAACAACCCACAAGATTCACAGCTAACCATGGAAACTCCAGTTTAACAAAAAGCACGATGTGATAAGATCTAATTAAACTAATAGTTAGCATCAAGCGATACACATAACTGTAATACCGAGGAAATCTCAACGCCATAAGTAAGAACATCTGAAGGAGATTCCATGAAAAGATTACAAAATCAAAAAGAGGGAAAAAAAAAAAGGAGGACAAAGGTAATAATTTTTCAGTTACTCATTCATCACCAGCGACAGACTCAGTTTTCTCATTTTGCGGCGGCGCAGTGGACCCCGCATCATCATCCTCCGGCTTATTCGGCGCATCATTCACCGACATCGTTGTCGGAGCAGCCGCCGTCTCGGCAGATCTAGCCTTCACAGTATCCAGCATTCGCTTACTAATTTCCTTAGAATAAACCTGCAAAATCTCGATCCCATCGTCATCGGCAGACGCCGCCTTTCCCGCCACTTCGAACGCCTCGTCTTCAATGAGCTTGGCAGCCTCAACAGCTTCCTCGCGCGAAACGGTGCCGTATCGCTTGGACAGAATAGAGGGGGATGAGAGGGTCTCAATCAGGCGGTTCTTGACGGCCTCGCGCGTGCGTTCGGATGGTGGCCAGATGCTAAAGGAAATGTTGGAGTATCTCTCGGCGGCGGCGGAGGTTGTGGTTGAGGTCTCCGATTGAGGTGGCGCTTGTTCGATTTCGGCCATGGCGGTGGCCGAGGGTGGAAGATCTTGGGCCTGGGGATTTTGATCTGGGGATTTAATGTCGCCTGACATATTTAAGCCTTTTTATCGAGCAAAAAATAAAATGGCAAAGGTGTATTTTAATGTACACTAAAGACAAAATTGAACATTGTAGTTGTACAACTTTATACAGTACGTGTCAGGAAAATGGACAATTTGGTGTAGGGGCCTGAGGGCTGAGGCTGAGTCCCTGTTTTATTTTATGAAAGGAAATGGGAAACTAATATAGAGTATGTGGGTTGGGCCATAAATTCGGTGTACAACTGACGGCCCACCTATGAAAGATTGAGACCCAGAACGGTTGGACTATTTTTTAACTGTTCTTTAATAATTAATTGATCCCATTTGGTTCCATTTTCAAATTTCATTTTCATATTTTTTATTATTTAAAAATAAAAATTAAAACACATTACTTTACATATATTTTCATCCAACACATTTTTATTTTTATTCTCAAGATATCTTTCTCCAATTACCTATATATCTTCTTCTAATAACATATATATATATATATATATCTTATCTCTCGAATCTCGATTATGATTATTAGTATTTCTTTCAACTTACAACCTATTAAACCCAACACAAACATTGTTTTTCCAACAATATATTCAAACACAAACTCATTTTTATTTTTCTTTTCAAAATTTGAAAATAATGAAAATAAAAAATAAAAAATAAAAATAAAACTTAACGACCTTCTTTAGTTCCTATAAAGAGCTCTGTGTATTTGTTCTTTAATAGAACAGCTAGTTTGATAGCCCCTTCTTGGTTTTAATTGAATTGAAATTTTTTCTATGGATATATAT
Organism: Jacaranda mimosifolia; assembly: GCA_018894105.1. Taxonomy (NCBI): domain Eukaryota; kingdom Viridiplantae; phylum Streptophyta; class Magnoliopsida; order Lamiales; family Bignoniaceae; genus Jacaranda; species Jacaranda mimosifolia. The sequence goes on from CM032123.1 coordinate 6,560,839, forward strand.
AGTTTTATATAGTTATCAAAAGAAGAAATTGGTAATATGAATTATTGAGAACATCCATAGATGAGCAATTAAATAAACTGTTATTGTTGATGATCATTGCAAATAAATCATATTTCATTTTATTCTTTGATGGACTTTATTTGCTGAAGAGGAGTTTTTATGAACTTTTATGATGCTTCTATTGTTGCTTATTTTTCATTACTTTCTCCAATAAATCAGAGGATAATTTTTTTTAACTAATCGAACTAAATGGAATAAGGGTCAAAATAAATTGTTGCCAGTAAACGATGTACTATAATATAAGATACAATGCATAAAAAATGGGATGAGCACATTTTGATCATAATTGTGGAACTTTAATGATTACAAATCAAATCAATTATAATCATAACTGTTCTACAACAAAAAACCGGAAAAAAAAAAAAGGAAAAGAAAAAGGCCACATGTGAGGAATTTGACATTCACAAAATTATTACGCCAATCCTTAGTTATTTACGTTTTAATTTATGCAATTTTTAAGTAGTTTTTAACTTAATGTTGTTTCATTAATATATATTTCATTCACATATGCTAAATATATTTAATCCACAATCAAATACTTTTTTATAAAAATATTTAATACAATAAGTATTTATTTTTGGTACAAAATATAAAATTAAAGACTCCTTCAAACCCACCTCCGCAGACAACTTTAGGATCATCTTTAATACAATCAAGATAGTAGATTAATAATGTTTCCACGAGCTCTACAAATGGCTTCCAAACTCTTTAACTTGGGCATGGTAAGCCCCGTCCCCTCGGCCATGTCGATCTCCTCCAGCCCAACTCTTCCCCACTCAAAACATCGTATCAACGCTCCCAATGCAAGTGTCACCAACCGACGGCCTAAACTAGCTCCAGGGCAAGCTCTCTCCCAGCTCCAAATGGAATTAGCTTATAAGTACCTTCAGTTGCTTCTCCATGGCAGAATCTCTCCGGCTTAAATGCAGTCGAATCCTCCCACAACTCATGATCCCTGTGGATTGTCCACAAATTTACTAGTAGCATTGTGCCTCGTGGGATTTCAAATCCACAAACTTTGCAGTTATCAGCTGACTCGTGCGGCACAAGAAGTGGAGCTGTTGGAAATAGTCTGAGAGTTTCGTCGACTACATTGTGCAGATAAGTTAGTTTTGGCAAGTCTTGTTCGTCTAATAAGCGGTCTCGTCCACAGGATGTCTCTATTTCATGAAATGCCTTGTTCATAGCTTGTGGATGATTGAGAAGAAGGGTCATTGCCCATTCCAAGGTTGTTGATAAAGTTTCTGTCCCAGAGCCAACCATGGACTGCATGAGATTTTGGCAGTGAAAGTAATAACTGTTAATGTGGCTTGAATTTAATGGATTCAAATTATGATTCCAATTGAGATGCCCACAGAATGATATGGGCCGATGGAGATAGTTTTGGGTCCATCTAGCCCAGATGAATTTTGAAAAAAATACAAGGGGATTAGAAGTTTATGAGAAATATTAATTTGAACACTTTTACTTCTTCAGAATATATATATATATATATATATTTATTTATTTTTCTGTCTTATCTATGAACATAGATAAGTCTGATCGAACTACGATAAATAATTTCTCTTTTCACTCTTGTCTCTGTGTGATTGTGTATATGTGTTATTTATTACAACAGTGAACCCCCCCCCCCCCCCCCCCCCCCCAAAAAAAAAAAAGCATATATACAGAAAAAACCAAGGCCTAAGTAATTGCCTACTTTTCATTAATACAAAACCATAAGTCATTAGATTCACAAAAGAAAACTGAGACAACTAAAGTCCCACATTTCTTTACCGACAGTTGAGATATTGTCCTACTTAGGTTCACGTATTAAAATATCTAAATAGTAAAATTTTATATTCTATCCTACGCTATTTTATCATATTTTGAAAATTTTTATATTGTTAATCAAAATACTAAAATTCAAAATTAACCTACAATCTATACTAAATTGTTTTTGTACGTATTAAAAAGTACACTCAATTTTGTTATACTAAATAAAAAAATACCCAAATTTAATTTACAGTATATATTTAATTTATTTAGTTAGTTAGTTAGTCTTTGGATATACTAAACAAACAAAAATAAAATGTTTATCCTTTTTTCTCTCTCTCCTCTTCTCGTGTTATGTATTTTCTCTTTCTACTTTTTTCTAGTTACATTATTTCTTTTCTTTATAACTTCATTCATTCATTCATTTTTTTTTTTCCAAATAATGTTATTTCGTATAATATATCAAGAAAATATAGGTAAATTGAGAAAAAAAAATATTTGTAATTTTATCTATATTGAAAATTTATTACACAGGTCGAGTATTTCATGAATACTTGTATATATTTAATTTCAATGTAAATAATATTTATGTTAATTGATTAAATTTGGGTGTTGGGTACTCCTACCGATGCACACCCACTCTATTATTTTCAATGGGCTGCGGGTTTGGATTTAACACAAAAAAAAATAAAAAACTAGTAATAATAATTAAACTTGGTGTGTTTGATGTGGAAGATTTAAATATTTTTGGAACCTATATAATACTCTAACCAATAACAAATCTAACACGTATATTTGGAGAAATACCATCAGGAGAGGCGTAATTCCAATACGTATGAAGCAAGCATTAGTAAACGTAAAATAGAATACCTCAGACTTTGAGAAAATTGCTACTTTTCTTACCAGTATAAGACCCTTGATGATTTCATCCGAATGCAATTCCGGTTCTGTTTCTTGTAGCGACAGCATAACATTGATCAACGTCTTCCTCTTCACTTGATCTCTTCCACTGGATATTATTGCAACAGATGTCTGATTCGATTCAGTCCTAAAATTCTTCTTGTGTTCGTCCACAAGATTCTGGATGAAATCGTCCATCTTCTTCGAGAAATCCACCATTCTTTTCTGAACACCCTGAATATCCACCCACTGGAACAGAGGAAAATAGTCTCCTAGATTCGAGTTTCCAAGGAGCTCCGCCGCCTCTTTTATCATAGACTTGAAAAGCCTCGCTTCTTCGCCCATCACATTCGCATCTTTTCCATAGTACCTCTTTCCAGCTATCATTCTCATCATTACATTGAACGAAAGATCAGTAAATATTGACCTCAAATCCACTTTTTCGCCAGAAAATTCCGACAACTGCTGCAGCATCAGGCGGACTTCCCCTCCGCGGTCGGATGAAAACATGGCAAGGCGGCTTGGCGAGAAAAGTTCTAGAGCCGTGAGGCGCCTTAAGTTTCGCCAGTGATCGCCATATGGAGCGAAGCCCATGGTGGTACTGTTGTAGTTGAGCAGCTTTCCAGCAAGTAATTGGGGTCGATTCGCAAATATGATATCGTTCTTCGTGAAGCACTCTTCGGCTGCCTGAGGCGAAGAAACTACCAACACTTTGCGCACTCCAAATTTTAGAAGCATAACATGGCCGTATTTTTGGGAAAGTTGGTGCAGAGTTGTGTGTACTGGTTCCTTTAGAAGATGGAGATGGCCAATAATGGGAAGAGCCGGTGGACCTGGTGGTAGATATTCAGGAAGTTTTACAATTTTTGACAAAATAAACTTGAGAAGAAAGTAGAGTATCAAACAGAAGAAGAACAGGTATAGTTCATCTCTCATATTTCCTACTCAAGCTTTCCTTTTGAAGGATATGAATCTTTCTTTAGACTATTGTTTCAGCGGGGCTGTTGGTTTAGATGTTGGCCTGGAGTACTATTCTTGCTAGGAGATCCCGTTTCAGTGTGGAGATAACAACGTCCAAACCTTTTGCTTGGACTGTTAAGCATCATGATAAATTTTCTTGAAGTCAATGGAAATTGAGAGTGAAATTTGGAAACAGTCAACAGGAATTCCTCGACTGAGTCACTGTCACGACATATTTAATTTGGAATACTTATAGGAGGGGCTTGGTATGGTGAAATTGATGAATTTTTTACTCATAGTAGTTATTTGGTGGCATATGCAGATTCTAATTTATTTGTCAAAATTGATGGACTGAAGCTAACTATTGTTCTTGTGTTTGTAGATATGTAATCATAATAGAAAATTGTGAAGAAGAGATTCTTCAAATAAAGGAAAATTTATCAATTCGCTTTCAAACGAAAGAACTTGGACAACTCAAGCACTTCCTTGGTCTAGAGGTTGATCCTACACAAGAAGGAATCTTTCTCCATCAGCAGAATTATTCTAAAGATTTATGAAGAAGTTTGGAATACTCAAGTACAACCAAATTCCGATGCCAATAGAGCCAAACACCAAAATGTGTACTCATGAAGAGAAAGATTTGGAAGATGCAATAATGTATCAACAATTAGTGTGTAGTTTGATCTACTTAACTTAACAAGACTTGACATTTCTTATGCGGTTATATGCAAAATCCAAAGAAGCCTCATTTGGAAGCAGTTGGATGGATTTTGAGATACGTGAAAAAGTATGCTTGGCTATGGTATTATGTACAAAAAATGTGGAGATAGTAAGCTAGTTGCTTTTGTTGATGCTGACTATGTGCGTGATCATAATATCCGACGTTCAACTGCTGAATACATTCTTATTCTTGGATTCGAAGCAATTTAAATTTATAATAAAAGGTAACCAATGGTGTCCTTGTTAACAACAGAAGCATAGTATTGAGGGGCAGGGATGGCAGTTCAGGAGAACACTTGGCTAATGCAATTGTTGAGAGACTTGCATCGGCCAACAGAGTATGCAATTCCTTGGTATTGTGACAACCAACCAGCAATACATTTGGCTAAGAATCCAATTTTTCATGCAAGAACCAGTCATGTGGAGGTACATTATGATTTCATCAAGGAACAGGTCTTAGAAAAACAGGTGGAGTCGAGGCAGATTAAGACAGAAGATCAAGTTGCGGATTTGTTTACGAAAGGCTTGGGAGACAACAAGTTTGGAAGTTTGTGTCAACAACTCAGCATGACAGAAAAAAGTGGAAGCTAGTGTTGAGAGGGAGTGATAAAGTTCACCACCAACACATTTTCATCTTTAGTTTGTTTGTTTTCTTTTGAATTCAAATCGATTAAATCTTATCTTTTTGGTTGTCACAAGATGGATAGCTATCTTTTAGTTATTTTATCCTTTTTATTTTTAATTAGTTTAGTGGAGTTTATCTCATCCCTAATTTTGAATCTCTAATTGATCTCTTTTTAGTTTGAATTGGTCTACCACATCTCCTAGTCATTAGCAAATAGCAGACTTTGTTATTGAGTCAATTTTATTAATTAAAGAAAATTAGGGGAATTTTCTCTCTCTTGTGAGCTTCTGTATAAGCAGTCATTTTTACTTAATAAAGCGTATCTCGCCCATTATTTATGAAACTTTCTTCTCCATATATTTTCTTCTTGTCTTTTGTGAGGATTCTTTTAGTGAATTATTGATTTATATCTCTCTTTAATTCAACAATCAACACTTTTATGATTCTTCTATTGCTGCTTCATGCTTATACTTTATTACTTCTCCAATAAATCAGGGGACAATTTTTTTAACTAACTGAAATAAATGTAATAAGGGTCATAAAATAAATTGTTGCCAACAAACAATGCACTAAAATATACAATAGATGAAAAAAATTCTGTACAGTTTGATCATAATTGTGGAAATTTTAATGATGAGAAATGAAATGAACAATAAGCAAACTGTTCTACAACAAAAAGGGGAAAAGAAAAAGAAAAAGATGTTCACAAGCGAGGAGTTTGTTATTCACAAAATTATTATGCCAATCTTTTGTGATTTATATATTATTTTATGCAATTTTTAAGTAGTTTTAAGTTAATGTTGTTTCTTCGTATCAGTTTGGGCTCTGTAAGGATTGATACTGTTTACCAACTAATTATCTTCCTTTTTTTTTTTTTTTGGCTTTATGGAAATGTTTCTTGCCATGATTAAATTTTGATAAAGCTTCTATAATTTGCCAAACGGTGTTAGTCCTCATAAGTATTAACTAGCTGAATAAGATAGTTTTTGTGAGTGATTATATGTCTAAGAGGGGAGTGAATTAGGCCTAAGAGATTTTATTGCAGCGGAAATTTATTACTCAAAATACCTTTTGGCCTTTAAAAATAGTTTAAGTCTTTTGCAAAAAACTGTTTTAGTTACTGAGTGGAATTTGTAAGTACCAGTTAAACTACTAATCAGACCAGTGATAAATAAAGCAGTAAAACAAAAGTAAAACTGATATTTATGGGGGTTCGGCAAGCCTACTCCTCTACCTAAGTTTTTACTTAGGATTCTAAGCCTGTTAAATTAATTAACATGTAATAATATTTTTACAAGTAATAATAGTAATTTGAAAGTAAGAAAAGTGAAAGAATTAGAAACACCCTAGTATGGTAAAAACCAACTCTTCGCAAAGAGCTAAACCGGAATCTCAAATGGGATAAGGCAAATTCCAGAGCACTGTGAAACCAGCTGCTTGTGAACAGACTTAGGGAAACTTCTACTAGATTCACTTGCACAACCTATGTGGACTGATGCACGAGTTGTTGCCACTCCGTACGGCAAGCTTTAGTCTCTTCTTCCAGAATGGAACCAAGAACATTGCAGAAGATTCCAGACAATACCGCTTTACTTTCTTCACCTAGAGGTCCTTTGAGGAACTGAGTGTTGATTTGTTCTATTCACTGGGTCTCTAGAGAGTAGGTACTTTGAGACACAAATCGCCTTGTCCTCGTCTCTCCAAGGTTCGATGAAGGCAAGCTTCCCTTGACCTTCTTCACCATAAGGTCCCTCGGTAACAAATGTAGAGCAAGGAATTAGCAACACTTAGGCACAAAATGCGTATGAGAGTATCGCACAACTCCTCAAGATACTTAAGAAAGTTCTTGCCCGACTAAATGATTCACTCTTTATAATGACACATGTTCTTACATTTATATTCTTATGTCCAACGGCTATAAGTTCTTTATTTAGGTAAGTACCCATCGGAATCAAATAAGGAAACAAGATATTTAACTTTAAGTAATCATGCATTAATTCCATGAATTGTAGATATACCAATAATGGCAACATGATGTGATTTCTTTCCTAGGTTAGAGAGTTGTGAATCAAGCCAAAATCTTCATGAGATCTTTTAATTATGGAAGGTAAGTTCCAGCGCGTAAACAGATTCCAGTAGATAATACGGAAAGATATAAAGCACATAATTTTAGGAGAGTATAATTTTGTCATGATCAAAACAATGTAAATCATCAAGAGGTTAATAGTTTTGGTTTGAATAAGCTAGTTTTGATTTATAATAATGTAGTTTTGGTTAGGGTTGTAAATGGATATTCGAAAATTCATTTACCGTTCGCATTTGTATCTATTTATACAAAATTTATCCACATCCGTTTAAAGTAGATATTATCCATATTCGATTAATAGATATCTGATTATAAATTGATACAGATATGGTAAATGCATATCCAATCCTTTTAATATTCGATTTGAATATATATTTATTAAATAATATATTATTTATATTTTTCAATAAAAATCTCATAATCCATATATATATATATTATAATTGAAGAATTAGGAAGAAAAAAGAATAAATTTTAAAAAATAATTTAATATAGAGAAAAAATTGAAGAATAAAGTTCATCAACATAATTATTGTTGGTTGACTTTATAATTAATATACTTAGATGCCATTAATAATAATAATAATAATAATAATAATAATAATAATAATAATAATAAGTACTAATAATCAATTATAAAGTCAATTATTAATTAAAAATTATGCTATTTGTTTGATTGCTTTCGTTTTAATGAAATAATATAGTTCCTTCTATTAATTAAAATATGTATTTGTTATAGGTTCATAGATTCACATATTTGTATATTCATAAATGGATATCTAAATAATTATCATCGAATATGAATATAAAATAATAATTCGAATACGGATAAGTTTAATAAATTATGAATCCATTTGAATAATTATAATCGAATACATATATATATATTCGAATCCGACCAATATCCAATGGATACAAATTTGGATATTATTTTTAAATATCCGTCAAATCCATACTCGTATCCGAATATTCAAAAAGTTAAACGGATACGAATATAGAAACAGTATATTTGATCCATTTAATATTCGTTTACACCCCTAATTTTGGTTAGAAAAAATATATGATTAAGCTTTCACCATTTAATATGTTACAAAGCAAAAGAATGCCGATTAAAAATATATTTAAGTGGCAATTAAGTTCTACATTTCTTTAAGATTTAAACTTTAATTTGTGCAAAATACATGATGTCTCAGTATATTAACATGACCCAAGATTTTATTTTATCATCAATTCAATTTTATTTATATTTTTTTCTTATTAATGAATAGATTTCTTTATATATATATATAACTTAAATGAATTCTCTAATTTCTCGAAGAAATAATTCGATCAATGCAATTTGGTATGAAGTGTATCATAAATTATTTTTCAAATTAAATATTCCTTCTTAAACTTATTAATTTGATTCATAAACAAAATTAAATATTTCATTTAGAAGCCCATACTTCTTTTAGAAAATCTTCTTTAAAAATTCGATGTAAATGTGATACCAATCCATAAGTTTTCACAACTTAGTTATTAAAAACACAAGTAGTTAATTACTTTATTATATATATATATATATCCTGATAGGTATGATTTCCATGACAAGCTGAAAATAGGAAATAAGATTGATAGATATCAACATAAGAATTTTAAGTACTGATGTCATTCTTTATTTCAAAATGATACTCCATTAATATATATTTCATTGACATATATATGCACATGCTAAACGTATTTAATCTATAATCAAATACTTTTTTTTGTAAAAATATTTAATACAATAAATATTCATTTATAATACAAAATATAAAATGAAACATCATTCGAACCACATACACAGAAAACCTTAGGATCGTCTTAATACAATCAAGATAGTAGACTAATTATGTTTTCACGAGCTCTACAAAACGGCTTCCAAATTCTTTAACTTGGGCATGGTAAGCCCCGTACCCTCAGTCATGTCGATCTCCTCTAGCCCAACTCTTCTCCACTCAAAACTCTGTATCAACGCTCCCAATGCAAGCGTCACCACCCGACGGCCTAAACTAGCTCTAGGGCAAGCCCTCCTCCTAGCTCCAAATGGAATTAGCTTGTACGTACCTTCAGCTGCTTCTCCATGGCTGAATCTTTCTAGCTTAAATGTAGTCGAGCCCTCCCACAACCGTGGATCCGTGTGGATTGTCCACACATTTACTAGCAGCATTGTGCCTTGCGGGATCTCAAATCCACAAACTCTGCAGTTGTCAGATGACTCGTGTGGCAGAAGAAGTGGAGTTGGTGAGAATAATCTGAGAGTTTCGTCGACTATATTGCGTAGGTAAGTCAGTTTTGGCAAGTCCTGTTCATCCAACAGGCGGTCTCGTCCACAACGTGTCTCTATTTCATGAAATGCTTTTTTCATAGCTTGTGGATGATTGAGAAGAAGGGACATTGCCCATTCCAAGGTTGTTGATGAAGTTTCTGTCCCAGCACCAAGCATGGCCTGCACGACATTCAGGCTAGCGATGCAATCAAATAAAATAAATAAATAAATAAAAGAGAAAACATCAAAGGCGTAATGAGTTGCCTGCTCTTCTAAAAGAAACTCGGCAAATAAAGTCCTGCATTTCTTTGCCAAATGTTGTCCTGATCAATTTGATATCCTTGATTCTAAAATTCTATGTTCTTTCATATCTTACTCAATTCAAGATTTCTGTGAATTGAGTGCATTTTTTAAAGTTTAATTTTTATTGTCCGAAGTTGACCCGACCTTTTTTCTTTCTCTCTCTCCTTTTCTTTCATTCTTTTCCCTTTTTCCCCCTCAAGCTGAACACCCTTTATTTATTTATTTTTGTTCCAATTTTTGAAAATTTGTATTATTAGTCAAAGTGCTAAAATTCAAAATTAGCCAACACTCTAAATTAAATTGTTAATTTCACTCAATTTTGGTATGTTAATCCAAAAAATAAAAAAAAAACTCAAATTTAATTTACTGTACATATTCAATTTAATCATTTAACTTATTTAGTTATTTGATCTCAGAATATACTAAACAAAAAAAAACTTAAAAAAGAAATAAGTTTATCCTATTTCCTCGTCCCTCTCCATGTATTGAGTATTTCCTTTTTCTATTTCTTCTGTATGTAGTTATATTATTTTTTGTCTTTCTAATTTTATTTATTTTGCTTTTTAAATAATGTTATCTCATATAATATATTCAAAAGAATATGTAATAAAAAACGATATTATCATAAAATTAAAAATAATAAATATTTTTTATTTTATCTATATTGAAAATTTATTTACACAGGTAAAATATTTCAGGTTTGCTCATGTACATTTAATTTCATATAGATAATTTTTAAATTAATTAGTTAAATTTGGGTATTCATATCCACATCCATTCTATTATTTTTAATGGGCACGGGTTTGGATCTTAAATATTGATGAAACTTAGATGGATATTTTAAATATTTTTAAATTTAAATAACAAGTATAATAGACTAATACGTATATTTCGAGAAGTACAATCTTCAGAGGAGATATAATCAGGGATGACAATACGAAGGATCTACCTTGTTGTGAACCCAGATCTTGACCGATTGGACCTATTAGACCCAGATTATATGTTTAGAAAAATCAAAAAAAATTTAAAAGATATTATTATCACTTTCTAAATATAAGGAAATAATATTATTAAAAAAATTAATTATTTAAAAAATTATATATGCATATTTTAGCTTTTAAAAAATTATAAATTACAAACATTATTATTACTTATATTTAATGTATAGAATATTTGTTATAACTATATTATTATTTTTATATGAAATATATATAACATTCAGCTTATATATATATGTATATGAATGCACATTATATTAATATATTTATAATAAATAAAACTATATATAATATATTATAACGAGAGATGGATTTGGGACAAATCTAAATTTAAAAACTAAAAATCGAGACTCATCCTAAAATCCATTTATACTTTAAAAAGATTCGATCCGGGTAACTGAACCCATTGCCATCCTAGGTGTAATTCCGATCCCTATGAAGCAAGCATTAGTAAATATAAAAAATAAAATACTTCAAACTTGACAAAATTGCTACTTCTTACCAGTATGAGACCCTTGACCTTGATGATTTCATCCGAATGCAATTCTGGTTCTCTTTCTTGTAATGACAGCATAACATCGATCAACGTCTTCCTATTCACTTGATCTCTTCCACTGGATATTATTGCATCAGATGTCTGGTTCGATTCATTCCTAAAATTCTTCTGGTGTTCATCCACAAGATTCTGGATGAAATTGTTCATCTTCTTCGAGAAATCGACCATTCTTTTCTGAACAGGGCAAATTGCATTTTACCCCCATGTAATAATGGAAAAGAGCAAAAAATCCCCTTATGAAAAAAAAAAAAGGCAACAAGCCGCTTTGAGATTTTAAAAAAATAGCACATTGCCCCCTCCTTGTGATTTGCTGCAATTTAGTCATAATTTTAATGTATAAGGACTATACTACCCCTAGTTATTTCATATATTTTTAATTTTATTTATTTATTCTTTTTAAATATATTTTTATATATCTTCTTTCTTTTATTCTTTTTAAATATAATTTCATTTAATTTTATTCTTTTATTTATTTATTTATTCTTTTTTATTTTTAAATTTAAAAACTATTTTAACTTTCATCTTTCTATTTATTCAATTTTTTATTTTTATATAAATATAAAAAATATATATAGAAATATAATATAATATAAATAAATGAATATATTTATGTATATATTTATATAAAATAAACATAAATATATCAATTAACAAACATAAACATAATATACTTGGCATGTTTCATTTATAATATACTATAAATATAAATATAAAATATATATAGAAATGTAATATATTATAAATACATTGGTAATGTTTGGATATGAATTATATGTTTTGGATTATGTATTTTGGGAAAATGAATTTTGAGAGTGGGGTTGAGGAATGTGATGTATATTTGTTTATATTTTGGGAATAGTTAGAAAATTATTTTAGAAAATTTTGGTATGTTTGTTTATATTTTTGGGGAGAAATTCTACTGCAGCAGTCAAATAAATGCTTTTTATCAAGTTTTTGAGTTGAAAATAAAATTAAGTGACTTTTTTTATTGTTAGAACAATAATAAAATATATATAATATATATGTATATATTACAAAAATGAAAAAAATTTTGGAATAATGAAAGATAAAAGATATTTTGAATTTTTTTGTTGACATTTTGGAGGTAAAATTTTTGTACGTTTGTCTTTTCAAAATATAACCAAATATAGCCATTATATTTATATATAATATATTTAAATAAATGAAACAAAAATATACCCACGCCCACGCCCACCCCCTAACCCACTGTTACTTGCCGCCTCTGCGAGTGGCGGCCATGGCCGATGGTGTCCGCAGCCGACCATGGCCACGTTCACAGTGGCGGCCAAGCGGCCATGGTCGGTTGGGAGGCCGCCTCTGTGAACGCGGCCTTGGCCGGCGTCGTCCGCAGCTAGCCATTCTATTAACGGCGGTCGTGGCCCAGCCAATGGTGGGATGGGGAGGGGTTACCGGTGGGGGATGGGGGGCAAGGGTTGTTGGTTGGGTTGGGTGACGGGGGTGGAGGGGAAGTTGTAGGTATATATATATATGTATGTATAATACATACATATATTTAATTGTATATAAATATAGTTATATATAAATATGTATATATTTAAATATATGTGTAAAATTTTATATTTTTTTATAGGAAGAATTAATTTGAACCATTGAGCAGCTTTGCCAGTGATCAACATATGGAGCAAAGCCCGTCGTAGTACTGTTGTAGTTGAGCAGTTTTGCTCAGGTCGATTTGCAAATACGATGTTGTTCTTCGTGAAGCACTCTTCGGCTGCCTGGGTGGAAGAAACTACCAATACTTTGCGCGCTCCAAGTTTTAGAAGCATAACATGGCCATATTTTTGGGAAAGCTCGTGCAGAGTTCTGTGGTTCCTTTAGAAGATGGAGATGGCCTATAATAGGAAGATCCGGTGGGCGTGGTTGCAGATTCTCAGGAGTTTTTACAAGTTTTGACAAAACAAACTTGAGAAGAAAGTAGAGTATCAAAGAGGAGAAAAGCAGGTATATTTCATCTCTCATATTCCAACTCAAGCTTTTTCCTGATGAAGGAGGGGGCTGTTGGTTTTGATGTTATCCTGGGCTATTATTCTCACTAGGAGATACCGTTTCAGTGTGGAGATAACGAAGTCCAAACCTTTTGCTTGGACTGTTAAGCATCATTACTAATTTTTTTGAAAAGGGAAATTGGTAGTGAAACATGGAAACAGTCAACAGGAGTCCTCGACAGAGTCACAGTCACGACATATTAATTTGGAGTACTTATACCGAGTGCTTGCTATGGTAAGATTGATGAATTTCTTAATCATAGTGGTTATTTGGTGACATCTGCGGGTTCTAATTTGTTTATCAAAGTTAGTGGACGGAAGCTAATTATTGCGCTTTTGTATGTGGATATCTACTCATAACAGGAGATTGTGAAGAAGAAATTCCTCAAATAAAGGTGAATACTCAATTCGCTTTTAGGCAAAAGAACTTGGACAACTTAAGCACTTCCTTGGTCTAGAGGTTGATCGCACTTAAAAAAGGATCTTTCTCCATCAGCAAAATTATCCTAAAGAATTATTGAAGAAGTTTGGAATACTTAAGTGCAAGCAAATTATGACCCCAATAGAGCCAAACACCAAAATGTGTACTCATGAAGAGAAAGATTTGGATGATGTAATAATGTATCAACAATTGGTGAATAATAGTTTGATCTACTTATTTTTAACAAGATCTGACATTTCTTATGCAGTTATATGCAAAATCCAAAGAGGCCTCATTTGGAAGAAGTTCAGTGGACTTTGAGATATATGAAAAGTATGCTTTGCTATGGGCTATGGTATTATGTACAAGAAATGTGGAGGTTGCAAGCTAGTTGGTTTTTGTGATGTTGACTATGCAAATGATCATGATGCAATAAAATATTTATTTATAATACAAAGTATAAAATAAAACACCCATTCAAACAGCCTTTGCAGACAACTTTAGGTCATCATCTTATTACAATCAAGATAGTAGATTAGTTATATTTCCACGAGGTCTACAAACGGCTTCCAAACTCTTTAACTTAGGCATGCTAAGCCCCGTACCCTCAGCCATGTCAATCTCCTCCAGCCCAACTCTTCCCCACTTAAAACACTGTATCAAAGATCCCAATGCAAGTGTCACCACCCGACGGCCTAAACTAGCTCCAGGGCAAGCCCTCCTCCCAGCACCAAATGGAATTAGCTTGCAAGTACCTTCAGCTGCTTCTCCATGGCTGAATCTCTCCGGCTTAAATGCAGTTGAATCATCCCACAACTCAGGGTCCCTGTGGATTGTCCACACATTTACTAGCAGCATTGTGCCTCGTGGGATCTCAAATCCACAAACTCTACAGTTGTCAGATGACTCATGTGGCAGAAGAAGTGGAGCTGGCGGAAATAATCTGAGAGTTTCGTCGACTATATTGCATAGGTAAGTCAGCTTTGGCAAATCTTGTTCGTCCAACAGGCGGTCTCGTCCGCAGCATGTCTGGATTTCATCAAATGCTTGGTTCATAGCTTGTGAATGATTGAGAAGAAGGGACATTGCCCATTCCAAGGTTGTTGATGAAGTTTCAGTCCCAGCGCCAAGCATGGCCTGCACGATATTCAGGCTATCGATGCAATCAAATAAAAAAATAAGAAGAAGAAGAGAAGAAATACTAAAGGCGTAATGAAGTGCCTGCTCTTCAATACTTAGCCATAAGTCATTAGATTCACAAAAGAAAACTCGACAACTAAAGTCCTGCGCTTCCTTACCGATAATCAGGATATTGTCCTGATCAATTTCATATCCTTGAATTGTAAAATTCTATATTCTATCATATCTTACTCAATCCAAGATTTCTGTGAATTGACTATATTTCTAAGATTCTATTTTTATAATCCCAAGTAGACCGGACCTTTTTTCTTTCTTTCTTTCTCCTTTTATGTCTTTCTTTTCTTTCTTTTCCCCCTCAAGTTGAGCATCCAGTATCCTCGATCTTTCAGTTTTTGAAATTTTGTATTATTAGTCAAAGTACTAAACTTCAAAACTAGCCAACACTCTAAACTAAATTGTTTTTGTAAATTATAAAATTTCACTCAATTTTGGTATGTTAAAAAAAATAAAATTAGCTTACATATTCAATTTAATCATTTAATTTAATTATTTAGTTATTTAATCTTAGGATATACTAAACAAATAAAAATTAAAAAAAAAGTTTATCCTTTTCCCTCTCCCCTCTCCATGTATTATGCATTTCCTTTTTCTATTTTTTCTGTAATTATATTATTTCTTTTCTTTCTAATTTTATTTATTTCGCTTTTTTAGATAATGTTATCTCATATAATATATTCAAAAGAATATGTAATAGAAAAAAAAAATATTGTCATATATGAAATTAAAAATAATAAATATTTTTTATTTTATCTATATTGAAAATTTATTTATACAAGTCAAATATTTCAGCTTTGCTCGTGTACTTCTAATTTCATATAGATAATTTTTAAATTAATTAGTTAAATTTGTGTGCTCATACCCACGCCCATTCTATTCTTTTTAATGGGTATGGGTTTGGATCTAATAAATATTACTTAAATTTAGCATGAATATTTTAAATATTTTCACATTTAAATAACAAGTCTAACACGTGTATTTGGAGAAATACAATATTCAAAAAAGATGTAATTAGGAATGACAACAAAGTGGGTCTAGGGTGAGTTTGCCAAAACTTGGACCCCCTTTTCCCCCACCAGGGTCTTTATAGACATGAGGCCCGCCTTGCCCCGAATCCAAAAGTCTTGGAGAGTTATACCCATTAGACTTATTTTAAATATTTAAAATAATAAAAAAAATATAAAAAGATGATATTATTATAACTTTCTAAATATGAGAAAATAACATTATTAACAAAAAAAATAGTCATTTAAAAAAGTATATATGCATATTTTAGCTTTTAAAAAAATACAAATCACAAATATTATTATTACTTATATATACCTTTTCAATACATAGAATATTTGTTATGACTATATTATTATTTTTATATGGAACATATGTAACATTCACCTTTCCGTGTGTGTACATGAATGTACACTAATCTATAATAAATAAAATTATATATAATATATTATAACGATATGGGTTTGTGGTGGATTTGGATTAAAAACTAAAATTTGAGACTTGTCCCAAAATTCATTTGTATTTTAACACCCACCCACCCTAATGGGACGGGTCTGGGTTCGGTCCGGCTAACTAGACCCGTTGCCATCCTGGGTATAATTCCGATAAGTATGACGCAAGCATTAGTAAATATAAAAAATAAAATACTCTAAATTTGAGAAAATTGCTACTTTTTTTTACCAGGATAAGTCCCTTGATGATTTCATCCGAATGCAATTCTGGTTCTGTTTCTTGTAGCGACAGCATAACATCGATCAACGTCTTCCTCTTTACTTCTTTTCTTCCACAGGATGTTATTGCATCAGATGTCTGATCCGATTCAGTCCTAAACTTCTTCTTGTGCTCATCCACAAGATTCTGGATGAAATCATCCATCTTCTTCGAGAAATCCACCATTCTTTTCTGAACACCCTGCACATCCAACCGCTGAAACAGAGGAAAATAGTCTCCTAGATTCGAGTTTCCATGGAGCTCCGCTGCCTCTCTCATTATAGACTTGAAAAGCCTTGCTTCTTCGCCCATCACATTCGCATCTTTTCCATAATACCTCTTTCCAGCTATCATTCTCATCATTATATTGAACGAAAGATCAGTAAATATTGATCTCAAATCCACTTTTTTGCCGGATAATTCAGACAATTGATGCAGCATCAGGCGGACTTCCTCTCGGCGGATGGAAGAAAACATGGCAAGGCGGCTTGGAGAGAAAATTTCTAGAGCTGTGAGGCGCCTTAAGTTTCGCCAGTGATCGCCATATGGAGCAAAGCCCATCGTAGTATTGTTGTAGTTGAGCAGCTTTCCAGCGAGTAATTCAGGTCGATTTGAAAATACGATGTCGTTCTTCTTGAAGCACTCCTCGGCTGCCTGGGGCGAAGAAACTACCAATACTTTACGCACTCCAAATTTTAGAAGCATAATATGGCCATATTTTTGGGAAAGTTGGTGCAGAGTTCTGTGTGGACCTGGTGGTAGATTTTCAGGAATTTTCACAAGTTTTGACAACATAAACTTGAGAAGAAAGTAGACTATCAAACAGAAGAAGGATAGGACTCTTTTTTTAGGCTATTGTTTCAGTTGGGCCGTTGGTTTATATGTTGGAGTATTATTCTCACTAGGAGATAACAAAGTTCCAAACCTTTGCTTGGAGTATTAAGCATCATTATAAATTTTCCTTGAAGTCAATGGCAATTGATAGTGAAATTTGGAAACAGTCAACAGGAATTCCGCGGCAGAGTCACTCTCGAGACATATTTAATTTGGAAAAGCACACCGGGCGGGGGCGGGGGCGTTTAAACTATGTATAAGTCCATCATCACACATGAAATGCCTAATTTAACAAAGTCATCTTGCTGCCGGCATTGTGATGAGGCGTTTTATAATGATGCTAAATTTATTGTAAGATATGGAAGGCAGGCCAACTACGCAAGGTATTTTCCTTAACCAAACAGATTTTCAATTTCTTTGTCTGCAACAATGATCAGAAAGGTTTCAGAAGTGATGAGCTGTGTGACAAACTTAGTCACAAACTGATACAATGTAGCAAGAACTTGTAAAAGCACACCATTACTAACACAATGCAGTAGCTATATTTACTTATTCTATTCTTCTGTTTTAAAATGTCCATATTCAAGCTAAAATATCAACTTCTAGCTAGATCTCAAAGTTGGACATGAGACTTCTCGTGGATGGGCGTGGCCGGTACAGTGCTTCCAATGGCTTGGCCTTTGACAAAGTTAAACCAGTAACTTCTTCCAAACCCACTAGTTCAGGGCCTTCCGTTTCCCACTCAAAGCACTGAATCAAAGTCCCTAATGCCTGCCCACTCAGCCTCAGAGCCATGCCAGAACCAGGGCATGCTCTCCTCCCCATTCCAAATGGTATGACCTAAACCCATCAAAACCTGCTTCAATTCCTTTGAACCTGTCAGGCTTGAACATTTCTGGCTCTTCCCACAACTTAGGGTCCCTGTGAATGACCCAGGCATTCACCAACAATGTCGTCCCTCTTGGAATGTCGAAGTCCTCTATGTTGCAATCTTCTGATGAAGAATGAGGCAGCAGAAGTGGTCCAATAGGGTATAATCGTGGAGTTTCATTGATTATGCAGCGTAAATAAGGTAATTTATGGAGATCTGAATCCTCCAGCAACTTCCCTGGAGTGATATTATTGTCTATTTCTTTCCTGGCCTAGTCTAGCTCATCAGGGTGGTTTAGAAAAAGCGACGTAGCCCACTCCATGGTGAGGGCTGTAGTATGAGTTCCAGCAGTAAACATTGCCTACATGAAATTGTGAAAGAGTGAGTCAAATTCGATGATAACTAATTGGCAGAAACAACCGAAAGATACACAAAAGAGGTTTACCATAATAAGTCCCTTTAGGATTTTATCTGTATAATATTCTGGTTCAGCTTTTTGTATTGACAACAATGATTGAACAAATGTCTTCCTTGCCTCAACTGAAGAAGACCGCCCTATCTTCTGACGAGCCTCATCAATCAGACCCTGAAGGAAACTATCTCTTCTTTGCTGCAAATTTATCAGCTTCTTCTCTGAACCTTTGATTCCCACCCACCTCAAAAGGGGCACACAATCGCTTATATCCATGCTCATGATAGGCCCAAAAATATGGTCCATGATGGACCCTCGTCTTCCAGCGACAATCATCATCACCACACCATAAACCAACTGAAAGAACACATAATGTAGGTTCACTTTCCTCCAGACCTTGGGATCAGACCCCTGAGACAATTTTTGCACCAAGATACGAGTTTCTTCAACCCTGATGGCCGATGAGCGCTGAAGACTGGCGGAGGAAAAGACTTGGATGGTTGTCAGGGCCGGAGATTCCTCCAGTGGTCTCCGTAGGGAGAGAATCCAAGTGTGGTGTAATTTATCCAAGGATTTTGCTGGCCATGGTGTTGGGCCGGCTGGCAAAGATGATATCATTCTTGGTGAAGCATTGCTCCGCAGCAGAGGAAGAGGAAACCAGGAGAACTGGACGGCAGCTAAAGCGAAGAAACATGACAGGGCCATATTTCTTGGATAGAGCTTCCAGGGCCCGATGAGGAACAGTTTTTGGGGGGCGGAGGTGACCAATTATCGGTAGAGCTGGAGAACTTGGCGGCAGATTCCTGCATTTACACGAATTCAGATGCTTTGAAATGAAGAATACGGAAAGGATGAGGACCAGACAGCACAGTAGTATCTCCACTTCGATGAAGGAAAATGCAGCCTTAGCTTTTCCTCTATTTATTTGCCCACGTGAGTATCTTGTTGGACTGAACAAAGGAAAAGAATTAAAGCAAAGTGCTTTTCTTTATTACTCATAAAAAATTTAATGAATAAATACAAATGTAAAGTACCTTTATATAGGCTTGCATGAAAAATAATTATAGCTTGTATCTTGGCCTACTAACAACCGAATCTCCACTAACAAGTTAATTCCCACTAACAAAACAATTATTTGGATAACATTTCTGACAAATGCAAATACTGAAAACAACTCTAACAGACCATAATACCAAACTCATTAGAATTCGGTTTTCCTCAATCAGACTTTGAATAAATCTTTAACACTCCCCCTTGATTCGAAGTCACATACACTAAGTGAAGTTCTAAAATAGCAGAACTTCTCTTTTGACAAAGAATTCGTCAGTACATCAGCCAGCTGCTCTTGGGTACTGCAATATTTTAAAACTATCTCCTATTTTGTAACTAAATCACGAATAAAATGATAGTGAATATCGATATGCTTTGTTCTGCTATGAAATGTTGGGTTCTTTGTCACGGAGACAGTTGCCTTGTTGTCACAAAATATCTCTGTTGCTACCATTTTGTTGTTGTTGAAGATCTGCTAAAACCCTTTGTTACAAATAAAGCATAAAATAGGAGTACATAAAAGAAAAGTTCAAGACACAAATATACGTGGTTCACCCAATTGGGTTACATCCACGGGCGAGAAGAGAGGAATTTCACTAGATTGTTAGAGATGCCAAAAGGTTTACAAAAGGATCTCCCAAAGCCAAAGAAGAAAAATAAAATTGCTCTCTAAATTTTGTACTTTTGCTGCTACTCAGACTATTCTCCAAAAAATGACATAAAGAAATTTCAAAAAACAAAACTCCCATCGAGCTTGACTCAAACAAATTTGAGCTGGGCTTTAAGCTTGTGCTCAAGCTCAGCCATGATACATAACATTTAGTCTAATTTTGTCAATCCTACAGGGTTATGCGCTGGAGCTCAGAACACTCAGTCTAAAGAATTTTTGAGCCACAAATACAACAGTCTCCACCTTGGATTAAAAGTTCAAGTCACAAATGCACCTCAACCTAAAAAACAAAACATTCAGTCTAATTTCATCAATCTTGCAGGGTTATGTGCGGGAGCTCAAAAAACCTTGAGGTGGAGCTCAGAACATTCAACCCAAAGAACTTTGAGCCACAAATACAACAGTATCCACCTTGGATCAAAAGTTCAAGTCACAAATGCACCTCAACCCAAAAAACAAAATAGTAAACACCATCCCAACTCTCCACAGAACCCCCTAAGGGAATGAATGAAAACAACTAATTCGCACCAAATCCAAAATCTAAGCAATGCTTGAACTTGTGTGTAGGCACTGGCTTCATCATCATGTCTGGTGGATTGTCTTCACTAGCTACTTTAGCGACATGAACTTTACCATTAGATATATGATCACGGACGAAATGATAC
Organism: Jacaranda mimosifolia; assembly: GCA_018894105.1. Lineage (NCBI taxonomy): Eukaryota > Viridiplantae > Streptophyta > Magnoliopsida > Lamiales > Bignoniaceae > Jacaranda > Jacaranda mimosifolia. The sequence continues at coordinate 6,581,952 of CM032123.1, forward strand.
CATATGTCAATGTGCTTGGTCCTTTCATGGAACATCTGACTCTGTGTAAGATGAATAGCACTCTAACTATCATAGTATGTAGAAGAAACCTCCACTTTGAGTTCCAAACTAAGAACCAATCCTTTCAATTATAAAGCTTCTTTTATTGCCTCAGTGATTGCCATATACTCTCCTTCTGTAGTCGATAAGGCAACTATAGGCTGAAGAATAGCCTTCCAACTAATAGCACCACCAAATAAAGTGAAAATATATCCAATGAGCGAACGTCTTCTATCCAAATCACTAGTAAAATCAGAATCAACACATCCAACAACTCCACCTTTAGATGAAGTCCCATGTCGAATAGCAAATCCAAATTCAACGTATCTTTCAAGTAACCAAAAATCCATTTGACAGCTTGCCAATGCTCCTTATTAGGATGGGCTGTATAACGACTCATCACACTAATAGCTTGCACAATATTAGGCCTAGTGCACACCATAGCATACATCATGCTCCTAACTGCACTAAAATATAGAACACAAGACATGTGTCCCTCCCCATCGCTTGACTGAGGTGACAATGAAGTTGATAATTTAAAATGTGGTGCAAGAGGAGTACTAATAGGCTTAGAATCCTGCATCCTAAATCTCCTAAGAACTTTCTCAATATACTATTTTTGAGATAGGAACAACTTTCCTGCATGACGATTATGATGTATTTCCATTCCCAAAATTTTCTTTGCACCATCTAAATCTTTCATCTCAAATTCACTACTCAACTGAACCTTAAGCTTGTTGATATCACAAATATACCTCGCAACAATAAGCATATCATCTACATAAAGAAGTAAATAGATGAAAGAATTATCAGATAATCTCCGATAATAGACACAAAGGTCAAAATCACTCATAGTAAATCCAATAATGATCATAAAAGAATCAAAGCGCTTGTACCACTGTCTTGGGGATTGTTTCAAACCATAAATGGAACTTTTCAGTAAGCAAACATGATGTTCCTTACCTTCCACAACAAAACCCTCTGGTTGATCTATGAATATGGTTTCCTAAAGCTCACCATGCAGTAAAGCGGTCTTGGCATCCAACTGCTCAAGTTTAAGATCATACTGGGTAACCACAGACAATAATAGACATATGGAACTATGTTTCACAACCAGAGAGAAAACATGATTAAAATCAACCCCATATTTCTGTGTGTAACCCTTAGCAACTAACCTTGCCTTGTATCTCACATAATTGGCACCAGGTGTTCCTTGCTTTTTCTTAAACACCTTTTACATCAAATAAACCTCTTATTTTCTGGAGTCTTCACCAAAACCCAAGTCTTATTTTTGTGTAGAGACTTAATTTCCTTTGCCAAAGCCCCAATCTACTATGCTGACTCCCTGCAAGAAGTAACATATGAAAATGAAACTAGCTCATCAGAAATTATTTCCTCAGCAACAATCAAAGCATATGCAAACCAAATATGCATATGCATATCTAAGAGATGGCTTAATCTGTCTCCTCAGCCTATCTCTAGCAATTGATTGTGGCTTAATGGGTGTAATAGGTGTCTCACATGGAACTGAATCATTAGAAGTGGAAACCTGTTAAATATGAGGTGGAATGTGGACCTCCAACTCCACCTACTCAAGTGATCCATGAGCACCTGTATCAAACTTAGCTACACTATCTTTTTTAGGACTAATCATAGTAGATTCATCAAAAATAATATCTTTACTGGTAATCACCTTACATATTTAGGACACCAGACCTTAAATTCCTTAATTCCCCAAGTATAATCGAGAAAAATATATTTTCTAGATCTAGGTTCTAGTTTTCCATCGTTGACATGTATATAAGCAGGACAACAAAATATTCTAATATTAGAATAATCAGGTGTATTACCAGACCATACCTCCTCAAGAGTTTTCAAATCAATCATTGTAGATGGAGAGCGATTCACCAAGTAACAAGTAATAGAAACTACTGCTGCCTAGAAATCTCCAGATTCAGGATTAGACAGCATACAACGGGCTTTTCTTATCAAAGTTTGATTCATCCTCTCGGTAACACCATTTTATCGTGGTGTCCCAGCAACTGTACGATGTCTCACAATGCCAACTTCTTTACAATAATTTTCAAATTCTCTTCAACAGAACTCAAGCCATTATCAGTGCGAAGATGCTTTATCTGCTTTCCTATCTGTTTCTCAATCATCTTCCTCCCCTGTCCTCCACTGCTTAAACATAGCAAAGACATCACTTTTCTGCTTCGAAAAGAACGCACAAACTTTTCTAGAGTAATCATCAATGAAAGTCTGCATAAATCTAGCACCGCACTTAGAGGGCACCCTGGATGGACCCTAAAGATCTAAATGAATATAATCAAGCCTCTCATTGGTCTTGTGAACTCCTTTGCTAAAACCAGTTCTTTTATGCTTCCCAAAGACACAATGCTCACAAAAATCATCTGAGAAGTGCTCCGCCCACAAAGCAAGTCATGGTTGCTCAGAATAGTAAGTCATCGCTCGCTCATATGTCCCAAACACATGTGCCATAATTTCGTAATTTGACAATCGGACAATGTGGAAGGTGAAACTGCAGCTCTACCTGAAATAGTAGAACCCTACAAAATGTACAAACTACCACTCGCTTTATGCCTTTCGTGGCAATAAGAGCTCCTTTGGAAACTTTCAACACACCATCTGAGCCAGTGTACTTATATCCAAGGGCGTCAAGAGTACCTAATGATATAAGATTCTTCTTCAGATCTAGAACGTGCCTCACTTCTGTTAAAGTCCCGACAATACCATCATACATTTTGATTTTAATTGTCCCTTTCACAGCAACTTTGCAAGTAGCATCATTGCTTATAAGAACTACTCCACTGAGCTATTCATGTTGAAAACCAGTCCCTATTAGGACACATATGAAAGAATCAAGCAGTATCCGAATCCAGACATCATCTAATTTCAAACCATCAGAACTAACCAAGAATACACTACATTCACTATCAATCTTAGCAACACTAGCTTCACTGGTTTTATTATTTTTAGTCTCTGATTTTCTTTTTAGTTTCTAACAGTCTGGCTTGACATGTCATTTCTTCTTACAGTAGTTGCACCTACCTGACTTACTCGATTGCGATTTACTTCTCTATTCGTTATTATGGGAGTTTTTCTTCTCTGTTCTACCCCTAACGATAAGCCCATCACCCTGATTTTCATATACACTTGCTATAATTTCGCATCAATTGAGTATTTTCTCAACAAGGCTTCCTGAACAGCCTTCAATGTTATAGTATCTCTACCATACAAAAGTATATCCTAAAAATTGGCATATACAGAAGGTAACGAACACAACAGTAATAATGCCAAGTCCTTATCATCATATTTCACATCAAGATTTTCCAGATCAGTAATAATAGTTTTAAAATTATTGATGTGAGTTTGAATAGAAATACCATCAACAATTTTGCTGGAATAATAAAGTTGCTACGTTAATTGCAATTTGTTGGTCAAATTCTTCTTTATACAAATCTCCTTGTAAGTTTGAATAGAAATATCGTCAACCATTTTGTAGGAATAAAGTTGCTGCTTTAATCGCAATTTGTTGGTCAAATTCTTCTTCATATAAATCTCCTCTAAGTTGTTCCATAATCCAGCCACATCCTCTTCTTTCAGAACGTCCTATAATATCTCATTGGAAAGATGCAATTGTATTGACGCAACAGCCTTCCTAATGATTTTATCTTTCTTCTCATCTACCCAATTCGCATGCATCTTTGATTTCCCCAACAGTGCATCCTCTAATCCATTTGTGTAAGAATTGTCATCATTCTTATTTTTCCTAAAGGAAATCGGGTCTTACGATCAAGTTTCTCAATTTCATGCTTTACGAAATCCATCCCAAATTTAATATGGCTCTGGTACCACTTTATTGCAAATAAAGCACAAAATATGAGTATATAAAAGAAAAGTTCAAGACACAAATTTACATGGTTAAACCAATTAGGTTACATCCACGGGTGAGAAGAAAGGAATTTCACTAGATTGTTAGAGGTGCTAAGAGGCTTACAAAAACATCTCCTAAAGCCAAAAAAGAAGAACAAAAGTGCTCTCTAAATTTTGTATTTCTGCTGCTACTCAAATCTTTCTTACAAAATATAACAAAAAGAAGTTTCAAAAAACAAAACTTCCATCGAGCTTGAGCTCAAACAAATTTGAGCTGGGGCTCAAGCTTGTGCTCAGGCTCTACTGTTTTTGAGCCATGGCACAAAACATTCAATCTAGTTTCATCAATCCTGCAGGGTTATGCACTAGAGCTCAAAAAACCTTAAGTTGGAGCTCAGAACACTCAGTCCAAGAGATTTGAGCAACAAATACAACACCCTTCTTAGTCAAATGGCTTGAGAAGATGCTGAAGTTGTTGCAACATACCTAGCTTCTGAGGTTGACAATGTTGCTGTAGCTTGCTTCTTTGAACTCGGGTGATCACTCCTGAGCATAGAGTGAAAACATATGCTGAAATACTATGTCTATCATCAACAAACCTATCTAATCACTGCCCGTAAACCCATATAATCTAAAATGTGGAGTTTTTGAGTACCAAATGCCATACTCCAAAGTTCCAGCAATGTAACGCAAGACCTTTTTGGCTACTCCATAATGAACCTTTGAAGGTTGTTGCATAAATTTGGAAATAACACCAACAGGAAATGCAATATCAGGTCTAGTGTAAGTCAGATAAATTAAAACTCCAACCAAGCTTTTGAATTTTCTAGCATCTACCATCTCTTCTCCATCTTCATGCTGCAATTTTTCATTAATATTCATGGGTGTAGCTGCAAGCTTGGAAATAAGCATGCTAAATTTACTCAGTAGGTCCCTGGCATATTTCCTTTGTGAAATAAAAATTCCATCTTCAGCCTGATGGACTTCAAGACCAAGGAAATAATGTAATAAACCCATGTATGACATTTCAAACTCACTCATCATTTGAGGCTTAAATTCATCCACAAGAGAGCTATAAAAACTTGTATATCATCAATGTAAAGACAAATAATGGTGAAATCATTTTTATCTTCCTTTTTCACATACAAGGTGCGCTCGCTTTCACTTATCATATACCCTTTTTGTTGAAAACACCCATTGATCTTGCTATACCAAGCTCAAGGGGCCTACTTTAATCTATACAATGTTTTTTTCAGCTTGTACACCTTTGTTTCTTCTCCTTTCTTTATGAAACCTTCTGGTTGTGCTATGTAGACCTCTTCTTGTAAGTCTCCATTTAGGAATGCTGACTTGACATCAAATTGATAAACTGGCCATTGTAATTGTACAACAAATGTTAAAACAAGCCTCACCATTTCGAAACGAGCTATCAGAGAAAAGGTTTCTTCGAAATCCACACCATATTGCTACGCATAACCTTTTGTGACAAGCCAAGCTTTGTGCTTTTGTATGCTTCCATCTGCAGCAAATTTTGTCTTGAACACCCACTTCAAGCCAATTGTATTATTGTCTTCCGATAAATCCACCATCTTCCATGTTTCATTCTTTTTGATCGATTTCATCTCCTCCACCATTACTTTCTGCCATTCTACTTTTTCAACTGCTTCTTCATAATGTATGGGATTTGAAACAGTACAAGAAAATTGACAAGATGTATATATATATCATCATCATACTTAGGATTCAGCTTTCTAGCCCTTGTTGATCTTCTTAGTGGAATTGGCTCAGCTAAAGACTCTTCAGGAGTTGATGAACAACCTCTACTTGGTGTTGCTGATGCCGTTGGTGAGCTAGCAGATGAACTTGCTGGGATTAGCTCTTGTCTTTCATTTGGAGAAACTTCAAAGGGCATAGGAATCTCTTGTTGTATGTGCTCTTTACCCCAATCCCAACTTATATTTTCATCAAATATTACATCCCTTCTAATTAAAATCTTACCACTAAGAGGGTTATACAATCTATATGCTTTGGATTGAGTACAATAACCAATAAAAATACATTTTTCATCAAGTTTTTGACGAACTTGAGAATGACCAAAGTATAAACAACATGCCCAAAAACTCGTAAATGACTTACATTTAGTTTCTTTCTATGCCAAGCTTGATATGGAGTTTTGTTCATGACAACCCTTGTTGGTGAGAGATTCAACAAATAGCTAGATGTTGATACAGCTTCTGGCCAAAATTGATTTGAGAGCCCCATTGCTTGTAACATGCTTCTTGCCATCTCCACAAAGGTTCAATTTTTCACTCAACAACACCATTTTGCTCCAGAGTGTAATGAGTTGTTAACTCTCTTTGGGTGCCATTTTCTCTGCAAAATAAATTAAATTCTTTGGACACAAACTCTCCACCTCTATCTGTGCAAACAACTTTGATGTAGCAACCACTTTGCTTTTCCAACAACGCTTTAAATTTCTAAAATTTTTCAAACGTTTTTGACTTATTTTCCAGAAAATACACCTAACACATGTGACTATAATCATCAGTAAATAGCAAGAACTAACGACTCCCATCCAATGACTTAATTTGCATAGGCCTACAAAAATCAACATGAATAATTCTAGGTATTTAGAAGCTCTCTATGCTTTTCCAACAGGAAACAACTTCCTAGTTCGTTTTCCATAAATGCACCCCTCACATAAATCAAGAGAAATAATTTTTTGTAGTCCAAGAAACATACCTTTATCACATAGCAATTTTAGGCCTTTGATATTTAGATGCTCATACCTTAAACGCCACAACTTCGAGTTATCCTTTACACTTGCAGCGAGAGCAAAATTCTCCATGTTAGAAACATCCAATGGGAATTGTTCGGAGTCGTGCTGTGAACTTTTTGGCTTGACTCTTATTTTTAATGGCACATGCATCATCATCAAATAAAATGGAATAGCTACCAGCCATCAACTGTCTAATGCTCAAGAAATTATATCCTAAATCAGGTACAAATTGAACATTGTCCGACACTTTTATTTTTCCATGGCTAGTGTCAACTCTCACTATGCCTTTTCCTTTAACTTGCATCTCCTTTTTGTTGCCAAGCTGCACCATTGTCCTTTGTGTCTTATCGAGCTCCTTGAATAAGGATTTGGTGCCCATCATGTGATTCGAACAACCACTGCCCACAAACCACAAAATACTTGGCTTATGGTTAGTATCAATATAAGCCATAAAAGCTTGTTTTTCTCTTCATTTTCTGCTGCAAAATTCATTTTTTGATCTTTAAACTAGCAATCAGCTTTTATATGCCCATATCTCTTGCAATTGTAACAGTGTATACCACTTTTCATGTTACCTTGCTCATTGTACTGCCTTTGCTCTTTATTCTTTCCTCTGCCTCTATTGTTATCGCGACCACGACCACGACCACGACCACAGCGAAATCCTTTTCTTTCTCGACCTCTGCTTGTTGAACGTTCACTTTCTCTATGTTTGGTGGATGTCTCCTTCACTTGAAATGCCTTCTCTTCATTTATTTCAAGTGATCTATTGATTCTTGTCTTATGAGCTTGAAGAGATCCTATGAGTTCATCAATGGAAAGAAGTGATAGATCCTTAGCTTCTTCTATGGTAGCTACTACATGGTCAAATTTTGGAGCCAAGCTTCTCAAAACTTTTGCAATGATCATCTTGTCCAAAATTTGCTCACCGAGGAGCACATTGATTGACTATTGCCATTACTTTTAACAAAAAATCAGCAATTGATTCACCATTCTTCATAAGCAAGGTTTCAAAGCTACGTCTTAGTGATTACAATCTCACCACAATGACCTTTGAAGTACCTTGGAACTCCTTTTGTAGAATTGACCATGCTTCCTTCGATGTTGTAGCTGTTGCAATCCGTGAGAAAATATTGTCATGGATTGTTTGCCGGAGAATGAACAACACTTTGGCATCCCTCTTCTTGGTTTCTTTTAAGCTCTCCATTTCTTCTTCATTGGGTTCTAATATATCAATGAACTCGTACTCCACCAAGTCCTATAGCTCCTGCGATTTGAGCAATGTCTTCACCTTGATGCTCCGCCACTCATATTTCTCACCATTGAAAATGGGTATAAGTGGTTGAGAAGAAGAAAACCCAGTGGCTGCCATTTTCTCGTAGAGCTCTCTTCAAAGCCAAAAAACACTCTCTCTCGTGTTTCCCTTAAAGACCCAAAAATTACTTCACTCAATACCCAATGGACCTAAGCTGGCTCCGTACCAAAATTGTTGGACTAAAGCAAAGTGCTTTTCTTTATTACTCACAGAAAATTGAATGAATAAAAACAAATGTAATGTGCCTTTATATAGGCTTACATAAGAAACAACTATAGCTTGTATCTCGGCGCACTAACAAGCTAGTCCCCACTAACAAACTAATTATTTGCATAACATTTTTTACTAATGCAAATACTGGAAACAACTCTAACAGACCATAATACCAAACTCATGAAAATTCAGTTGAATTAGTCTTTAACGTATCTATCATTTCGTTCCATTTCAACTGCTCCGTTTGATCAATTCGTATCTTTTGAGAAACACACACTACAACAAAACTATATAATTAGAGGTAAATATATGAAGACATATTTCAAAAAAGTTACCAATAGTAGTTTAAGTGGGCAATTTAATATTAATTGCCCTTATAAATTATTTGGAGGCCTATTTACCAAGGCACATATTGGAATAGCCCATAAATGATGGTAAAATAGCCTCTAAAGAATAAAAAAATGCCTCTATTGTTTTATATAAAGGCAATCCATAAAATGGTATAGAATTCGCGACTGCAACTGTGGAGACTATTTCTCCAAATGCCTCCATATGTACTAGAGGCAATTTTTAAGCTTTTAAAGACAAAAAGAATAGCCTTAAAAACTCTCTTTTGTAGAAACGGTATAAATTGATAGTAATGTACCATGAGCTGCCGAGCTAAGACGGTATGCGAGCAACATGATTTTTGTTTTGTTCCATTTCAACTGCTCCATTTGATCAATTCATATCTTATGAGAAAATTTTAAATTTATGGTAATGTACCATGAGCTATTGAGATAAGACAGTAGGCGAGCAATTTGATTTTTGTTTTCTTGTTCACAGATTATTTAGGTTGATGATCTCATGTCGGGTCTTTTGTAAGATTTTGAATGGGAATTTGTAATAGATATCTTGCCAGATAAGATTTGGTTTCTGGGCTCAATGCCCATTTTTAAGATCTCAACAACATCCAATCCAAGATTGGGATCGAGTTTTTCTTCTTTTTTCCAAAAAGCAATCAATAGAAACAATGGGTCCCGCCCCTTTCCCCCCCCCCCTATGGCTACTAGAAAGGTGTGCACGTGCAATGCACGTGACTAGTTATTTTTTTTCTCTGTGTTTGTTCTATAAATTAACTTTTGTTTATTTTTTAACTTATTTTCTATCATTCTCACGAATTAAATTTCAGTTTGTTGTTATTCCATAATTTTAATTTAATTTCTATTTTTATTTTTTGTTAATTAAAAAATCCTTTATGATTTTTCAAATAATAAAATTCAATTTTTATTTTGTGAAATAAAACTAAAAATATGATTTAGAGCGATTTATAAATTGTTTCTGCTAAATTTAGATAAATATATAAAACTTATATTACTTATTTAATCTTATATTTTTAATGGACCACTTGTTTTTAATCTAAATTAAAAAAAAAATCTCTTTTGTTCAATTTATTTATAATGATTATATTCTCATTTTCATCTCTTCTTGGTTAAGCCAAAAATAGAGAGACTTAAATTTTGGTCAATTTTAAACCTTTAAATATCATTGCGTAAAACAAAAATATTATATTGTTTTATAACTTCTTCTTTTTTTTGTGAAAGAATAGTGTGAAAATTATTTCTCTGAAATTTTCTAGTATATAAATCTTTATGGGTTGGATTACGAATTAATTTGACAATTAATATAATATATACCTAAATTCTTGACTGGTGGATGCTATGTAGTTGATGGGGTTATATAATTCACACGTAGGGGGTATATATTGTAGGGTATGAATGTCGATATATGGGCTAATGTAATATTTTATTCAGTAAAATGTGTTTATTTATATTCTATTTTATATATTTATAGAAAATATCTTACTATGTCATAATAATGTTATTATTAAGATCAAATAAATATTTTTTAAGCACAATAGTTTGAATTGCATAACATCAATCCAACAATACATACTTTTTTTTAAAAATTCAAATGTTAATTAAATATGACCAAGTCCAAGTTAATTATACTTTAAGGGAATTATACTTGTTATGTCATATATGTATACTTTAACAATGTTTATTATATGATTAGTTAAGTCATGCAAAACTTGGTCTTAACAAAGTCTTCATTATCCTCCATCACGCCCTATATAAAAAGTTTAGTTTGATCCTTCAAAAGGTTATAAAAATAAATATATATTTCTATCCGATTTCCTTTTAAAAATAATTATTGAAAGTTAGTAATGCCATATTATTATTTTAATTGAAAAATAATTTATTCAAAAACACTATTTAAAGAAATAAAATTTTAGTTGATCCTTTTTCACGGCTTTTAAAAGAGCTATCAGCTATATCTTCTTTTTTCTTTTGATCCATTTTTTGTCTTTTAACTTAAATAAATAAGATGAAGAAATTTTTTGGATTTATGATACAACATGAAAGCATTTTGCGCTATTAGTTTTCAAGAAAATAAAATGTACACATCATTATATGTAAAAATCAACCAAAATATATTTCAACAATATATAGAAATACACAAATAAATGAAAAGATAAAAAAAAAAAAAAACTTAGTTTATTTTTTTCGTTATCGTATAAAAGATAATATTACATATGAGTTTGATACCTATTTTGATGTATAATAAATATTTTTCTCTTTTTATTTTTGAGGAAGAACCCATATTTGTACAAAAATATTTATAAAATATCATTCTTTTTCTTCATCAATTAAATATGTGATTGTAAGACTTAACCTATTACATTTGAATTGAACATATATTTTGATATGTAAAAAATATTTCTTTTCTTATTTTTGAGGGAGAGTGTAGGAAGAATATTTATACAAATGCATTTATGAAGTATCAGATTTTCCCCATCAGTTGATTTTTTTTAATTAATTTCAATTTAGTTATTATTTTTGATGAGTCTAATTAAAATAAATTTAATTTAATGATAATTTACCATACAACCATATGTATTGAACATGATGGAAATAGTCTCATTAGATGGGGATATAATTTAATTGCTTAATTTTAATTTAATTACTATTTTCTATCAGCCCAAGTAAATACGTTGGTAGAAGGATAAATTTCAAGCTACGTAATTATAATTGCTAAGTAGGAAATTTTGATTTAATTAATTTTAATATAATTATTATTTTCTATATGTCTAATTAAAAATACACTTAATGTGGAATAAATTTAATAAATACAATATATGTACAGGCATATTGATATATATATATATATATATCCATTTGTTAAGTGGAAGGACTTAATTAATTAGAGTTATTATTTTCTAGGAGTGCAATTAAAAATGAACTTAATTTTATTGTAATTATATTAAACTATATGTGTGTTAAAATGGTAATTTCAATATATGTAATTTAATATTTCACTATGCTAGATTAATGTTATTATTAAAATCGAATAAATATTTTTTAGACTTAATAGTTTTGAATTACAAAACTATCAATCCAACAATACATACCTTTTTGGAAAAATTCAAATCTTAATTAAATATGACCAAGTCCAAGTTATTTATAACTAGTGAATTATACTTGTTATATATGTCATTGATATATAGTATACTTTAACAACATCTTTCATATGATTAATTAAGTCATGCAAAACTTGGTCTTGACAAGGCCCTCCTCATCCTCCATCACGCCACATATAAAAAGTTCAGTTTGATCCTTCAAAAAGTTATTTGATAAAAATAAATATATATTTCTTTTGTACTACCTTTTAAATATAATGATTGAATGTTAGTAATGCTACATTATTATTTTAATAGAAAATAATCTATTTAAAAGGACTATTTAAAAAAATAAAATTTTATTTGATCATTTTTCACGGCTTCTAATATAGCTATCAACTATATATTCTTTTTTCTTTTGATCCATTCTTTATCTTTTAACTTAAATAAATAAGGTTAAGAAATTTTTTCAGATTTGTGATACAACATGAAAACATTTTTTGCTATTAGTTTTCAAGAAAATAAAATGTGCACATCATTATATGCAAAACTTAATCAAAATATATTTAAAAAATATATTGAAATATAAAATTAAATGAAAAGATAAAAAATTAAGTAAATTAGTTTATTTTTTTTCATTATCATATTAAATATAATATTACATATGAGTTTGACACCTATTTTGATATATAATAAATAAATATATATATATATATTTTTTTTTTGAGAAAGAACCTATATTTGTACGAATGTATTTATAAAATATCATTCTTTTTCTTCATCAATTAAATTTGTGATTGTAAGACTTAACCTATTACGTTGAATTGAATACATATTTCATATATAAAATTATTTCTTTTCTTATTTTTGAGGGAGAGCACAGAAAGAATATTTATACAAATGTATTTATGAAGTATCATTTTCCTCCATCAATTGATTTTTTCCTTAATTAATTTCAATTCAGTTATTATTTTCTATAAGTCTAATTAAAATAAATTTAATTTAATCATGATTTACCATACAACCATATGTGTTGAATGTGATGACAATAGTCTCATTAAACGGGGATATAATTTAATTGCTTAATTTTAATTTAATTGTTATTTTCTATTAGCCCGACTAAATATGTTGGTAGAAGGATAAAATTCAATATACAAAATTATTTTTGCTAAATAGGAAACTTCAACTTAATTAATTTTAATATAATTATTATTTTCTATATATCTAATTAAAAATACACCTAATTTGGAATAAATTTAATAAATATAATATATATATATATACACATTTGTTAAGTGAAAAGATTTGATTTAATTAATTATAGCTATTATTTTCTGCGAGTGCAATTAAAAATAAACTTAATTTGATCATAATTACTATTAAACTATGTGTATTAAACATGGTAATTTCAATATATGTAATTAAATTTGCTAAGCGAAAAATTTATTTAATTAATTTCAATGTAGTTATTATTTTGTATAATTCTAATTTAAAATATATTTAATTTGTAACAAATGTAATAAATGCAATAATATACATTTGATGTATTTAAGATAAAGGACTTATTATTTTAGTTGAAAGACTTGATTTAATGGTTGCAATGACCACTAAACCGTGTGTATTAAATGTGATAATTTTATTAGAGAGGGATATTTTTGTCCTCACATAAAAGATAAGAAACCACTATACTCATTCATACTTTTATAATTAGTACAGATATAGATGTAGATATAGATAAAGCAAAAGAATATCCATCAAAAATATATTAAGTGGCGATTTAGTTCTACATTTTGTTTGAGATTCAAATTTTAATTTGTGCAAGGTACATGATGTCTCACTCTACTAACACACTCAAGATTTTATTTTGTTATGAATTCAATTTTTATTTATATTTTTTCTTTCTTATCAATGAATAGATTTCTTTACTTATTTATGACTTAGATGATGTCCCGTATTTGTCGAAGAAATACTTCGATCAATGCAATTTGGTATGAAGCGCATGATAAATTGTTTAAATATTCCTTCTTAAAACTTATTAATTCGATTCATAAATAAAACTAAATATATCATTCTGAAGCTCGTCTTTCTTTTAGGAAATCTCCTTAAAAAGTTCGATGTAAATGTGGAGTACCTATCCAAAAGTTTTGCAACTTAATTATAAATAACATAACCAGTTACCTTACTATAGATGTGCTAATAGGTGTGGTTTCTATGACAAGCTAACAATAGGAAATAAGATTGATATATATCCACACAAGAATTTTAAGTTCTGTACTGATGTCGTTCTTTATTTCAAATAATATTCTATTAATATATATTTCATTCACACACACACACATATATATATATATATGTGCATGTTAAATATATTCATTTATCTACAATCAAATACTTCTTATAAAAGTAATTAATACAATAGATAACTACCTTGGCATACAACTTTAGGCCATCATCTTATTACAATCAAGATAGTATATTAATTATGCTTCCACGAGGTCTACAAACGGCTTCCAAACCTTTTAATTAACTTGGACATGGTAAGCCCTGTACCTTCAGCTATGTTGGTGTTCTCCAGCCCAATTCTTCTCCACTCAAAACACTGTATCAAAGCTCCTAATGCAAGAGTCACCACCCGACGGCCTAAACTAGCTCCAGGGCAAGCCCTCCTCCCAGCTCCAAATGGAACAGCTTGTAAGTACCTTCAACTGCTTTTCCTAGGCCAAATCTCTCCGGCTTAAATGCAGTTAAATCCTACCACAACTCAGGATTCCTGTGGATTGTCCATACATTTACTGGCAGTAATGTGCCTCCGGGAACTCAAATCCGCAAACGCTGCAATTGTCAGATGACTCGTGTGGCAAAAGAAGTGGAGTTCGTGGGAATAATATGATAATTCTTAAAGATTTAAAACGTAACTTGCCTCTAATAACTGTATTCAACAATATATATGACACATTTATTATTATATAAGTTTACTTATATATATATATATGTGTGTATATTGACATATAGATGTACAATTGATAGAAGTTTAAAACACATTAATGTAATTTGTACACTATGTATTTTGAAAAAAAATAGTAAAAATTAAAAAAAAAAAAAATTAGATGAAACAAGTAACAACACTCATTCCTCAAATAGTTTTATATCGTCTTACTTCATATATTTCTCAAAATGTATACAGAAGACTCGACTTATCCAAAATGTGATAACATGTACTCAATTGCTTATGTGACACTTTTTGAACACCCCCCCCCCCCCCACACACACACAAGAAAAAAAGAAAAACAAATTTACACACATTCACACCAAAAACTCACTAAAATTTAAATAATTAGGCTAAGATGACACTTGTGAGACTTTCTGTGATGGTAAAATAAAATTTCATAAGTACCATATCCCAAGGTGAGGTGCTATCAAAATGGGTGGGCCACAATTGATCTAATCAGATGCCTTGCGGCACTGTGCATCCTATTTCTTAATTCTTCTGCAGGGATTTGAAGGTTAGCTCGCATGTCATTACCAATTTTGATATGAACTGACTGAAATCTGACCCCAAACTTCACACTTATATATATGAGGACAATATTATTAGACCAATTGACTACTTCAAACTTTTTGAAGTATTAATGTATTGTAAGATGAAAAACATAGAATCCAAGCACAATTCTTAGAAGAAGAAAATGCCAAATAACCTCACCAAGTTGACAGCAAGAAGCAGAAACCCCATTAACCATTTCTAACCATAGACAACTTAAATGTGAAGGTTCCATTTGATATAGGTCTGTTGTGTAGCACTCTACAAAGAAGCCATTGACAAAGTCACAACTGTTTCTGCACTAACTCAAATGGTGACAAGAGATTGGTATTTTTAGAATAGGTGTATTTGATATTTAAAATTTCAAGTTAGTTGATTAGGAAATTTTCTTTGAGGTCTTGGGGACTCAAGTTAGATTGTTTAGACAAGTATTCGAATTATCTTTCATTGTGACGATTTATTTTTGAGATTGTTTAATAAAATTTTTGGGGAATTTGGCATGTTCTATTGGATTTGAGGCTTAGTATCTCTAAGTCTTTGGGCTTATGAGCACTGCCGTGTTATGTCCCAAATTTGGGGCGTGACCATTATGTGGTGTTATGCACAATACTATTGTCTTGGTGTACACAAAAGCCGAACAGTTCATCAAGACATCACGTTCACTGGTTGGCAAGTGCATCCGACAGTGCTCACTAAGAAAGGTTCAAAGCCAAAAGCCACCTCCCCCAATGCAATATAATTACTCAAGCTGAACCTCTATCGTGCAATTGCATTTATGAGTATATCTGTCAGACTATTTATTCATTCATGTGGGGAATTGTTAGAATTTTGGCACTTAAGGATAAAGATCCACCAACTTTGGAAGGAAATAAAATGAGATTTATGAAGCCAAAAAACAATACAACTTATATCAATTAATTTGTCTCATTGAGGAGACGTTTTTACTGTAGCAAAGTGCCAAAATTAATGAAATATTGAATAAGCAAATTGAGTTAAAGAGTGAACTATGAGCTATAGATTATCTAAGACATGGGAATATGTGATAATAATTCAAAAATAATAATTATTATTATTTTATATAATTATTATTATAATTATTTTAAATTTCAAATTTTGAGACCGAAATATATTCTTCCAACAATCATGTCTAATTTCCTTAAAGAGTTGCAATCTATGTCTTTTGAAATTCAAATTAAAGGTCACAACCTTTATTTAGTCTGATAGAGTTAGGGACATGTCTATAGGAATAGGCACTAAAACCCTATAGATATAGGTGTTGTTTAGTGTCATTTCATCAATAAAATTCATATAAGTAGAGGTGTCAAAACGGGCCGGGCTAATCGGCCAGGCCCGGCTCGAAAAAAAATAGCCCAGCTCGGCTCATTTAATTTTTTAATATGGACTGAGCTGGACCGACTCGCTTGAAAACCCGTCATGAGCTGAAATTTTGCAGCCTGGGACCGGCTCGGCCCGCGGACTGTGAAGGACCGCGGGCTGGCCCAACTCGCGGGCTAAGCAGGCTGGCTCCCTAGCCTGCAATATTTTTTAATTTAAATTAAAAATTATAATTTTAAAAAAATTAGGAATTTATAATTTTTAAATTACAAATTATAAATTATTTAATTTGTAATTTTTAAATTATAAATTATAATTTATAATTAAGAATGTATAATTTATAAATGTATAAATAAATAATTAAGAATTTATAATTTTGAAATTATAAATTATAAATTAAGAATTAATATAAGAAATATTATTAATAAATTTATATAAATTATAAATTATAATATAAAATTAAAAAGAAAAAAGAAAAAGGAAAAGTAGCCATTGCTAACAGCTAATTTACCATAAAATGCAATTCACCGTTGGCCAATAGTCAATTGCATTTTACAGTAATTGCAGATTGCTCAAAGGCTGTCACAACCTTTGCTTCTCCTATTTCCTTTTTTTTTCCTCTCAAAAATAACAAATGACCACTATAAATAGTGGTAATTTGTAATAAAAATGTTTCCTATCAAGTCTCTCAAGCCTCAAGTATTCTAAAATTTTATTTCTTATTCTGCAATTTCTTAATTTCTCTCTAATCTAATAATTTATAAATAAATTATATCTTTTATTTATTTCGTACATATTATTAAATTTATTTGGTACATATCATTTGGTGGAACTTTGAATAGAGATCTATCAATTTGCGACTTCGTGGAGCCGTGAATAGTGGTGTATCAAATTTTGACTTCTTAATTGTTATTATGTGTTTTACGGTAACATCTATCATTTTTTTACAATTTAATTTGTGTGTTAATCTTTGTGAACTTTATTTGTTAATTGTTCATATTTAGTTGATTATAAAAATGTAGAAATTTTTTAATCTTGCTAGTAGTTCTAAAAATAAAAAAACTAGTAGTTGTTCTACGGCCCCTCTGAGGGTAGACCAACATTATCCTTTAAATGACCCATCAATTCGTCCCTCCACTCAACCTGCTAGGCATAGTACTAGTCATCAATCTATAGACCCGCTCCTAAGACCTGCTACTACCCCTCCCTCTTCTTCTAGTTCTATGGCCCGGTATCATATGGAATGTAATTTAAACACGGAAGAGTATATTTTTATTGCACAAACACCCGCATCTTTGCATAATACCGAATCACAAGAATAATATCATCTCACTACCGATAGAATAGATGAAGAAAACCCCCTAGATGATGATGAAACACAAGCACCCGATGATATTGACACACATAATGATACACATGGGAACAAAAAAGAAAATTAACTAGTGATGTATGAAATGTATAGCTATTGGCCCACTCGGTTCGGTGCATTATAAAATTTGTCGTGCAGTTTATAAAAATAAAAAGGATGTGGAACGAGTACAATTAAAAGACATTTAGACACTCATCATCTGGGTTGGACTGACGAGGGTGTGGGGGTAGAGGGACAATCACAACTTTATCGAGATGAATCGGGTGGGCAACAAAGTTGGAGATATAGTCAAGAAAATATGATAATAGGCTTATCTAGATTAGTTGTACAAAATGAGTTACCTTTTACTTATGCCAAAAATGAATTAGTAACTAGATATAATCAAATGTATTTACAACCGGCTTATAAACCCATTTCATATAACACTTGCTATGATGATGGGTATAAACAATATTTAGCGAAAATTTTTAATTTAACTGAAATTTTTGATAATTTGAAATGTAGAGTTTCTTTTGCATCCGAGTGTGGTTAGGTAGAGGCAATTTGCATTATTTATGTGTTACGGCTCATTGGATTGATGATAATTGGTACATGCAAAAAAGAATAATTGAATTTCAACAACTTGATCATCCCCATACGGGTATTCATATTATGAAGCAATTAGAGATTGCCTTAGGGGTTGGAAATTAATGAATAAAGTTATGTCTATGTCTTTTGATAATGCATCTAATAATACATCTGTCGTAAGAGAATTAGTTAAATTAATAGACCCTTTAGAAAATGGTATTTTTTTTCGTGTTAGATGTTTTTGTCATATTATTCATTTATGTTGTAAAGATGGTTTACAAAAAAATGATTTTTCGATAGGTAAAATTAGAAGTGCTTTAACACATATTATGGCTTCGTCAATTAGAACACAAGAATATAAAAGATTTTTTCAAGACCGTAGGACAAGATTTGTAATTCCTTACTTAGATATTCAACATAGGTGGAACTCTACATAGAGAATGCTTAGTGAGGTAATGCCTTATCATCATATAATTAGTGAATTTTGTAATAAAGAAATGTCTGATGATTATGGTGATGCAGATTGGGATATTGTGGAAGTTCTTGCTCCACTTCATCAAACATTTAATGATAAAATCAAAATTATGTCCAGTCATTTTTATCCAACATCTAACTTGTTATTATATACACTATGTGAAATTGCTCAATTATTTGATAATCATAGATATGATGAACATTTAAGTGAAGTAATTTGTGCAAGAGAACAAAAATTTCTTAAGTATTATGAAAAAATACCCTACATAACAATTATTTCAAGTATTTTAGATCCTAGATTAAAGTTAGATACGTGTGTTATACTATTGCAAAAATATAATGATTTTTATACGTCATGAGGATTTTAACTATGATTTTTGAAAAATTAAAAAAAAAATCGCAAGCCAACCCGCGAGCTGACCCATCTAGCCCGGCTTATTTATAAACTAGCTCACCTATATAGTGGGCTGGTTTTGAGCCAAGCCAGATTTTCCAATTTTCGGCTCGACTCGGCTCGAGACCGTGGTGAACCGCCAGTTAAATGAGCCGGGCTAGCACCTCTACATACAAGAATTATAGTACTCTAGCGTTCTAGGCATTCATACTCGCATACATACATACATATTTTCATTAGGCATCGAGGTTCAAGTCAGTTCGGTTCAGAGGTTCAGTATTAAGGAATGTCACCTTAGATTGTTCGTGAGTTATTGTATCTTGGAGGAGGATAAGACCTTAAAGAAGCTGTGTCTGTATAGGCCTCGACTCGCTTCTTTCTTCCAATTTAATACGTACCGCTTCTGGTTTGTTTTCTTCTACTTAGTGTGTATTTTTTTATTTTGATGTATTATATGCTCTATTATATTAGCATGGATATATAAATATATATGTATATATATGATGCTTCCTTTAACATATATATATATATACAATGAAGCTTCTAAAGAAGTTTGGACTGAGTGAATGCAACTCTGCAACCACTCCCATAAGCACAAATACCAGGCTGGAACTTGATGAAAATGGTAAGAGAGTAGAAGAAAAAGTCTATAGAGGTATGATTGGTAGTTTACTTTATTTAACTACAAGCCGTCCAAATATTACATTTTCAACATGCTTATGTGCTAGATTTTAGTTTGACCCAAAGGAATCCCATTTGAGTGTTGTTAAAAGAATATTAAGATATCTTAACAGAACATCTAACTATGGCTTATAGTATCCACATTCTAAATCTTTTAATCTCATAAGCTACTCTGATGCAGACTATGATGGTTGTAAGATAGGTAGGAAAAATATTAGTGGGATTGTCAACTATTGGAAAATTGTCCGGTTTCATGGTGCTGTAAAAACCAGAGTGTAGTTGCATTATCCACAACCGAGGCAGAATACATGGCCTTGGGAAATTTCTGCATCCAGGTATTATGGATGAAATGTATTTTGTATGACTTTGGTATAAATGTGTCTTGTATGCCTATTTTCTGTGATAATACTAGTGCTACAAGTATTTCCAAAAATCCAGTATTACACTCACGCACTAAGCACATTGATATTAAACATCATTTCTTGCATGATCGTGTGCATAAAGGTGATATTTCTATTGAATTTGTTCCAACAGAGGAACAACTTGCGAATATTTTCACAAAAGCACTGGAAAAAACCAAGTTCATTGGAATTAGGGATAAATTGGGAATTGTATCTAGAATTTCAATTTAAGCAGGAAATTAACCTTCAAAGGTGGATGTTGCTCTTACCTCTCAGGAATGTTCGACTCTATCTATAATGTTGCATAAGTTTGACCCTTTTGTTGATGAAGGGGGAGAAAAAGTGTCATTTGCTACATGTGTATTTCATATGTATTCTGAACATTCTAAGACTTGATTCTTTGATCTGCATGTTTAATCATTTGGTATACATGCCTAACTGAATATGAGTATGACTCCTCTCAATTGGTAGTTTCTACTTCTCTATTTTGGTTATTGGTATTTCATATGTATTCTGAACATTCTAAGACTTGATTCTTTAATCCATATGTTTAATCATTTGATCTACATGCCTAACTAAATATGAGTATGATTCCTCTCAATTGGTATCTTAGATTGGTAGTTTATGCTTCTCTATTCTATTTTTTGTTATATCTTGGTTTTTGGATGAAAATCTGCGTCGAGACAGGTGGAACATGAGGATCTACTGAGGTATACAAACAGAGGGAGATCATGTGATATCTTTCTACTTTCATGCATCAAATTTTATTGTCATTATCAAAAAGGGGGAGATTGTTAACCCTTTGATAATTTTGCATGAGTTTTAGAGTTTTGATTATGATAATATTTGTTGCATGATTGATGTGAATTATTCCCTGAAATCTATTGGAACTTGCCTTATGTTATTCGGAAATTATATTGTGCTGTCTGGAACTTATGTTTTCTTATATTGATTTGTCAACATATATTTATATTTGATTTAGCACATCGTATCTTTTATTTATGGAAGGAAAATCATGCAGCTGGTCTTCAATTTAAATATGTGCTCATTATGGCTAGATTCAATGAACATAATATACGGAATGATTGACTAATGGTTTTTTCCTTTTTCTATTATCTTCTTCCAAATTGATAACCTTTTAATGATTTAAGGCAAGAGCATTTTTCTGCATGGACATATTAAATTATCTTCAAATAATTTGTAAAGAATTTATAAATGTCTTCTAGAATCTACTTTCCATAAATAATTGGATTTTGACTTACCTTTTTCATGGAGATCATCTAGATTGATTTTCATATCTTTCATACTAGGAAAGTCTATCATTCTTGGCTCTAAATCTTGCATCTCTAGCTTATTGAATATATTTATTTGATTTAGATGCCATAATAAACTATTATTTCCTTATTTATCTACTGGAATCTATCATAATGTGTTGGAACTGACTTTCCTTATTTAATATGATCACTGAAAGATTCTAGCTTAAAATTCATATCCTCATTAAATAGGAAGAAGACCAATTTTGTTACATCATTAGTTGAGTCCGTAATTATATTTTAATCATGACTCTAATGGCCTCTTGCCTTTTGGGTTGTTTCTTTATTTGTATCTGATGATTACTTACCAAACTAGAGCTTATACCTGTTGGTAGTACATCTATATATTAGAAAATATGTAGCTTTCTAAGCAAGAATTACTAAGTTGGGAGAGAACTTTGTTAAGTATCTTAAGGAGTTGTGTGATACTCTCATATACGTTTTGCGCTTAAGTGTTGCTAATTCCTTGCTCTACGTGTGTTTTCCAGGGACTTTGTGGTGAAGAAGGTTAAAGAGAGCTTGCCTTTGACGGACCTTGGGGAGAGAAGGACAAGGCAGTTTATGTCTCGAAGGACCTAGTGATGAAGAGGGACAGGAGTCGTACCTGCTCTCGAGGGATCCTATAAAGAGAACAAATCGGCGTATGTTTGCTCTAAGGACCTCTGGGTGAAGAAACCAATAGAGCGGTGCTATCTGAAATCTTCTACAGTGTTCTTGGTTTCGGTTTAGAAGAAGAGTCTAGAGCTTGCCTTATGGAGTGGCAGCAACTCATTCATCAGTCTACAGAGGTTGAGCAAATGAATCTAGCAGAAGTTTCCCTAGGCCTGTTCACAAAGCAATTGGTTTCACAGTGCTCTGGAATCTGCCTTATCTCGTTTGGATTCCGATTTAACTCTTTGCGAAGAGCTGATTTTTTACCCTACTAGGGTGTTTCTAATCCTTTTACTTTTCTTATTGTCAAATTACTTTGATTACTTGTAAAACATTCTGACATATTAATTAATTTAACAGGTTCAAAATCCTAAGTGAACACTTAGTAGAGGAATAGGCTTGCCGAACCTCTATAAATACCAGTATCTTTTTACTTATATTTTACTGCTTTATTTATCACTGGTCTAACTGGTATTTACAAATTATAGTCGGTAACTAAAAATATTTCTCTGCAAAAGACTTAAATAGTATTTTGAGTGATAAACTTCCGCTGCATTAAAATTCCTTAGGCTTAATTCACCCCTCTCTCTTAGATATATAATCACTCACAAAAAACACTAAAGGTGTAATGAATTTCTTGTTGTTCAATACTTTTTTTTTTACACTAGGAATATGAAGTTTTATTTCAAATCGCTTTGCAGAACATCAAGAAGGAAAGTGGGTGCATAACTAACCCACAAAACCGACTCAGTCATAAAACCAGTTGCTTTTGCAATGCAATGGGCAACTTGGTTTGCTGAGCGCCTAATATAAGAAATGTCACAAATATGCTCAGATAAAAGAGCTTTACACTCCTCAACTACAACTCCAAAATAAGAATCATCACATAAATTATTTTTTACTGCATTGACTACCAATTGAGCGTCCAATTCAAAATAGATAGGTCCGGGAGATATGGCTTTTATCTAACTCAAGGCTTTCCGAAAACTCAAAGCTTCTGCCAACGCTGGGGAGACATTACCATTTTGAGGTATAGCTCTTGCTGCTCTAAATTGCCCTTGATCATCTCTTATCACCCAGACCAATCCAAATTTGTGGTTCTGCGAAAAGATGGTTGCGTTAATGTTGCATTTTAACCAACCTTGAGGAGGTCAAGTCCAATGAGTTTCGCCAGAAACTATTTGAGTGTTTGATACTTTCATTTTCATATCTTGCGCCTACTTCCATTGGTGAAGGAAAGAATCTACAAAAAAGCAAATACTAAAAGAAGAGCCTGCTTTATTATGCTAAACAATCTGATTTCTATTGCACCATAAGCTCCAAATTAGCGTAAGAATCCCGCTATCATTATCATTATTAACTTTTGTTGAAATAGAGGACATCCATTTAAGAAAGTTGTTAACCTAAAATTGATTATGCCCCAAACTAGTGCTACTCCAACATGCAGCTGCTACTGGACAGTGAACCAGGACATGTAAGATAGATTCTGGTTCACTTTGGCAAACTTGACATAAGGGGTTAACTTCTACTCTTTTTGTTAACAACTTGCCCTTTGTAAGCAAGTTGTTATTGCAAACTCTCCATACGATATTACGAACTTTAGGAGGGACTTTTGCATTCCAAATCCATTTCCACACGAGTGAAAATTCAGTCTGCTCCATTCCTTCAGGATTTGATATCAGCTTCCTACAACCACTTCAAACTGTGTAGGATCTTTACTATCAACTGGCCAAATCCAACAATATGATTCCCCCTATAACTTAACGAAATACTCATTATTTTCCTAGCATCTCTTTCATTAAAGAGAGAGTAAATTAAAGCAGCATTCGAACTTCTAGTTTCTGGAATCATCAATGAAGCAACTTCTCTCTGATTGTCTTCTGGACTCAACAAAGTAGTCATATATGAGTTTTGTTCATCCATCAACCATGGGTCCTTGCCAGCAGTAATGTTTACTCTATTTCCTGCTCTAATAGCACTTCCTTCTCTAATCAAATCTTCAGTTGCAAGCATGCTACACCAAGTGAAGCTTGGATTTGATCCCAATTTAGCTTCAAAAAAAGACTTGCCTGGGTAGTATCGAGCTCGTAGGATTTTTGCTACCAAAGAGTCAGAATGAGAAACTAACATCCAAGCTTGTTTTCCTAAAAGTGCCAAGTTAAATTTCTTTAATTTTCTGAGCCTCAATCCTCCTTTTGCTTTCTTTATACACAATTTGTCCCGCTTCATCCACCTAATGCCTGGTGTATTGTTTTGATTTGTATCCCCAATAAAAAGAATTCATCATATCTTCAAGTTCATTACACAGGTCACCAGGAATAAGAAACACGTGCATTATATAATTAGGAACTGATTGTGCTACAGTTTTTATTAGAATTTCTTTTCCTACCCTCGACAAGAATTTTTTATTCCATCCTTGCATTCTTTGCCTCACTTTTTCTTTCAGAAATTGAAAAATCTCCTTATTCTTCATTCCAATCAAAGATGGTAGTCCCAAAAATTTACTATGATCACTATGTACTGGAACACTTAGCAACTCAAAAATACCCTCTCTAATCTCCTCTTTTGTATTTGAACTAAAGTAGACAGTAAATTTTTGAAAGTTTACTATTTGGCCTGAAGCTCGTTCATAAGCTTTAAGATATTCTTTTATGGCATTGCATTCCTCAACAGTTGCCCGAAAGAAAATAAGTTTGTCATCTGCAAAGAACAAGTGAGTGATAGATGGAGCTCTTCTCGCTACTTTACATCCATGGATTCTTCCTCGACTTTCCATTTTCATCAGCAAAGATGACAATCCTTCTGCACAAAGGATAAACAAATAGGGTGAGAGAAGATCTCCTTGCCTCAACCCTCAACTAGGTGTAATCGGTCTAATTTCATGTCCATCATGCACTATTTTGTATTTAACCAATTGAACACACATCACAATCAAATCGATAAAACTCTGATGAAAACCTATTTTCTTCATAGTTCTTTTCAAAAATTCCTACTTGACTCTATCATAGGCTTTGTTCATATCAATTTTAAAGGCTGCAACACCACGTTTACCTTGAGTCTTCCTTTTTAAAGTATGCATAGTCTCAAAAGCTATCATTATATTATCAATGATAAACCTTAATAGTACAAACACACTTTGATACTTTGATATGATAAGAGGAAGAAATTTCTTCAAACGATTCGCTAATACCTTTGAAACCATTTTGTATAGGACATCACAAAGAGCAATAGGTTGGAGATCGAAAATTACTTTCAGTTTTTTCTTTTTTGGAATCAAACATATTTTTGTGTCGTTTAAACCTTAAGAAAGGAAACCATTTCCAAGAAAATTCAGACAAGATGCTATAACATCATTTCCCACCACTGGCCAGAAACTCTAATAAAAAGTAGGATTCATACCATCCAGTCCAAGGGATTTTTCTTTATGCATGGAAAATAAAGCTTCTTTGATCTCGGAGATTTTTCTTTATGCTTTTCAATACTTAAGAACTCATTAGATTCACAAAAGAAAACTTCACAACTAAAGTCCAGCATTTCTTTGCCAATAATCAAGATATTGTCCTAATCAATTTCATATCCTTGAATTGTAAAATTCTATATTCTATCATATTTTACTCAATTGAAGATTTCTGTGAACTAAGTCCACTTCTTATATTCAATTTTTATTTGACTCGACCTTTTTCCTTTCTTTCTTTCTCTTTTTTCCCCCCTTCTCTTTTAGCCCTCAAGCTAAGTATCCTTCATTTTGGATATCATATCTTCAGCTTTTGAAATTTTATATTATTAATCAAAGTGCTAAAATTCAAAATTAGCCAGCACCCCAAATTAAATTGTTTTTTTTTATATTAATAAAGTTCACTCAATTTTGGTATACTAAACAAAGAAATACTCAAATTTAATTTAGTGTACGTATTCAATTTAATCATTTAATTTATTTAGTTACTTAATCTTTGGATACTAAACAACCAAAATTGAAAAAAAAAAAAAAAAATTTACCCCTTTTCCTCTCCCCTCACTACAAGAAAAAATGGATGTTGCTACACAATTTTTCCTTGCAATTCTTGCAAAGTGTAAGTAGCATATAATAGGATAAAACAACACCTAACTGCACAACAAGTATGACCAAGGCAGCTATCAGATTAAACTACTAAAAAAGATTCTTCTAACTAATAATACTAAATGAATAGCCCCATTCTAATTATTATAATAAACCATACATCATGGCTGGGCATCATGATTAATTATTTAACATGCATAATGGCCAAAAATTCAATATAGTACAAGTCAAACTCAAGGATGTGCCAAAATAGGCCTTTTACTCTACATTCTATTTCTATTTTATTTTATTTTTGTTGAATCATATGTAATAGAAATATGTTATCTGAAAAGGACAATTCATCTCCTTCCCAAGTTGGCGTTTAGAGCAGCATCTTCCTTAATCTATCACCAAGATGCTTTTTTTTTTTTTTTTTAACATAAAACAATAATCTTATTTATATATCTGTTAGATTTCATATTGGAAATAAGTTCTTGAAGTATCAAATAAAATAATATACTGGATAAGAAAGTAATAATAATTTTGTCATTAATATAGTTAAAATTAAATGGGTTTTTAAGGTTTTAAAAATAAGTTCAAAATTCATTACTTTTTCTAAAAGAGCATCTTATTTTGAGAGTTTATATTTTTTTTTCTTAAAAACTTTACCAAATGCATTATGACATCTTATAAATTATCAAACATCTTATGAGATGTTTTTAGGAGCTTCTAAGCTCACCCAAACACCTTAATTTGCATTCCTATTTTTCAGGTCTTTTGTGTATCTTACATAAATAAAATTGCAGCAACAACAACTATTTATTGATTTATAGTGAAATATGATACTAAGGCATAACATTTATTCATGGGATTTCAGCAAAGATAAAGTAATACAGGTTTTCAGCATATGTCACCGAACTTGTTCACTTTATTGAAACATGATGCAAATATAGCAACAGCTTCTGCACTCTATCTTACATGATCAAACAGTAGAATGTGATGAAGTACCACAAATGGAACCAGATAACATTTCAATATCATACTCACTAAGTTGATTACACCAAAATACCAATATATATGCTACAAGCAAGCTGTTAGCAAATTTATATAATGATTGAGGCATTCTATTTGAAATCATTTACTAGCTGTGGATGTTGAGACTTTAGTGCTGAAGCTATATCCTTTTTTATCAATATGGTATTCGCATTGAGGACAATCTAAAATACTTTCACAAGTGTGATATTACAGCATTGACCTCTTGATGGATTATTGATTAGAAATATTAATTACTTTGGTATATGCCTACTTTATTTACAGCTGTGGTTAAAGCATGCTCTCAATTGAAAGTTTTGAAACTGAAGTGCCAATCCAGAAACTCAATAACAGGTTATATATTTTTTTTTTTATGAAAATGCAATTCTGAAAATAAACTTGTTTATGTTATGATATATTGCTGGAATTAGTTCCTGTTTTGATGGGAACTCAACTCATTCCTTTTTGGTCTGCTCGTATGCCGTTGTATGAATGTATTTGTTGAACAAATACCTCTTGATCCCGTATGAACTGGTTGGTTTCTTTGACAACAATTTTGATTATTCATTATTT
Organism: Jacaranda mimosifolia; assembly: GCA_018894105.1. Classification (NCBI taxonomy): domain Eukaryota; kingdom Viridiplantae; phylum Streptophyta; class Magnoliopsida; order Lamiales; family Bignoniaceae; genus Jacaranda; species Jacaranda mimosifolia. Next base: position 6,609,998 of record CM032123.1, read on the forward strand.
TCTCTTGCTCTTTCTGAGGAATTCATGGAAATACATGTTACCCCTTTTTTGAGGAATGGTTACATCTTGGAATTTTATGACCAATATGCACATATCACTTACTGTACAAGTTTCAAGTTCTGTTTGTACATCCTTCACTTCATTCAACTATGGATGGTTGTTTTTTTTATACCTCTTGTTGAGGGAACTTTTTGGATTTTATACTAACAAATAATGATCTTATACTAACAAAACAATTGTTTGGGCATGATTGGTTTCAGGTTCTTCCAAGATTTTTTCGCTCAATTATAGCATTTAAGCAGATTTCTTGAAAAGCTCACAAAGTATAGGCTCATCCTCAATAAAGGTGACCAATACTGATTTATTTAAGGAACCTAGTGTTTTATATTTAGATGGGAATCTACATGTAATAAATTTGTGAATAAAGTCGGGGTGTTTCCATTCTATCAAAATTTAATAGCATATTGGTTCTTATGTTTATTGGTCCATTTCTTGTTCCTTTTCTTGCATTTTTCAAAGTTTTGATAGCATGATTTTAATAGAAAACCACAATTGGTACAGTATTTTTTTAATAGCAAACCACGATTTTAAGCTCTAATATTGTTACACTAATGATTTCTTCTAATGATTCTTTTTTATGTTTTTTTTTTACCATAGATGGTGAGAACTTGAAATTTGAAACGGGCATTTCAAGAAGAATCCTTGAGTCATGAGTTGGAAAATTCTCAATCGAATAGTAGCTCAATTTCAAGTAAGTTACAAAATTATCGGTAATAGAATTTTTAGACATTCTTTGTACAGATAGTTGTTGACTTTTTTGTTTGCAACAAAGAGAACTAGAACTAAGCATCCCAATAATGGAAACACATTACCTCATGCTAGCCATCGAGATGAAGTACAAGAGGAAGTATAGGTGCATCAATCGCATAATTCTCTGTCTGATGAAGTTGAAACAAGTAAGCTCCTAATCGCTATAAGAAAAACTTTAAAGGTTTATGGGAATTTTAGTACATTGATGGCTCTCAAGATTTCAGCTTTGTTCTTTGAAATCATTTTCCTTTTTAGTTTTAGAATCAGTGTTGTAGTTTTTCTGCATTTTTATTTGATCATTTAGAGGTAAATATACTGAATATACTTGCTATCAAGCATATTCTATTATACTTAGTCAAAGTTTAGACTCATGAAAGCCCACATTTTTACAAGTTATATATCCAAACTGGAAAGCCAAGAAAAAACTTCTAAACTTTCTACTAACAATGAAGAACTACACAAGAATGTGCCAAAAAAACAGTTGCCCTCAAGATTGAAACTTTTGAGACAAGAATATAAAACCCTCAGAAAGGAAACTAAATAAAAGCACCAAAGAGAAAAAGAGAAAGAGTTATAATATTATAGCCTTTGGACTGCAAATCTTGCTTTTATGTCTTATATTTAGTAGGCTGAGAATTTAGTCTAGAGGATTGCTCTTTCTCATAAATACACACACACTATCTGTTTCTTTATCCTATTCTTTTGCTTAATTCTTCAAAGCCTTTGATATATTATTTTTGACAAATAAACAAGAAGTAGTTTGAATGAATGGAAGGTAGCAAGAAAAGAGAGAAAATAAGAGTATATAACAAGCCAGAAGAGATTCTTTTCACCCCTAAAATGGGAAACAAAGTGTGTTGACCTTTCTCCTCCTCTCATCAGGAAAATAACAAATTTAACAAGTTTGGACAACGTTCAAACAACTCGAACTATTTTCTGATTCAAGGGCCAACATAATTTATGATAGTTTAGCGTTGAAAATCTCTGAATAAGGACACATTTTATTCAATTCTCTCTTTTATGGGTTCTAAGGTTTGTAAATTTATGTTTCGATCATTATCAGTAAAAATTATGATCTCCTTTTACATTATTAATTAAATGGACTCATTTTTCAAGTTTTAGTTTTGTCATAATTATGATTTAGAAGGTGAAGAAATAGCTAGCATTGTTTTATCATTTGAATACTATTTTCAAGCATAAGAACAGGCCATGCCACTGTTTTCAGTTTTCTGCTCTTTTTGTTGGTTTCAAAATTTAGCTACAGTTTTTATCATGAATAGTTACGTAGAAAGTACATATTGCTTAATAGTAATTTATAGTTGCATGTTTGCTTTGGAAAGATGGGATGGTTTATGAGCGTGTCATCCTTAAGAAAATCTGCTGCAAGAGAGTTTCATTAAGAAAGCCCATTTTGCTCAAAGTAGATTTATGCATCCAATCCTCTCGTGTTCAGTATCAACTCATAAATATCTTCATAATCATCTTCGAATTGAAAACTCACTACTTCAAATAGTTTCACATGTTAAATCTTGAAATAATTTTGTCATTTATGTTAATTTACTTTGTCGCTGAAATATTTATCTTGCAAATATCTATACTATGATATTCTCAAACAGGTGAGCAAGGCAAAGAAAAATGCAAAAGGGGAGCTACTTTAATGCCAAAAATTTGGGGCTTACTTCCCGGACAAAAGCTTCCAATTGAATGCAATGAACATGGTCAGATAGTTCATAATCGTCGTTCAGAGTATGGTAATTTTTTAGGTGTGTTGGACAGGATGGGCACATCTTGTCCAATTGATATTTTTGACTGGCGAAAAGTGCCACAATCTAACAAAAATGAGCAATTAGGCATAGTGAAGGTAATTTACTACGCAATTTCTTAATAATCATTTATTTAAATTTTCTGTTATTGATCTTTATAATTACATTCAAATTCTAACACTTCAAATGCAATCAAAATTTATATGTCCTCCTAGATTTGATGCGAATATTTTGTAAACAGAACTAATTGGAGGAATTGGATGAAAGACCTGAAAGAAAAGTACTTTGACCTTAACTTTCCATTGGAAGATCTGATAAATATACCAGAGACTAGGGTCATTCGAGAGCAGTATGAAGGACTTGTCATGTTCTGGTTATCAAAAAAAAGGAAAGGTAAAGTACACTATAATATTTGTTCACATATTAATGGTAATTTTTTTTTTTTCAAATTAATATGATTTTTACACTTTTTAGAAAGCAAGCATGAGAGGAAAGGAAAGTAGAAAGAAAAAGACATTAAATCACACTACTAGAAGAAAGTCTTTTACTCAAGTTCAAGCAGATGAGGTGAGGATTGTAACTTTACCTTAGAGAAATATAGAGTATGATAAATTTTGTTTCTTTTATCATATATGGTTTCCAATTCCAATATACAAGTCATTTTTGTTTTTTGAATGTGCTTATATTCAAAAACTAAATAACAATTGTAGCATTTAGAATTCCAAATAATACGAAATTTGAATTGTTCTTGGAATTTATAATTTGATTGCAATTTTTGTTTGAATCCAAGAAGTAAATTTGTAATTCAAAATATGTTAGTTAACTCTTAAACTCTATACATGTTAATATATTTTGAATCAGGAAAAAAAAAAAAGGGACATCGCATTTCTTGAGCAAATACATTTAACTTGTGTTATCCAGTGGAAAGAGAGGGAAACGCTAGGCAACTAAAGGTAAGAGCTATGAAATAAAAACTTGATCTCCAATATTAAAGTTGAGTGGAACATAATCAGTTTACTTTTTACTTTATAGGATCGAATGCAAACACTCACTAATGAACTTGGAGAATCAGAAGATGTTGTTTCTCGAGATGATGTTTATGCCAGAGTTATTGGCCCAGAAAAGCCTGGACGAGTGCGGATGCTTGGTCGATGAGTGACACATCAAGATGAATTTGAGGAGATACCTTCTCGTAAAAGTTATTTTCGGATGATTCAAACACTTCAAGAAAGGTTGGATAAACTTGAGCAGAATAGGAATGAAGTTAGTGTACCCAGTGGCTTGTCATCCTCTTCCTATGAAGCTTATGAAGACATAAACTCAACTCCAATTTCAACTAATGACCTTCAACCTTTTCAGGTAAGTAAAACATTTAGAGATTGAGTATCTTCAAATATAAAATTTATAGTAGATGCTCAAAATATAATCATTTCCATAAATCTCATACAAAATTTTTGTTATAAATAATGTGTATTTGTATAGATTATGATGTATTACTTGTACATTTAATTTTAGATTAACTGTTCAATTTTGCTTTTTAGCATCATGGATCAAAATGAAATTGTGGCCAAAGGATATTTAAAAGGCATTGACCCTAGCACAAAGGTTGATGGACAAGTGTTGGCGAAAAATTATTATGAAGTTCATAAAAATGTGGCAGTGAAGGGTGATGAGGATTTAGTGAGACTTACATGCACTTCAACACCATTGCAGATGCTCAAGGTCTATCTATTGCTTGGCTAATACCATTGGTAAGTTTTCTAAAATATGAATATTTTCTATTTTACTATAGAAATCTCTTTATTTCTTTGTTTCATTTTACTTTTGACTCTATCTAAAATAACTTGTAAGATATGTATATATGCTCTTCTTTTTTATGGAACTCTGATTGTTAGTTATGTAACTGATTCTTCTTTTTTCTTGTTATTGCTTTGATAATTTGATGGTTAAACGAGCCATGTTGATGTGTTCATATATTCAAAATTTGTTTCTACTTTTGTTAGTTTCATGTTTTATATGTTAAGATTGGTGGCACAATGTCTGTGGCCTTGTTATGATATAAATGAATTTGAGATGCTTAAACTTGATATCAATTACTAAATGTGATCGTATTCCCTATATAATGATTTTGTTTCCATGAAATTTTGAAAGAGTATAGTTGGTAAAGATACGATAATTATCAATCTTATTTTCAATATATTTCTTATTGGAGCTTTGTGGAACTTGTGTACATCAGTTACAACTTGATATTTAATTTCGTTTTGTGGGAAATATGAACATGTTAGTGTTTTATGGCAGTTGGGGATAAGAATGAAAAAGTTAGAGCGAATTAAGTTGTCTGAAATTTCACTTTCTTGGTTTAGATAGTTGTCTTTGCAACATGCTTAACTTGTATTTTTTCTGTTTTGCACATAGGTGGTCCAGGATGATAATGATTAATATGATGAAGTTGGATCTTTCAAATAAACGAGCGCATATGAGGTTTTATCTTAATGGTCCATCTTCAACTACTAAATTATTTTGTCTAGCATATAGGATTACTAAGTCAGATATTGGATCAATTACTTCTTGGTGATATTTTCAAGCAGCTTTTTCTAGATAGCTCATATTTGGATGAAATGGATGTATTAAACATTGGATGGATTCTTTAGATTAATGTGGTTTGAATGAAAGATGTAAACATTATATTTTTGGTGCTCAAAATGATTAAAATTACAGTTAAAAACTGTAGCAACAGATTACAAAGTTTGTGTCACAGTCAAAAGATGTGAGAATATATAACTGTTCTTGCACTTTAATGTGTGGTAAACCTTTTTGTAAGAATAGATGTCTACTATTGCACTTTCATATGTAGTAAAGTTTGCAACATTGCATAACTATATCCTAATGTTACACTTTGAAATGAAACAATTTGGGTTTTATTAACAAATCAAAATGTGGTGATTGCTATTTTATGTTGCATATAGGAAGCGTAATAATATATACCTAGCATTACACTTTCATCTGTAAGTAATTTTAGTTCTTTTAATAAACCAAAACGTGGTAATTTCTATTCTCTGCTACACTTAATAAGTGTAATAATATGTCTTACGTACGTGTAACGTAAGCATTCGACTTCTATTGATAAATTAAAATGTGATGATTCTATTTTATGTGACACTTAGGAAGTGTAATAGTATAGGTCTAATATTACGGTTTATAAAGCAATATTAAGTTTTTAACTAACTTCTCAAAATATTAAACCACACATATAAGTGTGGTGTAAGATTTCTATTATTTACATTTGGTATGAAATCATAACTTTTACAAGCACCACACTTCTAAGTGTGGTGTGAGGAATAGACCACGGTGGATGGTGTCACGCTTATAAGAACCGTGGTGTATGGTTAAGTGTGGTAGTAGGCTATTTGTTGTTACACATCAAAATGTGGTTATATCTTATTTTTGTTGTAGTGCCTCTCCATGTATTATGTAACATCTTTTTCTATTTTTTTTTTCCTCTAGTTATATTATATCTTCTCTTTTTAACTTTATTCATTCCATTTTCCTCAAATAATATTATTTCATATAATACATTCAAAAAGACTACACAAACAGAGAAAAAATATATTATCATATACAAAATTAAAAATATAATAGGTTACTTTAAATAAGTCAAGTATTTCATGATCACTAGTATATATTTAATTTCATTATCAAGAATATTTGAATTAATTAATTAAGTTTGGATATTAGCGTACTCTACCCACATCCACTCTATTATCTCTAGTGGATGTGGGTTTGGTTCTTATAAACATTAATTAAACTTAGTATGGATATTTTAAATATTTTTTAAATCTAAATAGGATAATGCTCCACCGAATAACAAGTCTAAACATGTATATTTGGAGAAGCACCATCTTCAGGGCAGGTGTAAGCCCGACCATAAAATAGAATACTTCAAACTTGAGAAAATTGCTATTTCTTACTGTTGTTTCCAGGATATTCCAACATGCATAAGTGCAACAATATAAAAGAATATCGCAATGCAGATTATCAAAATTTAATCAGATAATCATAAGATGGCAAACGTGCATTTTTATCAAATTGAAATTCAATTATTTAGCATGTGTGATTAGAATAATAGAATTCAAATAGAGCATGCATGATCAGAATAATAACATTCAAAAATAGCATGCATGATCAAAATAATTAAATTCAAATACAGCATGCGTGATCAGAATTGTAAGCATAATAAATTCAAGGCAAGATAGAATTCATTCAATCAGATACAAGTCCAGGAAAAGCCAAAATTACATATTAATAGAGGCAATAAAGCAATAAAACATGCTATCATTATATTGAATATAGATACGAAATTTAAAAGTAAACTTAGCTTAAGGATTCTATATTGTAACAGAACCAATCAGACGACCAAATCACATAATTCTGTTTACCTTAAAGAAACGAGCGCCCCGACTCATCAGTGCAACGAGTACAGCGCTGCTCCTCCCAGGATGAGATGGTCCAAAACGATCAGGTACACTCCGTCACATTCACCTCAAACAGCACTCAGTCGCCAGAATCAAATAGCTAGAAGAACAAAATTTTGGGAAAGTAAGAGGAAAAAGCAGAAGGAGAGAATATCAATGTAAAGGAGTAGAGGAATAACGCAAGAGTAAGCAGAGGTATGCTCTCTTTTTGTGTCTTTTCAACTCTACCAGAGGCAGGGTATTTATAGGTGAGATTAGGGTTAAGGTTAGGGTTAGGGTTAGGGTTAGTAGCAATTAGAGTCCGCCAATTAATGGCCTCTAACACGTCACCCATGCGTCACATGTGCAGTAGCAATTCGCCACGTCGCCTATACACGTGAAGCACGTCCAGTAGCACTAAGCTACGTCACGCACGTCCAGCAGCACTTAGCGTAACCACCTCTACCTAAATCCTGATTACCACGCTAAATCTCGTCTTATCCGATTACAAGCCTTGGTAATCTGGACTCTTAATCCTCAAGTCCCGGTCCGGTTAAGTTTTTGAATTTTAAAATTTAAATTCAAAAATTCAATTGAATTTTGTCCAAAAAGATAAGACTGAGACTGAGACATTTGCCCTAACGCCCGCGACCCGGATCCGGATCCGGAGCCGGGCCGAGCGGCAGCAGCAGCGCGCGCGTGTGGTCCACTTATATGAACCCCTTAGTGAACACTTTAACAAGCATTCATACTTGGATTCAATATAAACTATTCACCACTTGTTTACAAAACCAATGTGGGACAAGTGTAAGGTTGAAAACCCTTCAACTCCTCCACTTAGTTTTATAAGTCACAAGCAAGTCTCATCTTTCTCAATGTATCAATGTGGGACAAATTCAATATAACACCTAACCATCTCTTTTCCTCCAATTCCACACAATAATTATCTTTGGATTCCAACCAATAATTGGCATCCATCTAAAATTAATTAAACATGTAATTAGATTATTTGTTCCAATTACAACAATCCCCCACAAATCCATAGATAATGGCTATTAGATTAAACATAACTCGCTTTCAAAAATGGTACTTTCCGGTTTGAACAACTCCCTAAGTTATCCGACTTCTGCCACCACCAGGACAAATGGATCTAAGCCTTGAATTTGTGCCTGTGATTGTGATTGCATCCATCAGTAACAATGAGCTAAAAGCTATGTACTGATCTTTAGGGTTGACACAATAAGGCCATATGTCCCGATCCTGTATCATGAATGTTTATCAAGGAACAACCCAATTCCTTTAGTCCCGGCCAAAGGACTACATTCACTTAGTTGGACGTCTCCAGGGATGCACTGCTCGCATCTCGTCCAAAAAGACTTGACCCCATTCAGAGTTAAACTCTTACTGTACCAGCAGTAGTCAGCACCTATCAGGCAATTAGGGGAGAGACACCAGATACAAAGTATCAATCTAAATTTTAGGTGCAACTTGATATGCTCAGCAGCTTGTATATACCACATTGAACCTACCTTGTGGGATCTCCACTTAGTAGGTTGAGTTGCTACTGCAGGTATATCACTGATGGGTTTTGAGTCCCTTCCCCAACCTGAATTTATGAATATAGGGCAAATCAAGTCGTTTAGTTAAAGGGTATGTAATGTTGTCTTTGGATCCAACAAAATCAATTGCAATAACACTATCAGATACTAACTCCCTTATAGATTTTAATCTAACTTGGATGTGTCTCTTAGTCTTTTGATTGAACTTTGAACTACTAATCTTTGCAATTGTGGTTTGATTGTCACAATGTACAGCAATTCCCGAAAGAGGTTTGGTTACCATGGGCAATTGTACCATCAGCCCATATAACTATTCTGCCTCTATCCCAGATGTGTCCAAAGCACACAACTCAGCCTCAAATGTGGACCAAGTTATCAAAGTCTGTTTAGAAAACTTCCAGGAGACAGCGCCTCCACCCAAGGTAAAGACATACCCTGTACACCCATTACTTCCGGAGTTTTTAGCTATCCAGCTAATGTCACTAAACCCTTCCAGCACTGCAGGAAATCTCTTGTAGTGCAATGCTAGTAAAGCTGAGCCCTTTAGATATCGAAGTACCCTATCCAAAGCCTCCTAATGAGTTTGATTAGGACAACTTGTATATCTAGCAAGCTTAGAGACCGCAAATGAGATATCTGGTCTCGTGCCATTTGCAAGATACTGCAAGCTACCAATTATTTGAGAATATCTCAACTGAGACACTGGTACACCAGTTTCATTCTTAAAGAGAGCCATTGAAGGATCATATTGTCTTTTTGCGATTCTACTTTGTTTATAGCCAAATTTCTCAATTATCTTCTCAACGTAGTGAGATTGAGAGACTGTTATACCCTTAGTTGAACGAGTCAACTTAAGTCCAAGAATCATTTCTACAACACCCATATCTTTCATTTCAAACTTTTTCTTTAAGAAACATTTAGTCACATTGATAATCTCAGTGTTAGATCCAAACAGTAGAATGTCATCTACATACAGGCATAACACAATACAGTTATCATCTTTAACTTTGCAGTAGACGCACTTATCATTATCGTTAACTTTGAAACCAAATGACAATATGGTTTTGTCAAACTTTTCATGCTATTGTTTAGGTGCTTGTTTCAAACTATAGAGTGATTTAACAAGCTTGTAAAATTTCCGCTCATTTCCAGAAGCTACAAATCCCTCAGGTTGATCCATATATATTTCTTCCTCAAGATCACCATACAGAAAGGCTATTTTCACATCCATCTGGTGAATGGGGAAATCATATATAGAAGCCAATGCTATAAGCACTCGGATTGTAGTCAAACGAGCTACAGGGGAATGGGTGTCGAAATAATCTATTCCCTCTTTTTGCCTAAACCCTTTAGCAACCAGCCTGGCTTTAAACTTATCAACAGTCCCGTCAGACTTAAGTTTCTTTTTGAAGATCCACTTGCTTCCTATAGTTGTATACCCCGGAGGGAGATTGACTAATTCCCATGTCCCATTCGAGATAATAGAATCCATCTCACTCTTAATGGCTTCCTTCCAATGCTTAGCTTCAGGGGAAGCCATAGCATCCTTGAAGATAACAAGATCACCCTCGACATTGTAAGTAACAAAGTCACTTCCAAAGTCCTTAGTGATTCTAGCCCTTTTACTCCGTCTGGGTTCATCCAGTTCTTCAGGAACTGCGTCGGTACTACTAGGACCAGCCCCCACATTTGACATATTTTCCACATGATCAGGAATCGATGCAGACTCAAGAGTTGAATCTAAAGAAATATTTTGAGGTATCCCAATCTTCATGGGAAACACGTTCTCAAAGAACGTAGCATCGCGAAATTCGACTATAGTGTTCACATCTATGCCCACAATTTCTGATTTAATAACCAAAAATCTCATAGCATATGATGTTTCCACATAGCCTAGAAAGACCGCATCAATAGTTTTAGCACCTAGTCTCTTCCTCTTGTGTTCAGGGACTAGAACTTTTGTAAGACAGCCCCACACTCGGAAGTATTTTAAGCTAGGTTTCCTACCTTTCCAGAATTCAAATGGAGTGCTTTCTTCATGTTTCAAGGGAACTCTATTCAGAATATGGCAAGCCGTATTCAGAGCTTCCCCCCACATGTACTTAGGCAATCCAGAATTCCAAAGCAGACTGCTAATCATGTCTATAAAAGTTCTATTCTTTCGCTCAGCTATCCCATTTGAAGCGAGAGAATAAGGAGCAGTTTCTTCATGAATTATGCCAAAATTACGGCAGTATTCATGAAATGGGTTGGACCTATATTCTCCTCCCCTATTTGACCTTAACCGTTTAAGTTTTCTACCAGTTTGTGTTTCAGCTTCATTTTTGAACGTAATGAACTTATCTAATGCTTCATCTTTATGTTTTAGTAAATAAACATAACAATACCTATTGATATCATCTATAAAGGTGATAAAGTATCTTTTATTGTCTTTTGTTAAGACCCCATTGAACTCACAAATATCTGTGTGCACTAAGTCAAGAATTTCAGTATGCCTTTCAACCGAGTGGTAAGGCTTTCTAACTTGCTTGGCTTCAACACATATTTGACATTTATGACCTCATTCAATTTCATGTTTAGGAATTAAATTTAAGTTCATCATTCGTTTGACCGAACTATAATTCAAGTGTCCTAAACAATTATGCCAAACAGATGAATTCTCAATAATGTTAATAACAGGAGAATCTGAAAAATCAACTTTATTAGAACCAATAATGTTCTCAACTCGCAACTTAAACAAACCATCGGAAAGATAGCCTTTACAAATAAAAATGCAGTAATGTAAAATTACAACTTTATTTGATTTGAAAGAAACTTCAAAACCCTCCCTAACTATTACAGAACCACTTATTATATTTCTTCGAACTACTGGGACGTAATGCACCCTTTGCAGAGACAGTATGCACCTCGAAGAAAATTTCAGGTCCATGCGTCCTACCCATACACATTGGCTGCACTTGAGTTCCCCATCGTCACAGTCCTTCCGCTAACAGGTTGATAAGACATAAATAGTGATTTATCAGCACAAACGTCCATATTAGCACCAGTGTCTATCAGCCAATCATATGGTTCATAGATAGAGAATAATTCGGGTTTTAAAGAAACGTACTCGTCAATGGATGCATCAGGAACTCCAGCCTCGCTGGTGTTGCCAACAACCATGTTGACAACTGGTCCAGCAAACTGGGCTTTAGCCTTGGCTTTCTTGGAGGGACACTCCTTAGCCCAATGCCCTTTTTGTCCACAATTCCAGCATGGCCTGTTTGCCTTCGGTTTCTTATTAATTTTGGCTTTTCCCTTATCGATGGATTTAGAGTTTGAGTTCATGTTGACTTTCTTCTTTCCTATTATTACATTCGCATTGGGATGATATTCAACAGGAACATTATGAGTTTGATTTCTATGCTCCTCTTCAATACTTATGGTGATCATCAGGTCATCTAAAGTCAATTTCCCTTTTTGATGCTTCAGAGTCATGCCAAAACTATCCCAAGATTTTGGGAACTTATCGACAATCGACATGACCATAAATTTTTCAAGAAGTTTCATTTCAGCATCAGCTAGGGAATGCTCTAGATTGATCAATTCATGTGTCTGTTCAGATACAGACCTGCCCTCAACCATCTGATACTTCAAAAATTTGAAAACCGAATTCTTTTCGAGCCCTTGCTCTTCAGTATTGTATTTCCTATCTAGTTCATCCCATAAAGATTTAGCCGTATAGGAATCAGAACAGTATACATCAAAGAGTGTATCAGACAAAGCTAATAGAATCACTCCTCGAACAATTTGATCCTTCGTTTTCCAATCAGCTATTTCTTTAGTTTTGGGATCAGTTTCAGTTGGTTCTGGCATGGTCAATTGAATCAACGAAATAAGACCTTTCATCGTCAGCCAGATTTTCATGCGTTGTTGCCAACGCCTAAAATACTAGCCTGCGAATTTTTCGGCAGTCCGGAAAGGTCTACTTTCGCTGACACAATATCACCAATAGCATTCGAATTTGAAGCCATTACAGATTTCTATAATGAAAGTCCTATAGCAAAATATCTAGGCAGAATATGCAGGTAAGATTCCTAGACAAGATATCTAATAAGAATTTCAGCAGATAAAGAACACACGAAATAATCATTTCTTCAAGATTGTTATTTCCAGGATATTCCAACATGCATAAGTACAACAATATAAAAGAATATCGCAATGCAGATTATCAAAATTTAATCAGATAATCATAAGATGGCAAACATGCATTTTTATCAAATTGAAATTCAATTATTTAGCATGCATGATCAGAATAATAGAATTCAAATAGAGCATGCGTGATCAGAATAATAACATTAAAAAATAGCATGCATGATCAGAATAATTAAATTCAAATACAGCATGGTGATCAAAATTATAAGCACAATAAATTCAAGGCAAGATAGAATTCATTCAATCAGATATGAGTCCAGAAAAAGCCAAAATTACATATTAATCGAGGTAATAAAGCAATAAAACATGCTATCAGTATATTGAATATAGATACGAAATTTAAAGGAAAACTTAGCTTAAGGATTCTATATTGTAACAGAACCAATCAGACGATCAAATCAAAGAATTCTGTTTGCCTTGAAGAAACGAGCGCCTCGACTCACCAGTGCAACGGGTACAGCGCTGCTCCTCCCAGGATGAGATGGTCCAAAATGATCAGGTGCACTCCGCCACGTTCACCTTAAACAGCACTCAGTCGCCAGAATCAAATAGCCAGAAGAATAGAATTTTGGGAAAGTAAGAAGAAAAAGGAAAAGGAGAGAACATTAGTGTAAGGAGTAAAGGAATAATGCAAGAGTAAGCAGAGGTATGCTCTCTTTTTGTGTCTTTTCAACTCTTCTAGAGGCAGGGTATTTATAGGTGAGATTAGGGTTAGGGTTAGCAGCAATTAGAGTCCGCCAATTAATGGCCTCTAACACATCACCCATGTGTCACCCGTCCAGTAGCAATTCGCCACGTCGCCTATACACGCACGTCCAGCATCACTTAGCGTAGCCACCTCTACCTAAATCCCGGTCCGGTTAAAATTTAAATTCAAAAATTCAATTGAATTTTGTCCAAAAAGATAAGACTGAGACTTTCGCCCTAACGCCAGCGCCCACACCTGGGACCCAGAGCCGGGCGACGGCGGCGCGCGTGTGGTCCACTTATATAAACCCCTTAGTGAATACTTTAACAAGCATTCATACTTTGGTTCAATATAAACTATTCACCACTTGTTTACAAAATCAATGCGGGCCAAGTGAAGGGTAGAAAACCCTTCAACTCCTCCACTTAGTTTTATAAGTCACAAGCAAGTCTCCTCTTTCTCAAGGTATCAATGTGGGACAATTCAATATAATACTTAACCATCTCTTTTCCTCCAATTCCACACAATAATTATCTTTGGATTCCAACCAATAATTGGCATCCATCCAAAATTAATTAAACATGTAATTAGATTATTTGTTCCAATTACAACACTTACCAGAATGAGACCATTGATGATTTCTTCCGAATGTAATTCTGATTCTATTTCTTGTAATGACAGCATAACATCGATCAACGTCTTCCTATTCACTTGATCTCTTCCACTAGATATTATTGCATCGGATGTCTGATCCGATTCAGTCCTAAAATTCTTCTTGTGTTCATCCACAAGATTCTGGATGAAATCGTCCATCTTCTTCGAGAAATCCACCATTCTTTTCTGAACACCCTGAATATCCACCCATTGAAAGATAGGAAAATAGTCTCCTAGATTCGAGTTTCCATGGAGCTCCGCTGCCTCTCTAATTATAGACTTGAAAAGCTTGCTTCTTCGGCCATCACATTCGCATCTTTTCCATAATACCTCTTTCCAGCAATCATTCTCATCATTATATTGAACGGAAGATCAGTAAATACTGACCTCAAATCCACTTTCTTGCCGGAAAATTCGGATAATTGCTGCAGCATCAGGCGGACTTCCTCTTGTCGGACGGAAGAAAACATGGCAAGGCGGGTTGGAGAGAAAATTTCAAGTGCCGTGAGGCGCCTTAGGTGTCACCAGTGATCGCCATATGGAGCAAAGCTCATCGTAGTATTGTTGTAGTTGAGCAGCTTTCCAGCGAGTAATTCAGGTCGATTTGCAAATATGATGTCGTTCCTCGTGAAGCACTCTTCGGCTGCCTGGGGCGAAGAAACTACCAGTACTTTTCGCACTCCAAATTTAGAAGCATAACATGGCCGTATTTTTGGGAAAGTTGGTGCAGAGTTCTGTGTACTGGTTCCTTTAGAAGATGGAGATGGCCTATAATAGGAAGAGCTGGTGGACCATGTGGAATATTATCAGAAATTTTTACAAGTTTTGACAAGATAAACTCGAGAAGAAAGTAGAGTATCAAACAGAAGAAAAACCGGTATAGTTCATTTCTCATATTTCCAGCTCAAGCTTTCCTGTTGAAGAAGGATAGGACTCTTTTTAAGGCTATTGTTTCAGTTGGGCAGTTGGTTTATGTGTTTTGGAGTATTATTCTCACTAGGAGATAACAAAGTTCCAAACCTTTGCTTGGAGTACTAAGCATCATCATAAATTATCTTGGAAGTCAATGGAAATTGATAGTGAAGTTCAGAAACAGTCAACAGGAATTCCTGGCAAAGTCACTTGCACAACATATTTAATTTGGAAAAGCAGAGGGGGGCGGCGTTTAAACTATGTATAAGTCCATCATCACACATAAAATGCCTAATTTAACGATTTATCGTAAAATATGGAAGGCAGGCAAACTACACAAGGTATTTTCCTTAACCAAATAGATTTTCAATTTCCTTTTCTACAACAATAATCAGAAAGGTCTCAGAAGTGATGAGCTGTGTGACAAACTTAGTCACAAACTGGTACAGTGTAGCAAGAACTTGTAAAAGCCCACCATTACTAACACACAATGCAGTAGCTATATTTACTTATTCCATTCTTCTGTTTTAAAATGTTCATATTCAAGCTAAAATATCAACTTCTAGCTAGATCTCAAAGTTGGACATGAGACTCATCGTGGATGGGCGTGGCCGGTACAGTGCTTCCAGTGGCTTAGCCTTTGACGAAGTTAAATCAGTAACTTCTTCCAAATCCACAGGTTCAGGGCCTTCCCTTTCCCACTCAAAGCACTGAATCAAAGTCCCTAATGCCAGTCCACTCAGCCTCAGAGCCATGCCAGAACCAGGGCATGCTCTCCTCCCCATTCCAAATGGTATGAACCTAAACGCATCAAAACCTGCTTCAATTCCTTTGAACCTGTCAGGCTTGAACTTTTCTGGCTCTTCCCACAACTTAGGGTCCCTGTGAATGGCCCAGGCATTCACCAACAATGTTGTCCCTCTTGGAATGTCGAAGCCCTCTATGTTGCAATCTTCTGATGAAGAATGAGGCAGTAGAAGTGGAGCAACAGGGTATAGTCGTAGTGTTTCGTTGATTATGCAGCGTAAATAAGGTAATTTATTGAGATCTGAATCCTCCAGCAACTTCCCTGGAGTGATATTACTGTCTATTTCTTTCCTGGCCTTGTCTAGCTCATCAGGGTGGTTTAGAAGAAGCGACATAGCCCACTCCATGGTGAGGGCTGTAGTATGAGTTCCTGCAGTAAACATTGCCTACATGAAATTGTGGAAGAGTGAGTCAAATTCGATGATAACTAATGGGCAGAAACAACCGAAAGATACACAAAAGAGGCTTACCATAATAAGTCCCTTTAGGATTTCATCTGTATAATATTCTGGTTCAGCTTCTTGTATTGACAACAATGATTGAACAAATGTCTTCCTTTCCTCAACCGAAGAAGTGCCCCCTATCTTCTGACGAGCCTCAGCAATCAGACTCTGAAGGAAACTATCTCTTCTTTGCTGCAAATTTATCAACTTCTTCTCTGACCCTTTGACACCCACCCACCTCAAAAGGGGAACACAATCGCATATATCCATGCTCATGATAGGCCCAAAAATATGGTCCATGATGGGCCCTCGTCTTCCGGCGACAATCATCATCACCACATCATAAACCAACTGAAAGAACAAATAATGCAGGTTCACTTTCCTCCAGGCCTTGGGATCAGAGCCCTGAGACAATTTTTGCACCAAGATACGAGTTTCTTCAGCCTTGAGGGCCGATGAGCGCTGAAGACTGACAGAGGAAAAGACTTGGATGGTTGTCAGGCGGCGGAGATTCCTCCAATGGTCTCCATAGGGAGAGAATCCAACTGTGGTGTGATTGTATCCAAGGATTTTACTGGCCAGGGTGTCGGGCCGGTTGGCAAAGATGATATCATTCTTGGTGAAGCATTGCTCCGCAGCAGAGGAAGAGGAAACCAGGAGAACTGGACGGCAGCCAAAGCGAAGAAACATGACAGGGCCATATTTCTTAGATAGAGCTTCCAAGGTCCGATGAGGCGTAGTTTTGAGGAGGTGGAGGTGACCAATTATCGGTAGAGCTGGAGAACTTGGCGGCAGATTCCTGCATTTACACGAATTCAGATGCTTCGAGATGAAGAATATGGAAAGGATGAGGACCAGACAGCAAAAGAGTATCTCCATTTCTATGAAGGAAAAGGCAGCCTTACCTTTTCCTCTATTTATTTGCTCAAGTGAGTATCTGTCGTTTTCGTTCCATTTCAACTGCTCCGTTTGATCAATTCTTATCTTCTGAGAAAAATATAAATGTACCATGTACCATGAGCTGCCGAGCTAAGACAGCTGGCGAGCACTACGTTTGATCAATTCGTATCTTCCGAGAAAAATATGAATTTAGGGCATGTTAGATTGGCTTGATAAGATAGGATAAAATTATTAAATCTTGTCTTATCACTTATTTGGATTGGATGACAACAATTTAATAAGTTCATTTTATAACCATCAGTCCACATTCATATGTGTAAAGTGTGTGATAATTAATTCTACTACTCACCCTAATATTACTTATCCCACACTTATGTGTTAGTATTCTTCTGCTTTTTAGCCCTTAATAATATACAAGAAGTTTAGTCTTGTAAATTGATTTCAATTAACCAAATTAACCAACTGCGAAAAATGCAAAAAAAAATTTAACTTTTTTTTTTCGTAATTGTAGTCATGGTTAATATGCTTTATTCATTCTTCTTCTTTTTTTTTTTTCAATTTGTAAAAAAATATTTTTAGATTATATAGTGCATTTGGACGTTGGGGAGCTACATTCTCTTTGTCTCTAGTTTTTTTGAGAAATTAATTTATTATAAATAATTTCATATTTTCTGTAATTATAAAATTATGAAACTAGTTTTGAATAGTTAAGTGAAGAAAAATTATTATAAAATTAATTATTTTTTTATTACAATCTTCGATAATTATAATATTATTTGAAAATTATAAAAAATAATTATGGATTATGAGGGTAAATTATAGATTAATAATCAATAATGGTAGAAGTTTATTGAGATAAATTATAAATTAACAAGTTTGAAAATTATAAGTAATAACTTGTTTATTTTAAATTAGTAATTCAAGAAAATTAACAAAATGAATTATATATTATAATTTTATGATATGAAATTAATGATTCTGAACTTACATTATAAATTAAAATTTAATAATTTTGAATAATATTAAAACAATTTAATTTATTTTGAATTAGTAATTTTGGAAAATTGGAAAAAAATAAGTCAAGCCATTAATGTTGGGAAATTATTAAACTGATCCAAATGCTATATTTACACATATCATAAATATAAAAAATTTAATTTTATTTTATTCTAATTTATTAATTTTATAAAATAATATTTTTGAAAAATTATAAAAATAAATTAAAAATTATGGGTTAAATTCCTTCTATTGAGACTTTGGGAAGTGATTAAATCAATAAAAATAGGGAAGAAAAACAATTTGTAAAGGTGAACGTGTTTCCACATTGCAAAAATAATTTGTGAAAAAAGAAAAAAAGAGAAGAGAAAGAACTGCTTGTCTTTTTTTAAACTAAAGGATAGTATAGTTATTTCATAAAACAATCAAAAGGAAAGGATTATTATACCTTCAACTAAACAACAATCATGTAAGTATATTTATAAACAATCATGTAAACCAAACAACACTACAATAATTAATAATCAAATAACTTATTATAAGATAAGTTATCAAGAAATAAACTTAAAATCCAACCAAACTTACCCTTACAGTAATGCACCATGAGCTGCCAAGCTAAGACAGCTGGCGAGCAACTTGATTTTTGTTTTGTTCCATTTCAACTTTGATCAATTCATATCTTACGAGAAAAATAAAAATTTATGGTAATGTACCATGAGCTGCTGAGCTAAGGCAGCTGGCAAGCAACATGATTTTTGTTTTCTTGTTCACTGATTATTTAGGTTGATGAATCTCATGTCAAGTCTTTTGTAAGATTTTGAATGGGAATTTGCAATATATATCTTTGCAGATAAGATTTAGTTTCTGGGTTCTTTTGCAAAAAAACGCCCGGCTTTTAAGATTTCAACGACATCCAATCCAAGACTGGGATGGAGTTTTTCTTCTTTTTACCAAAAAGCAATCAAGAGAAACAATGGTGTGTTTTTTTTTCCCCACCTCTATGGCTACTAAAAAGGTGTACATGTGAGATGCACGTGATTGGCTTTTTTTTTTTTTTCTATGTGTTTATTCTATAAATTAATTTTTATTTATTTTTAACTTATTTTCTATTATTCTCATGAATTAAATTTTCGCCTTTTGTTATTCCATAATTTTAATTTAATTTTTTTTTTGTTAATTAAAATTTTCTTTTTGATTTTTTAAATAATGAATTTCAATTTTTATTTTGTGAAATAAAACTAAAAATATGATTCAAATTGATTTATAAATTGTTTCCGCTATATTTAGGTAAATATATAAAATTTACATTACTTATTTAATCTTAAATTTTTCATGGACCATTTGTTTTTAATCAAAATTAAAAAAAAAAAAAAAAAAACTCATGTGTGCAATTTATTTATAATGATTATATTCTCATTTTCATCTCTTCTTGGTTAAATCAAAAATAGAGAAAGTTAAATTTTGGTCAATTTTAAACCTTTAAATATCATGGCGTGAAACAAAAATATTATATTATTTTATAACTTTTTTTGTGAAAGAATAGTGTGAAAATTATTTCTCTAAAATTTGCTTGTATATAAATCTATAAGGGTTGGATTACGAATTAATTTGAAAATTAATATAATATATACTTGAATTCTTGACTGTTGGATGCTATGTAGTTGATGGTGTAACACCCCTAAATTTATAAATAGAGAAAGTAAAAATTTTAAAATCATAATATTAATTTGAAAAAAAAAATTGGGGTTCAAAACATAAATAGAAAAGGATTTAATTGTAAGAAATTTGAAAGTTTTGGGGGTTAACTTATAATTAATTTGGCTCAACCGGGTCAATGTAGGGCACTAATTAGTTTAAGGACTTAATTGAAAATGGGGAAAAGAATTCTGGGGCCAATCTAAAATTTTAGAAACAACCAATATAAATAGCACCCTCCCCTCCCCCCCCCTCCAAATTTTATTAAATTCTCGCATGCAAACCCGTCTTCCCCTCTCCGGCTACAATGATGACTCAAACTAAACCATCCATCAGCATCCTCTCGTCACGGCGAACACACCCACACCCAGAACTCCCAAAACTGACTGGTGAAGCAACTGAAAATCGAGCCTGAAGAAGACGCATGGTGGAGGGTAGTGGGTGCGGCCGTTCCTGCAACCATTGAGGGCGACCAAGGTATGGGTTTTGACAGGCTTAGCTCAAGGATCAAGGTGGTAGGTTCAATTTCCAGTTTCAACCACTAGTGGCGACGAAATTGAGGAAAATAGGCGAAGCCTACCAATGGCAAAGTAGAAGGTTCTTGGCGCAATTAACTGACGAGATGGCAGCGAACTCCGAAATTGATTAAGGGCTTTTGTTGGGCGTGTGGAGATGAGTCAATCGTGGGTCCAGCTTCCAGGTGGTCCGATGGCTTCTAGGTAGTTTCTTCAGGGTAACAAGCTAAACACATACATGCCAATCTCGGACCGTGAATTGGCTCTTAAGTATGTTTAATTGGGTAAAATCTTGTTTAAATAGTTAAATGTTTCCCGAATTGAATTGATTAAATTGTTGAGTTAGTTTTTGATGCAAATCTGAGTTAATTGGACTAATCCGCTATCATAATTAAATGTCTCCTGACTTGGTTCGATTAAGATATTAAGTTGATTACTAATGTTAGTTTAAGTTAATTGCACTGAATTGTAATTGTGGATTGAAATGATCGGGATAAGACTTATGATGTCAAGCCGAAACATTTGGATATATAAGTTGTGTACAACACTAGTGGGCTCGGATTGGAATTAGACTATACTTATTGTTAATTAAGGTAATCGGTGTAATTAGGTCTAACATCGGGTAACATTGCAAGGATTACTTATTAATGGAATCTGGTAAATTCTACCAATTGGCTGAATTACTTTACATAAGCTTGTGCTATTAACTTAAGAAATGATCAGTAACTCGGAGCAAATAAATTCTTCGTTAATACTGTAGTGATAGTAGTGTGATGATTTTGTTAGAATAATTTAGATAATCGAAATATTTTAGCCTAAGTTATCGTATACGAAATGGAGCGAGAACCTAGATTAGGTATATATGCCTCGTAGTCAAGAATACCTGCTATTAGGACATAAATGATCTAATTATTGTTTAAAGTGCACAGTGCAAGTGTTTTGATATTTAAATATATTCTATTGGAATAGGTGGCAAGGAGGAACCAGGATTTGCAGGGTAGTAAGACGATGATAGCATTTTCTATGAAAATCAAGGTGAGGGCTAAGCCTATCTTTCTTCTTGAAAGTGAATGATTTTTTATGTTTATATTCCTTGTGTTCATTTGCCGAATTGAATTATATTCATTATGGTGCCCAAAACTCTTATTATATTGTTTGTTATATGTCCCGGATACCCTATAGCTTTGTCAGCTTTCCTTTTTTATGTTGATATTTTGGGTCTTGCCGACCAATTCTATTTCATACTACTAATTGAATCATTTGAATATTGTTTATAAGACCTTGCCGGGTTTTACGGACTATATATTTTGATCTGTTCACATATATGTTTTTGATTAGTTACTTTGAAATGCGTACTATCTATTGGCATTATATTAAGTCACCTTGAGGACGCTCTTGGGGGATTACCACCTGATGGGCCTTCACAAGTTGGATTGGGCTCGGGACTAGTTTCAAAAAGACAATCAAGCGGTATGGGCCGACGGTGACTGGTCTTCCGGCTAGTACCTACTTAAAATCCTAACTTATAGATAGTTGGAGGTAGATGTCTGCAAGTGGCGAGATCTAGCATACAACCAGCCATGCCACATGTCTACTAAGCCGAGTGCTTGGGAGCCGAGCTGAATGCTTAGGTTAATGGACCGAGTTGAATGCTTGGGTAACGAAGTAATAAGGGAAATTTGACATGTTATATTTGTACTCCGCGTTATTGTTTATGTTCTATACGGGGAGTAGTAAAGATGGAATTGCCAACAATCTAATAAATTTGGTATCACAGGTGCTATGTTACTCATTGCTTCATATCGTAAAATATTAATCATTTTGTGTCTCGTTTCATTTGGATTCTTATTCCATCAATACACTATTTGCTGCCTTTTTGCCATCCTAGTTGATCGGTCATTTGTTTTGTAGTTGCTTCTATTATTATGTAATATCTTGTTAGGTACACTCGTTTTTATAAGTGTTATTTATTAAGCCCTATTTTGATAAAGTGTCATTTTACAACTTCTGACTGTCTCGATTCTTCCTTTTACTTCACTTGCTTATTTATCCGTTATGATAGGAATCCTTTTGGTAGTTTCTCTTGGCCTTATGCATTTGTTATACCCCTATTTTTGTTTCTTAATTCTTTCCCAAATAGGATCTGTAGAAAAGCTGGAGGCCTAAGCTTGCTTCAGGGAAGATCTGGATAGATTTTTAGTTAGTACTAGATGTTTATGTATTTATGAACATTGGAATATGTAATTGAACTTACAGTTTGGCATGCACCTCTCCGAGCTGTTAAGACTTTGGCACCAGTAATGTTGTGAATTCTGTTTTTAGTAGTGCCATTCCAGTTAGTATCGCTTTTGTAAGCAATTAGTCTATGATATCTATGTATGTATCAAACTTGTCATGATGCCACAAGGACGTCAAGTTTGGTTTCAACCACTTGATGTGAGTATTATGTGAATGTAAGCTTATAGTTTTGAAATTTGTGTTAATGTGGATTATTATACAGTAGGATATCATAGAGAAGTAGCATAAAATAGTTTTTGGTCATTATGATCTATTCAAATTGAATGTTTTGATGGTGCGTGTTTGGTTATAAATTATTAAATTTAGATTGGAGTAGCACCTCGACCCGAAGCAAGTACCTCCCGGGCGGGGTGTTACAGATGGGGTATATAATTCACACCTAGGGGGCATTTATTTTGTAGGGTATGAACGAAGATATATGGGCTAATGTGATATTTTATCCATTGAAATGTATTTATTTATATTCTATTTTATTTATTGATAGAAAATATTTCACTATTTCATAACAATGTTATTATTAAGATTGAATAAATATTTTTTTAAGCTTAATGTTTGAATTACATAACTATCAATCCAACAATACATACTTTTTTGAAAAAAATCAAATTTTAATTAAATATGACCAAGTGCAAGTTAATTATATAATGAGTGAATTATACCTATATAATATGTCATTGATGTATACTTTAACAATATTTATTATATGATTAGTTAAGTCATGCAAAACTTGATCTTAACAAGGTCTTCCTCATCCTCCATCATGCCCTATATAAAAAGTTCAGTTTGATCCTTCAAAAGGTTATTTGATAAAAATAAATATATATTTATGTCCTATTGCTTTTTAAAAATAATTATTGAAAGTTAGTAATGCCATATTATTATTTTAATTGAAAAATTATTTAAAAACACTATTTAAAGAAATAAAATTTTAGTTGATCCTTTTTCACTGCTTTTAATAGAGCTATCAACTATATCTTCTTTTTTCTTATGATCCATTTTTTGTCTTTTAACCTAAATCAATAAGATTAAGAAATTTTTCGGATTTATGATACAACATGAAAGCATTTTGTGTTATTAGTTTTCAAAAAAATAAAATATCCACATCATTATATGTAAAAATTAACCAAAATATATTTAAAAAATGTATAGAGATATACAAATAAATGAAAAGATAAAAAAATAAAATAAACTTAGTTAATTTTTCGTTGTCGTATTAAATATAATATTACATATGTGTTTGATACCTATTTTGATATATAATAAATATTTTTCTCTTTTTATTTTTGAGGAAGAACCTATATTTGTAGGAAAGTATTTATAAAATATCATTCTTTTTCTTCATTAATTAAATATGTGATTGTAAGACTTAACCTGTTACATTTGAATTGAATACATATTTTGATATATAAAAAATATTTCTTTTCTTATTTTTGAGAGAGAGTGCATGAAGAATATTTATACAAATGCATTTATGAAGTATCATCTTTTTCCCCATTAATTGGTTTTTTCTTAATTAATTTCAATTCAGATATTATTTTCATGAGTCTAATTAAAATAAATTTAATTTAATTGTAATTTACCATACAACCATATGTATTGAATGTGATGGCAATAATCTCATTAGATGGGAATATAATTTAATTGTTTAATTTTAATTTAATTACTATTTTCTATAAGCCCAATTAAATATGTTGCTAGAAGGAGAAATTTCAACCTGCGTAATTATATTTGCTTAGTAGGAAATTTTGATTTAATTAATTTTAATATAATTATTATTTTCTATATGTCTAATTAAAAATACACTTAATTTGGAATAAATTTAATAAATACAATATATGTATAAACATATTTATATATATCCATTTGTTAAGTGGAAGGACTTAATTTAATTAATTACAGTTATTATTTTCTGGGAGTGCAATTAAAAATAAACTTAATTTGGTTGTAATTACTATTAAACTATATGGGTGTTAAACAAGGTAGTTTCAATATATGTAATTAAATATTTCACTATGTCATATTAATGTTATTATTAAAATCGAATAAATATTTTTAATGTTTAATAGTTTGAACTACATAACTATCAATCCAACAATACATACTCTTTTGAAAAAATTCAAATCTTAATTAAATATGACCAAGTCCAAGTTAATTATAATGAGTGAATTATACTTGTTATGTTGTTGATGTATATTTTAACAATATTTTTCATATGATTAATTAAGTCATGCAAAACCTAGTCTTGACAAGGCCTTCCTCATCCTCCATCATGCCCCATATAAAAAGTTTAGTTTGATCCTTCAAAATGTTATTTGATAAAAATAAATATATCTTTCTATCGTACTGCATTTTAAATATAATTATTGAAAGTTAGTAATGCTACATTGTTATTTTAATAGAAAATAATCTATTTAAAAAGACTATTTAAAAAAAATTAGTTGATCATTTTTCACGGCTTCTAATAGAGTTATCAACTATATATTCTTTTTTCTTTTGATCCATATTTTATCTTTTAACTTAAATAAAAAAGGTTAATAATTTTTTTTGGATTTGTGATACAACATGAAAGCATTTTTTGGTATTAGTTTTCAAGAAAATAAAATGTGTAAAAATAACCAAAATATATTTCAAAATTATATAGGAACATACAAATAAGTGAAAAGATAAAAAATTAAACAAACTTAGTTTACTTTTTTCGTTATCATTTTAAATATAATATTACATATGAGTTTGACACCTATTTTGATATATAATAAATATTTTTTTCTTTTATTTTTGAGAAAGAACCTATATTTGTAGGAATGTATTTATAAAATATCATTCTTTTTCTTCATCAATTAAATATGTGATTGCAAGACTTAACGTATTACATTGAATTGAACACATATGCGATATATAAAAAAAAATTCTTTTCTTATTTTTGAGAGAGAACGCAGAAAGAATATTTATACAAATGTATTTATGAAGTATCATTTTTCCTCATCAATTGATTTTTTTCTTAATTAATTTCAATCTTATTTTCTATAAGTCTAATTAAAATAAATTTAATTTAATCGTGATTTACCATACAACCATATGTATTGAATATGATGGCAATAGTCTCGTTAGATGGGGATATAATTTAATTGCTTAATTTTAATTTAATTATTATTTTCTATAAGCCTGACTTAATATGTTGGTAGAAGGATAAATTTCAATATACAAAATTATTTTTGCTAAGTGGGAATTTTTTATTTAATTAATTTAATATAATTATTATTTTCTATACGATTAATTAAAAGTACACCTAATTTGGAATAAATATAATAAATATACATATATATATACATTTGTTAAGTGGAAAGATTTGATTTGATTAATTATAGTTATTATTTTTTGTGGGTGCAATTAAAACTTAATTTGATCGTAATCACTATTAAACTTTGTATATTAAACATGATAATTTCAATAAATATAATTAACTTTCCTAAGCGGAAAATTTAATTAATTAATTTCAGTGTATTTATTATTTTGTATAACTCTAATTAAAAATATATTTAATTTGTAACAAATGTAATAAATACAATAATACACATTTGATGTATTTAAGATGAAGGACTTGATTTAATTAATTATAGTTATTAATGAGTTTAAATACAATGTATATACATTTGATGTATATATATTATTTGAGTTGAAAGACTTGATTTAATGGTTGCAATGACCACTAAACCATGTGTATTAAATGTGATAATTTTATTAGAGAGGGATATTTTTGTCCTCACATAAAAGGGAAGAAACCATTATACTCATTTTTACTTTTAAAGGTAGTATTGACATAGATGTAGATAGATAGATATAGATAGAGATAAAGCAAAAGAATATCCATAAAAAATATATTAAGTGGCCGATTTAGTTCTACATTTTGTTTGAGATTCAAATTTTAATTTGTGCAAGGTCCGTGATGTCTCACTCTATTAACACGCTCAAGATTTTATTTTGTCATGAATGCAATTTTTGTTTATATTTTTTTCTTATTAATAAATAGATTTCTTTACTTATATATGACTTAGATGATGTCTCATATTTGTCGAAAAAATACTTCGATCAATACAATTTGGTATGAAGCGCGTGATAAATTGTTTAAATAGTCCTTCTTACAATTTATTAATTTGATTCATAAATAAAATTAAATGTATCATTCTGAAGCTCATACTTCTTTTAGGAAATCTCCTTAAAAAGTTCGATGTAAATGTAGAGTACCTATCCAAAATTTTCGCAACTTAATTATAAATAGCATAACGAGTTACCTTACTGTAAATGTCCTAACAGGTATGATTTCTCTAACAAGCTAAAAATAGGAAATAAAATTGATATATATCCATACAAGAATTGTAAGTTTTGTACTGATATCGTTCTTTATTTCAAATAATATTCTATTAATATATGTTTCATTCACACACACACACACACATATATATATATATATGTACATGTTAAATATATTCAATCTACAATCACACACACACATATATATATGTGTGTGTGTGTGCATGTTAAATATATTCAATCGAATCATCTCACAACTCAGGATCCCTATGGATTGTCCACACATTTACTAGCAGCATTGTGCTTCGCAGGAGCTCAAATCCACAAACGCTGCAATTGTCAGATGACTCGTGTGGCAGAAGAAGTGGAGTTGGAGGGAATAACCTGCGAGTTTCGTCGACTATATTGCACAGATAAGTCACTATCGCAGCATATTTAACTTGGGAAAGGGAAACCATAGGGGGGCGGGGGGCGGCGTTTAAACCATGTATAAGTCCATCATCACACATGAAATGCCTAATTTAACAAGGTCATCTTGCTGCCGCCATTTTATGATGGCGAATTTTGTAATGATAATCAAATTTATTGTCAGATATGGAAGGCAGGCCAACTCCTCAAGGAACTTTCCTCAACCAAATAGATTTACAAATTCTTTGTCTGCAACAATGGATAGAAAGGTCTCAGAAGTGATGACCTATGCGACAAACTTAGTCACCAACTGATATAATGTAGCAAAAACTTGTAAAAGCACACCATTACTAACACATAATGCAGCACCTATATTTACTTATTCCATTCTTCTGTTTTAAAACGTTTCTAATTCTAGCTAAAATATCAACTTCTACCTAGATCTCAAAGTTGGACAGGAGATTCATCATTGATGGGCCTGGCTGGTACAATGCTTCCAATGGCTTGGCTTTTGACAAAGTTAAATCAGTAACTTCTTCCAAATCCACTAGTGCAGGGCCTTCCCTTTCCCACTCAAAGCACTGAATCAGAGTCCCTAATGCCAGTCCACTCAGCCTTAGAGCCATGCCAGAACCAGGGCACGCTCTCCTCCCCATTCCAAATTGTGTGAACCTAAACCCATCAAATCCTGCTTCAATTCCTTTGAACCTGTCAGCTTGAACATTTCTGTCTCTTCCCACAACTTAGGGTCCCCGTGAATGGCCCAGGCATTCACCAACAAAGTCGTCCCTCTTGGAATGTCGAAGCCCTCTACGTTGCAGTCTTGGAATGAAGAATGAGGCACTAAAAGTGGTGCAACAGAGTACAATCGCAGTGTTTCATTGATTATGCAGCGTAAATAAGGTAATTTATGGAGATCTGAATCCTTGAGCAACTTCCCTGGAGGGATATTATTGTCTATTTCTTTTCTGGCCTTGTCTAGCTCATCAGGGTGGTTTAGAAGAAGCGACATAGCCCACTTCATGGTGAGGGCTGTAGCATTGTTCCTGCAGTAAGCATTGGCTACAGGAAATTGTGGAAGACTGGGTCAAATTCAATGATAACTAATCGGCAAAAACAACAGAAAGATACACAAAAGAGAGGTGAAGGCTTACCAGAATAAGTCCCTTTAGGATTTCATCTGTATAATATTCTGGTTCAGCTTCTTGTATTGACAACAATGATTGGACAAATGTCATCCTTTTTTCAACTGAAGAAGAAACAGCAATCTTCTGGCGGGCCTCATCAATCAGAAACTGAAGGAAACTATCTCTTCCTTGCTGCAAATTTACCAACTTCTTCTGTCCCTTTGAAACCCACCCACCTCAAAAGGGGAACACAATCGCATATATCCATGGTTCTGACAGGCCCAAAACTATGGTCCATGATGGACCCTCGTTTTCCAGCAACCATCATCATCACCACATCATAAACCAACTGAAAGAACAAAGCACGCTGGTTCACTTTCCTCCAGGCCTCGGGATCAGAGCCCTGAAACGATTTCTGCACCAAGATACAAGTTTCTTCAGCCCTGATGGCCGACGGGTGCTGCAGACTGGAGGAGGAAAAGACTTGGATGGTTGTCAGGCGGCGGAGATTCCTCCAGTGGTCTCCATAGGGAGAGAATCCAAGGGTGGTGTAATTGTATCCAAGGATTTTACTGGCCAGGGTGTCAGGCCGGTTGGCAAAGATGATATCATTCTTGGTGAAACACTGCTCCGCAGTAGAGGCAGAGGAGACGAGGAAAACTGGCCGGCAGCCAAAGTGAAGATACATGACAGGGCCATATTTCTTGGATAGAGCTTCTAGGGCTCGATGAGGTGCAGTTTTGAGGAGGTGGAGGTGACCAATTATCGGTTGAGCTGGAGAACTTGGCGGCAAATTCCTGTATTTACACGAATTCAGATTCTTTAAAATCAAGAACATGGAGAAGATGAGGACCAGACAGCACAAGAGTATCTCCATTTCTGTGAAGGAAAATGCAGCTTTAGCCTTTCCTCTATTTATTTGCTCACGTGAGTATCTGTTGATCAGTTCATATCTTCTGAGAAAAATACAAATTTATAGTAATGTACCGTGAGCTGCCGAGCTAAGACAGCAAGGGAGTAAAGTGATTTTTGTTTTCTTGTCTGTCGATTATTTAGCTTTATGAATCTGATGTCAGGTCTTTTGTAAAATTCCGAATTGGACTTCAAAATATATATCTTTGTAGATAAAATTTGGTTTCTGGGTTCTTTGCAGAAAAAGTGTGGTTTTTATGATTTCAACAACACCCAATCCAAGATTCGAATGAATTTCTTCTTATTTTTAAAAGCAAAGAATGGTTTTCTTTTTCCTCTTTTTTTATGGCTATAATTTAAGAAGAAATCAGGCGTCTCTACATAAGCCAGGCGACATCAAATGTCTAACTCTAAAAGGACCGCAAAGTTATATCCTTACTCCATTCCGTTCCATATTGATATTTTTATCAGCCGACTGGTCCTGCAGCTGCAAGTCTGTCGTGGAAACAGAAATGAAGTAAAGAAGATGAAGAAAATGTGAAAATGGGCATATATTTCCACTCAAATCAAGTATTACAACTGAAACAGCAAATGATCTTCCATTGACTCAAGTTGCTAATTATCATTGATATTACAGCAGATATCTCACAGCAATTAAGGGGAGCTAAACCTTATGATGCATCAAAGTTGTGATAGAAGATCAGCTGCTTGATGCCGGGGAATGCACACGGCCTCCAGAGGCTTGGCCTTCTGCAATGTAACTCGTGAATTATAATTAGTTTCCATCTCCTCAGTTCCTAATACTTTTTCCCACTCAAAACACTGAACAAGTGCACCCAATGCCAATGAAACCGTTCGCAATCCCATACCAGCTCCAGGGCAAGCCCTTCTGCCCATTCCAAACGGCACAAATTTATGGCCTTCTTTCTCCAGTTCCATTGCCTGAAATCTTTCTGGATTGAAATTTTCTGGCTCCTCCCACACATTAGGATCCCTCTGCATGGCCCAAGCATTCACCAACAGGATTGTGCCCTTGGGAATGTTGTATCCCCCCACCGTGCAATCTTCAGATGAACAGTGAGGTAAAAGGAGTGGCACTGGAGGATACAATCTCAGAGTTTCATTGACAATGCAATGAAGATAAGGAAGCTTGGCAAGATCAGAATCATTTAGCAAATGGTCATGTCCAATATTGTCATCAATCTCTTGTCTCAGTTTCAGCATTTCCTCTGGGTGAGTTAGCAGAAGTGACATAGCCCATTCGACTGTCAGTGCAGAGGTCTCCGTTCCAGCTACAATCATTATCTAAACACCAAACTTTCACTTTTGTTCTAAGAATTCCAAGACAATTCCATCAAAATATTTGAATCTTTTTCAAGTTTCTAATGAAAACAAAGGTATGTCTATTTATTACTTCACTATATACTAATTCAAGATGTGTTGAGCAAGCCAAGTAAGTGACATGGTGTCTCCATTCATATGTTCCTCTTAGCAAAAAACGGCAGAAAGTACATGGCAGTGATCATTATAAACCAGGGAATTCTTCAAGTTCTCAAAGCATGTTAACTAAAAACCCACCAATGTAAAGATTGAATGAGTTGCTATGGGGGTTCACCTTGTTACTTCATATAACCACAAAAGTCCTTTGGCATTACAAATCCTTTATTTCTAAACTACGTTTTGAATTGTTAGGCCTTAAAGAGCTCCATGTTAAATTTGAAGGAAATATTAAGCATGCTATGATCAGTACATAGAATGAAGAGAAATTCAATTTGGCTTGCTAAAAACATGATTATTAAATTAGTCTTTTCGTCAACGTCAACCACCAAGATTTTAGGGAATCCTAGTCAACTACGCCAAATACAGCTGCCATAGAAATTGGGACTCGACAAAGTGCAAAAAAAGATATTATCTTGACTTGTATGGTATGAAGTATCTATGCAACTATTGTAACCCACACAGTAAAGAAGGCTTGCAGGTCACAAATTATCATAAGAGATATACAGAAAATGTAATCACAATCACAGAAGATAATCTGAAATTACCAGTACAAAGTATCTATCCAACTATTGTAACCCATAATTCAGAAAAGAGACTTGCAGGCCACAAATTATCATAACAAATACGCAGAAAAGTAAAGATAATCACAATAGATAATCTGAAATTACCAGTACAATACTTTTGATGACATCGTCGGTGTAGAATTCAGGCTCTGATTCTTGAAGAGACAGCATAGTTTCAATCAAATTGCGATTCTTTTTGCCGAAAACATCATTTCTCCCTCGAATCTCATCAATCAAACTCTGCGAGAACTCATCCCTCTTCTTATGCAATAACATCAAATTCTTCTCCAGCCCTTTGTAGCCAATCCATCTCAAAACTGGGAAGAAATCACACATCCCTTGTCTCAGACTAGTGAAAAAAATCCCCCGAATTCGTTTAACAGTTTCCCTTCCAACTTCACCCCCCACATCGTCCTCTCCAACGCACCATTTCCCAGCAACAGTTCTCATCATGTTATTAAAACTATAAGTTGAAATCAGATAATTCAAATCAACTTTCTGTCTTCCACTGCTGCAACCTCTGCTCAACGCACGAAGAAGTGAACAAACTGCTTCTTCACGTATTTTAGCAGATTTTTGCAGGCTGTGTGAAGAGAACAGTTCAACAACAGATAATCGGCGGAGGGTCCTCCAGAAATGGCCGTAAGGTGACCACACAAAGGCAGAATAGTTGTAGGTTAGCCGGTCCCCGGCCATGGACTTGGGCCGGTTGGCGAATACGATGTCGTTCTTTGTGAAGCATTCTTCAATGGTGGATGGAGATGAAACCACAACGAATGATTTGCAGCCGAATTGGAGAGAAAAGATTGGACCATAGTGGGATGATAAAGAGGCTAGTGATTGATGGAGCGAATTCTTGATAAGACGGAGATGACCAATTAGTGGAAGAGCTGGTGGGCTTGGAGGGGATTTGTGGGTTTGATGAGATGAGTAGTGTTTCAATATGATCAAGAAAACAAAGATTAGCAGCATCAGTAGAAGATAGTAGCTCAGATTCTCCATGGTTTTGAACAAAGAAAAGAGTTTTGAAATTTGTGCTGGTGAACTAATCGTTAAGCTATGGTGGAATTTAAGTAGTTTTTTCTGCCTACGCACGCAAGAAAAAAAAAAAAGAAAAGTAAATTCTAAGGCCTAGTTGTGTTTTCATCCTCATTTTCTATTTTTATAAATATTTTTATTTTATTATTATTTTATATGTGGAAATGAAAATGTGATTGGATAAGAATTATAATTTTTTTTTAAAAAGTAGATTAAAAATAATATTTTAATGTAATAATATTAATTATTATTGTTTAATTGATTATGGGCTTTATTATATTGAAAATATAGAAAAAGAAATAATTATTTAATAAGTTAGTCAATGTTTTCAAAATCGAACCGAATAAAGAACCGACGACATTATTGGTTACTGGTTTGATCGGTTCGATTGGTCGGACCACCGATTTGACCGATATGACGTAATAATTATATTTAAGTTTATAAATATATATAATATAATAAATATATTGCAAAAAATAGAAAAATTTCAATAATGTAGAAATAAATAAAGAAAATTTTCTCCATATTTTAGTCATTTTTTTCCCTTCAAATGGTTCTTTAGAAAATATCATTTCTCCATTAATCAATTACAAATATATAATCTAATTCAAATAGTAACACACAACTATTTAATATTAATACAAATGATCATCTTCCAAGTTTCAAATTTAATATTTAACAAAATAGAACAAGTGTTTCCACTTGCAGGCTGCAACAACAATAACTGGGCAGTGGGCAGTGGAGATGGAGGAAGAAAGAGAAAGTCGAAAGGACAGAAAACTAGGAAAGAAATCAAGGAATTAGGATTTGATTAGAAAAGTGAAAGTAAAAAACAAAAACCCTACTCAAAAGTCACAAGTGGACCCGGTTAGTATGCTATCTTGGACCTTGGTTTATTTTTTAAAAAAAAAGAAAAAAAAAAAAGAGTGAACCGGTCGAACCGGTACCGATTTGATCGGTCCTTGACCGGTTTTGACCGGTTCCCAACCAGTCAAATTACGAGCAATTTTTAGGTATGATTCGGATCGGACCAACCACCGGTCACCAGTCGAACCGGCCGATTCGGTCGGATTTTTAAAACCTTGAAGTTAGTGGATGATGATGACGTAATGAAAAATTAGTATTAAATTTTATGTAGGTCTCATTGTCTTGGAATGATAGAAAAAATTAATATTTAATTAGTTAGTGAATTTTAATTATTTTTAAATTACTAAGTATTATAGGTTTTTTATAAGTATGAAAATGAAAATGGGTGGTGTTTTCATTAAAAATGTACAAATAATGGTATTTTCTATTTTCAAAATCATGTAAAATGAGAAAATATTATTCTAAAACACAAACAATCCGGCACTAAATTGTCTGATTTAATTTATATTTTATTTCATAACACCTAGAGCTCTTAAGGTTCGAATTATTGACATCTCACATTGCGAGAAAACTTATGCTACTAGATTATAGGTCACTTGACTTAAATATGTGCATGTTAAGTATATATAATTTATAACTAAGTATTTTTAAAAAATTATTATATTTAACTTTTATTTATAACATGAAGTAAAATATAAAATATCAATTAAGGTTGATTTGTCCAATGGCTTACAGTCCAAGTGGAATGGGCATTGTTTCTTTGAAAAAATAAAATAAAATAAAGTAAAATAAAATAAAGTTTATTTAAATTGAGAAGCGCTCAGTTGGAAAAATGTGGGAAAAAACATTTGTTTTGGTGAGAGGAAGGCAGAAAAAAAGAGGAAAAATTTTAGGTTCGCAAAATTCCGTGAAAGAAGTTAAAGAGATTATTGTATGTATCAATTTGTATTAAATATAAGGCACTAAATTTCCACATCATATACTACGCCTTCGTAAACTCAAGAGTGATGAGGTGGCTGCAACAGGAATTCTACCAATTTAAGTACAACATAAAATGCTTAATCACACACTACCAATTAACAGATACCAATATATATGTGCAGTGATGATTAAAAAAGATTTAAGTGATAAATGACATTATATATATATATATATCTAATAATTTTTATTTTATCACAATAATCTTTTAATAGAGATGAAATTTTTTTTATTTTATGCACACTAAAGATTCATTAGGGTTCGACATTTGAACATCACACTTTTATGTGTGAAGATGATACCACTAGACAAATTAGCCAATCGACAATAATAACGAGCACTGCAAGAAAATTGACATTTAATGACATTAAGTTGATGATATTTTACAACATAATGATACAAAAAATATATTATGATAATAGTTGTAAAAGAATGACATTATAATTTATTATTTGATATCATATGATTATTAAATAATAAACAAAATAGTGACATTTGATTGAGAATGTCAAGATAAATATATTTCAAAGATATTTAATTAGTGTCACTAATTTTTTTTTTTTAAAAATGCCATTAATATGCAGTTATAGTGTCGTTTGAGAAAAGTGCCACAAAGTATTTAGTGGTACTAACTTAGTGGAATTTATAGTGTAACGACACACAAAAATAATATAGTGATAGTAAATATATATATATATCACTATAATAAAATATTTAATGGCATTTGATTCTTAGATAACATATAAAATAGTGTCATTTGATTAAAAATGCCAACAAAAATATAATTTGAAGGTATTTAACTAGTGCCACTAATTTTTCTTAAAAAATGTATTTATAGTGTCTCTTAAAAAAAATGCCACAAAATATTTAATTGCACTAACTTAGTGACGCTCGGTAGTGTAATAATACACAAGAATAATATGATTATAATTATTGAAAAATATCACTGGAATACAATATCTAGTGACGTTTGATTAATAAATGACAAAAAAAAAAAAAAATTGGTAACATCTAATTAAAAATGCCAACATAAATATATTTGAAATATTTAAGCAATGCCACTAATTTTTTTTTCTTAAAAAAAATACCACTCATATTTATTTATGGTGTTATTTATAAAAGATACCACAAATTATTTAATAGCATTAATTTAATGTCATTTTATAGTACAGTGACACATTAAAGTAATATAGTGATAATAATAAAAAAAAAAATGCCACTATAATATAATATTTAGTAGTAATTGATTAATAAATGTTATAAAAATGTAATTTTATTGAGATACATGACAATATGTTAAAAGTATTTAACTAGCAATACTATATTTTCCCCAAATATAATATATATATATATATATATATATAACTCATAATTTAGTTTATGGTGTGACATGAGTAAACATCATACAAAAATAGATAAAGTATATATTGTTATTAATAACTATAAAATAAATAATTTTATATCTTATCATAATGCATTGATTAAATTAACTACTTAATATAATTTTAATGTATCGACTAAATTAATCATATTTTTCAAGAAGTATAAAAAATATAAGGTTTTCCCCATTTTTTCTCCTCACTTATACATTACATTTTTGAATATTTTCTATCTCAAAATTTAATGTCTCAATTTTTTTCAAATGAATTATTTAATATAAAAAATTTTAGCATATATTTAAATAATTGAGAAAATATGCTTTTAAAGTATAAAAATACAATAATATTTTTGATTATTTATAATGAACATTTGGTGAGTAGCTTGACGGTAAACGCATATCTTTTCAAGTAAAATGTTGTAAGTTCGAGTCTTATATACAACAATTGGAGCATGTTGGAGTCTCATATATGGGGTGTTGGAAGCAAATTAAGATGTCACTCAAAAGAGAATCTTTTTTGCCATTTAATTTTGCATATTATTTAATTAATTTTATGGCATATTAGTATGTCATATAAAGGAATATTTTTATGGCATTTTAACATCACTATATGCATTTTTTCTGGCATGCTAGCATGTCTTTTAAAAGTATCATTGTGACATTTTAACGCTCCATTTATTATATTTTTTTATAGCGTGTTGCCTTGTCATTTAAAGGAACTTTTGTAGCGTATTAACCTGCCACTACATGCAATTTTTAATGACATATTAGTATGCCATTTGGAATATGTTTTAGTGGCACTTTGGCATGTTATTTAATGCATTTTCTATTATATTTTAACGTGTCATTTGATGCAATTTTTGTTGCATTTTATTAATGTCAAAACAAAGGTAATTCATTAACATTTATACTTTTAGCTATACTGCTACAAGTGACACTTGTGATTATTAAGTTTATAATAATTATTATTGTAACAAATTAAATTTTCTCATCACTAACTTTTCATATCTTCTAGGACATTTACCTAAACTAAAGGTATAACATGTTGCATGTAAATTAATACAAAAATAAAAATAAAAATTGTTCATTAATGTTAAAAAGATGAAATTTCCCAAAAAAAAAAAAAAAAAATTATAACTTGGGTCGGGTTCTGGACCTTTGGCACAATAGGCATCCATATTTGAATGGATGTTATTTTGCATCCAAATGGAATTATAACTCTTTATTAATGAACTTTTCCTTGTGTAGGGAGATCTATTCGTATTTAGATGGACAACACTCCTTGTTGGATAAGAATTAGAAGTATTCCTTGTGCAGGTAGTACTCATTGATATTTAGATGAATAACACTTCCTTGTGTAAGAAAATAATTATTTATATCTCTATTGATACTCTTAGTTGACTTGGACTCTTAGAAGAGTGCCTAAAAAAGCAACCTCTCCTTAGAAGTTAAAACACACAGGTTGAGTATTTGTTCTCTACACACTCTCTCTATATCCATTATTTTTCTTTCTTAACTTTTTTGGTGAATCACCAAATTGTCTCCAAGAGTTGAAAACATGTAAGCTTGTGAAAGCTTCGGTAGCAACCCTACAAGGTGGTATTGATTGATAAAAATTAGTTGTTCGAGGTTAAAGGATGTGGAGTTTATACGTATTAAGACTTGTGGGCGAGCTTCGATTTAGGGTGGTACTTGTAAGCTTTTCCTGATCAAAATGTAGCTCACACCTATTGTTGAGCTTGGAGGAATCGGCTGAAGCTTCACGAGTACCACGCTAGATCAAAGCTTTTCTACAATATAAATCATTTTTTTCATGATGTAATTGACTTAGATTGGTACATTTAATAGTTCTTCATTTATTTTTGGCATGTTAGTTTGGAGAAGGACCATGATAGTAAAAGGATGCTTTATGTGCTTACTCGCGAAGATTAATCTCCATTTTCAAACACTATTCTAGCGGGATAGCATGTTGGAAAGTGAAAGAGAATCTTTTATCCTCTAAAGTTAGTTGACTAAAACTGAGTGCAGACTTATAAATGAGAGACATTAATAATGCAATCTATTTTCCTTGGTTTTTGCGCTATTGGTTAGTATAGCCCCTTTCTCGCTAATTAAAAATGCTAAGTTTGTCAAAGTGATTTGAAAGGCTACAGAATTAATTGGAGCATGAACATGGGGGTTCAATATACTGATTGGAAGCAAGAATATTATTTCTTAATAGTTTAAACAAATATTTAAGGAAAATAATGGTGCAAGTTAATGTGATTCTAAATACTTTACAACAAAATGAGCTTATGAAAATTGAGGAATCAAACAATTCTAAAAGCTAAACTATAGCACAAATTGATCTTATCTCACTTAAGGAGACATAATTATTGGGTGTAGCCTATATCATGAAAAATATGTATCTCAAAATGAACTTTTCAACATTTTATTACATGGTAGTAAGACAACAATTTGTGGTATGCGCCTAAAAAAATTTACAATGTTCATTTTTACAAGGTGGCGAACACACCATATTAGAGAAATGACAAAAATTAAGTCGCATAATATATATATAGATTCATTGAAGGATTTACTAAATTGTATATGAAGTATAAAAAGTACCTTGCACAATGCAAGTTGCATGATGCTTAAAAAAGCCCTCATTTCTCTAGCGAGGATGATTTTTCATAAAATTCATCTATCAATCGCTGGCAATAGTTGGAGCAACCCTAGTATCAGTGGTAGAATTGTTTGCATTTCGATTTGGATTGATTTGGAACAAAAAGCCAATTGATTCAAAATATATAATTTATATTGTATTGATTTGGATTGGTTTGATTTTTATTATAAGTCTGATCCAATTTTATCCATTTTAAATTAATTGGGATTGGGACGATTAATTTGGTTTTTTAATTTAAATTTCTAATTGAAATATTTGATAAGTTATTATTGATAATTAAACTAATTTGATTAATCAATTTATAAATTTCATTTGGTGATCATATCACTAATCTTGTGGAATTGAATTAAATTATGTAAGAACACAAAACTATAAAATTGTAAGTCGATAATAATTATTTGGGATAATTGCAGTTAACCCCTTATCCTATGGCATCCTTTGCACATTGCCCCCCAACCGTTGTCGGTGTGCAATTTCACTACCTAAACTAATTAAAATGTGCAATTTCACAATCTGAACTAATAAAAATGTTCGCCAACACCACATTTGCACATTTTTGGTGGAATCTAACAAGAATATTCCGATGCCTTCAATTCACGTGTTCAATGCTGATTAGTTGGATTCCACCAGAAATGGGCAAATGTGGTGTTGGTGAATATTTCAGTAGTTCAGATGGTAAAATTGCACATCAACAACGGTTGGGGGGCAATGTGCAAAGGAGGCCATTGGATGAGGGGTTAACTGCAATTATCCCTAATTATTTCTACACATTTGATTACTGAAAGTGGAAAAAACCTAGGATTAACTTTATTTTTATTTATTTATGTATTTTAGGATTAAGGTATACATTCTTTATATTATTAGTATATAAAATTCAATTCGGTTTGGATCGAATTGATTTCTAAGATTGAAATCAAAAACCAAACAGTTCAAAAACCAATCCAAATTGTTTGGTTTTGAAAAAACAAATTCAATCCAAACAAAAAAAAAAGGTTTGTTTTAATTGATTTTTGGTCTTTTGGATCAGTTTGCTGATTTTTTTGGACTTGATTGGATTTGAACACTCCTAGTTAGTGGGAGTATCTCACTTAAAAAACATGAAATATTGTTGCCATCATCTATATGAGAGTGAGTGGTGATCCTTTAGGAATAGTTTTAATGGATGTTGATGAGTCAAATTGATACTTGTAACTTCACTTATTATTTAAAGTGGACTGAGGTAAGGGAGAAGATGAGTCCAATTGGTAAGAACAAAATTTTAAAGTTAGTTGATCAACCTCTCATAAGATCATTAGAAACATGTGAATTCTATAAATATAGCTAATCCACCAATGTCAAATCATAAAGAATATAATAGTGCTTTTCACCAATCAATTTGGTTAAACTTATTTAAAATATTTTATAAGCTTTTATATTTTATAAAATATTTTTGGAGCTTATAAGATGCTAGTAATAGCAATTTTCGATTAAAATTAAAATAATTTGTTAAAATCTTAAAAATAAATTAGGAACTCCTTGTTTTTTTTTAAAAATAATTTATAAAAAAATTCAAAAAAAAAATATTAAATATTTTTTGACATAATATAAGCACTTAAATATCTTATAAGATATTTTAAGGAGCTCATAAGATCACCTAAAAATCTTCTTAATCTAATACCATGGGATGAACTATGCATGCATGCTTAGGGCTGGTTTAGATAAAAACATGATACATTTTAAGAAAGCTGAAAAATAAAACTTACATATCAACATATCATTGGTCTATTTGTTCGAATGAATTCGAAAAAAGGACATCTCATCCATTATATTCTCACTTTTTTTGGCTGGTAACATTAAAATTAATTATAACAATTTAATTTAAAAAAATACCCTTTAAGACCAAATAATCAAATTTGCCTCATATTTATGAATCAAATAATTTTTTAATTTAAAAGGCGAACTAATATATTTCGTTTCCAATCAAACCAAATTGATCAACTGCTTAAGAAAATGGATCAGGCGACCGTGTTAGGTCCATAAGTCAAGAACACCCATTCTACCTTATCAAACTACATTACAAGTATATATCAAAGACTACAAATTATTGAGCCGACTGCCGACAAACTAATAATGAGAAACAAATATGTACAGTACCTAAGAAAACTTTACCAATAATAGCGCGGACGTTATAGTTATAGGGTGGCAAGGTGATTTTGCAAAAATATGTATGTTAGATGTGATAGATATTTGTGAACTGAGAGGGTGGAATGGAAACATTGCAGTGCAGCAGGTTTTCATATTCTCGCAGTCAACCAAATAAATTAAAGCTGATGGACATCTGGCCTTGCGTTGCATGCAAAAGCTGCTGACTACATACATTATAAGGCTACTGATTTATTTCATGCAATATATATTCCTGCATGAGGTTCGTGCAATCAGATTCAATCGCTGCGCTGCTTCACCATACATAGCAACGTTTACTCATAAAAAAATATAAATAATTAGAATAAACATGGGCCGGGTCTATTATATATATTAATATATGTATGGGGGTATGCATATTTTAGCTTTTAAAAAATTACAAATCACAAACATTATTATTACTTATATATACCACTTCAATGCATAGAATATTTGTTATGACTATATTATTATTTTTATATGGAATGTATGTAACATTCACCTTTTCATGTATATATATATATATATATATACATGAATGTGCATCACATTAATATACATATAACAAATAAAATCATATATAATATATTATAACGATATGGGTTTGGGACGGGTTTAGATTTAAAAACTAAAATTCGAGACTTGTCCAAAATTCATTTGTACTCTTTAACACCCACCCACCCTAATTGGACAGGTCTGGGTTCGATCCACGTAACTGGACCCTGGGTATAATTCCGATAAGTATGACGCAAGCATTAGTAAATATAAAAAATAAAATACTCTAAATTTGAGAAAATTGCTACTTTTTTTACCAGGATAAGTCCCTTGATGATTTCATCCGAATGCAATTCTGGTTCTGTTTCTTGTAGCGACAGCATAACATCGATCAACGTCTTCCTCTTTACTTCGTTTCTTCCACCGGATATTATTACATCTGATGTCTGATCCAATTCAGTCCTAAGCTTCTTCTTGTGCTCATCCACAAGATTCTGGATGAAATCATCCAACTTCTTCGAGAAATCCACCATTCTTTTCTGAACACCCTGAGCATCCACCCACAGAAACAGTAGAAAATAGTTCACTATATCATAATAATGTTATTATTAAGACTGAATAAATATTTTTTAAGCTTAATGTTTGAAATACATAACTATCAATCCAATAATACATACTTTTTTGAAAAAATTCAAATTTTAATTAAATATGACCAAGTCCAAGTTAATTATAAAATGAGTGAATTATACTTATTATGTTGTTGATGTATACTTTAACAATATTTATTATATGATTAGTTAAGTCATGCAAAACTTGGTCTTAACAATGACTTCCTCATCCTCCATCGTGCCCCATATAAAAAGTTCAATTTGATCCTTCAAAAAGTTATTTGATAAAAATAAATATATATTTCTATCCTATTGCTTTTTAAAAATAATTATTGAAAGTTAGTAATGCCATATTATTATTTTAGTTGACAAATAATTTATTTAAAAACACTATTTAAAGAAATAAAATTTTAGTTGATCCTTTTTCATGGTTTTTAATAGAGCTATCAACTATATCTTCTTTTTTTCTTTGATCCATTTTTTGTGTTTTAACTTAATTGAATAACATTAAGAATTTTTTGTATTTCTGATACAAAATGAAAGCATTTTGTGCTATTAGGTTTCAAGAAAGTAAAATGTCTGCATCATTATATGTAAAAATTAACCAAAATATATTTCAAAAATATATAGAAATATACAAATAAATGAAAAGATAAAAAAAATTAAATAAACTTAGTTACTTTTTTTTTTTGTTATCGTATTAAATATAATATTACATATGTGTTTGATACCTATTTTGATATATAATAAATATTTATCTCTTTTTATTTTTGAGGAAAAACCTATATTTGTAGGAAAGTATTTATAAAATATTATACTTTTTCTTCATCAATTAAATATATGATAGCAAGACTTAACCTGTTACATTTGAATTGAATGCATATTTTGATATATAAAAATATATTTCTTTTCTTATTTTTGAGAGAAAGCACATGAAGAATATATATACAAATGCATTTATGAAGTATCATCTTTTCCCCCATCAATTGATTTTTTCTTAATTAATTTCAATTCAATTATTATTTTTCATGAGTCTAATTAAAATAAATTTAGTTTAATTGTAATTTACCATACAACCATATGTATTGAATGTGATGGCAATAATCTCATTATACGGGGATATAATTTAATTGCTTAATTTTAATTTAATTACTATTTTTTATTAGGCCAACTAAATATGTTGGTAGAAGGATAAATTTCAAGCTACGTAATTATATTTGCTAACTAGGAACTTTCGATTTAATAAATTCTAATAGAATTATTATTTTCTATATGTCTAATTAAAAAAAATTAATTTGGAATAAATTTAATAAATACAATATATATATATATATACATATTGATATATATCCACTTGTTAAGTGGAAGGCCTTAATTTAATTAATTACAATTATTATTTTCTGGGAGTGCAATTAAAAATAAACTTAATTTGGTTGTAATTACTATTAAACTATATGGGTGTTAAACAAGGTAATTTAAATATATGTAATTAAATATTTCACTATGTCATATTAATGTCATTATTAAAAATCGAATAAATATTTTTTCAGCTTAATAGTTTGAATTACATAACTATCAATCCAACAATACATATGTTTTTGAAAAAATTCAAATCTTAATTAAATATAACCAAGTCCAAGTTAATTATAATGAGTGAATTATACTTGTTATGTTGTTGATGTATACGTTAACAATGCTTTTCATATGATTAATTAAGTCATGCAAAACTTGGTCTTGACAAGGCCCTCCTCATCCTCCATCATGCCTCATATAAAAAGTTTAGTTTGATCCTTCAAAAAGTTATTTGATAAAATAAATATATAGTTCTATCATACTATCTTTTAAATATAATTATTGAAAGTTAATAATGCTACATTATTATTTTAATAGAAAATAATCTATTTAAAAAGACAATTTTAAAAAAAAAATAGTTGATCATTTTTCACGGCTTCTAATAGAGCTATCAACTATATATCCATCTTCCTTTTGATCCATTTTTTATCTTTCAACTTAAATAAATAAGGTTAAGAATTTTTTTTGGATTTGTGATACAACATGAAAGCATTTTTTGGTATTAGTTTTCAAGAAAATAAAATGTGCACATCATTACTTGTAAAAATAACCAAAATATATAGAAATATACAAATAAATGAAAAGATAAACAAACTTAGTTTATTTTTTTCAT
This sequence comes from Jacaranda mimosifolia, assembly GCA_018894105.1. Lineage (NCBI taxonomy): Eukaryota > Viridiplantae > Streptophyta > Magnoliopsida > Lamiales > Bignoniaceae > Jacaranda > Jacaranda mimosifolia. Next base: position 6,653,875 of record CM032123.1, read on the forward strand.
TATCATTTTAAATGTAATATTACATATGAGTTTGACACCTATTTTGATATATAATAAATATTTTTCTTTTTATTTTTGAGAAAGAACCTATATTTGAACGAATGTATTTATAAAATAGCATTCTTTTTCTTCATCAATTAAATATGTGATTGCACGACTTAACCTATTGCATTGAATTGAACACATATTCGACATATAAAAAATATTTCTTTTCTTATTTTTGAGGGAGAGCGCAGAAAGAATATTTGTACAAATGTATTTATGAAGTATCATATTTCCTCATCAATTATTTTTTTATTAATTAATTTCAATTCAATTATTATTTTCTATAAGTCCAATTAAAACAAATTTAATTTAATCATGATTTACCTTACAACCATATGTATTGAATGTGATGGCAATAATCTCATTAGATGGGGATATAATTTAATTGCTTAATTTTAATTTAATTATTATTTTCTATAAGCTCGACTTAATGTGTTGGTAGAAAGATAAATTTCAATATACAAAATTATTTTTGCTAAGTAGAAAATTTTGATTTAATTAATTTTAATAAAATTATTATTTCTATATGTCTAATTAAAAGTACACCTAATTTGGAATAAATCTAATAAATATATATATACTGATGAAGGTAAAAGTTGTTTGGTAATGGATTGGGCTAAAGTCCTATGTGATCGACCAGATGGAGGGTCGATCAGGATGCTTTGGGATATGAACGGGGTCGAGTCCTACAACCAACAACAAACATTAGGCTAGCCGAAGGCTGCTAAGGCACTTCGATGCTCAAGTTAGTATAATCGACAAGAGGGTAGAACAGTGGAGTGAGGGCTTTTGAAAGTAAAAAATGGCATGCCTTACTGAAGGTTGGCAGTGGGATATTTATAGCCTTATTAATGGGATTGATATATCTAAGGTGCCCTTGTTGCATAAGAAGGGTCATTGTCCTTGCTTGAGGATATTTAAGCTTTCTCTAACTTGTATACTATTTCTGGTGGCACTGCCTCCAACTACCTAGGACAAGATGGTACATTGGTGGTGCGCAATAGCTTGGTGCGGTTGAAAATGTGGTACTGGCGGTAGCACGCCACCTGGCTGGCATTCAATGCGGCTGAGTGACTGTCACCTTGGTTCGACCTCCCTGGTCGAGATAGGTAGTCCTATGAAACGTCTTTGCAAATTCTAGTCGACAAGGTGTAGCTCTGGTTGACAATAGTGTAACTCTATTGTACTCGAGTCTCTCCAACTAAAGCTTGAGCAAGGCACTCCTAATTATAGTCGACCATAACCTGGTCGATAGTGCAAGTGTTGCACTGAGGTAGAGATTCAATCGATAGTGCGGTCGGCCCCAAACAAATAATTAGGCCATCTCTAGTCTGGTCGAGTGTTATTGAGCTAGGCTTGTTGGGCTATCCCATATCGTGACTCTCCCCCACTTCTAAGTCCTAATCGAGATTATCAACGAGAAGGAATCGAGAGTAGCTAAGATGTGCAAACTGTGTACAATCAACTGGGGATTTGCTTTTTTGACCAGGGTTTGGGGCATTTAATGCTGCTGTTACATTGAGTCACGTATAGCGTCAAGCGATGGGTGCATAATAATTGCAGTCATTTAGGTTTCCGCGCGCTAGTGCCTATAAATAAGCACGGTGAAAATGCTCATTTTTACTTTTACTACAATCAGTGACGTCGAATTAGTTAATTCAATGCACTTCCTGTCAATTGCTCTCTACTCTACACTTCTAAACTGCATAAGTTGTTCAAAACCCCTTTAAGCGAGTTTTACTTTCTACATTCTCGATCACATCATTTAAGCAATCATATTGAATGTGTTTGGTAGGAATGATAGTCAAGGAGGATAGTGAAGCGACTAGGTCGGATCGGGCTCCAATCGGAAAGGAATGTGACTCGACTAGCGAGTCAGGTAGTTCCTCTAGCAGTAGCTCGAGTGATAATCGTGCCACAGCTGTATACAAGGCTAGGCCAAGTCAGCCGCTTGTTTCCCATGGTCAGCTATTCACCCCCAACCACTATAGTAAAATTGTTTTTAACGTTACTCATGCCGACCTCGCACTTATTAGGCAACTTTATCATGTCCCCCCGAGGGACGAGCTGATCATCTCCGGTCCCTATGATAGGACGTATTGACCATTCATAGGGTGTATAATTGTATTCGAGGAGGCCTTTAGGCGTGGGCTCAGGTTTCCCCTTACTCAACCAATAGTGGTCTTGCTTACAAGTCTCCAAGTTTGTATCACCCAGCTCCTTCCCAATTATTTCTTGACTTTATATAGCTTCTTTGTCTTGATGCATATACATGACCAACCTACTACGGTCACCAATTTTTCAAATCTCTTCCATCTCCCCATGTCCTGAAAGTCGGGCAACACCGATGAGTCAGGTTTCATTATCTTACTGCTCGGCCCTGATGAAAATTTTTAATGACCCCCTCATCGTCCCACAAGCAAGAATGGAAAAAATAATACCTTTATGCTTGGGTGCCCGGGGGTTTTAATATTCCTGGGGTTTGTGGAGAGGGCATGCCAAGATGCTAGGTAATGAGACCCTAACCTGGCTAAATACTTTTTGTTCGGGATTTAGTGCAATTTGGTTTGATTGAGGCGTCGGGGTATATCAAGGAGAGAAATTTGGTTCTGGCAGACTTGTTGCCTACCCAGCTAGACTTACTAGCAGACGCTCAACTAGGTAAATGCTTACATTGAATTTACAACGTTTCCTTTTAACTTCCTAGTCGATCTTAATGCATCTTGCTTTAGTTGTTTTCATAGATCGAGTTGAAATCATGAACTAGACTCAAGCACAAGCCTTGGCCCGAGTTCAAAGGAATCAAGAGCATTGCCAAGGGGCGGCTCATCGGAGGGTTGCTGTGCAAGCTACCCCGCAACCCTTGGCAACGCTGTCTGCTCCCATTGTTGTACCCGCTCGACTTGCTCCAAGCGCGACCAGCAGTCCCGCTACTCGATAGAAAAAGCCGTCTACCAAGCAGATGGGGCCAGTACAAAAGAAGACTGTTGCTGACAAGGCCAAGGATAAGGTTGGGGGACTGAGCCAACCGATTGGATATGACCTCTTATGGTAGCGGGAGCAAGACCAGCTGTTTCAGCTTCCAAACTGCCATCACCTTAGTTTGGGACTAACGACGCTATGGCCATCCATAACTCTTTGTCGATGTTGATGGTGGGGTAGACCGAGGCTATGCTGCTGAAGGTGATAATAGCCGGGTTGTTCATGTCCGACCAAAAAAAAATTATGAAATTATACCAGGATACTGCGCTAAAGGCTATAGCGTACCATTCGAACATGGTATATGGCTAGTCGAACAGTATGTACTTGTCGATTATTTCATTTTTGTCGACTAAGAATGTTTTCCTTATAGGTTAGACAACTGGGCTATCATTTTTACAAGAGGTCGGAGCTGGTTCTCAGGGACTGCAACCAATTCTAGGAGGATTAGGGAGATGTGGAAATGTTGAAGGCTCAGGTCGAGTTCGCACAATTGAGGATCGAGCAGCTGAATACGTAGCTCTAGGAAAGGGACGAGCAACTCGAGCAAGAGGATGAATAGCTCATGGCTGTAGTGTCAGAAAAGAGCAGAATGGATGAGCTGCTACTAAAGGCAAAGCTAGACGTGCAGCATGGCTATAATTCTGGTTGGATGCAGGGGTAAAATGCGATGATGCAGTACACTCGTGATGAGTTCTTTAATAAGCTGTTGCTGATATGATGAGAAGCAGTACAACAATTCATGCTGTGTTTGGCATTCCAAGATACCAACATCATATTCTCCCTCGACGATGCGAAAGAAGATTCAAGAAGGCGATTAAATAGCTCGAATACTTAGGTTATCAATTCCACCCTGAGGACAAGGAGTGCCTCAATCTGATGCTAAACGTGCAGCTTGAAATGTATCTTGATCCCAACGAGAATGCTCTCGATGAGGGGACTACTAATGTGCCTGCGGTGATGCAGGGGTAAAATGCGATGATGTAGTACGCTCGTGATGAGTTCTTTAAGAAGCTGTTGCTGATGCGATGAGAAGCAGTACAACAATTCATGCTGTGTTTGGCATTCCAAGATACCAACGTCATCTTCTCCTTCGACGACGCGAAAGAAGATGCAAAAAGGCGATTAAGTAGCTCGAATACTTAGGTTATCAATTCCACCCTGAGGACAAAGAGTGCCTCAATCTGATGCTAAACGTGCAGCTCGAAATGTATCTTGATCCCAACGAGAATGCTCCCGAGAAGGGGACTACTAATGTGCCTGCGGTCGAGCCTGTCACTGATTACCAAAGGAGGCTCGCTGAGGTGACGAAGGAATTTGCTTTTGCCAATGACTTTGCGTTCGACATCTCGTACGGTAGGGTCAACTGGTTATTTTTCTCCCTCCACCTAGGAACACATTTCTTGTCGATGAGGCGGGGCCTTCCCGACCAGTCCTTATAATCTCTCCATCACCTACTGCGGTGCCCGAGCAAAAAGTCGAGAGCCCTGTGATTGCCCCAATCTCGTCAAGTGACAAGCTCAACAGGCCCTTGATAAGGGTGCACGAGTTGTACGAGTTGAAGGCACCACGTCGAGTTGAGCTCTCAGTTTGTTGTATTTTTGCTTTCGTCTTTTTGGTCGGCCTGCAAGGCACTTGTTTGTGATTCTCCTTATGAATTTGTAATCAAAGCATTGGAAAGTAATGAATGGTTTTCTTCACTTGTCAATGTGTTCTTGAGTTCATTTTGCTTTTGACATTTTTCTTTTTCGTCGAATGCTAATTGTTAATAACTAGCAGCATAAATAATTTGGCCTTGAATAAGAAATCATATAACGTGATGCCATAATGAGGGAATTTAAGCAAGTATGCGATTTATTTAGAAGTCGATTGGTGCAGGAATAATATAATTAATCCAAGATATTTTTTGTCAACACCAAGGTCGACTTGATTTGTAACACTATCGTTGTTATGTGTAACTTATATTTGTAGGTTTGTTTTCAACTGCAGAGTCAATTTTTTTGCCCGTTAGTTTGGGCTTAAAGCCACAGTTTTTTGGGAAAAACTACACTTTGAGATCGATTGCAGGGTCGACTCTGAATAATAAATTAATTTATTAATTCGAGCTTGAAGCCTTGGTTTTGCGATTTCAAATCATCATGCCATCGACTACAAGGTCGACTATGAACAATCAACTCGTTTGTTAACTTCGGCTAGAAGCCTTGGTTTTGCAGTTTGAAACCATCGTGCTGTTAACTACGGGGTCAACTATGAACGATCAACTCATTCGTTAGCTTGGGCTAGAAGCCTTAGTTTTGTGGTTTGAAATCATTGTGTCATCGACAATAAGGTTCACTTTTAAACTTAGTTGTTGGTGTGGATGAATGGTTGCATGAATCATAGGTAGTTTTCATTAATTTAGAACCATATTGTGATGTAGTCGGGTAGAGACTTCAGTTTCTTTACATGTAAAACTTCTTCAAATTTATGGCGTTCCATGGTCTAAGGAGCTCATTGCCATCATGTCTGCAAGTCGATAGACATTTTGCTTTGCTATCTTGACTATCAAGTATGGTCCTTCCCATTTTGGGTCGAGTTTCCCTACATTCTTCGAAACTTTGACCTTTTTGAAGACAAGATCGCCTACTTTGAAGCTTCTTGGTTGGACTCTCTTGTTGTAATGTTGTGCCATCTTTGACCTATATCTCTGCATGGTTGTGTAAGCTTGCTAACTCAACTCGTCGATTGTCTCCAGGTCTAATTCTCTTTCAGAGTCATTCCTGATTGGGTTATAGTGGATCATTTGAGCAGTATGTTGTATTAGCTTTGTTGGGATAACTGCTTCTAAGTTGTAGAACAAACTATATAGGCTGTGGCCAATGGCCATTCAAGGGGTGGTTCAATATACCCAAAGTACTCTAGGGAGGTCATCTGCCCAACTCGTTCCAGTCCCTTCCAGTCAAGCCTTAAGATGGTCTAGGATAGTCCTGTTCGTGACTTCTATTTGACCATTGGCTTGTGGATTTCCAACTGATGTGAAATGTTGTCTAATCCCGAGGCTTTCGCACGAGCTCCTTATACTCATGCTCTGGAATTATGTCCCATTATCTGATATCAGGACTTTAGGCAAGCCAAAACGACATATAATATTTTTTCATATGAAAATTTTGATGGCCGCGTCGATTATCTTAAGAACTGCTTCTGCTTCCACCCACTTGGTAAAGTATTCGACCTCAACGATCATGAACTTTTGTTGACCTATGGTTTTTGGAAAAGAGCAGACTATATCTATTCCCCACTGGTCGAATGGCCATGTGATTTGCACGGGCACCAGCATTGCAACGAGTCAGAAAGGTATATTCGAGTAGAGCTAACAAGATGGGCATTTCTTGGAAAATTCGACTGTATCGTTTAACAGAGTTAGCCAAAAGTATCCATACCTGATGGCTTTATGTACAAGTGATCCTCCTCCCGAATGGTTGCCGCAGATACCCGAATGGACTTCATGTAAGACTTCGTGGGTTTGCTCTTGAGTCAAACACCTAAGTGGTGGTCTGAAAATCGACCTCCTATAAAGTTGGTCATGCTCATCGAGGGCAAACTTAGCTGCTTGGCCTCTGAGCTTGCGTGCTTCGCCTTTGTCCTTGGGAACTATACCTTCTCTCAGATAAGTTTTAATTGAGTCTTGCTAAGAGGGTGGTGCTTCTTCAATATGCCCCACCAAGCTCTTGTCGATGGCACTTTTAGTGGGTTTGTTGGCGACCAAAAATGTGATTGTCCTGTCTCTAGTCCCTTTCGTGGAACATGCGAATTTGGACAGTGCATCGGCCTGCTCGTTCTCTAATCGAGAGACTTGGCGAATGGTGAATTTTTTAAACTGCTGCTGCAACTTCTTTACCTCGTCAAGTACTTGCTCATCGTAGACTTTTTAGCTTGAAAGTTCCCTTCAACCTACTCTGCAACCAACTGGGAATCGGTGATGGTTGCTAGCTGTTCGACTCCCCTATTTACTGCTATCCTCATGATAACCAGGAGAGCCTCATATTTTGCTTCATTGCTTGTGGTAGGGTAGTTGAGTTTGACTATGAAGTCGTACTCTTTAACTTATGGAAACCGTAGAGAAATGCCAATTCCTCCACATGAGGAAGTTGTTGAACCGTCGATGTACAAGGTCTATATAAAGGATTCGTGATCGAGCTGGTCAGGTAGGTCGAGTCTCTCAACGACAAAATTGACTAAGACTTGGGCCTTTATAGCAGTTTGGAGCTGAAATATGATGTCAAATTTGTCCATCTCGATTGCCCATTTGGTCAATCTTTCCGACGTATTTGGCTTGGACAATACTTGTTTCAATGGTTGATTTGTCAAGACTATGATAGAGTGAGATTGAAAATAAGGCCTAAGTTTCTTGGCTACCGTGACCAGGGCGAGAGCAAACTTTTTGATTTCCAAATAGTTGTGCTCCGAGCCTTGTAATGCTTTGCTGCTGTAGTAGACTGGTCGATAGGCGTCATTTTTGGTTGAAACTAAAATTGAATTGATGGATGCTAACGAGATTGCTAAATACATGTAAAAGATTTCTCCGACCTCAGGTTTAGATAATATCGGTGCTGATGAAAGGTACTACTTTAATTCAATCAGTGCTTGGTCGCATTGTTCTATCCATTGGAAACCTAACTTCTTCGCATTTCTGAGAATTTTGAAGAATCGTAAGCTTTTATCAGACTAGTCGAGCAATAAATCAACCCAGAGCTATGATTCTATCTACTAGATGTTGAACGTCTCTTCCTGTTTGAGGAGATCTGATGTGTAGAAGAGCCTGGATTTTCTATGGGTTGGCCTCGATACCTCTTTGGCTGACCATGTAGCCCAAAACTTTACCTCTCCTCACCCCGAATGTACACTTATTAGGGCTAAGCTCCATGTCAGATGCTCGTAATATTGAGAATGTGTGGTTGAAGTCGGTTAAGTGATTTTGTTCTTTTTTTATTTTAACGATCATGTCCCGACATAGACCTCCATAGTCTTCCCAATCTCATTTTTGAACATAAAGTTTACAAGTCTCTGATAAGTTGCACCTGTATTTTTAAGCCTAAAGGGTATGACCAAAAAATAGTATACTCCATTGGGGACGATAAAAGAGGACTTATCCCTATCCCAGGTGCCATGAATATTTGGAAGTAATCTTGAAATGCATCCATCATGCTCAATAAATCACAACCCGCAGCAGAGTCTACTGGTAAATCTATTTGAGGTAGGGGTAAGGATCTTTAGGGCATGTTTTATTCAAATCAATAAAAATCGTTACACATTCGCCACTTTCCCTCATCTTTAGGTACAAAAACTACATTACAAAGCCAATTTGGACATTAAATTTCTATAATATATTCTACCTCTAAAAGTTTGTTGACCTCCGCGTCAATGATCTGGCATCATTCAACGTTGAAGTTTCTGGTCTCCTGCTTCACTAGCTTAAATGAGTGGTCCATATTCAGACGGTGGCCAATGACACTGGGGTCGATTCCCTATAGGTCGAAAACCTTCTATGCAAAAACATCAATGTTTCTTGTGAGGAAATCGACCATGAGATATTTCATGCTGCTGCCCATATTTTTCCCAATCTTGGTAGTCTTGTCGGGGTTCCCTAGTTCCAGCTGAATAATTCTGAACTCCCCGACAGGATCGACCCTATCTCTTCTAGCTTTCGTTTTTTGCTCTGCTGCACCTTCTTAGGTTCTGCTACTGGGGTGTCCCCCGAGGGTTTTAGCATAAGAGTTCTCCTCCGGGGGCCTCCCCAAGTGATGTGGATAGGCTTATAGATCCTTTGGGGATGATTTTTTATCCCTTCGAATTCGACCAATAAAGTACGAACAGGCTCAAACTTCAACTTGCCCATGTTCATTCTCTTCAAGGTCAACAAAAAAAATGATGTTTGCCGAGCTCCCATTGTTGACCAATACTTTTTTGACCTCGAAGTTTGCAATTTCCTCAGATACTACCAAAGGGAAATCCAACTTGTTGTCAGTCTCTTAATTCTCAATATGGGAGAGGCACTCGTTGAAGAAGGAGATTAGCTCCGCGCTGGTCGAGAGTTGGAAGACTATTTCGAACATGGAGGATTTGGTCGACTCCAGTCTCCGTTGGTTCTGCTTTCTGGCTGACTTCAAGTCCCCCTAGTTGGGCCTCCCGCAATAGTGTCAATTAATCCTCTGATGGATGGGCGAGGATCGTGGGCAAGTTTCTTTCCCTTATCTTCTTTTCTTAGGCTAACCGACATTTCTCGACAGGGAGTCTATTTGTTATGCATGCTTCTTGTCAGGCTCTTTCATCAACAAACTTTTTTAGATGGCTTTGTTAAATAAACCTCTCGATCTCGTCGTGGAGGTTGAAATAATCCTCCGTGTCATGGCCTTTCTGTCTATGAAAGTGGCAGTATTTCTTAGACCTTTTCTGGTCTTTGTCTTGATCAGCTTCCTGGGTTTCTTTAGGAGGTTTTCGTGCTGGATGGCGAATAGTATCTTCTTTCTTGAAGCATTGAACGGAGTGTAGTTGTGAAAATATTTGATCAAAGATCGATGACTATCTTTATGGTGATGATCATCTTTCTCTTTGGGCTTTTTCTTGTCAGCATCAAGATTGCCATACTTGAGCTTATTCATATTCTCTTGAGTCATGTACATCTCCGCGAGGTTGAGCAATTCTTCCATGGTTCTTGGTCGCTCCCTGACCAAAGTATTAGCGCACTCTTTATGTTAAAGGCCCAGGAAGAGCACGTCGATTAGAATTTCAATCTGGGGGCTGTCGATTTTCAAAACTTCAGTGTTGAATCTGGTGAAAAAATCACGAAGCAACTCTCCCTCGTTCTGTTTGAAGGTGTGCAAATGGGTGTGGAGGAGCTTTGCCTTCCTTCGACTAGCGAATTAGTGGAGAAACTTGTTGCATAGCTGGTCATATGAGTAGATCGACACTAGTTCTAACTTCACAAACCAGTCGAGCACAAGAATGTGGTGACTACCATCTTGGCGTGGATGTACTTGTTGTGCCCATGCAACTGCATCATGTGCTCGAACTATAATAAATGCTCATTCGGGTCTGTCAAGCCATTGTATCTAGGTAACCCAATTGGAACTTTAGCATCGACAGTGATTGGCTCATCGACTATCTCTTGTATGAATGTTGACTCCCTTTCACAACGAAAACGGGGAACACCATCATATTGGGGGTTCCTCTCAAAGTACCTCTTCAAAATCTCTTCGAGTCGTCGATTCAATTATTGTACTTAATGGGAAACTTCTTCCCATTCCTCTAGATTAGCCTGGGTTAGGTTTCTGTTCATCTGAGGTCTCGCACGCTTAACCCTATCGAACTACGGGGCTCGAAGGGATCGAACACTATGATCAATGGAATCTACAACCTCTTCTCGAGAAATTAGTCTGGCTTCTTCTCTTGGGAATCGCCCGAGACTGTCTTCTTGTTGAGTGTGTGGTCGCCTAGCTTTTGGTCAACCTCTCTCTTCTTTTAGGGGTCTTTCCTCATGCTGAGTGGGTTGAGGAGTGGCGCTAGCAGCTACCTCGGGCTGAGTGTTGTGTCGATTGAGGGCAGCTGATAGTTGAGCTAAGATTTGAGCAGATATCTGCTTGCTTATTAATTATATAAGTTAGGCATGGTCAAAGTGACCACTTGCTTTGGCTGGGCGCTTGCCCCCTCCTCCACATCCAGCTATTATTGGGGTCCAGGAGAAGGGTTGGGGATATTCTGTTATCCTCCCTTTCAAAAATGGTTCGCCTAGTGTTTACCATTTCTCATAGCTGCGGACTTAGTTTCCCACAGATGATGCCAAATGATGAGGGTATAAGTTGTCTAGTAATGGATTAAGCTAAAGTCCTGTGCGATCGACCAGATGGGGGATCGATTAGGATACTTTGGGGTATAATGGGGTCGAGTCCTGCAACTAATAGTAAATGTCAGGTTAGCCAAGATGCCCTCGGTTAAGACACTGAGACGCTCAAATTAGTATAATCAGCGAGAGGGTAAAATAGTGCAGTAAGGGTTTTTGAAAGTAACAAATGGCATGCCTTGCTGAAGGTTGGCAGTGAGATATTTATAGCATTCCCGGTGGGGTTGATAGGTGCCTTTGTTGTATAGGAAGGGCTTTTGTCTTTGCCTGAGGACATTTAAGTCTTCTCTAACTTGTATACTATTCCAGGTGGCGCTGTCTCCACCTACCTAGGACAAGGTGGTACACTAGGGGCGTGCACTAGCCTAGAGGCTAAAAAGGTGGTACTAGCAATAGCACGCCGCCAGGCTGACATTTAATGCGGCTGAGGGACTGTCACTTGGTTCAACCTCCCTGGTTGAGATAGGTAGTCCTGTGAGACATCTTTGCAGATTCTAGTCGACAAAGCGTAACTCTGGTCGATGATAGTGTAAACTCTGTTGTATTCGAGTCTCTCCGACTGAAGGATGTGCGAGGCAATCCTGATGTTTGTCGACCATAACCTGGTTGATAGGGCAAGTATTGCACAGTGAGGTCGAGATTCAGTCAATAGCGCAGCCAGCCCCAAACAAGTAATTGGGCCATCTCTGATCTGGTCGAGTGTAATTGGGCTCTAGTCAAGTGTCATTGGGTTGGACCTGCTGGGCTATCCTATATCATATACATTTGTTAAGTGGAAAGATTTGATTTAATTAATTATAGTTATTATTTTCTGTGGGTGCAATTATAAACTTAATTTGATCGTAAATACTATTAAACTATGTGTATTAAACATGATAATTTCAATATATATAATTAAATTTGCTAAGCAAAAAATTTATTTAATTAATTTCAATGTATTTATAATTTTGTATAATTCTAATTAATATAATTAAAAATATATTTAATTTGTAACAAATGTAATAAATACAATAATACACATTTGACGTATTTAAGATAAAGGACTTGATTTAATTAATTATAGTTACTGATGAGTCTAAATACAATGTATATACATTTGAGTTGAAAGACTTGATTTAATGGCTGCAATGATCACTAAACCATGTGCATTAAATGTGATAATTTTATTAGAGAAGGATATTTTTGTCCTCACATAAAAGAGAAGAAACCATTATACTCATTCGTATTTTTAAAGGTAGAACAGATATAGATAGATATAGATATAGATAAAACAAAAGAATATCTATCAAAAATATATTAAGTGGCGATTTACTTCTACATTTTGTTTGAGATTCAAATTTTAATTTGTGCAAGGTACATGATGTCTCACTCTATTAACATGCTCAAATTTTATTTTGTCATGAATTCAATTTTTATTCATGTTTTTTTCTTATTAATGAATAGATTGCTTTACTTATATATGACTTAGATGATGTCTCATATTTGTCGAAGAAATACTTCGATCAATGCAATTTGGTATGAAGCGTGTGATAAATTGTTTAAATATTCCTTCTTAAAACTTATTAATTTGATTCATAAATAAAACTAAATATATCATTCTGAAGCTTGTACTTCTTTTAGAAAATCTCCTTAAAAATTTTGATGTAAATGTAGAGTATTTATCCAAAATTTTCGCAAGTTAATTATAAATAACATAACCAGTTATCTTACTATAGATGTCCTGATAGGTATGATTTCTCTGACAAGCTAAAAATAGGAAATAAGATTGATATATACCCACACAAGAATTTTAAGTTATGTACTAATATGTTCTTTATTTCAAATAATATTCTATTAATATATATTTCATTCACACACACACACACACACACATATATATATATATATGTGTGTGTGTGTGTGTGTACATGTTAAATATATTCAATCTACAATCAAATACTTTCTTGTAAAAATATTTAATACAATGGACAAACTGCTTGGCATACAACTTTGGGCCATCATGTGAGTACAATCAAGATAGTAGATTAATTATGTTTCTACGAGGCAGTGACGGATTTACAGCCAAACAAGTGGGGTCAGTTGACCCCACTTGCTATTTTTTTATATATTTTTTTATATTTAAAATAATGTATATATAGTATTTTGACCCCACTTGTTTACAAAATGACCCCAGCACAATTGGTCGTTGGCTGGGGTGTAAGGGCAAGGGGTGTTGGATGGGTCACGAGTTCGAATCTACATTGTTGCAACCGCCCTTTTATTTTATTGTGGAGTTAAGTAAAAATTGAGGCCAAAAATAAATGACCCCAGCATAGTTGGTCGTTGGCTGGGGGGTAAGATCATGGGGCGCTAGATGGTCACATGTTCGAGTCTCCATTCTTGCACTCGTCCCTTTATTTTATCAATTGTAGAGTTAATTAAAAAAAAAAAAGATAAAAATGGTCAGAAAACGGCAAAACAAAGCGGTCTCCCACTCAGCCCCACTTCAACTTATTCTCTCCATTCTCCTGTCCAAAAGCAGCAAAATAGACATAGAGCCCCAAGATACATTTTTTTTTTTTTTTTTAATATTATCCACCACCACTTGGGATCTAAAAAGAATATTAAAGGCCAAAACAATGTAAGTTATTTGCTTTTTTTTGTCTATTTCTTGATTTTTGTGTTAGAAAAGTTAGGGTTTTTATTTTTATTTTTTAAATTGTTAACTTGTTTAGCTTTTTGTATGTGAATATTTTAAATGCTAATATGTAATATGTTATTAATCGTTATGTAAATGATGATTATTGCATTAAATAATAAAAGTTAGGATTTTTTTTTAATGGGTAAAAAAAAGTTAGAGTTTAATCAATTAAAATTTAGGATAAGTTGGTAATGTTAATTTATTAACTTTTTGCATATGCATATTTTAGTTGTTAACTTGTTATTAATTGTTATGTAATTGATGATTATTGCGTTAGATGAAAAAGTTAGGATTTTTTTTTTAATGGGTAAAAAAAATGTTAGAGTTTAATCAATTGAAATTTAGGATAAATTGGTAATGTTAATTTATTAACTTTTTGCATATGCATATTTTAATTGTTAACTTGTTATTCATTATTATGTAATTGATGATTATTACATTAGATAAAAAAGTTAGGGTTTATGGTTAGAATTTAGAAATTGTGAATATTTATGAATTATGCATTATGAAAGAAATACTAAATTAACTGTACTTAAATTTATTTTACATTGTTCACATGTCGATAGATAAGTTTTTCAGTCGAATTTCGAAGTTTGGAGGCTCTACTTCGTCTTCACATAATTTTCCTTTCTTTCAAGAAAGTGTCAATCAACCGGAAGATCCGCCTTGCAACAATAATTTCATATCACAATTACTTCAAAAACAAAGTCAAGGAGTTGATTTAGACTCTTTAAAGGCCGATCCTGCAGAAAGATTACCAATTTTAAAATATCACCCGAATGATCATGATACACTAAGAAGATCATATATTCAAAAAGGTCCTTGTCAACCACGAAATCACAATTTTCCACAAACTGAAATGTTTGGTGTGATGTGTCGATTTAATCGTAAGTGGTTCGATATTTATTCTGATTGGTTGGAATATAGTGTATCATCAAATGCAGCCTTTTGCCTTCCTTGTTATCTATTTAAGGATGAAGATGTACATCAACGTGGGGGAGATGCATTTTCAACTAAAGGATTTCGGGCTTGGAATAAAAAGGAAAGATTTGCTACTCATATCGGTGGGCCTAATAGTGATCATCACAAATCAAAGAAGAAGTGTGAAGATTTGATGCAACATAATCAATCCATTCAAATAGCTTTGGATAAGCAATCAAGCCAAGCTAAGTTGGAGTATCGGATACGTTTAACTGCATCGATTAAAGATGTGAGATTTCTTTTGGGTCGAGGAATGGCATTTCGAGGTCATGATGAAAGTGCATCATCGTCAAATAAAGGTAACTTTCTTGAACTTTTGAGATACTACACAGAAAATTGTGAAAAAGATGTTGCTGCAATATTGAGAAAAGTACCAAAAAATAATCAGCTCACTTGTCCAACAACACAAAAAGAAATTATACGTGCATGTGCTATGGAAACAGCTAAGGTCATCATAGAGGATTTAAATGGTGATTACTTTAGTATACTTGTTGATGAGTCCCATGATATATCGTGTAAAGAGCAAATGGCTCTTGTTTTGCGATATGTTGATAGGAGAGGATTTGTAATGGAGCGATTTATTGGGATTCTTCATGTTCATGATACTAGTGTTTTATCTCTAAAAGAAGGAGTTGCTTCATTGCTTGCTCAACATTCATTAAGTATATCATATATACGTGGTCAATGCTATGACGGAGCAAGTAACATGCAAGGTAAATTAATGGACTTAAAGATTTAATTCAACGAGAAAATAGGTCGGCTCATTCAGTTCATTGTTTTTCTCATCAACTTCAATTAACTCTTGTTGGGATTAGTAAGAAATGTGATGAAGTTGCTGGAGTTGTTAACTTAGTTTTAGCTGTGATAAATGTGGTGGGAGCTTTTTTTAAACGTAGAGATGAGCTTCGAGATGCACAAATTCTCAAAATCCGAAAGGCATTTGAAATGGGTAAGCTTCAGATTGGTAGGGGTCTACATCAAGAATTAGGTCTTGCGAGACCAAGTGATACTCATTGGGGATCTCATTTTAAATCGTTTGTTAACTTCATTCTATTATTTGATTCAATAATTGATGTGCTTGACACTGTTGGTACGGATGCAGACTCATCAAATGAAAAATGGAAAGCGCATGGGCTTGTTGATGCTTGTCTAAAATTTGAATTTGTTTTCATGTTGCATTTTATGAAGAATATTCTCAGTATCACAAATGAGCCTAGTTTAGCTTTACAAAGAAGGGAACAAGATATTATAAATGCCATGTTGCTTGTTCGAGTAGCAAAGAAACGGTTGCAAAAGAGAAGAGATAGTGGATGGGATTCACTTATTGGTGAGGTGTCTGAATTTTGCATTAAACATGATATTGAGATACCTATATTTGATGATCTCTATATCTTTTCGGGAAGATCAAAGCGAAGAGTTGCTAAGTATACGGTTTTACATCATTATCGTGTTAAAGTATTTTATAAAGTTATCGATTGGCAACTTCAGGAATTAAATAATCGATTTAATGAGGTAACATCTGACTTACTTCATGGTATGGCTTGTTTATCTCCATCTCAGTCATTTGCAAGTTTTGATATAGAAAAGATCATGAGATTGGTTGCGTTATATCATGATGATTTTAGAGAATATGATTTAGTTGAGCTTCGTTCTCAGCTTGAGAATTATATAATTGATGTGAGTTCTGAGGATATAAGATTTTCTGGTGTGAACAGAATTAGTGATCTATCCAAAAAGTTAGTTGAGACAAAGAAGCATTTGGTGTATCCTCATGTGTACCGATTTGTGAAATTTTCGTTGTTTTTGCCGGTCGCCACTGCAAGTGTAGAGAGAGCTTTCCCAGTGATGAAATTTATCAAGACTGATTTGCGGAACCGAATGGATGATGACTTCCTTAATGATTGTTTAATAACTTATAAAGAAAGAGATGTATTTATGAGCATTTCAGATGATGATATTATGACGACGTTTCAGAATATGAAAACTCATCGAGGACAATTGGATTAATTTATTTAAATTTTATTTTTATTAAATATTAATTATTTTGAATTTATTTTTTATTAATATTTTGACCCCACTTATCTAAATTTCTGGATACGCCATTGGGCATCGTGGCTGGTACAATGCTTCCAATGGCTTGGCCTTTGACCAAGTTAAATCAGTAACTTCTTCCAAATCCACTAGTTCAGGGCCTTCCCTTTCCCACTCAAAGCACTGAAGAAGACTCCCTAATGCCAGTCCACTCAGCCTCAGAGCCAAGCCAGAACCCGTGCACCCTATTCTCCCCATTCCAAATAGTACTAACCTAAACCCATCAAATCTTGCTTCAATTCCTTCGAACCTGTCAGGCTTGAACATTTCTGTCTCTTCCCACAACTTAGGGTCCCTGTGAATGGCCCAGGCATTCACCAACAAAGTCGTCCCTCTTGGAATGTCGAAGCCCTCTTGTTGCAATCTTGAAATGAAGAATGAGGCACTAAAAGTGGTGCAACGGGGTACAGTCACACTGGTTCGTTGATTATGCTGCATAAATAAGGTAATTTATGGAGATCTGAATCCTTGAGCAACTTCCCTGGAGGGATATTATTGTCTATTTCTTTTCTGGCCTTAGCGACATAGCCGATTCCATGGTGAAGGCTGTAGTATGAGTTCCTGTAGTAAACATTGGCTACACGAAATTGTGGAAGAGTGTGTCAAATTCGATGGTAACTAATCGGCGGAAACAACAGAAAGATACACAAAAGAGACGTGAAGGCTTACCAGAATAAATCCATTTAGGATTTCATCTTTATAATATTCCGGTTCAGCTTCTTGTATTGACAACAATGATTGGACAAATATCTTCCTTTCTTCAACTGAAGAAGAAACAACAATCTTCTCGCGAGCCTCATCAATCAGACACTGAAAGAAACTCTCTCTTCCTTGCTGCAAATTTACCAACTTCTTCACTGTCCCTTAGAAACCCACCCGCCTCAAAAGGGGAACACAATCACATATATCCATGGTCCATGATGGACTACCGTTTTCCAGCAACCATCATCATCACGACATCATAAACCAACTGAAAAAACAAAGCATACAGGTTCACTTTCCTTCAGGCCTTGGGATCAGAGCCCTGCAACAATTTCTGCACCAAGATACGAATTTCTTCAGCCCTGATGGCTGACGAGTGCTGAAGGCTAGTGGAGGAAAAGACTTGGATGGTTGTCAGGGGGCGGAGATTCCTCCAGTGGTCTGCATAGGGAGAGAATACAAGAGTGATGTAATTGTATCCAAGGATTTTACTGGCCAGGGTGTCAGGCCGATTGGCAAAGATGATATCATTCTTGGAGAAGCACTGCTCCGCAGCAGAGGAAGAGGAGACGAGGAGAACTGAATGGCAGCCAAAGCGAAGATACATGACAGGGCCATATTTCTTGGATAGAATTTCCAGGGCTCGATGAGATGCAGTTTTGAGGAGGTGGAGGTGACCAATTATCGGTAGAGCTGGAGAACTTGGCGGCAAATTCCTGTATTTACACGAATTCAGATTCTTTAAAATCAAGAATATGGAGAAGATGAGGACCAGTCAGCACAAGAGTATCTCCATTTCTGTCAGCTTTAGCCTTTCCTCTATTTATTTGCTCATGTGAGTATCTGAGAAAAAATACAAATTTATAGTAATATACCGTGACATGCCGAGCTAAAACAGCAAGGGAGTAACGTGATTTTTGTTTTCTTGTTTGTCGATTATTTAGCTTGATGAATATAATGTCATGTCTTTTGTAAAATTCCGAATTGGAATTCAAAATATATATGTTTGTAGATAAAATTTGGTTTCTGGGCCCTTTGCAGAAAAAGTGTTGTTTTTATGATTTCAACAACACCCAATCCAGGATTGGAATGCATTTCTTCTTATTTTTAAAAGCAAAGAA
This sequence comes from Jacaranda mimosifolia, assembly GCA_018894105.1. NCBI lineage: Eukaryota > Viridiplantae > Streptophyta > Magnoliopsida > Lamiales > Bignoniaceae > Jacaranda > Jacaranda mimosifolia. The sequence goes on from CM032123.1 coordinate 6,672,350, forward strand.
TGGTTTTCTTTTTCTTTTATAGCTATAATTTAAGAAGAAATCAAGCGTCTCTACATAAGCCAGGAGACATCAAATGTCCTACTCTAAAAGGACCGCAATGTTATATCCTTACTCCATTCCGCTCCATATTGATATTTTTATCAGCCGACTGGTCCTGCAGTTGCAAGTCTGTCGTGGAAACAGAAATGAAGTAAAGAAGAAGAAAATGTGAAAATAGGTATATATTTTCACTCAAATCAAGTATTACAACTGAAACAGCACATGATCTTCCATTGACTCAAGTTGCTAATTATCATTGATATTACAGCAGATATCTCACAGCAATTAAGGGAAGCTAAATCTTATAATGCATCAAAGTTGGGATAGAAGATCAGCAGCTGGATCCCGGGGAATGCACACGGCCTCCAGAGGCTTGGCCTTCTGCAATGTTACTCGCGAATTATAATTAGTTTCCATCTCCTCATGTCCTAATACTTTTTCCCACTCAAAACACTGAACAAGTGCACCCAATGCCAATGAAACCGTTCGCAATCCCATACCAGCTCCAGGGCAAGCCCTTCTGCCCATTCCAAATGGCACAAATTTATGGCATTCTTTCTCCAGTTCCACTGCCTGAAATCTTTCTGGATTGAAATTTTCTGGCTCCTCCCACACATTAGGATCCCTCTGCATGGCCCAAGCATTCACCAACAGGATTGTGCCCTTGGGAATGTTATATCCCCCCACCGTGCAATCTTCAGATGAATAGTGAGGTAAGAGGAGTGGCACTGGAGGGTACAATCTCAGAGTTTCATTGACAATGCAACGAAGATAAGGAAGCTTGGCAAGATCAGAATCATTTAGCAAATGGTCATGTCCTATATTGTCATCAATCTCTTGCCTCAGTTTGCGCATTTCCTCTGGGTGAGTTAGTAGAAGTGACATAGCCCATTCGAATGTCAGTGCAGAGGTCTCCGTTCCAGCTATAATCATTATCTGAACACCAAACTTTCACTTTTGTTATAAGAATTCCAAGACAATTCCATCAAAATATTTGAATCTTTTTCAAGTTTCTAACGAAAACAAAGGCATGTCTATTTATTACTTCACTATATACTAATTCAAGATGTGTTGAGCAAGCCAAGTATAGGCCATGGTGTTTCCATTTATATGTTCCTCTTAGCAAAAAACGGCAAAAAGTACATGGCAGTGATCATTATAAACCAGGGAATTCTTCAAGTTCTCAAAGCATGTGAACTAAAAACCAACCATGGTAAAGATTGAATGAGTTGCTACGGGGGTTCACCTTGTTACGTCATATAACAACAAAAGTCCTTTGGCATTACAAATCATTTATTTCTAAACTACCTTTTGAATTGTTAGGCCTTAAAGAGTTCCATGTTAAATTTGAAGGACATATTAAGCATGCTGTGATCAGTACATAGAATGAAGAGAAATTCAATTTGGCTTGCTAAAACATGATTACTAAATTAGTCTATTCGTCAACGCCAACCACCAAGATTTTAGGGAATTCAAGTCAACTACGCCAAATACAGCTGCCATAGAAATTGGGACTCGACAAAGTCCAAAAAAAGATATTATCTTGACTTGTATGGTATGAAGTATCTATGCAACTATTGTAACCCACACAGTAAAGAAGTCTTGCAGGTCACAAATTATCATAAGAGATATACAGAAAATGTAATCACAATCACAAAAGATAATCTGAAATTACCAGTACAAAGTATCTATCCAACTATTGTAACCCAAAATTCAGAAAAGAGACTTGCAGGCCACAAATTATCATAACAAATACGCAGAAAAGTAAAGATAATCACAATAGATAATCTGAAATTACCAGTACAATACTTTTGATGACATCGTCGGTGTAGAATTCAGGTTCTGATTCTTGAAGAGACAGCATAGTTTCAATCAAATTGCGATTCTTTTTCTCCCCGAAAACATCACTTCTCCCTCGAATCTCATCAATCAAACTCTGCGAGAACTCATCCCTCTTCTTATGCAATAACATCAAATTCTTCTCCAGCCCTTTGTAGCCAATCCATCTCAAAACTGGGAAGAAATCACACATCCCTTGTCTCAGACTAGTGAAAAAAATCCCCCGAATTCGTTTAACAGTTTCCCTTCCAACTTCACCCCCCACATCGTCCTCTCCAACGCACCATTTCCCAGCAACAGTTCTCATCATGTTATTAAAACTATAAGTTGAAATCAGATAATTCAAATCAACTTTCTGTCTTCCACTGCTGCAACCTCTGCTCAACGCACGAAGAAGTGAACAAACTGCTTCTTCACGTATTTTAGCAGATTTTTGCAGGCTGTGTGAAGAGAACAGTTCAACAACAGATAATCGGCGGAGGGTCCTCCAGAAATGGCCGTAAGGTGACCACACAAAGGCAGAATAGTTGTAGGTTAGCCGGTCCCCGGCCATGGACTTGGGCCGGTTGGCGAATACGATGTCGTTCTTTGTGAAGCATTCTTCAATGGTGGATGGAGATGAAACCACAACGAATGATTTGCAGCCGAATTGGAGAGAAAAGATTGGACCATAGTGGGATGATAAAGAGGCTAGTGATTGATGGAGCGAATTCTTGATAAGACGGAGATGACCAATTAGTGGAAGAGCTGGTGGGCTTGGAGGGGATTTGTGGGTTTGATGAGATGAGTAGTGTTTCAATATGATCAAGAAAACAAAGATTAGCAGCATCAGTAGAAGATAGTAACTCAGATTCTCCATGGTTTTGAACAAAGAAAAGAGTTTTGAAATTTGTGCTGGTGAACTAATCGTTAAGCTATGGTGGAATTTAAGTAGTTTTTTCTGCCTACGCACGCAAAAAAAGAAAAGAAAAGGAAATTCTAAAGCCTAGTTGTGTTTTCATTCTCATTTTCTATTTTTATATATATTTCTATTTTATTAATATTTTATATGTGGAAATAAAAATGTGATTGGATAAGAATCATAATTTTTTTTTTAAAGTAGATTAAAAATAATATTTTAATGTAATAATATTAATTATTATTGTTTAATTGATTGTGGGTTTTATTATATTGAAAATATAGAAAAAGAAATAATTATTTAATAAGTTAGTCAATGTTTTCAAAATCGCACCGGATAAAGAACCAGCGACGTTATTGGTTACTGGTTCGATTGGTCAGACCACCGATTTGACCGGTAAGACGTAATAATTATATTTAATTTTATAAATAAATATATATATATATAATATAATTAATATATTGAAAAAAATAGAAAAATTCTAATAATGTAGAAATAAATAAAGAAAATTTTCTCCATATTTTAGTCTTTTTTTTTCCTTCAAATGGTTCTTTAGAAAATATCATTTCTCCATTAATCAATTACAAATATATAATCTAATTTAAATAGTAACACACAACTATTTAATATTAATACAAATGGTCATCCTCCAAGTTTCAAATTCAATATTTAACAAAATAGAACAAGTTTTTCCACTTGCAGGTTGCAACAACAATAACTGGGCAGTGGGCAGTGGAGATGGAGGAAGAAAGAGAAAGTAGAAAGGAAAGGAAACTAGGAAAGAAATCAAGGAATTAGGATTTGATTAGAAAAGTGGGAGTAAAAAACAAAAATCCTACTCAAAAGTCACTAGTGGACCCGGTTAGTATGCTATCTTGGACCTTGGTTTATTTTTTTTAAAAACAAAAAAAAATAGAGAAAAAAAAAAGAGTGAACCGGTCGAACCAGTACCGATTCGATCGGTCCTTGACCGGTTTTGACCGGTTCCCAACCGGTCAAATTACGAGCGATTTTTAGGTATGATTCGGATCGGATCAACCACCGGTCACCGGTAGAATCGGCCGATCCGGTCCGATTTTTAAAACCTTGAAGTTAGTGGATGATGATGACTTAATGAAAAATTAGTATTAAATTTTATGTAGGTCTCATTGTCTTGGAATGATAGAAAAAATTAATATTTAATTAGTTATTGGATTTTAATTATTTTTAAATTAGTAAGTATTATAGGTTTTTTATAAGTATGAAAATGAAAATGGGTGGTGTTTTCATTAAAAATGTACAAATAATGGTATTTTCTATTTTCGAAATCGTGTAAAATGAGAAAATATTGTTCAAGAACACAAACAATCCGGCACTAAATTGTCTAATTTAATTTATATTTTATTTTATAACACCTAGAGCTCTTAAGGTTCGAATTATCAACATCTCACATTGCGAGAAAATTTATGCTACTAGATTATAGGCCACGCGACTTAAATATGTGCATGTTAAGTATATATAATTTATAACTATTTTTAAAAAATTATTATATTTAACTTTTATTTATAACATGAAGTAAAATATAAAATATCAATTAAGGTTGATTTGTCCAATGGCTTACAGCCCAAGTGGCATTAGACTCTTCTATGATATAGGAGGTCTTATATTCAACTTGAATGGGCATCGTTTCTTTAAAAAAATAAAATAAAATAAAATAAAGTTTATTTAAATTGAGAAGCGCTCAGTTGGAAAAATGCGGGAAAAAACATTTGTTTTGGTGAGAGGAAGGCATAAAAAAAGAGGGAAAATTTTAGGTTTGCAAAATTCCGTGAAAGAAGTTAAAGAGATTATTGTATATATCAATTTGTATTAAATACAAGGCACTAAATTTCCACATCATATACTACGCCTTCGTAACCTCAAGAGTGATGAGGTGGCTGCAACAAGAATTCTACCAATTTAAGTACAACATAAAATGCTAAATCACATACTACCAATTAACAGATACCAATATATATGTGCAGTGATGATTAAAAAAAGATTTAATTGATAAATGACATAGTATATATATAATAATTTTTATTTTATCACAATAATTTTTTAATAGAGATGATTTTTTTTTTTTTTTTTTATGCACACTAAAGATTTATTAGGGTTCGACATTTGAACATCACACTTTTATGTGTGAAGATGATACCACTGGACAAATTAGCCAATCGACAATAATAACGAGCACTACAAGAAAATTGACATTTAATGACATTAACTTGATGATATTTTATAACATAATGATACAAAAAAAATATTATGATGATAGTTGTAAAAGAATGACATTATAATTTATTATTTGATATCATATGATTATTAAATAATAAATAAAATAGTGACATTTGATTGAGAATGTCAAGAGAAATATATTTCAAAGATATTTAATTAGTGTCACTAATTTTTTTTTAAAAAATGCCATTAATATGCAGTTGTAGTGTCGTTTGAGAAAAGTGCCACAAAGTATTTAGTGGTACTAACTTAGTGGAATTTATAGTGTACTATAATAAAATATTTAATGGCATTTGATTCTTAGATAACATATAAAATAGTGTCATTTGATTAAAAATGCCAACAAAAATATAATTTGAATGTATTTAACTAGTGCCACTAATTTTTCTTAAAAAATGTCACTCGTATTTATTTATAATGTCACTTAAAAAAAATAACACAAAATATTTAATTGCACTAACTTAGTGATGCTCGGTAGTGTAATAACACACAAGAATAATATGATGATAATTATTGAAAAATATCACTGGAATACAATATCTAGTGACGTTTGATTAATAAATGACAAAAAAACAAAAAAATTGGTAACATCTAATTAAAAATGGCAACATAAATATATTTGAAATATTTAAGCAATGCCACTAATTTTTTTTGCTTAAAAAAAATACCACTCATATTTATTTATGGTGTTATTTATAAAAGATACCACAAATTATTTAATAGCACTAATTTAATGCCATTTTATAGTACAGTGACACATTGAAGTAATATAGTGATAATAAAAAAAAAATGCCACTATAATATAATACTTAGCAGTAATTGATTAATAAATTTTATAAAAATGTAATTTTATTGAAATACATAACAATATGTTAAAAGTATTTAACTAGCAATACTACATATTTCCAAAATATATATATATATATATATCATAATTTAGTTTATGGTGTGACATGAATAAACATCATACAAAAATAGATAAAGTATATATTGTTATTAATAAGTATAAAATAAATAATTTTATATATTATTATAATGCATTGATTAAATTAACTACTTAATATAATTTTAATGTATCGACTAAACTAATCATATTTTTCAAGAAGTATAAAAAATATAAGGTTTTCCCCATTTTTTCTCCTCACTTATACATTCCTTTTTTGAATATTTTCTATCTCAAAATTTAATGTCTCATTTTTTTTCAAATGTATTATTTAATATAATAATTTCTAGCATATATTTAAATAATTGAGAAAATATGCTTTTAAAGTATAAAAATATAATAATATTTTTGAATATTTATAATGAACATTTGGTGAGTAGCTTGACGGTAAACGCATATCTTTTCAAGTAAAATGTTGTAAGTTTGAGTCATATATACAACAATTGGAGCATGTTGGAGTCTCATATATGGGGTGTTGGAAGCAAATTAAGATGTCACTCAAAAGAGAATCTTTTTTGCCATTTAATTTTGCATATTATTTAATTAATTTTATGGCATATTAGTATGTCATATAAAGGAATCTTTTTATGGCATTTTAACATCACTATATAAATTTTTTCTAGCATGCTAGCATGTCATTTAAAAGTATCATTGTGACATTTTAACATGCCATTTATTATATTTTTTTATAGCGTGTTGCCTTGTCATTTAAAGGAACTTTTGTAGCATATTAACTTGTCACTACATGCAATTTTTAATGACATATTAGTATGCCATTTGGAATATGTTTTAGTGGTACTTTGGCATGTTATTTAATGCATTTTCTATGATATTTTAATGTGTCATTTGATGCAATTTTTGTTGCATTTTATTAATGTCAAAACAAAGGTAATTCAATAACATTTATACTTTTAGCTATACTGCTACAAGTGACACTTTTAATAAATAACATTAAATATAAAATTACAACTATAATATTATTTAAGTGACAGTTTTTAGTGTCTTTAAAGCTTAATTTTGTTGTAGTGGGGAATTAAAATTTTAAATTATCACTATTGATAATTAACGATACATATATAATAAAAATGAAAATCTTCACAAATTGTAATGAGAATTTTTATTATCATTAAATTGTCATTGTACATGAATGCCTAATTTTCATTGACAACTTAAACACATTGCTTATGATTATTAAGTTTATAATAATTATTATTGTAACAAATTAAATTTTCTCATCATTAACTTTTCATATCTTCTAGGACATTTACCTAAACTAAAGGTATAACATGTTGCATGTAAATTAATACAAAAATAAAAAATAAAAAATTGTTCACTAATTTTAAAAAGATGAAATTTCCCACACAAAAAAAAAAAATTATAACTTGGGTCGGGTTCGGGACCTTTGACACAATAGGCATCCATATTTGAATGGACGTTATTTTGCATCCAAATGGAATTATAATTCTTTATTAATGAACTTTTCCTTGCGTAGGGAGATCTATTCGTATTTAGATGGACAACACTCCTTGTTCGATTAGAATTAGAAGTACTCATCTTGTAGGTAGTACTCATTGATATTTAGATGAATAACACTTCCTTGTGTAAGAAAATAATTATTTATATCTCTATTGATACTCTTAGTTGACTTGGACTCTTAGAAGAGTGCCTAAAAAAGCAACCTCTCCTTAGAAGTTAAAACACACAAATTGAGTATTTGTTCTCTACATACTCTCTCTATATTCATTGTTTTTCTTTCTTAACTTTTTTGGTGAATCACCAATTGTCTCCAAGAGTTGAAAACATGTAAGCTTGTGAAAGCTTCGGTAGAAACCCTACAAGGTGGTATTGATTGATAAAAATTAGTTGTTCGAGGTTAAAGGATGTGGAGTTTATACGTATTAAGACTTGTGGGCGAGCTTCGATTTAGGGTGGTACTTGTAAAGCTTTTCCTAATCAAAATGTAGCTCACACCTATTGTTGAGCTTGGAGGAATCAGCTGAAGCTTCACGAGTACCACTCTAGATCGAAGCTTTTCTACAATATAAATCATTTTTTTCATGATGTAATTGACTTAGACTGGTATATTTAATAGTTCTTCATTTATTTTTGGCATGTTAGTTTGGAGAAGGACCATGACAGTAAAAGGATGCTTTATGTGCTTACTCACGAAGATTAATCTCCATTTTCAAAAAACTATTCTAGTGGGATAGCATGTTGGAAAGTGAGAGAATCTTTTATCCTCTAAAGCTAGTTGACTAAAACTGAGTGCAAACTTATGAATGACAGACATTAATAATGCAATCTATTTTCCTTGCCTTTTGCGCTATTGGTTAGTATAGCCCCTTTCTCACTAATTAAAAATGCTAAGTTTGTCAAAGTGATTTGAAAGGCTACAAAATTAATTGGAGCATGAACATGGGGGTTCGATATACTGATTGGAAGCAAGAATATCATTTCTTAATAGTTTAAACAAATATTTAAGGAAAATAATGGTGCAAGTTAATGTGATTCTAAATACTTTACAACAAAATGAGCTTATGAAAATTGAGGAATCAAACAATTCTAAAAGCTAAACTATAGCACAAATTGATCTTATCTCACTTAAGGAGACATAATTATTGGGTGTAGCCTATATCATGAAAAATATGTATCTCAAAATGAACTTTTTAACATTTTATTAGATGGTAGTAAGACAACAACCAGTGGTATGCACCTAAAAAAATTTACAATGTTCGTTTTTACAAGGTGGCGAACACACCATATTAGAGAAATGACAAAAATTAAGTTGAATAATATATATAGATTCGTTGAAGGATTTACTAAATTGTATATGAAGTATAAAAAGTACCTTGCACAATGCGAGTTGCATGATGCTTAAAAAAGCCCTCATTTCTCTAGCGAGGATGATTTTTCAGAAAATTCATCTATCAATCGCTGGAGATTGTTGGAGCAACCCTAGTATCAATGGTAGAATTGTTTGCATTTCGATTTGGATTGATTGGGAACGAAAAGTCAATCGATTCAAAATATATAATTTATATTGTATTGATTTGGATTGGTTTGATTTTTATTATAAATCCGATCCAATTTTATCCATTTTAAATTAATTGGGATTGCGTCGATTAATTCGGTTTTTTAATTTAAATTTCTAATTGAAATATTTGATAAGTTATTATTGATAATTAAACTAATTTGATTAATCAATTTATAAATTTCATTTGGTGATCATATCACTAATTTTGTGGAATTAAATTAAATTATGTAAGAACACAAAACTATAAAATTGTAAGTCGATAATAATTATTTGGGATAATTGCAGTTAACCCCCCATTCTATGGCCTCCTTTGCACATTGCCCCCCAACCGCTGTTGGTGTGCAATTTCACTACCTGAACTAACTAAAACGTGTAATTTCACAACCTGAACTAATAAAAATATTCGCCAACACCACATTTGCACATTTCTGGTGGAATCTAACAAGAATATTCCGATGCGTTCAGTCCACGTGTCTAATGCTAATTGGTTGGATTCCACCAGAAATGGGTAAAGGTGGTGTTGGCGAACATTTCAATAGTTCAGGTGGTAAAATTGCACATCAACAACAGTTGGGGAGCAATGTGCAAAGGAGGCCATAGGATGAGGGGTTAACTGCAATTATCCCTAATTATTTCTACACATTTGATTACTGAAAGTGGAAAAAACCTAGGATTAACTTTATTTTAATTTATTTATGTATTTTAGGATTAAGGTATACATTCTTTATATTATTAGTATATAAAATTCAACTCGGTTTGGATCGAATTGATTTCTGAAATTGAAATCAAAAACCAAACAATTCAAAAACCAATCCAAATTGTTTGGTTTTGAAAAAACAAATTCAATCCAAACAAAAAAAAAAAAGGGTCTATTTTAATTGATTTTTGGTCTTTTGGATCTGTTTGCTGATTTTTTTGGACTTGATTGAATTTGAACACCCCTAGTTAGTGGGAGTATCTCACTTAAAAAACATGAAATATTGTTCCCATCATCTATATGAGGGTGAGTGGTGATCCTTTAGGAATACTTTTAATGGATGTTGATGAGTCAAATTGATACTTGTAACTTTACTTATTATTTAAAGTGGCCTGAGGTAAGGGAGAAGATGAGTCCAATCGGTAAGAACAAAATTTAAAAGTTAGTTAATCAAGCTCTCGTAAGATCATTAGAAACATGCGAATTCTATAAAAATAGCTAATCCACCAATATCAAATCATAAAGAATATAATAGTGCTTTTCACCAATCAATTTGGTTAAACTTATTTAAAATATTTTATAAGCTTTTATATTTTATAAGATATTTTTGGAGCTTATAAGATGTTAGTAATAGAAATTTTCAATTAAAATTAAAAGAATTTGTTAAAATCTTAAAAATAAGTTAGGAACTCCTTGTTTTTTAAAAAATAATTTATAAAAAAATTCAAAAAAAAATATTAAATATTTTTTGACATCATATAAACACTTAAATATCTTATAAGATATTTTAAGAAGCTCATAAGATCACCTAAAAATCTTCTTAATCTAATACCATGGGATGAATTATGCATGCATGCTTAGGGCTGGTTTAGATAAAACATGATGCATTTGAAGAAAGCTAAAAATTAAAACTTACATATCAACTAGGCCTGTAAATGGGTAGGGTAATACCCTACCCAAGCCCAAAATGTCATACCCATACTTATTAAATATAATGTAATGGATATGGATAGGGTCTATACCCATAAATTAACCATGTACCCATACCCATACATTACCCATTACTTTATATTTAAATTTAATTTATGAACCTAAAAATTGTTTATACTGAAATCAAATTTATATTAATGATAAACTTTTTATATATAAAAATTATAAATATGTGAATGAGTGGTAACAATTAAATAATTTTTTTTATTAAAAATTAAATTAAATAAAATTAATAAATTGAGATTGCAATTTTTTTTTAAAAAAAATTGGAATAGCATAGCAACAGTTGAACGCTTTTTATTAATAAAATTAATAATGGAATAAATATTTTTATAAAAACAGTTAATAAAATTAATTTTGCTAATGAATAAAGTTTATTAAGATAGAAATTAACTGTTTTTATAAAATTAAATATAGAAAAAGTTTTTGCTCTTAAACTGTTTTTATTAACTATTTTTTTAATAAACTGTATATAAACTGTATTTTTTTAATAAACTATTTTTATTCACTATATTTTTAATAAACTGTATGTTTTTTTAATAAACTATTTTTATTAACTGTTTTTTTAATAAATTGTTTTAATTAACTACTTTTAAACTGTATTTTTTTTAATTAGCAAAAAGTTTAACTGCTAATAATATTAATAAAGTTTAACTATTATATAAATAAAACAATTAACTTAATTATCAAAAAGTTTAAAACTAATTAATTTAAATTTAATGATTAAATTAAATATAGAAAAACATTATTTTTTGTTATCATATGCCAAATAATATTTTTAGTATATATTAAGAAAATTAGTGTATACATTAAAAACATAAGTCCAATAAACTAGACCCAATGGGTCTTGGGTTAATTAGGGTAGGGTAGGATTAGGGTCTCATTCTTTTGGGTATTTTAGGGTAGGGTCAAAATTGGATATTTTTGTTTGGGTATTTTAGGGTATGGGTGTGGGTAGGGTGATACCTACCCATTTACAGGCCTAATATCAACATATCATTGGTCTATTTGTTCGAATGAATTCGAAAAAACAACATCTCATCCATTATATTCTCACTTTTTTTGGCTTGTAACATTAAAATTAATTATAACAATTTAATTTAAAAAAATACCCTTTAAGACCAAATAATCAAATTTGCCTCATATTTATGAATCAAATAATTTTTTAATTTAAAAGGCGAACTAATATATTTCGTTTCCAATCAAACCAAATTGATCAACTGCTTAAGAAAATGGATCAGGCGACCGTGTTAGGTCCATAAGTCAAGAACACCCATTCTACCTTATCAAACTACATTACAAGTATATATCAAAGACTACAAATTATTGAGCCGACTGCCGACAAACTAATAATGAGAAACAAATATGTACAGTACCTAAGAGAACTTTACCAATAATAGCGCGGACGTTATAGTTATAGGGTGGCAAGGTGACTTTGCAAAAATATATATGTTAGATGTGATAGACATTTGAGAACTGAGAGGGTGGAATGGAAGCATTGCAGTGCAGCAGGTTTTCATAATCTCGCGCGCAGTAAACCAAATACATTAAAGCAGTTCATCTTTTTGGTTTTCTATCGATGTAAAGCTGACGGATATCTGGCCTTGCATGCAAAAGCTGCTGACTACATACATTATAAGGCTACTGATTTATTTCATGCAATATATATTCATGCATGAGGTTCGTGCAATCAGATTCAATCGCTGCGCTGCTTCACCATGTATAGCAACGTTTACTCATAAAAAATATAAACAATTAGAATAAACATTGGCCGGGTCTAATTATATATATTAATAATATAAAATAACAAGAATGGACATAAATGTATGGTTCTCTTTGATTCATATTAATTATAAACAAATACTAATTAATGAATAGTTTAGTGATAATTAAACTCTCATTCCTTAAATAAATTGATCGCAGGTTCAAATTTCATAAGATTAATTGGATAACTAGTCATAATCATCTTTTTCTTTAAAAAGAAAAAATTAATATTCATTATGCATGATATATAATTATTTTTCAGATTCTTTATTTTAATTTATATTTTATGTTACATGTATATATATGTGTGAAGTGCTTAAAATATTTTTTTATAAAATATATACATTTCTTGCATACATTAATTTAATTTATAGACACAAAATATATATAAATTAGAATAGAGAATTCAATGTGGTTAAAAAAAAATTGCCCAAATCAAATATGCTGAAACCAAGAGCACCCACCCAATCCAGTAACATAAGGTACAACTATATATACTCAAATTTTCAAGATAAAATTAAACGAAATTCCAAATAACATAGACTAAAAGAAAGTGATCGAGGATAAAGAGGTGGTATTTTAACGTTTTCCTAACTAATAATCTGCATGCCCTAATTCACAACCAGATATATATAACGTCATTAATTAACTACTTAGACCCCGGCCTCCATCTTTCTGATGAATACATACAGTCGTGATAACATGATCAGCGATTCACGCTTGCTCGGGATTGAAGAAAATCGAAGAACGAGAAAGAATATAAATTTTCACCGATTGTGAAGAGGGTCTGATGCATGCGGCACTCGCCTTTTGCTTGCATCAAAAGCGTGTTTCATGACTCTTTGCTCTTCTTTTTGCATTTGGTGCTGCAAGTACTGTTGCACTTTCCCGAGTTTCTTTTCATGCACTGAGTTTTCCTTCTTTCCGTCGAGCGTTATTCTATTGTTCTCTCCGCCTGAAACCAACAGCGCTAGCAAGAATAAGACCAGCAGCAAATGTTGAAGCATATAATTGCCAAGTGGAAAAGACTGCTGAATTTGCATGGTGTTTTCGCTACGAAAAGAGATTAATCGGAATGGAGATGCAAAGGGCCTTCTTTTTCGTAGGGATATATATACTACATAGTGCAAAAAAAAAAAAAAAAAAAAAAAGAAGGTGCAGATTGTTAAGGACCCTGAAACTGTAGAGAGTGAACAGATAATGGTGAGTGGGGTGGGGGAGTAGTAGGGGATCTCCAAGGTTAAATGCTTTAGGTTTGGCTACCTGGTGTCTGATTAAGAAAAGTGCTATGAATTCGGAGCAGTTGAATAAGTGATTGGATGTCAATTCGACTCAATTAAATTTAAAAATTAAATATTAATTAATTTAACATTGACTAGTAAAACTTAATTCATAATCAGTGGTGGTTTGATTGATTAACCACGGTTCACTTCTTTATTTATTTATTTTTAAAAAATAAAAATGGAAAAATGGAGAGAATGAAAAGCCAAATTAAAAATTAAAAATGATGTTTAAAGATTTTGGACACATAATTTTTTAAAACATGAATTTACTTTCTTACAATTCAATGAAGTAGTAGTTTTTTGGGTAAAACTAATTTTAACTCAAACTTGAAACATAAAAGGAATGATTACTTAGAATAATACTAATAATTGCACTACATTACTTTAATTAAATTATATTTATAATTTATTAATTGTGAAATGATATTTAAAAAAAAAAAAAAAAACAACAACAACAACAACAACCTAGACGATCAATAAGAATTGAAATTATTTTAAATGATTTTTCTTACATTGTTGAAATTTTATTTTTCTTTAATATTATAACATTATATAATATATATATATAATTATTATAGTATAATGACATCACATCAATCGAATTAGTGTTCAATTGGTTGAACTGACCGGATCAATAAATAGTAATATCATATATTGATTCTGTATTCGATGGACTTTTAAGAAATATTTATTAAGATTATAATGTTGTGGACGAAGAAGAAAGAGAAGAACAAGAAGAATTACTTGCAATTTTTTATTTTAACCTCAGCTCTTGTTTGGTAAAATTAACAGGAATACAATTTACATAACATGGGATACATATCAAAAAGTAATATATGATTTATGTATCAACAGGTGGAGTTATCCACTTGTTTGTCTCTATGAATTTAAGATAAAATATCCCATCAAATCTATTTTCCATTTATTTGGCCGGTAATATTAAAGATAAGAATAAAAATTTAATTCTCAAGTATAATTGTGCCTACGGTTAATTAAAATTAATTTTTTCTCTAAATCGATAAAATAATCTTTTTCAAATTTTAATCAAATCAAACCATGACATCAACTATGATTAATACATAGTTGATACTAAAAAATCGTAATTTTAACCCTGAAATTGATCTAGCCAAATTCGTAACATAGTTAACCCTCGTTGTGATTAATCCATAGCTGATTATTATTCTTTTTGTTATATATATTAGGTTTTAATAAATGTTGCATAATTAATGTGTTGTCCTTCTAATAAGCATGACTACAGATTGATATATAGCTACTAATTTTTGTTGTTTATTATTTTTTAAATAATAACCCTCAAAATTTCATAGCAATAACCCTCAAAATTTCATAGCAAATGTAATTTTCTAAATAATAAGCAACAAAAATTATTAGTTATCAATTTGTACTCTTATTTAATTTGTTGAAAGGACAATTAATTAGCTATGCAGTATCCATAGAAAAACCAATATATATGTGTATATATATGTAACAAAAAGAATAATTATTAGCTATAGACTGATTGTAATGAATATTAGTTACGTGAGCATCTACCTCGAATTTTGTAAGATTAATTTAATAATTGAAGCTACGAATTTTTAACATCAACTACAAAATCGTAGTTGATACCTTACTTTTTTGTAGTGTGTTAATAAAAAAATGAAAACTATAATAATCAAAATATTACTTAATTAGTCCACCTATGCAAATAAGTGAATCAAATAAAGAAATGAAAAGAATTAGTCCATTCTTGCTTCAGTTCACATCTGTGGCCAAACAAAGCAATGGGAAAGACCATTACCCTTTCTTTTCTTTTTTTTTTCTGATGGGGGGGCGGGGGGGAAGGTAATAGTTAGTCCATGTGCCAAACCCATAAAATCTTTTAAGAGTGAGCCTCTAAAATTTTCAGAGTATTGCTCTCTAACATTTTTTGTGGTATTTGTCGAAACTTTTCGAGAATAGTTTGTGAGCTCCAAAAATTAAGAGCAATATTTTGTAGGCCCCTTGAAAAAAAAAATAAAAAAATCTTAGTTCATTTTTAACATCGTGCTAATTTTCTTTAAAAGTTGATTATATAAATGATAAAATTATCATTATCAATATTTTGTATTTTGCATAATTTATTCAATTTAAAACACGTTAGCGTTATAGGAGTACTCTGCCACACCCTGCAAACAAGCGACATAGCCTTTAGCTTTGGTTCATTGCACGTATATTCCTTGTGTTCCACGACAACTTTTAAATTGTCTCCATGTTTAAAATTTTCTTCTTGCCCTCAATTTAGAATTGAGTAAATAGTTCTTGATCAGTTCAAGATTTCTTGCTCAAACTAATATGAACTGTAAACAACGCTTGCCCTTCCATAAATAAAAGATATGAAGCGAAAACAACATATTTAATTCATTATAGAACTAGCTTTCTATAATGATCCAAAGGATAAGTATTACTCAAATGAAAAGCAATACATTGCACACACTATGAAAAGAGGTAATATATTTAGTGACAATAACTTCCTTCTACTATATCATAAATGATACTTTTTAAATAATAGCAATGTTTATTAGAATTCGTGTTTTAAACTGTCGTTTATAATATTTTAATGATATATGTAAAATGACAACATAGTGACAAAACACTCAAAATATTTTGGCAAAACACCCCAAAATGTAAGCAAACAAGTAATTTTTTTTACTATGATTAAGTTGTCAGTAATTGACCACAGTGAGGGCTTAAACACAATTCTTGTTGCTATTAAACTTATAAAAGACATTATTGTGATATATATATATATATTATATAATTAATGACAACTTTTACATTTATTATCTATTCTTTTGTAACTAACGTTTTCTTTTGTTGTAGTGACATGTCATTGCATAGTAAGTCAAAGTTTAGAGTTTAGATCATGTTTGATCGAATTATAAATGGGATATCAATATATTACTTTATAATTTGATATATTGTTATCAAACAATGCACAAAAATCATTCCAAGTTCAAGATATCTTGGACGCACATTCTTGGATTCTAGTGCTTGACCTCTGTATAACTTGTAAACCAGTCGATTTCACTTTTTACAGCTAATTTTCGCAGTGAACAGAAAAATGTAGCACTGATTTGCGCCTAAAAAGACAGGAAATTAAGATAGTCAGTCAGTCTGGCATTATCTTGTGATTGACTTAGATTTCAAATAAAAACACGTAACTGAACTAAATATATATATGTTGCATTTTCGAGTAAATAATTTCATTGGGGAATGGGAGTTCATTGAGTGGTCAATTCTTGTCAGAGGAATTTAGCTCTACATGGGCCTTACCAAAAACCTGTCCTGTTATCATTCTGACGTTAATTTATATTACTTACGGTAAGTACAATTGGTTTATATATTAATCCTCTGGTTAATAACCCTTGCCCATATTAAAGCTTCTTTTAATATCCAAAGGTATTTTGTATTGTCCCAGTTGTGTACTACGATCAGAAGCCATTATATTTGTACCAAGAATACCTTTGCCTCATACGTACTACGTATGATACCAACATTTTAATCTTAAAAATAAGAAAAAGACAACACATTTTCCTTTTTCTCTTCAAATGATCACCCTGCTTTTTTGAAAAGTTCATTTTATATTTAATAATGCAGTTGAAAGTTTGGCTGGGATACATGGTAGGGTAAAGTGTTTTTATTCCACCTTATCATTCGTTTAGTTGGAGTAACAATAAATACTCATACTCATATAAATACCAAAAGTTGGTGCTTATATGTACAACTTATATGATAAATTAACCTGCCACCCCCATGAATTTATCTACCATGCCAATCAAAACAATACAACAATAATAAGAAATCACACAAATTATCACTAATCATCATAGAACTTAAAAATTCAACCAAACTAATATCATGATATTATTTTATGTAAGACTCATTTTGAATTTCAATAAATTAAGGAATGCATATCATTGTTCTTTTCAAGTTGTCCATTACAAAATATATATCACAATTAAAAAATTATCAACTGATCTTAAAAATCAATGATAGTTTATAATTAATTAAAAGGTTATAATTAATAGAAAAGTAGATAATAATCCATATCTGATGGGATTCTAACTCAATACGTTATAATTTTAAGGTCACGACTTTGCCACTTAATTAAGGAATGTCTCATTGCGTATTTAAATTAAATTATGTAAGAAATAAATGATATTGATATTAGTTAATTAAATTTAAAGGGGATTAGCATTTAAGATTGAACCAATTAGTTGTTTGCTATTTTCATAAATTGCTTAATTTATGGCAATTTACAATGTTTACAGTAAGATATATGATACTTAAAATACACAAACAAACAAACAAGGAAGAGAGAGAGAGAGAGATGGACGATGAATTTTTTTAGAGAAGTGATAATTATATTAATATATCAACATATTTATCAATAATAAATTCAATATATGCATAAAAAAAGTAACTTATCAATTAATAATTTATTCAATAAACCTATTAATAGTCCAGTGACATCAGTCTTCCCTAATATGTGGAAGATCTCGTGTTTGAGTCTGTATAGGCTCCTTTGTTTACTTTATGTGCATTGTGTGTAATTTATACTTCAATTTATTTGATTTGAAAATAGGAAAATATTAATTTGTTGAAAGAACAAAAATCCATCATTTGTAATGCTCTCTCAAATAAAAAAAACAACCTATTAATAGCCAATAAAAATACACTATTATAAGTGATGAAGTCAATTGTATTGAGTTGGGCTTCTCTATTTCGACCTCAAGGTATGAGTTGACCAGAAAGATAGAATTAGATGGCGTGGGTTGAATCATGTAGCCAATGAACAAACATTAGGCTAATCGAGAGAGTCCTCGACTAAGACCCTTTGATGCTTAAGTCAATTTTTGACTTGAAGATAATTTAGCAAAGTAACGACTTAGAGAGTGTATAATAGCGTACCTTCGTCTCTGAAAGAAGGGGTATTTATAATGTTTGGTGAGGGTTGAAAAGATGAGTTTCTCCCCAATACACTTCAAATCTTGTCTTCCATGAGTAGGGCTAACTAATGGCTAGCTGGCTAGAGAGAGAGTCATTACCGTCATTAATACAGAGGTGATGCGCTAACAAACCATTTAATACGAATAGGATGGTGGTTGAGACGCATTTGTGGATACGATAGGTGGCAGGGGCTGCCATTAATGCTTTTGCAGCCTGCCAGTATCAACCTTCCTGGGTCGGGAAAACTCGACCTCTAAGGTCGATTTGGACTTCGTGAAATGTTGTCATTCATAGGCCTTATACTCAGTTTTATTAGGCCTGCTACTGGGCCTGCACCTTTATTGGGTTCGTGGGCTTACCCATATCATGAGGTCCCCCCTACTCTGTAGTCTGACCATATGGAGGTTGGAGTGAGGAGTAGCGTCTTACGTTGTCGTGAAATCGACGAGAATTTTGCTTTGTGGATTGATGAAAATTGCAGAGGTGAGGAAAACATTATTGAATCTCGACCAGGGTTCTGAAGGCGGGAACCATTTTAGGTAGTTACATTGCTATCTATGCATAGATGACCAGCAGTTACCCATTTCTTAGTCGGTTACTAGCCAAATTAACGCCTATAAATAGTTATTTTCACTACCCATTTTTCACTTTTACAACATCGAATTTATGTCAAGCTCTAGGCATTCTTGGTCAAGTTTGTACAACATTCAATTTTTAGTTCCCTGCATGAATTCTTCATAAGTCTTCATCCTCTCTTACTTTAGTTTTTGTATTAGCATATCTTCAAGCTCTGACTTTGAGGCAACACGATTGTTAGACTCCTCGACTAGCAAGGCAAGTTCGAGTGAGTCATCAAATTAGGGATTGGGTTCTCCTAGCGGTCAACCTAAAGTGGGGGTGGTTGAGGGCATGTTAGAGGTGGAAGAAGGAGTGGGCATCTCTAGTCTGATTATTGAAGAGACTAGACCTTCTGAGCCTATGATCGAGGAGGAAAGGCTACTGGGGGAGGCCGATTAGCCTCCCAAGTTGAGGGGTAGGCTTTTTACTACTACCTACTACAGTAAGATTGTGTTGAAAGTGTCGTTGAATGACCTCAGGTCGATAATGGCAACATACCATATCCCAGATAAGTTGGGGTTAATTAAACCTAGGGCGGGAGATGGAATGCACACCCCTCTTGAGAGGTGTATAACTGTTTTTGAGGATGCCATGAAATGTGGGCTTAGTTTCCCCTAGCTGAGCCAATTGTCGACCTGTTGAAAGGCCTTTAGGTTTGCGCAACCCAACTTCTGCTCAATTGTTTCTCTCTTCTATGTAGCTTATTATCTTGATTATTATTCATGACCAACCCCTTGCATGGGCTAATTTTAGTAACTTGTTTCATTTTC
This sequence comes from Jacaranda mimosifolia, assembly GCA_018894105.1. Lineage (NCBI taxonomy): Eukaryota > Viridiplantae > Streptophyta > Magnoliopsida > Lamiales > Bignoniaceae > Jacaranda > Jacaranda mimosifolia. The sequence goes on from CM032123.1 coordinate 6,692,467, forward strand.
CAATGTCTCAAAATTTAGGAATTGCTGGGGAGTCGATATTTTACTATTTGATCACTTAACCTCGTAGAAAAATCTTTGGAAACCCATCTTCTTCTCATGGCCAAAAATGGAAAGAAAGATACATCTATGTCCAACTACCAGGTGGGGTTGGGTTTAACGTTCCAAGAGGGTGGATGATGGATAGAGTTGAGATGAACTCTAATGAGAACCTATCGTGGAACAACATTTTTATCCAAGATCTTCTTGAGTTTAATGAGATGGGTGCCTCTGAGTTTATAAAAGAGAAGAACTTGGTCTTGGTGGGAATATCAAGTGCCCTACTGAGGTTGCATGCTAACGCATGCTTAGGTAGAACTAACTTACCTGACTTATCTAATTTGTTCTTTATTATGTGTCAGGTTATGTTTCTGATCGAAATGATGTGGACATCTTTTTAGGTTAACTAGTCATGAACCCCGCCAGGCAGACAACGATGCAAAAATAGCAGAGGGCTCAGAAGCGGCGTACGGCCGCTGCAGGTCGTTGAGGAGCCACACAACCAGCAGTCGGGATCAAATAGATGCCCCATCCTAGTCCGATGCCAATTACTCAAAGCACGGGAGCAGGGAGTAGTCCAGCTCCTCAATAAAAGAGAAAGGCAATGGAGCTCGTCGATTGTCTTAAGGTCAAATTCCCTTTCTGCTTCGTTTTTGATCAGGTTATAATGTATAACTCGAGCTGTATGTTGGATTAATTCTGCGGGAAAGACTCCTTCAGAACCATAAACCAAACTATATGGACTTTTCCCCATGGTGGTTCTTAGGGTAGTCCGATAGGCCCAAAGGACTTCCGGGAGGTCATCTGCCAAGCTTGCTTTAGAACCTTTTAGTCGAGTTTTGATATGATCCAGAACAGTTCTATTGGTAACCTCTGTTTGCTTATTTGCTTGAGGATTTCCAACCAAAGTGAAATGCTGCTTGATCCTAAGGCTTTCGCACTAGTCGTTGGTCCTCTTACTTTGGAATTGGGTGCTACTGTCAGATATGATCACTTTAGGAAGACCAAATTGACAAATAATGTTTTTCCATAGGAAACTCCTTATTGCGGCATCAGTTATCTTGGGTACTGCTTCTGCCTCTACCTATTTAGTGAAATATTCCACTGCTACTAGCATGTACTTCTTTTAACCGGTAGTTTTTGGAAAAGATTTGACTATATCGACCGCCCACTAGTCGAAAGGCCAAGGGATCTGCATCGAAATGAGGGTTGCAGCTGGTTGATGAGAGATGTTGGCATGTACTTAGCGAGATGGGCACTTACATGTAAAATCGATTATGTTCTTATGTAGGGTTAGCCATATATATCCATGCCTGATGACCTTGTGAGCTAATGTGCGCCCTCCTGAGTGTTTTCCACAAACGTCAGCGTGGATCTCCTATAGAACCTCTTGTCCTTGGCTTGATGTCAAGCACTTTAATGGGGGGCCTCAGATGGCCCTTTTATACAATCGGCCAAACTCATCTTGAGCGAATTTTGCTAAGCGTCCCCTTAACCTACTAGCCTTTGCTTTGTCATGTGGTAATTTTCCCTCTCTAAGATGGGACTTTATTTCATCAATCCAACTTTGGCTCGTTTCTTCAATGGCTAAAACCAGACTCTAGTTAGGGTCACCTATAGCGGGCTTGTTCGAGACCAAAAAGTTAATTGTCCTTTTCCTTTGTGCCTTTTGTTGAGCTAGCGAACTTGAAAAACGCATCTGCTCTTTCATTTTCCAACCTAGGCAACTAAGTGTGAAATTTTTGAACTGTTGTTCAAGCCTTTTGACCTCTGCTAGGGAGGTGTTCATGGTCTTTTCCCTTACTACAAAGTATCTTCCAAATTATTCCGCGACCAACTGCGAAACTGTAATAACAGCTAACTAATCGACTCCCCTATCAAGGGCCATCCTCATTTCCACAATGAGGGCTTCGTATTCAGCTTAATTGTTTGTGACTGGGTAGTTGAGCTTAATTGCAAATCATACTCCTCAGCTTGAAGAAAATGCAAGAAAGGACATGCTCCTCTTCCGATGCTTATGGCTGATCCATCAACATGCAAGGACCAAACTTGTTGTTCTTGCTCAACTATTGTGGAAAAGTCAACACAATCTACACAAAATCAGCCAATACCTATGCTTTTATAGCGGTACATGACTGAAACCTAACATCAAATTCTCCTAACTCGATGGCCTATATGGTCAACCTTCCTGACGTATCGAGCTTAGAGAGCACTTGCTTTAATGGTGGATTCGGCAAAACAAGAAATAAGGCCTTAACTTGCGTGCTACTATGATCAAAGCAAGCGCAAATTTTTCGATCTCCAAATAGTTATGCTCGGGAACTTGTAGGACCTTATTGATATAGTATATTAGCTTATGCGAACCCTATTGAGTAGATACCAAAACTGAACTTACCATTGCCGCTGAAACTGCCAAGTATAAACCCAATACTTCTCCGACTGCAGGCTTTGCAAGTAACGACGATGTTGTTAGGTGTTGCTTGAGTTAGATCAGAGCCTGGTCGTATTTTTCTATCCACTGAAACTTTCTTGCATTCCTAAGGACCTGAAAGAACAGTAAACTCTTATTTGCTAATTGGGTAATGAATCAGCCTAGAGCAATTATTTTTTCGACCTGCTTTTGAACATCTCCCACAGTCTTTGGCGGTAAGATATCTTGAATTGCTTAGATCTTTTGGGGATTAGCCTCAATGCCTCTCTGACTAACTATATAGCCCAAGAATTTCCCACCTCTTATTCCAAATGTGCATTTGTTTGGGTTAAGCTTCATGTCTAATGCCTTTAATATTGGTCAAGATCGGCTAAGTGGTCTGATTTTGTTTTTCTATTTTAATAATCATGTCATCCACATAGACTTCCATAGATCAATCGATCTCGTTCTTGAACATGAAGCTGATCAATTTTTGGTAAGTTGCTCCAGCATTTTTTAACCCAAACGGTATGACCAGAAAACAATATACACCATTTGGAACCACAAAAGTGGTTTTATCTCGATTTCAGGAGCCATGAAAATTTGGTAATATCCTTAAAAAGCATCCATCATACTCAAGAGGTCGCAACCTACTATAGAGTCAACTAATAGATCTATTCGAGACTATGGATATGGGTTTTTAGGGCAGGGGTGGCAATTTTTGACACGACACGAATCGACATGATATTATTGGGTTTGGGTTAGGTCGATATTGAGTCGACCTGATAAACAATACAAAAATTATGGGTTGGTTTAGGTGGCATCGGGTAACCCGATAATAACCCAAAAACACGATAATTTGATAGTTTTGTATATTTTTTGCATTTTTAAGTAATGACTTGTTATTTTTGAACAATTTAACTTTAGATTGCTTTGTAAGAATTAATGATTATTATTTACTACATAAATCTTGACTAATTGGTGATGTTGGGATGATTATTAATCATTGAATTAAATGAATTATATTTCTTTGTTGGAATTCGATTTCATTGTTGTTAAAATTAAGTTGTGCAAAACTTTTGGCAACATGAAAATTTGTATATTATTGATGTTGTAGAGGAAAGTAAATGAAGTCCAATTATCAAATTGCTCTATGGTACAAAAGTTAGGCTGCTAAAGTATAAAGTTGATTTTAGGTTCGAGTTCTATTATTTTGAATTCTTCAGTCAGCTCGACTCTGGTGTCTTCCTTTTTCCTCTTCTTGTTGGTTTGTCCCTCCTCAGGTTCCATTACTGGGATGTTCCCTGAGAATTTTAGTTTTGGTTGAGTTTTCTATTCATTCACCTTGACTGAAATGGTGTAGCAACACTATGATTCTTTTATGTTGCATAGCAACTCCCTTGTACTAGCTACTGTTAGGAATTTGACCTTCATGTGATATGTTGATACTATGGCCCTGAAATTATTTAGTGTTGGTCTCCCAATTATGGCGTTGTAAGCAAAAGGTGCGTCAACAACCAGGTAGTTGATCATGAGGGTGTGTCTCTTTGGTGCATCTCTAAAAGATATGGACAAGTTTATGGATTCAACTGGCACAATTTCTGACCTCCCAAAACCGACCAGGTGGTTCGAACAAGCTCAAACTTCAATTTTTCCAACTCCATCCTATCCAGAGTCGACAAGAAAATTATATTTGTGGAGCTACCGTTATCGACCAAGATCTTTCTGACTTCAAAATTTGTTATTTCCACGTTGACTACTAGGGGGCAATCTAATATGGTCTCCGCCCCTTGACCTCCTGAGTGATAGAGACCAAAATTTGAAAAGATTATGAGGTCTGCGCTGGTAGATTGTCTTAATTTGCTTCAACTTAGATGATTCAAGTTGTCTCTGCTAGGGGTGTAAGATGAGTCGAGCCGGCTCATGAGCCTCATAAGCGAGCTCGATTATAGGTCGACTCAAGCTCGAGTTTTTCGAGCTCGAGCTCGAGCTTTAACATGAGCCGAGCTCGAGCTCATCTCTAGTTGTTCAAAAGCTCATGAGCCGGCTCATGAGCTTTTTCCTATTTTTAAATATTTTTTATATATTAATTAAATAATTAATATATATAATAATTTACTTTCTTTTTCTAATTTTAAATATTTATATATATGATTAAATACTTATAATATATTAATAATTTAATAATTTATCAACAACTATAATATATTATAATTTAAATCATTATAGTAATTATTATAATTTCATATATATTTAATTTATAATAATAATTTTAATTATTTTATTAATTATTATTAAATAATTATGATATATTAATAATTTAATATTTTTATTTAATTTAAAATTTTTTGATGAGCCGGATCGAGCTCGAGCTCAGTATTTTTGAGCTTGAGCTCGAGCTCAAAAAGCTGGGCTCGAGCTCTGCAATTTTTGGCAAGCTCGAGCTCGAGCTCGACTCGTTTACACCCCTAGTCTCTGCACTTGTTTTCTTGTTGAGTCCTTCCCCCCCAGTTGGTCCTCCTGCAATAGTATCAATAACGCCTCTCAAGGTGGGGGCACTCCTTTGACCTTATGTTTTCCCTTTCTACCTTTCTTAGGCTGACCAACCATTCTCTATAGGGAGTATGGTCAGTCTGAGCCATTGCTTGTTGAGCTTTCTCATCAACATGCTTTTTGAGATGGCCTTATCAAATGAGATGCTCAATTTCATCTTGGAGGTTAAAATAATCTTCCATGTCATGGCCCTTTTGTATATGAAAATGACAATACTTCTTCACTTCAGTCTCATTAAGCTTCCTTGGTCTTTTAAGGAGATTGTCATTTTGTATTGCAAAAAAAACCTCTTTTCTAGGAGTATTGAGTAGTGCATAATTGTGAAACCTCTTAATAGGATAATGGTGACCATCGTTTTGGTGCATTTCATCCTTCTTCTTGCCTTTCTTATCACCCTCTCCACCACCATACTTCATCTTGTCCATCTCCTCTTGTATCATGTACCTTTCTATGAGGTCGAGGAGCTCCTCCATTACTCGCGGTCTCTTCCTGACTAGAGTATTGGCACACTGCTTATGTCTCAATCCCAGGAATAGGACGTCAATCAAAAATTCAATCCTAAGGTTGTCAATCTTCAGCACTTCAATGTTGAACCTGGAGAAGAAGTCCTAAAGAGATTCACTTTAATTCTGCTTGACTATGTAGAGGTGAGTGTGCTGATGAAGGAATTTATCATAGAGGTGGTCATAGGAAAATATAGACGTAGGTTCTAAGTTGACGAACCATTCAAGTGCCACTCCCTAGAAAGTAGTGACCAATATTTTAGCATGAGTGTGGTCATCATGACCGTGTAGCTGCATCATATGCTCAAATTGAAGCAGGTGCTCATTGGGTCAGTTGACCCGTTATATATGGGCAATCTGCTTGGGATTTTTGCATCAATCGCAATGCGTTCATCAATTATTTCCTGAATAAATAGGATTTCCTTTCTCGTTGAAGTCTGGGGGCGTTGTCCAACTAAATTCTTTTAACATTTCTCCTTGAGATTTCCTCTAATCGTCTGTTCAATTAGTAGACTTGGTGTGAAACTTCCTTCCACTCATCTCTGTCTGCTCTAGATAAGTATTTACCGGTTAAGGTCTCTGGCGCTCGACCCTCTAGAAATCTCAACCCGCTCATGCTGCTGGGCTCAATTGGGTCGAACGAAGTGCTCCAATGAATTTGCTACCTCCTCTCAGGTTGATAATGGGCCTCATCATGAGGAAAATGACTAGGACTCAAATCTCATCCACTAAGGTTGTGACGAGTTTCATTTCTAGTTCTGTCTTTCTATGGTGGTCTCTATTCTTAATGGGAGGGTTACGATATGGCACTAACTAGAGCCACTGGTTGATTGTTATGCCTTTGTAAAGTGGCAGACAATTGTGCAGAGAGCTGAGCGAATATCTGATCAATAATCATCTGCATAAGCTGAGGAATGGTTAAGGTGACCACTTCTTTCGACTAGGAGCTTGAACCCTCAGCTAGTTGGTCCGGCTGAGGTTGCAGCGATATGGGAGGTGGTGGTGATCTGCAGTCACTCTAACTTTGGAAAGTAGTTCACCTAATGTTCGCCATTTTTTAGCTATAGATTCCACATTGCACAAACAACGCCAAATGATGATGTCAATTTTAGTGAGTTAGGCTTCTCAATTTCGACTTCAAGGTATGGTCAACCAAAAAGAAAGAATTTAATGACGTGGGTTGAATCCTGCAACCAATGAACAAACGCTAGGTTAGTCGAGAGGGTCTTCGGCTAATACCCTCCGATCCTTAAGTCAATTTTCGACTTGAAGATAATTTGACAGAGTAACTTCTTAAAGAGTGTATAAAAGCGTATATTTATCTCTAAACGATGGGGCATTTATAGTGTTTCGCAAGGGCTGAAAAGATGAGTTTCTTCCTAATATACTTCAAATATTGTCTTCCATGAGTAAGGGTAACTTAGGTCTTTTTGACCTAGTCCAAAGCCTTACTAATGGCCAGCTGGCCAAAGAGGAAGTCCTTACCATCATTAATGAGAAGGTGATGCGCCGTCAAACCATTTAATATATATAGGATGGTGGTTAAGATGCATTTAATGAGGATGTGATGGGTGGCAAGGGCTACCATTAATGCTTTTGCAACCTCCAACATCGATCTCCTTGGGTTGGGAAAACTCGACCTCTAAAGTCAATTTGGAATTCATGAAATGTTGTCGTTCATAGGCCTTATACTTAGTTTTATTGGGCCTGCACCTTTATTGGATTTGTGGGCTTACCCATATCAATAAGAATAAAGGCTTTTTACTATAAAAAATGGAATTTATTTTAATATTGTTTACCAATTGTTACCATCTAAAAGACATTCAAATATTAAAAAGATTCGGTGTAATAATCAACTATTAACAAATGATAGAAATAACAATAATTTTAAATTGGGTAGTTCTCTTACCAACTTTTGAATAATTACAATTTGCCTTCGAGATCTAATATTAGCATATAACAAAATTATGGGCTTCATTGAAATTGAATTGAAAAGTTACACAAGGCACACTCTAATATTGTAATTGATTTGTTATTAATATTATATTTTTTTTATATTAAGGGCTTGTTTACTCGATTAGATTTTCCTGGATAAAAGTCCACATCCATGACACTATATATTTACTTTAAAGGATGGCAACCAAGTACTAAACAAAAAGGCCCCCCGACTTTCCAGATTGTGGTTGGATGTACCATCCCAAAGTAGAGGAGGGATGTTGCCACCCAAAGGTATAGGTTATGAGGGGTGAAAAGGAAAATGACCATCTTATCCTTTTTAAGTGAGATTCATTTCTTTTTCTTTTTTTAATTACGAAGGATATTTTAATAATTTATTAAATTATCATAATAATTTTATCCATCTAAGTAAGCAATTAATTTATTTATCATGTTTCATCCTTCATCTCATCCCACATAATAAATATAATATAAAAATAAATAATCATAATCCTTAATTTTATCCATAACTCATCCTATTGTTCTAAACTCTATCTACTCAAGTAAATAGGCCTAGAGGAAATTAGATGTTATGGTCTTGCTATCATCTTAAGCAAGAGCTATGTTAACAGGATAATGGGGTTGCAATCTAGTTCAATAGACCCCTTGTAGATCCCAATGCTACATTGTTGTTCTTGTTGGCCGATCGGTGCTGATAGCAGCCCCATTGAGGTACTCTTCTATATTTATTCAATTTTATCTATAGCCTTTGTGTCAAGGGTTGCCTCGTAATCGACCCTCTTCACGAACTATATGGCATTTGGGCTATCCATGTCGTCCCTTACCAACTTCATCGATGGACTTGCACTTAATGAAGTTCATCTATTGTGTCCTTAAATGTAGCCTTTCTTTTAAGCCTTTCTTGTAAATATGTAAATAGGATGCTGTAGTTTTTGCTGTGATTTTCAACTTTTTAATGTCTAGTACTATAACAAGCTTTTTCTTTTTAGCCTATTAGGGGGGATGAGTAATCGAAGTTAAGTTGTATTGAGTATTGTTGGAGCCCCCCCCCCAACATCTACTATTGCTCCAGCGATTATCAGTCATTATATTGATGCTGTTGTTGTTAATGAAATTAAATTTCCTTTCTATTGGATTGCATCTCTAAAGTGAGTCATCGTGTACATGTGTGTTGTTCGATTACGAGTGCGACACAACAATCACCAAGCAATTACTAAGCTTTTGATGGAAGTAGCTAATGAGTGGCAAGCTACTAGCCACACAATGCATTGTTTCCTGGTTACCCAAAGAGTGCCATGTGACACCTGGACACATAGCATTTTATTAGGCTTTGTTTTGGATTTATCTTTTACTAATTATGGGGCCCCCTTGGTTTGCAACACAATCTTTGGATATGTAGAGGGGAAGAAAATTCTTCCTCCAAAATATTCTCAAATGTTAACACAAATTTTTGTACAAAATGAGAAATAGTAACTTTCAAAAATACCCCTCAAAATGCCAACCCATTTTACCAAAAACCTCTCGCATTTTTTATATTCTATTTCCTTATTTCATTTATATATATAATTTATCATATATATTTTTATATTATATATACATATAAAAAAAATATTTAATTCAAATTTCTTCCTATTTACTAAACAAAAAAGACATCAATTTGACATCTAAACTAAAAACATCACATCCCAAAATATAAATGAACACGCCAAAACTCTACAATATTTCCTACATCTTTCTCCAAAGGATAAACAAAAATCAATCACATTTCTAAATCCCACTTTCACATTCCCCAACTTCAATTCTAATATTCATTTTCACAAAATATACAGCCAAAAACTCCCAAAATATATCCAAAATTCCATCTGTTTTGTTTTTATTTTTAATTTTTGTGCCAACTTTTTTTGGTCAAGTGGACAATTGTGCCGTCTTTTACAATCCATGTCAGGGTAGTTTTTTACTGCAACACTTAAGGGAAAAAATAATGATAAAATAGTATGTGGCGACATAAAAATTACTATTAATTATATATATTAAGTAATGAAAAAAAATTATTTTGTTATAATAATAATTTTTGCAAGTTTAATAATAACAAAAATTTTATTTGAGTATCATCATTAACAAAATTTTCATTATCATTGTATATGTGTCACAATATATTTGATGATGGTTGGTTTCATTTGGCGGTATACTGGGCTCTAGCCCAATGTGATCGACCAAAATAGAAATTTGAAGGAAGTGTTTAGGTGTAGTCGGGATGAGTCTTACAACCAATAACAAATGTCACGTTTGCCGAGGAGCCCTCGGCTAAGGCATTCCGATGCTCAGGTCAGTACTTAATCGACCAAAAAAGAGAGTGATAGAGTGAGGGCTTTGGTGATAATGAACATACCTTGTTGAAAAGTAGTAATGGGGTATTTATAATCTCTCTAAAAGTATGTGTGGCGCTAGGATCCAATAAAATTAAAAAAAGAAGGGAAAAAAAAAAGAACAAAACTAGCACACACACATCCACAAGGATCTAGACATGCATAGGATTCATATTTAGAAAGGAAAATACATTGATGAAACCGAAAATCAAGGAACAAGGAAAAACACCATTCAACTTCTGAAGTTGTCCCCTCACTGGTGCAGCGGAAACACAACCAGATTCCCCAAGTTAAACTCCTTGTTTTAAGCCAAAAATTCTTCAAGAATCCATCAACAGCTTTAAGATCCTACAGTCAAAATTTTAGCTCGATTAGAAAAAAATAAAGTCCCCCAGAACTCACTGGAAGCAGCTGCTAGAATTTGCTTCTCCAAGAACAATAGCAACCTAAACATTTTGCCTTTAATGAGATAGTCCACACACCATAGCAAAGACCCTCTCTCTACAAAAATAGTTGAACATAATTGTAGAGAAATGGAGGAAAGAAGACTTAGAATGGAAGTGGAAGATGAGGGAGGTTGAGAGATTTATGGAGAATCTAACTTTTAGATGTATCAACTAACAATTTGTTGGGAGAAAATATTCCATACCTCACTAAAAATGATCTTAGTGGCTGGCCCCTTTTGTATCCATATATAGAAGGAGGATGGTGTGTGGTCGCACACCATCCTCAATGAGAGGCGCCACCTAGCCATGCCAAGTGGCATGTGGTCCATAGTGGTATGTGAATTTGAATGTCATTTGGAATTTACATTTCATCTTATGAAATATCATCCAAATGCATTCTAATTCTATATTAAATAAATTCTTCATTTAATAATTCCTTCCAAAATTAACTCTTCAATTTAATTAAATTAAACACTTTAATTTAAATAATAATCTTTTGACTTAACTCTTAAGTCAAAGTGTTGAACTCTTTAAGCTAGCCAAAATTAATTTAACCTTTAAATTAATTTGACTAATTGATAATTATGTGGCATCAATTAATTAACTCATAATTAATTGATCTTAATTTAACTCTTAAATTAATTTGACCAATTTAACTCTTAATTTGATCAAGCCAAAAATGACTTCAATTTTCTTCCCCTTTAATTCGGTCATGAATTTTCTAACTCTTAGAAAATTTTCCTTCATTCAATAGGTCATGTATTTGGCTTTTGTGTTACCCATTAGGTTCTGCCATTCATTGGACATGGCCTCACAACTATTTGTGACTTATTGGAATATCAAATATTCGCATTAGTTTAAACTCCTTTACACTAAACAACTCAATTCAATTAATCTCATTAATTAACCCAATCTCCATGGTCGATGTCCAACCTCAAACCCATGGAACCCAACTAATTGGCCGAAATGAATGCTCTTGGAGAACTATTTTAGCATTACATGCAAATATGGTTCTTCCATCTCTTATCTCCATGAAAGGGGCCCAGGGCAAGATATTAGTCCGCTCCCCAATAGCCTCGATGTTATGCTTATATTCTCAATGTTCGATTCCCTTTGTAACCTCATCTTTGGAAACACCTTTCTAAATTGGCACATCACTTTGCATAAGAATTTCTTGGAATCGATCATTGTAGAACACATAGAAGATACACTCGCCCTTCACAAAGGCGAAGAGTTGGATTCCATCTTAGATCTCACAAACCTCCGTATCTAATAGCTCATGCCTAATCACCAACCGAAGTGCCTGCTAAGTGACCAGGGAAGAGTCAAAGCATGAGGACCAAACACAAGGGTGCTATGGATCCTCAAGTTAAATAACTAATTATATGCACTAACGTAAGCTGGAAAACTTGCCACTCCGACTATCTAGTAGATTCTCTAGCGAGTCTTCAGTGTCTTATTCTTGAAAAAGCAACCATTAACATGCATCTATATCTCATATGGGATTGCTCATGGAACGGAGCAACATCCAACTCTTGGATTTATGCATCGTTAATGTAAGTCTATCTGGATCTTAGATGCCTTATCTCGTAAGATCATATGACTTGGAAGATTTAAGACCAGGACCGTGTAAAACTTGTTCCATGATCACCATCCAGTGCATAATCAAGTCCCGTAGTCTTATGTGATCTAAGGGCTTCATTCAAATGCCAATGAAGTAAATAAATAGCACAAGATGAAAATTGTCATATAATAAATATCATTCAATCAAGATTATCTTACAAGGAAATAGTTTACAAGGTTAATCTGATTAGCTTATGGGGCACTATTCCAACAATCTCCCACTTACCCTAAAGCCAATTTCACATAATCTTAAGGTCCATCTGAAGACTGTTTGGATTTAGGGGTTTTAATAGTGGTTCTGCTATATTCTTTTCTAAGGTAACTTTATCCACTTAGTTGTCGCCTCTATCAATTGATATCATATATCAAATGATAACATATTTATTGTGTTTGGATCACTAATGAGATCTTGGCTCAAGTCCTAAGCTGCCTTCCAAAGACAACAATAGGCTCATGCACACTAGGCACTACAACCAACACTAGGATGAAGTTTTCATCTAAACACCTTCCTTTGCAGTTTTCAAAACCACAAATTATTTTACCTTGGTGGTTATCTCGATCGTGGTGTCCAGTTTGGAACTCTTCCAACTCACCACATCGCCATTAAGGCAAAATATAAATCCAAAAGTGGATTTTTAGGTCATATGCATCGAATTGTAAACTAGAATTAGAAAACCCCTCAAGTTTCAATTATCTGTTGCCATATACCATAAACATGTCCTTAGTCCTTCTCAAACACTTGAGAATTGATTTTATGGTTGTCCAGTAACTCTCACATGGATCGGATTGGAAACGGATCGTAACATTTAGAGCGTGTGCCACATCCGGTCTTATACATTGAACCATATACATTATGCTCACAATGGTATATGCATAAGGTATGTGGGATATCCTTTGTCTCTTGTCTTCAGTCTTGGGGGCTATAGACTTGGAGAGATGAATGTCATGTCCCATGGGAAGGAATACCCTCTTAGATTATTCTATACTAAACCTCTTTAGTATTTTGTCAATGGACGGGGTTTGGGAAAGCCCCAACATCCTCGATCTATCTCTAAAGATACGTATTTCTAATATATAGAATGCTTCTCCCAAATTCTTCATGGAGAATTGTACAAATAACCATGCTTTAGTAAACTCTAACATTCCAACCTCATTCCCAATGAGAAGGATATCATCGACATAAAGTACAATAAACTATACACTGCTCCTACTAGCCTTTATGTACGTTCATACACATTTTTACAAAGTCAAACGATTTGATTGCCTTATCAAAAACATATGTTCCAACTTTAGGATGCCTGTTTGAGTTCATAAACGGATCTCTGGAGTTTGCAAACCTTTTGCTCACTCCCCTTAGATGTAAAACTTTATGGTTGCTCCATATCGATTTCTTCTTCAATGTCTCCATTGAGGAAAGAGGTTTTCACATCTATTTCCTATATCTCATAGTCATAATATGTTGTTATGGCAAGTAGAATCCGAATGGACTTAGCTAGGCATTGCGACTAGTGAAAAGGTTTTCTCAAAATCAATATCAAGTCTTTGAATGTAACCTATTGCCACTAGTCGCACCTTAAAGGTCACTACCTCTCCATCGACTCCTTAGCTTTCGCTTATAGATCAACTTGTAACCAATGGGAACTATTCCCTTTGGTGGATCTACCAAAGTCCATACTTTGTTGAAGTACATGGAGTCCATTTTGAATCTCATGGCATTAAGCCAATGTCTTGAATCTGTGTCCAACATAGCTTCCTCATAAGTCTTTAGATCACTATTTGTTTGGCCTGTCTCATGAAGGAATCCGAACCTTTCGAGCTGTTTTTTGGTCTGGTCCGACCTTTTCAGATGTTGTGTGTAAGATTCTTTGATATTTATTTATTTCTACTGCTTTTGGGAATTGATTATCATCTTGAATTTTATCAAGTTCAACAACAACACCATTTCTATTTAATAGAAATTCTTTTTCCAAAAAAGTAGCGTTCCTCGAGATAGACACTTTTTATACCGAAGCATCATAGAAGTAATAACTCATAGACTTTTTGGGGTGTCCCATAAATTTGCACAAGGTGGATCTACTATCCAACTTGTCTCCCACTCTACATCTCACATAAGCAAGAGACCCCCAAACCTTTAGATAATGGAAAAAGGGTGCTTCGTCATACCACATCACTTGGCGTCTTTGGCACCAACTTTAAAGGTACTAGATTTAGTAACCTCATTACTGTTTCTAAAGCGTGTCCCCAGAAGGATATAGGCATATCGAAAAAGCTCATCATGGAACGTACTATGTCTAAAAAGGTATGATTTCTCCTCTCAGCTACTCCATTGTGTTGGGGTGTGCCGGGTGGAGTCTATTGAGAGAGAACCCCATTCTCCTTTAGATAATCCAAAATTTTGGTACTTAAGTATTCTCCCACTCGATCCGATCAAAGAGCTTTAATACTAAGTGCCAATTGCTTTTCCACTTTATTCCTATACTCTTTGAACTTTTCAAAGGCTTCAGACTTGTACTTCATAAGATACACATGTCTGAACCAACTATAATCATTGGTGAAAGGCGATGCAGTAGGAATAGCCACCTCTCGCACTAGCTCTTAATGGGCCACAAACATCCGTATGGATCTTATAGAGTGCTCCGATTGTCCTACAAAAGGAGCCTTGGTCATTTTTTCCTTCAAACAAAATTCACAAGTAGAAAGGTCCTCAATGCTACTAACATTTAGTGCTTTAAGAGCTTCTAACTTGTTTATCATATTTTTAGAGATATGCCTAAGTCTTGCATGCCAAAGAATGACATCTTCTTGGTTATCTAATTTTCTTACTTTGTTGAAAGTGCATTAGTGATGGTTGAGAATCCAATATGTACAAAGCCTTTGTTAAGTGTACCATAAGCAACTAAAGAACCCATTCTTGAGTGCCTTCAATTTTCCATTTGATATAGAAGGATCAAATCCTTTGCTATCCAAAACGGGAATTCAAATAATGTTCTCAACAATATATGGTACATTATAACAAAGGTCCAATACAAGTATGAAATTCCTTAAGTCTAACTTATTATATACCTTCGGCTTTGGTCACAACTTTTGCTTTTTAGCCAAGGTGGTAGATCATATCCACATCACTAAGATTTATTCTTCTTTCTATTCTTTGTAACAACTTATAAAGATAAGAACCACATGCGATATCATATATCCATGAGGAAGAATTTATCCTTAAGTACACTTCAATAAATTACATACCCTTCTTGAGGGTTGCAAGGTATTCCTTGCAATACTGCTTCCAATGGCCTATCTAGCCAAGGTAGAAACAAGTAATATCGACTATTTTCTATATAATCTTCTTGACTCCACCAGATGCCTTTAAAGTTGTTTTCCCTGTGAGGAAGAACTTTTTTCTTTCACCTCCATTTCTAGCACCTCTAGGGCCCATAGAGGAAACGAGTGTCAAAAGTTTGCCCTTGTCATGGTAGTCTCCTTTCTAGATCAACACCTTAATCAATAAAACTCGGCGAGGATGTGAGGATCAAATCCTCATGGAGATCATTGTCCATCACTGTGTCCAAGTTGAAAGATTTCTCCAAGCTTAATCATCTCTAGACCATAGTTGATGATATGTGACTTCACATCCATCCTAGTTTGAAAATTCTCCTTTGACAATATGAACTTCTCTTACCTTGTTTGCTTTACAACTTTTGTAAACTTTAACTAAGGTATTATTCATGTGTCCTTGAGACTTTTAAAGTTTGTAGACGTCTTCATGAGACTAAGGGATAGGACAATCCTAAACCTAATTCGTGAACTTTTCACATGTCTCTTGATCTACAATAATCCCCATGGGATTAGGATCACCTCGATATAGGACATATATCCACCTAGGAATCTAGAATGACTTTTAAGCCTAAGATCATGAAGTTTGGCCTAGTTGGTTTATTGGTTTCCAAAATAACGTTGAGTGGTTTATTAGCCATTTTTCAGATTCACAAATCCTTAAAGGCAAAAAGAGAATATAAGCGTGTGATTGAATATTGATATCGAAAACATGTTCATGGTCTTTCAAGCATGTTTTTTCAAATCATTTACCCCCTAGAAGAATTCAGGAAATCATATTTCTTAGTGAGAATCAAGACCCCTAGACTTGCAAGTGGACCCCCGTGACCGAGTGCCATCCACAAGTATTTGAAGGGTAAGCAACTTTTACTAATTGCATCATATGCAACTCTTGATATATTTTGCCTCACTTTTCATATAGACCCACATGACCATATGTCATCTATACTACTATGTGTTAAGTCCAACCGACCAATAAACTTTGATTCAAGACGGCATCATGACATCCCCCGTGATCGAGTGCCAATGCATGAGGGTTCTTAAATCAAAGGTGCATCTCATGCAAAGTATATGCTCACAGATTTCCTCTTAAGTGTGACCCCCGTGATCGAGTGCCATCACACAAAATCGGTAGCATTGTCATGGCATACACTATTGGTAGAATGCATGTATTAATTAAAACTCTTTTAATTTGTATCTATTTTAACTTAATATTTGAAAGCACTTAGACATTCCAAGTGGAGGGTTTGTGCTTGCAAAGATCTCATCATTTTATCTTCTTATTTAGGTTTTCTACATCCTAAATATGCATCTCATACATAAATAGGAAATTGAAAGCATAAATAAGTAAATGCACCTAGCATGCTCCTACGGTGGGATGATTATGAGCCTAACCAAGTGGTGCACTTAGAGCCATAGTGCACCACTTAGTTAATCTTAAGTAGGTTGAATAAATCTAGCTATTACATGAATGTGTCTCCATTGGTCTCATTTACTTTATGTGACATTCACATGAGAAAGAAATCCTTACTCCTAGTGATTCTACTCTCATAACATTTACAAGATAGAAAATAAGAGGCATGTAAGCCCCTATTTAATACAACACTTTTCAATACCTTGAAACAAATAAAATCAATATTAAAGGCTCATGATCATCCCCATTCATTCATCATCCATTCAACACTTAAATGAACAATAAGTAAATCAAGAATTGACATTCAATTCCATCAATTAAATGCTAATCATATTAACAAATAACTGGTCGTACAAAAACAAGCATAACACTTATGAATCATATTTTTGCCTCAATTGGAAATTAACTTTAACATGTTTTAAAAGCAATCAAAAGTGTCCAACACAATTAAGAGACCTTGCACAATACTTGTGCATCCATTACGTGTGTTTCAAAATAATTTTGGTCACTAAAAAAACCCAAAATAAGGCTCAAAACTCTTCTAAGACCAAATTGAGTATTGCTGGTTGAGGCTTGCACACGACTGGGCAGCAACTCTCAGTCACTGCCCTGCATATGCACTGCCATGCAGCTCCCCTGTTTTAGGGTCAAGACCGAGTCAATCCATTTTTAGCTCAACTTTTGTGCACCAAAAATTTTAGAACAACTTCTAAACATCAAAACACACATTATGGATGAAATTTCATATCTAAAACACCTTTCAAAACTAAAATTTCAACTGCTCAATCATGCTTCAAAAACAAGTTTAAGCAATAATCATATTCTTCAAAAATCTCCAATCATCTCCAATGATATTGGATCCAAAAATGACCAAAACAAATTAAGGCCATTAACAACATGCAATATCAACATATAACATCCACTAATGCCAAATAAAAATTTAACATTAGCATAAATGAATTAAAACATACTCATCACATTATTTAACACTTAAAACACATTATAGCATGCTATTAAACCAAGGAGCCATATACAAGATCATCCAAACACTCCAACTCATCATATGGATCAAGTATATGGTGATTTATAATTAGTTCATCACATTAACCAATCATTCAAGCAAAATCTAAATCCATGCATGAATAAGGTTCCAATACCACTTGAAGGTATGTGTGGCGCTAGGATCCAATAAAATTCAAAAAAAGAAAAAATTGAACAAAACTAGCCACACACATCCATAAGGAACTAGACATGCATAGGATTCAGATTTAGAAAGGGAAATACCTTGATGAAACCGAATATCAAGGAACAAGGAAGAACATCCTTCAACTCTTGAAGTTGTCCCCTCACTGGCGCAGCGGAAACACAACAAGATTTCCCCAAGTTAAACTCCTCATTTTGAGCCAAAAAAAATTTATGGAATCCATCAACACCTTGAAGATCCTACAGTCAAAATTTCACCCCGATAAGAACAAAATAAAGTCCCCCAGAACTAGCTGGGAGCAGTTGCTAGAATCTGCTTCTCCAACAGCAATAACAACCCAAATGTTTTGCCTCTAATGAGATAGTCCACACACCATAGCAAAGGATCTTTCTCTACAAAAATAGCTAGAGATAATTGTAAAGAAATGGAGGAAAGAAGGCTTAGAATGGAAGTGAAAGATGATGGAGGTTGGAGAGATTTGTGGAGAATCTAACTTTTAGATGTATCCACTAACAATTTGTTGGGAGAAAATATTCCACACCTCAATAAAAATGCTCTTAGTGGCTGACCCCTTCTATATCCATATATAGAAGGAGGATGGTGTGTACCACCTAGCCATGCCAAGTGGCATGTGGTCCATACTAGTGTGCGAATCTGAATGTCATTTGGAATTTTCATTTCATCTTATGAAATGTCATCCAAATGCATTTTAATTCTATATTAAATAGACTCTTCATTTAATAATTTTAACCACCTAGCCATGCCAAGTGGCATGTGGTCCATACTGGTGTGTGAATTTGAATGTCATTTGGAATTTTCATTTCATCTTATGAAATGTCATCAAAATGCATTCCAATTTTATATTAAATGAACTTTTTATTTAATAATTCCTTCCAAAATTAACTCTCCAATTTAATTAAATTAAATAATTTAATTTAATTAATAATCCTTTGACTTAACTCTTAAGTCAAAGTGCTTAACTGTTTAAGCCAGCCAAAATTAATTCAACCCTTAAATTAATTTGACCAATTGATCATCATGTGGCATCAATTAATTAACTCTTAGATTAATTTGACCAATTTACCTCTTAAATTGATCAAGCCAAAAATGACTTCAATTTTCTTCCCCTTCAATTCGGTCATGAATTTTCTAACTCTTAGAAAATTCTCCTTCATTCAATAGGTCATGCATTTGGCTTTTGTGTGTTACCTATTAGGTTCTATCATTGAGTAGACATGGGCTCACAACTATTTGTGACTTATTGGAATATCAAATATTTGCATTAGTTTAAACTCCTTTAAACTAAATTACTCGATTTAATTATTC
Organism: Jacaranda mimosifolia; assembly: GCA_018894105.1. Classification (NCBI taxonomy): domain Eukaryota; kingdom Viridiplantae; phylum Streptophyta; class Magnoliopsida; order Lamiales; family Bignoniaceae; genus Jacaranda; species Jacaranda mimosifolia. Next base: position 6,711,631 of record CM032123.1, read on the forward strand.
TCATTAATTGAAGAGTACCCAATCTCCATGGTCGATGTCCAAACTCAAGCCCATGAAGTCCGACTAATTGGCCGAAATGAATGATCTTGGAGAACCATTCTAGCATTACGTGTACCATGCAAATACGGTTCTTCCATCTCCTATCTCCACAAAAGAGTCCTAGGACAAAATATTAGTTGGCTCCCCAATAACCTCGATGCTATGATTCTATTCTCAATGTTCAATTTCCTTTGTGACCTCATCTTTGGAAACACCTTTCCAAATTATCACATCACCTTGCGCAAGGATTTCTTGGAATCGATCATTATATAATACAAAGGAGATGCACTGGTCCTTCACAAAGGCGAGGAGTCAGATTTCACCTTGTATCTTACAAACCTCCATGTCCAGTAGCTCACGCCTAATCACCACCTGAAGGGCCCGCTAAGTGACCAAGGAGAAGTCAAAGCATGAGAACCAAACATAAGGTTACTATGGATCTTCAGGTCAAATGACTAAATATATAGACTAACGTAAGCCGGAGAACTTGCCACTACCGACTACTCCGACTATCTAGTGGATTGTCTGGTGGGTCTTTAGTGCCTTATTCTCTAACAAGTACCTACTAACATGTATCTATATCTCATATGAGATTGCTCATGGAATGAAGCAACATCCAACTCTTGGATTTATGCATCATTAGTGCAAGTTTATCCGGATCTTAGATGCCCTATCTTGTAAGATCCTATAACTTGAAAGATTTAAGATCACGACCGTGTAAGACTTATTCCATGATCACCATCCAATGCATAATCAAGTCCCATAGTCTTATGTGATCTAAGGGCTTCATTCAAATGCCAGTGAAGTAAAAAAATAGCATAAGATAAATATGGTCATATAATGAATATCATTGAATCAAGATTGTCTTACAAAGAAATAGTTTACAAGGCCAGTCTAATTGGCTTGCAGGCACTATTCTAACACTCTCTTGAGAGGTTAAGATGTCTATTATGCCCTTGCTTGTGTAGAGAGGGCCTTTGACCTTACTTGAGGACCTTTAAGTCTTCTTCCTTTTATGTACTCTCCAGGTGGCGCCTCCTCCTGCTCTTCAAGACATGGTGGTACAGTGGAGGCATGCACCATTAATGCAAAGGCATGTCACCTGTCAGAGCATTTAATGAGGCCGAGTTGGGGTTATGGGGTGTTCAATGCGATCGTGACTGGTGATGTAGGACTGCTCTATGCTACTCTGATCGACCTCCTAGGGTCGAGATATTTCGCTGTCTGCAAATCATCTTACCACGCACTGGTCGAGATAACGAGACTTTCTTGGGTTCGAAGGCCTCTAGCTAAAGGCTCAATGGTCATTCTCGAGCTAATCAATCACACTTAGGTCAACTAAAAAGATGTTGGTGTATTGAGCTGGTGAAATGGCCCAATGAGGATTTGGGCCTAGTCGATTACCTAGTCAACTATTAGTGGGTTGGGCATGTTGGGCTATCACATATCAATATTAATAGTGACAACTTAAATCATTAACTTTTGTAATATCATTCAAGACATAATAAAAGTTATTGTTACTTAATACGTATAATAAATGACAATTTTTATATTACTACTTATTTTTTATCACTAATATCATATATTTTTTTAATATTATAAAGAATGTTTACTTTATGGTATTTTGGGGAGAAGCATTTTTAAAAAATGTCTGAAAAAGTATGAAAGTAAAAGTATGTTTCATTTTATATTTAAGAAAACCAGTTTTACTGCTAATGTATTTTTATGTAAATTCTCTTGACCAGTAATGTCATGTGAGTTTGAAATATTTAGAATTTTCTAAAACATTCAAAATAAAATAAAATATTTTTTTTAATACTTAATTTTAGTTTTGAAAAATAAAAGAACATTTAAAATTATTCGATAATTTTCATATTCATCCCCTCATTTATCCTTCTACCTGCCCCCACACGCCGTGCCTTTTTCCGATGCCCACCAAATCCTCTGTCACCCTCGCCACGAAAGCGACCTCTCCAACCCCACTGTCACCATGTAATAAATATTATGATTAAAGAATGACCAAGAGGAGGAGCAGTTGGCCACAGGTCCCGGGGGGGAAAAAAGAAAAGAAGAAGAAAAGAACAAAAGTAAAAGAAAAAGAGAAATAAAGAATCAATAAATTAAAATTTTAAACAAATTCTTATAATTGACGTATACATATTTGACAACGATATATTAGTCGCCTCATATATACATACATATATATATATAATAACACCACATTTATATTTTATCGGGTATTATTCAAAAACAATATACGTAAATAATGATACTAAACAATCTTTCTATTTGTTATATAACATTATTAATATCAATAATTTTAGGTTTAAAACTTTGAAATATATATTTTATTAAGATATCTGAAATAATTTTTTCTATCAAAAGCAACAATTATATGTTATTCACTTGTCATATATATGTGTTTTACACTATAAACTTATCAATATAATTGAGTGACGACAACGTAATTAATATAACTGAATGACTTTAATAGACTTAAATCAATTCTAACATCAAAATCTATAGGAAATGTGTATCTTAACATTTAACATGAGTGTACGTAACATGAGGTAGTTATAAAGTCTAAACATAAAGAAATTGTGAAATCTACATTATTTAAATTTCCTAAATTTTAAAATTTCAAAATTCGATCAAATTTGCAAATTGTAGTCTGAAGATACCTTCCAATATATAATAACATAGATTAATTTGTGTACATGTAGCGCCCTGATCAGGAGGCGCCTACTCCCATTTGAGGTGTTACCCACTCTATCCCACAAGCTTTCTAAATAACAAAAAATATATTTCTCAATATCCAAAATATTCAATTTCTACAAGCAACATCTATCTAATGTTTAACTATGAATCGAAATATCATGTGTCACACCTAGTACTTCTACCACCTTCATTACCGCATGTGTCACCTGGGTTAGTGTATTTTCATCACTTGTTCTAATCTGGGTTAAAGAATATAAGATAACAGTAAAACAATGTAAGTTCGAATGACTTAGTGACATAGTTTAGCAACAAATAACAGAGTGACAATTTCTCAAATATTATATAAGCAACAAGTAGAAGTATTAAAATTTTCAGAAGCCGTGAGAGAAGATTTTAGTCAAAATTTAAAGGGATCCACCTCACCACCATCCCATACTAGTGATGAGACTTCACAAAATTCACTCTCTCACAGAGGTTTAAATCTCAATTACAACCAAAAAGGGGTTGACATGCCATTTGAACAACCACTGGATTTGTGTCAAATATTCGAGTTTCAAAGCATATTAATTACTTTCACACTTTTGTTGTAAGTGGTTCTCCTAACTTGTTATTCCATTTTCGAAAATACGAAAATCCTTATTCTTCCAAATTCCAAGTGATTGGCTCAACCACTTATTAAGCATAGCTAGCCGCATGCCTGATCCTGCTCATAGACCACTACATCCAGCTTGCTATGAGTAAATATTATATATACACTTTGTATGGATATCAGCTGAAAGATCAGTCACCGTAGGTCCTTTCCACCCGATCGTCTTTCGAAATCGATCCTAGGGCCCACCCCCAAGGGTATTAAGTATAATCATTGTTATTACTTAGTATGTCCAACATCATTGCACTTACCACGTCAATTCACCATGATAAACAAGTAATCACTAAATTAGCACCAAGCTTATTCCAAGATAGACATAGCAATGATAGAAAAATATATTTCGCAATCCACTTTTCAATTTCACCAAAATGATCGCTTATTTCAAGTAAAATGGCATAAATAAAATTCAGTATGAACCATAATAAGCATAAAGTGGCAATGTGTGGTAAATTTCTCAACATGTAGATTGAAAGGTATCAAGTGACGAGGATATATAATGAGTATATATGTTCTTTCCCCAGCAAAAAAAAAAAATCCCGTACTATTAAGTATAAACTCACCTGGCAATTGCAAAGGAATCCTTAGTTGTACGGACGCTCAAGCCCTGGCTTCCTAGTCAAACTAAGAATTGTTATAAGATAACCTGAGTTATCATTCTATCAATCCTCTAATTCTCAAATATAAATATAGTTAATGTCTTATCAAACTTAAGGTTATTCTGATACAATCCTGATAATCTTGGTTTCATATCTAAATGCTTAAGACAATTAAATGTGGTAATCTTTAACTATTCAATTGATGAATGGATTACTTATACGATTTACATTATTGTGGTCTCATTTAGGGTTCTAATATTCAATATGTATTTGTTGCTATAACACTTGAGTTTAATTATATCTTATCTCAATTGACCTTAGTTATCTTACTTTGAGATTTCAAGCTAATCTTATTATAGGTTACCAATTGCAATTCTGAGTGGCTGACCCCAACAACTCCATTCATCACTTCACCTATTTTATAGTTACGTAACAAGGGTCCAAATTCCTAAATTAGTTAGATTTTTTGGGTCTATTAAGTCCAAGTCCGATAATTTATTCTGTTCTAACATTCATATAGCTAAATCTTTAGGTTAGGCTCAATTACATTTCATTCATAGCATACCATCTTATCAATTAAGGACATAAGTATAAATCAACATTTCTTAAATTACTAAGCTTAGGTCTCATAATTAGTTTGTTCAATACTTATAAATAGGTTAAATTACACTTTAATAATCTTAATTTAATAAACATTTAATCAGAATTGTAATAATCAATCGAATTAGAATGCGATATTAAATTTATCCAAATTTGATCATGCCTGGGTCCAATCTCAAGTTGGGAATAGCCCAGGCGAGCTCAAAATCACATTTTGAGCTTTTTGCCATGCTGCCATCGTCAGTCGCCGTGCTCCATCAATCGTCACCGTAGGTGGAGTTGGCCACACCAAAAGACGCGCCTCGTCACGACCAACAAGATGCCCGATTCAATTTCTAGTTCTAATGTCAGTCAATTGGCCATTCAAAGCCGCAGTCGAACCCTAATCCTCCACTGTCAAACACCACCTTCAATTCTCCGCCACCAGCCATTGAAACGCCAAATTGACACCACCCATCAATAGCCCATGAGGTTCCAACCACAACTGCTCAAGACCCATCCTATGTCCATCGTCAAAGATGGCAGAACCACCATCACTATCATGCCCTCACCGTCATCCTCATTTTCCTAACGATTCCTTTGATGTTTCAGATGGTTTTTGGTATAGTTGAAATTGTTGAGTTGAGAACTAGCTTTCTACGATGTTCTTTTCGAGTTTCCCAGCCATTTTCCAACAGCGAATGAAGTTTAGGTCTGTTTTGGAAATTAAATAAAATCCCGTCCTTAATCCTATATATAAAATATTTTCTGGCTTCTTCAATTTCACCCCCAAAGGTTTCTAACCACCTTCAATTAAGTTAAAAAGTTTCAACTGCCTTTCAATTCAGCCCTTTAAACTTTTACTTTTTTCACACATTGGCCCCTAACATTTTTATTTTTGGCAATTAAGTCCAAATTCAATTATTTCGAAGTCCTCCAACTTTTAACTTGCTCACATTAACCGCTAATACTTTTGACTCGGTGTAATTGAGTCCCAAATTTAATTAATATTTAGTCCTTTGACTTTTAATATTTATGTTATTGTAATCTTATCATGTAATTCCAAATTCGGGATGTTACACTCTCCCCACCTTAAGAAAATCTGGTTCCCAGATTCTTATTTAAAATATAAAAGATCTTGTAGTGTCCTCATTTACCATCTTACTATTCTCAAGAATAATTTTGTTGCAGATTCCTATTATTATTATTATTTCAATCTAATTGGTTCCATATATTCTTTTCTCCAATCTCGAGTGACCCTTACTAGTCGTAGAAAAGTGGGAATCCTTTTTACTGGGAATCACTGTTGTGAGTTTCTTCCTTGAGCATTCCATATTTCATCATATGTTTGGGTTACCTTTCATATCCCATGTTCAGAAAGATCATCTGTTCCTATGTCTCAAGTTTTTCCAAGGTATGTGAGATCATTTCCTCATGACCCTATATTCATTTTAGGGCAGAGACATATTTGATATTTTCTTAAGTTTCCCAAAGAAGGGTAAAAGTGGTACTAATATTAATCCATCTCTTTGATTCTCAAAATTCTCTACACATCTCTATTCATTCAAAGATTAGCCCCATTTCAATTATTTTAATTTGCTGACGTACGACCTCATGAAGATCCTATTTGACACAAATTGTCAAAGCCTAAGAAATTTTTATTCCTGACATATTCTTTAATCTTCTTCACTCATTGTGGCCTCAACTCTGGTAGGATCAAATTCTATCTCTTCTCAAGGAATCAAGTGTTTCGTAATGTCTTAATTCCAAATAGAACTTCACACTTGCAACTTGGGTATATAGTTTTATTCTTCTCATTCTTTTGTTTTGGGATGTTTATGCTTAGAGGGCATACTATAATTCCTATTTTTCTAGGAAATTCCATTAGTCCACAAGAGTGATCTTACTTCAGTGAGGCAACCCACAGCGACAAGTTATATGCTCTTAAGGGGATAATTCTGCTTTCAGGATTTAAGTTTCTTAGGGTACTTATAATCTCTTTCCCATAATCAAACCTTTTTGTGAGAACCTAGACGCATAGAACATTTCTGTGCATTCTGTAATAACTAGCAAAACTAATCCTCTTCTTCCTTTCATAGGATCTCTTCATACCTTTCCTCATGTATTAAGGTCGTCAATTCTTCTTATTTAAGTGAGTCAACATATCCCTCACCTAGCTAAATCCTGAATACACCTGTGATATTAACGGGCAGAATTTAAAGGACTTTGTATTTCTGACATGTCTTCTGTATGTCTTCAATCATCTAAAGATCTTAGTTTTAGTAGGGTCACTTTGCTATTTCCCATAAGGTTACATACCTTTGAATGTACTTTTTTCCAATTGAGAATTAAATCATTAACTTGGCGCATAATTTGTATTTCGACAGATATTCGCAACACCAAGCGAAACCATATTATGTCTCTTTCATTAAGTATAAGTGTATAAAATATCCTTAACGGAAGTATCCGAACTGATTCCACAAATCAAAACATCAATACTATAGGAGCATTCAACAAATCAAAACATCCTATGTATCATTTCAGTAAATACTATAGGAGCATTGATCACTCTGGATGACAGTTTTTTTTTTCAACTTATGGTACCCATATCATGTAGTAGGAGATAATTTTCAATGTATCTTTTCCTCGAACTTCTAACTATAGGTATCCTTAACTTAGCTCAAGTTTAAATAGACTATAGGCCCTTACAATGAGCTGTTAATAATTTCATAGTCTTTTCTCAATACTCAGAGGATCCCTTCACACTTTTAATCAAGGCCCGTGTTTTCTAATTACTATTCTCCTCATAAATTTTGGTGAATGGATTCCAAATACTCATGGTGTTTTCCATAATTTTTTTTAACGATACTTTTAGAACTACTAGTCTAGTCATGTCTATCACTACTCCACAAAGGTATCATTTCCCTACAATCAGATTTTATCTTTTGCCTCTTTCCTGCAAGTATTCATAACGTGAAGTGTAAATGCAGTATGATTGTTCTCTCGATTCCAAGTTCACCAAATGTCCCTAATAAAATCGTCGGAATCAATCTAATAAATGACAACATCATGTATATCATGTCTGCAAACATTGTAGGAGCATGATCACTCAAATGGCATTGTTTCAGTCTATAGTACCTATATTATTAATAAGAGGTAATTCCTAACATACCTTTTTTCACCAACTTCCAACTAAGAGCATTCTTAGCTTAGTTCAATCTTAAATAAACTATACACCTTTTCACCGAGCTAAGTAGTTTGCTTGGGGCAAGATATTATGATCCCATATTCAATTAGGCTCGTTTAGTTTCTATCCTTGTCCCACAAGTCTTTATCAATAATACATAGTCGTTTCTCGATGCTCTAAAGACTTGTTCGCATTTTCAATTAATGTCCTTATATTTTGATTGCTAACCTTTTCATAAACTTCAGCGAATGAAATCACAAAAATTACCCGAAGTGCTTTCTACGAGATCCTTTAGGATATTTTCAGAGTTACTGATTTAGTTGCGTTTATCACTAACCGACAAAAATATCATTTTACTTAAGTCAGATTCTATCAAAATGTCTCCCTAATTCTATCTCGATCTTACTAACCTAATTGCAATTGTCAATAAACCACTACAGCATCATGTCATCATAATTAGATGTTATGTTCGGTCTCCTTGTTTTAGAATCTATTCACGAAATTGGCTTAAGGACTTGGCGCCAGTGTCTATCTTTTCCTATATATTTTTAGTTAGAGTGTTCTCATTTTGATGTTCAATCTTGTTAGTTTAGGTAATTGGTGATCGTCCACTATCATGTAGTTAGCCAATGATTGCGTACTCGACTAGTAACTTCAATTAACATGGGTTGCCAGCATGACAAAATTTTGGCTTGAGAAAATAGGCCTAAATCAATTTAGCCCACAACATCAAACCTAAAACATTTCCAAATAATGCCAAGGTTGATATGTTATTATAAAACATAGGACACTTGGACATGAGATAAGACCTTCTAGGGTTCGAGTCGGTGCACACCAGTACATTCGTACACGAGCTGCTAAATATATATATATATATATATATGTTTATCTAGTTCTTAAGAGTATTGGAATTTCTTTTTATTAAACTTATTAATGGTTAGATCAACATCAAAGTTGCTATTTCATTCCCAAAGATACAGAATACTCAAAATGTGGAAAATTTTGTGGAGTTTACTCAGTATGTCCGGTTTTATCCATACACTATTCTTACCTGCAGTTCCATCAGTATGTGTATAAACAAATTTTAAAGGTATTCAAACTTTCAATTAAGCTAACTAATGGTGAGAAAATTAGCTAGATTTGATATATTATCAATAGGATTATTCACCCAATCAAGCCTAATACATAGATGTGCGATATGGGTAGCTCTTATAGATATACTTGTTCAGAGTTTATATTATTTCAACTTCCATAACTTAGGATTCTAGTTTTCCCGTTGTCAAGGGTTTGGGGTAAGGTTTCTCATATTCATATATGAATATTTATCCTTTATTTTCTAGTTATAGGTCTTATATATTTTTTCAAATTTGATAATTGATTACAGTGTGTCAATATAGTAGTCCCCATCTTCCACCACTATCTTTTTTGCCAGGGTTCCAGTAGCAGTCCTTATATCCTGTCATTTCCATTTAACCTTCAAATCCTTCTTCATTAATTTCTATATCCCTACCTGATATTTTCATTTAAGATTCTAGTACTAAGTTTAGATGTTTTCTGCATTTTTAGCAAATGTTATGCACTTTTCCTCAAGTTAGAATGTCGCTTTTACAACCTTATTCTTATAAGCAATTTTTCTCTCATTTTGCTTGCTATCATCTTGTGCTCATACTAATGAGCTTTCTTACTATTTATGAGCTAACTTCCCCAGACATTTAAATCATAACCATACACACATATTAGTCATATTTTCTTAAGAGATATTCTTATGAAAAATATTCCTTATCTCCCTCTCAAATATCATAAGGCAATTATACCAGCCAACTCCATAGCTAAAGTATTGATTTCTTTGAAACAACTATACTCTATGGGCATCAACCATACTTATAAACTAAAATACAAATTATTCCAAATTGATCCTTGGCTTCTCAAGTTCGTTATCACAAATATACCAACACTACAATGTGATACCAAGAATATTTTTCCATTAGACATCACTAAAGTCTCTCAAGAATAACGGACTAGATATTGGCTGGCCACCCCAACACCAATCCTTTATTCTCTTGATATCAAGCAATATCCCATAAATTCACATCCTAGCCGAACTTTCATGTCAATCTTAGCATCCACTAATCCCAATATTCCATATTCCAAGGAACTTCGAGCTATCAACATACTTTTCTCAAATAACCATATCATTTAAATCACAATACACTCTTATATCCCCAAGTATTGATCTAAAAGACCTTTTGTTCATCAATTCAGCTCCATCTAAAGTAGTCATCAGCTCATGCACTAATTAGAGTGCTCTCAAACAGTTCGTATCCAATACAAGTACCCAAGAATATTATTCCTCCCAAATATAAGAAGTCGCATGCTCGATACCTTAGGAATTACATATTATACATTGGTTGGCCACCCAACCATAAACCTTCACGCCCTTTGGATCAAACATGATTCCAAAAATTCATGTCCTAGTCAAATTCTAGAGTCATGCTTAACCTCCACTAACCAAAACTTTCATGTCCCATTCAAATCTCAGAATCAAGCTTACTCTCCACTAATCAAACATTTCATATTATGAGGATCATATTCTAGCATAGCTCATGTTTTCAAACCTAAACTCTGATACCACCTCTATAGCGCCCTAACAGGGAAGCGCTTGCTCCCATCCAAGGTGTTACCCATTCTATACCACATGCTTTATGAATAATAGAAAATACATTTCTCAATATCCAAAGTATTCAATTTCTACAAGCAACATCTATGAGAGGTTCAACTATGAATCAAAATATCATGAATCACACTTCGTACTTCTACCACCTTCATTACCTCATGTGTCATCTGGGTTAGTATATCTTTATCACTTGTTCTTATCTAAGGTAAAGAACAGAAGATAACAATAAAACAGCGTAAGTTCTAATGACTTAATGAGATAGGTTTAGCAATAAATAATAGATTTCTTGTCTTTACCTTACAATTGATCACCTTAGCTCTAAAATAACTTAGGTATTGAAGAGCCTTAGCTAAAGGCGATTTCGACTAGCCTAACATGTGTTCTTTTGGTCAAGTCGAAAACCCAAAATCACTTGTGCCGATCGGGGTCGGGGTTGGGGTGGAGATCTAGAACGGGGTCTCTCTTGAAAAGAGAGTTGGAGGTCTTGACCCTTGATTTTGAGTCGCATCAATGAGAATCACAACTACAGTTAATCAATAAATAAAATTATTTTAAATAATGAAAAAATATTTATTTAAGAATTCATAATTTGGGAAAAATTACATAATTGTTATTAAAAGATCTTTCTATAAATTTATTTTTGTATGAATCATTTTAAAGAATATGCGAAGAAGGTTAATAAATTGGATTTGTTGAGATATTTTGGTAATTTAAAAAATAAAAAATTCGTAACTAGTGTTAGTGGTCAATAAAGTTTTTCCAAAGAAATAAAAATTAGATTCTAAAAGTTCAAAATGTAGTCAAAATTTCACGGTTGCCGTCTAAAGACCCCTTCTTATATACAATAAAAATACAGATATATGTATGTTAATTAACTTAAAGAATGCATTACAAGTGAATTAAATTTAGTCATTTGGCATATTTTGATAATACATAAAACCAAGAAATTTACATTTAATGTTAAGCAACTAATAAAATTATTCTAAAACAATTAAAAAAATTCTAAATTATAAGAATCCAAAATTTTATTAATGCTCTATTATGGTCAAAAGACACTCTTTTATGGTATAATAATATATGTTTGTGTATATGAATGAATTCAAATAATGATTAAAATATCAATAAGTTTGATTAGTTGGCATTTTTTGATGATTAAGAAAATAAAGAATTCACAGCTGATGTCGGATAGGCAATAAAATTATTTTAAATAATTAACAATATTTAAAGTCTAAAAATTTTAGGATTTTGTGAATATATCATAATTGTGGTGGATCCATTTGATATATACAATAATATATATGTTATAAATTATATAGAATCAGATTGAGTTATTTAAAGACATTAATTTATAACAATTTTTATTCCTGCACATATTATAACTATTTTCTAAATTATATTCAATAAATCTGAAGAATTTTATGATATTAATTTATTATAATCCATTTCAATTAAATATTCCCTTATTTACCAGTTATTTAAAGACATCAATTTATAACAATTTTCATTCCTACACATACTATAACTATTTTCTAAATTATATTCAATAAATCTGAAGACTTTTATGATATTAATTTATTATAATCCATTTCAATTAAATATTCCCTTATTTACATACCTAAATAAATTTTTAGTATGGAAGGTCAGTAAATGATTTATGAATAATGACACTTTCTCAAAAAAAGAAAAAAAAAATAAAATACAAAAGACATTAATTGCATGCATGAATGGCGAGTCCATGAAACTTTTTTTAAAGAATGGAAAGATATATAAAAAAATTAAAATTTGGTCAAGAAATATAACTAGGATGAAATCCCTCATTTCTATATTAAATAATTAAATAAAGCTCAAAATGAATATAGTATTTTAATTTTTAAAATAAACCTAAACTTTAAGAAAAAAAGGTAAAAAAAATGCTCAAATAAAACCATAATTTAGAAAGAAAGCTTGTATACATATATCAATAACTATTTGATAATAATATTTTGATATTATTGAAAGACATCAATTTAATTTTTTGTTATGCATCAATTTTAATTCTTCAAAAATTATTTTTTTATAATTAATTCAATAGTTCAACCAAGTCCAAAGAAAGTTAGTGCCAAAACTAAATTATTTAACATAGTTCATTTAATTTCCAAAATCACAAATCTAATTTTAATTTGTAGATGATTACAAATTCGACCGATTTGATTCTCTTTTTAATTATATAATTTACAAAAAAATTCATAATATATGAGGGGTATTTCAATAATTTCACATAAAATATTCGGCTATTTAAGTCCCAGAGCCATTAGCCGGGAAATCACATGTACCGCTAGCTCTGCGTTCAAGTTCAGAAAATTTGTGCATGCTGACACCCATTGTCGAAAATGATGTCCATAACATCGGCTGAGTTGAACTACCTCATCTTTCGTTACCTTAATGAATCTGGTACCTTTCTCACCGTACCCTTTATTTTTTTTTACTCTCTTTTTTTCACTGTTATTATGAGTTATTGATAGAAGCTTTAGTACTACTGTCTGTGCTGTGCTGAAATAGAAACTGAATTCTAGAACCTGGCTGAGATGGGATATATAAAGCGAAATTTGGGGCTCTAATTTAGAAACAGGGTGCCATCCTTGTTCACGCGGGAATTTCAGTTCTTTTCTTGATTAAATTATGTTAATTGGGATTTGTGGACCTTTGTTGCTCAGTTAAATGCAAGGTTTTCAGTACTGAATTCTTTGGAATTGGTGCTGCTCATCTCTTGGGCTCTGTTTGGAAAGTGGGGGCAAACTTCCCTTTAATATTCGTCCAAGAGTGTGTATGATTATATGATATGAACTAAAATACAAAATGAAGAAGAACATTTTGATTTCCAAATAAAAGCAGTAAAAAGATTATCAACCGTGGTTAAACTCTGAGAAACTTCTTTTCTAAAAGTCCTGAATTTGTCAAAAACGTTAATTTTTGTCCTTAACAAAAAAGGGAGAAAAAGAAAGAAAAAAAAAAAAAAAGAAAAGAAAAGAGGAAAGACCTCCGTTAGGCTTTGAAAACATTAAATTCCCTCATGGCTATATTTTATATGCTTTTTAATAGATAAGTGATTGATTCTGATATGCCAATATGTTACTTGCAATTTTTGAGAAAAGCCTGGGACATTCTTCTTCATTATTTATTGAATTTTAGTCAATTGGCCAATTATACAGGCCAGAAAACATCACATACTAATGAATAGTTTCTCTAGAAGGTGAGATACTAAATTAGATATGCTTTTCCCATCTGCAGTGATTTAAGAGACAAACATGTGCCATCTTTGGGTATCACATATATTTGGAACAGGATTATAGTCATTGGGTGACTGTGATTCAAATTAAATGGTCCATCATTTGTTAGGGATTCTTGTTTATGAGATTCAACTTATACTCAAAATTTATATTAAAAACCAAAAAAAAAAAAAAAGCAAAAAACAAAAAACAAAAAACGAAAGACAAAAGACAAAAAGAAGAAGTTTTTTTCTGCAGAAGTTCTTAGAATGTATTGTGCAACATGTACACTTAGTCAACATATTTGAAGCATTTTCACCAATTGAATCATGCACTAGTTTGTACCCTTAGAATTAAATATACATTTGACAAATCATATTTGAGAGCGGATCTATTTTTGTGTGGCTACTTAGATTAAGATTTCTTATATTTTTATTTTGTAACCGTAAACCAACAATATTTTGCTTCATATTGATGAGATCAAAAGTCCCTCAGGGAATCCTACTTTTTAATAAAATTTCCTGGCATCATTAACGTTCTTATTGTGCCAATGTTTTGTGCTTTCAATTGCTCTATATTGTTTTTCAGGATTCACACATTCAGCATTCGCCTTTGGATATGAGGCAGGAATCAACAAAAGCACCATTGATGGCAATCTTGTTCCCCCAGGTGCTCTTGTTACATGTATTCAGAAAGGAATTCAATATCTTGAACTGGAAGCCAACTTGAATAATGTAAGCACGGCAGCAACAATTTTATATATTTTGAGTTTACTGTTTTGCATGTTTGAGAATCTTTACTGATGCATAATTGTTGAGGCCTTCAGGATGATTTGGATGCAGTTGAAGACTTCCAGTTTCTACATCCTCTGGATCTTATAACAAAAGACGTAGATGAACTTCAAAAGATTATAAAAGAGAAAAAAGAAAATATTCAGAAGGATATATCTAAGAGAAAGGAGAAAGAAGATATTGAAAATGGCCAAGAACACAACAATGGAATCACAACAGAAAAAGAAAAGGAACTTGCAAGAGAAAAAGAGGATGAAAAACAACAGAGGGAGAACGAAAAGGAACGAGATAGAGAGAGAATAGAGAAAGAAAAGGAACAAGATAGAGAGAGGATAGAGAAAGAAAAGGAGATAGCAAAGAGCAAAGAGAAAGAAAAGCCATTTGACAATGTCAGTGATGCAAACCATATTGGAGAGGAGGTTAATGGTAGACTCGAGGAGAATGAAACTGATGAGGGTAAGAAGGATTTTACTGGAACATCCATGTGTCTTTGTTTTAATGCTCATGGTCTTGCTATTATGTATGCTTTCTTGAATAATTTTCATTAACATCGTAATAGGGCCTGAACCAATGGATATTTGCACAAGTGCATCCTTGCCTTGCGAAATCCCAGAGAGTGATGTAACTGTTTTGCAAGGCCATACTTCTGAGGTTTGATCACATAAATCGTTCTTAACTTTGCGTATTATTACCTCAACTCTGTAGAGGAAGTAGAGGGATTGATGTATTTACTGGATATTGGATAGATCAGGATTGCCTGGTCAATGGATTATCTTGACCATTTTCTGAGTCATGTGAAATATGTTACTAATGTTCTTGTATTCTTGACAGGTTTTTGCATGTGCATGGAACCCTGCTGGTTCGCTTCTTGCTTCTGGGTTAGATAATCTCTAAACTTTTCCAATATAGTGGTTCAGTCTTGTTTTCTTCACCAGTTCCAGCTAACTAATATGTTCAAGCCTTCTCTCTAGCTATATGATTTTAACTTATCAAGAAAAGGCTATGTTAGCGAGAAATTAAGATTTGCACCATCACCAACCTTGATTTTATGAGCACTGGACGGTTAATATTGATGAACTGTATCCTAACTCTATTTTATGAACATATTGAATCTTTGGATAATTTTCATTCATATCTGCCCTGAAAAATAACTGACCAGGCAATGGACCTTCCCACCTCAAAAAGCCCAAGCAATAGAAAACGAAAAACATAAAAAAAGATGAAAACTGTAATTAATCTATGGCTTTTAAGTTAAAAAAGGTAAGACTTTGCATCTGCTATTACGCCTTTTGTTTATTTTGTTTCAATAATCACTGTGTCTTTCTGAAAATTGACCTGATATTTGATCTCAAATGCCTGTTTGCCAGCTCAGTATGAACACTTTCTGAAATGGATAGGGAACCAAATCATTGTGGAGTCTTTCTTGTGAAAATATATTCCTAAAATGAAGAAAATGAGGCTAGGTTAACATGTTGAACATCAATGTCCCAACTCACTTCCTCTCCAAAACTTTCGGCATTTCACTTTATTGAGAAGTCACAGTTATATGGCATTGCATCTGTACTTGATTGTCAATTTATTCTGGAGTATGTTGTGCATCTTTTTGGGTGGATGCCATGTATGCTCGCAGAAAGCCCATGTAAAATTTCATGTTTCTCCTACTACTTTCATGAAACTTTGATTAATCTTTTCTTGTCACTTCTGGGGTTTCCTCTCTCCTCTTTCGTAGTTTATTTAGTCTTTGTGATTTAAGTACAGGATTACCTTTTGAAAGTTGGTTGAAGAAAGTTGTTTATTCTTCATAATTCTTCTTGATGCACAGAATCTAGGCCTAGTATGCAGTCAGCAGTTAATGTCGTTCAATACATAGTTTTAGTTTTATATTACATTTAGGATAAGTATGTTTTCTTGTGATTGTGTCATTCACGATTTTCTATTAAATACAATGTAGGTGACAGCATGATTAATGAACTTATTTCCTGTTTGTTCAAGTCCTAGAATTATGATGCTCATCTGTTCTTTCAGATCTGGAGATTCGACTGCTAGAATTTGGACCATTGATGGTGCATCCAGTTCCAATGTGCAAAATGGGCCTTCAAGTGTTGTATTGAGACATTTTAAGGGGAGAATGAATGAGAAATGCAAGGATGTGACTACACTTGATTGGAATGTGAGTATATATATAATATTTTTTTAATATTTCTTAGTATCGTTTCATTGTTCGAATTCAAAGGTTCTAATAGTTCATTAATGTCCTCAGTTAAGGCTGGATATTGCAAATATGTTGTCTAATAAAATTTGACACGATCAACTTTTTTCCTCATACTTTAACATGCTCTTTGCTCAGGTTGAGGGAACACTACTTGCTACAGGTTCTTATGATGGCCAAGCAAGGATATGGGGTAGAGATGGTAAGAGTTGTTGCTCATGCAGTTGATCTGATACTTATGCCACTTTAAAGCTTGTTATGCAGTCAAAATTTTGAACTTCATGGATGAAACTTAGTTACTTCTGGAAATGATATCAAGTGAAGAATGAGTCTGATAAAAACTGTCAGTTTATTATCTAAAGTTGATCTTGGCCTTGAATCTGTTCATGCTGCATAACTTCATTCCCTTTGCTTATTTTCTTATTTATGTTACCGTATAGAAGTTTAGGCTCTGGGAAACTTGAAAATATAGTTTGAAAGTGTCACATAAGTAAATTTATTAAATAATTAATCTCATTTATATTGACCACATTAACTTCACGATATCTTTCATAGTTTGTTAAGAAACTTAAATTTAAGTCGAAACAATATGGGGTACAAGATGAGTATGTCAGTCATGTTGAGATGAGATTTTATGAATATATATATAGTGTGTAAGAAACTACTGAGAGCTGTTCCTGTGGGATTATATAGTGTTCCTGTATGGTTGTGTGAGCATCTTTGAGACTTTATCAGTAGTGTATTTCTAGATTGAGTGCATTAAAATGTTGGATTTTCTTCCAAAGAAGCTAAGCATTGAGGAGGAGATTGGTATGGAAAGTTGAATTGGAGAGCAGTGCTTGGACTTTGTAATGCTACCTGTCCTTTCACTTGGGAAGCAACACACAGTGTAATTTTGACTGGTGACAACTTGGAAGAATAAAAATTGATTTCAGGGCTTTACATTCACATTCAGTGGGACATGCCTTACTCAATCAAGACTAGCTGCTACAGGTGAGAATCATACACGCAGGAAACACAGAGAATCAACATGTCTGCATTGGTTCCTCTGTTTGAAGAGGACTGGAGGAATTTATGCATGGGAATTTCACTAATTCACTAACCAATTAGAAGAGCAACTTCGGAATCATGCGTGGATAGAGTCTTGTGGCGAACTCCTTTGGTTCTTCATGCACTTAGTCAAAAAGCAAAACTAGCTTGTTAACAGTTGGTGCATTGGATTTTTTTGCTTCTACAATTTCTTTTTTGGCATGTTCATCTCCTTAAAGCTAAACCCAATCAAGTTATGAAAGTCAACTCTTATTCACTAAACTAAATCATGACTTTTCCAATTTACTTCATAACTTACAGGAAAGTGGGAAACCACTTGTGATGTACTAATTAAATTGCAGACACAGAAAGGCTGATTTTATAGTGATAGTATTGGGGTCTGAACCATCTCCGAATTTACATGTCATGCATATACAAGCATTTTTTCTAGGGGGAACCAACTTTTACTTTAATATTAGCATTATCTATATTTCTCATTCTTCTTGATGAAGCTAGATAAATGCTGCCATATCACATTGATTTAAAATATATTGCTGTAGTTGTACATTTATATGGTTACCGTAACTTTTGGATCGTTCACCTGTAATCATCAGTAATATGCATGATATGCTTACATGGTGTCTTTTTATCCAGGGGAGTTGGTTAGTACTTTAAATAAACATAAAGGGCCAATTTTCTCTTTAAAGTGGAATAAGAAAGGGAATTTTCTTCTCAGTGGAAGTGTTGATAAAACTGCAATTGTATGGGATGTTACAACGGCAGAATGGAAACAACAGTTCGAATTTCACACAGGTGCTTACCGTCCTTTCTTCCTTATTTGTACTTGATTTGTTTACTACAATTGTCTCTGTTTCTGAGCAAGTTGAAAAATATGTGTTTTCGCAACTTCATATGACTACATTTTTTTGTCACAGCTCCGGCCCTTGATGTTGATTGGCGAAACAATGTTTCTTTTGCAACATGCTCCACTGATAGCATGATATACGTTTGTAAAGTTGGAGAGAACCGACCAATCAAAACTTTTGCTGGACATCAGGTTGAGCAGTTACATTCTCGACAATATTCTACCACAACTATTTAATCTGTTTGCATAGTTCTGGCAATTTTTAATAAATTTTGGAGTGACTACTGTCTGAAGTCACTTTAGGACATACAAATTCTTGTGGTGCCCACTGGAATCTGTACTGGTGGGAAGTGCTGTTACGGTTAGAGGACCTTTGGTGCAATTGGTAGGAGAACTAGTTTTTCCTTCTAAACCATTGTTACATTTGTAAGAATCCTTTTGTGTGTGTGTGAAGCCATGGAAAATTCACTGGACAAGGGTATTAAAGTCTTGATGGCTAAGAAATCCCCTGCTAGAGTGACTGCGTCCTTTGACCTTACTAATTCAGTTTATCATCTGAATAAGCTTTGAGGTTGAGTCAATGATATCATTTTCTGGATTGTCTATAGAGGTCGAAATTTACATGCAATGGGCCTCTATGAGTAGGTTTAAATAACTGGACTCTGGAGACTTGAGTATCACCAGCCAATGTCTATGGGTGTGGATGGTTTGGGTAAAAATTGGGCTTGTTTCACTACAGCATTTTATTTGAAAAAGTGGACTTGTGGAGAAGAACAACAAAAAGGTACGATGATCATGAAGAAAATTTAACTATACTAAGCAACCATGAATCAGCCACCCTCTCCCAAACCCTTGAGCTAATTTCCCTTTTGCTTCTCCAGTCTCTTACTCTCATGTCCATTATTCCTCACCAATTTAAGACTGTCCTTCACTTCCTCGCCCCTATTCCACTCTCAACACTCTTCCTTCAATCACAAGAGCAATCTTGTGAAGTTTCTAATTAGCACTTGATAGATGATTGATGCTCATTTTGCCACTGCTATTGTGGGTAAAATAGTGTAATTTTGGGCCATTGCAATTCTAAGAATCAGTCCAAGAAAAATGCAAATCTTGGTTCTGATGTTAGAGAACGCTGTTTGTTGTGTTAAAATACCTTTACATCTTTACTTCCTTTTTATTAATTTTGGATGTGCTTCTCCAGGGTGAAGTCAATGCTATCAAGTGGGACCCCACAGGCTCTTTTCTAGCCTCATGCTCTGATGATTCTACGGCTAAGGTCAGAGGCGCTTTTTGGCTGCGTTGAGTTTTCCGTCATAGTTTAAGGAAATATGACGTGTAAGCCAATGATGCCCTAACTTTTGTTGAATTCTAGTCTGGTACTTATCAGTGATTCTTATTGCCTTACAGATTTGTAGTCTTTTCAAGGAAAAGACCATGAGGACTTTGTAATTATTAGCTACTAAGTATTTTCTTCATCTTGTTCATTTTAGTATAATACACACGGATATAATTGGTTGACTATTCATTATGATGTAGATATGGACTATGAAACAGGACAGCTGCTTGCTTGATTTGAAGGAACATACCAGAGTATGATTTCAACATTTGTCTTTTGCTATTACCTTTGTTGAATGAATCTGTAAATCTGGGTTTCTAAAATACACCTACATCCTATATCTAGGAGATATACACTGTCCGATGGAGTCCAACAGGACCTGGGACCAACAACCCTAATCAGCCCTTGGTGCTGGCAAGGTGATTATTCTGCAGTTGATGATAGAGTGGTTGTACGAAAATACCTAATTTCATATCTTGCAGTGGTTTGTTATGTGCTTTTCTTTTATTTTCCTCTTGTCTTATTTTCCTCTCCTCTGCAGTGCCTCCTTTGATTCAACCATAAAGCTGTGGGATGTGGAAGTTGGACGTCTTCTCGACAGCTTAAACGGCCACAAGTATGATACATATATAATATAATATATCAAATAGAAATGAAAGCATATTGGGTCCTTAATGATCTTGTAAAGAAATAAGGGTTTGGTAGATAGCAGTGTAAAATTATCTTCAATGTTAAACTGTGGCATTTGGACGGCCGTCCTACTGTTATGCAAGGCACATGCAATCTATTAACTGAGAAATGCAAGCATTATATAGAATGGTTCCGTTAGTCAACTGAATTATTTTTCTTCACCAGTTTTCTCTTACTTCTATTTTTAACAATTGAAATCCAGGTATCCTGTTTATTCTGTTGCATTCAGCCCAAATGGAGAGTACTTGGCCAGTGGATCACTGGATAAATGCCTGCACATATGGTCGGTGAAGGAAGCCAAGATCGTGAGAACCTTCAGTGGAAAAGGCGGGATCTTTGAAGTTTGCTGGAACAACAAAGGCGACAAGATTGCTGCTTGTTTCGCAAACAATGTGGTTTGTGTCATAGATTTCCGAATGTAGAGATTGGAAGATTCTTTGCACATTGGTGTTGGTAAAATCTGATTCTGCAAATGCTGGCAAATAGGTTCAGATGTAGCATATTTTAATGCTTTATTACAAACCTTAGAGCATTGAAGAACCTCGAACTATTTTGTGACATTCTATGCTTTTATGTAAATCGTCATTTATGCATCGTCCATTCTAAGGTAATCTAGTTTAATTCGCTGCTTCGATTTGAGGATATGGTTTGCCTAATCTTGTCTTAATTATTTTGTTCATTTTTTATTATGTGTCTTTTTACCTTTCTTGATAACCCACAGGTTCAAGTTCTTCAGGGGGAAATTTCTAATCTAGATGCAACCCCAACCAATCCTACGTCAAGCTTACTTGAGTTAGTGATTGATTTGGCTGTAGTTTTCTTAGTCATTTTATGGGATAATTACAGTCACTTCCACTAAGGTTCAGTAGAACTACAGGTAGATTCTCTATTATTTCAAAATTTACATCCACCTTTCATGTCTTCAACAATTGTCTAAAAAATACATCCAGCCATTAGTTAAACTAACGGAATCTACTGACATTAGCATAGAAAATGCATGGAAATCTGATTTTGGATATTGACTATTTTCTAAGATCAAAATACCTTGCAATTCAACACGTGTCACATACAATGATTTTAAGTTCTCCAATAATTGAAAGTTTTTCCACTTCCACATAGTAGAAAATTTTAGTAAGAGTTACTTCCTCATACATCTGCGAATTGTTTTCCATCCCAGCCAATCCAAAAAACACATCTATTGCTCAACTTATTGAAATATATTTGGTTATATTTTACCATTATTTATAGCAAATGATGAAAATCACAATATTATATATTAGTGTAATATCAATTTCGATTGAAATAGCATGGCCCACACAACTAGGTGTGTGTGAGTGTTGGGATCAACTCCGATGGATTGAGTAGGGATGGCAACGTGGCGGGTCTAGGGCGGGTTTTGTAGGACTCAGGACCCGCCCCGCCCCGCCCCGCCTCCTCTTTGGACCCGCCCCGCCTTACCTTAGGACCCGGACCCGGCGGGTTGGACCCACCTAACAACTCTTTTTTTTTTTTTTTTTTTGTATTTTTGTGTATATATTTTTTTACCTTCTTTTCTTCATAATCACTTGAATATATATATTTTGCTCTAGTGAGTATCGAGTTTAAAGAATAAAATTGAAACAAGTTTAAAAAAAAAAAAAAAAAAAAGCCCTAATTTTCTAATATAGTATTATAACCTAATAAATACTTATACTTATATATAATATATATGTTATATGTAATATAATATATAATATAAATTATATATGTAATATATATGTTATATATAATATATAATATAAATATATATTATATAATATAATATAGGATGGGACCGGGGCTGGTCCACCAAGACTCGTAACCCGCCCCGAACCCGGGCGGGTCTTGATAATCAAGACCCACTATCCGCCCCATTCCCATTTTTTTCACCACAAACCCGCCCCATCCGGGGCGGGTCGGGGGCGGAACCCCAGTTTACCCGGACCCATTGCCATCCCTAGGATTGAGGTTGAGTTTGGAACTAAAAGAAGGCCCAATAAGAACTTCAACTTGAATTTATTTTCACTTCTCCACAAAAGCTTTAAGAGAGTTTGTTGAAGATGTCTAATTTGAGTTTAATTTTTGAGCAATCTGAGTCCAAGATCATTACTCTATATTTGTATTTACTTTCAACTCTACAAACTCCTCCACAAACCTTATTGAAGTTTGATTTGAGTTAAACTTTTTATTAATCTTATGAATCAGACAACTCTACAAGTGAAGGCCTTTATCAATCTTCTAGATTTTCTTTTTATATTTAAAAATTTATTAGGATTCGAATTCTTAATCTCATATATATGTTGAAACTTATGTTGTTGAATTGAAAATTACTTAACTTAATGCATAGACTTAGGTTAGTATTACTTAATGTCATAGACTTAGAAAAATTACTTAACTTTTCTTCATTCTTCATATGTTGGATGAGTAATATGAAAATTCAATACATCAATTCAAGCAATCCTTAAACCAAGAATAAGAAAATTTTGAATTATATGAACATAAACCTTAAACCCAAGCAAGGCATGAAAACCTTCCTAGCTACTGTAGCCTGTGGCAGAAAACCTCCACAACATCTATGGTAGCCTATGCTAGTTATGTCAAGAAAGAGTTCATACTGTTAGCATAAAAACCAAAATGTCCACATTTCAGCTTAATACAAGCAGAAGCATCCATCATACTTCAAAACTTTATGTACATTCTGGTGATTCTAAGGCTTCAAGACCTGTGCCTAATTGGTCGTCTTTGGTTCCAGCTAAAAAGGATTCTGGTATATTTGAAGGCGAAGACAAAGTCGGTACCCATTTGAACTGTCATTAAAGATTTCAAAGTTAGCATATAATATGAAAATTATAGATTCCAAACGAACTCAACATCTACAGTGGTATATAAACAAACCTTGTGTTGATTGTATTTCTCCCTCGCTGCAGCCAAAGAGCCACCTCTTCTCAATTGCAAGTCGTGAAGTATGCACACACATTCTTTTAGATCCGTGGGTTTATATCCTGAATGACTTTGTAGCGCCAAACTCTGTAGAAAATCTTTCATTTTAGGTTAGATGCGGAAGATCAGTTCATTTGAAAGAATTCTAAACGAGTGTATGGTCTGTACCCAAGGGTGTTGCTTAGGCTGGAGGGTAAATCTTGAAAGGAAAATGACTGATGCAGCCACCAAAGAGGGTAAGAATTTCACACATCTGTAGTCCAGCAAACTCAACTCTGCTAGATAGTAACCCAAGAACTCCAACTGCAAGCCACAATACTGCAGAAGACAATGCATACATGAGTACCACTTATTTTAACCAAAGTATGATCTGGAAACAAAGACAATTGTATGCCAAGCGTAAGCTTACCTCGTGATCTTCTTGAGCAATCATGGTGAATTTTCTGCAAGACCAAACAAAAAAATTAGCCGCCCTTTTAGCATATGAACTTTTATGACGGAAAAACTAAGAACAGCAAAGCTATGGAGGCAGATTTCTACCTAAGAAATGTCTTCACCGTAGGATTGCCCAATTCAAAACTAAGGGATTTAAGCACATCAGTCTCCATCTCCACCACCTCTTTCTTTGTGTAAGTGTTATCAGTTATGTAACAAAAATCTTCCACGTGTGGAGGACTAATCTCCTCGTATTTCCTATTAAACAATAACAAAATACATCAGCATAATTAGAACACGAAAGAATAGCTCAACGGTGAGATCTAAGGGCAACAACATGTCTCTTACGAGGCAATGAGCATTGAAGAAACCCCGAGAAGCTGAAGTCTTTGTCTATTAATAGCGTTCTTAGATAAAAATCTGTCAATGTATGATACTGTTAAATACAATGTATCTGGCTGAAGCTTGTACTCCTCGGCCACCTCAACTAACCAATCTATCAAAACCCCTCTCATGTTTGCAGTTACATCTTTCTGAATTTGCTCCAAGTAATTTGGCAACGGCCTTCTCTTAGCCTCCATCTGGATAAAAGATAAAGTTTTATTGTAAATCACAAATTATAATCAATTACATTCAGTACACAACAAGGATCAATGAAATCTGCCCAATTCTTGGTCAAAAACGGAACTTAGAACTAGAAAACCAGAAATTACCAAAGTAAGCACCAGAATAAGCAAGAATTGAACACTAACTCATTTCTCAGCATACTGGTGTTGAAACCTATGAATAGAATTTTGACCTCTAAATGCCAAGATCTACATGCCCTAATCCCATCAACAATTGAACAAAACCAGACCAAATTAACCAAGTTTACCACACATCTTCAAACCAGAGGTCCAGAACTAGAAACCCAATAAATAAACAAAATCAACAAACTAAACCACATTACCCAACCAAAAACCAAACCTTTAAACAGCAAACTACAGCTAAATCAACAACGCATTGATCAAACCAGAAAAGATTAACAAAACTCATATTCAGTAAAAGCAGAAAACTCCCAATAACACTAACCTCCATACTATGAAGATATTCATATATCTCAGAAGCATAGGCTCCACACATCCGTGGGTCATCATGATTTGCATTTACATCGATCCCAGGATCACTTTCCCCCTTCGAACTCCTCGTTTCCTCGACACCCACTTTCCCTTTCTTCACATTCCTCTTGGGCTTACTTTTCTGCTTCTCATTCTCAACACCAAGCTTCTGATTTTTTCTCATCCCAACATCTTGCGAAGACACGACATTCTGAATCTCACCCAGCACCACCCTCTTCTTCTTACTCTGCTCGGCGGCCATTGCCTCTGCTGCTGCCCTCTTCTTCGCTGCCAAGCGCGTGATCCTCGTGCAGTTTTCTTGGTCCGCCATTGCAGAGTACTCAAAAAGCAGTCTGCAACAAAACAACAGAGGGAGAAACTGAGAGAGAAGGAGTGAATTGCTTGTCAGATAGCACAATAGG
This sequence comes from Jacaranda mimosifolia, assembly GCA_018894105.1. Lineage (NCBI taxonomy): Eukaryota > Viridiplantae > Streptophyta > Magnoliopsida > Lamiales > Bignoniaceae > Jacaranda > Jacaranda mimosifolia. The sequence continues at coordinate 6,737,150 of CM032123.1, forward strand.
GTTTGAGTATATAAGCTGCGAATCGTATGATAAGTACCGCCATTGCAGATGTGGTTTGAAAAACTTTTGAGTGGGCGGGGGGGGTGTTAGCTGGAAAACTTGAACCAAAATTGAAAAAGATTTTAATTCCGCTCGAGGTGCGGTTTTTCAGAGGTTGCTGAAAATTTTGGGCGCGGGGTTGTTGGCTGAAAATTTTTGAACCAAAATTGAAAAAGGTTTTAATTTAATTCGGGTTTTTTTCGGAGGTTGATAAGAAATTCTTGTAATTATTAATTTATTTTTTTTTATTTATACACAAACACATCAAATGCCTATTTATAAAAATCCAACATTAGATACCCATTTTATTAAATATTATGTGTATTTTAATAATAAATTTATAAATTAATAGTATGTGAGTAAACTATTCAACAAGTTTATACATAACTTTATATATATTTTTTATTCTTATATTAATCTATATCACTAAATCACTTTTCTTCATTTTTACACCAATAAGAATGGTGACCACCGGCCACTTAACTCCATGTTGTTCTTAGTGGTGACAAAGGTCAAAGTAGGCGGGGATCATGGGCTTAGCCGAACACATATAGTTTAAGTTGGGTTGGGCCTTAAAATTTTGGAAATGGGCTCGAAAAAATTGTGTTTAGTTAGGTTTTACTATGTTATGGGTTAAAAAAGGGTTTAAGTGAGTTTAAAATGAGTTTGCTGCAAAAATTTAACTATAAACTCAATAAGTTTGAAAAAAAATAATTTTGAATTAATAATAAGAAATGCAAAGTATTTCACTTATTTGCTTTTGTTAATGTCTCATGCTTTTAAATTAATAATAATTTTAAATTTGAAATAAACATCTTGGATTTTGAACATATTAATAAAAATTAGTTGTCTACAATTCTTTCAAAATATAAATTTTAATGCATGATCTTGAAGTCATATGGACAAATATTGTATCCATTGATTTAAAATGATTTCTAAATTTATTGCTTAGCTACTATTGGATGTCATAAGATTTACATGTAATTCATATCTATTAATTCTTAAAAAATTAATGGAAAGTAATGGCTTTGTTTGGTTATGTTTCCCTGGAACAACATTTGTTTTGAGAAAACATAACCAAACATATCCCCATTTTTCTTTCAAAACGCACATTCTCCAATATATATATATATATATATATTATATTTTTTATTATTATTCTAACATTAAAATAATCACTCAATTTTATTTTCACCCCAAAAATCTAATAAAAAAGCATTGATTTGACTGCTACAGTAAAAAATATCTCCCCCAAAACATAAACAAACGTACCAAAAAACAACTTTCACATTTTTCAATAATTCATTATCCCAAAACATATAATAAAATCAGACAAAAAACATAACCAAACACGACCAATACAATCACAACTAAAAGTTGCAAGATAAGCACTTTTATAATTAACTTAATTTTATTGCAATTGCATATTATGAGAAAAAATAATAATAAAGTAAGATTTATCCTAATCTCAACTCAATCCATTTTCAATTCAATATATTTTCAACCCGTCTATTTAATTCATTTCAAATTCAGTTCATCTTAAACTTAAATTTAATCCAACCCCACCTATGTATCATTCATAATGTTTCCATATCTTTGAATTTTGATGGTGCTCCAAATTTTGCCTGAGTTCACAATTTGGGGCTCTAATATTTTGTTTTTTGATGTACCACTCTTTATGGCATTCCACGACATTTTTTTTTCTTTTCAAGTGGACTGGTGTTAGGTTGCCTGTGGATCGATAGAGTCGTACTTATAGAACTATGCTTATTGACTAAAATCTTTTATATGACTGTTTTATAATCATCGACGGTTGCTATGCTTAATTACTTATGGGATCATAATTGAATCGAGCCCGATTAATCCAAAGACTTGAATATAATATACTATATTCTTTTAGGGCTAATTTACTTTGAATGATGTGATTATTAATGATATATAAATAAATAGATATATTTTAAGTCTATTAAGATAAAGCAATACAATTTCATGTTTGGTTGGAAAGATTAACTGAAAAGTAAATTAAAACAAAATATATGATTTTACGATTATAATATTTTATTATATCTTTTTACATACTAATCAAGGGTAATTTGATCTTTTTGAATCTTATCCAACACAAGAAAAATGTATCAAGCATCTCCCTTCTTGATCCACATTCCAACTTAATACTAGGTCAATAACTTATCATGAGCCCTATATCAAGGCAAAGAAATAATAAATTAGAATTGATTGTATATCTATTAAGCATAATCAACTAAAACAAATAAGCTATTAGTCAAATTCTTATCAAGAATCTAATTGTGACACAGATTTCACAATGTTGAGTTACTTTCCAATTCTCTGTTTGTGACTTAAAAAGAAATTGAAGTACCGCCTATGCGAATTACTGGATTTTTGACATATGCAGTGGTCAATGTTGTTGTGAATGAAATTAATATGAATTTATATATTTATTTCACCCAAGTAGAATATTTCTTTTTATATCCTAAAAATTCAAATACATATATTAAAATTATTTTAAAAAGTCTACAACAGTAAAAATATTTTCATTAATTAATATATACTGCAAAATTTTGTTACACACGTAAAATGTGCCAAAAATCACTAAATGAGTCAACTTTTCTTGATTTCTTGAAGAAGCCAACATTTCATATTTTCACCATCTTGATGGGACCAGCGGAGAACGACTTTCCAAAATTATACCATGCAAAAAATTTCATTTGTCATGAAGTTTCCCAGCAATACTGTTAAGGATAATTGTGAAAATTTTGCTTAACACTTGTAATTTCTAGTCGCCATGATTGACCAGAAGTAACGTGTCTTTCTGATCTTATGCATTACTATAATTTTTCTATAATGAGTTGACATAATTAATTTTATTTGAAAAGACAATGATAAGACAACAATATTTTAACGTCTCTTCTTGATCAATGATAATTTTCTCTCTCCAATTGTACCTTTATTATTTTTTCTTCAACTATTTAACTTTATCATAATTTTTTTTCTTCTTATATCCTAAAAATTCAAATAAGTATATTAAAATTATTTAAAAAATATACATCAATAAATAAATATTTTTATTTACTGTATACTACACAATTTTAATTTATTATACACATAAAATGTTCCAAACTCACTGAGTTAGGTTCACTTTTCTTAATTCTTGTGGGTCGTTCATTGAAATGAAAAACTCAATGGTTTATGGTTCACTGGTTCAACTATTTGTCAGATCGTAATTGAACCATAATTGAACTGTGATGTCATAATTATGTAACATACATTATATCTATACTATTATATATAGCACAATGGTGTGGGACCCGTAATTGTGCAATTTTAGCCAAATTTCAAATTCTTAGAATTTTAAGTTTTTTAATTCAATAGAAAATTTTTCATTGGTTGTTTATTTACTTTTACATTGCATTTTAATACAATCTCCTTATCTATTATAACTAAAATATCATGTTGTGTTTATCAAGAATTGCAATGTAAATTTCTATCTCATAAGATAATTCAAAAATATTTATAATCATATTTTTATCTCACTAAATAACTTTCTAATTTAAAAAATATTTTATAAGTATCATATTAAGTACTGATCTTATCACAAATTTTATCTTATGAATTTAATTTATAACAAGATTAAAAGATAAATATTTTATTTATTTTATATATAGATTTTGTTATTCTACAATTATTCATTTTACATTTTATTTCTACATTACCCATAGTACGATTCTATATTTTTAATTGTGGGACTTCTTTCCTCAATTAGCATAATATAATGAAGTTCCTTTTTTCTTTTTAATTAATTTAAAATTCATTTCGTAGAAAAAAAAATTAATATTTTTTTGAAACACATCTTTATATTATTTTAATTCTACATAAATGAGATACTTTTCTAATATATTTAAACATTTTATCAATGTTATTACTTTATTATTTCCTCAATATTTAGTTAAAATTAAAGTTCTTATAACAACTTAGGATTTTAAGTTTTATATTACTTAAAGTATATTTTTATTTTAATTAATTACATTTTATATATTTATTTTCAATACTAGTTTCAATTTTTTTGTATGTTCATATAAGAATTTATATTTGATATTGAATTTTTATTTTACTATTATTATAGTTGCAGCTCTCTCAATTTATCTGAATAAAAAAATTATATATACTTCATATTCGAATAATGTATTTCGAATAATGTGATGTTGTGAAATATTTAAGAACTAGCATGTGCCCCGTGCTATGTACGGATTCAACTAATTATAATTAAAAATAATATATATATATATTATTCTAATTTCATGTAAAAACGAATTTAAATTACAATGTTTTTTTAATAAGATACAAGGTACATTTGTCCCCTTTTTAATGCATTTACCCTTGCCTTCCAAATTTCCATGTCAAACTGGCACACCACCAAGCATTGGAAATTCCTTTTGACTTCAGCCATAGTGGACAAGAGTAGACAGCATGCGTCGCCAAGCCAGGGGTTAAGGTTTCATCATGCAATTTGGGATCCTCATTTTGGTCAACCGGCCATGGAAGCTTTTACTCGAAGAGGTGCTCTTAGCCTACTGAGTATCACTTATTCTAGTGTTTATCAGTGGTGGTATACAATTGGTTTATGCACTAATGATAATCTTTATATTGGAGCTCTTTTTCTATTATTTCTTTCACAATTAATGAGTATCAAATATAATGAAAAGTCATGCTTGTATATAATAATAACATAACAATTCAATAAATATATATATATATATATTGAATAATAATACAATTTTTAACTGATTATAAGAAATTATTTTTTAAGATAAAAAAATTAAGAAATTAATCACAAAAAATATTATCTTGTAAATGTAATAGATGACAACTCACTTGAACTTGAGAATAACGATCTATTCCAAAAAGGCTACAAAATTAAATATATCAAAAGTTAGTAGAAGATCTATATGTTGAATAATAATACAATTCCAATTGATTATAAAAAATTAAGTAAATGACTCACCTGAACTCGAGAACAATTAATCTATTTCAAAAATCCTACAAAATTAAATATGTTAAAAGTTAGTCGTATAAATGTATATATATATATATATATATTGAATAATAATACAATTCCAATTGATTATAAAAAAATATTTTATAAGATAAAAAAATTAAGAAATTAATCACAAAAAATTAAGATAAATTAAAATTTTGTTCCAATACAACAAACACAAAATAACAATTCCATAATATAAATCTACATACTTTTGATCTTTCTTTTTCAGCAATTTGAAGTCAAGTGTGCGTGTGTGAAGTCGTGTTGTAATTAAATTCTACGTGGCAAATTCCCTTCCCTTACACATAATAAAATGTATTCTTTTCTTTCTTTCTGGAACAAATATTTAGTCTCACCTATTCTCCTTCAAGTCTCCCCCACCCTTCTGGTCTTTCCCCATATAAGATCATCGGTCATCTTCATACATGTACATATGATTAATATAAAAACCGACATTTTATAATGAAATTAAATACAATGCACACATGGATTTCTATAACCAAATTACATATTAAATAGCAAGAAGTTGTTTTTACTTACCTGAAAAAATTATTTGTGAGATGCTTGGAAGACTTGATGAGAGATACTTGCAATTTGGATGTGCTTTTATTAATTAAATTATATTTGGACTCCACCACTTTATACATGTGTACTAATATTATCCCCGTGCTATGCATGGATTCTATGGCACCCCACTCGGGATAACCCCTAAGGTGAGACGTCACCAGTTCAGTCTTAAATCTAATCGAATAGTCAATTCATAAGCCTATCAGAATTTTTTTTTAAATTTATCAGAGACAGCAACGGATTTCAATCTTAAGCAAACTTCTACAAAAGTGCTATTTATATGCCATAGCTGATCCCATAATATTCGACATAATATATACATACCACGGATATCTAATTCAAGCTTGACATATCACAACATCTTTAAGTTAAAACTTAACATACAAGCACACCCATATACACAAATGAACGCCTGTTCTATTACAAAACATTTTCTCCAGTCCAAGCTTGAAGTTCATCTCCATCACCTACTTCTGTCTGAGAAATTCAATGACAATGTAGGAGGGTAAGTCCAAAGAACTTAGTGATGGATAACTTTAATAACAACAGCAGGGTTTTGCCGAGGAAGAATCAACTCAACAGAACAAAATCAACAATCAGAACATGAACATATTACAATACGGGCAGTAACAAGTTTAGCAAATAGGAATCTTTCCTACTTTATTGCTCCAGAATAGATTACAGACAGTCATGATACAGTTACAGTAAAACAATCCTAAATACATATGCATTTCAAACAGATCAGAACAAGACAGGCATAATAGAATCCCTTTATTCCAATCAGTTAGTCAATCAGTCTTACCAAAGCGTGGCAGCTTGGTACATGGCAGATGCCTATACGGACCATATGGAACATCGTTGATGCCTAGGGGAAGATCCCTAGCACATTGCTGATACCTAAGCGGATCACTTAGCATATCGCTGACACCTAAGCAGACTACTTGGCGTGTCCCATATATCCAAACATCCCGCTGGGACTGGCACTCGGCCCAATAAATCTCTATACATATCAAGTGTCAAATAACAGATTGCCGAGAAGGCAAGCTAGTTAGATAAACAGAATTAGATAAGCCAACAAGGCCACATAATGTTGTGCGGAATAATAGTTGTGCCAACAAGTCAACAGATAACACTACAGGACAGTAACAGGTAACAGGACAATAATAGATAACAGATGGGAACAGATAACGAGAGAGTAATAGATAATAGAAAAGAGCAGATAACATGATAGTAACAACTAACAGATGGGACTTCTAGGTGTCAGAACAGATATGCAAATATCTCATCAGAAGCACAGTTAATGGAACAACCCTTACAGGGGTACATGATAACAAACGAGATCTCAATCAATTCACAGATTTTAATAATCAAGAGGCAGTTACAGTACAAAAACCAGTCTAACCCTCTCAGGGGTTTATCACAATGACAATTAGGTGTAATAAAGTGCCAGAATAGCAGGCCCTCACCTCCGCAGTCTCAAAAAATATAGTCACCGTCAACCGTCTACTGATCTGCAGGACCCAATTCTTCATCACGTAACCAAAGAATATGTTCACAATCAAAATTCTCATTTGACCTTAACAATACAATTATACTATTAACAGTATAAAATCAATAGTTACTCGGTAAATACGATAATTAAGGTTCGATCGTACTATAGTTATAGAATGTTCTAATTACACCGTCATTATGAAAATATTTACTGGGTTCATATCGATTTCGGTTAAAAAGATACAATCAAGTCCTTAGTTACATATTTAACCTTGCAATATTACGCCAAAACAATATTAACAGTCCAGTCAACTTAAATAACCCAATTATTACTACTTAGGTTTCAAATCCATAAAATCCTCAAATTAGGGTTTTCATTCTCCAATTAACTCAATTAAACAAAACTTAACATATAACAATACAAATCCGGGTCCACTATCTCATATAAAATCCATGTGTGTCTATTTCTATCATTCTATACACATTTCTTAACAATTATTCCAAAATACAAGAATCACAAGAATTTAACGGTACAAAAACTTAAACCCAATTTCTTGATCATTACCCAAAACTTCTTATCGAGACATTGAAACCACAAACCAACTTCACCCCTACGATTGTCGCATCGAGGTGAAGAAGTTATCCCAGCTTCGTTGCCGTGTGCCTCCACTGGAAATGGCCAACACCACCACCAAAAGATGTATTTCAGCTCAACTAACCAAAACCCCAACTTAATTTTACCAATCATCACCTGAATTGAAGTCCAATTGGCCAAAAAATGAAGCTGACACCTCAATGTCGCTGCTGCCTGTTTGTCCGAATTCTCCGCCATCGATGACCAATTTCCAGAAATTAAAAACTCTGAACGTTCCTTGTGTTGAGAGCAATAGAACCCATTACAAATCTTGCACTCCCGTCACCAATAACGCTGCACCCATCACCTGCTGCCGTTGCGTAGCCTTCGGTCTCAATTTCGTGGTAGCTCACTGGTGATCTCAAGTTACATGAGGTATCTACGTGGTCCTGGTGATGAGGGGAGGAGTTTGGTCTGTTTGGTTTCTGAAGATAGGCTGTCGCCGGATATGTCACCAGAGAATAAAGGGATGAGGTGCATGTGAAAATGAAGAAAGTTGGGGGGGATTCGATAATATATATATATACATATATTTTTCAGAATTAGAATTTGGCCCCCAAAACTCTGTTACAATCTAAAATTAGGCCCTCCAAGGTGTGATAATTTTTTATTCAGCCCCAGAACTAAGTTAGTGCCTCACTTCCACCCAGTTGACCAAAAGTAATTCCATACAGACCCTCAAAATAATGAAAATGTGATCCAATCAAGTCTTGTCTAATTATGTATTGACCCCAAAACTTTTAAAATAAGTAATAAATTAAAATTCATGAAATTGAAATAAAATAATGGCAAATAAAATTCACCAATCATAAAATTTCTAGGGGTGTTACAGATTCTTTAAAATTGTTATATATTAATGTAATTATTAAATTATAAATATAATTTAAAACAACAATATAAAAATAAAAATATCACAAAAAATGATCAAGTAATTAGTAAAATTAAATATTACTTTAAAATTTTGATAAAGTAAAATTAAATTTAAAGCTTCATTAAAATTTAGTAATTAAAAACTTGCAACATATAAAGACATCTCATATATATGATGTCGTGAAAAATTAATTTTAAAATTATTTAGCAAGGTTAAAAGAATTCAAAACTTTTAGAGATAAAAGTCAATGAATATGATTATATTTGTTAAAAAAAAATTTATGCAATCAAAAACTAACAAATAGTTGCGTTAAAAAATAAAAATATATGAAAAAGATATAGAACACAACATTGATGGCTTTGTTGGAAAAAAAATTAAAATTATAATAGTTTAAGATTACTTTATACTCAGAAGACGATAAATATATATTAAATTAAAACTTAAAATATAAAGAATTAGATAATATATTGGAAGTCAATAATTTTTTTAAAAAAAATCTTATTTAATTTTAATTTTTGATTAAAAATCAATCAAGGCAAATAGATAAAAGAAAAAAGATAAAAGAAAAATCTGAGAATATATATTGATGAAATAGTATATAAATTTTTCAAAAAGAGATCAAATTATACATACTTATACATACATAATTACATATATGAATAAAAAAATAAAAATTAAATGACATACTTTTAAACTTATAAATATTCAAAACATGAAACAAATTCTAAAATATTATGCCAAAGAATAGATGTCATTATATCAAAATTACAAACTTAGATGAACAAAAAAAAAGAAAAATAAAAAATAAATTATACAACTTAACCAAGAAATTAATAATTTTATTCAAAGATTGAGTAAAAAAATATTAAATTTATAACAATTTACATAAAATAAAAAATAAATGACAGAATTTATCAATAAATAAAGAGAAAAAATGTAACTGATAAGGGATAGCCCAAGTGGCTCGGCCCAAACTACGTGGGCCCAAGGTGCAGCACCAAGCCCATCTGGTATCCAAGGCCCAACGGCGCGGTCGACCCAGGTCGACCTTGATGATCGATGGTGTACCCAGTAAATGAGCACTCAACCAGGCCTTGGTCAAGGCCGCAGGTCGATATGTCAACTCGCACCGCAAATTCGTACTTCGATCTGTTGTTAGGTCGATCATTCTTCCGACCAGAGAGGTCCGCAAAGCACAGTACCATCCATGCCGTATTAAATGCACTGACAGCATGCCTCCGCATTAATGGCGCATGCCGCCCCCTTACCGCCTGGCGCTGTAGGCATGTCAAAAGTGTCCTACCCTGGCCCTAAAACCTGGGGAGGCAGCCATTTGGAATAGGACAGGGGTGAGAGATGACTAATTGCGCCTCATGCAAAGACAAGGGTTCTCCCTACACATCAAGAGCATCTCAAACAAATCCTCAGAGAGAGAAGGCTATAAATACCCCCTACTCCAACCTTCCAAAGGTATGTTCTCATATATACAAAAGCACATACTCTGCTGCTAATATTATCTAGTCGACTCGTATTGACTTGATCGTCGGAGCGCCTAAGCCGAGGGCTCCTCGGCTAGTCTGACGTTTGCTAAGTGATTGCAGGATTCAGCCCACCTCATCTGTAGATCGACCATAGAGGTCGAATCTCATCGAAATATCAACTTGATCTAATATCCAATGGATCCAACCCTCATCATTTGGTGCCGTATGTGGGAACTTTTGAGTCCGCTATCAAAAATGGTAAACACCAGGCGAGCCCCCTTAGGAAAGGAAGAAAGCAGGAGATCTAGCTCTTCCCACCTTAGGCCTCACCAAGAGCCAGACGCCCCAGGATCCAGTGGTCACTTTGACCATGTCCAATTAATGTAGCTCATCAGTGAGCAGATTTCAACATAGATTTCAGCTCAACTCTTGGCATCCCTGAATCGACACACTACCCAACTGGAGCTGGCAACCAGTGCAATGCCGCAACCCGTGGCCCTGAAGGTAAAAAAACCTAGTAGGCCACCGTTGAGGCGCGAATTGAGCGTGGGCCATTTCCCAAGAGAAATGGCTCGACCCCTGCCCCGTAAGGAGGTAGCGGATTCTGTTGACCATGGTGTTCGACCCATTCGAGCCCCGCAGCGCGATAGGGTTGAACGCTCAAGACCCCGTATGAATAGAAATGCATCCCAGGCAGATAAAGAAAAATAGGAGGAGGTATCCCACCAGGTATAGTAATTAAACCGATGACTGAAGGAGATCTCGAGGAGAAACACCGGAAGGTTGCTCTACCAAGAGGGACCGCAGAGGTTTCGAAGAGAAAGAGACTCCCCCTTTGTCCAAGACATCATCGACGAGCGCATTGCTCTTGATGCCAACATTTTCGGCTAGCTTACCGAGGTACGATGGCTCGACCTACTCGAACGAACATCTAATGCAGTTCGAGCACATGATGCAGCTGTATGGACACAACGAGTACATCCACGCTAAGATGCTTGTGACCACCATTTAAGGGATAACACTCTACTGGTTTGTGAAACTGGAATCGGCGTTGATATACTTATAGGACTAGTTGTGTGATAAATTTCTGCACTAGTTCGCGAGCAGGAGAAAAGCCAAACTTCCTCACACCCATTTGCACACAGTAGAGCAGAACGAGGGAGAATCCCTCCGGGACTTTTTCACCCGATTCAACATGGAGGTGTTAAGGATCGACAACCCAAGAATTGAATTCTTGATTGACGTGTTATTCTTATGCCTTAGGCACAAGGAGTGTGCCAATACATTGGTACTCGAGCAGCCCAAATCGATGGAAGAGCTTCTAGACCTTGCAAAGAGGTACATGACCCAAGAGGAGATGAACAAGTTGAAATACGGCAATCTGGAGGTCGACAAGAGGAAAAATAAGGAGAAAGAGGACCATCAGGTTAGAGAGGGACGTTAATCCCCCATAAAGTGCTTCGACGATTACACTCCACTCAACCTCCCGAGGAAGGAGTTGTTGTTTGCCATACAACATGTCAACCTGCTCAAAAAACCCCGAAAGCTCACGAAAACAGAGGCCATGAAAAAATCAAAAAAATACTGCCATTTACATAGGCAGAAAGGGCATGACACAGAAGATTGCTTTAACTTGCAGGATGAGATCGAAAGACTGATCAAGCAGGGCCATCTAAAAAAATATATCGAAGAGCAGGCCAGGCGCAAAGAGGGTAAAATCGATCGGACTCTCCGTAGAGAAAGGTCGGCCAACCCGAGGAGAGATGACAAAGGAAAAAGACCTACCCAAGAATCCCACCCGCCTATTCAAAGGGTCATTGACATGCTTGCGGGAGGTCCCACTGGAGGAGATTCCAGGAACGCAAGGAAGCAAACCCAAAGACAGCTAGAATCGTCCAGACCAGCCAAGGTCGAGACAGTTTTTTCAGCTCTCCACCTGTGTCGAGCCAATCTCTTTCAGTGACTCCGACCTCGACCATATGGAGGACAAGGGAGTCAGCAGAAAAATAGGCTGCCCCATGATGGTAGCACTGGAAATAACCAACTTCAAGGTCAGAAAGATATTGGTCGACAACGGTAGCTCCGTGAACATAATGTTCTTGTCCACACTAAGCGGAATGAAGCTGGGGGAATTAAAATTTGATCTAGTCAGAGCGCTGTCAGTCGGATTTGGAGGTCGGAGATCATCCCAAAGGGATCTATCAACCTCTCCACAACATTTGGATAGGGTCCCCGGACCAGAACATTAATGATCAACTATTTGGTGGTCGACGCTCCATTAGCCTACAATGCCATCATTGGTCGACCAGCCTTAAACGACTTTAGGGCCATCGCCTCCACATACCACATGAAGATTAAGTTCCCAACCCCAGCTGGAGTAGGAAAACTTTTGTGCAATCTTAAAGACGCATGGTGCTATTACACCATTTCCATCGAGTCCAACAAGCAGAAGAAGCGACCTTAGCTGAAGCCCTCGAGAGACGCCTTTGTAGCAAAACCCGAGGTGGGACCATCAGCCAAGAAAAGGAAGTTCGAAGACACTCGGGTTGAGCCCATCGGGGAGTTCAAAATAATCAAGCTGGAACTTGGAAAGCCCGACAAGACCACTAAGGTCAAGAGCGATATGGGCGACCACCTGGAATGCCTCATGGTCGATTTCCTTCGACATAACATTGATGTGTTTGCGTGGAGAGCCGCCAACCTCCAAGGAATCGACCTAAGCGTCATCGTCCATCGACTCAATGTGGATCCCGCTCACAAACCAGTAAGGCAAAAGACAAGAACTTTCAATACTGAGGGGCCCTAAATCATCGAGGAGGAGGTCAACAAGCTTTTAGAAGCATGATGTATTATAGAAATTCAGTACCCCTCTTGGCTATGTAATGTTGTACTCATCCCTAAGAATGAGGGAAAATTCAGTACCCCTTGCCTTGTATAGATTTATTCGTGGATTCTACTGCTACATGTGAGTTATTGAGTATCATGGATGCCTTCCAATGCTATTATCAAATATTTATGGCACCCAAGGACAAGGACAAGACCTCTTTTGTCGTCCCCACTGGAGTATATTGTTTTCTAGTTATGCCCTTTGGGCTCAAAACTGCGGGAGCAACGTACCAAAGATTAGTCAACTTTATGTTCAAGAAGAAATCGGGAGGTCGATGGAGGTCTTGTTGATGATATGGTTATAAAAACTGAGAAGGCTGAAGACCACCTCATCAACCTCGATCACACCTTTTTCATACTAAGAGCCTTTGGCATGAAGGTCAACCCGAATAAGTGCACATTCGGAGTTTGTGGGGGCAAGTTCCTTGGATATATGGTCAGTCAAAGAGGGATTGAGGCAAACCCGTATAAGATCCAGGCAATCCTGGATGTTACCCCACCATACACTATTCGAGATGTTCAACGACTAGTCGGTAGGATCATAGCCCTCTGATAGATTCATTGTGAGGCTAGCCGACAAGAGCCTCCCTTTATTCAAAATACTCAGAAACGCGAAGAAATAAGGGTTTTAGTAGATTCAGCAATGCGACCAGGCTTTGGTAAAGCTCAAGCAATATTTATCTTCACCACCCATGCTCGCTAAACCTAACTGGAGAAAAGTGCTAAAACTTTATCTAGCCGTATCCACTGATTCGATCAGTTCAGTCTTGACATCGACCAGAGATGGGATTCACCATCCAATGTATTATTGCAGCAAAGCTTTGCATGGTCTTGAACACAACTATCTTGAGATCGAGAAGTTCGCTCTCGCCCTTGTTACTACAGCGCGAAAGCTTCGACCTTACTTTCAATCACATGCGATCGTGGTGTTGACCAATCAACTGTTAAAACAGGTGTTGTCAAAACCTGACACTTCAAGTCGACTCACCAAGTGGGCCATCAAGCTTAGAGAGTTCGACATCACATTCCAGCAGTGGACTGCCATAAAAGCATAAGTCCTGGCCCGACTTCATCGTCGAAAGACTCGACCTACCAAACCAAAAAGTCGAGAATGCCTCAGTATGGACATTGCACATCGACGGTTCAGCAACCACATCTGGAGGCGGAATAGGTGTGTCTCTTCGTTCCCTACTTGTTTAGGAGTATGATTTTACGATTAAGCTCGACTTTTTGGTTACCAACAACGAAGCAAAATATGAAGCTCTCATCGCAGAAATGCGCATGGCCGCAGCTCGCGGCGTCGAACAGCTGGTAGCGATAACTGATTCCCAGCTAGTCACGGAACAAGTCAAGGACAACTTTGAGGCCAATGAGGCCAAAATTACTCAGTATATGACAGAAGTAAGACAATTACAACAATCATTCGGGAGTTTCACCCTGAGCCAGGTCCCTGGAGCAAAGAAAGAACGAGCAGACATACTTTCAAAGCTAGCCAGCTCGATGAAAGGTACCAGGGAATGAACCATAACATTCTTAGTGGCCAGCAAGCCTTGTATCCAGGCCACCAATCATAGTCTCGTCGGGTTGGTCGAAGAGATAACTCCTTCTTGGCAAGAGCCAATCAAGCTTTACCTGAGTTAGGGAACCATGCCCAGCGACGACAAGGAGGCTCGCAGGCTTAGAGGGCTGGCAGCGAAGTTTGTACTTTATGACCATAGACAGCTCTATAGGAGGTCAACATCAGGACCCCCACTGAAATGCCTAGCACCCGATGAGGCAAAAAAAGTGCTACAAGAGATTCACGCCGACATTTGCAGCAACCATTCCGGTGGTCGGTCTTTGGCGCACAAAGTTGTCCGTTATGGTTATTTTTCGCCTACCCTATTGTAAGACTCCGTCGACTTCGCCAGAAGATGCCCATCATGCTAGATCCACTCGAACATACCACATCAACCAGCTGCGTCGATGATCAATGTCCAGATAACATGGCCATTCGACTAGTGGGGGATCGACATAGTTGGATCTCTCCCCAAAACATCTGGTTAGCGCAAATTCATTATTGTAGCAGTCGAGTACTTTACTAAATAGGTAGAAGCTGAAGTAGTTCCAAAAATCACCGATGTGGCTATCAAGAGCTTCATCTGAAAGAACATAGTATGTTGATTCGGTCTGCCCAAAGTCCTGATCTCGAATAACGGCACTCAGTTCCAAAGTAAGAGCACGAGAAAATGGTATGAGGCCCTGGGAGTCAGCAAACACTTTATGTCGGTAGGAAACCCCTAGGCCAATAGCCATATGGAGGTTATGAACAGAACAGTTCTCGATCACCTCGAGGCTCGAATAGCTGGAACATGAGCCAGTTCGGCAGACGACCTTCCTGGTGTGTTGTGGGCATATAGGACCACACCCCGAACAGCCACGAGCCACAGCCCGTACAACTTGGTCTATGGATCTGAAGCAGTAATTTCGTCCGAGCTGATCCACAACACAGCTTGAGTAATCCACTATAATTCAATCAGAAATGCAACGGAGATAACACTTGACCTAATCACTGTCGACAAGCTGCGCCACACAGCCTACAACACAATGCAGCAATATTGGTTAAAAATGATGGAATGTTACAACAAAACAGTGCGACCTCGGAGCTTCAAGGTTGGCAACCTCATCCTCAAGAAAGTGGAAGTATAAAAAAAAATAGGAAAATTCAACCCAAAGTGGGAGAGGCCTTACTTAGTGATCAAAGTATCAAAGAACAACGCCTACCTAATGGCAGACGCGATAGGCAACGAACTACCATGGCCTTGGGAAACTGTAAACCTAAAGAAATTCTATATGTAAATGGCCATCGGCCTCCTTTGTACTTCCCAGCAGCAATAAAAGTTACCACACATTCTCTAAACACAAGCTCACTATCCTTCGTTGACCCAACAATCGACCAAGTAGGCTTCTAGCCGTCAAGTCGAGGCTTCACAGCCGAGACCAAATAGTCAACCCAGCAATCGACCAAGTAGGCTTCTAGCCGCCAAGTCGAGGCTTTACAGCCGAGACCAAATAGTTGACCAAGTAGGCTTCTATCTGCAAAGTCGAGTCTTCACAGCCCAGACCAATTAGTCGACCCCGAAGTTGACCAAGCAGGCTTCAAGCCGCCAAGTCGAGGTTTCACGGTCGATACTAATAAGTCGACCGCGTAGTCACTAAATTATTTGAAGCTTATCATTTGTTATCGAACGTCGACCACGTAGTCGCTAAACTACTCAACTTTATCATCAAGTGATTACTATTTTTAACCAAGCAATTTACACAACGGTTTGTAATCGTAAAAGTTGTTAACTTTTTCACTTAAGTCGCGCCCACGAGGTGGCGATGTACTGTCTCTGATTAGTCATGTTGTATATTACCTACAATCTACTCGACAAGGACCTTGAGTTAATCTTGGCTAAGTGCCAAAGCCATATGTGCAACCAAATAAAGACAGCCAAGGTAAATGCTCAACAAAAACTTGCTTAAACGCAGAAAATATTCATTTATACATAACAAAAAATCAACCATGCAACAATGTCTGCTCGAGGCACTTTCATTATACACAAAGAAAGAAAATGCTATAACATCTAAGCAGCAACAACTTCAGCTCAACCCCGCACCCTCATCACCAGCGGCCCGAGCACCCTCTTTAATGGCTTGCTCGAGCTCGTCGTTCAGGGGATGGCGATCAGAATAGGCTCGGGCATGGAAATAGCAATAGGAACAGCGTCGGTCGCTGGCTGAGAAGGACCAGCCATGTCGCTTAGGAATTGCCCTTCCAAATGAGGAAGGTATGCGGTTGCATCGATCTCCCACTCCTTGACCTCGAACGCGAAGTCGCCGGTAAAATTAAATTCTTGCGCAATTGCCTTCAACCTCTTCTTGATCTCGGCCCGCCTCATCTGTTCATCTGTCAGAGGTGCCAAGGCGGAATCTCTGCGACACCCTTGGCCACAGTGGCTTCGATGCCTCCACCCTCAGCCCCGCCATTATCCTCTGGATAGGGCTGTAATTGCTCGTCGAGCAAGTAACTGAGGCGATACTTATCTTCTGGTCGAAAGGAGTAGCCCAGGAAATACAGCTGTTTAAACGTCTTCTTGAAAGAATTACGGGCGTTGTCGAGCGACACAACGCTTGCATCCTGAAACGCCGAGCTTATGATGAATTGCTGCACTATCTCCATTGCATCAGCGGCAGTATTCGGTAGAACTCATTCGGGCTTCGTCTAGGCCAGTATCTCGACTTGCGGATCGACCAAAGGTGAAACCCACATGCCCATCCAACCGAGCCTTTTTCAGTAGCTCGTCCAACCTAGTCCTCTCCTCGACAGAGGCAACCAGTTGATCATCCCTCGCTTGAAGCTGCTTGTTCAGCTCCTCGACCTGGTTGGCGAGTTCCTCAACTTTCGTTTGTGAGGACTCGAGTTGAGCCCTGAGAGTCTCCACATCCCCGCCAGCTTGCAGCTGCTCGCGATCAACCAAGGCCAGCTCCGACCGCCTGTAAAAATTATACCCCAGCTGGTCGACCTAAAAGACAACATTGCTAGTAAGAACACAAATAATTAACGAGTATTCATCAACATAATATACTTGACCAAAACCTTACCATGTTGGCGTAATGGGCCAACGCCCAAAGAGCGGCGTCCTGGCTCAGCCCCATCAGCTTCTTCTGGTCGGCTAGAAACTGCCTAGCCATCAACACCTTTAGCGAGCAGCACCTATCTGCCCTGCCATCTCCATTGACAACGAGTTATGCATAATCATGCCTAGCTTAGTCCCAAACCTAGGCGAGGGCAGCTAAAACAGAAGATCATCCCTGCAGGTCCCGAACTGGTCATCCCCCATCGGTGGGCCTAACCCCGCAACCTTCCCTTTCCCCTTTTCGGCGGCGGTCCTCTTCGGAGCAGGTCTTACTTGCTCCAATATTGCTCTTTTACCTCGACCCATAAGGCTGCTGCCTGTAGCTGCAACGAGTCGAGCTGGCGATGGTGTTGGCAACAGTGAAGGTTTCACTGCTTCCTATTGAGGCGTATCGACCGCCGTTCGATGAGTCGCTGTCGCCTGGCGGTGCTGCTGGTTCCTCTCTGCCATTGCTAGAGCTTTAGCCCTTGAACGGTTCATGATCTCGTCATGATCTGCCAAGCAGCAAAATAGCAAAAGTTAAAACCAAGCACAAGGACAGAAGAATAACAAACTGAAAGAAGCACAGTCTACCTAGTCGGTCATCTGCAAGCAAATTTAATAGAGCTGGCGACAACCTAGCTAATACCAAACTCCTCTCCTCGATAAACACCGAGGCCTCCATTTGGCTAAATTCGACCAGATCCCGAACGAAAGTATTGGGCCAGGTCGGGGTTAGGTTACCTGGCATCTTGACATGCCCCATCCAACAGCCTCGAGGAATGTTGAAACCCCCAGCAACCTGAACAAACAGATAACATTTTTCCATTCTTGCCTGTAAGAAGAGGTTAGGGTTATAAAGAATTTACGGTGGGGTCAAGCAACTAAATAGTAGAAACCCGACTCGTTGGTGCTACCCGACTTGTGGGACATGGGAAGATGGAAGAGGTTCGAAAAGTTTTCAAAATTGGCGGGCTGGTCGAATAGGTGCATCAAGATAATAAAACTATAAATGGTCGAGATATAATTTGGCAGCAACTGGGTTATACACACCTGAAGGCCTCTAAGCAGATCAACCATCTGAGCACTTAGAGGAAACCTAAGACCACACCTAAAGGCATCCTAAAAAATAGTGATACGGCCTGCTGGGGGGTGATGCATTCGACTAGAAGCCCCAGGAGTTAATAGTTCGTACTTGAGAGAGAGAGATATGGCATAACTGCCTAATACGTCTTAAATCAACAAGGGTGATGGTTGACACAATTTCACTATAATGATCCGGGGTGAATAATCGACCCCGTGAGGGAGAAACTTGACTTGGCCCAGCTCCATCCCCCGGCGGTCGCTACTCGAGCTACTGGTACTCAAATCATTGCTCGACGAGTCACTTGACTCCTCAGACAAACCCCCAGGCCTATCAGAGTGGGTAGCTTCACTATCATCCCCACGACTACCCTCCAAACCAGATAAACCCAACATCATGCCAATAAATCTAAAAGACACTGAGGAGAAGGAAATAAGGTACTTACTGAATTGATGAACTAAGAACATAAGGTATTTAGTAGCAAAAATGGCTTTCTAGGCGCTCGACCAGATGCAAAGGCAGTAAAAGTAAAAATATCTATTTTTATAGTACATATTTATAGGCGTGTAAGCGCAGGAATTCGAGCGGTTGTAATAATGCTGTAACCGCCGCGCCACACTATGCGCACCACGATGTAACCGCTCATTAAATGCGCTAAACCTGGTCGATTTTCAAAAACCCTCATCGATCTATGCAACCGTCCACCAAGCTACTTCCCAATACTTCTCGTCGATCCCCTCGTTCAGCATTCGGAAGTGGAGGGGGAATCATGATAAGGGATAGCCCAAGTGGCTTGGCCCAAACTACGTGGGCCTAAAGGTGAAGCACCAAGCCCATCTGGCATCCAGGGCCTAACGGCGCGGTCGACCTTGATGATCGACGGTGTACCCAGTAAATGAGCGCTCGACCATGCCTCGGTCAAGGCCACAGGTCGATATGTCGATCCGCACCACAAATTCATACTCCGATCTGTTGTCAGGTTGATCATTCTTCCAACCAAAGAGGTTGGCAGAACATAGTACCATCCCTGCAACATTAAATGCACTGACAAGCGGCATGCCTTCGCATTAATGGCGCATGCTGCCCCCTTGCCACCTAGCGCGGCGGGCATGTCAACAGTATCCTACCCTGGCCCTAAAACCTGGGAAGGCAGCCATTTGGAATAGGACAGGGGTGAGAGATGACTACTTGCTCCTCATGCAAGGACAAGGGTCCACCCTACACATCAAGGGCATCTCAAACAAATCCTCTGAGGGAGAAGGCTATAAATTCCCCTTACTCTGGCCTTCCAAAGGTATGTTCTCATATATACAAAAAGCTCATACTCTACTGCTAATATTATCTAGTCGACTCGTATTGATTTGATCATCGGAGCGCCTAAGCCTAGGGCTCCTAGGTTAGCCTAACGTTTGCTAAGTGATTGCAGGATTTAGCCTACCTCATCTGTAGATCGACCATAGAGGTCGAATCTCATCGAAACATCAACTTGATCTAATATCCAATGGATCAACCCTCATCAGTAACTAATGAAAATAAAATAAAATAAAATAATAGCAATTAATATATCTCATCTCATAAAATTATAAAATTAAATGAATAAAAAGAGAATTTAAAAATACAAAAATTAAAAATAAATGAATTGACAACTTAAACTAAGTAATAAACAAAAAAGACATAAAAGTGTTTGAATTTAATAACAATAAAAGCTAAATGATAGACTTCATTTATAGTTGAAAAGAAAATTATAGCATTAAAATCTAAAAATCTCTTTCATCATGTAACATAGTTAAAATAAAAAGAAATAAAATAAAATAAAAAAGTGAACTATAAAATCAAACAAATAATAAACATTTTGAAGAATGAAATAAAAAGGCATAGAAAGAGATAGAGGGAAAAAATGCTATAAAATAAAGAGATACACAAAGAATAGTGTGCAAAAAAAAAAAAATGCTATAAACTGAGAATATTAATGAAATGACTTTCAAAACACTCTATATATAGTGGTATAGATATAAATTAGTTATTAAAGATAAGAGAAATATTCAAATGATCAAGGAATTTTCCATATATTGAGTAGATGAAAGAGATTTTATAGATAAAATGCAATTATTTTTTGGTATTAGAGATAGAAAAAGAATAATTTGTTTTAATCAGAAAAATAATTTCAAAAATCTAGATATCTTTAAAAAGAATAAAATAATTTGTTCTAATCAAGAAAATAATTTAAAAAAATTAGATATTTTTAAAAGGAATGAATAATATCAAATTTAATAACCAAAGATTAAATTTTAAATTTAATTAAAAAATCAAAATTCTAAAAATTTGATCAAAATTACACAATCATGGGTTCTACACCGTTGTACTATATTTAATAGTATAGATGCATATAAGAATTTTAATCCATCGAAACGTCTTTGACATTATCTCCTAAATCTTATGAAAGAGATAATATCAAATTTGATTCATAAACTGAAAACTCAAAAAAGAAATCATTTATCTAATGAAGTTTTTTTTTTCTTTCTTTTTTTTCCCCCCCAAATAGAATGCATCCATATTAGTTAGAGGTAAATAAGAATAAATATCTTTAAAAACGAAACAAATCATATCAAATTTAATAACCAACAATCAATGAAATTTTTTTAATTTAATTAAAAACTCAAAATTCTAGAAATTTGCCACTTGGTCAAAATTGTATAATCAGAATCAAAATTATATAATTGTGGGCCCCACACAATTATATATATAATAGAATAGATATTATAATTTTATTAAGTTGTTGAAATTATTTCAATTTTCTTATCAAATGAATAAAGAAATACTATATATTTTTTATAAAAAATATTAATTAAATTTATAAGCACTTGATTTACCCATTTCTAATTATGTGCATATAAGAAAGAATTTTTTTAAAACTTTTTCTATATAATATCATGTGATTTGATAAGTTTATTTCGATTGGTTGAATCTTAACTTATTTATAAAAAAATTTATAAGAAAATTGTTTTATTTCTCTTCAATAAATAAATTATTTATAAAAAAATTATGTATATACAACTAAAAATCAAAATTTCATTGCTAAGTAAATACTTTTACATAATTGATATATTTTATATTTTTTAATTTATATTCACTTTGGCAATATTAGCTATAAAAAATTAAATGGATATACGGAGTAATGAAATTATCTAATAAATATAAGCTCTAATAAATATTTACTTATTTTTTATTTAGTGAGATTTTTTTCTTTTTAATTTAAATATAAAATTTTATCCAAGAAAGCTTAAAAATTATCACAAAAAAGTAGGTCATAATTAAGTTATTTCAAAACAACAACCAATTTTTCATATTGAATAATTTTTTTTGTATTTATATAGGTACAATCACATTATTTTTAGTTGAAATAATACAATATTGATTATTTCTAATAAAAAATTAATAAATAAATAAACAATATTCAATTATTTGATCAAATAAATTAATTTTATTTATTAATTAAATAATGATTTTCTAGACAACTTCAGAAGTAAAATTAAAATATTTAACAATCATAATTATCTCTTAATATTGTAAGTTACTTAAAAAAAATTTACAACTTATTTGTTTCTTATGAAAGAGATAAACAAATATTTATGTAAAATATCAAATCATCACTTCTTTATTAAAGAGTTAGAAGTTTGAGAAATGAATAATTATAAATTAATGGATATGCAAGTCCTTAATTTATCAAAGTCTTTAAAATTTAATTATTTTTACAATAATATTTTTAGACATGCAAAATATTTTTAGATAAAATTATATATATAGGATATAACAAATAATTTCATTGAAGAGTTTGTTTCAAATATAAACATTTAATTCATACAAAAACTATAAAATCTAAATTTTATTTTTATATTATTCATTTACATCATTTTATTTTTTTTAGCAATATAGTAATTGAGAACACATTTTCAATTATTTGAAATAAATTCTTTGATACGAGACATATATAGTTGACATAGTTGAAAATTTTCAAAAGTTTGATAAATGACCACTTAAATAGCTAGCAAATGGTATCAATTTTTATATTTTTCAACATATTTAATTACACTATTTTATAATTATATCACGTACATTTATTTTAATATTTTTACTTATAATAGTTCATAAAAATATTTCACATGGATTAATGATGTGAGATGAAAAAAATTTGACTGAAAGTAAGTATCATTTAATTATTCGTAATTTTTATATTCTAAGTATAAAAGAAACTTATTAGAGATTGATATTTTATTTTAAACTGAATATTGAAAATTTACTTATTGTTTCATTCATGTACATAGTATGTTAATTGATAGTTTTAAAAATAATAAAATAACTAAATATAAATAAAAATAAATAAATTTTACTTATCAGAGTTATATAGAATATTAAGAGATATTTTGTGGGGCCCCCACTGAGGATAACACCTAAACTGAGGTGCTACTCATTTCAATATTAAATTGAACCCACAATACAAATCAACAGGCCTATAATCAAACTTTTCAAACTCATCAGAAATAGCAGTGGATCCCAACTTAAGTAAACCTTCACAAAACATTAAATTCAAACCTTAAACAATCCTGTAACATACAACACATATACTAAATACATACCACAAAATTTCAAATTCAATTTTAATAGAAGTAGCGAAATTTTAAACTTAACAGACTCGATTAACCATTAAGTGCGTGCCATAATTTGCTTTATCCCTAACAAAACATTTACATGACTTAAGTCATCACATGACATATCACAACGTCTCGAGTTCATGCTCAGCATTCAGATGATTCCATATATACATTCAAACATCTGATCTATTACAAAATATGCTAATGTCCAGCCTGGAGTCCAAATTCTTCACTTAATCCCTGTTTGAGAGAATCAAAGATAAAACGGGGGGTAAGTCTAAAGGACTTAGTGAGGGATAACTGCAAGCATAAGCAGAAGGGATCTGTTGAGGAAGAATCAACACGACAGACTGTAAATCAACAGTCAGGCAAGAATGTATCAAAATATGGACAAACATTCAAGAAACAATCAAACAGACAAGAAACAATTGAACAATCAGAAATCAATCAGGTAAAACAGATCCGATCAAAGACATATCTTATTCCAGTCAGACAAAACTTACCCAAGCGTGAGAGCTTGGTACAAAACTTACCCAAGCGTGACAACCTGGTACAAAACTTACCCAAGCATAGCTTGGTACATAACTTACCCAGGCATGCTAGCTTGGTACATAACTTACCCAAGCATTATAGCTTGGTACACAACTTATTGCTGACACAACGAATCAATACCAACAATACGGACAGATAACAGACAGTCAAATAACATATCGAACAAATTACAGACAGTTGGATAACAGATTGAACAGATAACAGACAAGATGTTCTTGGCCAGAATGGACAGATAACAGAATCAATCAAAAGATAACTCTCACAGGGGTATAATTAACAGATAACAAGCAAATTCTAAACAATTCACAAGTTTCAATAAACATAGTTCAGTACGATTATAGAAAACCCTCACAGGGGTTTATCCCAATAACATATAATTGAAAGAAGTGCCAGGTTGGCAGACCCTCACCTCTGTAGTCTCAAAAAACTGCAACCTCAATCAGCAGTCTATTGGTTTGCAGGACCTACTCCTTCATCACCTAACCAAAGGAATAAATTCACAATCAAAATCCTTATTCGACCTCGATAACATTCAATAATTACAGTCTTATTATTGACAGTCTAAAATCAGTAACTACCCAATTAACCTCGTATCAAGGTCCCAAAACAACAATAACAGCCCTATTTATCTAATTATCCTAATTGTTTTCACTTAGGTTCCAAATTCACAAAATTAGGCTTTTCTCTTCCAATTAACTCGATAATTCCCAACATTTCATAAAATAATACAATCCAAGTTTATCAAACTTATATTGACACATGCATATACCAAGTCTTAGTCTCATATCATCTTAAATCACCCAATTATAATTTCTCAAGTTCTAATTTCATCAAATCATATTTAATCACTTAATATACTCAATTAATCCTAACATTACGTAAAATAATACAGATCCAAGCCCACTAACTACACTATAGTCCATGCATGGGGAAAAATATACCATTTATATACCAATGTCTCCATTCTTAACATAATACAAGATCTGGCAAGGAATAAACGGTACAATATATATATATATATCCAACTTCGATCATTACCCACGATTTGCTCAATCGAACCTCGGATTCACAAACCAAGATCACCACCACGATCATCGCGATGAACTAAAGAATATGTCCCAGCTCCGCTGCCATGTTGCCGAAAAAAGCCAATTTCACCACCAGAACACGCCACCACCAATTTCAAGTTTTGGTGCCAAAATCACCCTCAAATCACACCTTGAAACCTCAACGCCACCTAACGCCATCGTCTTTGTTCCTCCATTTTTCATCGTTGCCATCGTGTCCATTTGCTGGGTGAGGGTACCAGTGTGATCTCCGACCTGAGGGCTATCCAAAACTTTGCCCAAAAATGAGCTTTACCCACTGCTCCACCATTGCATCACTCGCTGCTACGTTAGAATTTCAACTTCATGGTTCCTGTGGTCTGCCGGTTATAAGTGTGTGCAAGTGGTGGCAATGAAAAGCTGACAGTGAGGGGAAGGAGATGGATGGGTTAGTTGTGTGGTTTGGCCGTTGCCGATGGGAGTTCACCGGAGTGAGAAGAGGCATTGGGTGAAGAAATGGAGGAAGAATGGGGGTTGAAATGAAAATCTGAATTTTTTATAGAATCAACTCTTACTAAATTACCAATTGACCACAAAAAGTTCCTTCATCCAGCAATTGAGCTCTTCAAGATTTGTCACTTTTTCAATTGAGTCCTGCTAATTAATTAAAATATGGTTGTGACCCAGTTGACATGAAAACTGCCATGCAACCCCAAAACCTTTAGAAGTTCGCTCAATTAGTTTTCTCAACCTTTCAAATTGACCACAAAACTTTCAAAATTTTTGCAATCAAGTCCTTTTTATTTCTTTTCCGAGCCCTAAAATCTGATTAATCAATACCTTGATTTCTAAGTCCTTATTTTCTGAAATACTGAATTTTAGGGGGGTTACATATTTTAGCTTATAAAAATTGTATGTTACAAACTACTTATTGAATTAGTTATCAAATAATTAATAACCTAATATAATATATTTTCGTAGATAAAGTACAAAGAGTTTATATATATATATATATATATATATTTACTGTAACAAAAAAATATTTAATATTTATAATTATCAAATATCATGAAAATTGTTACTATAACTTCCATATTATTAACAAATTATACAAAAAATATTTACATTAGAAAAGAAATTATTTGCTTATTTATTGTATCAAAATATTTATGTATATATGTCTAATTTAAAAAGTGTATTTAGTAAAGTATCATGCCCCTATTTTTATTTTCTTAATTAATTAATATATTTATTTTAAAATTTTATCATTTTATAAATTTTGTATAATTTATAAACTTAGATTGACCAATTCTTGATATTCTACAACTTATTTAAGTATAACTTATCTTCAAACATAATATTTTTGACTGAAATATTCATATTATTTTATTTAATTGGTAATAGATTTTCTTTCATGAAATGCTAAAAATAATTGCAGTTCATGCTTTAATCACATGAAGTAAAATAAATTATTTCAATCATATAATTACTTTCGGTGCATTGTACCAAGCACATGCTAGTATTTTATATATTAGTTAAAAGTTAATAAATACCAAACATAAAATAAAAGAGTTTAGATTATATTGTTCAACTTTACAAATTAGAATTTCTTGAAATAGATAGCCAAGAGCATATAAGTTGGGTGAGAGAAGTGATGTAAGATGAGTCAAGCCAACTCACGAACCTAGTGAGCCGACTCGATTATAGCTTGATTCGAGCTCAAGTTTTTCGAGTTCGAGCTTTAACATGAGCCGACTTCGAGCTCAATTTGAGTTGTTTGAAAGCTCATGAGCTTTTTCTATTTTTAAATATTAATTATATAATATATATTAATAATTTACTTTGTCTAATTTTAAATATTTATTATATACTATTAAATAATTATAATATATTATAATTTAATATATATTCTATTAATAATTATAATTTAAATTATTTTATTAATTTATCATTTTATTAATTATTATTAAATAATTATATATATATATTAATAATTTAATATTTAATTTGATTTAGATTTTTTTTAGTGAGCTGAGTTGAGCTTAAGCTCTTTCTTTTTAACTCGAGCTCGAACTCGAACTCGAGCCCTTAAAACCAAGCTCATCGAGCTCAAGCCCGCAATTTTTGCCAAGCTCGACTCGAGCACGACTCATTTACACCCCTAGGTGAGAGACTAAAGGTTTCTACCTTCTAACTGGATTTAAAAATTAGAATATTAGATTTGATTTGAGGCTTTTATTTTGTAGATATGTTTGAATATTTTAGGTTTTTACCTTTTTAAGACGTATCTTAGCTTTAGAGGTTTATATTATGCCAAAAAAATTAAAAAGGTGTTAATTATGCCAAAAATTAAAGAAAAAAAAAGAAAATAAATGAACTGGTATGATTTTCATAAACCGTTAAGTCATTAATGGTTCAACAGTTCAAATGGTCCGATCGCCGGTTCAGACAATTTTCACAAAATATGACAGTTTTCTTTATTTACCGATGTTTACTCAAAATCGGACTGGTTCATAGGGAGGTCGACAGTTTAATCGGTCCGCCCGCCCAATCCGATCCGATTGTTTAAACAATGTTCTCGAAGAAGTCAACAATTTCACCATCTTGGCAGAACAGAGGGAGTACAAAATTTCAAAATAATACTACGCAAAAAATCTCATTTGTTATGAAGTTTCCTAACAAACACTGTTAAGGAAAATTTTCAAGATTTTGCTTAAGACATCTCATTTATAGTCCATCATGATTGATTGGAAATAACGTGTCGTTTTTAGCTCATGCATTACTATTATTTTTTTTTTTATAGGTAAACATTCATCATATATATATAAAGGAAGTATCCACGAAACTTATAAGTGACATCACAAAAAGAAGACAATATGAAAATTGGAATAGGTCCTAACCATCGTCTAGAGAATGCCCACTGAGTAATGTTGTGGGCAAGAGAATTGTATTTTCATGCATTACTATTATTTTTCTATATGTAATGACGTGACATTATTAATTGACCTTTTCAAAGGTTCTTGATGAAGTACTAAAGTAGACCCAAGTATCTCTTTCTTAATAATCACCATTCAATTTATTCTGGCTATACAGGTTTTTAATTTTATGCATTGAAAGGGTTTGAACACATCTATCTAATATGAATACAACCTAATCAAATAATGTCCTATCTTAAAATAAATAAAACAAAATTCAACGAAAATATTTTTTTATATGTGAAATTCTTTCGAAATATTAGTTTGCCTATTCGTAAACGTTATTTAATTTTTGTGTTGCAATTTCGATTTTCAAAAATAATTTTTTTTAACAAATACACATTATCGCCCAATAATTCATAATTAAGTATTTTAAGTTTATGCAATTCATTGTTAAGCATTTATTTATTTTTTAGAACTTACAATGATGAATTTTATCATTTTAATACGACAATATTATCCTATTATTGAAATCGAATAAAGTAAATAAAAGTACAAGCTTCACATTTGTTAATGTACATAAGAAGTCCATTCGAGTTCGAACTCTTAACCTCCCACATAATATGGGAAATTTATGCCATTGGACCACAAACCACTCGACATTGTTAAATATTTATTCAAAATAATATTTTATATATTTAATAATTGTCTATGATATAAAATCAAACATAATAATACCAAATAGAAATAAAGATTTTAAAATTACATCCATCAACTTTTCATTTATATAATTAAATGACAAATTTCACATCCCAATCAGATGTTTTATTATTCAGATAACTTTATTCTATCTACACATATATGTATGTATACCTAGGATTCGAATCCAAAATTGCACCATTCAATCAATTAACTACTGATGGACTTATTATTCAGCCAACTAAAATAAAAGATCTAAACTGCTGTAACCTCCTTCTACTTACTAATAAGTAATAATATCTTTTACTTGTCATACCTACATGGATACAGCCATGCATAATGAAAGCTAGAAACCATGATCACTAATCAACATCTGTCATCAACATCACTAAATTCATGTTTCTGAAGTATCTTCTCGACATTCTTCAGCTTGCGAAGCGCCTCTGTAATGGTGATGCGGGCGTCGGGAGATCCAGCAGCACAAGACAGCCCAACCCCAAAGATCGTAATCACACAATCGCGCTGGCTTTCGGGCTTACCACAATGGCCCTCCTCCCAAGAATTGTTCATTTGTTGAAGAAGCTCGAAATCTAGAACTTGCTCCACGTTGGTTGCAAATTGCTCTTGCACCCAACTTCTCAGGCTTAAGCTCCCCGTGAAAATCTCATCCGTAGGGCTCCTCCCGGTGAATAGTTCAAGCAGAAGAATGCCATAGCTGTACACATCTCCAGCAGTCGACGGTTTTTCCCCATAGCCATATTCTGTGATCGAACATCAATACTATCAACAGAATTAATTTCAAGACAGCATAAAATAGCATTAGAAAACAACATACTTTTTTAGCTGACCGGGGAAAGAAAAAACATGGGCAAGAAAGTTTCTTTACATAGTATCATTAGAAAATGAGTTATGGAGCTGACCTGGAGGTATGTAGCCAATGGAACCCCTGAGAGTATGTGCAGAACTGATGGAGATTTGGTTGTTTGTGTCCAGCAATAACTTGGCAAGACCAAAATCTGCAACCTTCGGAGTCATGTCTGAATCCAGAAGAACATTGCTAGGCTTCAAATCACAATGCACAGTTGGCACTTCAGTCTCATTATGCAAATAGTCTATTGCTGAAGCAATCCCAATTGCATATCTTAGTCTCTCAAAAACATTTAGCCCCATCCCATTTGCATGTCTTCTCTTTCCAGTTATCCAATCACTCAAGCTCCCATTGCTCATGAACTCGAAAATCAGAGCAAGAAACTCTTCATTCTTCGAGTCTATACTCGAGCATATGGTGATAAGTTTGATAAGATTTCGATGCCTCACATGCCTCAAAGCTGCACATTCTGCTAAAAAGGTCTTTCTTGATTTAGCTATTGCCGTATCAAGGACCTTGATCGCCATGGCTGCCCCTTGCACAAGTCCTTTGTAGACCAACCCAAAACTTCCGCGTCCAATAAGATTTCCTTCGTTGAAGTTGTCAGTTGCAATGCGGATCTCATCATAAGAAATCATCTGAGGCTGTGCCCTTATGGATTCAAATGAATCTTTGATCACCCTTTTTCCTTTTCGAATGTACCAAATCAAGCCAATCACAATACAGAGAGATACTACAGAGACAATGGTTACTATGATATAAATGGAGGTTAATTTCCTTCTTGTGGGAAGTTTACATGAGAAAACAGAGCAGAGATTTTGGTTATTTTTCAAGTCAACTTTGGAGGGATATGAGAAAATTCCACCAGTGGGGACTTTTCCTTCCAAGTTATTGAAAGAGAGATTCAAGAATTGTAGAGACTGCAAGTTCTGGAGGTCAGAAGGTATCGGCCCGGAGAGTTGGTTTGAGGAAAGGTCAATAGTTTCCAATCCTTTGACTGATCCTAAAGTGTCAGGAATTAGACCCGACAACATGTTTCTTGCAAGTGACAATTGCTCCAAACTGTTGCATCTCCCAATTGATTCGGGAATATTACCGGATAATTTATTGTCAGAAATGTTGATAACAGCAACATTTTCTAACAACCCAATTTCTACAGGTAAAGGACCCGTGAGATGATTTTGAGACAGATTCAGGAATGCACTTAATCTAGGGAGATTGGCAATTTCTCTTGGTATGGTTCCGTTTAGCTTATTATCAGACAAGTCCATTGATATCAGGTTTTTGAGGTTCCCAAAAGTTTTGGGTATGTTTCCTACCATCTCATTCTTGGACAGATCAATCTTGGTCAAAAGTTGGAGGTCGCCGAAGGAATTTGGGAGCTGCCCAGACAACATATTATTAGCTAATCCCAGAACCCTCAATTCTTTTAATAACCCAATCTGCGAAGGAATCTCACCAGAAATAGAACTATAGCTCAAATTCAATAATTCCAAGGCCCTAAGCTCACCAATGGAAGGTGGAATAGGACCATGAATATCATTTCCACCCATGTATAGCTTTGTAAGAACCTTGGAAAGATTGCCTATGGACTTTGGAATCACACCCTCCAGAAGATTGAAATCTATGGCAAGAAAGTTCAAACGGGTGCTATTTGTCAAAAGCTCAAGAAAATCAAGACCCCTTTGGCCCGAGCTGACTATGCTATTGAATCCTATATTATACATGTCCAAGTTTGGCAGGTTTCCAAGTCCTGGTGGTATAGTCCCATGCAAGAGATTATGGGCCATGCGAATGATCTTTATGTTTGTGAGATTGTGCAAAGACCATGGAATAGTACCAGTGAATTTATTGAAGCAAAAATTGAATCCCAAAAGATTTGGCAGTGTGATTCCAATGTCTCCAGGAAGATCACCCCACAGATTGTTGGAAGCTAAAGCCAAATATACCAAAGAAGACATGTTGTATATTGAGGGAGGAACAATACCAGAGAGATTGTTGATGGTGAGATCAAGAAACTTCAAATTTGTAAGACGGCTTATTTCACTGGGGATTGAGCCAATTAATCTGTTTGTGCCTAAGTTCAAATCTACAAGGGAAGAAATGTTGGTTAAGGATGATGGAAAATCACCTGAAAGCTGATTTCTTGCCAAATTCAGTACTTGCAGCTGTGGAAGATGGCTGATTTCTTGAGGAATTCTTCCTGAAATCTGATTTTGCATCAAGTCTAATACCCTGAGCTCTTTGCACTGACTTATAATTGAAGGAATGAGACCTTCTATGGCATTGAAACTCAGGTTTAAAGTTGTGAGGCGAAAAAGATTGCCGAGCTGATCAGGGAGTTTTCCACTCAACTGATTATTTTGTAATTCAAGTGATCTAAGGAAGGAAAGATTGCCTAAGTAAGGACTGATGGAACCTGTCATTCTGAGGTCGGACAGATCAAGGCCAACAACACGTTGGCCAAGTTTATTGCAAGAAACCCGGCTCCAGTTGCATGGAGATAGGTTTTGGTTCCAAGTTGATAGAGGATTGGGAAGTTGTACGGAAACTTGGGACTTGAGTGAAATCAGGGCCTCTTTGTCAGTAGTTATGCTTAAAGGGGAAGATTCTAGCCTATGACAACTACTAAGAAGAAGCATTATGAAGAAATGCATAGTAATGGTATTGAAATTGCTTAAAGAATTCATCTCCCTAATGCTTGATGAAGGCAGTGGTGGAGAGGACTCACAATATAGGAACAAAGAAACCATGCCTGCATTTATAGGCATGCCAGCCAGTGAATTCTTGCACAACCTCCTTTCACATCAACGAGTCAAGATAGACCAAGTAACTAGTAGAAAAAATTAATGAAAATCAGTATGGTTTACTGGAAAAAATCAAGTCGTTTTGTTTTTATCTGGGACTAATTAGATATTTGCGCGTTGCATCATGTTGATTATATCAGGAAGAGAAGTAAAGCAAGAAAAGAAGAAACTATTTTGTTAAATTTCAAAGTGGAAGAGTCCACCATTACATGCTACATTTTTTCCCGCGGGAAAGATGGCGACACTTCTCATGTGGAAGACTCGCTATACTGAGGAAAAAAAACCTCTTATCTGTACAGAGAATAGTGAGTGTAAGGTTATCTATGCAAAGTTTACTGGCATTGCATATATTGGACCTGGTGTCCTCTAACATTAATAAATCACACTTAATTTGTCAAATATTTTCTTAAAAAAGTAATTATCTTACTTTTTACTGTACAAAATGCAGATTGTTTGAATCCTTTTGGTCGTTCTTAGTCTCAGCATATATAGTAATTTAATTTTTTTTTTCTTTATGTTATAATCATTCATTTATATACATATAGTGGACTGAATATTGTAACAAAAATGTTACAAAAAAATTTGAATTAAGGATGGACTCGCCACAACTAGGATGGCACTTGAGAAGGTATTTAACGAACTTCTTTTTTTTTTTTAAGAAGATCATAGTTGATTTTTTGATAAAAAAAAATTTAACAAGTTAAATATTATACACTAAAAAAAAAGGCACTTGACTTGGTCAAATTGTATTTCTACCATATTGAATCTCTATTTTATGGACATGTCACAGTTGCACCATAAAACACATTTTATAAATAAAAAAATTGACAAGTGCTCGACTTGGAAGGACAAACTTTATCCGATATTGTAGTTTTGGTTTATGCGTGGGTTTATTGGGTATGTATTGGATAAAATATGCATGGAGAGGATAAACCAAACTTGGAAGGATAAACAGTACGTTAGACTGGAAGGATGGGTGTCAATTTGGAAAGGATTAAAATAGTACAAAAATTTACTTCTATCAAATACATAATCAGGACAAGTTATATATATATGTATATATATATATTTAAATATTTACCTGAAAAACTACCTAAATGCATATCACTTTACTGAAAATCGACAAATAGCGTAAACTCGAGCATCGAGGATTTCATTAAGGATGTTGCAACTAGTCTGTAAATATGTTGAATAATGTCAATTGATTTTTCTTTCTTTTTTTTCTTTTTAAAGTTTATTTCTTTACCTTTTAATTTTAGCTTTTCCACCATTTTTATTTTTTTTTTTTTGGTTATTAATTTATTTTCTTTTAATATTCTAAGCTTCAAGCTGCGTAACTTCAATTTAATTTAATCTGTTTGATGGAAGTGTTTCTTTCTTTCTTTCTTTCTTTTTTTTTTAGTGCCCTGACTTGACTAGAAAAAATATATCATTGAATTTTATGATTTGATGTACACATGTGTATACTCCATTTGCTAAGACTAAGATAAATATGAATAATAAATATGATCTCAAATTTTATTTCATTGAATTTGACCTATGTACAAAAATGATGAGTGTCAATTTGGGTTAGAATCCATGAACTCAACCCAACCCACATGGTTTTGGCTTGGGTTTGGCTCAACATTTCACAAATGATTTTGAGCGGGTTGGGTTTTAGATGAATTATATCAAATTTGGATACAATCTATTCAAAAAATTTAATTAATTTAATAAATTTTCTCATTATATTGTAAAATTGTTATAGATAAATTTTTTGGTGTAAACTATAAATGTTTATCCTTCCAAGTTGAAGAGGATAAACCCAACTTGGAAGGATAAACATTTTAGATTGGAAGGATGGGTGTTAATTTGGATTAGAACCTATAGGCTCAACCCAATCCACATGATTTTGGGTTGGGTTGGGTTCAATATTTCACAAATGATTTTGAGCGGGTTTAGATGAGTTGTATCAAATTTGAGTTCAAAATGGGTTTATTCAAAAATTTTAATTAATTTAATAAATCATCTTATTATATTGTAAAATTGTATATTAAATAGAGTGTAGAATATATAATTAATATTACTATGATTTTTTGAATTAATTTTTTGAAATAAATAAATTAAATCAATTTTTTTGTTTTCGATTGGAACCATTTCAAATCTAACTCAACCCACAACTCAACTTATTTTGAACTCAATCTACTCTCAACTCATCTATCTTAACTTATATAGAACCCAACCCACCCATTTGCCACTACTGATAAACCAATAATGACAAAATTAAAGTTATTCCTTTTTAATCATTCCTAAAACAACCTACTTTAACAAACAGACAAAAGTAATTACTGCAAGAAAAAATAAAATTAATGACAAAATAATAAGTAATAATTAGAAATTTTTATTAATTATATATATATTAAATAATAATTTTTTTTCATCTTAATAATCTTTACAAATTTAATACAATTATAATATTTAAATTGTCAGCATTAATCATTAGTGACACAAGTAACAATAAAAATATTGTTATAAATTATAGTGATAGTTTTTTATTTTCACTAAATTGTCATTACAGTTGTGCTAGTAATCGTAAAAAGTGATAATTTAAAACTTTATGTCTTGTCACTAATAAGCTATATTACGACAAAATAAAAATATGATAAATATAAAATAAAAATTATAGTCATTTAATATATGTTAATAGTGATAATTTTTACATTGTTACTAATATTATGTTTTTTCATAGGAAACTCGAAAATGATACGGGAAGAAAAGTTAATCAATCGAGTTGAAATTTGTGAGCTCATCATTCATTGTTTTCAGGATTAATTAGAATTTTGCGCTTGGTATGTTACATCAGGAAAGAGAGAAGTAATAGCAAGAAAAGAAGAAACCATTTTGTTAAATTTCAAAGTGGAAAAGTCTCATTTATTGAGTGTAAAATTATCTGTGCAAAGTTTCCGGGCAGGCATAAATGTTCTGTTTTTCTTTGGACCTAGTCTCTCATATTAAGGATATCACTTTGTATCCGATCTGTGGCCGCTCCTAATTGATTTAATTGGGTGTGTATAAATCCTGCCTCGAAATGCGGTGGGACGGATTTATATATTAATACTTGTAGGGTGGATTGGGTTGTATTTGGATTTATGGTAAATCTGCTCCACCTCGACTCGAAACAATTATCTATATATTATTTATATATTTTTAAAATTTTAAAAAATATATATAATCATCTAATCTTAAACATAATTATTTTAGTCTCATAATTTGGTATCTAGTAGTATTCATCATTTTCTTACAATCTAGCATGTAGTCTGTCAATCTTTAATTTTTTTAGGGTTTAGCTAAATGAATTTCGTACTATTATACAACTTTGGCTTCAATTAAATTTTTCATGTTGATTTTATTTTAAAAGAATGCATCTTTTAAAAGTAAATTATATGATATTCTAATTGAATTATAGTATTTTGTTAATTATATAATACATAATATGTAATAAAATTTATAATTAAATGCGAATAAAATCGAGTAGAGTTTGAGTTCTATATATACATTGCAGGTAGAGTGTGAATATTTACTCCTCTAATATGTGGAACAGATAGAAACGTATTGGAAGATTATAAAACATCTTAGGGGCGGGTTGACTTTAGGAAAAATCCGCCCCAACCCGCCCATTTGGTGGTTGTTCGAATGCACTGCAGATTGTTTGAATCTATTCGGTGGTTCTTCAATATCAGTATAGTGATTATTGTTATTATTATTATTATTACATCATAATCATTTGTTTATATATATATATTGTTTATATATATATCATGTATTAATTAATGTAACAAAAATGTTACAAAAAATTTTGAATTAAGGATGATTTCGCCACAACTGCGATGATACTTGAGAAAATACTTAATGATTTTTTTTTAAAAAGGATTATGGCTAGTACCCAGCATGAAAGTATTTAGTGAGTTGAAAATTACGAACTAAAACAAAGAAAAAGCACTTGACTTGGTCAAAATTACATTTCAACCATAGCGAATCAATATTTTATGGTGACGTCTGAATTGCACCATGAAACACAATTTTATAAATAAAAAATCGATCAGTGCTCTCAAATTGAAAGGATAAATATGTTAATTAATATTGACTATTATATAGAAGCCTCTCTTCTAGTATTAAAAAAAAATATTCCTTTTGAATTACTCGTAAAACAAAAACAAACCGAAAATGACTCGTGTTGAAAAGTTGATCAATCGAGTTGAAATTTGTGAGTCCATCATTCATTGTTTCCAGTTTCCACGATACATTAGAAAACAGTAGAAACATTAACTAGACATTTGAACTAATCCGCATCTAAATTTGATACTATTTTCAAAAATATTTCTACCCTCAAACACCGTTATCATATATAGACAAAATAAGGATTGATCAAGTCAATAGGACAAATTGACCAGCTACTACGACGGGAAATTGACCAGGATTAAAGATGACGAATTTAATGGAGCTAATATAAATTGATCCCTTATGATAATTAAAATAGATAATTATTTTTTCTATAATAAAAAAGACACAAAAGCACCATCATATATTTATAAAAAATAAGTAAAACACCCCCTGTTATGGAGGAGGCATTGTACACATTTTTAAAAATACTAACAATCCATGCACGCGATTCCCACACGCATAGTTTTTTTATATAAAATATGTTTTAAAAACTCATGTACTGTAGTCCAATCTTAAATAATAAAATTACAAATTGATTTGAAAATGAAGAATGATGGTAACCAAAGAATCCAATAATTTTTTTTTGTAAATTGTACTACTCAAATATTATTGTGTTAAAATAATATCAATCAATTAAAAATGAAAAAATAGATTACTAAATCTACATTCAAACAAATTCCTAATAATTATTTTTTTCTAATAATCATTTTCCAAATTTAGTCAAATGATGAGCATAAAAAACATTGTTTGTTAATATAAAAAATATTACTCGAAATAGTTACTAGAAATATTATTTTTTTCATAAGTATTAGAAATATAGTTGAAAATATGGTGACGTAAAAATAATTTTTGATAATTCTTTTAGTAATTTTTTTGTGTGTTTACAGTTAGAACCCGATTGAGTAGTGTTTTCAAATATGGTTGTAAGGCTAAATTTGAAATACCAAAATTTAGTATCAAAACTACCTAATATCCATACATTTTCAATTTCACCCTTTACATCTCATTGTCTTTTTAAATTTTAGAAAATAATGAACGACAATTAAGTAAAAATATCAAAAATAACTTTCATAGTAGACACAAAAGTGCCTTCCTTTTTATAATAGTATAGATGTGGTGGTGTTTTATTTATTTATTTATTTATTTTAATTATGGAGGAGTATTTTACTTATTTCGATCATTACAAAGGGATCAATTTGTATTAATTTGAATCTAATGAAATGGATTAAGCTATTGAGTGGTTAATTAATTGCTTCAATAACATCAATTTTACACTTACATGTGTGAAATTTAAAATTTAAATTTTAATAAATCCTTAATATACATACGGGTATAAATAAAAAAGTGAAATGGACTTGACTATAAAAATCTATCCTAGTGATGGCGTAACATTGTTTTGCACACCTTTGGTCTACAGATATTTGTTCAGTATTATTTAACTAAATTAGTGACTTCAAATTTAAATATAATCAATGGCTTCAAATTATATCATGCATCTAATAGAGGAAATTGTTATTAAACTAAATAAATGTTTTTGCATCAACAAAAATTGAATCATTTTTTTTTTAACTTAAAATTATATTTTTGCCATTTGGACGAGACCTGATCGACTCGACAGATTCGGTGCATAGGTTTTTACCAGTAATTTTGTGATGAGTAGGCAGTGTGCCATTTCTAGCAAGATTAAGGGCCCAAGTCATGAAACATCAATTATATAATGCCGATCAAAATAAATAGTTATTTTTTGATATACTACAGCAATTTTTTTAATATCATTTTTTATTTTAATATTTACATGTAGTTGGTATTGTCAATTTCCACCGCAAGAAAACACATTGTTTATATATATATATATGTATATTTATACATATAAAAATATATTGGTATTTTTCAATGTTAATAAAAATGAATTAATGATCAATACTGACAAATTCAGCAGTCATTATAATTGTCACTATTATACATAATACTATTGACAACCATCACATTGTTATTTATGTAGTTAAATTTCATTATATATAATTTTTACCTGCTAGTACAGACCATGTGTTATGCATTTATGGGAAAAAATAATATATATTCATTACCAAAAAATTAGATATCATAAATTGTTACAAAATCAATTTCATATATATATATAGTTATAATTTTATAACTATAAATTTTCGTAATAAATATATATTTTTTAAATTTACAAGCAACAAAAATTATTGGTTATCAATCTATGGTCTTGTATGTCGAAGCAACACAAATTGGTTATGCTTTCTCGTAGGATTGGTTACATTGTAATGAGAGTTAACTATGAAATCATTTATTTTAAATTTGGCTAGAACAATTTTGTAACTAAAGTTACGAATTTTTAATATTAGCTATGAATTAATTATAGTTTATGCTTTAGTTTTTTATAAGAATTTTGTTTAAGGAATACTAGCATGTGCCTAGTGCGATGCACCGAAAAGAATTTTATTATTGAAATAATTTATTTTATAATATTATTTATTTTATTTTATGTGATTCAAAATGAATCATAATTATTTTTAGTATTTAAAAAAATTATTACTAATTAAATAAAATGATATGAATATTTCAATTTAAAGATATTATACTTGAAGATAATGTGGCATCCCACTCAGGATGACCCCTAAGTTGAGATGCCACCAATTCAGACTTAAATCATGCCATACATAATAACCGATAGGCCCATAAAATTTCAACAAAACTCATAGATACCAACATACTTCAAACTTAAAGGAACGCTACCTGAGTACCATGTTACATGCCAAGTATTCCAACAGCATTCAACAATCTAAAATTCTAAACCACGACTAAGTACAATCCCAAAGCTACAACTCATGAAACACAATATATGCATGCCATAAATTTCAAATTCAAACTTGACATATCACAACGTCTCTAATCTAAAGTTTAACCAATAGGTGAACCTATAAGTACACATATTCACCAACACCGTTACAAAACAATTCCATTGGTCAAATCATAAGCCCTCATTCCACTTTCATGCTTGTCTGGGAAGGAAAATAAAAGAATAATAGAAGGGTAAGTGCCAAGGACTTAGTGAGGGGTAATTCAATAACAGTTAGAACGGATTTATCGAAAAAGAAATAATTCAACAGAATATTAACTAACAAGACAATTCAATTAGAACATGAATATGCCAGAACGTAAACACTTGTTAGATTCAACAAAGGGAAACATCTTCTTCCTTATTGTTCCATGAATAGAGTACAATCAGAGCAAAACAAACCCAAGCATCATATGCAATCCAAATGAACCCAAAACATAACATGCATATCATATTCTCCTTATTCCTCCCTTACAGAACAGAAATCCAGGCATAACAGCTCGGTAGATAATAGAACATAATAGATGCCCAAGGGTACCGCTCAGCACATCATTGATACCTAAGCATACCGCTCAGCATATCACAGACACCGAAGCGTACCGCTTAGCATGTCCTAGGTATCCAAGCATCTTGTTGGGATCGGCCCTTGGCCCATACAGAAGTTTTCCTTGTACATGTTAATAACCAATTTTGCCAATGAGGCCAGACAACAATGTTCAGAACAATTCAAATAACCCAACAAAGTCAAACAGATGGTATACAAATATGTCGACAAGGCTAACAATCATTATATAGAACGAAACAGAAAAACTAATCATGAGTGGGTCGACAAGATCAAATATCAACAAAATAATAGAAAGCCGACAAGGTTGTGGATTACACAAAACAAAACAATAATAGATAGGACAAAATCAGAGTTTTGGTGCCAGAACGGACATGAGCAAGTATGACAGGTAGACTTAATGAAATTCATACAATTAAGGAAAAACCCACATAGGGCATCTGGAACATTTAATAGTAGTTCATCAAAGGCTTCAGAAGATTCCAAGAATTCAAATAATCGTGAGATTTGAACAATCAAGACAATCACTTCCCAGAAGCAAAATAAGCTTAACTGTTACAGGGTGTACAAGACAAGTATCAAATCGGTAGACCTTCACA
Organism: Jacaranda mimosifolia; assembly: GCA_018894105.1. Taxonomy (NCBI): domain Eukaryota; kingdom Viridiplantae; phylum Streptophyta; class Magnoliopsida; order Lamiales; family Bignoniaceae; genus Jacaranda; species Jacaranda mimosifolia. The sequence continues at coordinate 6,777,656 of CM032123.1, forward strand.
AGGGTATACGAAGTAAATACCAGGTAGGTTAGACCCTCACCTCAATAGCCACCGATATGCTATCACAATCTATGGATCTGCAGGACCTAGCTCCTCGTAACCTAACCAAAAGAACGAATTTACTGTCAAAACCTCGTTTTGACCCTATAATCACAATTATACGGATAGTAGTATAAAATTGATTGTTATACAGTTAATACAATATTTAAGGTTCGCTTTTGGACATTATCAATAGGGAACATGTTAATTACACTGTAAATACAGGAATACGAGGTTCATATTTGTTCTAGTAAATGGATATAATCAGATCCTTAAACTATATAATTAACCTTGCAATGTTATACAAAGTCGATTATAATAGCCTAACTATCATTAATAATCCAATCTTTATCACTTAGGTCTCAAATCCATAAAATTAGGGTTTTGATAATCTAATTAACCCAATTAACCAAGGTTATCATATGATAATGCAAATTCGGGTCCACTAATCTTATATAAATATACATGTATGTATCATGTCCAAGTCTCATTTCAAATCTTTCTATTTGTTACAAAAATACATCAATTGGACAAAGAATCCCAAGAACAATATTAACATATCACTTTACTGAAAATCGACAAATAGCGTAAACCCGAGCATTGAGGATTTCATTAAGGATGTTGCAACTAGTCCGTAATATGTTGAATAATGTTAATAGAATTTTCTTTTTAAAGTTTATTTTTTTACCTTTTAATTTTAGCTTTTCCACCACTTTTTATTTTATTTTTATTTTTTTTGTGACACCCCACCCAGGGCAACCCTAAGTTGAGATATCAAATCAATTCAAGATAAATTCTGGATCTAAAAAAAAAAGCAATAAGGCCCATAAAATTTCAAGCTCGACTCATCAGAAGCAGCGGTAGTTCAAACTTAACTATTTCAACAAAACAGTTGCATACATGCCATGGTTCACCTCCTCAGCACCTAACAAAATATATACAGACCTCAAGGTATCCACACTAACCTTGACATATCACAACATCTCTAAGTAACATTTTAATAAACCCCTTTATACATATGAGCATCTATTCTATTACAAGAGGCATTTCTTCATTCCCTATCAGAACTTCACTTCCTTCACTTAATCTTGTCTGAGAAAGAAGGGAGAACGGGGGTAAGTACAAAGGACTTAGTGAGGGATATCATAATAATAAGTAAAAGAAACATGTTGAGGAAGGAACATCTCAACAATTCATAATTCAATATCAATACAAGTGCAAGTACGAATCAAGCAAGAACAAGTACGGTAAACAGGAATCTCTCCTACCTTATTGTTCCAAGAACAGATCATTATGAATGAGATACAAGTATGAACAAGTAACCCGTAAAACACATGCATTTCAACATATCAAGGCGACACAGGCTTATCAAGACAAATCTTATTCCAATCAGTCCATCATATTCAAGCGTGACTGCTTGACACATAAAAGATGCCTAGGAGTATCCCTAGCACATTACTGACTCACGGTAGATGCTTAGAAATGTCTCTAGCACATCACTGACATAAAGGAGTCTCCCTAGCATATCACTCACATACGAACAATATCAATCAACCGGATTTGCCAACATGGTAATACCATAACGATTAACAAGTACGATTAAGCCATCATGGCAAGATAACAAGATAGAAACGAACAAGTGTGCCGGCAAGGCACTTGATAACAATACAATACGGGAACGAGTACAGAATAATAACAAGTATTGAACAGACAAGAACGAACTCATATCAGAGAACAATCAAGTACTAACCCTTACAGGGGTATACAAGTTATTTAACAGATAACAAGCAAGAACGCAATCAAATATGGATTTCAATAAACATGAGCAAGTACGGTACAAGCACATTTAACCCTCGTAGGGGTTTTTCCACAAGAACAAATAGATATATTCAAGGTCAAATTGGCAAACCCTCACCTTTTTAGTCTTAGAAAACTACAATCACCGTCACCACTCTACTGATTCGCGGGTCCTAATTCCACATCACCTAATTCAAAGGAATAGGTATACAATCAAAATCTACATTCAACTCTAATAATCCTTAAATAATTACAATTAAATCATTAATAGTCTAAAATCACTAATTAATCGATTAACTTGATAGGTTTTTAGGCTTAAACGATACTACTGGCCCAAAATGGCTAATAAAGTTGATTATTTTCAAAATAGTCTCGATTTCATATCAAGTCTAATAACTAAGCATAAATTAGTTCCTAATTATATATTTAACCTTATATAGGTATCCCAAATCAAAATAAATTGTCCAATTTCTATCACTTGGTTCCAAATCCATAAAATCCACAAGTTAGGGTTTCAAATTCTTCAATTAACTCAATAAATCCCAAGGTCATAATTTTAATTCGAATCCGAGTTCACTAGCTCATATATATAGCCCATGCATGTCACATGCAATACCAAATCATACATCACTTCATCATTCTCTTGCTATATCACAAGATTCGAAAATGTTTAAACGATACAAAAAGTTTAATCCTTAAACCCCATATTACCCAAATTTGCTTATTGAGGCCTCGAAATCACGAACCAAGAGTACCGCTGCGATCGTTGTGTCAAGGAGAAGGAACTGTCTGGAAGTCACCAGAGCACCGCTGTCCGCCACCACCCGAAAATGTTGAAACCACCACCGTTTGCTGCGTCTCGCCCTCTTGAGTCCAAATCACCTATTGTTCTAAAGTTTTGCTGCCGGAATAGTCCTCAACTACGGCCCGAAGCTTCAACACCAGCCTTGCGCCGCCACGTCTATAACTTCAGTTCCCGCCGCCGCGTCCGCGTTACACCTCCATGCAAGGTTACCAATGTGATGCCCAAGCCCAGTTCTTCTGGAAATGTTACCCAGAATGCTCCTACGTCGCTACCTAGTTGTGTATATTCCATTCTCTCCGCGGTCAAGCTTTCGATTTCCAACTAAGGTGGCTCGCTGGTGCTGGGTGTGTGTATGTGGTGGCAATAGGGTTGCTGGGGATGAGGAGAGATGGATGGTAGAATGGGGTTGGTTGAGATGGCCACCGGTGAAAGAGAGATGAGAAAGGTGGTGCGGTGAGGGTGAGGAAGAAATGGGAGAATGAAGATGAAAGTGAAGGAGTTGAGTTATTAAAATTCAATTTTTAACAAATTGCACATTGGCCCCTTTAGGTTTGTAAGTTATTTGATTAGGTCCCACCAAAATAAAGAAAATGGTATAGGCCCTAGTTGACTAAGAAACTTCCATGCAAACCCCCAACTTTCAAAATGTGATCCAATCAAGTATCTGTAAATTGCAATTTGACCCCAAAATTTCCAACTTCCTTGTAATTAAGTCCTTTTATCTATTTTTCGAGCCCTAAAATCCAACCAATAAAAATCTTAATTTTCTCAATTTTTATTTCCAAAATACCGAATTTTAGGGGTGTTATATTTTTGGTTATTAATTTTTTTTTAATATTCTAAATTCTCAGAGCTACGTAACTTATGAACGTCAATTTAATTTGTTTGATGGAAGTGTTTATCTCTCTCTCTCTCTCTCTCTCTCTTTTGGCCCTGACTTGACTAGAAAAATTAGATCATTGAATTTTATGATTTGATCGACACAAGTGTATACTCCATTCGCTAAGACTAAGATAAATATGAATAATAAATATCACCTCAAATTTTATTTCGTTGAATTTGACCTATGTAGAAAAATGATGGGTGTCAATTTTGGTTATAATCCATGGGATCAACCCAACCCACATGATTTTGGATTGGGTTGGGCTCAATATTTCACAAATGGTTTTGAGCAGCTTGAATTTTAGATGAGTTGTATCAAATTTGGGTTCAAAATGGGTTTTAACTAGGTTCAAAATGGATTTTAACTAGGTTCAAAATGGGTCCATTCAAAAAATTTAATTAATTTAATAAGTCATCTCATAACATTACAAAAATTTTATAGATAAATTTTTTGGTGTAAACTGAAACCCAACTTGGAAGGATAAACAGTTTAGATTGAAAGGATGGATGTCAATTTGTATTAGAACCCATGACTCAACCCAACCCACATGGTTTTAGATTGGGTTGGGCTCAATATTTCACAAATAGTTTTGAGCGGGTTGGGTTTTAAATGGATTGTATCAAATTTGGATTCAAAATGAATTTTAATTGGGTTCAAAATTGGTTCATTCAAAAATTTTAATTAATTAATAAATCATCTCATTATATTATAAAATTATATATTAAATAGAGTGTAGAAGACATAATAATATTACTATGATCTTTTGAATTAATTTTTTAAAATAAGTAAATTAAATTAATTTTTTTATTTTCTATTGGAACAATTTCAAACCCAACCCAACCTACAACTCAACCGATTTTGAACCTAACCTACTTTCAACCCATGTATCTTAACCCTTATAGAACCCAACTCATATTAAACCAAACCCACATAAATCAAAACCCAACATAATCCAATCCACCTATTTGCCACGACTAACGATAAACCAATAATGACAAAATTAAAGTTATTCCTTTTTAATCATTCCTAAAACATCCTACTTTAACAAACAAACAAAAGTGATCGCTGCAACAAAAAATAAAATTAGTGACAAAATAATAAGTGATAAATATAAAAATTGTTACTAATTATATATATATATTAAATAATAATTTTTTTTCATGTTAATAATTTTTACAAATTTAATACAATAATAATATTTAAATTGTCAGCATTAATAATTAGTGACACAAGTAACAATAAAAATATTGTTATAAATTATAGTGATAATTTTTTATTTTCACTAAATTGTCATTACAATCGTGTTACTAATCGTAAAAAGTGACAATTTAAAACATTATGTCTTGTCACTAATAAGTTATATTACGACAAAATAAAAATATAATTAATAATAAAATAGAAATTATTGTCACTTAATATATGTCATTAGTGACAATTTTTACACTGTCATTTATTTTTTGATACTAATATTATATTTTTTATAGGGAACTCAAAAATGATACGCGAAGAAAAGTTAATCAATCGAGTTGAAATTTGTGAGCGCATCATTCATTGTTTTCAGGACTAATTAGAATTTTGGGCTTGGTATGTTATATCAGGGAAGAGAGAAGTAACAGCAAGAAAAGAAGAAACCATTTTGTTAAATTTCTGAGTGGAAAAGTCTCATTTATTGAGTGTAAAATGCAAAGTTTCCGGGCAGGCATAAATGTTCTGTTTTTCTTTGGACCTAGTCTCATTTGACATTAATATATTACACTTTGTCAATTTTTCTTTCTTAAAAAAATTAATTATCTTACTTTTCACCGTAAAAAGTGTAGATTAGGGGTGTCATTTTGTATTCGATCCATGGCCGCTCCTAATTGATTTGATTGGGTTGGTAGAAAATCCGCCTCCCAGCGGAGTGGGGGTAGGTTTATATATTAATACCTGCGGGGTGGATCGGGTTCGGGTTTATGGTAAATCCGTCCACCGGAAATAATTATCTATATATTATTTATATATATTTTTAAAATTTTAAAAAAATATATAATTATTTAATCTTAAACGTAATTCTTTTAATCTCATAATTTGGTACATGTAGGGATGTTCAAATCCAATCCAATCCAAAAAAAAACCGACGAACCGATCCAAAAAACCGAAAACCGATTAAAACCGATTTTTTTTGGTTTAAATTGGATTAATTTTTTTATAACCTATCGGTTCGGTTCGGTTTTCGGTTTCAGTCTGAAAAATCGATCCAATCCAAACCGAACCGATTTATATATTAATAAAATAAAAAATATATTTTAATTATAAAAATATTAAATATATTTAAATAAAACTAAACCTATAAGTGTAAACCCTAAACTTAATTTTCCACTTATTCTATTTAGATTTAATTGTTCTTTATGTAAAATTTGGACATGTCCAGTTGGTGCATCAACCCTCAAAAACTGATTATGCTTGGAGGTTGCTAAAGGTATTGGATGTATTTGTTGCTGTCATTGTGATTCTTAATGAGGATAGTCTCTACTGGAATTACCTTGGCTACTTTAATTTATTTATTTTTTTGTTGAACTGGATATTCGAACCTATGTTGTACTAGAGGCTACAATTTCATCTCAGCTTCTTCTACTGTTGCTGGCCAATTACTTTTATAATTACTCTTTTGGAATTCAAATCTGAAACTTGATGAATTTATGAATTATGTTTATTGTTGACTTCTTGTGGACTTATATAATTTTATAATCTAAGTATTCTTACTTAATTTAGTTCAATTCGGTTGCCAAATGATATTATTTTCGCTTACTTTAAAAAAAAAAATAAATAAATTAAAAAACCGAATAACCGATCCAATCCAAACCGATTTAAAATGGTTTGGATTGGATTGGATTTACTATAAGAACCAAACCGATCCAAACCGATCCAAAAAATATTATATAATTTGGATCGGTTAGCTTTTTCCCCAAAACCGATCCAATCCAATCCGCGAACACCCCTAGGTACATGGTAGTATTCATCCTTTTCTTACAATCTAGTATGCAGTTTGTGGATCTTTAATTTTTTTTAATTGTTTAATTTTGCTAAATGGATTCGTACTATTATACAACTTTGGCTTCATTAAATTTTCCATGTTGATTTTATTTTAAAAGAATGCATCTTTTAAAAGTAAATTATATGATATTCTGATTGAATTATAGTATTTTGTTAGTTATATAGTTCATAATATTTAATAAAATTTATAATTAAGTGCGGATAAAATCGAGTAGAGTTTGAGTTCTATATATACATTGCGGGTAGAGTGTGAATTTTTATTCTTATCTGTGGAGCGGATAGAAACTTATTGAAAGATTATAAAACATCTTTGGGCGTGTTCGAGTTTAGTGAAAACCCTCCCCAACCCGGCCATTTGGTGGTTGTTTGAATGCAGTGTAGATTGTTTGAATCTACTCGGTGGTTCTTTAATCTTAGCGTAGTAATTTATTAATTTTTTTTTTCACATGATAATCATTTGTTTATATACATATCATGTATTAACTAATGTAACAAAAATGTTACAAATTTTTTTGAATTAAGGATGATTTCGCCACAACTGCGATGATACTTGAGAAAGTACTTAATGATTTTTTTTTAATTCTTTTAAAAAGGATTATGGCTAGTACCCAGCATGAAAGTATTTAGTGAGTTGAAAATTACGAACCAGACCTGTAAATGGGTAGGGTATCACCATACCTACACTTATACCCTAAAATATCAAAAAGGATGAGACCCTAATCCTACCCTACCCTATCCTAAAATACCCAAAAGATAATACCATAATCCTATCCTACCATATCTAACCCAAGACCCATTGGATCTAGTTTATTGGACTTATGTTTTTAATGTGTATATTTATTTTATTAATATATACTAAAAATATTATTTGACAAATGATAATAAAAAATAAATCTTTTATATTTAATTTAATTTAATTATTAAATTTAAATTATTTAATTTTAAACATTTTGCTAATTAAATTAATATAATTAGAAAAATAATTAATAAGAATAATTTAAGAGCAAAAACTTTTTCTATATTCAATTGTATAAAAACAATTAACTTCTATATCAATAAACTTTATTCATTAACAAAATTAATTTTATTAATCATTTTTATAAAAATTATTTATTCCACTATTAATTTTAATATTATTAATTTTATTAATGAAAAATGTTCAACTGTTGCTATTGCTATTCCAATTTAAAGAAAAAAAAAATGCTATCCCAATATATTAACTTTATTAATTTAGTTTAATTTTTAATGAAGAATATTATTTAGATGTTACTGTTTATTCACGTATTTGTAATTTTTATATATAAAAAGTTTATCATTATAAACAATTTTAAGATTCATAAATTAAATTTAAGTATAAAGTAATGGGTAATTTTTGAGTATGGGTACATAGGTAATTTATGGGTACAAACCCTACCCATACCCATTACACTATCTTTGATAAGTATGTGTATGAATATTGATATTTTGGGTCTGGGTAAGATATTACCCTATCCATTTATAGGCCTATTACGAACTAAAACAAAAAAAAAAAAAGCATTTGACTTGGTCAAAATTACATTTCAACCATACTTAATCGACATTTTTATGGCCACGTGAGAATTGCACCATGAAACACAATTTTATAAATAAAAAATTGATCAGCTCTCAAATTGAAAGGATAAATATGTTAATTAATATTGACTACTATATAGAAGCCCCTCCTCTAGAATTAAAAAATATATATTCCTTTTCAATTACCCGTAAAACAAAAATAAACCAAAAATGACTGGTGTTGAAGTTTATCAATCGAGTTGAAATTTGTGAGTCCATCATTCATCGTTTTCGCGATACATTAGAAAACACTTAACTAGAAATTTGAACTAATCCGCATATAAATTTGATGCTATTTTCAAAAATATTTCTGGCCTCAAACACCATTGTCATATATAGACAAAATAAGTGTTGATCAAGTCAATAGGACAAATTGACCGGCTATTACGATGGGAATATATCCTAATTGACCAGGATTAAAGATGACGAATTAATGGAGCTAATATAAATTGATCCCTATGATAATTAAAATAGATAAATATTTTCTCTATAATAAAAAAAACACAAAAGCACCAGCATATATTTATAGGAATAAGTAAAACACTCCCTGTTATGGAGGAGGCATTGTACATATTTTTAAACATACTAGCAATCCACGCACGCAATTCCCGCATGCATAGTTTTTTATATAAAATATGTTTTAAAAAATCATGTATTGTAGTTCAATCTTAAATAATAAAAATGAACAATGATGGTAACCAAAGAATCCAATAATTTTTTTTTTTTTTAAATTGTACTACTCAAATATTATTGTGTTAAAATAATATCAATCAATTAAAAATGAAAAAATAGATTACTAAATCTACATTCAAACAAATTCCTAATAATTATTTTTTTTCTAATAATCATTTTTCAAATTTAGTTAAATGATGAGCATAAAAAACATTGCTTGTAAAAATCAAAAATATTACTCGAAACAGTTATTAGAAATATTATTTTTTCATAAGTATTAGAAATATAGTTGTAAATGTGGTGATGTAAAAATAACTTTTGATACTTCTTTTAGTAATTTTTTTTGTATTTTACAGTTAAAACCCGATTGAGTAGTGTTTTCAAATGTGGTTGTAAGGCTAAATTTGGAATACTAAAATTTAGTATCACAACTACCTAATATCCATACTTTTTCAATTTTACCCTTTACATCTCATTGTCTTTTTAAACTTTAGAAAATAATGAAGGACAATTAAGTAAAAATGTCAAAAATAACTTTCATATTAGACACAAAAGTGCCTTCATTTTTATATTAGTATAGATATGGTGGTGTTTTATTTATTTATTTATATTAATTATGGAGGAGTATTTTACTTATTTCGATCATCACAGAGGAATCAATTTGTATTGAATATAATGAAATGGATTAAACTATTGAGTATGATGTTGCATAAAGCAAAATAAACCGTAAATTTGTAAAGCAGGCACTAAATCATAAAAGGAAGATTCCATTAAGATAGAATGAGGTCGTTACAATTACATGTTTAACAAAAGTTTTGATCCAATACACAAACTTTAAGATTAGTTATCTATTCTATTCCCCACCCCCAAGCTTCCTTTTTGAATGGGATTTCTTATAGGCAAGAACATGGTACTTGTCAAGTTCCAGATGTTGTCGCGTGTTCCATGATTGACGGTCTTCCTTTCTAGGTTGTACATCAGTCCTTGTGTTATTTTGCTTGTTTTGACAATGCCATGTGTTGATCAATTGTCTGTGATGCAAGTCTAATAGACCCAAGGGTTAGGTCGGGTCATTAATCTTTCCCAAGATGGGTGAAATTTTCTTTTAAAAGGCTCTTTTTCTTTTATCATCATCATCAACTCCCGTACTTCTCCAATTCTGTTTACAGGGATGGAGAATTTGACTTGATAAAAGATGTTAAGCAACCATGTCGCGACCAAGTGAAAATTGTCTTAATATGCATATAATTTGTATTAACTCGTTACATAAGAGGATGCATCCATAGGCATATTTTTCTTTAGCTTCTTTTTTTTTTTTGGTACTTCAAAGGTCAGCGAATAAAAATTGTTGGATTTGTTCCTTAGATCTCATCAATGCCGTTTTTTGTTGCTTTCTTCGAGGTTACCCCTTATATATATATGTGGTGGTCCCCTTGAGACCTTTATTCCAATAAAAATCGTCGACCTTGGGGTCATTTGTCGATCTGCACGGAACTAGGTAATCTCCTTTCTCATGTCATCTCAATCTAGTAGTTCTACCTCTTCGTCTAATGATAGTAGTTCGACTAGCTCCCCAGTTATTCGTGTGATCCCACCCTCTATTTTGAATAAAATGCCTACCTCACATTCTAATAAAGATGGCACTTCTAATGTTGTCGCTTGAGGTCGAAATCCTTGCGATCCAGTTGCTGCAATATCTAAACTTTCTGATAAAATAATTGTGGGTCTTCATAAGCGATTTTTTATTCCTTCCAGTTATAGGATAATAGCTCCTGAGCTAGGTCAGACTATGGATGATCCTCCACCTAACTGTTTAGCCTTCTATGTTCATTGTTTGGAGGTAGGTCTTTATTTTTCGATAGCTGAGCCAGTGGCTAGCATTATTCATCACCTAAGAGTGTGCCCCATATAACTTGTTCCTAACTCTATCAGAAATCTCTTAGGCTTCGTAATAGTCATGAAATGCTTCAATGTTGAACCATCTTTTGTGAATTTTTGGCATTTTTTTAATGTCATTTTATCTGCTAGGTCGGGCACTAGGGGTTTTTACTATATCACTGCCCGCTCCAATGTTAGATTTTTTTATAAGATGCCCTTTTCTTTTGGCTCATGGAAACACAAATGGTTTTATGTCGAAGCTCCTCTCCATAGTCCTTGGAACGTGCCTCGAGCTTGGTGAACTGATAAGCTGAGTTTTTTTTACCTCGGAGGATCTGTCTTGGGATGAGGGATTCATGGAGGGTTTGATAGATCGACCTTTTGAGTTCCCCACTATTCTCACCGAAGAGGCATTAAAACTTGCTGATTTAACCTCTGCTTTTATCCATCCTTGAAACTCCTTGGGTAATTTCTGTTTCTCTTAACTTTCCTTTATCTTTTTCTCAAGTTTACTTGTATGCTAACAAATAGATTTGAGAGCAACACTCGTGGTTAGCATGGCGCAACAACTTTAGACTAACGTTGAGGCTTCCCAAGATAAGGAAACGGGATCCCCATTGGCAGGTCGTCAGGTGCCATAGGGTGGTCATACTCCCGCTCAGGCAATAGGGTCATCTAACATTCCTTCACCTTTACCAGTTTCCATTGTTCCACCAACTGTTGGGGGTTCAGGCATAGACTTTTCTCCAGCCCCACCTCAGACTAATTATGTTGATTTGGTTGGAGTTGTTGGTGAGGGTTCAACTGTGAGTCCTGTGCCTCACACCCATAATCGAACTCAAAGTGAAAAGGATGTGGGTAAATCCAAGAGGGTTAACAGCTCAGTGATGTTCAGGGGGGGTCAGAATAGGGTTAGGGAGAGCTCTAGTAATACCATGGCTATTTTTCGACGAGCTCACTGTTCCTTAGGTCATACTACTGATCTGATGGCCTTAGATAGTGTACGCAAGTGGAATAGGCATTTAGCGGAGAGGCGTGCCAATCAAAAACATCAACTTACTCCCAATGTCGAGGCTAAGGCTTTACGTCATATTACTCTGTTATGTGGGATTGTGACTGATTCGTATGGCCTGTATAACATCATTACTATGGATGTGGACCAAGCCATTCTCACTAACCTTTCCTTCTTGAGTTTGGAGGAGCAGATGGCTCACAACCTGATGTAGGTATATACATTATTTTAGTATTTATCAGGCTATTTATCATCTTCGTTTGTTTTTTGAATACTTTCTTGATACATATGGTAGTGCTTACTCGCCATATAACTTTACAGAATGTGGTGTGGAGAGATCAGAAGGTCGAGGTCGATCAACAACTGAAGTCCGCTCAGTTGGATTTGGAGAAGGCTGAGAGTTCGGCTTGAAAGGCTCATTCTAAGTTGAAGTCTATATTTGAGTCCTTGGAATCCTACACTCTTGTCCTCTCAGAGAAAGATATCATGATTTCTGAGGAGCAAAAAAAGATAGAGCTTTTAAAGGCGAAACTGGAGATCGTACAGGACGATATGGCTACTATGAAGGTTTCCTTTGACCAGGAGAAACTTAGACAATATGAAGCTGGCAAAAAAGAGGGCTATTGCGATTATCAAAACTAAGCAGAATTTCAGAATCAGCTAAAGGGCATCCGTTGCGATGCAGTGAGTGATTTTGTCTAGTCTACTGCCTTTGAGTATGTCATTTTGAGTCAAGCGGCTCAAGATAGAGATGCTGCGATTGAAAAGGCTAAGACCCAACTCGTTCATCTTGATGTGGTTAAAGAAGGCTTCGACCTCGATCAGTTGGACTTATGTAAAGACAAAAAATTGCAAGATTACCCTGCTGTGTAGCTGCCCAACTTCAAGAAAGAGGAGTTCATATTTGTTTTGCTTCCTGACCCCAAGACTTAGTTGGGGGTTGTTTTTGCTCTTTGTTATGACGTTATTTCCTATTCCAAGGCTTAGTTGAGATTTTTCTTATTTTGCTATCCAGATAGCCTTTTTTGGGACATCTTTGTTTTGTTGCATACCAACATTTGCTTTGTAGTGTATGGCCTTGTAATAGTAGCGTGCTTTATGGAATATATATATATCATTTGGTGTTGGTACTCTGTTGCTTTGTAACATCAGGTTGTGTTTTGTTAGCGATCCTACTGAGGCTCTATTACATTTAAATTTCCACGAGGTGGCATCTTCCATCAAGGAGGTCTGGTACTCCCTATGTTTACCACACTTTTTTTTTACTTTTTAAGCCTTGCGAAGGTCTTGATCATCCCAAAGTTATTCCAAGTTTGTAACTACCTCTAGGTCGTGACCTTCTTAATATTGCTCAGAGGTTTTCAATGAAACTTAAGCGCTTGGATAGAGCTGAGTTGGAGGTCATTGCCTTGCAGGTCGTGACCTTCCCACCACTACTCAGAGGTCATTAATCATTTTTCATTTATTAGCTTACCTTTTTCAGATCATTAGTTCTTGATGAACTTGAGTTTTGTTTTGTAGTTTTGCCTTTTCTAGGTCGTTAGTTCTTGTTGAACTTGAGTTTTTCTTTTACAGTTTTGCCTTTTCAGGTCGTTAGTTCTTGATGAACTTGAGTTTTTCTTTTGAGTTTGAGTCGCATAGGTCATCAGGCTTTTCTCATTCAATATGCCCATCCGTATTTAAAAGAAGCGAAGCGTAAATTGAATGAGAAATAACTTTTTGGGAACTTTGAATCATCTTAGCAAAGACACGAATTTTTATGGAGGACCCTAACCTCATTAACATACCTTCATCAAACTTTTCATGCATAGAACTTTTTCAAGTTCTTGATTGGACAAGGGTGAGGCAAAGCATTTCTTTCCATTGTCTCTAAGCAGTATGCTCCTTCTTTGGTCATTTGCTTCACCTCGAAAGGACCCTCCCACTTAGGATCCAGCTTTTCGACGTGTTTCGATACCTCTACTTTCTCAAGTACCAAATGTCCGACTTGAAATCTCTGGGGTCTTATTCTTTTGTTGTACGCTGCCACCATGGCTTTGCTTATATGCCTCTACTTTGAGGAATACCTTCTCTCTTTTTTCTTCAATGACATCGAGGTTGAAAGTCCTTTCTTCTTGATTTTTATTTGCATCGTAATACGAAACTCTATGCGTGGGCATTCCTATCTCAACCTGTATCATAGCTTCTGACCTATATGTTAAACAGAAAAGGGTTTCTCAAGTGGCTGCCCTCGGGGTGGTGCGGTATGTCCATATAGCCCCTAGCAATTCTTCGACCTAAGCTCCCTTTGCATCTCCCAACCTGTTTTTTAAGTGATCGAGAATGGTTTGTTTGTGACCTCTATTTGTCCATTAGCCTAGGGATTTCCTACCAATGTGAAATTTTGTTTTATGTTTATCTCCTCACACCAAGCCAAGATGTTTCTTCCTTAGAATTGCTTCCCATTATCGGAGATGAGTATTCTGGGCAGTCCAAATCGGCATCTATGTTTTTCCAAATGAAGTTCATGATTTTTCTCTCCGAGATCGTGGCTAGGGGTTCCGCCTTTACCCACTTCATAAAATACTCTACCCCAATAATGACATATTTTTTCTGGCCCTTAGCTATTGGGAAAGATCCAAGGATATCTAATCCCCATTGGTCGAATGGGTATGCAACTATAATCGGTTGCATCTTGGTTCTAGGTGCATGTATAAGGCTAGCATGTAATTGGCATGGTTTGCATTTTCTAGCAAATTTAACACTGTCTTAGACCATGATGGGCCAGAAATATCTCTACCTCAAGATCTTCTATGCTAAAGACCTTTCTCCTGAGTGATTCCCACAACTCCCTTCGTGCACATCCCTTATTACATACTCGACTTGTTACTTACCCAAACACCTTACCAATGGCCCAACTATCATTTTTCGATATAGTTCTCCATCCTGCATCACAAATTGGAATGCTCTTTTTTCTATCTACTTGGCCTCCATCTTATCGTTGGGCAACATTCTTTCTAGAAGATAATCCATCATTTCTGCTTTCCATTTGTCTTGTCGCTCTACCGTCATGACTTGCTTACTTATACTAGTGTTCTTAATGCCGCGGTTAATCTCTGGGCTGTCAGATACCAATATTGTGACTTGTTTGGAGTCGATCCTAGAGGTTATGTTGGCAAATTTTGACAAGGCATAAGCTCTTCAATTCTCATTTCTTGGTATTTGGCAGAGATCTAGCTTGTGAAATTTTGCCATCAAAGGTTTCACAATAGCCAAATATATTTTCATAATCAATTCTCTGGCTTCATATATCCCGATTACTTGAAGTGCCACTAATTGAGGGTCAGTGTACACTATTAAGTGCGGGATTTTTCTTTCCAATGCGATCTTTAGACCTCTTATCAGTGCTTTATATTCCGCTTTATTGTCAGTAGTTTGGAAGCTCAACTTGAGCGCGAACTCTATGTTGACACCTCCAGGTCCTCTAACCAAATTCTAGCTGCTCCTCGCTTTGACATTGAGGATATATCTACATAAAGCATTCATATATCAGGTGGTGCGATTTGAGCCACAATTACTTCTTTACTTTCAGACCCAATCATAAAATCTACTAGAACTTGGGCTTTGATGGTTGTTCGGGGCACAAACTCGATGTTAAACTGGCTTAACTCAACTGCCCATTCCACCATTCTTCCAGAGGTTTTAGGCTTTCCTAAAGCTTCTTTCAACTTGCTATTTGTTATGACTTTGATGGCTTGTGATTGAAAGTAAGGTCGGAGCTTTTTCGTCGTTGCTAGCAAGGCGAGGGCCAGCCTTTCTATGCCCAGGTAACTTTTTTCCGCTCCTTGCAATATTCTGCTGATGTAGTAGACAGGCCGATGTTCTTTTCCTTCAACTCTGACTAATACTCAGCTTATGGCTACTTCTGAGGTCGCTAGGTATAACCACAACGACTCTTCTTCTTTTGGTTTTGATAATGATGAAGGTGTTGTCAAGTATTTCTTCAGCTCTTGAAAGGCTATGTCACACTCCTTTATCCATTCAAAGTTTTTGACGTTTCTTAAGACCTTAAAGCTGGAGAGGCCTTTGACAACCAACCGGGATATGAAGCAATTGAGTAAAGCTATCCAACCCATCAACTGTTGTACCTCCCGGATTGTTGTAAGTGATGACATCTCTAGATGGCACTGATTTTCTCAGGATTCACCTCTATTTTTCTTTGGGTGACCATATAACCAGAAATTTTCCTCTTTTCTCATTGAAAGTGAATTTTGCAGTATTTAGCTTCAGTTTGTATTTCTTCATGATCTGAAAAGCTTTTCTTAAGTGTTCCAGATGATCTTCTTCTTTTGAGCTCTTTACAAGCATATATCGTCCACATACACTTCTATTGTCTTCCCAATATGATTCTTGAACATCCTATTCACCAATTGTTGATACGTTGCTCTTGCATTCTTTAGGCCAAATGGCATGACCTTTTAGCAATAAACTACTTTTTCAACCACAAATGTTGTTTTATCCATGTCGTGTTCTGCCATGAAAATCTAGTGATGGCCTTGGTATGCATCTATCATGCTTAACATCACAACTTCGGAGGTTGAGTCTACCACGAGGTCTATTCTTGGTGGGGGGTATGAGTCTTTGGGACAAGCTTTGTTGAGGTCCATGAAATCAGTGCACATTCACCACTTTCATTGTGATTTTGGTACTACGACCACATTCGAAAGCCATTCAGAATATTGGAACTCCATTGCATACCCCACAGCATGAAGTTTGTTCACTTCTTCTTCGATGATTCTATTTCTCTCAGCTTCAAAACTTTTTTTTTTTTTTTTTTGTCTCACGGGTTTTGAATCTAGATCTACATTGAGGGAATGGACTATGACTTTCGGGTTGATTCCTTCAAAATCTTCCAAGCTCCATGCAAAGATATTAAAGTTCTTTCTTAGAAACTCGATGGTCAATGCTTCCATCTGCTTATTCATCTGTGTCCCTATTCGTGTTGTCTTACTTGGATTTCCAAGTATGATTTCAATGCTCTTAAACTCACATGATTTCATTCTGCCATTCTCTTTATATCTCTTCGAAGGTTCACTATTTGGCAATTCAGTTTGATGTTCAGTCTGTATATTGACAATCTTTTTAACAAGTCTTTCTTTGATGACCTCTTGGGTTGATATGTTATAGCACATTCGTACCATCTTTTGGTCATATCTCACTTCTCCAATCCTAGCTGAGGTAGGGAATTTCATTTTGAGATGGTAGGTCGACACCACAGATCAAAATTGATTTAGCCCAGGTTGCCCTTAAATGACGTTATAGGCAAATGGGGTGTCCACCACCAAGTATTTGAGCATGACGGTTCTCTTCCTAGGCTCTTCTCCCATTGAGGTAGGTAGGTCGATGGTTCCTATTAGTGTGACCTCAGAACTGCCAAAACCTCTTAAAGGAGTGTGAGTAGGTCATATGGATGCCACTCCCAACCCCATCTTATGTAGGGTGCTGAGAAAGATAATATCAGCTGAGCTCCATTGTCCACTAGAATTTTTTGCATGGCATAATTGGCTACATCCAACATTACAACCATTGGGTCATCTTGTGGTGTATACATGTCTTGGAGATCATTAACATCGAACGTAATTTTGCTCAGTCTTTCTTCAATTTGCAACACGTGAGGTCGCGTGTTCCTAGCATATATTTTCCTGGCATTTCTTGAGTCTCCCCTATTGGGTCCTTCTGAGATTGTATTAATTACTCCTTTTTGGGTGTATTGTCCCCGTGATTTTTTGGGCCCGATTTATCTTCTTTTTTGAACATTTTTTTGTATCCTGCTTGGTGCTTTTGTTCGTTATTTGACCTCCAATTTCCTTTTTCATTTGTTTGACCTTCATCCCTTTTGTCTATAAATTCCTTTAAGTACCCCTGTTGTATGAGCCTTCCAATCTTGTCTTTGAGGTGTGTGCATTCTTCAGTGTCATGGCCTTTATCCCTGTGAAAGATGCAGTACCTATTTGAGTTTCTCTTGTTTGGAGTTTCTCGCTATTTCTTTGGCCAATACAACATGTCGCTTGGTGCAATGGCCAGCATCGCTTGAGCTCTAGGCACTCTTAGAGGTGTCAAATGAGCTGGGCCGAGCCAGCCCGGCTCGTTTAACAAACGGTTAATGGCGGTCTCGGGCCGAGTCGGGCCGGCTCGCGGGCCGTTCACGGTTCGGACCGTGACGGGCTGAAAATTGAAAAGTCCGGCTCGACTCAAAACCAACCCACTATATAGGTGAGCCGATTTATATATGAGCCGAGCTAGGCGGTCCGGCTCGCGGGTTGGCCCGCGAGTTTCTGTTTTTTTTTTTTTTTTTTGAAAATGAATTTAAAATTTTGAATTTTTATATTTATGTGATTATTAATATTTTTTTCAACACTTATACTTTTTTAAAAGACTTAATAATTTATACTTATGTGATTTTTAATATTTTACAACACTTAAATTTTTATAAAAACTTAGAAATTTATACTTATATATTTTTTTTTATCAATTATATTTTTCCAAAAACACCACCAAATAAGGTGGTGAGGGGTTTGGCATGGACCCCTTTACCCGTCATTAATTTAGAAAAAATAATTACATAGAGGTGAATTTGACCAAACCTCTAAATGAAAGTACATAATAATAGCAAAAAATAAATAAACAACTTTGTAATATCTAAACATCTAAACATGTTCAATGATAAACCGATCATTCACTCAAGTGATCTAAATCACTCTCGAATTGAGATGCGATGGTGGATGCAGTTTCAAGCCATTTTTCATCGTCTTCTTCAAATTGAGGCAATATGGTCTTCACCTTTCTCAATTTTTTCTTATAATTTATAATTTAAAAATTAAAATTTCTTAATTATTGATTTATACATTTATAAAGTAATAAATTATAAATTATAAATTATACATTCTTAATTATAAATTATAAATTTATAAATTTTTTAAAATTAATAATTTGTAATTTGTAATTTAAAAATTAATAATTTATAATTTATAATTTAAAAATTATAAATTCTTAAATTTTTAAAAATTATAATTTATAATTTAAATTAAAAAAATATTGCGGGCTAATCGGGCTAGCCCGCGAGCTGGGTTAGCCCACGGTCCTTCACAGTCCGCTGGCTGAGCCGATCCCAGGTTGCAAAATTTAAGCTCGAGACTAGTTTTCAAGCGAGCCGGTCTAGCCCAGCCCATATAAAAAATTTAAACGAGCCGAGTTGGGCCGATTTTTTTTGCAAGTCGGGTCGATCCGCCCGGCCCGTTTTGACACCTCTAGGCACTCTCAATGGTGTGTACTAACTGAATTTTTGTCTGGGAGGAGATTTTTGGTGATCTTTTTCATATCGCGATCCCCTATGATCTTCCTGGTCTTCACGACCTTGTTTTCTATCCTTGGCCATATTTTTTGTCCACTCCTCATCTTTTATGTTGTCAATCTCTTTTTCTTGCACATATTGCTGAGCCATCTGCATGAGTTCTTCCAAGTCCCTTGGTGGCATCCTTGCTAGCACTAAGGTAAAGGGTCCTTTCTTAAATACTTGAATGAGGATGCTAGTCATCATTCCTATGTTCAGATCTTGCACTTCTAAGGTTTCATTATTAAATCAATTCATGAAAGCCCAAAGCAACTCTTCTTCTCCTTGCCTTATAGTGAACAAGTAAGTGACTAATCTTTTAGCCTTCTTCTTGCTGGCAAAGTGATATAGAAATTTTCGGTACATCTGCTCATACGATACAACTGTTCCAGGCGGTAAGGCAGTGAACCACTCCTGAGCCTTCCCATACAAAGTAGTGATAAAGACCCAACAATTGAGTGCATCTGACAGTCCATAAAGCTGCATTATGTGTTCAAATGAAGTTAGATGTTCTTGAGGGTCTAAATTTCCATCATATCTTGGTAGCTCAGGGACTTTGAAGTTGTGTGGCACAGTTTCCACGAATATATCCATGCAAAAGGGGGATCCTCTCTTTTGCAAAGTAGGACCTTATGCAGCTCACCTCCTTATTTCTTCTTACCTCCGAGTAAGTTGTTCTGATTCCTCCATTTGATAGCTTTCCTCGGCATCTTCCTCTAGTGTTAATTGTTTCAAAGACCTGTCTATTTTTCCAGTTTCATTTTCCATTGGAGTTTTACTCTGGACCTCTTCTGGCGAACTTTCTCGGGTCTAATCTTGTGGTGATGTTCCTTGGTTTCTTTTCTGAGCACCTATGTCGGGCTCTATATCTTCTTGGAACAACTTCTTTCGTAAAGGTCTTGATTCTCCTTCTAGTTTAGAGTTCAACTTCTGCACTAAAGATTCAACCATTATCTGCAATTGTTCCTCTATTAGTTGGTAGACCTTAGATGTCGGCGTACCTTTAGTTATGTTTTCTTCGTTTCCTGGGTTGCCAGTACGCACAGTATGTCTCATTTCAGGGGAAGATATTAGGACATTCTCATCCTAATTTTCTTGCCCTTGCATGTCTTCCGAATATGTCATCTTGTTATATCTCACTTCTTGATCTCAGTTCCCACATACGGTGCCAACTGATGTTGCATAAAATAAAATCAATATTAAATTTGAAAAGCAGGCACTAAATCATAGAAGGAAAACAAGATTCCATTAAGATAGAATAAGGTCGTTACAATTAGACGTGTAATAGAAATTTAGATCCAATACACAAAGTTTAAGATCAGCTATCTATTCTATTTTTTCCCCCGGAGCCTCCTTTCTAAATGGCATTTCTTGGGTATTTATAGGCAAGAACATGGTACTTGTCAAGTGCTAAATGTCGCCACATGTTCCATGATCGATGGTCTTCCTTTCTAGGTCGTACATCAGTCCTTGTGTTATTTTGCTTGTTCTGATAATGTCATGTGTTGATCAATTGTTTGTGACGCAAGTCTAATAGACCCCTGGGTCAGGTCGGGTCGTTAATCTTTCCCAAGATGGGTGAAATTTTCTTTTAAAAGGCTCTTTTTCTTTTATCATCATCAGAGTGGTTAATTAATTGATTCAATAACATCAATTTTACACTTGCATGTGTGAAATTTAAAATTCAAATTTTAATAAATCCTTAATATATATACGCGTATAATTAAAAAAGTGAAATGGACTTGACTATAAAAATCTGTCCTAGTTATATTGATCCTTGTGTGTGTGTCTTTTTTTTTTTTATTCAATTTTTTTTTCTTCTCTTTTGTCTCTCTCTCCCAAAAGTTACCCGTGGTAGCAAAGTTCTAGCCAATTAGGAAGATGGCGTAACATTGTTTGCAGTCTAGGGGTGTAAACGAATATTAAACGAATCGAATACATTATTTTCATATTCGCATCCGTTTAACTTTTCGAATATTCGGATACGAATATGGATTTGACAAATATTTAAAAATGATATCTGAATTCGTATCCGTCGGATATCAGTCGAATTCGAATATATCTGTATTCAATTATAATTATTAAAATGTATTCATATTTGATAAAATTTATCCGTATTTGAATTATTTTTTTATATTTATATTCGATGATAATTATTTAGATATCTATTTACGAATATCCAAATACGTGAATCTATGAACCTATAAAAATATATATTTTAATTAATAGAAGGAACTGTACAATTTCATTAAAAAGAAAACAATCAGACAAATAGCATAATTTTTAATTAATAATTGACTTAATAATTGATTATTAGTACTAATTAATATTAATAATGACATTTAAGTGTATTAATTATGAAGTCAACCAGCAATAATTATGTTGATTACCTTTATTCTTCAATTTTTTCTCTATATTATAATAATTTTTAAAATTTCTTTTTCTTCCCAATTTTTCAATTATAATTTATATATATACATATATGGACTATGAAGTTTTTATTGAAAAATATAAATAATATATTATTTAATAAATATATATTTGGATCGGATATTAAACAGATTGGATACGCATTTATCCGTATCCGTTTATAATCGAATATCTACTAATCGAATACGAATAATATCCACTTTAAATGGATGCACATAAATTTTGTATGGATACGAATGCAAACGGTAAATGAATTTTTGAATATCCATTTACAGCCCTAGTTTGCACACCTTTGGTCTACAGATATTTGTTTAGTATTATTTAACTAAATTAATGACTTCAAATTTAAATATAATAAATGGCTTCAAATTAAATAATGCATCTAATAGAGGAATTTGTTATTAAACTAAATGTTTATGCATCAATAAAATTTGAATCATTTTTTTTTAAACTCAAAATTATATTTTTGCCATTTGGACGAGACTTGATCAACTCGACATATTCTTTCTTTCTTTCTTTCTTTCTTTCTTTTTTTCATACACATGCACGCATATCAGGAGCATGTTAGGGCTTGAACTTCTGACCTTCCACATTATATGAAAAACTTATGCCACTAGGCCACAGACCACTTGACTGACTCGACATATTCGGTGAATAGGTTTTTACCAGTAATTTTGCGATGAGTAGGCAGTGTGCCATTTCTAGCAAGATTAAGGGCCCAAGTCATGAAACATCAATTATATAATGCTGATAAAAATAAATTGTTATTTTTTGATATACTACAGCCATTATTTTAATGTCATTTTTTATTTTAATATTTACATGTAGTTGTTATTGTTAATTTCCACTGCAAGAAAAGACATGCTTTTTTTTGTAGCGACGCGATGTATACATGTATAAATGTATTGGTATTTTTCAATATTAATAAAAATTAATTAATGATCAATACCGACAAATTCAACAGTCACTATTATACTTGCAAAAATAATTATCAGAACAGCTGAACGTTATTACTTCACATATTTATATGTATACATAATACTAATGATAACTATCACATTGTTATTTATGTAGTTAAATTTCATTATGGATAATTTTTACCTGCTAGCATCGACCATGTGTTATGCATTTATGGGAAAAAATAATATATATTCACTACCAAAAAAATTAGATACTGCTATGGATAAATTGTTACAAAATCAATTTCATATCATAGTTATAATTTTATAACTATAAATTTTCGTAATAAATATATATTTTTTAAAATTACAAGCAACAAATATTATTAGTTATCAATCTATGGTCTTGTATGTCCGAAGCGACACAAATTGGTTATGCTTTCTCATAGGATTGGTTACATTGTAATGAGAGTTAACTACGAAATCATTTATTTTAAATTTGGCTAGAACAATCTTGTAACTAAAGTTATGAATTTTTAATATTAGCTATGAATTAATTATAGTTTATGCTTTAGTTTTTTTATAAGGATTTTGTTTTAAGGAAACTAGCATGTGCCCGGTGCGATGCAATAAAAAGAATTCTTATTATTGAAAAATTTTATTTTATAATAATATTTATTTTATTTTATGTGATTCAAAATGAATCATAATTATTTTGAGTACTTAAAAAAATCTATTACTAATTAAATACAATGATATGAATATTTCAATTTAAAGATATTATGTTTGAAGATAATGTGGTGGCCCACTTAGGATAACCTCTAAACCGAAATGCCACCAATTCAGACCTAAGTCATGCCATATATAATAACCGATAGGCCCATAAAATTTCAACAAAACTCATAGATACCAACATACTTCAAACTTAAAGTAATGCTATCTGAGTACCATATTACATGCCAAGTATTTCAACAGCATTCATCAATCTAAAATTTTAAGCCATGATTAAGTAAAACCCCAAAGCGACAAATCATGAAACACAATATATACATGCCATAAATTTCAAATTCAAACTTGACATCTCATAATGTCTCTAATCTAAAGCTTATCCAGTAGGTGAACCTATAAGTACACATATTCACCAACACCATTACAAAGTAATTCCATCGGCCAAATCATAGGCTCTCATTCCACTTTCATGCCTATCTGGGAAGGAAAATAAAAGAATAAGAGAAAAGTAAGTCCAAAGGACTTAGTAAGGGATAATTCAATAACAATCAGAACGGATCTATCGAAAAAGAAATAATTCAATAGAATATTAACTAACTAGACAACTCAATTAGAACCTGAATATGCCAAAACGTAAACACTTATTAGATTCAACAAAGGGAAACCTCTCCTTCCTTATTGCTCCATGAACAGAGTACAAACATATAGAGTACAATCGAAGCAAAACAAACCCAAGCATCATATGCAATCCAAATAAACCCAAAACATAACATGCATATCAGATTCTCCTTATTCTTCCTTTCCAGAGCATAAATTCAAGCATGACAGCTCGACAGATAATAGAACATAACAGATGCCCAAGCATACCAGTCAGCACATCATTGGTACCTAAGCGTATCGTTCAGCGTATCATAAACAGCCATGAGTACGCTTAGCGTGTCCCAGGTATCGAAGCATCTCGCTGGGATTAGCCCTTGGCCCATACAGAAATTTTCCCCGTACATGCCAATAACTAATTTTGCTAGGGCCAAACAATAATGTTCATAACAATTCAAATAAGCCGACAAAGTCAAACAAATGGTATACAAAGCGATTCAAATATGCCGACAAGGCCAACAGTCATTATACAAAACAAAAAAGCTAAGCATGAGTGGGTTGACAAGAACAAATATCAACAAAATAATAGGAAGCCAACAAGGCTGGGGATTACACAGAACGATAACAGATAACAAAACGATAACAGATAGGACAAAATCAGAGTTCTGGGCGCCAGAACGGACATGATCAAGTATGACAGGTAGACTTAATGAAATTCATACAATCAAGGAAAAACCCATATAGGGCGTATGGAACATTTAATATATAGTTCATTAAAGGCTTCAGACGATTCCACGAATTCAAATAATCATGAGATTCGAACAATCAAGACAATCACTTCCCAGAAACAAAATAAGTTTAACCATTATAGGGCGTACAAGACAAGTACCAAATTAGTGGACCCTCACAGGGGTATACGAAGCAAATACCAGGTAGGTTAGACCTTCACCTCAATAGCCACCGATATGCTATCACAGTCTATGATATGTGGGACCCAGCTCCTTGTCACCTAATCAAAAGTACAAATTTACTGTCAAAATCCTCATTTTGACCCCATAATCACAATTATATGGATAATAGTCTAAAATTGATCGTTATACAGTTAATACGATATTTAGGGTTCACTTTTGGACATTATCGATAGGGAACACGTAATTACGCCGTAAATACAGGAATACGAGGTTCATATTTGTTTCGATAATTAACCTTGCAATGTCTCACAAATTTGATAATAATAGCCCAATTATCATTAAGAATCCAATCTTTGTCACTTAGGTCTCAAATCCATAAAATTAGGGTTTTGATCATCTAATTAACCCAATTAACCAAGGTTATCATATGATAATGCAAATCCAGGTCCACTAATCTTATATAAATATACATACATGTCTCATGTCTAGGTCTCATTTCAAATCTTTCTATTTGTTACAAAAATACATGAATTGAACAAAGAATCTCAAGAACAATATTAACATATCCAACCCCAAATTCCAACTTATATACCAAATCTTGTTATCGGGGCACAATTGTCACAAACCAACTTCGCATGCACAATCACTGCGACGAGCCGAGAAAACTGCCTCAGAACCACCGTCGCCGGCCACAAGAGTTGCTCTCACCACCACTAGTAGATTCAAGTTCAAGTTCAAGTTCTACTGCCGAATTGCTCGTCAATTGGAGCTTGAAAGCCTCAACGCCACTACCTTCGCCATGGCTATTTTTTCCAAATTTTGCCACCAAAAACTGTTCAATTTTGAAATTGAAGGTACCAAAATACTTCCTAAGATGAGCTCTACAAAACCCATACCACAAACTCAAGCCTCCACCACTACTCCGCCATGCTCACCACTTACCGCCATGACTCGATTTCGTGTTTTAACATTCCAATGGTCGACTGGTTAGAACAAGTTGCATCTGATATCAATGGATTTCTAGGGAGGTAAGAAAGACGTTGTCGGCTTTTTTTTTTTTTTTAGCCATCGTCGGTGATGATCACTGGAAAAGATGATGTGGGTATGTGGTGAAGAAATGAAGAAAATTGAGGAGGGGTGTTGCTATTTAAAAACAACTTTTAGAAATTTCAAATTGACCCCTCCCAACTTCTTACAACTTTCGATTGAGTCCTCAAATTTTTTAACCATATTTCAATCGACCCCCAGCTTCATTAGTGCCTTGAATTTGCCCACTTGAGCTAAAATAATTCTTTGTTCACCCCCAAAACTTTTAATGGTGATATAATTAAGTCTTTACTATTCATATTTTAACCCCCAAAACTTTTAAAATTGAAATAAATTTAGTAAAACTCGCAAAAATAATATTAAATAAAATTTTACCAATTAAGTGATTTCTAAGGGTGTTATAGATCTCCCCCTTTTTAAAGAATCTAGTCCCCAGATTCTCACCTGAGTACTGGAAGAGTTCGAGGTATTGTTGGCGCATGAGATTCTCTTGCTCCCAAGTTGCTTCTTCTACAATATGGTTGCACCATAACACCTTTACTTGAGGAATCCTCCGATTCCTAAGCTCTCAAAACTTTCGGTCCAAAATATGAATTGGTTGTTTTTCATAAGCTAGATCTCTTTTCAGTTGCATATGTTTAAGTGAAATGACATGAGAAGGATCAGGATAGTACTTTTGAAGCTGTGATACGTGAAAGATATCATGAATTCTCGTCAAGCCTTGGGGTAGTACCAGACGGTACGCTACTGGTTCGATTCTTTCATAGATTTCATAGGGACCAATTTGCCTTGGACTAAATTTCCCACCTTTACCGATCCTTGGAACACCTTTTTCTTGGGAACACTTTGTGAAACACTCGGTCACCAATTTGGAATTCCAAATCTTTTCTTCGCTTGTCTGCATAACTCTTTTGTCGATCTTGAGTAGCCTTCATCCTTTGTTTAATTATGTGTACTTTCTCAATAGTTTCATGAATCATTTTTGGTCTTACAGTTCTTAATAACTTATCAGTGTGATTCTTGTATTCCTCAAGATCCCAATGCAATGGAGATCGACACTTCTGCCATATAATGCCTCATACAGAGCCATCTGGATAAAAGACTGGTAATTGTTATTGTAGGTGAATTCAATTAAAGGAAAGTGCTGATCCCAACTTCCGCTGAAATCCATGACACAAGCTCGTAGCATATCTTCTAGTATCTGAATGATCCTATCTGATTGTCCATCCGTTTGAGGATGGGCGGTAGAACTGAACCGCAACCTCATCCCAATATGTTATTGTAAACTTTTTCAAAGTCTCGAGGTGAACTTTGAATCTTGATCTGACACGATACTAACTAGAACTCCACGTAATCTGACTATTTCCTTAACATATTACCCTGCCAATTTTTCAACCTTGTACTGTGTTCTGACTGGCAGGAAATGAGCCAACTCGGTCAATCGATCTACTATTACCCAAATGTTGTCGTATCCTCCTTAGTCTGTTGGCAAACCTGTTATGAAATCTATAGTAACCTGCTCCTATTTCCAATCAGGGATTGAGTGTGTTTGTAGCGACCCTGACGGTTGTGGGTATTCTGCTTTCACTAGCTAGCAGGTCAAACAATTCCGCACATAGTTTGCAACATCTCTTTTCATCCCATTCCACTAGAAATATTTTTTCAAATATCCATACATCTTTGTGCCTCTCGGATGTATCGTATATCTTAACTCATGCGCCTCATTCAACAATTTCCCTTTTATTTCTTTGAGCACACATATTCTTTTTTGGGATAGGAGAGTACCTTGGCTATCAGTGCTGAACTCATACCCATCATGACTTTCGGTTACTCTCTTCTATTCCAATATCCAATTATCATTATCTTGGGCTTGTTGTATTTCATCATACAACTCAAGTTGCATTCGTACTCCTGCAATCCAAGCTCGTTGTTTCATTCTTGATATAATGTCTACCTTTATACTTTCTAGGGCTCTTGTTCCCAATAAATGAGCCATTCCAATCGTTCTTCTTAAAGCATTGGCCACTACATTTACCTTTCCTAGGTTGTGGGCGATAGAAAAGTCATAACCCTCAAGAAATTCCATCAATCTGCGTTGTCTTATGTTTAGATCCTTCTGCGAATGCAAATATTTGAGACTTTTGTGGTCCGTGTACACATCAAACATGGCCGTATAGAGATAATGTCTCCATTTTGACAATATAAAAATAATAGAAGCCAGTTCCAGGTCATGGGTTGGGTAACTTTCCTCATGCGGTTTCAGCTTTCTGGATGCATTAGCGATACACGCCCTTTCTGCATCAACACGCACCAAGCCCCTTGTTAGAAGCATTCGTATATACAATGAATCCTTGTAATCCATTTGGAAGGGCCAAAACTGGAGTCATAGTAAATCGATTTTTCAACTCTTGAAAACCTTTCTCACAATCGTCATTCTAGTCAAATGGTTAATCTTTCTGGGTCAACTTAGTCAATGGACCAGCTATTATTAGGGTTGTAAACGGATATAAAACGGATTGGATAGACTGTATCCGTATCCGTTTAAGTTTTACAATATCCGTATCCGTATCCGTATCCGTATTCGATGAATATTTTTTAATAACATCCGAATTCGTATCCGTCGGATATTATCCGAATTCGGATATATCCGTATCCGATTATAATTATTCCGAATATCCGTTTATAAATATCTGAATATCCGAATCCATTAACTTATAATAAAATGCATATTTTTTTCTAACAAATTTCATTTAAAAAATAATCAAATAAATAACATAATAAAATATAGAAGAAAAAAAAAACCCAACCAATAAAATTAGCATACTCCTAAGATCAAACAAATATACAAATCTCCTCAAGAATCAAAAGAAATAACAATTTTCAATACATAATACAATAATACAAAAGGAACAAAATAAAGGTTCATTTCAATACAAGAAAAATCTTCATATAATCCAACAACACGACCATGCTTGAACTTCTCATCTGTTTAACACTGCAAAACATAACAAAAAAAAAATATCACTGATAAAGTTTAAGAGATTATCTATTAAAGGGGGGAAAACACTCTATAAGAACTTATAACATAATTTACAAATAATCTCAAAAATAAAAATAAAAAAAAGTAAAGAGAAAGTACACCAAAAGTAACCATTAAAGCATCACAATAATTGGCACCATGTATTCCAAAAGTTCAATCAATTATACCTATAAAAAAGTATATATTAGCCTACATTTATATGTTGATATATAAAGAAAAAAATTAAATAAATGAAAGAAATACTCATTTATTGTTCACTAGTAACTCGAAGATTTGGAGTATGTGACATAATTCAATAATTTCTTTTTCAAAAACCTGTTGAACGGTAAAAAAAATAATCAAACATTGCCCAAAAATAATTTACACTAAAATAACTACATAATTCATAATCACAATTTATATAATTATAACTTTAACACAAAAATAATTTACCTTTGACAATGCCCAAAAATGTAAAATTTCAAACCTGCACAATTAAATAAAACATCAATATAATTTAATTATAAAAAAATAAAAATAAAAAGGGACGAGAGACAAAAATAAATAAAAATAGAAAGGGGGGGTTAAGAGTCTGGAACCAGAGCTTCTGGAACTAGCAACTTCTGGTTCCAGAAGCTGGACTGTTGGTTGCAGCTTCTGGACTGCTCCAACTTCTGGTTCCAGAAGTTGGAACCAGAAAATGGCCGCCAGCTTCTATTGGTTCCAGATTTGCTGGCCGCCGAGGTTGCTGGCCGATGGAGAGGCCAGCCCTGTCGCCTCCCGGCAGCTTCTTGCCGGCGCTTTTGCCGGCGAGAGGTAGCTACATGAAAATCAAAAAAAAAAAAAAATGAGAGAAGGGAAGAGGAGTACCGTGTGGCTGCTGTAGAGTGAAAGAGGGAGATGAAATTGAAATGTAAAATGGGAGGTAGGGTTTGGTGAATAGTGATTTGGTTATATTTTTTATTTTTATATTTTATTTTGATAATTTTTATTTTATTGTAGTAATTAATTTTTAAAAATTTTAAATTTAATTATTCATCAATTTGTTATATATGACTCTAATTCATATTTTGATATTTAATATTTTTGCATATTATATTTTAATGTAAATTTAAAAAATTAGTTTTTACGATGGCTATTTAATATTGACATTTAATTTTAGATATATAGATATAACAATGTTAATCAATAAAATATTCTCTATTATTAATATTTTGGGGTTTAAAATTTATAAAATCATGAGATTTTAGAATTTAGAGTTTAAGTTTTATATTTAGATAAATTTTATTACTTTTCTAAATTAATAATAGTACAACTCTACAAAAAATAAAATTATGAAATGATATTTTCATCTTATATTACATGTATATAGTTAGATATTGTAAAATATTTAAAAAATGTTTACATGAGTTTATAAGCTTCTCAAAATATTTTATAAGATGTCAGTGTTTCGTAATTTTTTTAAGAAAATAACTTATAAAATTTCTAAAATAAGATGTTAAAAACTTATAATCACTTTTTAAGAAAGTAAGGAGTTCTTATCTTATTTTTAAAATCTTAACAAGCTCTCTTAATTTTAATCATATTAATTATAAAATTATTATTACTAATACCTTATAAGATCTTATAATTCAAATACTTTGAGAACTTATTTTTTTAAAAAAAATCTAGCATCTTATAAGTTCGAAAAATATCTTACAAAATACAAGAAATTAAAAAACATCTTATAACATGTAAGAGCTTATAAGACGTTTTAAATAAGTTTAGCCAAACACCTTCTTAGAGAGTGTATACCTAAACTTATTTAAAAGATCTTATATAAGTTCTTACATCTTATAAGATATTTTTCGAGCTTATAAGTTGCTAGATTTTTTTTTTAAATTAGTTCTGAAAGTGTTTAGATAAAATAAAATTTTGCAGCCTATAAGGTATTAATAATAACAATTTTATAATTAATATGCTTAAAATTAAGGGAGTTTGTTAATATCATAAAAATAATTTAGGAATTCCTAACTTTGATAAAAAGAGCTTATAAACTTTTAACATCTTATTTTAAGAGCTTATAAGTTTCCTTTAAAAAAATTTACTAAACACTTTTTGATATCTTGTAAGATCTCAAATGTGTTATAAGATATTTTAAGAAGCTTATAAGCTTACCCAAACAATCTCTCAAATCTTAATGTCCCCTTAGCTAGTTAATAATTTACGTATTTTACTATTTTATTTTAGAATTAAAACGTTAATTATTCTTGATTTAGTTATTTTTTTTATAATTATTGATTCACTTTATGATTAATTAATATTAATTCAATGACACCAATATAAATTAGTTATAAAGTAAAGCAACAATAATTTTATATTGATTAATTTTATCATTTACATATTGATTTTTCAATTTTTTTGATTTAATATTATTTAATTATCATCATTATCGTCTAATTTATTTATTAATTTTTTAATTACTAATTTATACATATATATTCATTTATATATATATATATATATATTATGAAATTTCATATTGAAAAAATAAAAATAATTTATTATGTATAATAGTATATTATATATGATAATTTTTTAAAATATTATTTATATATTAAAATACATAAAAGTAGAATATATTATATATAATAATTTTTTAAATATTATTTATTGGATACGCATAGCGGATTTAATTAAATTACGGATAATCGAATATATAAACGGATATATCCAACGGATATGTATTCGGAGCGGATATTAAACGGATCGGATAGGCATTTACCATGTTCATATCCGTTTACAGTCGGATGTCTGCTAATCGGATACGGATAATATCCGCTTTAAACGGATACGGATAATAGCCCTATAAACAGATTCGGATGCGAACGGTAAACGAATTTTCGAATATCCATTTACAGCCCTAGCTATTATAAAGAAATCCTGAACAAATCTTCGTAGTAACTAGCAGGTCCCAGAAAGCTATGGACTTCTATTACATTTTCAGGTCTTTTCTAGTTGACTATAACTTCTATCTTAGAGGGGTTGACCTCTACCCCGTTTTGGGTTATGATGTGTCCCAAAAATGCTACTTTCTTTATCCAGAATTCGCACTTACTGAATTTTGCATACAACTGATGCTCTTTCAGGGTTCTGAGAACCATGTACAAATGTGTTGCATGCTTTTCTCTAGATTTAGAGTATACTAGAATGTCATCAATGAATATAACAACAAAATGGCCTAGATATGGTCTAAAAATTCGGTGCATCAAATCAATAAATGTTGTTGGAGCATTGGTTAGACCAAATGGCATTACTACGAACTCAAAGTGGCCATATTAGGAATTGAATGCAGTCTTCAAAATATCTTCTTCTTTGATTTCCAGCTGGTAATACCCCTATCTCAAATCTAACTTTGAGAAGATCGTAGATCCTTGTAAAAGATCAAACAATTCTTCTATGTGAGGTAGGGGGTATTTATTCTTGGAAGTAACCTTATTCAACTCCCTATAATCAATGCACATCCTCATGGACCCATCTTTCTTCTTGACAAACAGTACCGGTGCTCTCTAAGGAGATGTGCTGGGCCTTATGAATTTCTTTTTCAATAACTCTTGGAGTTGATTCTTTAGCTCTTTAAGTTCTGCTGGTGCCACTCGATAAGGGGTTTTTGAGAAAGGTGTGGCTCCCAGAAGTGTATTTATAACAAACTCAATTTCTCAATCCAGTGGCAACGAGTTTAGTTCTTCTGGAAATATCTCTGGGCAGTCTGCCACTATTTCTATTTCCTCAATTTTGGTTGTATCTCGGGGTTTATTAATGAGGTACGCCAAATATCCTTGTCCCCTTTTTCTTAAGATCTTTTAGCTTCGATAGCGAATATGATAGGTATCGGGGAAGTTGTATCCATGGATCGACGGGTTAGAATTGATACCCTATCCCCGACTGTGATGCACTTAACATAACAGTTGATATGTGCCCAGTGCTAATACAACCAATCCATCCCAAGTATCAAATCATATTTTTGGATAGGCATGTTTATAAGATCGGCAGAATACTCCACGTTCCCTGTCATTACTGGACATGCCCAGTACATAGTATCGGTGACTAACCTTGTCCCCAAGGGTGTTTGCACTTCTATTTGGTATGTCAGGGTTTCAAGTTGCATATTTAACTTATGCGATAAGGATTCAGATATGAAAGAATGTGTTGCTCCAAGGTCATATAAAGCATTACCATAAATTCTAGAAATAGAAATCATATCTTCAACCACTTCGTTAGGGTCCAGTGCATCTTCTCCTGTCAAAGTATAGGCATGACAACGCATTTTCTGCTTCCCACTAGCTCCTACCACTTTTTTCCTTTTCCCTACAAGTACTTGGGGTCTTCCTTTAGGGGTAGTCTCTCAAAAAGTGCTGATCCCTGCCGCCCATACACTTTCCCTACTTCCTCCAACATTTAGGCTCCTCATGGCCAGCGCCCCATAGAATCCACATTACTTTGGTGCCATTTCCTGGGCCAAATTTGTAGCCTTGTCAGTCTGAGGTACTGTTGGGTCGTGCCTCCAATCTGTAATTTTGGCTGTTTTATCCTAGTATTACTCTGCCTACCGGGGTACATTCTGCTCTCTTGGCCCCTGTCTTCAATCTTCTTGATCTCTTGCAATTATGACTCTAACTGTAATGCCTTACTTACCGCCCAATTGAAATTCAGTAATTCACAAGGGGCTAAACCCTGTTTGAGCTCTAACTATAGTCCTTATACAAATCGATAGATTTTTCGGCTTTCATCTTCGAGTATGTAGGGGCATACTGAATTAGTCGGCTAAAGGTAATCTCGTACTGGTAGACAGATTGATGCCCCTATATCAAATCCATAAATTCTCTTTCTCTCGCTTGTTTGACTACTAGGGGTATTTATTTATCCATAAATTCCTTTGAGAATTTTTCCCAAGTCCTGTGGGTTCTTTCAGCGGCCCATCTACGATCTACTATTTTCCACTAACTACGCACAGGTCCTCCTAGAAGGAATATGGCAAACTGAACTTTTTGATCGTACGGATAGCGTAAGGTCTCAAATATGTTTTCCAGATTTTCAACCCATTCCTCTGCCTTTCTATCATCTGGTTTTCCTAGAAACTTCAAGGGCTGAAAGCAAAGGAATCATTCCAGTGTTCGATCATCAGCTACCTCATTAGCCATCCCTGCCCTTCCACCCTATGGTTGGCCATGTTGTCTAAACCTCTGTCCCCCTTAATACATAGGTTTTGTTGGTTGGTCTATAGCTGGTTGATCAACTGACGGAGTCCGTAAGGATTCTTCATCCAGCAAGGGTTGCTGATAAGCAAGTGCTTCCTGCCTAGGGGATAAGCAAGTGCTTCCCGCCTAGGGGCCCGTTGAACATTAGTCCGTCTCCCAAACGGTCTCCCTCTATGACTAGCTCTAGCTGGGGTAGGTACATTGGCACTCTCGTGTGATGCCATCGTACATATGATATTTCTTAGGTATTGTTAAGCCTGCGATCACTGAGTTACGAAATGATAACTTAATCATCATCGCCTCTTTTGAATTTTTCAAGCTTATGAAAAGGAAAAAAAAGAAAAGAAAAGAAAAGAAAAGAAAAGATTAACCAAATTAAATAAGACCAAAAGCAACAGAATCTATTCGTCTAATATTCAAAGGTAAAATTCCATTTATATACCATGTTAACATTAGCAGAGTTATATATGTATGTACAGGGTCAAAATTGCAAATTTGGCTAACTAACTATGCGCCTGGTCTTAACCAAAATGACAAGGCTAGTATATAGGTATCACCTTATACATCTAGATAACCTCAGCCGATACTATTCAACCTGATGTTTAAGAGCTACTACTATATCCTAGATACATATCTACTGACATATCCATAGTCACCAAGTCATCTGACTCTAGTCCTCCACATCAGTGATGACAGACTTTGTCTCTTTATCCTCCTCAAACATCTCTATATCCCCGTCATTACCATCATCATCAAACCCCTAGAGCTCATCCTCCATGTTAAACTTCAGCGGTGCCCCAACCGCGGGCTCCTATAAAGGACCCTCCTCTACATCATCCTCCACTGGATCCCCTGCAAGATCCTCTACATGTAACTCTACAAGGTCTCTATCTAGTATATTTTCAATGTGAACAACCTACCCATGCCCTGGCTCAAGGAAGAGGCAAACTCCCAAAGGTCCGGCATTCGTGGCAATCCCAACTCCAACTCCAATAATCTAATTTATGGCATTGCCACAATGAGTTATCATCATCCTAACCTCATTCATAACTGTGTGAGTCATATCAACTGACCTCCTATGATCAGACTCTAATATTCGGAAAATCTCATCTCTCTGTGCTCGAATTGCATAGAGTTTTTCTACCAAAGCTTCTACTATCCTTACCCGCTCACCCTCTTTTTCTATATCCTCCATTATCTTATCTACGGTATAACTCCTAGCTCCAAATATTGATTTAAGATGGTATGTCTTAGCCCGTCTCTACATGAGTAACTCATGCTGATAATAAAGCATATCCTCAAGTCTCTGACATAGCTTTAGCAAACTTGTTTTCTCTTGTTCTAAGATCTCAATCCTTTCTTTCAAAGACTCCTTGCTCTCTTCTTCCACAGGCTGTTTCCCTTTCCTATGATCGTCAGATATCTTGCAATATACAAATCTATTTCATTAATGTTCAACTAGTCAAATTCATCTTTATTTTCCTGAATCACATAGAGCTTCTCAATATACACAGAATACCCAGAGTTCAATCTCAATCTAGAGTTTAGTGCTCGATTTTTGGAAGTAAAGATTATAGTTTGGTTGGCCATCCTAGATATAATCTCTTGTGTCCTAATGTTGAACACTATACCCAAAGTTTCATATCCTAACTAACCTAAATAGAAGGTTAGTTATAAATCCCAATGATATTCAATGCCTAGGTCATCGACAAACCTAAGCTCTGATACCAAGTCTGTGGTGCCCTACTTAGGATAACCCCTGATCTGAGATGCCACCAATTTAGACTTAAATCATGCCATACATAATAACCGATAAGCCCATAAAATTTCAACAAAACTCATAGATACCAACATACTTCAAACTTAAAGTAACGCTCCTTAAGTACCATGTTACATGCCAAGTATTCCAACGACATTCAACAATCTAAAATTCTAAACCAAGATCAAGTACAATCCCAAAGCGACAACTCATAAAACACAATATATACATGCCATAAATTCCAAATTCAAACTTGAGATATCACAACGTCTCTAATCCAAAGCTTAACCAGTAGGCGAACTTATAAGTAGAAATATTCACCAACACCTTTAAAAAACAATTCCATCATGTAACACCCCTAGATTTGGTATTTTGGGGAAAATAAGGATTTAGAAATCAAGATATTGATTGGTCAAATTTTAGGGCTCGAAAAATAAGTAAGAGGAACTTAATTGCTTGGAAATTGAAAGTTTTGGGGTTGAGTTGCAATTTTAGAAGACTTGATTGACCAACATTTGGAAGACTTGATTGACCAACATTTGGAAAGTTTTGTGGGTCAAAGTGGGATTATTTTGGGTCAAATGGGTGGAAGTGAGGCACTCATTAAGTTAGAGGTTAATTGGGATATGGATGATTTTCTAGACAACTTGATTGGAAGATGGAAGGAAGTCCTGGGGGCCAACTTTTAATTTTTGGAAATTATCTTTTATATACCAAACCCTCCCATAGTTTCTTTCATTCTCTCCGACAACTCTCATTCTTACCCGCTTTGGCGATCATCATCGGTGTCGATGGCCACCAGAGTACTAAACTAGCCAAGCCATTCCTTACCTCCCTAGGAACACCCAGTGTGTCATGTAGCTTTAGATCACTGGTAGGCGATCAGGAAGTTGAGAATCGAAGCTAAGATTCAACAGCGAGTGGCGAGCCCGACGGAGCAGCAGAAAAAACTGTCTTTTGGGTGGTGTTTCATGTTGGGTTCAACTCAAGGAAGAAGTTGGTAGCCCTGGATTGAAGATTTGCGAAGTGGCGACGATAGAATTGGAGCTTCAGTCGATGGTAGTGAGTGGTGGTACTTGGCCTTTGGGGCTGAAATTAAGGGCCTTCCAATGGCGAAGCTTGAAATGATGTGGGCATTTTGTTGGGTGAGCTGAGATGAGTTGATTGGTAGTGGTGTTGACCTTTTCCTCCGGCGATAGTGTGATAGCAGTGCTGAGGCAGAATCTTCGCCTCGTCATGACGATCGTGAATGGGACCTTGGTTGTGATTCTGGAGTTTCGGTTGGGAAATCTTAGGTAATAACTGAATTTAGGTTTAAGGTTTTGTATTGTTTAAATTTTGTCCGAATCTTGTATTATGCCAAGAGAATATAAGGAATTGATATAGACTTGGATATGGGAATTCCGATATATGCCCTGCATGTGTATTTTTATAAACTTAGTGGGCCTAAATTTGTATTGTTATATGATAATTTTAGGTTAATTGAGTTTATTGGAGGATAAAACCCTAATTTTATGGATTTGAGACCTAAGTGACGAATTTGGGTTATCAAAGATAGTTGGGCTATTATTATCATTTTGTGTATCATCATAAAGTTAATTATGTAATTATGGGACCCAATTATAACCCTTAATCGGACCAGATATATGAATCTCGTGAATATTTGGTATTAACGGTATAATTAGCATATTCCCTAATGATAATGTTGAGACGAACCCTAAAACTATAGTATTAATCTAAAGTTATTGATTTTAGATTGTTAATAGTATGATTGTAATTATTAAGGTTATTAGGGATGAATGAGGATTTTGACTGTGAACCTATTCTTATGGATTAGGTGACGAGGAACTGGATCCTCGCGGACTATCAAGCTGTGACTGCTTTTTTGAGACTTTTAAGGTGAAGGCCTACCACTTTGGTACTTGTATTGATTGAACCTATCTATCATCCATTTCGAAAACCCTGTGAGGGTTTGCCAATCTGGCATTGTCTACTCCTATCTGTTATTGTGGAAAAACCCCTAAGAGGGTTAAACATGTTTCTATATTGTACCTACTTTTGCTCTAATAAAAGTGTCTTGTCTGTTCTGGCACCCAGAACTTCCTGCTATTTTTTGTTACTATACTTGTTCCTGTTCTGTTACTTGTTGCTGTTGTGTTATCTATTACCATTCTGAATTGTTATTTGTTGCCTTGCCGGCACACATATTATCAGTTACATCATTATATGGCCATGTTGGCTTATCCAAATCTGTTTACGGATATTGTATTACCTTGTTGGCATTTTGTACTATTATCTGTCGCCTCGCCGGCATACTTATTTTATTTGGTATCAGCGATGTGCTAAGGATTTTCCCCTGGGCATCTACGCGAACTGTTTATTAATACTTGTTATATGAATAGAGAATTGTTGGGCCAAGTGCTAACCCTAGCAAAATGATTGGATACCTAGGACACACCAAGTAGCCCACTTGGATATCAGTAATATGCTAAGTAATTCACTTAGATATCAACGATGCGCTAGGGATCTCCCCCGAGGCCTCAGCAATGCGCTATACGAATCGTATGGGCATCTGCCATGTACCAAGCTGTCATGCTTTGGTAAGAATGACTGACTGATTGGAATAAGTTGATCCCAACTATTAAGCTCGGGACGTGCTGATCAGTTGATCCCAGTTGTTGAGCTCAGGACGTGCTGTTAAGTTGTTCCTAGTTGTTATGCTCGAGACGTGCTGATATATCTAACTGATTGACTGACTGACTATTTGACTGACAAACTGACTGAATAGAATAAGGAGAGTTGGATATGCATGTCATGTTATGATCTGTTGGACTGCATATGTTACTTAGGTTTGCTTGATTTCGATTGTATCTCAATTGTTTGTATTCTGCTCATGGAGCAACAAGCATGGTGTAGTTTCTTGGTCTAGATTGGGTTGTTCTCTGGGCCGAATGAGCCGTCTGCATTTCCTCCAAAACTGATTCGATTGAGACGATCTCAAGCCATTTGCTGAATGAGCTATCTGTATTTCCTCCTAAACTGATTCGATTGAGACGATCTCGAGCCGACTGTCACAACTCCCGAGCTAGTACCTACTATTAACCTTGAATTTATTAATGTCTGTGTTCTGTTATGTTCCTATCTCGATTGCATTATCGGTTAATTCATGATCTATTGAATTGTTTCCACTTTAGCAGAGCCCTTATAATCTATTACTAATTGTTATCCCTCACTAAGTCCTTTGGACTTACCTTTCCATTTTATCCTTGATTTTCTCAGATAGGTTTGGATTATTAATATGGACTTTAGGCATGGACTGGAGAGTTTATTTTGCAATAGAATAGTTGATTATATGTGTTATGGGTTCTCTTGAACATTTTGTTATGCTTAAGTTTAAGCTCAAGATAAATGGTATGTATATACCATGATGAATAATATGGGTTGACTTTAGGGAATGTATTTTGTGCTTTTGTCGTAATCTATATAAGTTGAAGCAGATTGCTTAAGTTGAAGTTTGCTGCTGTCTCTGATAAGTTTTGAAAAGTTTTTAATACGCCTATTAATTGTTTATAGGTTAAGATTTAAGGCTGAACAAGTGACATCTTAGCTTAGGGATTATCCTGGGTGGATAATCCCTATCAAATTCTCCTTATTCCTCCCTTATAGAACAAAAATTCAAGCATGATAGCTCGACAGATAATAGAACATAACAGATGCCCAAGTGTACTACTTAGCGCATCATTAATACCTAAGCGTACCGCTTAACATGTCCCAGGTATCCAAGCACCTAGCTGGGATTGGCCCTTGGCTAATACAAAAATTTTCTCCATACATGTCAACAACTAATTTTACCGACAAGGCCAGACAACAATGTTCAGAATAATTAAAATAAGCCGGCAAAGCCAAACAAACGGTATACAGAACGATTCAAATATGCCGATAAGGCCAACAATCATTATACATAATGAAATCAAATAGAAAAGCTAATCATGAGTGGGTTGACAATACCAAATTCAAAAAAATAACAGGAAGCCGACGAGGCTGTGGATTACATAGAATGATAACAATTAATACGGTATTTGGGGTTCGCTTTGGACATTATTGATAGGGAAGATGCTAATCAAGCTGTAAATACAGAAATATGATGTTCATATTTGTTCCCATAAATGGATATAATAAAATCCTTAAATTATATAATTAACATTGCAATGTTACACAAAGTTGATAATAATAGCCCAACTATCATTAATAATCCAATCTTTTCACTTAGGTTTCAAATCCATAAAAATAGGGTTTTGATAATCTAATTAACCCAATTGACTAAGGTTATCATATGATAATGCAAATTTGGGTCCACTAATCTTATATAAGGCCTTGTTTGCTTGGCTTGATTAGGTGTGATACATATCTAATTAAGCATCTTTTAATGTTTGTTTCAATTAATAGAAGCTTTTGATAAATCCTAGGCCCTACATTATTTATTGTTGCTTTTGAAAAATAGATCAAGGGGGCAATGCTTGATTAGGTGTGATAAGAATTACAAAGATTTAATAGGGTATATTTTTTATCTTATTTCCAATTAAACCATGATCCTAAAAATGGGAAAGAATGAGGAAATTATGAAAAACTTATTAAAAAGTATAAAGGATATAATAGTAAATTTATATATTATATTTTAATTTATTTATATATTAATCATACCAACCAAACATAAAATTAAAATATTCTATCCTAATGGGCTTAAAATATATCATTTGCTTATATATCACTTCTAATCACATCATTCCAAGCAAACGAGCCCTAAATATACATGCATGTCTCATGTCCGGCTCTCATTTCAAATCTTTCTATTTGTCACAAAAATACATGAATTGAACAAAGAATTTCAAGAACAGTACTAACATATTCAACCCCAAATTCCAACTTATATACAAAATCTTGTTATCGGGGCATAATTGTCACAAACCAACTTCGCATACACGATCAGGACAGCACCCAAGTTGAGGCACTACTAATTCAATCTTAAATACCATTCACATAATACTAGGAAACTTATCATTTAACCATTTCAAATGTAAAACAGTCACACTAATCCAAAAGAATCATTCTAAAAGTATAATATATACAGCCCAAGTATCAGAATCCAACTCAGTGGAAAATAATTCATTTACCCCAAAAGATTACCTCTCTGAATGAAATATGTACAATCCAGCATCTCGAGTTCAACATAACATTCACATAACCTTTCTTATACCATTGCCTCGATCAGGTGTAAATATAAGCACAATCACAACACCTAATCTATTACAAAATAAACTGTCCAATCGAAACTTGGCTCTTGCCTCTCACTTAGGCCTGTCTGAAAAGAAATATGGAATAACAAAGAGGATGAGTCTTAAGGATTCAGTGAGGAAAATTCATAACAGGAGATAGAGGAGAAGTTATTAAATTTCAAGAACAATGAACAAGGTTATTGATAATAATCAGGTAATCAGTTCATGCTTGCTGGAAATCAGAATTTATGCTCAAAAACTTGGAACATGTAAACATTTAGCTGGCCTGTTGGCATCCTTCC
This sequence comes from Jacaranda mimosifolia, assembly GCA_018894105.1. NCBI lineage: Eukaryota > Viridiplantae > Streptophyta > Magnoliopsida > Lamiales > Bignoniaceae > Jacaranda > Jacaranda mimosifolia. Next base: position 6,818,937 of record CM032123.1, read on the forward strand.
TTATTGTTCCTTGATGAATACAAGATGACTTTTTCACTAGCATTTAACTTAAGCCTAATAATTTTTCTCTTTATCTGTAACTTTACAATAGCATTTCACTTGAACATGAACATTTTCTCCTTATCTCCCCGTTTGCTCGAGCACACAGCTCGGTGTGTAACAACTTGCTTTTATGGCATAGTCAATAGCATGCCCGATCCTGCCACTCACAATTTTACTACCTCCAGCTAGTTGTAAGTTAGGATCGTAGGTGGGTACTAGCCGGGAGATCTGTCAACGTGGTTCGTACCGCTCGACCATCTTTTTGGACCTAGCCCCGGGCCCAACTTCCCGTGGCATCCCTCTGGGTTGAATTTCCCAAGGGCGTCCCCATGGGTTGAATAGTTTAATGCCAACATATAACAATTTAACTTTTCAAGAAATAACATGAACATTTCGGAACTTTACATGACTTGCCATATACGAGGCAAAATATGTTTCAATAATGATCGGCAAGGCCTATTCCAGTAAACAAGGTACATGAACAATTTAAGGGAACTTTTGACACAAATAGGTCTACCAGACCATTTCAAATGTCATTTTCATAAATATCAGGATCATTTTCACAAAGCTTCACAAAAGCCGATCTGAACAGTCATTTTCAATAAAACGAATCAAATATCAATCAATTTCAAATCAAGAGAACCTCACAGGGTTCGAGCATCAACAACAAATCACGACAGATATCAAATCAGCAGAACCTAGCGAGTTCAACGATGACTACAAATTAGGCTTAACAAATCAAGAACCAATCGGTAGAACCCTCACAGAGGTAACAATAATCAACAGAGTACGATAAACAAAGCAATACTAACCCTCACAGGGGCTTATCAAGGAATCGAAAGGTACAAGGGTTTCCAAATTGGCGGATCCTCACCTCTTGTAGTATCAGGGAAAACTATCACAATCTGCCGTCTACCAGTCCGCGGCACCCACTTCCACTTCACCTAACCAAAATAGTATAATCACAGTCAAAATCCATATTTGACCCCCAGCATCACTGTCATGCTTATCATTACTCCAAAATTCACCAAATAATCATATTTAGCATAATAATTTAAAGCTTAAACGGCTCTATAGATCTAATAACAACCAATAAGATCGATTATATCCAAATTAATGTCAATTTCATATCAAATCTAATAACTAAGCAATAACTAGTTCTTAATTACATAATCGTCCTTGTCATATCATCCAAAATTCACAATAATTGTCCAATTACTATCAATTGGATCTAAATCCACAAATCTACAAGTTAAGGTTCAAATTCTTTAATTAACTCAATTAATTCCAACATAAAAAATATCCGGGTCTACAACTTATAGGTACTACTTGCTTAGGAATTATACTCACATATATATATATTTCAATCATCCCAACATTCTCATTCTTATCATCATACATGGCTTAAAATGGAAGGTACAACATATGCATATATCAAGGTACAACCAACTAAAGATTATTCCAAAACTCTTTATTACCTAAAATGTTTATCTAGGCTTCGGAATCACAAACCAAGAACACCGCTACGATCGTCGGAACGAGGAGAAGAAACTGGGCTCGGGTAGCCGGAGCACCGCCGTCTTCCGTCGCCGAAAAATTTCAGTCATCACCAAAATGGTCATCTCTAGCTCCTAAATCCAACCCCCTAATCAGATTTCAATTTCTCAACCCCGAACACCCTCAATCGAGCTCCTCAACCACCAAATGGGTTTCTCACCACCGTCGATTTCTCTCTGATTTTCGCCGCTGCTGTTGCTCTAATCCCCCATGCAAACATACCACCGTGATCCCCTCTCTCAGCTCTTCCCAACCATAGCCTTAAAATTAGATTTGGCCGCCGAAAAGTCACAAACCGACTTCCCACCGTGACACTCTCTCTCTCGCCGAAAATTTCAACTGAATATGGTGGTGTTGTCGTGGAGCTGGTGAGGATGAAAAGAAGATGGTTGGTTTAGTTTGGTTGGTAGTTGTGGTTGGTGAAGGAGAGAGATGGCACAGTTGGAGAAAAAAGGAGGAAAAAGATGATGAATAGTAACAAAAATAAGAAGAATGAAGAAATAATAAGTTTTTCTTCTTAAATCCAACTTTGTCAAATTGCAATTGAGTCCTTAGTCTAATTAAGTTAATCAATTAAGTCATCAAAAATTACAATTTATCCCCAACAAAAATTAAATAAAATAATAGTATGAAAAAAATGATTAAATTTCATCAAATATTGAGAATAATAAAAATTTGTAATTCAAACGCCCCAAAATTTAAAAACTAATTAAATTAAATAAAATTTCATAAATCAAGAATAAATAAAATAATAATTTAACATGATTCCCTAAATAATAATTAATAGAATTAATAAAATAATTAGGGGTGTTACAAGTTGTATCTATCTCACCAACCCAGCAACCAACGTGGGGGTAGTGAAACTTTATTTATGGTTGAAAATAAAATTATAACATTAAAATCCAAAAAAATTCTTCCATCATGTAACATACCTAAAATAAACCAAAAAAAAGGAAATACAAAAAATGAACAATAAAATCAAACAAACAATAAATAATTTTAAAATGAAATAAAGAGGTACATAAAGAGAATAGGGAAAGAATGCTAGAATATAAAGAGGTATACAAAGAATAGAATGAAAAAATGCTAGAAAGAATATTAATGAAAATTATGAAATGATTTTTGAAGTATTCTATATATAGTGGGATAGATATAAATTAGTTATTAAAAATAAGAGAAAAACTATAGAAGACTTGTCAAATTATAGAGTTCAAATGATTAAGGAATCTTCTACATATTAAGAGTAGAGATGAAAGAGATTTTAGAGATAAAATACAATCATTTTTTAGTATTAGAGATAAATAAGAAATAATTTGTTCTAATAAAAAACAAGGTTTCAAAATCTAGATATATGTAATGGAATAAATAATATCAAATATAACTAATTTTAAATATAATTAAAAAAATTCTAAATTCTAAGAATTCAGAATTTGGTCAAAATTGCAGAATTGTAGGTCTCACAACATTGTGTTATATATAATAGTACTAGCATGTGCTCGATGCAATGCATCAAAAATAATTATATGATTAAAATATTATTTTATAATAATATTTATTTTACTTCATATGATTAAAACATGAATTATAATTTTTATAGCATTTAATGAAAGAAAATCTATTACTAATTAAATAAAATAATATAAATATTTCAATTAAAAATATTATTTTTGGAGATAACTTATACTTAAATAAGTTGTAGCATATCAAGAATTGCTCACTCTAAGTTTATAAATTATACAAAAATTTATAAAATGATAAAATTTTAAAAAATAAATAAATATTTAAGAAAATAAAAAATAACATAGAATATTTTACTAAATTGCTTTCTAAATTATATATATATATATATATATTTATGCACACATATTTTGATATGATAATAAGAAAATAATTTCTTTTCTAATATAAAGCTTTTTTTATGTTTTCTTAATAATGTGGAAGTTATTGTCACAATTTTCATGACATTTGATAATTTTAAATATTAAATATTTTTTGTTAGAGTAAATATGTAATCTCTTTGGACATGTTCTTCTATGTTTTGGCTATTTTCTAGAAAATGTTTTGGGGAAATGGGTTTTTGGGAGAAAATTTGGAGAATGTGCAATGTATTTCTTCTTGTTTTGGAAAAATATGAAAAATAATTTGAGAATGAGTTGTTTGTTTCTTTATTTTTTGGGAAGAGACAAACTTTACTGTAGATGTCAAATCAATTGCTTTTTTGTTGGGTTTGTAGGGTAAAAATAATTTTTTTATGTAATACATGTATATAGATTTATAGTTGGATGATGTGTGTATTTGTGTGTGTGTGTGTATATATATATATATACTAGCATAAATCCCGTGTATATTCACTTAATTAATAAATTAAAAAAATCTAAATATGCAACTAATTTTTTGTGATTTCACAGATAAGTTATTACAATTTTTCATATTCTATAAAAAAAATATTATCATTTTTAAAAGAAAATATTATTTTAAATAGTTAAGTAGTAATATTTAATAGTATTCATTAAAATAAAAATGCTATAGTACTTTAAATAAAATTATTAATGTGAAGAGAGCAACATATATAACATATGAGGGAATATATATATATATATATATTTATATACCAACACCTTATCCACTTCAAACTTTATCTTGTAGAAGATCAACAACTTTGATTTCAAGTCATGATCTAATTCATTTGGGTCAAGTGGTTCCACATAAAAAATACAAATCTAAACTAGTTCAAAATATCTTTTAGTAATAAAATTATTTTGGTCCAAAATACTAAGATTCTTTATTAGTTTCAATATTCTATATTAAATCAAAAAGCAGTTCAGAAATATATAAAATATTGTCTAAGAAATTCTTGTTGCATACAATATATATATATATATAAATAGGGATAGAACTACAAAAAATATGTAACACATCAAAATAGGATATTTATAAAGAAACTTGGGTTATTTAATTAATCAAATAAAAAGGATTTGTAATGAATAAACAAAACTAAATTAATTAATGAAAATGAAAAAATAAATTAAAAAGTAGTCCTTAAAACCAAGTAAATATGAAAAGTCAAAAAAGGGTGCATATGTATATGTATATGTATATATATTATACATACATTATTTACACAAAGGTAACTTGAAAAAATTGAATTAATTTGATAAAAAAAAAAAGAATAAAAATCAAAACAAAATAATGAAAGTGAAAATAACAATAATAATTTCCAAAATTAGAATTAAAAGATACCTTTCAAACATGATATTTATGGTCCAAAACAAAGAAAAGAAAATACATATGAACTTAGAGAATATTGAATAAAAATATTAACCCAACAAGAAGGAATTATAATAAATTACAAACTAAACCAAATTATTATAATTGACAAAAGAAAGAAAGAAAAAGAGAAAAAGAGCAAAACTTGCAACTTAAAGAAATACCCTACACATCCTGATAAAGGTTCAAAACCCCAAATGACAAAAGCGGATGTGAAAATAAATCGAAAAAAGAAGTAAGGTGGTCTGCAAGTAATTGAAAAGAAAAATATTTTCTAATCTTCTAGCTTTATCATTGTTAAATATAGATCATCTACTTACAATTCTGCTGTAATATCTTTTATTATCATCAAAATATTTATTCATCACACACACACACACACACACAAACAAACAAACAAACAAACAAAAAAGAAAGAAAGAAAAAACAAAGATTTAAATGATAATTGAGCAACAAATACATCTATACATAATGTTATGTTTCTCATGCGTATATTGAAAATTAATCAATATAAAGATGAAAAAAATATATGAATGTTGATAGAATGTAATGAAAGTTTACTTAAAAATTTAGAATGAAATAGTTTTCTTGAAGAAGAAGGAGAAGAAGAAGGAGAAGAAGAAGAAGAAGGGGAAGAGTGGAAGTAGAGATAAATAAGTTATGATTTGTTTAATGGGATGAAATTTATAGAATAACTTTTTTGTAGGAGTCCTTAATTCGGTGCTCATAAAACATCTTTTGAATTTTAAATTTATTTGTTGAAAGAAAATCAGAGATAAGATACAATCATATCAGTTAGGATAATAATCAACAATTAATAAAAAATTTAAATTTAATTAAAAACTCAAAATTCTAAAAATTTGCCACTTGGCCAAAATTGCAATCAAAATTACATAATTATAGGTCCCACAGCATTGTGCTATATATAATAATATAGATTTGTAATGATTAAAATATGAGTGTAATTAATTTAATTGCTTATTTATTTTGAAATTTATATTTTTATAAATTTAATATTAGTGATTGATGTATTATTTGGTTATATTAATAAATATTAATCATTCATGAATCATAATTATATTTTAATTTAAAAAATTATTATATCATAATTATATCACAATTTTTAATATCGGCTTATAAAAAAAATTAATTACTATACATTAATTATAAACTAATTACTATTTATTAACTAAAATATAATTAATTAACTATTTATTACTTATAATTTATGTATAAATAAAACTTAGTTATTTATTAAAATAAATAATTTTTTAATAATATATATATATATATAAGACTTAATAACAATTCATCAAATTTAAAAAAATAAATAATATTACATTATATGAAATTACTTCATCTTAAATTATTTATTAAATAAATAAATGTAATATTTAATTATACGTAAAATATGAAACATAATTAATATATATAAATTAATTTAATGAGTTATTTAATTGTTTTAACACATTGTTTAATTATTACATTATTTAGTAAATAAACTACTTAGTAATAAACAAACAATTTTACTTAAATTTAATTAATTCTCTCAACAATTACTTTAAGTATATCAATATTAATTTATTAAACTTAATAGATTATTACATAAGTATCAACCTATAATCAAATTTTTTATTATAATTTTAAATAAATGTGAAGATTAATATTTAATGAAGAATATTTTTTTGAAGAAGATTATTTATTTATTATATCAAATTAAAGCATCTTAAGTTAGTTATTAAATGAATAAATATAATTTTAATTAATATATTAAATATTAAATATAACTAATACATATTTAATTAATAAGTAAATTTAATTAATTTAATATGTTATTCAATAAATAAATTATTTAGTAATAACATAAATAATATTTAATTAAATTTAATTCATTTTTCAACAATTAATTTAATTAAATTTGTAAAATAAGTTTAAAATTTTTTTACCTAGTAAAATTTTAATATATATATATATATGTGTGTGTGTGTGTGTGTGTGTGAATGAGTGAGGTGGGAGAGTGATAAATAAATGAGTGATGTGAAAGGTATAGTGAGAAAAGTGAGGAGGCATGTGTGATTTTTAGGATGTAGGGTTTTTTAGGTAAATTGAGAGTGTAGAGCGGTTTTTTGGACAAAAAATTTGAGTTTTTTGGGGAAAATATTGGAGAATGTGCCTCCATTTTGAAATTTTTTTGTGGGTTGAAATATTTTTTGGGAAAATGTAAAAGAACATAGCCTTTGTACTTTATCTATGAAAATAACTTACATTAGGTTATTAATTATTTGATAACTAATTCAATAAGTAGTTTGTAACATGCATTAAAATATCTAATATTTCATATAACTTTGATAACTAATTTTTTTTATTTTTTTATTTTTAAAATTATCAATTAATATATATTATGTTCATGAATGAAATAATAAGTAAATTTTTAATATTCAGTTTAAAATAAACTATAAATCTCTCATAAGTTTCATTGATAATTAGAATATAAAAATTATGAATCATTAAATGGATACTTACTTTTAGTCAATATTTTTTGATCTCACATAATTAATCCATGTAAAAATATTTTTATGAATTATTATAAGTACAAATATTAAAATAAATATATGTGATATAAATATAAATTAGTGTAATTAAATATGGAAAAATATCAACATTGATATCATTTGCTATTTAAGTGGTCATTTATCAAACTTTTGAAAATTTTCAACTATGTCAACTATATGTCTATGTCTCATATAAAAGAATTTATTTCAAATAATTGAAAATGAGTTCTCCGTTATTATATTGCTAAAAAATTAAAATGATTTAAATTAATAATATAAAAATAAAGTTCAAAATTTATAATTGTTGTAGGAAGTAACTGTTTATATTTAAAATAAATTCTTACATAAAATTATTTGTTATATTCTATATATATATATATATATAATTTTATCAAAAAATATTTTACATATCTAAAAATATTATTATAAAAATAAATAAATTTTAAAGACTTTGATAAATTGAGGACTTGCATATCAATTAATTTATAATTATTCATTTTTCAAACTTCTAACTCTTTAATAAAGAAGTTATGATTTGATATTTTACACAAATATTTAGTTATCTTTTTCACAACCAACAAATAAGTTGTAACAATTTTTAAGTAAGTCATGATATTAAGAGAAAATTATGATTGTTACGTATTTTAATTTTACTTTTGAAGTTGTCTAGAAAATAATTATTTAATTAATAAATAAAAATAATTTATTTGATCGAATAATTGAATACCTTTTATTTATTTATTAATTTTTTGATTAGAAATAATTGAATATTATATTACTTCAACTAAAAATAATGTGATTGTATCTATAGAAACACACAAAAAAATTATTAAATATGAAAAATTGGTTGTTGCTTTGAAATAAAGCCCGTTTGGTTTTATTTTCATTTTCTATTTCTATTTCCATCATTTCTAAAATTTGAAAAGTTAATTAGTGAAAATGAGTTGAAAATGAGTTTGTATTTGGATAAATAGTTGGAAAAGTAATGATCATATTGATTTTAATGTGTTGTAGGTGGAGAGAAATGGAAATAATGAAATAGAGAGAGAAGATACATAGGTTATTGAAAAATGTATTTTGAAAATGAAAATGAAAATGAAAATGATGTTGGGTGAAAATATATAAAAAATGATGTGTTTCATTACTACAATAATAGAAAATGTGAAAATGGGTTTTGAAAATGAAATCAAATGAGCCCTTAGTTATCAACTACTTTCTTGGGATAAATTTTAAACTTTTTTGGATAAAAATGTATAATTAAATTAAGAAGAAAAAAATATCACTTTTAAAAATAAGTTAATATTTATTAGAACTCATATTTATTAGATAATTTCATTACTTCGTATATCCATTTTATCTTTTATAGTTAATATTATCAAAGTTAATATAAATTACTAAATATTAAATATATCAATTGTGTAAAAGTATTTACTTAGCATTGAAATTTTGATTTTTAGCTGCATATACATAATTTTTTATAAATAATTTACTTATTGAAGAGGAATAAAACGATTTTCTTATAAAAAAATATTATAAAAAAGTAAAGATTCTACCAATTGAAATAAGTTTATCAAAGCACATGATATTATATAGAGAGAAAAAAATCTTTCTTATATGCACATAATTAGAAATGGGTAAATTAATTGCTAATAAATTTAATGAATATTTTTTATAGAAAAATATATAGTATTTCTTCATCCATTTGATAAGAAAATTGGAATAATTTCAACAACTTAATAAAATTATAATATTTTTAAATATTTCATAACATCACATTATTCAAGGTAAATTATTCAAATATAAAGTATATATAAAAAAATTTATCTCAATAAATCGAGAGAGCTACAAATAAAATAATAATAAAATAAAATTTTAATATCAAAAATAAATTCTTATACAAACATACAAAAATATTTGAAGATAGTATTGAAAATAAATATATGAAATATGATTAATTGAATGAAAAAGTAATGCATGATGATACTTTTAATTAATATAAAAATTACAATTCTAAGTTGGCCATAAGAACTTAATTTTAAATAAACATTGCGGAAATAATAACGTAATAATATTGATAAAATATTTAAATGTATTGAAAAAGTATCTAATTAGTTTAGAATAAAAACAAAACAAAAACAATATAAAGATGTGTTTTAAAGAAATATTAAAAAATTTCTGCAAAATGAACTTTAAATTAATTAAAAAGAAAAATGAAACATCATTATATTATGCTAATTGGGGATAGAACTCCTACAATTAAAAATATAGAATTGCACTACCAATAATGTAGAAACAAAATGTTAAAAAGAATAATTGTTAAATAATAAAATTTATATATAAAACAAAAGAAATATTTATCTATTAACCTTGTGGTAAATTAAATTTATAAGATAGAATTTTGTGATAAGAGCACTTAATATGATGCTTATAAGATAAAAATATGATTATTTAGTGAGCTAAAAATATGATTATAGATATTTTTTGAATTATCTTATGAGATAGAAATCTATATTGCGATTTTGGATAAACACAATATGATATTTTAATTATAATAGATAAGTTGATCATATTAAAATGAAATATAAAAGTAAATAAACAACCAATGAAAAATTTTCAACTAAATTAAAAAGCCCAAAATTCTAAGAATTTGACATTTGGCCAAAATTAAAGAATCAGAATTAAAATTGCATAATTGCAGGTCTGTAACACCCCCTCTCGGGACAGCACCCAAGCTGAGGTGCTACACAATTCAATCTTAAAATTTTTCCTGTAGCAAACAATAGATCCATAAAACTTGTCTCCAAAACCTTCAAGCCATACAGAAGATTAACTCCATATATCCTGGACACAATTACATAATACATATCATTCAACAAAACATGTACTGGTCTCAAGCAATCACCATCATTCATGACCTTTTTCAAGGTTCCAATTTCACCCTGACATACATGGAACTTCATAAAGGTACAATTAAAAGTCTATACTATTACAAAACACATTCAAGCCTGAGGTCCTTGCCCATCATCTGTACCTGTTTGAGAAAAGTCAAAATAATGTTGGAGGGTAAGTCATAAGGACTTAGTGAGGGAAAAGAGACTAAAAAGATTTCAAGAAAATGAACGTGGTGCAACTATCAGTGAATAGGTGTTAACAACAAGAATGCCCATATGAATCAGCCAAGTATATATTACTCAGAAGATCAAAGTTTAATGAACTGTTGGCATCCTTCCTTATTGCTCCCAGATGAAATTATGGTTGGTAGTACCAGGGCATCGGTACAGTATAAATAGAACTTCCTTATCGCTCCATTGCTCGAGCACTCAGCTCGGCATGTAATAACTTGTTTGTAAGGCATGGTCGACCGCATGCCAGATCCTGCCAGTCACAGTTCGCTACCTCCAGCTCACTATTGAGTCAAGATCGTAGGTGGGCACTAGCCGGTGACCTGTCACCATCGGTCCTTTCCGCCCAGTCGTCTTTTCGAACCTAGCCCTGGGCCTAGCTCCCCGGTGGCGTCCCTCCGGGTGGGTTCCCCCATGGCATCCCATGGTTAGTAATATGTAATGCCAACGTATATGCGTTTAACCTTTGAACAATCAGTATGAATATAACAGAGTACAAATTTGTAACAATCAATATACTGGTCAGTACTGCCGTTTCGAAATAATAATCCAAGCACTCTGCTGGAATTGACACTCAGCTGATACAATCAATAATCAAGTATGTCTTCTGGGCCAATAATTAACACATAAAACAGATTCAAGAAATACAGGGTCAGCCGGTTAGGCTGTGGGGTACAAGGAATAGAAATCGACAACATAAAGGGAGTTCCGGGCACCGGAACAACTAAAATAGATTCGATGACAAAGAATAACCCTCACAGGGGTGCTCCAATAAGATGACATATAGCAAATCAGATTTCAAGCATATTCAGAGTACGATATAGAAATAGAAACCCACACAAGGGCTTATCACAAATAACAGATAAATAGGAAAGGTGCCAGATTGGCAGACCCTCACCTCTTGTAGTATCAGAGAAAACTATCATAATTTGCTATCTACCGGTCCGCAGAACCCACTTCCACTTCACCTAACCAAAATAGTATAATTACAGTCAAAATCCATATTTGACTTCCAGCATCACTGTCATGTTTATCATTACTCCAAATTCACCAAATAATCATATTAACATGATAGTTTAAAGCTTAAACGGCTCTATCGATCTAATAATAACCAATAAGATTGATCATATCCAAATTAATCTCGGTTTCATATCAAGTCTAATAATTAAGCAATAACTAGTTCTTAATTACATAATCGCTCTTGTCATATCATCCAAAATTCACAATAATTGTCCAATTACTATCGCTTGGATCTAAATCCATAAATCTACAAGTTAAGGTTCAAATCCTTTAATTAACTCAATTAATTCCAACATAACAAATATTCGAGTCTACAACTTATAGGTACTCCTTGCTTAGGGATCTCAAACACTATCACACTTATATCAATACATCCCAAATCCGATTCTTAGCATAGATACAATCTAAATTAAAAGAGTACAACATACGCACTACATATATATAACAAGGTAAAACCAATTAAAGCTTAATCCTCACACTCCATATTACCCAAATTGCGTATCTAAGCCTCGAAATCACGAACCAAGAACACCACTGCGATTGTCGGAATGAGGAGAAGAAACTGGTCTGGGGTCGTCGGAGCATCGTCGTCTGCCGCCATCGAAAAATATCAAAACCACCACCGTTCTCTTCCTTTCTTCCTCCTGAGTCCAACGGTGTGTTTAGTTTTAAGTTTCGAGGCCTGGAAGGCCTTCAACTAAAGATCACAACCTCAAAACACCATTTCCACTGCCGTGACTGTTCCTCCATTTTTAGCTGCTGCCGGTGCTCCAATCAGCCATGCAACGCCTCCACCTTGTTCCCCTCATTGAATATTAGCTAAACCACCCTTTAGATGGTCTGTTAGATGCCGAAAAATGACTAACCCAGTTGCTCGCGGTGAGATGGTTTTCGGCCGTTCTCCGTCGTGCTGTTCCGGCGATCGTCTGCTGCTTGTGGTGGTGTAGGTGGAGTGCTGGAGGTGAGGGCAGTTGATTTGGGGAAAGAAGGGTCACCGGTGGTTGGTGGTTGGCCAAGGGAAAGAGAAGAAGGAAGGAGAAAGAAGGAAAAAGAAAAAGGAAGGTAAGAAATGAAGAAGAAATGTCTTGCTGCCTAATTTGTTTTGATTTTAAAAATCCAACTTTCCATATTTGCAATTTAACCCTTGAAACAATGACTTTCTTCAATTGAATTTATGAAGTTTTTAAAATCTCTCATAAGTCCCTATTGACTTTTTATCTACCATACAAACCCCTCAAATCAAGAAAATATTCAATTTAATCCTTTAAAAATTCATAATTCAAACCCCCAAACTTTATAAACTAATTAAATTAAATAAAATTTCATAAATCAAGAATAAATAAAGTAATAATTTAACATAATTCCCCAAATAATAATCAACAGAATTAATAAAATAATTAGGGGTGTTATAGGTCCCACATGTTGTGCTATATAATAGTATAAATAGATAGATTTTGAATGAAAGAAAATTAGAGATCATATACAATCATATCGGTTAGAGACAATAATCAGCAACTAATAATTTTTTTTAATTGAATTAAAATACTCAAAATTCTAAGAATTTGCCATTTGGCCAAAATTGCACTATTAAAATCAAAATTATATAATTATGAGTCTCACACCGTTGTGCTATAGATAATATTACAAATATATATTTAATTTTGAATGAAAAAAAATTAGAGATAAGATATAATTTTAGAGATAATAATCAACAACTAATGAAAATCTTTTAATTAAATTAAAATATTCAAAATTCTAAGAATTTGCCATTTGCCCAAAATTGCACAATTAGAATCAAAAGTGCATAATTATGGGTCCTACATTGTCATGCTATATATAATTTTAAGGAATATAAGCCTTTATATTTAAGAAAAAAATTAAAAAAAAAAAATCTCTTTTAGCATTACTTATATGGTTGTAACTAGACTTGTTCACTACCCCTATAACAAATTAATTAAGATATATGGGTTTGTTAAACCTTTGATGATTTTTGATATTTTGATTACCTCTTATGATTATATGCTGAAAGCATAAATGACTTTCCGGATTATCTATTGGAATCTGTCACGCGCTAGAATTTACTTTCCATAAATAAAAGATCTCTTGAAAATTCTAGTTTGATTTGCATCTTTATAACATAGGAAAGAAATCACATCATGCTAAAATCACTAAATCATTCGTTATTTAATAAATAAATGCATGATTACCAAAGTTATCTTGTTCCCTTATTTAATACCAACGGATTTTTGCCTTAATGAGAACTTATAGACGTTGAACATAAGCATATAAAAGCGAAATCATGAAGCAATTAAAAGTAGTGAATTACTTTGTTAAGTATCTTGAGAAGTTGTGTGATACTCTCTTACACGTTCTTGTGCTTAATTGTTGCTAATTCTTTGCTCTACATGTGTTTTTGAGGGACCTTGTGGTGAAGAAGGTCAAGTGGAACTTGCTTTCGACAGACCTTGGGCAGATAAGGACAAGGCGGTTTGTGTCTCGAAAGATCTAGTGGTGAAGATAGATGGGAGTTGCACCTGCTCTTGAGGGATCCCATGAAGAGGAAAAATCGATGCTTGGTTGCTCTAAGGACCTCTAAGTGAAGAAAGCAATAGGACAGTACTGTCTGGAATCTTTGGCAGTGTTCTTGGTTTCAGTCTGGAAGAAAAGACTAGAGCTTGTTGTATGGAGTGTTAGCAACTCATGTATTAGTCCACAGAGGTTGTACAAGTGAATCTAGCAGAAGTTCCCCCGAGCTTGTTCACAAGCAGCTGGTTTCACAGTGCTCTGGAATCTACCTCATCCCGTCTAGGATTCCAGTTTAGCTCTTTGTGAAGAGCTGATTTTACCTTACTAGGGTGTTTCTGATCCCTCACTGTTTATTACTGTTAAATTATTATTATCATTTGTAAAAGCATTCTTATACATTTATTAATTTGACATGTTTAAAATTCTAAGTGAAAGTTTAGGTAGAGGATGTAGACTTGCTAAACCTCTATAAATACCAATGTCTATTTACTTCTATTTTTACTACTTTACTTATCACTGGCCTGACTGGTATCTTAACTGGTGCTTACAAATTTCAGTCAGTAACTAAAATTATTTTTCTACTAAAGACAAACTATTTTTGAAAGGCTAAAAAAGTATTTTGAGTGATAAATTATGCTACATGAAAATTCCTTTAGCCTACCTAATTCACCCCCCCTCTTTGGCATATATTCACTCACAATTGGCATCGGAGTATTGGTTCTCTATATTGTGGTGTAACTACTACAGTAAACGATCCTATGGCCACTAACAGTCTTGATGTCTTTGTAGAAGGGCAATCGCACAACTAGCCTCTATTGTTTTATGGTTCCAACTATGATACGTGGAAAAATCGGATGCACGAATACATAATTGCCCTGAATTTTGATTTATGGGACATGATCAGTGAAGGGCTGACGAATCCACAAAATTAGTTGACGGACAGATGGTTCCAAATGAACAACATGAATTCACCAATGATGATAAAAATGTCATCTCAATGAATACAAAGGCCAAAAATATTATGTCATGCGCTCTCACCAAAGAGGAGTACAACTAAGTCAATACATGTGCTACAATAAAGCAAATATGGAAAATGTTGCAAATAACCCATGAAGGTACCAATCAGGTTCGACAAGAGAGGATTACTCTTCTTATTCACAATTATGAAATGTTCCAAATGAAACCTAATGAGACCATAAGTCAAATGTATTCGTGTTTTATGGAAATTATAAATCCTATGTTCGCACTGGGTAAAACTATAAATGAGGATGAACAAGTCTAGAAGATTCTTAGATCGCTTCCAAAGGAATGGACGCCAAAAGTTACTGCTATTTAGGAAGCTTGTGATCTTAGCAGGATGACAATAGGTGAACTGATTGGATCTCTCATATCCTATGAGGTAACACTGCTAAATAAAGATGAAGCTTCGAAAACAAAATTCAAAAAGAATATTGCTTGTAATACAGATCATGATTTCGACTCAAAAATTCAAGAAGATCTTGATGAGGACTAGGTTGAGGATGAAATCATTCTGATCTCCTAAAGATTAAAACAACTGACGAACCTCTAAAGGAAATTCTAGAACAACAGATCAAAACTAAAAAGAACCAGCCCAAAAACTCCAAATACCGAGCCACCTCATTGCTACGAATATAATGAAATCGGACATAGAAAACCAAATTATCCCTGATTAAGGAAATGTGCAAAACAAGCCAATGCTAAGGCAATGGCAACCATATATGATGAATTTGATGGTGAATAATTTGACAACAAAGAGAATTGCGTCATGGTAAATCAAGTAAGTACCTTGTCATGTTCTGATTATGATTCCAGTGATGAAATTGACATTGATGAGGATGCACAAAAATTGCTTAAGCTTTATGAAATTCATGTCAAAATGCTTGTTGATAAAAAACAAAACTTTTCAAGAAAACGTGGAGTATTTGCAGGAAGAACTAGATTGGGTTCGTAAGGATAATTTTGGTATGCAAAAAGAAAATGATTGGTTCACTAAAGAGAATAATTC
This sequence comes from Jacaranda mimosifolia, assembly GCA_018894105.1. NCBI lineage: Eukaryota > Viridiplantae > Streptophyta > Magnoliopsida > Lamiales > Bignoniaceae > Jacaranda > Jacaranda mimosifolia. The sequence goes on from CM032123.1 coordinate 6,835,049, forward strand.
CTTGAAGAAGCAAATTGAAAATATAAGCCGTGAAATCAAAGGAAAAATGATTGTTGAAGAATGCTTGCATATTGAGGATGATCTAGGGAAATGTTCCACAAGTGTTAAACACATACATATGCATGTTCCACTTAGACATAATGTTGAAAAGGGTTGGAATTTAGAAACAGCAAAAATAAAAAATATACCAAATCAATTTCAACAACTTTCAGGATGAATTTCAAACCAGTTTGAAAAACCTGCTTTACTTATGGTAAATCTGGTCATGCCAATGTTAGATGTCCGATTGAGAAATTCATTAGTACCAAGTTTGTTTGGGTAAGAAAATTATTTGCTATTAACCATGAAGGACCCAACATAATTTGGGGATCTAAAACAAACTGATTTCTTACAGGTTCATGCCAAGGAACATTCCTGGAAACAAAGTGGTACTTAGATAGCGGATGTTCCAGGAAAATGACGGGGGATGCGTCTATGTTCCTCAAACTTAACAATTGTTTTAGAGGAAATGTTCTCTATGTAAACAACACAAAAGGACGCATAATAGTAAAGTTACCATTGGTAAGCAGATTGTTACTTCGATTGATAATGTATGGCTTGTTGAAGGCCTTAAGCATAACTTGCTTAGTCTCAATCAATTGTGCGATGAAAGTTATGAGGTTAAATTCCATCATTCTCACTGTGTTATTAAGCAAAATGAGAAATTAGTTTTTACTGCTACTAGGGATAGAAATGTTAATTGTATAACCATTGATGATTTAACCTGTCAAAATGTAGAGTGTTTAGTTGTTTCAAATGAAGATTGCTACAAATGGCATAAGAGAATCGGCCACGTAAATATGAAACTTATTTCTCATCTCAAAAAGAAAAATCTTGTCAAAGGGGTACCCAAGTTAAACTTCTCCAAGGACAGGATATGTGATGCATGCCAAAAGAGGAAGCAAATTTGAACATCTTTCAAACCAAAGAATGAGGTCACAACTTTCAAGCCACTAGAACTTCTACACATTGACCTATTTGGACCCATGAAAACCGTTTCCCTTGGAGGTGAAAGATATGTGTTTATCATAGTAAATGATTATACTCGTTTTACGTGGGTTCTATTCCTTGCTCATAAAAATGATGCTTTGAATGCTTTCATTCCACTCACTAAAAGGCTTCAAAATGAAAAAGGTTATTTTATTAAGAAAATTCGAAGTGACCATGGAACTGAGTTTGATTAAATAAATTTACTTTGTTTTGTGAAGAACATGGTTACATTCATGATTTTTCAGTTCCTAAAACTCCCCAACAAAATAGGGTAGTTGAAAGGAAAAATCGAATTTTGCAAGAAGCTGCTAGAACCATGCTTAATGAATATGATCTTCCAAAATCCTTTTGGGTGAAGCCATGTACACAGCTTGTTATGTGTCAAATCGTATTTTTCTGAGACCACTTTTGAGAAAAAACGCATATGAATTATGACACGGTAAAATTCCAAATATTTCCTATTTCATGTCTTTGGTTGCAAATGTTACATTCTTAATGATAGAAATTATTTGACAAAGTTTGATTCCAAAGTTGATGAAGCTATTTTTGTCGATTACTCAATGCATAGTAAAACCTATCGTGTTTTTAATAAAAGAAAAAGAACTGTTCAAGAATCTACACATGTTATGTTTGATAAAACTAACCTATCTTGCGCCAAGGAAACCTTGAGCAAAGAAGTTGCAGGATTCGAGGAACCAGTCAAGATTTTGGACCTTGAGCCATCAACATCAAATCAAGAGGAACCGAAATCATTTGAGGAATAAATCCCACTTATGAACTTGATTCCAATGAGTCAGTAGAAAGGGCTGAACAAAGAATTACAAAGTTCAAACATGCTTCTAGTCACCTTACTGACAAAATCATCGGAGATCTGCAAATTGGAATAACTACCAGATCCAAAGCCAGACAAGTCCCACTAGATGAATCCAATTGTGCACTCATTTCAATGATTGAACCTAAAGATGTCAAAGAGGCACTAAAAGATCCATTCTGGATTGAAGCAATGAAGGAAGAATTGACTCAGTTTGAAAAGAACGAAGTCTGGAAACTGGTAGAACGACCACTAGACCATTCGATCATTAGTACCAAGTGGGTGTCTAGAAATAAACTGGATGAATTCGGTAAAGTATCCACAAACAAAGCCAGACTGAAAGCTCAATTAGCAAGAGGGCATTGACTACGATGAAACGTTTGCTCCAGTTGCAAGGTTAAAATTAATTAGAATGCTTGTTGCCTTTGCTAGGGATGGCAACGAGGTGGGTTTTGACTCAACCTGAACCCGCCCTGCAATGGTTTTATAGCGCCCCTACCCCCCCAATGGGTTTCAGAAGTCAAAACCCGAACCCTACCCGCAAGGTAAATACATAACCCGAATCCTACCCAATCCTACCCGTTCCTAATTAAAGAGCACAGTGATCTATATATGTAAAGAACCCTACTAAAATGCATAAAGAGCACAACGATCTATATATGTAAATAACACATTCCTTCTGCAATGATATTAATGTTTTATTGACAGTAAAATAAATGTTAATCAGAAAATTGGTGACTGGATAATGAAAAAGTCTTGGACAAGAAAAGGGAAAAAAGAGCAGGTTGTGACCTAGTGCACTGACTATATCAGTACCTCTAACCCCAAAAGGTAAGCCTGAACAGCAAAATGTCCAAAAGGATCAATTTGCCAACCAATTCTAGGAGTGACATTGAACACCTCTTTAATAAATCAGTGGCCAAGAGTTGTTTGATCAATCATGTCAAATTAATGTGTTGCTGCCTCATCATGCATGCATATACCACCATTTCTGCACAAGTAAAATCAAAGGAACATAAGAAATAACTTATTTCTGCAAGGTGTTGCTGTTAAATTGAAGTAACACCTATATCACAGTAGTAAAATCTCTTTGCTTAGCAACTTCAGAGCATGAACCACAAAATATCTAGAATTGTAATACTCCAAAAGCTAAGACAAAATGCAACTCAACAAATGCTATAGACTCAGCAACACAAATCAGAAATCTGTACATAAACAACTGCAGCAAAACATATACTGCTCATCTTCAAAAATTTGTAACAGCCCTGTGTAGCAAAAAACCAAATGCAAAGCAATTGAAACAGCAACAAATGAGCACAAAGTTTGCAACCAGAACAACATATAAGATTCTAATCATTTGAAACATCCAAAATCTAAGCATGGCATCCAAAAATTCCAGCAAACTAATTTAGTTAAAACAATAAAAAAAAAAGTTAAAGATACATAGTCTACATACTAGTAAAAAGTCAAATAGTAATTTTAAATACAAAACATTAACAATACTACCTTCAAATCTAACATAACAAACTGCAATTAAACAGATTCAACACTTGATAAAAAAGGATAACTCTCCATTACTCGGGTAACTCTGTGTTGTTTTCCTCCACCTCATCGTTGATTGTAACATAATCATCCATAGTGATAGGTTTAGCATCTAGAAAACAAAATATAATAATTAATGTAATAATCAAAATGATATCTAAATGAAAAAAAAATTAATGAAACATGAAACATTACCTTTTTCTAAAGCCCACAACTAATTCTGAGAACACATTATAGCTTCTATTGTATCTTCTTTCAATTTGCTACGAAGAGTACTAATCAAGCGACCCCTCATGCTAAAAGCCGATTTAGAAGCAACGGTAGACACAGGAATAGCAAATATGTCTCTGGCAATTTTTTGAAGCATTGGATACTTGACCCCATTAATCTTCCACCAAACTAAAAGATCAAAATCAGGAGCTCGTAGTAAAATATCTTCCTCAAGATAAAGATCAAACTCTGTCCTAAATGAACTCCTTTCTCGTTTCTTTGTCTTAACAAACAAATCAAAAGCAAACAACTTATCTCCACATCTAATAGCATCCCCTTGTGTGGAAGATTCATATGCAATTGAACTTGAGGATCCTTTTTGTTGGTACTCATTGATCAGTTCATAACAAATTTGTTGAACTTTATCAATTTCCTTTAAGTGATCACCTGGATATAACTATGCATAGTAAAACTCAAGTAGATCCATCTTATATGTAGGATCTAAGATAGCAGCAACACCCATGATACCATGAATATTATCCCAATACTTTTCAAACTTTAACAACATATTAAATGTCAGATCTCAAATCAAAGAAGTAGGATAAGAGAGCCACTCATTTAATGTCAACTTAATTTCACAAACTTTATCAAAATACATATTTGCATTTGGATATTGAGTCCCAAAAAATAATTGAGTCACTTCATAAAAGACCTTTAATTTATCACAAATTTCCTTCGCCAATTCCCATTCTAAAGTACTTGGCACACTTTTATATTGAGGTTTCTTCTCTCTCAAATGAGGAAAGACATCTATGTACAACCAAGCAGTTTCCAACATCAAATAAGTTGAGTTCCACCTAGTTGGACAATCCACGACCATTTTTGTTGTAAATGGAACTCCAATTTTGCTACACCAACTGACAAATGTTTCAAGCCTTTTAGGTGTTACACTCCAATATGACACACTATTACGAATCTTCTCAATTGATTCCTTAACAATATCTAAACCATCTTTCACAATCAAATTTAAGATGTGAGCACAACAATGCATATGTTGTAATTTACCCCCCAACAACAAATATCCACTATCTAAACATCCCAACAAATAATCGATCATAGCATCATTGGTAGAACAATTATCTAATGTAATAGTAGATAATTTTCTATCTATATTCCATTCCAACAAAATCTTCATCAATGTATCGCTAAGTACCTCACTTGTGCGTGGAGTGGGAACATAAGTAAAGCTGTCAATTAAAAGGAATATATAAACTAAATATTGAAAGTAAATTAAATCTAAATACAAAGAATTTTTTAAAAGTTTACCTCAACATGCGGTTTTGTAATTTCCATGAATTATCAATATAGTGTGCCGTGACAACCATGTATCCTTTCCTTTGATTGGAAGTCCATATGCCAGTGGTAATTGGCACTCTACTTCCAAGTTTGTCCAAAATCTTCATTGCATTGAGTTTTTCATTCTCATAAACTTGTAAAATGTCTTTCTTGATTGTATTATGAGTTGGGCATTTGAAATTAGGTTGCAGATGAGAAACAAACCTCTTCATTCCAATATGATCCACTATATTGAAGGGATATTCATGCAAAATTATCATATTTGCCATATCATTTCTTGAAGTCTCTTGATCAAATGAACCCAAATTTGTAACTTTCCCTTGCTTACCAAAGCATTCAGTAATAATTGATTGCTTTGAGCTCATTTGTCTTCTTTTACTGCAATAGAACATAACATGATTCTTCAAAGGTTTTGTCCCATTCCTTGGATTTGCTCCTAACACATTGCCAGAGTGAAAACATTTTGCCTTCCATTCACCATCTACTTTAAATCTTTGGAAATGTTTTCAAAAAGCACTTCTTAATTCAGATTTATTGTCATATTCTTCGTCTCCTCCATCTCCATCTAACGGTGCTGGAGCAGGTGTTTCCTCATGACTCTCTTAAATTGAATTAGATTCCACTCCTAGATTAATATTATCAGGATGTTCTATAAGAGGCAGCATAGTGCTTTCAAGAGTTGGTACAAACGCATCGTCTTCCATTAAAAGTCTTGAAGAAAAATTTTACACCTACATAATATACCCATATACAAAAGAAAGCACATTACAACAAGAAATACGCATTTTATCAGGTTATACACACACCAAAAGAGTCAAAACTTCTCATATTAAACATGAACAAAGTATCAAGAATCCAATTCAAACGGACTTGCAAAAATCATCCTACAGGAACCATGAAATAAGTATCAAGAATCCAATTCAAATAGATAGCCACTAAAAAAAATCTAGACATTCAAAATTCCAATTTTGACTAATTTAACTCAATCCTTATCCTTTTCCAAAACCTCTTTAATTATGTAATATATAATAACTTATTGAACCAAGTTGGCAAATATAATAACAACCAAATGATAAAAGATTCTCTCTTTGACCAAAGTGATTCTGGTAAGAAACTAGACTGGTATTTTCTAAGGTAACATCAAAATGTAAAAATGTAGAATGAGATTTCTTTTTTCTTGGGTTCAGATTTAATGTGCAATCACATAGAGATCTGAGTAATAACATTTAGATATATTCTATATTAAACCAAACTTTTCTTGTGTTATGCTTGTAGTAATGACAATTAAAGATTCGATCAATCTTAGATTTACTTTCTTGTGTGGTCAGAATAGCCAGCCTGTTTATCCAACATAATATATATAAAAATGCACAAGAGAGCGAAGGTTGACCTCTGAGTTTATGAAGAGTCGCACGATCTAGGGACCAAAAATGGATTAATCGAGCAAATAAAAGAAAACACAAACTCTGCAAAAAATCAACTCGATACATATGGGTTGAATTTGAAATTTGAATGCAAATTTGAATCTATTAAGGGAATGCAAATAAGAAGGCTTCCAAAAGAACGTTTGGGTTGAATATGAAATTTGAATATGCTATTCGGTTGGGAATTGGGAGTCACGATTGTCGAGATGACATTGTGAGGATTGGGAGGGAAAGGAAAATGAGGGCTACAAGCTACCAACAAGATATGCTTAGGGTTTAGTTTATTGGTTTGGTATATATATTTCTTATAAAAAAACTAAATTACATATAAATAAATAAATATAGATATATAGAAATACTTCGAGGCATGTTTGAGGTGGGTTTACTCCAAAACCTGAACTCACCCGACCCACTGCGGATTAGGTTTTCTACCCACCCCGATCGAATTGGATTGGAGCGGGTACCCTCTGATCGGGCATAAATTGCCATCTCTAGCCTTTGCATCTCGTAAAAAAGTTTATGCTCTATCAAATGAATATAAAAAGTGATTTTCTAAATAGATTCATTAAAGAATAAGTTTATGTAGAGCAACCCCCCGGTTTCAAAAATCAAAACTTTTCTCATCATGTTTTTAAACTGACAAAGGCTTTATATGAACTAAAACAAGCCCCTAGGGCTTGGTATGATCGATTAAGCAACTTTCTCATAAACAGTGATTTTTCTATTGGAATCTTGGATACCACTTTGTTCACCAACCACCGAGAAAATGGTTCTCTTATTGTTCAAATCTATGTTGACGACATTAGTTTGGTGCTACTAATGATCTACTTTGTCAAGAGTTTGCCGAAAAAAATGAAATAGGAATTTGAAATGAGCTTAATGGGAGAACTCAATTTCTTCTTAGGACTTCAAGTAAAACAAACTTAGAAAGGGACATTCATCTCAAAAGAAAAGTATACAATGGAGCTTCTAAAGAAGTTTGAAATGAGTGAATGCAACCCTGCAACCACTCCCATGAGTACAAATACCAAACTGGAACTTGATGAGAACAGTAAGAATATAGACAAGAAATTCTACAGAGATATGATTGGTAGCTTACTCTATTTAACTGCTAGCCATCCAGATATTATGTTTTCTACATGCTTATGTGCGAGATTCTAATCCGATCCGAAGGAATCCCATTTAAATATTGTTAAAAGAATATTGAGATATCTTGAGGGAACATTCAACTATGGCTTATGGTATCCACATTCTAAATCTTTTAATTTCATAAGCTATTCTAACGCCAAATATGTTGGTTGCAAGATAGATAGGAAAAGTACCATTGGTGGTTTCCAATTGCTGGAAAATTGCCTGGTTTCATGGTGCAGTAAAAAGCAAAGTGTAGTTGCATTATCCACAATCAAGGTTGAATACATAGCTTTGGGAAATTGCTGCACCAAGGTATTATGGATAGAATGTATTTTGTATGATCTTGGTATTAATGTGCCTTGCTTACCCATTTTATGTGATAGTTCCAGTGCTATTAGCATTTCCAAAAACCCAGTTCTTCATACACGCACGAAACATATTGAGATTAAACATCATTTCTTGCTTGATCATTTGAATAAATGTGATATATCAATTGATTTTGTTTTCACTAAAAATCAACTTGCAGATATTTTTACCAAAGCTTTGGAAGAAAAGAAATTTGTGTGCATTAGAGAAAAATTAGGAATTAAATCAAAATCTTATTTTGGCGAGATTTGCTAACTTATTTCCTTCTTAAAAACCGCATGATAATGTGCTCAATCTTCCATCCCCCATTACCAATTTTGTTTGCCAAAATTATCAGCCATTATGATTAATTACTGATCGAGTTTCCAAAATTATAATTTTCAAAGCTTTCCTTATTTCTAAGCTAATTTATTATTTTCTCTCATGCGTAAAAAATCTTCACTCGCATTTTCTTCTTCTTCGCTACTTCTGCAGTAAAAAATTTTCTTCTCATCTTCAATCTTTAATCTTTCTTAAAAATGTCGAACAGAGGAAATACCTAGTCAGCTAGACCTTCAACTTTGAAGAAAAAGAAACTTCCCTCTTCCTCCTCTGAACTCGCTCCTCTCAAAGTATCCGAAGCCTCTCTTCTGCTCAAATGGTACAATACTTAAGCTCTGATGGTAAAAGATCATCTTTTTCTAATTAACCTGAATTCTTGGGGTCTTAGGACCCTAGAATTAAGAACACCTCCATGGGTTCTCTTGAAAAATCAAGTGGTTCAAATGAGGCTATGTCAAGCCCTAAATCATCTGTTTCAATCAACCCGGAAGAAATTACTGACTGGAACTTTGGTAAGGTCCCTTCTTTTCTCAAATTCCACTCTGCTGAGGCTGAATATTATTTTCATCAAAAAATTTCTAGGCGAAATTTAAATGGGGGGGAGTAATCGATTTTGATTCAATACCCAAATCTCCTACCATTGATCTTGTGTGCAAACTAAAATGGAATAATTTTATGAAATTAGATGAAAGATCCTATCCTTGGTAGTGAAGCTATTCTATTCAAACTTTAATTTCATTGAATCTGAAAATGACATTTCTGATGAGTCTTATGAGTTTGGAAAAAGAATTGTACTTTCTTTGTCAAAAGTGAATTTTATACTTGATCTTCCTGATGATGGAACTAAGTTCTTTAATTTTGGATACTTGTCTGAAGCTGATATTTCCTATGATGAAATCAACAAAATATTTTGAGGTGGTAAGCAATTTGCTTTATCTAGTAGGGCTGCTTTAAACAAACTAAAGATTGAATACATTCTACTTCATAAAATACTTAGTTGTATTGTCTTTTCCTCTCCGGTATCAAGTGGTGGTCATTCTACTGATCTTAATTCCATAAGTCTTTATGTGATGGCTCAGGCTGTTAGACAGGAAACAGTTAGTCTTGGCCTCATAATCCTAAAATACACGGTCTATTCCTTCTCCCATCAAGCCAAAAATCTTCCCTACTCCATGATCCTTACTCACATCTTTAAACATGAGGGCATTTTCTTTCCAAAAGCTTAGATTGGGAGGGAGTACGACCATAAAGTCTTGGATCTTGCTAGCCTTAGGAAAATGAGGATTTAGTATATTGAGAATGATGGGTGGTTTAGAGGGGTTGGTAGAACTCCTAGCAGTATCAAGCTTCGCCCTTGCAAATCTAAATTTTCAGTTTCCATTAGCTCCGAGTCTGAAGAATCCAGCCTTGTTTGTCCCACTTCGATTAAAACAATAAGAAGGGCTCAAGGGAAAGTCAGTACAGTAGATACTAGACTTGAAGCTAAGATAGATGATCTTCATAAAGCTGTGAAAACTTTAGCAGGTTGCTTGGAAACACTTATTGATTCAGTAGACTACAAGCTTGAGCATCTTCTTCGAAAGTCCAGTCACACTTGTGCAAGTGTGGTACGACTGAAAGAAAAAGTTAGAGCATTTCTAAATGCCTCTTAGGCTCTATTTTTATGATGAAGGGGGAGAGAAAGATTGAAATTTGAAAAACTTGAAACTCTTATCTACTGGAACTTTTGTTATTCTGACTACCCGCTGGACCTTTTGTTACTTGGAATTAAACTCTATTTTTTGAAAAAAATTTATTTATGGGCAAGTAAAAACTTATTATTCTGGATGATCACTTGTTTGATGATTGGGCATTCTATTCATGAATCTTTTAATGTTTGGGCCTACTATTAATAAGACCCAATATATTGTATATGCTGGTATTTGTTGTTTGCCTAGTTTCTTAAGTATATGGATAGGAGATGCACATATTACTCCAAATAGGGACAGCACAAGCTGGCAGAACCAAGCACATAGACAGGGGGAGTTCAGGTGATATCCTTCCACTCTATTCAAATTTTGTCATCATCAAAAAGGGGGAGATTGTTAACCTTTTGATGATTTTCGATATTTTGATTATGACAAAATTACTCTCCTATGATTATGCACTGAAAGCATGAATGGCTTTTCATGTTATCTGCTGGAATCTGTTTACACGTTATCTGCTGGAATCTGTCACGCATTGGAATTTGCTTTCCATAAATAAAAGATCTCTTGAAGATTCTAGTTTGATTTGCATCTTTATAACTTAGAAAAGAAATCACATCTTGCTGAAAACACTGAATCATCTGCTATTTAAGAAGTAAATGCATGATTACCAAAGTTATCTTGTTTCCTTATTTAATATCAATAGATTCTTGCCTTAATGAGAACTTATAGACGTTGGACATAAGCATATAAAAGCGAAATCATGCAGCAATTAAAAGTAGTGAATTACTTAGTCGGGAAAGAACTTTGTTAAGTGTCTTGAGAAGTTGTGTGATACTTTATTATACGTTCTTGTGCTTAATTGTCACTAATTCTTTGCTCTACGTGTGTTTTCGAGGGACCTTGTGGTGAAGAAGGTCAAGTGGAACTTGCCTTCGATGAACCTTGGGGAGACGAAGACAATGCGGTTTGTGTCTCAAAGGATTTAGTAGTGAAGATGGATGGGAGTCGCACCTGCTCTTGAGTGACTCCATGAAGAGAACAAATTGGCACTTGGTTGCTCTAAGGACCTCTAGGTGAAGAAACCAATAGGGCGGTACTGTTTGGAATCTTTTACAGTGTTCTTGGTTCCGCTCTGGAAGAAGAGACTAGAGCTTGCCGTATGGAGTGGCAGCAACTCGTGCATCAGTCCACAGAGGTTGTGCAAGTGAATCTAGCAGAAATTCCCCCGGGCATGTTCACAAGCAGTTGGTTGCACAGTGCTCTGAAATCTACCTCATCCCGTCCATGATTCCGGTTTAGCTCTTTGCGAAGAGCTGGTTTTTCACCCTGCTAAGGTGTTTTTGATCCCTCACTGTTTATTACTTTCAAATTACTATTATTATCTGTAAAAGTATTCTTATACATTTATTAATTTGATAGGTTTAAAATCCTAAGTGAAAGTTTAGATAGAAGATGTAGGCTTACCTAAGTGTCTATTTACTTCTATTTTTACTATTTTACTTATCACTGGTCTGACTGGTATTTTAATTAGTACTTACAAATTCTAGTCAATAACTAAAATTATTTTTCTGCTAAAGACTTAAATTATTTTTGAAAGGTCAAAAAAGTATTTTGAGTGATAAATTCCGCTGCATTAAAATTTCTTTAGCCTAATTCAACCCCCTCTTAGGTATATAATCACTCAGGGTTTTCTGGTTGCTAAATGAAAAAAGAAAAGAAACAAAAGGAATTTCTACATTATGTGTAAATTTTGCATTTTTTTTTTTCAAATTATGTAACTTTGTGTTTTCACTAAAGGAAAATATTATTACAGAGATTTATTTGACTTCAAGTTCAAATTATATAGTTTTTTGTCTTCCTACTTTATACATTTTTTCTTTTTCTTTGCCTATACCTCACCAAAATTCAAGGTCCAAACATATCCTTAAAGAATTAACAATTTTTTTAAATGTAAATAGTTTTTACAACGACCATAGAAATTGGATTATTAAAACCTGTAGAATGCATGATCTCTAATAGTTTATGTAGTTTATTTTGCGGGCTTGGCTTTTGGATGACTAGAACAGTAAGTCCCTTGTCAGGGGAAACGAATAAAAATGCTTAAAAATAGCCTGATTGTTATTAATACCCTACTCTGTCTGTTCATGTTACTTGGTTCTTCAAATACGACGTAGAACAAAAATTAATTTATTCAAGTAGTTCTGCTATCCATGCTCTAGTTGCATTAAACAAAGTTGAAAGGACAAAAAATACTTTGCGGGAAAAAGGAAAAAGAAAAAGAAAAAGAGAGAAGATCCTGTAAGAAAGATGCTAGAAGATGGAATTGGTCTCAGAGAAGAAATCGGTCCCTTTCAGTTGCTCAAGAATTTCATAGTTTTCATATTAAACGAACTTTAGATGTTCCTCAGACAAACATTATGGTTTAAAAGTAAAGGGGGTTGACAAATTTTTGATCCAGGGCTTAGAATCCATTTTTCCAAGTTAAGAGATGGACCTGTTTATTATCGTATTCTTGCATCTTCCATTATTTCTGCTTCTGTATTTCATAACTCACGATCTCCTTCACAAGCTACAAAATCTTCCTCCAGGCCCTTTTCTAAGCTTTCCAGTTTTAGGCCATCTCATAGTTACCGAATTCATGGTTCTCTATGGTATGTGATACGAGTATGGGTATGCAGTACGTCACTTTACCAAAATATGGTACATTGGGGGTAGATTTAGTCTATATGCTCTTTTGGTACACGGTATCTTATATAATTTACTTGGTACGCTCTCAATGTAAAAATTTTAAACAAGTTAGAAAATCATATAAAAGTTTGTATAAAATTTAAATAAACCTATCTACATATATTTGATATCAATGCCAAATACCATATTGATAGATTAAGTTGAATGAGAGAAAACATGTGGGATGTTCTACGCATATACAGATAAGGTTTTGTGATGTGAAAAGTCTTGCATTAAAATTTTGAGTGGAGAGCATGGTTTAGTTACATTTATTTTTTTGTCTTTTTTCATTTTCAATGTACTACTGATTGATGTTTTGTCTATTTGTCTCCTCTTATTTTTCTAGGTATTTCTAACTTATTTCTGCCTACTTTGTCTAATTCTTTTCATCTTCCTATTTATTAATCTCTTTTTTCATTTACCTTTTCATTGATTCCTCTAAGTAGTGAGACTTTTTGCATTCTAAATTAAAATATAATTAAATGATTTTTATCAGCTATGCAAATAAAAAAAAAAAAACATATATAAATTTATATTATTACTATTATAATACCTTTTTCACTTTTTTATTTTTCGAATATGAGAATTCTATAAAATATATTAAAAAGGATAAAAAAATCTAATATACTAATAAATTTTAATTAAATTTTTTTATGCATCATTTTTTTACTTTCAATAATCCAATTTGCATATTTTAAAGTACCAATTCGAGTACCATAGAGTATCAATTCGTAAAAGTGCCGCAAATTGGTACGCCAATTGGCGGTACTTTATCATCTTTACTTGTTGAAGAACCAACTGCATAAGACATTACACGGCCTGTCGAAGAAATATGGCCCTGTTTTCTTCCTGCAACTCCGCTCCCGTCGCACAATTGTCGTGAACTCGCCATCAGCAGCCGCAGAATGCTTGTCCAAGACTAATGACGCCATCTTTGCCAACAAGCCACGCCTGTTTGCTGGAAAACATTTAGTTTACAGCTTCACAAGTATTGCCTGGGCCCCACATGGAGACCATTGGAGAAATCTTCGTAAGATTTCCTCTATTGAGCTTCTGTCCTCTCATCGCATACAGTTGCTTTCTCAGATCCGCCTGGATGGAGTCCGAAAACTGATGCGCCATCTTTTTGAGGTGTCCTCAGAAAATCCAGGCAGCGTGGTTGAGATGAGAACTGTAGTCTTTGAGCTCTTGTTCAATGTCATGACGAGGATGATTCTTGGAAAGAGATATTATGGCAAGAATGAAGTGAACTCAGAAGCGGCAAAGTAATTTCAGGACATTATCCGACAGATGCATCAGATAGTTAGTAAATCAACGTTGGACGACTTTATTCCATTACTGAGTTGGTTTAGGAAAACAGAAGATGACTATAAAGCTATACAGGAGAGGAGGGACAAGTTTTTCCATGATTTGATTGACGGGATTCGTGGGAGAGGCACCAATGTTGATGAGAAGGGGAAAACCATGATTGAGGTACTGTTGTCACTACATGAAACAGATCCTGAATATTATACTGATGAAATTGTGAAAAGCCTCACAACGGTAAGATCTATAAATCCCCAGTATTTTCTGCTTGTTGAGCTAATTAGGAAATAGGAATTGATGCTGTTCGGAATAAGGTCATTACAGTTGGGACCTTGGGAGTCAATCTTTGGGGGTGGGGGTGTCACTGGTTTGGGTGGAGTTGACTTGACTTTAATGCGGGTCTAAGATATGATCATACGAACACGTATGTATGATATGTTTGATGGGGTGGGTGGGAGGAATGTCATTGGTTTTGGTAGGGTTGACTTCAATGCGGATCTACGGTATGATCATACAAATACACGTATGTATGATATGTTTGATGCGATGCGTATGATAGTTTGATGGGATTAGGTCTAAGATTTGATCATACAAATACATGTATGATTTATTAAAATAATTTTTATATAAAATCTATTGATACTTAATTCAATTGCGAGTCATGTTCAAAAAGTAAAGCGAGCAATGAGGCTAGAGAACTATTAAATGTGGTAAGATGATAATTCAATACCTTGTAACTTCGAAAGGGTATTAAATATAGTGATCAGTGGAATAAATGTGTGATATTTACTGTACAGAATCACATGGCATCATCTAATGGTAGGATGGTTCTCAAAGGAAGCACAGGCTCCAAGAAGCTGTTTTCTACTTTGGTACTAATTCAATACTAAACAAAACTGAATTAATTGAATATTTGTATCAGAAAATCCTCAAATTTACTATTTTTATCTATACTATTATATATAGTACAATGGTGTGTGACTCATATTTTCACAATTTTAGTCAAATTCTGAATTATCATAATTTTGAGTTTTTTTAGTTATATTTAAAAATTAGTCGTTGATTATTAAATTTGATATTATTTATTCCAGTTAAATATATCTAAATTTTTGAAATTATTTTCTTGATTAGAACAAATCTTTCTTTATTCACCTATCATATCCGAAAACAATTGCATTATATTTACAAAATCTCATTCATCTCTACCTCAATATGTGGAAGATTCCTTAATCATTCAAATTCTATAATTCGATAAGGGCCCGTTTGGTTTCATTTCCACACTCTATTTTCACATTTTCTACTATTCCACAAATAAAACAAATCACTTTTTACACATTTTCACCCAACATCATTTTTATTTTCATTTTCAAAACACATTCTCCAATAACCTATATATCTTCTCTCAATAACACATATATCTTCTCTTTCTATTCCATTATTTCTATCTCTCTCCACCTACAACCTACTAAACCTAACATAATCATTAATTTTTCAACAATTCATCCAAATACAAATTCATTTTCAACTCATTCCCACTAACTAACTTTTCAAATTTTAGAAATGATAGAAATAGAAATTGAAAAGAAAATAAAACCAAACAAGCCCTTGTTTTTCATAACTTTTTCCTTATATTTAATAACTAATTTATTTCTACACCATTATATATAGAATACTTTGAAGGTCATTTTATTAATATTCTCAATTCGGCAGCATTTTTTTTCTATTTCTCTTTGCACGCCTTACTATTTCATTCTTTAATTTATTAATTTTTGATTGGTTTTTTTATTCACTCTTTTGATTTTATTTTTGTTCGTTTAGCTTTGTTATATTACATGATGAAATTAAGAGATTTTGGAATTTACTGTCTATATTTTTTTCATCAACCATGAATAGAGTCTATCATTTAGTTTTTATTTATTATTAAATTTTTTTATTATTTATATCTTTTTATTTATTACTTAGTTCAAGTTATCAATTAGTTTATTTAATTTTTATTTTTTAAAATTCTATTTTTGTTTATTTAATTTTACAATTTTACAAAAAGAGATATATTCATTGTTTTTACTATTTTTGTAATTTATTTCTTTTTTAATAGCTATATTTGTCTCTTTAGTCATTGAAAAATTCTGTCATTTAATTTTTTATTTTTATTTGAGTTATTGTACATTTATATCTCTTTATTCATTCTTTCATTAAGTTAATAGTATAGTTGTTAAATTTTGATTTTCATTTTTAGAATCTCTTTTCTATTCATCGAATTTTGTAGGATGAGATCTATTCCTTGATTTTAATATTTTTAGAATTTTGATTTTTTAAATATTTATAATTTATAAAAGCCAGTTGGTTTTTATTTCTTACTCATATATATATATATATATGCAATTATGTATGTATAAATATGTATAATTCGAACTCTTCTCAAAAAAATTTTATACTACTTCATCAATATATATTTTTTAAATCAATCTTGATCTATTTGAAAAAATTATGATATGGTAGTATCAATAGAAAATACACCCATTAATTTTTTAAGTTTGTAATTTAATTCATCAAAATATATAGAACTTTATTTATTTTTTATTTTTTTAAATTTCAATTTGCTTGAGAGGTTAACAACTTCTTTTGTTATTCACTTTTTTATTTAACTATTTGCGTAATATATTAATATATAAAAATCTAACTATATATAAAGAAATTTTGCTAATAAACGTAATAATTCATTTTGTCTATTTTCTTGCATTCTAATTTAATCATCATATCTCTCATTCCTTCCTATTTTAAGATAATTTTGAGTTTATAATTACTTTATTAATCTATTATTATTTTTAACTATCATTAGTGATGTGACACTCCTTTTTCTTTGCTCGACAACCATGTAACGAATCAAAGTAAAAGGTTATCTTATTAACTTATACTCTACTATCAATTTTCACTTTATAATTATTTTGTAGATTTACTTTGATTCTTTAATTTTTTTTTTATTTTTTATTTTTATCTTTACTATTGTAGTTTGGTCTTGACTTGGTTGATCTTTAACCAAAATTAAAACAACATAATATTCTTTTAATTTTTTTATATACTATTATCTTATACACTATATTTTAAGTTTTAAATTAATATATATAGTCATCGTCTTTTTAGTTTAGATCGAGTAGTCTTTCTAACAACTCCTATTAATCTTGTGCTCTATAATTTTCATATATTTTTATTTTCTAATGCAACTATCTTTTAGTTTTTTGTTGCATAATATTTTCTTCTTTTTTTTGATAAATTATAATCTTACTCATAGAATTTTATTTTTAGAAGTTGTGAATTTTTTTAACTTCCTATTGGATAATTTTAAGATTCTTTTTTCATGATATCATGTATATATAAGATTTCATATTCTTTGATGTCTTTACATGTTCAAACTTTTACATGCTAAATTTTGATATGTTGGAGTAATATCTAATTTTATTCATTACTTGCCCATTTTTTACAATAATTTTATTTTATATTATTTGTTAATTATGTCTATAATTTATAATAACACTAATATATAGTATTTTAAAAAATTCGTGCATAGCACGGACATGATGCTAGTAAAATATATATTTGACAACTCGAAGTTGCACATTATCTCTTTCCTGCAATAGATCTAGGAGAAAAATATTGCTAAGTTGTACACTCTGTTATTTCATATGTGATGGTAGGACTAACCAAAACAAAATACTTTTTCGTGCTTAGTGTAATCCATTGAACATAGATTAAATTTTTCCATTTTAGGATTCCTTGAAATTTTATTTTCCTACGAGATCGCTAAGCCTGGCTGCTGGCAATTGATCAGGTCGTCATTGGGTCGAGCCCAACCCAATTAAAAAGGCAGGAATTTTATACTATTTGAAATATATTATGGTACTTCTAGGATTCTTGGATATTTTTTTAGGTGTTACTCATATCAGAAATCTATTAAGACAAAGGCAGATTTTTAAATGTTGTGTAACTTTTCAATTCTGTGTTTGCGACTTTAAAGAAACTGAAGCACCTCCTGTGCTAATTAATGGATTTCGACATGTAGTTGGTTAATGTTGTCGTGGTGTGAATTTATATTTCTATTTCACCGAAGTTTCTGAAAGCTAGAAACTCAGAAAAATAATATGTGAGTTGTTGCATTCATTGTTTTGCCACATGATGTCCTCTTAATTTCTGTTTTCAGTTCATAGTAAAAGCAAGTTTTAACTTTATTTTGCTATTCCTCGTAGGTACTTATTCAGGCAGGCAGTGATACTTCAGTGGCTACAATGGAGTGGGCAATGACACTTTTGCTCAACAATCCTGAAGCCCTGAAGAATGTTCAAAATGAGATAGACGATCACGTGGGGCAGAGCCGCCTGGTCGATGATTCTGATCTTTCTAAGCTTCCTTATCTCCATTGCATAATATCCACGAGACACTTAGGTTGTACCCAGTAGCTCCACTGCTCCTGCCTCACGAGTCATCACAAGACTGCCCCATTGGAGGTTTTCATGTACCGGGAGGCACAATTCTTCTCGTCAATGTGTGGACCGTGCAAAATGGTCCTTTGGTTTGGGAGGATCCAAGGATGTTTAAGCCTGAGAGGTTTATGAAAAAGGAAGGATACAAAGAAGAATTCAAGCATATGCCGTTTGGGACAGGGAGAAGAGGATGTCCTGGAGAGACATTAGCAATGCGTATGATTGGTCTGGCATTGGGATCACTTATACAATGCTTTGATTGGCAAAGAACAAGTTGGGATTTGGAGGACATGACTGAATACAGCGGAGTGGTTACATCAAAGGCTCAACCGTTGATGGCTAAGTGTTGGCCTCGGCCAAGCATGGTGGATCTTCTTTCTCGTACTTAAATAGGTTTTTGCCTTAATATTCTATGAACGGCTGGTCTTGTAAGAAGAGAAGGTCACTGCCTGTTTGGATATGTTTTCATAAAAGATGGAACTTTCATTGGAAATCTTTTGTTATAAGACATGGTGTGCTATCCTAATTATTGATGTGACCTACTAGTTAAGCAACTGTACTTGCATCACTATTAAGATATATTAAAATCCAATGTTGATCCAAAGGCACAGACGAAGCTTATCAAATAAATATTGCAGTTTGAAGTCTATTAATCAGAGTACCAAGCCAAAAATTTGGCATACTGGATTTGCATTATTATATATCTCCCAACCAACTCTATTATAGAGATTTGCGTCTTCTAGAATAATAGAATACCAATCATAGTTGTAAGTATCCTCATTAGTTTATGCGTAGGGGGATCTGATAATGATCGGGGGCTATATGATCCAACGGTGACATCTAAACCGAAACATAATTAGCGATCATAGTTGACTTTAGTGATGCCCTCCATTTCCAATCAAACAAAGAACAAGAAAAGGACTTACGAATAGTTATTCAACTTAAACAGTACCATTTTTTCTCCTGTGACCTTATTAATAAGAATGATCTGGGAATCATATGAATATAGCCATCAATCAATGGAAAATCTATACCTTTATGTCTCAATATCAATCTTGGCTATCCATATTATCACCCAATATTTCCGTCAAAAGCTTCAGAAACTGCCCCCCAGCCCTTTCCCAAGTCTTCCCTTCATCGGCCACGCCTACCTGCTAAAGAAACCTTTCCACAAGGCCTTGTCCAGGGTCTCAAAAAAGTACGGGCCGGTTCTCTTCCTCCGGTTGGGTTCCAGGCCCGTCCTCCTCGTTTCATCTCCTTTACTAGCAGAGGAATGCTTTACCAAACACGATATTATCTTTGCTAATCGGCCAAATCTTCTCAATGGAAAACATTATGGCTACAACTTTACCAGCCTCCCTTGGTCCTCATATGGAGACCACTGGCGAAACCTTCGTAGAATTGTCTCCCTCAAACTCCTATCCTCTCACCAATTGCAGATGCTTTCGCACTTCCGAGAAGATGAAATCCTAATCCTGATCCGTAAATTCTTCCAAGTGACCAGAGATAGTCCCGGCAAAGTAGTCCAAGTGAGAACAGAGTTGTTTGAGTTTATCTTCAATGTCCTGACGAGGATGATTACTGGGAAGAGGTATCTTGGAAATAAAGTAGACAACTCTGGAGAAGCTGAAATATTTAAGGAGATAACAACTGAGACACAGCGGCTGAGTCCTGAGGCAACTGTTGTCGATTTTATGCCATTCATGCGATGGTTTGGATATAAAGGCACGGAGAAGAAGATGATGTTAGTACAGGAGAAGCGAGACAAGTTTATGCAAAATGTATTAGAACAGCATCGCAGGAGGGAGGCGGATGGTTCTTTTGCTGTTGATGATGCTTCTGATCGCAAGAAAACTATGATGGAAGTTTTGCTGGATTTGCAAAGATCAGAACCCGAATATTATACGGATGAAACCATCAGAAATCTCTTGTTGGTAAGATATTTAGACACTTCTATAGATTATTTGCTCTCATATGAATAACTTCTGTAACATTTGGATTCTATTTTCAAATACTCTTGATTTTTATTGCTGAAAATGGACACAAATTTTTTACTATTATTTAGTATAGAGCCTAAGCAGTAGGTTAGAAAAAGTATATAAAAATATTAAATTTAGATATTTGTATCCTATCAAAATAAGGAACAATGACATATAAGTTTGGAATAAATTCTATTTTGAGACAGTTGATAAAATTTTCTCTCATTGAAAGATAGTATACATGTGCCCTTTCTTAATACATTTCTTTGGACAAAGACTTTATTTTTTTTCAAATAGTAAATACTTCTCAAGATATAAAGCGTGAATCAGGCTCATGTTTGAATTGAGATACTGACACGAGTTCTACCCTTGGAAATCAGATGATTCATCTCTGAAATAACTCTCTCTTCAATTTTTTCATTCTTTGAAATAAAAACCTTGCAAACACCACCTTATTTAAATTCACTAACTTTTCTAGCCAACAGGTGATGTACCAGGCAGGATCAGATACTTCAGCAACAACACTAGAGTGGGCATTTTCACTTCTGCTTGACAATCCAAATGTTTTAAGAAAAGCACGAGATCAAATCGAGAACCTAGTCGGGCAAGAACGTCTTATAAATGAATCTGATCTGTCTCAACTCCCTTATCTTTACCACATCATCAACGAAACTCTGCGGCTGCAGCCGCCTGTCCCGATGTTACTGCCCCACCAATCATCGGCAGAGTGTACGGTGGGCGGCTATCGCGTCCCACGTGGAACCCTTCTGTTGGTAAATGTGTGGGGCATTCACCATGACTCCAATCTATGGGAGGACCCGGAAAAATTTAATCCTGACAGGTTTCAAGATTTTGAAACAGGTAAAAAAGAATGCAAATTCATGCCTTTTGGGTCGGGGAGACGAGCATGTCCAGGCGAAAACTTGGCGCTGCGTGCTGTGGCTCTAGCTTTGGGATCTCTTATACAATGCTTTGAATGGGAAAAAGTTAGTGAAATTGATATGACTGAAGGTACAGGATTTTTAGCACGAAAGTCTCAACCATTGGCTGCTAAGTGTAATCCACGCCCATTTGTTTATAGCCTTCTTTCCTGAATTTGAGTTCAATAAATCTTTTCTTCACCCTGCTCAAGTGTAAGGTAAAGGATCAATCAACTTTATATCAAGCAAATTTAATATTTTAGAACTAATGCATTTTTGTATCTGTTAGGATTTGATTCCTTTAATTGAAAAATAAATTTGACTAAAATTGTTATTCTCCAAGAGATTTAATATTTTCCATTTTTATTAGAACAAATAATTTATTAATCTTATAAATAAAGGTGCTTATTAATTAGGAAAAAAAATTGTGATACTCATGGTGCAGTTATTTTGAAATAAAAACAAGATAACACAAAGGGATGGAGTCAATATTTTTTTTTGGGTAGTTCTGAAAGTAGTTATATAAGGAATATTTTATCTTAAGTTTAGGTATATCAAATTTAAGAGTTATTGTATAGCTATAAAATTATCTCATATTGAAAGAAGGAAAACTTCAATGGATGTAGTCGGATTTTGCTGAACCAAATAAAATTTGTGTATGTCTATTTGTTCATATCATAGTCGTTATTAAATTTTTATGTGTGATATGTCAATTCCTAATAAATCAAATTTCGTATCTAAATGGGTCTCACAGTGTGCCAAATAGTATCAACCATTTTTAGCCCCTTATATTATACATTCATTTCCAGAATTGGGTTTTGAAATTGTTTCCAGAAAATCTATTATAAGAATTTTCTGGATTTTTATGAGAGATTAAGATATATTTAGATTGGTGAACTACAAAGTTTAAGTTTCAGCAATAAGTTAGCAGTTAGATTTACTTTATTTGCAGAAAAAATGTTCACTCTCCTCCACACACACACACCCCGAAGCTTACGAAAAATAGGATATGAACTTAAAAATAACCAAAATAAATACAAATTCATATTGAGATTGTGAAAATTCATATTTCATCTGAACGCACATAAGGGACGAGAGTGTGATGTTGGAGTTAGTAGTCTGTCGGTTATCAAGAAAACACAAAAGCAGACTGCCCTTACACTTAGAGGGTGTTAGGCAAAACTTATTTAAAACATCTTATAAGTTCCTACATTTCATAAGATATTTTTTGAGCTTATAAGATGTTAGATCTCACTTTTAAAATAAGTTGTTGAAATATTTGGATAAAATAAGATTTTAGAGCTTATAAGGTATTAATAATGGCAATTTTTTAATTAAAATTGTTAAAAATAAAGAAGCTTGTTAAAATCTTAAAAATAAGTTAGGATCTCCTTATTTTTTTAAAAAGAATTTATAAGTTCTTAACATCTTATTTTAGGATCTTATAAGCACTTTTTTTTAAAAAAAAATTACGAAACACTTTTTATCAACTTATAAGCTCTTAAATATTTTATAAATGTTTAAAAGCTTATAAAATGTCTAAAAGTGTTCTGTAATTTTTTTAAAAAGGAGCTAATAAACTCCTAAAATAAGATGTTCGGAGCTTATAATCTCTTTTTAAAAAGTAAAGAATTCCTAACTTATTTTTAAGATATTAACAAGCTCCCTTCATTTTAATTATATTAATTACAAAATTGTCATTACCAATATCTTATAAGTTCCAAGAGTTTATTTTATCCAAACACTCCAAGAACTTAAGTTTAAAAAAAATTCTAGCACCTTATAAGTTTAAAACACATCTTATAAGACCTCTTAAATAAGGTTAGCCAAACACCATCTTAGAGTAGCTTTGTGTTGGTTAATCATGGGCACAAATTTTATTACACACAAACAAACAGTTACCATTGAGTTTAGGACGACGACTACAGCACACATTGATCCTACTGAAATTCAACAAAATTGCACACACAAAAAACCTGATGATGATGCTGATCAAGAAATAAGATATTTGAAGGTGATTGTTCTCTACTCTTGTCATAAGGTGGAAGGGTGGGTCCATTAGATGGGTATTCTGCTGCTCACAAGTTATTCATGCTTATAAAAATGCAAGTTGATAAAAGTTTGAGAAATAATTTTTCTTCATCAGGTCAAGCTAAGTTCTAAATTTGAATTAAAATATTGCTCTGGTATATTGGAATTGAAAAAATAAAATTAAGATATATAATTGAGGTTTATTCAATAAAAACTCTTCGCTCAAGTGGAGTGAATATGATTGTTTTACGTATTTGTGGTTATAAAATAATGTATGTATTTATAAGTAATTGTTATTTGATGCGTCATTAAGATACGACGAAAAGTGAGTTATTCTAATTTCAAATATATTCAATAAGAAAATAATTTAATTTACATGTTAGTTTAAATCAAATTACATTAATTTCATTAACCACACACACACAAATCATAAAATGCTTAAAAGAATATCATATTCTTCATGAGCAGTTTTGGCATTTCAAAATCACCCACGAATTCAAGTAATCAATTGGGTGTTACAAGAATTTTGAAAGCTAACAATATGGCGCGATATTAATAAAATACTCACCAATAAATATTCAATTAATTTTGGGTGACCGGCTTCCCATTTTCCAAACCTAAAGTAGATCCGGTTATGTGGCACTGTTGGATCTTTGGATATATGGACACATGAGTCATGACACAGACAAACTAAGATAAGGGTGGCACTGCTATAAATAAATTCATTATTATTTCTCCCAAGTATGCAACCTGTGTTCCACTCTATTGAAAACATTTATATCCCGTTTGGATTTATTTTTATATTTATTTTTATTTATGCTTATTATTTAAAAACAAATTATCAATAATTATTCTTTATTTTCACAAAAATTCCAACTCAATTTTATCTTAAAACATATTTCTCAATAATATCTATATATATTTTCCAAGCAAATTACATTTTCCCTCTCTATTTTTATTATGACCATCTCTCTTTACTTACAATCTACTAAAATTTATATAATGATTACTTTTCAAATAATATATTTAAATACAAATTCATTTTCAATATATTTTCATTAACTATTTTTTAAATTTTGAAAATACTAAAAAATAAAAAATATATCCAAATGGCCTACCTTTGCAATTCTTTAATTTACCCCTTTCTCTAATCATGGGCAAATTGCATTTTACCCCCCTGTGAAAATGGAAAAGAGCGAAAAGACCCCTTATAAAAAAAAAAGAAAAAAAGAAAAATAGGCAACAAACTTCCTTGCGATTTTAAAAAATATGCACGCCGCCTCCCTTTCATGATTTGTAGCAGTTTAGCCCTAATTTTAATATATTTTCAATTTTATTTAAAAACTATTTTTAAATATATTTTCAATTTATTTATTTATTTTTTAAATATATTTTTATATATCTTTTTTCATCACCATCATACCAAATTTTTTATTTTGGGTAAATTGCACGGCGGCTCCTTGTGATATTCAGAATTGGCTGATAACCCCCAAATAAAAATTGACAAAAAGCCCCTTATATTTTCTAAAATCATGCGATGAGCACCCTTGGGAAGGAAGGTGTCATTCACGTGCGGGTGTGCGCGATTTGTCATGTAATTTTTTGTAAAAAGACGATCATACCCCTCACTTATCAGCCATTAGACTTTTTTTAAAGAAATCAACGGTCCAAATTAAATCATATAATATCTTAAAAAACAAAGAAATAAGTAATATATTATTGTATATAATATAATAGATATATGTATAATATATAATCTAATATATAATACGTATATATAATAAATGTAAATCCCACCCCACCCCAACCCACCTACTGCCATGGCAGCCGATGGCCACGGTAGCCATGGCTGCCAGCATTCCAACAACTAGTCAGTCGGTTGTCGGCAGCCAAAAAAAAAACAAAAAAAAGGAAGAGGAAGAAGAAAGATGGCAACTGATGGTCGCCATCGGCCAATGGCCAAACCTAGCCATGGCTGCCTGTCGGCTTTGGGGAAGACGGGTGGACGGGCAGTTGGGGTGGAGGGTGATGATAATATATATATATATATATATGTTATATATAATTTTATATATATGCATATATATACATGTTATGATAAATTTATATATATGTATATTATATGTATATAAGTATGAATAAAAATTATATTTTATATTTTTACAAATAATAAATATTAAATAATTTTTATAATTATTATATGTAACTATAATTATGTATTGTAATTATAAATAAAAATATATTATTTAATTTTTATAAATATGATATATTTTATGCTTTTACATATAATAAATATTACTTAATTTGAAATGAAGAAAAAAATTATATATATTATATGTATAAATAAAAAACATATATGTTTATATTTATAGATGTACCTATATTTTATATGTAACTATAAATAAAAAAATATATTATTTAATTTTTATAAATATTATGTATTATTTAATTTTAAAAGAATTAAAGAAAATTTATATATGGATATATGTGACATGTATAAATAATTAATATATAATATCTTTATAGATAAATTTATACATGTACATATATTATATAAGTGTAAAAACTATATTATATACTTTTTCAAAATTATTATGCATAGACTTATATATGTATACATATTATATATAAGTATAAATAGAAACATATACTTTTTTTAAATTAATTTGAAATGTATAAAAAAATAATTTTATTTAAAGGTAATTTTGTCTTTTTACTATCCAATGAACATCAATAACAATAAGAAGGTTGTTGAGTCAAGTGTGCAACGTTCAACTAAACATAGGGGGTATAAAAGTAAATTTTTATTTAACAAGGGGTTATCAGCTAATTCCGAATATTACAAGGGAGTGTTGTGCAACTTACCCTTTTATTTTTAAATTTAAAAACTATTTTTAATTTTTTCATTTTCATCTTTCTAATTTATTCTATTTTTCATATATATATATATATATATATATTATACAAATGTATAATATACTATAAATTTAAATATAAAATATATAATATAATACATTATAACTACATAATATATTTATGTATATATTTATATATAATATATATTAATAAATAAATATATAATATTTACCTATCCCCCAACCCCAACACCCCCCACCCCACCCCCCACCTTACTCGTCATGGCCGCGCTCGCATGCCCCTGCAAATGGGGGCTCGAGGCCATGGCCGCCCAACTGTGAGCAACAGCTATGGCCGCCGCTTGAGGGGTGGGGGAGGGTTGGGTGGGTCGAGGGTGGGGGGTGGATTTGTATATATATATACATGTTTGTGTGTGTATAAATATACATACACATATTTAATTATGTATATCTATATTAACTATATATTTAATAAATATATACATATATATATGTATGTATATAAATATATTTGTATATTTTATATTTTTTATAGGGAGAAGTAATTTGAACCATCAATTTTTTGCAATACATCCAACGATTGATGTTCAGAGGCAAATTTGACATTTTAGCAACAAAAATCCTAGAACCAACTGCATATATGGCATGTGAATTACACCACAGGATGAAGGGGGATAATTTGCTACTTTTTTAAAATCATAAGGGGGCCCTGCCTATTTTTTTTTTTCATACGAGGGTTTTTTGCCTTTTTTCACTTTCACAAGGGATAAAACCTAATTTGCCCCTTTAATCATATATTGTCTTGTTTTCACCGAGCAACCCTCAACAACTCTAATTTATTTATATTTTCAACCCAATTTCCACACATGACTCTAAAAATTTGACCTTAATTAAAAGAATATTCTGCCCCTTGACATCACCACAATAATATATTGTTGTGAAAACACAAATTACAAACCAAAAATTATAATGAAATTATAAATCAGTTTATAATCACATAATAGTGTTTAATTCGGGGGTGACGGAGGGATCATACCATTCAAGCTGTTTTTTTTTTTCATACTTTTCCCGGAGGTCTGGAGAAAGCTGCAATCAATAAGATTTCCCTAATCCTCCCTTCCCGAAAGGAAGAGTGCGAAATTCTTTTTTCTTTCCGCAGGGACTAGGAAATTAAATCTATGAATATTTCAGAAAACAACAAAAAGCACTACATATATTCCAATTATACAATTGCAGTCTAGTTTAAAACAGTATAAACCAACAGCAAACAAACAATTTAAAATAACAATAGAAATACAGAAATTAGTATTACAAATCGTGAACTTATCTCAAAGTTCTGTATCGTAATAGAACTTAGATTGAATCATCAGAATATGATTTGCTTTGAAGAAATTATCGCCCCTACCAATGCAAAGGGTGTAGCGAAACTTCCTCCAGGATAAGATAGTTCAGAAGCCTTTTGGTGCACTACAGAAAGCTTCACCTCGACCACTACTCAATTGCCAAAAAATTGACAAGCAACACTGTAATGTGAGAAAGACAAATATCAGAGTGAGAGAAGAGATTTTCTTGATGTATATTTTTTTGCCTGCAGCAGCAGGTTTATATAGTCAAGATGGAAGAACCAGAAGATTGTCCAGGTTCATATGGTTCCATATTCATTCTAGAACAAATGTATAAACATGTCCAGATTCATTCTGGACCATATACAATGAACCAGTAACTCCAGAAATGTTTATGGCAGTTACTATAACTACAGAAATAGTTCTATAGTCTTTTAACTTTTTAAATTTTAAATCTGATTTTTAAAATTCAAATTCCAAAAAAAATTGAAATTTTCAGCAAAAAGATTAGACCAAGACCCGAGACAATTCGCCCATCGCCCTCCCCCGAGCTGGAGCCAGAGTCGGGATAGGCGGACAACGACGCACGCGCGGGCACACTCTCATGAGTCCCTCAATTGATGTTTTATCAAGCATCAATATTTGAACCACATATAAGATGCATTCCCATTGGAAAAACTTCCAATGTGGGATAAAAGTGGTCTTGTATTAGATAAAGAACATTTTATACTCCAACTTATTCCCCCCATAATCAGTCTCAAATCCAATGTGGAATTCCCCCACATTCATAATATTTTGCATTTTTGTTTCCTTCTTCATATTTACACAACACCTACGGATTCCAACCAAATTGGCATACATCCATAAGTTTGTATCACTTCTTAAACATGTAATTAGATAAATCCCAATTAATTTGATGCCAATTACAACAATCCCTTACAAATCCATAGTGTTGGACTATCAGGATTATCGTAACTTGCTTCAGTAATAGTACCTTCCGGTTTGAGCCAGCACCTAAGTTATCCAACTTATGCCTCTACAGGGACAAATGGAATAAAGCCTTGAATTTGGCCCTTGGATGTCTCGGCGTCCATTGGTAACAACAAGCTACATGGCTATGTAGTGATCTTTAGATTTGACAAGTTATGGCCATGTGTCCCGATCCTGTATCATGAATATTTTTGAGGAATAACCTTTTTCCTCTAGTCGCGGCCAAACGACTCCATTCACTTAGTTGGGCATCTCCAGGGATGCTCCACTTGCATCTCGCCAGTATGACTTGACCCTATTTAGAGTTAGAACTCTTACTTTACTAGCAGTAAACAACACTTTCCATGTATGCCAGGGGACAAACTTAGATACTAAAGTATCCATCAAGTTTAGGTGCATTTTGACACACTCAGCAGCTTGTTTACACCACATTGAACCTTCCTTATGGGATCTCCACTTGGTAGGTTGGGTTGCCACTGCAAGTGCATTATTGATGGGTTTTTAGTCCCATCCCCAGCCTGAATTTTTGGACTAAGGACAACTTAAGTCCTTTGGTCAAAGGATAGACGATGTTGTTTTTGGATCCAACAAAATTAATGGCCACAACCCTATCAGACACAAGCTCCCTTATAGACTTTAGTCTAACTTGGACATGTCTCTTAGTCTTTTGATTATAATTTGAACTTTTGATCTTTACAATTGTGGTTTGACTATCATAATGCACTGCAATCACAGAAAAGGGCTTACTAACCATGGGTAATTGGACCATCAGCCCATATAGCCACTCAGCCCCCGTTCTAATAGTGTCCAAAGCTCATAACTCTACCTTAAATGTAGACCGAGTTACCAAAGTTTGTTTTGTAGACTTCCAGGAGACAGCACCTCCACCCAAGGTAAATGCATACCCTGTATACCCATTACTACCGAAGTTTTTGGCTATCCATCTAGCATCACTATATCCCTCAAGTACTACAGAGAATCTGCCATAATGCAGAGTCAGTGATGTCATGCCCTTAAGATACCAAAGTACCCTATCCAAAACCTTCTAATGGGTTCTATTGGGACAACTTGTATATCTCACCAGCTTTGAGACTGCGAATGAAATATCCGATCTTGAGTCATTTGCAAGATATTACAAGCTCTCAATAATATGATAGTACCTCAATTGAGACACAGGAATACCACTTTTATTCTTGAAAAGAGCCACAGAAGGATCATATAGTGTCTTAGAGATTCTATAATTCTTATAGCCAAATTTCTCAATAATCTTCTCAATATAATGAGATAGAGAATCACCCTCAGTTGACCGAATGTCAAATTTCAAACTTAATTTTCAAGTATGATTTTATCTCATTGATAATCTCAATGCTAGAACAAATCAATAAAATGTCATCCAAATATAAGCACAATACAATACACTCATCCCCTTTAACCTTACAGTAGACACACCTATCATTATCATTTACGCTGAAACCAAATGACAAAATAGTTTTATCAAATTTTTCATGTCACTGCTTAGGTGCTTGTTTCAATCCATAGAGGGATTTAACAAGTTTACAGACCTTTTGCTCGTTACTAAGAGCTGCAAATCCCTCAAGTTGATCCATATAAATCTCTTCCTCGAGATCACTATACAGAAAGGCTGTTTTCACATCCATCTGGTGAATTGGGAAACCATATACAGAAGCTAGCACTATAAGCACACGAATTGTAGTCAATTGAGCAACCAGGGAATAGGTATCAAAGAAGTCTATTCCCTCTTTTTGTCTAAAGCCTTAAACTTATTTATGGTTCTATCAGACTTAAGTTTCTTTTTAAAGATCCATTTGTATTCAATCATAGTACACCCCAGAGGTAGATCAACTAATTCCTATGTACCATTAGAGACAATGGAATATATCTCACTTTTGATAGGTATCTCGACCCTAAGAGGTCGAGCAGAGTAGTTCAGAACAGCTCGTCGACCATCTCTCTACCATATTAAATGTTGTGATAGGTGGCGCCCCTCCACACTAATGGTGCGTACCACTTCTAGTACCACCCTCCTGCAGAACTAGGGTAGTGCGCACCTCCATCGTACCACTGTATCCTATGGAGCCGGAGGAGGCGCCATATGGTGTAGTACACTAAATGGAGAAGACCTAAAGGTCCTCAAGCAAAAACAAAGGCACATTTTATAGAAGCAACAACATTATTGACATATCAACCT
This sequence comes from Jacaranda mimosifolia, assembly GCA_018894105.1. NCBI lineage: Eukaryota > Viridiplantae > Streptophyta > Magnoliopsida > Lamiales > Bignoniaceae > Jacaranda > Jacaranda mimosifolia. Next base: position 6,865,782 of record CM032123.1, read on the forward strand.
CTCCAGAAAAGCTATAAATACTTAATTGCCACTCTTCAACAAGGTATGTTCATTATCACTTAAAGCCCTCACTCTGCTATTCTACTATCTAGTCAATTAAGTATTGACTTGAGCGTCGGAGTACCATAATCTAGGGCACCTCGACTAACCTAACTCATGGTATTGGTTGCAAAACTCGACCCAACTATATCCCCATACTCATTCTTAACCTCTTACTGGTCGATTGCATTAGACTAAAGCCTAGAATACTACCAAACAGTTCATACCATCATTATTTGGCACCGTCTATGGGTTCTTGAGTCTGTAACTGAGAAAAAATGGTTAACACAAAGTTAGTTGTTTCTGAGAGAGATGAGTGCAGAAGGTCCCCAGTCACTCCTCCTCAACCCCAACAAGAACAAGACGTAGTTGGACCTGATTCCCGGCTAGAACAAGTAGTAACCTTGATTACACTTCAACTCATGCAGTTGGTCAGCAAGCAGATATCAGCCCAGATTTCAACTTAACTATCAGCTGCTCTCAACAAGCGCAGCTGCCAGTGCTACTCTCCAACCCTCTCAACACAAGGAGAGGCCCCCAAGGGAGGATAGGGGCAGGCAAGAAACAAGACTTTTCGTATTCGATGAGAAAATAGCCCAAGACGTTTCCCACAAGAAAAAACCCGACTGAACCCCTGCGAAGAAGTGGCTGATTCAATAAATCACCTCACCCAACCTATTTGAGCCCAACAGCGAGATAGGGTCGAGTGATAAAGACCTCAAATAAACAAAAATCTATCCCAAGCTGATCGAGAAGAATGGGAAGAAGTGTCCCACCAAGTGCAAGAGTTGAACAGATATCTTTAGGAGATTTTTAGGAGGAACATCGGAAAGAAACCCCATTATGATAGCGCACCCCAACTTCACCGCAAGCAAGAGTCGTCTTTTGTTCAGGAGATAATTGATGAGCGTATAGTCGTTGACGCCAAGGTTCTAATCGATCTGCCTAGGTATGATGGCTCATTCAACCCGAACGAACACTTACACCAATTTGAACATAGGATGCAACTCCACAGGCATAATGCGTACATCCATGCCAAAATGCTGGTCACCACATTCCAAGGCATTGCACTTAACTGGTTTGTCAAGTTGGAGCTAGCGTTGATTTACTCCTATGACCAGCTCTGTGACCCGTTCCTCCACCAGTTTGCCAGTCGAAGGAAAGCAAAGCTCTCCCATACTCATTTACTTATAGTTAAGTAGAACGAGGGAGAGTCCCTTCGAGATATTTTCACCAAGCTTAACACAAAAGTTTTAAAGATTGACAGTCCCCGAATAGAATTCCTGATCGATGTCCTGTTCTTGGGTCTGCAACATAAAGAGTGCGCCAACGCGCTAGTCAGAGAGAGATCGAGGACAATGGAAGAGCTACTCGGCCTTGTCGAAAGGTACATGACCCAAAAGGACATGAATAAACTGAAATATGGCAACCCAGACAATTACAAGAAGAAGGACAAGGAGAAAGATGATAGATAGCACAAGGATGGTCATCAATCTCCTATTAAGAGATTTCACAACTTCACACTGCTGAACACTGTAAGGAATGAGGTGTTGTTTTCCATTTAGCATGATAACCTCCTCAAAACGCCCAAGAAATTGACTGAGACCAAAGCAATGAAGAGATCGAAAAAATGTTGTCACTTCTATAGGCAAAGAGCATGACACTGAGAATTGCTTTAATTTTCACAATGAGATCGAAATGCTTATTCGACAAGGACACCTAAAAAAAATTGTCAATGAGAAAGCCAGATAAGAGACGGGCCAAATTGACCAGATTTCCTATAGAGAAAGGTCTGTTAGCCTAAGGAAAGATGACAAAGGAAAGAAGCCAGCTAATGATCCGTGCCCACTCCTTAAGGGCGTGATCGACACCATTGCTAAAGGCTCGACAGAGGGAGACTCCAACTCAGCTAGGAGACAGAACCAGAGGAGGTTGGAATCAACTAAATCATCTTTAATCGAAACAGTTTTCCAACTTTCCACCAGCGCAAAACCCATTTCTTTTTCTGACGTTGATCTCTCGCACATCGAGAACCAAGGGGCTAACAATAAGCTGGATTGCCCCCTAGTTGTGCAAGTTGAGATAGCCAACATTGAGGTCAGGAAAGTTCTGGTCTACAACGACAACTTCGTGAACATAATTTTCTTGTCGACACTGAAGAGGATGAATATGGGAAAGCTAAAGTTTGAGCCTGTTCACACCCCACTGGTCCAATTTGGAGGACCTGAGATCATTCCGGAGGGATTCATAAACCTGGCTACCTCATTTGGTGAAGCACCCCAATGAAAGACATTCATGGTCAACTACCTGGCGGTTGATGTGCCCTTTGCTTATAATGCTAGAATTAGATGACCTGCGCTGAATGACTTCAGAGCCATTGTCTCGACCTACCACATGAAGGTCAAGTTTCCAACAGCTACTGGGACTGGTGAATTACTTTACAATATAAAAAAAGCTTGGTGATGTTACACCATCTTGGTTGAGGCAAATGAATAGAAGGCTCGACCAAAACTGAAACCTTCGTGGGACGTCCCAGTTACAGAACCCAAAAAGGGATAGTAGAACAAAAAGAGAAAGCTAAAAGATACTAAGGTCAAACTGGTCAGGGAGTTCAAGACCATCGAGCTTGAGCATGGGAATCCCGACAAGACCACAAAGATTGAAACTGACCTGGGGAGCAGCATGGAGTACTTAATAGTCGATTTCCTTAGAAAGAATATAGATGTTTCTGCCTGAAAAGCTGCCGACCTCCATGGAACCGACCCCAACATCATCGTCCACCACTTGAAATGTGAACCCCTCATTCAAGCTAACCAAGCAGAAGACCGGGACCTTCAATGCTGAAAGATGCCAAATAATCGAGGAAGAGGTCAACAAGCTCTTAGAGACAGGATATATTGTAGAAATTCAATATCCTAGTTGGCTTTATAATGTAGTCCTTGTCCCTAAGAATGAGGGGAAATGGAGAATTTGTAATGACTTTATTGATTTAAATAAAGCTTGTCCTGAAGACCCTTACCCAATGCCTTGCATAAATTTATTAGTTGATTCTACTGCTGGTTGTGATCTTTTAAGTATGATGGATGTATTCCAGTGCTATTATCAAATTTTTATGGCCCCTGAGGACAGGGACAAGACCTCTTTTGTAGTCCCCCAATGGTGTATACTATTTTCTAGTCATGCCTTTTGGGATCAAGAACACAGGTGCAACCTACCAAAAACTTGTGAACTTTATTTTCAAAAATAAGATAGGAAAGACCATAGAGGTCTACATTGATGATATGATTGTTAAAATAGAAAAAGAGTAAAACTATTTAGTCGACCTCAGTCATACATTTTCAATTTTGAGAGCATTTGGTATGAATTTGAATCCCAACAAATGGACGTTTGGGGTGAGAGGGGGAAAATTCTTGGGATACATGGTTAGTTAGAGGAAAATAGAAGCAAACCCACAAAAGATCCAAGCAATTTTGGACATCTCACCTCCTCAAACTGTTAGATACGTCCAGTATCTGGTCGGATGGATCATAGCTCTGGGCGATTCGTCGTTCGACTAGCGGACAAAAGCTTACCATTCTTCAAAATTATAAGGAATGCGTAGAAGTTCCAATGCATAGAGTAATGTGACCAGGCCTTGCTCAAATTAAATCAATACTTGTCAGCCCCACCGATGCTAGCTAAGTTGAAGGTCGGGGAGGTCTTGCATGTTTATCCGGCAATCTCATTGGCGGCAATTAGCTTAGTTCTGGTCTCGACTAGACATGCCACACACCGACCTATATATTACAGTAGCAAAGTGTTGCAAAGCCCAGAGTACAATTACCTCTAGTTTAACCTTCCACAGCAATTCATCTGCTCTACTCTTCTGGGCCACAGCAACTAAGAGCTGTGCATCTTTCTCTTCGAGTTGCTTGGTCAACTGGTTGATTCTAGACTGCATCGAATTGAGCTGAGCCTTCATATCTTCAGCATCTTCTTGCTCCTTCTGGAGCTTCTCCCGATCATTGAGGGCCAGCTCTGACCTCAGGTTGAAGTGGTAGCCCAATTGGTTCACCTGTAACATCAACGAGTTTAGTTGAGAAATCTAAACATAAAACTGGATAAAACAAGTAAAACTCGACTAGACACTTATCATATTCGTGTGATAAGGGAGCGCATTTAGGGCCTCCAACTGGTTCATCTCTAGCATCTTTTTCTGGTCGGATATGAAAAGTCTGGCCATCATCACCTTCAGTGGACCAGCTCCAATCGACCTTGTTGTCATCATCGACATCGAGTTTTGGACTAGGATGTCGGTCCCACACCTCAGAGAAGACAACTCAGGCAGTGGGAACAAGTCATCGACAGCTGGTCCAGGCTGCTCGACAGCTAGTCTCTTCTGAGTAAGCCCAAGCTACCAACCTTTCCCCTTCTCTGCCATAATCTTCTTTTGAGCAGGCTCAAACTACTCAACAACTGGTCTCTTTTGCTGAGACGTAGGTTGCTCACCTCGACAGGAGCTGATCGATTTGGTTGCGGAGCAGACGACAGTACTTGTGGCTGTGGAGCAATTTGAGGAGCACCCTCTCGATGGGCAACTACTTGGCAGCGCTCTTGCGCTCTCTGTTGACGTGTCATTGCCTATTGACGTGTGTAGTTCATGATTTCTTCTCGATCTGAAATAGACACGAACACAAACACAAACACATAAGCATCGACCAAAAAGTAAACAAATAATTACAAAATTCAATAAGGACATCTACCTAGTCGAGCGTCAGGTAGCAAATCTAGCTGAGCAGGTGATAAGCCTGTCAGTACCAAGTTCTGCTCCTTGACATATCCCGATCCCTCTATTTGACCAAACTGAGTTAAATCCCGAATAAAGATATTGGGCCAGGTAGGGTTCTCATTTGAAAGTATCTCGATGTGCCTCCTCAGTCACTCCCAGAGATGTTAAGCCCGACCCCACTCGGCGATCAAACAAAGAAGTAGCATTTTTTCCACTCTTGGCCATGTGAGGAGGAGGGAGTCACCAAAAACTTTTGACGAGAGTGGGTTGTGAGGTAATAGAAGCCTGACTCCTCGATACTACCAAACTTTTAGGACATTTGGAGATGGAAGAGATTGGAAAAGTTGGTGAAAGTTAGGGGCTAGTTATTTATTAACATCAAAACAACAAAGTTATATAGGGTCGAGAAACAATTTGGCAGAAGTTGGGTTATGCAGACTTGGAGACCAATTAGGAGGTCAACTATAGATTGTGCAAGGGGAAACCTAAACCCACACTTCAAGGCATCCTCGAACATTGTTATGCAACCGATGGGAGGTCGATGCATCCTGTCAGTGGGTCCAGGGACGATTAGCTCAAACCCAGGAAGAATGTGATATAACTATCTAATCAACTCCAAATCCCTACTCGTGATCTTAGATACGATTCCGCTATAGTAATCGGGCATGAATAGCCGACCACAAGACACGATAGGTTGAATTGGCCCAACCCCACCCCCAGCATCGACTCAAGTATCACTCGAACTGCTAGAAAAAGTTAAGCTATCACTAGAAGACTCATTAGACTCGCTAGCCGAGCCATATACCTTCCTGGTTAAACCCACATCCAATCGGGTCTCCTCACTATTACTCCTCCTATTACTATCTTCACTAAATACTCTCAACATATTTGTTAAATGATATATGCTTGAAACAAAGAAGAGTAAATCTAATCGAGATCAAGAGAAACTTACTCAGATTAGGAAAACATAGCAAAACTAACTATCAAAAGGAGCAATAAATTCTAGGTCTAGACCTCTCAAATTGCTGTAAAAGTGAAGAATGAAAGATTTTACCGTGCTATTTATAAGCAACAACTAGCGAGCAAGTCAATTGGTTAATCTGACCTGCTACCAGATAATTATTACACATCCACTGGTTACCTTTTTGAACTGCCTAGCGTAACTGAAGCATTAAATGCACTGAAACCCTGGTTGATCTTTGAAATTGAACATTATCATTGTGTTGAATTCCTCATCCAGCATATTCTAGTTTCACAAATTAGCTATTCCTCATTCCTTCTCGTCAAACATCTCGATTAGGACTCAAGAGTGGGAGGGACTGATGATATGGGATAGCCCAACCCAATAACACTTGACCAAGCAAGGGGTATGATATGGGACAACCCAATTGGCTATCAGGTCCAGCCCATTTAATGATCGACCATGCGTTCGACCAAAACCAACCTCATTGGGTCATTCCGCCAACACGAGTATCGACACCTGGCCCAGTCGACCAGAGTATGGTCAATCAACTCAAGAATGATCATTCAGCTCTCAACTAGGGAGACATTTGAATCCAACAGAGCATGCGCAGATGACTCACAGGCGAGTATTTATTTTGACCCTAAGAGGTCAAGCAGAGCAGTTTAGAACAGCTCTGCAACCACCTCTCTGCCGTATTAAATGCTTTGATAGGTGGCACGCCTCCATATTAATGGTGCATCCCACCTCTACTACCACCAGAACCAAAGTAGTGCGTACCTCCATCGTACCACCATTTCCTTACGGCTGGAGGAGGCACCACCTGATGAAATGCACTAAATGGAGAAGACCTAAGGGTCCTCAGGTGAAAAGAAAGGCCCACTTTGTATAAGCAACGGCATTATTGACATATCAACCTCTCCAAAAAGGCTATAAATACCTCATTGCCAACCTTCAGCAAGGTATGCTCATTATCACTTAAGGTCCTCACTCTACTGCTCTACTATCTAGTCGATTAAGTACTGACTTGAGTGTTTGAGTGCTATAGCCAAGGGCACCTCGACTAGCCTGACGTGTGCTATTGATTGCAGGACTCGACCCGACCGTATCCTCATACTCCTTCTCAACCTCCTATTGGTCAATTGCATTGGACTGAAACCCAGAATACTACCAAATAGTTCATACCATCATCAAGTACCATTATAAGTAACTTGTAGGTATTTTTCAACTGTGCAATTTAGATGTAAGGATATTTTTATTCATTCTCAGCATTATTCTCCTTAAATTCTTATGTTAAGTTGGGTGTTGAAAGATATTTGTTGAGCTACCACAATAACTTTAACATTAACATGTCTTTAGTTTGAGGATCAAACTGCTTTTAACTCGAGCCTAGGTATGATTTAGATTAGGAAGAATTTTTTTTTTCCGCATCATATCTAATTCAACAATTTTTCCAAATGATTAAGAATTCAAAATAATTAAATCAAATTCAAACCGAGTCATCAACTGCACGTGGTTAGCAGTTGGGGCTCATTTAGCACTTCTAGCTTATGGCCTATCTTTAAAAAGCTTGCAATACCTAACAAGGCAATCCATTTTTCTTTTTCATATAATACAAAATAATTGTATTATGTTACATATTAGTATAATTTTCAAGCCTATTAAATTATTCTCATTGAAGCTTATTACAAGTTTGAGCCTATTAGAAGTCTAGATTTTATTTTTTTAATGTCTAAGCATAATTGAAGTGTTAATGAAAAATAAGCATTTGAGTAGCCTTTGGTCAAATCAAAACTTTAGAATTTATTAAAAAAGCTCAGACGTGACTTTAAAAAAAGTCCATTATAAATAATATGCCAAGCTCAAATTTGTTATTTGCATGGCAAGTCTAACCTAGCCGATTTCCATATCTAACTGTCAGGTAAATGTGCGTTGAGTTCAAATATATCTCGATTTCAATCTTTTTGTTACATTTATTTTGCATGCTACTTATATGACCATGTATTGGTGGCAAAATTTAGTTTAAATAAATCTAAGTTACATATATGTTGCATCAATTAGGCTTTTGTTGTGTACTTGGATTGATGGGGAGAACTTATATATACACATAAATGTATAGTTGTAATAATTAGTGTATAAATTTTTAAGATAGATAGTATATATAATTGTATATATTTTCAAAAAAGGTATTTTTTAAAAAAATTATTATTTTGATATTGATTTGAAAAATATACAAACTTATTTATTTATATTTTAGAAATTAAAATTTATTTTGAAAAATTGCAAACAAGCAAAACCTCATTTTTCTGCAACATCCAAACCTTTGACCAAAAATGAATACGAAACAACATAAGGCATGCATGGTACAAAACTTAATGCCGCCTCACGTCTATTAACTATTAAGAGGAGAGGAATAAATAATCATAACTTGCCAAAGAGAAAGTGGGAAAGATGGCGTTAAAGTATTTATTTTCCTTGAGACAATCAATATTTGTGCAAATATTCATATAAAAATGAAAAGCATGTTATTTGGGATCGTCTTGTAATAAATTCAATGCGACACATCTGATTAATTATTTTTTATTATTCATTATAATTATTAATAAATAAATTGAAAATATTGCTTCTGACACGTCAAAAATTTCACATATTATTTAAGCAGTGCAGATCGCTACTAATCATAGTAGTTATATTGTACATGCATGAAATGACAGGCCATGCTAGACACTTGATCACCAACCTTTTGTCTGACATCAAAATTAATTACCCCGCCAAACCATGCACTAAATGTGACAATAATCTAAAACTTAATGAACCGGCCGGTCCTAAGTCCTATCTACAATAAATGACTTAGAAAGAAAATACCATATTTATTCTTACAAATAAGTAAATGCTAGATAAAAATCAAGGATTGTGCATTTTTATTCTAGGACCGCACGAATTTAATTCGATCAACAATTTGATAAATCATGGGTGTAAAATTTGATTGAGGTGGACACCTCAAGGCTCAAATTAGACTATGTCTATTACTCAATATGTGTTAAATGAAACTTAATTATAAATATTTCATATTTAACTTTTTTAATGTATACAACCTTAAATTATTTTTACTTTTCTTTTTATTATTGCCCTCATCATCGAGACTGAGCATTAGTAAAATTTTATTCGCTAATTCTCAATTTCCTTAATATTTTTTGTATCTTTAGATTTTAGAGATTTTGCATTGTTTTGATCCAATTTCAATCCTCATTATTACTCGAACTCCATGGAAAAATTACATTTTTTGTCCCATGATTTAACTGTGTACATTGTTAGTCCCGAGCTTATGGCATTCAACACATTTAATCCAAATTTCATAATTTTTTAACACTTTTGGTCCTTTGCCATTAAAATTGACGGAAAATGTCATAAATTCCATTAAACATTAAGGGCTTGTTCTTTTACATTTTGGCCATTTTCTAAAGAAATTTTTTTTGGGAGAATGAGTTTTTTGGAGAAAATTTTGAGATTGTGCCAAGCGTTTCTTTTTGTTTTGGGAAACAAGGGAAATGATTTGAGGATGAGGTGGTTGTTCTTTTTTGTTTTGGGAGGAGACAAACTTTACTATAAAGATCAAATCAATTGAATTTTTGTTGGGTTTGTGTGGTGAAAGTGATTTTTTTATGTAATATATGTATGTATATATATTTATAGTTGGATGATGTGTATGTGTGTATAAGTAATAATTGATATATGGTTGTAATTAATAAAATTATGTGTAATTAATTTAATTGGTGATTTATTATGAAATTTATATTTTTATAAATTAAACATTAGCAAATGATGTATTAATTGAAAGAAAATACTTATTAATAAATATTAATTATTTATAAAATCATAATTATATCTTAATTATAAAAAATTGGCTAATACCATAATTATGTCATAATTGTTAATATCGGCTTATATGAAAAAAAAATTATTGTTCATTAATTATAAACTAATTACTATTTATTAATTAAAATATAATTATTTAACTATTTATTATTTTTGATTTATGTACAAATAAAACTTAATTATTAATTTAAATAAAATGATTTGTTTAATAATTTATATATGTAATACTTATAGCAATTCATCAAGTTAAAATAATAAATAATTTTATATTATATGAAATTAAACCATCTTAAATTATTTATTAAACAAATAAACATAATATTTAACTATATGTGAATGAAATATAAAACATAATTAATATATAAGTAACAAGTATTTAAATAATTGAATAAAATAATTTAATTAATTTAATAGGTTATTTAATTACTTTTGCTCATTATTTAATTAATACATTATTTAGTAAATAAATTACTTAGTAAAGAATCAAATAACTTTTACTTAAATTTAATAAATTTTATTGATAATTATTTTAATTATATTAATATTAATTTATTAAACTTAATATATTATTAAATAATAATTAAATTTGTTATTATAATTTTAAATAAATCTAAAGATTAATATTTAATATGTTATGTAGTAAATAAATTATTTAAAAATAATATAAATAGTATTTAATTAAATTTAATTTTTTTCCGACAATTAATTTAATTAAAATTTTAAACACAAGTTTTATAATTTTATAACTAGTAAAATTATTATTATTATTATTATATATATATATATATAGATGAGTAAAGTAAGATAGTAATAAATGAATAAGTGATGTGAAAAGTAGAGTGAGAAAGCAAGGGGGTAGGTGGGAAAGGTGTGGTTTTTACGATGTATGGTATTTTGAAAATTTTTTAATAGAGATTTTTTGGGTATAAAATTTTTTTGTTTTGGGAGAATATTTGGACACATTCTGGGATTATTTTGGGAGTTGGAAAATATTCCCCCAAAATGCTAAAGAACAAGCCCTAATATTTTTAATATTCTTATTTGAATTTAATTATATAGAAACCCCTAATAAGGTTTGACTCATTTACAAATAAACCCAAAGAAATTACAATGACTACCTAATTTCATTTCGTCTAAAATTTTTAAAGAATCGTTAGCTTCCATTAATAAATTTATTGACATCATTCATGTAAAAATTAAAAAATATTCTTCGATAACTTTTTTAATTATTTTTGAGACAAAAATACCCTTAAACCTATTTGAAATATTTTAATTTTATACCATGCATAATTTTAACACTGTTAAAGTACTTATAATAGATTTATATTTTATTATTAATAAAATTGTTTAAATGTTGAATAATCTTTAAATTCAATTTGAATTAAAAAAATTAAATCATAAATATATCTAAATTAATTAATCAAATTTAATTAAACTTATTTATTAATTAAAATAAAAATAAGTGAAAAATAAAAAAATACATAATTTTAACATTGTTAAATTACTCATAATAGATTTAAATATAATTTATTACTAAAACAAATTTAAATGTTGAATAATCTTTAAATTCAAGTTGAATTAAAAAATTAAAATTAAAATCATAAACATATATAAATTAATTAATCAAATTTGTTTAAGTTATTTATTAATTAAAATAAAAGTAAGTGAAAAATTAAAAATTAAAATTAAAACTAAATCCATCTCTTAAAAAGATAATTTTATAATTTGAAATTACATACTTCATAGTATTAAAATAATAAATATATCTAAAATAATTTAATAATTTAAAACTAAAAATATAATTTTAACAATTTTAGATACATAATTTGATAATTTTAATTATTTTTGCAAAATTTAAATTATTTTCAACTATATAATTTAATAATTTTAAATAAATGAAATATATAAGAAATTAATTATTTTGAATAATATTAAATTAATACTTAATGATAATATCTAAATTAGTAAATTAGTACTTAATAAATTAGTTTAAAAATAAATAAATAAAAATTTTAAAAACAAAATAATAAAAAATGAATTTTCTTTTTCTTCCCCACCAGCCACCCACTTCCCATTCGCTCCGTACCCCGCACCCATCCACAGCCCTCTTCCCCCAACCGCCCGCCAGGAGCCAGCCCACCCACTTGCACCACCACCATTGCCGCCCCCCACCCAAGCCAAGCAAAACCCCAACCCCCCTGCACCTGCCTGCAGGCCCACCATCTCCCCACCCCACCCCCCAAAACCCTCGCCAGACGGACTGGTTGCTGCCGGCTAGGAGGGCAGCGGCCAGGCTGCCTGCACATGGCCGGCCACCTGGATTTGGGTGGGGGCGCGGGGGTGGAGGTGGGGTTTATATATAATATATACATATGTATGTAGTTATTATATATGTGTGTGTATTATCACATATGTATAAATATATATTTATTTTAAAATACTTTTTTTATAGAGTTTTTGTGGTATTTAATTTCTAATTTTTTTTATAAAGGTTAATATTATGTTGTGTGGGTTTTTTCATAAATAGATAAAATTTTAGGAAATTTTTGTAAATAGATAGCATTTTCCATCCAAATTTTAACGGAAAATTGAAAGGAGAACCAAAAGTATTAAAAAATTATGAAATTTGGATCAAATGTGTTGAATGCTATAAGGTCGGGACTAATAGTGTACACACAGTTAAATCATGGGACCAAAAATGAAAATTTCCCCCAACTCCATTAATTTGACTAGAAAAACTTTAAAATATTACTCTTAAACTCATATCTATCTAACTTTTTTAAACAATCAAATTCAACTATTGATAACCTTAAACCTTAAAATAAATACTTGCAAACTCTTTTGGACATTGGTTTTTTTAAATCTAATATTTGGAAAAGTAGTTATTGATTCTTATATAGAAATAAAAATAATTTTTGATAGTTTGTTTGAATATGTTGTATGGTAGATATAGGAATGAAAAATTATTAAATTTATAATCTTATATATAAAAGACGTATTCTTCATATATATTAATTATGTTATGAATATAGAACAATGAAAATTAAAAAAACAAAATAAAGCACTCAAATTTATATGATTCGCCCAATTCAAGCTATGTCTACAGCAAGGAGAAGAGATTTTATTATTAAATTGAAAGATATTCAATCGGGAGATTTCAGAACATCTGTATGAGTTTCAATCAATTTACTAGATGATCAAACAGTACTCTTATTTATAAGATAAAAAAAGGAGGATGAGAACCAAAATTAAGTCATAGTCAAATTTAATATCCATGAATCAAATTAAATCAAACCAAATTATGACACTAGATTTCATTAACATATGACTTTCGAGACAAAAACAACAAATTATTTTAGAGTGATGTATGTGTATCTTATGATTAATTTAATTTAATTTTAATTTATTCAATAATAGAATGATAGAGAAAATATATTTAAAGAATTAGATATATAAATAAGTAGTGTTCCGACAAAATAAAGAAATTTGCAAATAAATAATTTGTGAATTTTTTAAATAGTAAAAATTAAAATTCCTCCTAAAAATACATATGAAGACGCCCTTCTTCGTTTACAAGTAACCAGCCGAAATTACGCAAGAGCAATTCGCGTGCGCGCACATAACAACTAGGCCTGTTTGGTTTTATTTTTATGATTTTTAAATTTTGAAATGTTAGTTAGTAAAAATGAGTTGAAAATGAGTTTGTATTTGAATGAATTATTAAAAAAGTAATGATTATGTTGGGTTAAGTAGGTTGTAGGTTGAGAGAGATAGAAATAATAGAATAGAGAAATAAGATATCTATCTATACTATTATATATTGCACAACAGTATATGACCCATAATTATACAATTGTAATTTTAATTGTGCAATTTTTGCCAAATGGCAGCGTATTTTAATTCAATTAAAAAAATTATTAATTATTGATTATTATCTCTAAACGATATGTTTGTATTTTATCTCTATTTTTTTCATTAAAAATTCAAAATATATCTATCTATACTATTATATAGCATAGTGGTGTGAGACCTGCAATTGTGCAATTTTGATCAAATTTTAAATTCTTAAAATTTTGAGTTTTTTAATTAAATTAAAAAATCTTATTGGTTGTTAATTTGATTTTTCTTATTTTTATTTTAATATAATCAGCTTATCTATTATAACTAAAACATGGTTTTGTGTTTATCCAAAAATTGCATTATATATTGTTATCTCATCATATAATTCAAAATATCCGTAATCATAAGTTTTTTTTTTCAATAGATAAATTTAAAATTCAAAAGGTGTTTTATAAGCACCAAATTGAGTACTCCTATAAAAAAATTATTCTATAAATTTCATCCCATTAAGCAAATCATATCTTATTTATCTCTACTATCTAAAAAACGATTGTTTTCTCCTCCTCTCCTCCTCCTCCTCCTCCTCCTCTTCTTCTTCTTCAAGATATTCCTAACAAATTCTCTTTTATCCTAAACTCTCAAGTGAACTTTAATTACATCTTATCAGCATTCATTTTTTTTTTTCATCTTTATATCGATCAATTTCCAATATATGCATGAGAAATGTAACATCATGTATTGATGTATGTGTTGCTCAATTATCATTTAAATCTCTATTTTTCTCTTCTTTTTTTTCTTTTTGTGTGTGTGTGATGAATAAATATTTTGCTGGTAATACAAGATATTACAACAGAATTGTAAGTAGATGATCTACATTTAACAATGATAAATCTAAAAGATTAGAAAATATTTTTTCTTTTCAATTACTTGCAAACCACTTGGCTTCTTTTTTCCCTTTATTTTCACATTCACTTTTGTCATTTGGGAGTTTTGAACATTTACTAGGATGTGTAAGGTATTTTTTTCAGTTGCAAGCCTTGCCCTTTTTTTTAATTCCTTTCTTTCTTTTGTCAATTATAGTAATTTAGTTTGTAATTCATTATATTTCCTTTTTGTTGGGTAAAATCTTTTATTCAATATTCACTAAGATCATATATATATTTTCCCGCTATTTTAGACCGTAAATATCATGTTTGAAAGGTATCTTTTAATTCTAATTTTGGAAATTATTCTTATTATGTTCACTTTCATTATTTTGTTGTGGTTTTTATTCATTTTTTTTTAATCAAATTAATTCAATATTTTTAAGTTACCTATGTGTAAATAATGTACGTATAATATATATACATCTATACACTATTATATATAACACAACGGTGTGGGACTCAAAATTGCACAATTTTAGTCAAATTCTGAATTCTCATAATTTTGAGTTTTTTTAATTATATTTAAAAATTAGTTGTTGATTATTAAATTTGATATTATTTATTCCATTTAAAGATATCTAAATTTTTGAAATCATTTTTCTGATTAGAACAAATCTTTCTTTGTTCACCTATCATATTCGAAAACATTGCATTCTATCTACAAAATCTCTTTCATCTCTACCTCAATATGTGGAAGATTTTTTAATCATTCGAATTCTATAATTCGATAAGTTTTTCATAACTTTTTTCTTATCTTTAATAACTAATTTATTTCTATACTACTATATATAGAGTACTTCGAAAGTCATTTTACTAATATTCTCAATTCTCCAGCATTTTTTTCCTCTTTCTCTTTGCATGCCTTACTATTTCATTCTTTATTAATTTTTGATTGGTTTTTTTTTTTTTTGTTCACTCTTTTGATTTTATTTTTGTTCGTTTAGCTTTGTTATATTACATGATGAAATTAAGAGATTTTGGAATTTTACTGCCTATAATTTTTTCACCAACAATGAATAGAGTCTATCATTTAGTTTTTATTTGTTATTAAAATTTTATATTGTTTATATCTTTTTATTTGTTATTTAGTTCAAGTTATCAATTAGTTTATTTAATTTTTATTTTTTAAATTCTATTTTTTTATTTAATTTTACAATTTTACCAAAAGAGATATATTCATTGTTTTTAATATTTTCATAATTTTTTTTTAATAGCTACATTTTTCTCTTCAGTCATTGATAAATTTTGTCATTTAATTTTTTTATTTTCATTTAATTCTGTCATTTTTTATTTTTGAAATCATTTTCTTGATTAGAACAATTTTTTCTTTATTCACCTATCATATCCGAAAACAATTGCATTCTATTTTCAAAATCTCTTTCATCTCTACCTCAATATGTGGAAGATTCCTTAATCATTCGAATTCTACAATTCAATAAGTTTTTCATAAATCTTTCCTTATCTTTAATAACTAATTTGTTTCTACACCACTATATATAGAATACTTCAAAAATCATTTTACTAATATCCTCAATTCTCTAGCATTTTTTTTCCTCTTTCTCTTTGCATGCCTCACTACTTCATTCTTTAATTTATTAATTTTTTATTCACTCTTTTGATTTTATTTTTGTTCATTTAGCTTTATTATATTACATGATGAAATTAAGAGTTTTTGGAATTTTACTGTCTATAATTTTTTCACCAACAATGAATAGAGTCTATAATTTAGTTTTTATTTGTTATTAAAATTTTATATTATTTATATCTTTTTATTTGTTGCTTAGTTGAAGTTATCAATTAGTTTATTTAATTTTTATTTTTTAAATTCTATTTTAATTTATTTAATTTTACAATTTTACAAAAGGAGATATATTCATTGTTTTTAATATTTTCATAATTTATTTCTTTTTCAATAGCTACATTTTTCTCTTCAATCATTGATAAATGTTGTCATTTAATTTTTTTATTTTTATTTAAGTTATTGTACATTTAGTATCTCTTTACTCATTCTTTCACTAAGTTGTTAGTATAACTGTTAAAATTTGATTTTCTTTTTTAGAATATTTTTTTCTGTTCATCAAATTTTGTAGGATGAGATCTATTTTTTTATTTTAATATTTTTAGAATTTTGAGTTTTTGAATGTTTATAATTTTAAAAA
The DNA here is from genome assembly GCA_018894105.1 of Jacaranda mimosifolia. Lineage (NCBI taxonomy): Eukaryota > Viridiplantae > Streptophyta > Magnoliopsida > Lamiales > Bignoniaceae > Jacaranda > Jacaranda mimosifolia. The sequence goes on from CM032123.1 coordinate 6,882,351, forward strand.
CCTATCAGTTTTTAGTTTTTACTCATATATATGCAATTATGCATGTGTAAATATGTATTATTCGAACTCTTCTTAAAAAGTTTTTATACTACTTCATCAGTATATATTTTTTAAATCAATCTTGATCTATTTGAAAAAATTATGAGATGATAGTATCAATAGAAAAATACTCCCATGAATTTTTTAAGTTTATAATTTAATTCATCAAAATATATAGAACTTTATTTATTTTATTTTTTAAAATTTCAATTTGCTTGAAAGGTTAATAACTTCTTTTGTTATTCACTTTTTTTTTACTATTTGTGCAATATATTAATATATAAAGATCTAACTATATATATACAAAGAAATTTTGCTAATAAACGTAATAATTCATTTTGTCCATTTTTTACATTCTAATTTAATCATCATATCTCTCATTCATTCCTATTTAAAAATAATTTTGAATTTATATTATTTTATTAATCTATTATTATTTTTAACTATCGTTAGTGATGTCACTCTTTTTTTTTTCGCTCGATAACTATGTAATGAATCAAAGTAAAAGGCTATCTTATTAACTTATACTCTAATATCAATTTTTGCTTTATAATTATTTTATAGATTTATTTTGATTCTTTATTTTTCTTTCTTTCTTTTTTTATCATTACTATCATAGTTTGGTCTTAACTTGGTTGATCTTTAACCAAAATTAAAACAACATAATATTGTTTTAATCTTTTTGTATACTATTATCTAATTCTCTATATTTTAAGTTTTAAATTAATATATAGTTATTGTCTTTTGAGTTTAGAGTAGTCTTTGTAACAACTCCTATTAATCTTGTGCTCTATAATTTCTCATATATTTTTATTTTCTAATGCAACTATCTTTTAGTTTTTTGTTGCATAATATTTTTTTCTTTTTTCTTTTTTGATAAATTATAACCTTACTTATAGAATTTTATTTTTAGAAGTTGTGAATTTTTTTAATTTCTTACTGAATAATTTTAAGGTTGTTTGTCCATGACATCATGTATATGTAAGATTTCATATTCTTTGATGTCTTTACATGTTCAAGCTTTTACTTGCTAAATTTAATGTGTTAGAGTTATATCTAATTTTATTCATTACTTGCCATTTTTTGCAATAATTTTATTTTTATATTATTTGTTAATTATATATACAATTTATAATAACATTAATATATAGTATTTTTAAAAATCCGTGCATAGCACGGACACGATGCTAGTATACATATATGCACCAAATTTTCACTTTTCATATTTACTTGGTTTTAACAACTACTTTTTATTTTTTTTTATTTTGATTAATTAATTTAGTTTTATTTATTCAATATAAATCCTCTTTACTAGATTAATTAAAAAACCCAAGTTTCTTTATAAATATTCTATTTTGATGTGTTACATAACTTTTGTAGTTTTATCTCTATTTATAATTTTTTGTGTATGCAACAAGAATTTCTTAGACAATACTATTATATGTTTCCGACTTCTTCTTGATTTAATATAGAACATTCAAGCTAATAAAGGATCTTAGTTTTTTGGACCAAAATAATTTTATTACTAAAAAATATTTTTAAAATAGTTTAGAATTTATATTTTTTTATGTGGATCCTCTTGACCCAAATGAATTAGATCATGACTTGAAACCAAAGTCATGGATCCTCTATGAGATAAAGTCCAAAGTAAATATGGTGTTGATATATATATATATATATATTCCCTCATATGTTATCTATGTTGCTTTCTTCAAATTAATAATTTTATTTAAAGTACTATGTTATTTTTGTTTTAATGAATACTATTAAATATTACTACTTAACTATTTCAAACAATATTTTCTTTTAAAAATGATAAATATTTTTTTATAGAATATGAAAAATTGTACTAACTTATCATTAAAATTACAAAAAATTAGTTGCATATTTATATTTTTTAGTTTATTAATTAAATGAATATACCGTGCATAGCACAGGGTTTACGCTAGTACTATTATATATAGAACAATGGTATGGGACCCGTAATTGTGCAATTTTTGCCAAATGTCAAATTCTTAAAATTTTGAGTTTTTTAATTTAGTTGAAAATTTTCCATTGGTTGTTTATTTACTTTTATATTTCATTTTAAAACAATCAACTTATCTATTATAACTAAAATATCATGTTGTGTTTATCTACATTGCAATATGGATTTCTATCCCATAAGATCATTTAAATTAGTTTATAATTTTAAAAAATATTTTATAAGTATCATATTAAGTAATCTTATCACAAAATTCTAGCTTATAAATTTAATTTATCACAAGATTAATAGATAAATATTTGATTTATTTTATATATAAATTTTATTATTCTACAATTGTTCTTTTTACAATTTATTTCTACATTATTCGTAGTACAAATTTATATTTTTAATTGTAGGACTTCTTTCCCCAATTAGCATACTATAATGATGTTTCTTTTCTATTTTCTATTAATTTAAGGTTCATTTCGTAGAAAAATTTTAATATTGTTTTGAAACACATCTTTATATTGTTTTTGTTTTGTTTTTATTCTAGATTAATTAGATACTTTTTTAATATATTTAAATATTTTATTAATGTTATTACTTTATTATTTCCTCAATATTTATTTAAAATTAAAGTTGTTATGGCCAACTTAGGATTGTAATTTTTATATTACTTAAAAGTATATGCATGCGGTACTTTTTATGTCCATTAATTATAATTTATATATTTATTTTCAATACTATTTTTATTAAGTTGTTTATTCTAATTTTATTATCAAATGAATGAAGAAATACTATATATTTTTCTATAAAAAATATTAATATAATTTAATAGAACTTCATTTATCCATTTCTAATTATGTGCATATAAGAAAGATTTTTTTAAAATTTTTCTATATAATATCATGTGCTTTGATAGCTTTATTTTGATTGGTTGAATCTTTACTTCTTTATAATTTTTTTATAAAAAAAATTATTTTATTTCTCTTCAAGAAATAAATTATTTACAAAAAATTACGTATATAGAACTAAAAATTAAAATTTCATTGCTAAGTAAATACTTTTACAATTGATCTATTTCATATTCAGCAATTTATATTCACTTTGATAATATTAACTATCAAAAATTAATTGAATATACAAAGTAATGAAGTTATCTAATAAATATGAGCTCTAATAAATATTAACTTATTTTTTTATTTAAAGAGTGAGATTTTTTTCTTCTAATTTTAATTATACATTTTTATCCAAAAAAGCTTAAAATTTATCCTAAAAAAGTAGTTGCTAACTAAGTTATTTCAAAACAATAATCAATTTTTCATATTTAATAATTTTTTTTGTATTTATATAGATACAATCTCATTATTTTTAGTTGAATTAATACAACATTCAATTATTTCTAATAAAAAAATAAATAAAAATATTCAATCATTTGATCAAATAAATTATTTTTATTTATTAATTAAATAATTATTTTCTAGACAACTTCAAAAGTAAAACTAAAATACTTAACAATCATAATCATCTCTTAACTTCATGACTTAAAATTTTTTACAACTTATTTGTTGCTTATGAAAGAGATAAACAAATATTTTTACAATAATATTTTTAGATATGTAAAATATTTTTAGATAAAATTATATATATATAATATAATATAATATAACAAATAATTTCATTGAAGAAAATTTTTTACAACTTATTTGTTGCTTATGAAAGAGATAAACAAATATTTTTACAATAATATTTTTAGATATGTAAAATATCCTTAGTTAAAATTATATATATATATATATATATATAGAGAGAGAGAGAGAGAGAGAGAGCATAACAAATAATTTCATTGAAGAATTTATCTCAAATATAAACAGTTACTTCCTACAACAACTATAAACTCTGAATTTTATTTTTATATTATTAATTTAAATCATTTTAGTTTTTTAGTAATATAATAATGGAGCACTCATTTTCAATTATTTGAAATAAATTCTTTTATATGGGACATATATATAGTTGATATTGAAATTTTTTAAAAGTTTGATAAATAACTAATTAAATAGCAAACAATATCAATTTTATATTTTTCAATATATTAGTTACACTATTTGTTAATTATATCACATACATTTATTTTAATATTTTTACTTATAATAATTCATAAAAATATTTTTAAATGAATTAATGAGTGAGATAAAAAATATTTGACTGAAAAAATAAATATCCATTTAATTATCTGTAATTTTTGTATTCTAATTATAAAAGAAACTTATGAGATATTGATATTTTATTTTAAATTGAATACTAAAAATTTATTTATTATTTTATTCATGTACGTAATATATGTTAATTGATACTTGCAAAAATAATAAAATAACTACATATATAAATAAAAATAAATAAATTTTACTTATCAGAGTTATATGGACTATTAAAAGATATTTTAGCTTATAAAAATTGTATGTTACTAACTACTTATTGAATTAGTTATCAAATAATTAATAACATATTGTAAGCTATTTTCATAGATAAAGAATAAAGATATTATACATCTACTCTAACAAAAAAATGTTTAACATTTAAAATTTTCAAATGTCATGAAAATTGTAACTATAACTTCCACATTATTAAGAAATCATACAAAAAAACTTTATATTATAAAAAAATTATTAACTTATTTATCATATCAAAATATGTATGCATAAATATATATATCTAATTTAAAAAAGCTTATTTACTAAAATATTCTGCACTAATTTTATTTTCTTAATTCTTTTTTTTTATTTTACTATTTTATAAATTTTGCATAATTTATAAACTTAGAATGAGCAATTCTTGATATTCTACAACTTACTTGAGTATAAATTATCTTCAAACATAATATTTTTAATTAAAATATGCATATTATTTTATTTAAATAGTAATAGATTTTCTTTTATTAAATATTAAAAATAATTACAATTTATGATTTAATCTCATGAAGCAAAATAAATTATTTAATCATATAATTATTTTTAGTGCATTGCACCGGGCACATGCTAATATAAATTGTTGGACATGTATTTTTAAAATAAAATAAAAAAATATTAAATAAAAATATATAAAAAATAATATATTTATTTTTAAAATAGTAAAAAATGAAAAAATGGGCTATAAAAATGAAATCAACCGGCCCTAATTGCACGGTAGTACCAATTACCAAATCCCAAAACTCATTTGATATGACAACAATACCCCCATCAACAACCAACGTGTCGACAGATAATTGGTCAGAGCAAACACTCACTGCTAGCACAACCTATGTACAATACATATGCCTGCTAATCTATAAATTCAAGAACTCGCCACACGGCGTCAAAAAAGAAAAAATAGAACTCGCCACACGCCACCACAGAATCCCGTCAATTTCCGCCATCCTCCACCGCCACCGACCTTCGAAAGTTAAAACCCCTCGCCTTACCAGAAATACAGCTATAATCCAAATTATCCAATGAACTCATTCCCACCACAACACCATGCAGCCCCGAATTCTCACCCAGAATCACAACAACTACAAGCAGTCGAACAAGAACGAGAACAAGAACAAGAAGATGAATCCCACCGTCTATTACCTTCGTCGGCGTCCCCCTCATCTGACGCCGTTCTGATCAGAACGGGGGAAAAGAATGACGACAACGATGATGAGGAAGCAGCCTACGAGGCCCGAGAGAAGATCCTGATCGGAGATTTCGAATTGGATTCCCCGAATTGTTCCACCGTGCCGCCGTTTTCGTTCAAGAAGCTATGGTTATTCACGGGTCCGGGTTTTTTGATGAGCATAGCGTTTTTAGATCCGGGGAATCTTGAGGGGGATCTTCAGGCGGGGGCGATTGCAGGTTACTCGCTGCTGTGGCTGTTGATGTGGGCCACCGCGATGGGTCTGCTGATTCAGCTCCTGTCGGCGAGAATTGGGGTGGCGACGGGCCGGCATTTGGCGGAGCTTTGTCGCGAGGAGTATCCGTATTGGGCGGGTATTGTTTTGTGGTTCATGGCGGAGCTGGCGTTGATTGGGGCAGATATTCAGGAGGTGATTGGAAGTGCGATTGCTATTCAGATTTTGAGCCGTGGGGTGCTACCCCTTTGGGCGGGTGTTTTAATTACTGCTTCTGACTGGTAATTTTTCTCGATTTCTCGAAGTTTTTAGGTGATTTTCTTTTTGTAAGTAGCCTTTTTGGTAGGGAAAGAAAAGACGCAAATTTTCTTTTTCTTTCTTTCTTTCTTTTTCTTTTTTTGTTTTTTAACAAATCGGATGCATAATCACTGTCATGAACTGAAACTCAGTTAGAGAAGAGGTTAAGTACAAGTTGGGGAATTGAAGCTGGCTAAATCTGGAATTTTCTTATCTTGAATCTGATTTGCAGTGTTCTCTTTGTTTTTTAAAGGAAAAAAAAAATTAGGTTGTGTTTGGTTATGTTTTTTGTTTAATTTTATTATGTATTTATTATGTGTTTTGAGAAAATGAATTATTGAAAAATATGAGAGTTGTTTTTTTTATGTTTGTTTATATTTTGGGGAAGATATTTTTTTTTACTGTAGTAGTTAAATTAATGTTTTTTTTTAATTTTTGGAGAGAAAATGGAATTGAGTGATTATTTTAATATTAGAATAATAATAATATATATAATATAAAATATATGTATGTATATATTGGAGAATGTGCATTTTAAAGGAAAAATGGGGATATGTTTGGTTATATTTCCCAAAGTAATATTGTTTCGGGAAGCATAACCAAACAAAGACTTATTTACACTGATTTTCAATGTTTTAGGGAGTTTTTTTTTGTGGCTACTTTTTGTTAAAGCATGTTATTTTGAAACTTCTCTTTTCAGGGAAAAGAAATGTGTTACTGTATGTAGGATACTTTATGAGTGGTTCACTAAGTCTATGTGGATACCAATATTATTTTGGCACTATCTGGTGATGCTTCTGATGCAAAAGTCACTAACTTACATTTGGTGGAAACCAATTTGACTGGTGCATTATAGGCACTACCATGATAGAATTGTTATCTTCATATCTGATAATGTTTGGAAGTTGCTATCTTTATGTCTAATACTGTAGCTGCAGAGAGAGAGACCTAATTTTGTCTAGGCTTTTTTATTTCTTACTTTTGAAAAAGCAACAGGTTTTGGGTGTTTTCTTTCTCAGAAAACTATCACTTTAGGCTTTATGGTTGTTGATGCCAGCATGGTTTTGTCTTTTAGGTGATGAGTTGATCACTGAAATTGCTTTCTGTTAAATTGTTATACAGCTTTATATTTTTACTTCTTGAAAACTATGGAGTGAGGAAGTTGGAAGCTGTTTTTGCAGTTCTTATTTCAACCATGGCGCTATCGTTTGCTTGGATGTTTGCCGATGCTAAGCCAAGCAAAAAGGAGCTTGTAATTGGTTAGATTCTTAATTATGATCTGAACGTTTTACTACTAAATGGATGGACATGTCCACTGGCCCAAAAAATCAAATGGGAAAAACACATGATAGGAAAAAAAAAATATTATATATATATAAGGAACTCAAACGAACGATCTGGTGCAGACCTTATTATGAAGGTGAAACTGAATTTTCATGCTCTCAACAGGTCTTTTGGTTCCAAAGCTTAGCTCAAGAACAATTCGACAAGCTGTGGGAGTTGTGGGTTGTGTAATAATGCCTCACAATGTCTTTCTGTACTCTGCTTTGGTACAGTCAAGGAAAATTGACCCTAACAAGAAAGGTCAGGTCCAGGAGGCACTCAACTACTATTCCATCGAGTCCTCCGCGGCACTTCTTGTCTCCTTCATGATCAACTTAAGTGTCACAACTGTCTTTGCTAAGGGGTTCTTTGGAAGCAAACAAGCAAACAGTATAGGCCTAGTTAATGCAGGACAATATCTTGAGGAGAAGTATGGTGGTGGGTTCTTTCCAATTCTCTATATATGGGGTATTGGATTATTGGCAGCTGGGCAGAGTAGTACAATAACTGGAACTTATGCTGGACAATTTATAATGGGAGGTTTTCTTAATCTACGTCTAAAGAAGTCGTTAAGGGCGTTGATTACTAGAAGTTGTGCTATTGTACCAACTATAGTAGTGGCATTGGTTTTCAACAAATCAGAATCATCCCTAGATGTACTGAATGAATGGCTCAATGTACTTCAGTCTATACAAATACCTTTTGCGCTCATCCCACTTCTCACCTTGGTGTCTAAGGAGCACGTGATGGGAGTCTTTAAGATTGGGCCTATACTCGAGGTAAGTCAACAATTCATCTCGTCCTCATTCTGCATCTGTAGTTTGTTTTATTATTGCTCCAGCAAAATCTAACCTTAAACTATTTTCCCATTTAATGTGTTTCGGTCAATACAGAAATCTTGCTTTTGCCTGCAGAAAAGAAGATTCACATTGTATGAAGTTAATTACTGCCTGCACAAAGTAATGAACAATGATACAAATTTATCTCATGTGAACATGTCCAGTGCTTCATAAATCATCTTATCTTGTTGTAGTTCGTCAATATAAGCAGCAAAAATTTGAAGAAATGAAATATTCTTATTTCTAAGAAGGTGACCCTCGGGCCTGGCTTCATTCAATAGGGCAATAAATGAACAAAAGAACTAGGCTGTCTGACTTCACTAAATTCTTTAACTCAAAATCTTAATGTCCAGATGTTTATTGGATTCTGTTACTCATTTTTAGCATGGGAATATATATATAATGTGCCCATCATCTGCTGTCTCATTCAATGCTAGAGGAATTTAGTGAAATTCATCAATATTATGTTCTGTTCCTCTTTCTTAAAGGTGGAGACGAGTATCTAATCCCACGTTTTTTCACTTCTGTTGTACTGTAGAGGGCTGCATGGACGGTGGCTGTACTAGTGATGGTCATTAACGGATATCTTTTGCTCGACTTTTTCCTCTCTGAAGTTGATGGGCTGTTGTTTGGTTTCCTTGTCTCTGTTGGGACTGCAGCATATGTAGCATTCGTGGTATATCTTATTTCACATAGCAACAGTGAGCTTTCCAACTGGCTAAGCCAATTTGTACGCAAGAGATTTGCTTATTCGGGAAATTAAGCCAAAAGTTTGGTTGAGAAATTTTGAATTCAACGAATGTGTCATTAACTGATGCAATGTTGGAGTGCTCCCCTGAGAAATGAAGAAACTTTTTTACCAAATGATATGTCTAACTTCATGCTAAACTCGGTATCTGCTAAGTTTTGTATAATCTATAATCCATGATGAATTTTGGGAATAAATTGGAGTAAATGAAAACTGAATTTTTTTTATAGATCCATCCAGATGACAAGGGCATATTCCCATGCTAGATGAAGCTGCTGTTGTGATCAATATTATGCAGTAGTCTGTGTGTGTACTGTTCATTTCTCACAATGGATGTAAATTAGTTTCTAGTGATCATTTTTGTGCAATATATAATGTTTCACGGTGTGCAGCAGCAAAATGTACATTTTGAAGTCTTTTGATGTAAGTTGATTCAACGACCCTGTTTCATTCAGATCCAGTTGATCTGAATAGCGTCAAATACTTTGATGTAACATTGTTATTGCAGATGTATGATTAAAACTTATATGATTGGGAAAAAGAAAAAAGAAGGGTCTGGAAGGGGTGAATGGAGTAGCAGTTTTTCTTGATTGTGATTATGAGAGTTTTCTGCTGAGTAATTACTATGCAGAAGGGAAGGCGAGGCGAGGCGATCAGTCTAGTCTTATAAAAGTGCTGGTAAATGCCGGTAAAACTGCAACACTTAACCAACTAATTGAAGGATTGAGTTTAAAGTCACTCGTGAGCCGTGATCTTCTTATAAGAAATAATTGATGGCAAGCATGATTAATAATAGTTTGCTCGTCAGAATGAACGGACTTAAACGAAATATGTGCATGGAATTTTTTTGAGTGACCCTAGCTAGTTTATAGGCTTCAATTTTCGTCCAAATCCAAACCCATAGTATAGATTTAGAAGTTGAGTCGATAGATATGCACAAGATTCATGGTTGTTGGGATAATTTACATTACAATTTCTATTAAGTTGGAAGACCAATTAGATATGTAGAATATGGTTTCTAATGGCTCAAATTGATGTGAAGCCAAAAGTCATGATCTAATTTAACTTGTCCGAATTTTCGTGTTCACTGAGTTAAATAGATTCAGGGTTTAGAAAAGTGTTAGGGGATGTTGGGAGGGGCCTAAGCGAAAATTTTGTGATATATAATTCATAATAAAAAATATGAGAGTAAACTAAAGAAAGTATAGAGAATATATGGCTAGAATTAATATGAGAGAGAGAGAGAGAGAGAGGTTAGAATTGTGTGTATGTGTGAGTTAACTTTTTTTCTATTTACATATGTACATATAATAAAAATTCATCAGGTTCAAACCCGAGCAAGTTGACTTGGTATATCTATGCCAAATCTAATTTAGATAAGAAATTCGATGTCTTCATGAATAAAAGTGAATACAAAACCAACCTTCAAAAATCATGACGAAAATAAGTTGGATCGGATTTATGAAATATATATATATATATATTTCTAAAACAATATTAATATATGAACTGTATGTGAGAGAGACTTGTTATTGCCTACAAATTCCCTAGAAAATAGCTTTGGTACTTGAAATAAAACTAGAATAACAATCAGTTAATTGGTATAACGCTGAAAATGATGACAGAGACTTTCGTTAGTGCTGTTTAGGTTTTGTTTTTTTCTACTTATTCCAGCTAAGCTAATTATTGTGCTTTAGATCACATTTTTTTTATTAAAATTTGCCTTTCAATTTTACCAAATGTTTTTCTGTAAATAAAATCAACACTAGTTCTTTTCTTTATCGTACCCTCACCCAACTATTTTAAATACTTACAAAACGATATTATTGAGGTAAATAAAACATTATTCAAGTGTGATAGTTTTATCAAATTTGATAGTCTTTGAGTTTAATTGGATTGTTAAATGAGCCGAAATCATTTATTATTTTATGATTTATTAATATTGCTTTTATTTATATTAATTTGATTGTTAAATGAGTTTAGACAAAATATAACAATTTTTGAATCAGTCTGCTTGTTATCCCTATTACTTTTCTTTCGGTACTATATATAGCATATAATAGTAATTATTCATTAATATGAACTCATATTTAGCAAATTATTTCTACATCAAAAGTTTAAATTATTAAATCTACCTATACATTCCATAAATTTTGTTATTATGTTTTCACTATATTATTTGTGTTTTTAATGTTAAATTAAGTGAGAAATTCACTTTTGAAATTAAATTAAAAATTAAGGGTATAATTGGTAAAATAAATTTTGGTGTAGCATGACGTAACCTCCATTTTGAGTTTGTAAACAGTCTTTCTTTTTTATATAGTATTGATAAATTGAAAATTAAGGGTATAATTGGTGAAATGAATTTTGGTGTAGTATGGTGTAACCGTCACTTTGAATGTGTAAAAAACATTTCTTTTTTATATAGTATATCTGAGTAATTGTTTGCATGCAGTTCCCACGCGCATAAAATACTTTTGAGTTAATGTTATTATTTGTACTATTTTCTCACATTCATTATATTAAAAATTGACATGCATCTAAAATGTATATTTATATATCTATAATTTGCATAATTATGATTTATGAATATAACAGGCATATAAAATAAAATTTTCATAATCTATTACCAAATTAAAGAAAATAAAATTAAAAAATCATTAAAATATAGAGCTTACCACGTGATTAGAAAAGTTTTGAATAAATAGTGGTTATTTGGACTAGTAAATTTTTGTTGGATATATATAATAAGTAAAAGGGTAGATTTTGTATATTTAAAACTAGCATCGTAGCCATACTATGCACGTATTTTTAAAATACTATATATTAATGTAATTGTGAATTATAATTATAATTAAAAAATAACATATAAATAAAATTATTGCAAAAAATGATCAAGTAATAAGTAAAATTAAATGTTACTTGAATATATCAAAATTCATTTTTTAAAAATTTGAACATGTAAAGACAATAAAAAAAATATGAACTCTTATATACATGATGACATAGAAAATGAATTTAAAACATATTCAGTAAAAAATTAAAAATAATTCAAAACTTCCAAAGATAATAGTGTATAAATAAGATTATAATTTAATGCAACAAAAAACTAAAAGATAGTTGCATTAGAAAATTTTTAAAAATATATATATATATATATATATATGAGAAGTTTAGAGCACACAATTAATGGGCTAAAAGTTGTTAGAAAAACTTAGAATTGTAACATTTTAAAATTACTCTATCAAAAAGACGATAACTATATATTAAGTTGAAAAGAATTACATAATAGTTTCCAAAAGAAATTAGAAAAAATTTCATCTTATTTTAAGTTCTTATTAAAGATTAATCAAGTTAAGATCAAACTATGATAGTAAAGATTAAAAATAAAATAAAAAAGTAAATCTATAATAATATAAAATTAAAATTGATATTAGAATATAAGGCAATAAGAAAACCTTTTTAATTTGATTCATTGTTTAGTTATCAAGTAAGTGAAGAAAAAAGAATATAACATCACTAACTAAAAATTTTAAAATAATAATGGGTTGATAAAGTAATTATAAACTCAAAATTGATTTTAGGATGGGAATGAATAAAAGGATGTGAGGATTAAATTAGAATGTAATTTTGACAAAATGAATTATTACGTTTATTCATAAAATTTCTTTATGAAAATATAATTGGATCTTCATATTATATTGCACAAATAGTAAAAAAAATAAAGTTAGATATATATGTTTTGATGGATTAAATTATGCCTATTGTTATAAATTTAAAAAATTAATGAGTGTGTTTCCTATTGATACAACCATCTCATAATTTTTTGAAATAGACCGAGATTGATTTAAAGAATCCATAATTACAAAGTAGTATATAAACTTTTTAAAAAGAATTTGAATTATTCATATTCATACATGCATCTACACTATTATATATAGCACATTTTTGTGTTTATATATCTAATTCCGCAATTTTAATTCTAATTGTGCAATTTTGTCCACATGTCAAATTCTTAGAATTTTAAGTTTCTTTTTTAATTCAACTAAAAAATTTACATTGGTTGTTTATTTACTTTCGTATTTTATTTTAGTACGATCAACTTATCTATTATAACTAAAATATCATGTTTTGTTTATCCAAAATTGCAATATAGATTTTTATATCATAAGATAATTCGAAAAAATATTCATTATCATATTTTTGTCTCACTAAATAAGTTTGTAATTTTAAAAATATCACCATACTAAGTACTTTTCTCACAAAATTTTATCTTACAAATTTAATTTATCACAAGATTAATAGATAAATCTTTCATTAGCATTATATGTAAATTTTGTTATTCCACAATTATTTTTTTCCATTTTATTTTCACATTAGTTGTAGTACAATTCTATACTTCTAGTTGTAGGGCCTCTTTTCCCAATTAGCATAGTATAATAATTTTTTTCTTTTATATTATTTTTGTTTTTTATTTTATTTTAAGTTAATTAGATACTTTTATAATATATTTAAATATTTTATCAATGTTATTACTTCATTATTTTCTCAATATTTACTTAAAATTAAAGTTCTTATGGCCAACTTAGAATTGTAATTTTTATATTGCTTAAAAACATCAACATACAGTACTTTTTTTATTTCAATTCATTACATTTTATGTATTTATTTTCAATACTATTTTTAAATATTTCTATATGTTCATATAAAAATTTATCTTTGATATTGAATTTTTATTTTACTATTATTTTAGTTGTAGCTCTCTCAGTTTATCTAGATAAAAAATTATATATACTTCATATTTGAGTAATGTACCTCGAATAATGTGATGTTATGAAATATTTAAAAATATTATAATTTTATTAAGTTGTTAAAATTATTTCAATTTTCTTATCAAATGAATGGAGAAATACTATATATTTTTCTACAAAATATACATTAAATTTATTAACACTTGATTTATCCATTTCTAATTATGTGCATATAAGAAAGAATTTTTCATTTTTGTATATAATATCATGTGGTTTGATAAGTTTACTTCGATTGGTTGAATCATTACTTATTGTAATATTTTTATAAGAAAATCATTTTAGTTCTCCTTAATAAAAGAATTATTTATAAAAAGTTATGTATATATTGCTAAAAATCAAATAGTTATAGTTGTTGTAGCTATATATTTATATAACTTTTACATAATTTTTATTAAATATACCTCAAAAGTAAAATTAAATTACTTAACAATAATAATTACTGAATATCATGGCTTATTTAAAAAAATTTACAACTTATTTGTTGCTTTTGAAAGAGATAAACAAATATTTATGTAAAATATCAAATCATCACTTCTTCATTAAAGAGTAAGGAGTTTGAGAAATGAATTATTATAAATTAGTTGATATATAAGTCCTCGATTTATCAAAGTCTTTAAAATTTAATTATTTTTACAATAATATTTTTTAGATATATAAAATATTTTTGGATAAAACTATATATAATAATAATTTCGTTGAAGAATTTGTTTCAAATATAAATAGTTACTTCCTACAACAACTATAAACTCTAAACTTTATTTTGATATTATTAATTTAATCCTTTTAGTTTTTTAGCAATATAATTATGGGGAACTCATTTTCAATTATTTGAAATAAATTCTTTTATATAGGAAATATATATATATATAGTTGACACAATTAAATTTTTTCAAAAAGTTTGATAAATGACCACTTAAATAGCAAATGATATTAATTTTTATATTTTTTAATATATTTAATTACTCTATTTTATAATTACACAGCGTATATTTATTTTAATATTTTATACTATGACAATTCATAAAAATATTTTTACATGGATTAATGATGTGAGTTCAAAAAATTTTGTCTGAAAGTAAATATTCATTTAATTATTCCTACATTTTTATATACTTATAAAAGAAACTTATGAGAGATTGATACTTTTTTTTAATTGAATAGTAGAAATTTACTTATTATACTATTCATGTACATAATATATGCTAATTGTTAATTTCAAAAAGAATAAAATAGCTTCATATATAAATATAAATAAATAAATTTTACTTATTAGAGTTATATGAAATATTAAGAGATATTTTAGCTTATAAAATTGTATGCTACAAACTACTTATTGAATTAGTTATCAAATAATTAATAACCAAATGTAAGTTATTTTTATAGATAAAGTACAAAGAGGCTATATATTTACTCTAACAAAAAATATTTAACATTTAAAATTCTCAAATGTCATGAAAATGTAATGGTAACTTCCAAATTATTAAGAAATCATACAAAAAAAAGTTTTCTATTTTTTTTTTCTTAAAAAAATTCATTTGCTTATTTATCATATCAAAATATATAAGTATAAATATATATATAATTTAAAAAGTGTATTTAGTAAAATATTATGTGCTATTATTATTATTTTATTAATTCTTTTATTTATTTATTTTTAAATTTTAGCATTTTATAAATTTTCATGTAATTTATAAACAAAATTAGCAATTCTTGATATTCTATAACTTATTTAAGCATAAATTATTTTCAAACATAATATTTATAATTGAAATATTTATATTTTTTATTTAATTAGTAACAAATTTTCTTTCGTTGAATGCTAAAAATAATTACAATTCAAGTTTTAATCACATGAAGTAAAATAAATATTATTATAAAATAAATAATTTTTGGAGCATCGCATCGGGCACATGATAGTAATTACATATATATGAGTAAAAAAATTAATGGGTTTTTAAAATTATAAATTTTTAAAAAAATGAAAATTCTAAGAATCTCGAAACCAAAGGGTAGATATCATCTTATAAAATTAAATAAAAAAAAATGACAAGATATATGAAGAGAAAAATATAGCTATTAAAAATAAAATAAGTTATAAAAATATTAAAAATAATGAACATGTCACATCTTGTAAAATTATAAAATTAAATAAACAACAACAGAATTTAAAATAAAATAAAAATAAATTAATTGATAACTACAACTAAGTAATAAACAAAAAAAAAAAAAAAAAAAAAGATAGAGAAATGTAATAGTAAATAACAACTAAATGATAGACTCTATCTATTCATGGTTGAATAAAAAATTATAGGCACTAAAATTCAAAAATTTGTTTCTTCATGTAACATAACAAAATTAACCGAACAAAAATAAAATAAAAAAATGGACAATAGAACCCATAAAAAAGTGGACAATAAAACCCATCAAACTATGAAGAATCTGAAGAATGAAATAATTATGTATGCAAAAAGAAAGAGAAAAGAAATGCTAAAGAATTGAGAATATCAATAAAATAACTTCCAAAGTACTCTATATATAGTAGTATAAATATAAATTAGTTATTAAGGATCAGAGAAAAATTATGAAAACTTATCAAACTATAGAGTTTGAATGATCAAAGAATCTTCAATATATTGAGGTAGAGATGAAAGAAATTTTGTAAATAAATATAATTGTTTTTTTGGTATTAGATGTAAATAAAAAATGATTTGTTTTAATCAAAAAATGATTTCAAAATTTTAGATAATAAATAGTTACCAAATTAACACCAACCACCAATGAGAATTTTTAAATTTAATTAAAAAAACACAAAATTCTAAGAATTCAAAATTTTGCTAAAATTGCACAATCGTAGGTCTCACACCGTTATACTATAAATAATAGTACTAGCATTATCCCCGTGCTATGCATGGATTCTTTAAAATTATTATATATTAATGTAATTATTGAATTATAAATATAATTAAAAATAACAATATAAAAATAGAATTATTGCAAAAAATGGTCAAATAATTAATAAAAAGTAAATTTAAGATTATTCAGTGAGAAGTTAAAAGAAAATTCTAAACTTCCAAAAATAAAAGTCTATGAATATGATTACATATTTTATTAAAAAGAAAAAAATAATATGCAACCAAAAACTGATAGATAGTTAGTTGCATTAAAAAATAAAAGTATATGAGAAGGATATAAAACACAAGATTGCTGGTTTAAAAGTTGTTGGAAAAATTTTAAAATTATAATACTTTAAAATTACGTTAGACTTAAAAGACAATGAGTATATATTAAGTTAAAACTTAAAATATAAACAATTAGATAATATATTGGTTGCCAAGAATTTAAAATTTTTATTATTTAATTTCAATTTTTGAATAAAGATTAATTAATCCAAGACAAAACTATGATAGTAAAGAAAAAAATTCAAAAAATAAAACAATTATATAAAATAATTATAAAGTTAAAATCAATATTAGTATATAAGTTAAACCTTTTATTGACTCACAGTTTAGTTATTCCATAATTAAGTGAAGAAAAGAATTAAGAATATATATTGATAAAATAGTATTTAAAAATTTTAAAAATAGTACAAATTATACATACTTATACATACACAGTTACATATATATGAATAAAAAATACGAATTAAATGACATACTTTTAAAATGTAAATATTTAAAAAGTGAAACAAACTTTACAAATACCAAAACCAAAAAATAGATCTTATCCTATAAAATTACAAACTTAGATAAACAAAAATAAGAGAATTTAAAAATAAATTACAAAATCTAACAAATAAATTAATAACTTAATTCAAAGAGTGAATTAAAGGAAACTAAATGTATAACAATTTAAATAAAATAAAAATTAACTGACAAAATTTATCAATAATTGAAGAAAAAAATATAATTAATAAAAATAAACTAAAATTAAAAAATATTAAGAGCAATTAACATATAACTCACCTCGTAAAATTATAAAATTAAAAGAAAATTATAGCATTAAAATTCAAAAAATCTCTTCCATCATGTACGTAACATCCCTAAAATAAACAAAAAAAAAAAAATCAAAAAAGTGAAAAAAAAAATTCAAACAATCAATAAACAATTTGAAGAATAAAATAAAGAAGTACCCAAAGAGATAGAGGGAAAAAAGTGTTAGAAAATAAAGAGGCACACAAAGAATAGAGTAAAAAAAATGCTAGAAACTGATAGTATTAATAAAATGACTTTCGAGACACTCTATATATAGTGGTATATATGTAAATTAGTTATTAAAGATAAGAGAAAATTAAGAAAAACTTATCAAACAACAGAGTTCAAATGATTCAGCAATCTTCCACATATTGAGAGTAGAGATAAAAGAGATTTTGTAGATAAAATGAAATCATTTTTTTGGTATTTGAGATGAACAAAGTATAATTTGTTCTAATCAAAAAAATGATTTCAAAAATCTAGATATCTTTAAAAGGAATAAATACTTTCTATTTAATTATCAAAAACCAATTCTTAAATTTAATTAAAAAGCTCAAAATTCTACGAATTCAAAATTTGATTAAAGTTGCACAATTATGGATCCCACACCGTTCTGCTATAAAATAATTGTAGAATAATAAAATTTATATATAAAATAAATGAAATATTTATCTATTAATCTTGTGATAAATTAAATTTATAAGATAGAATTTTATGACAAGAGTACTTAACATGATACTTATAAAATATTTTTTAAATTATAAACATATTTAGTGAGATAAAAATATGATTATACATATATAGAAATCTATATCATAATTCTGGATAAACACAGCATGATATTTTAGTTATAATAGATAAGTTGATCATATTAAAATAAATATAAAAGTAAATAAAGAACAAATGAAAAATTTTCAACTAAATTAAAATTAATCAAAATTCTAAGAATTTGACATTTGGCCAAAATTGGACAATTAGAATCAAAATTGTATAATTGTAGGTCCCTCCCACAACGTTGTGCTATATATAATAGTATATATTGATTTGGTATTATAATTTTCATTTTTTTAAAAAAAAAGAAGCTTTCTGTTTATAATAGTATATAGATCGTATGGATAGTATAGATGATGCACCATCTACTAATAAATCAAAAGACTAATATTATGAATGGTAATAACCATTTTTTACCAAAATTGAGATAATTCCTAAAGGTATTTATGGTAATATCCATGTTTGGCTAAAATTAAGATAATTACTAAAGATTCTGTGTATATTTTTTATTTGGATATTATTTTACATCACACAGTACGATATTGATTTTAACAATTATGGACATGTAATTCCTTTTGTTATTTTATTTGTAAATAATTTTGATTATGATTTAAATTGAGCATAAATCAGAAGACATGAAGATCTCGTTTACTTGCATTTAAACTCAAGAACTTATATTACTAGTAATTTCTATATTAAATCTATTTGTGTAAGTTAGAGTTAAGTATAATGTGGGAGGTCACAAGTTTGAATTCAAATGAACTCCTAATGTGTATGTGTATAAATTAAAAAAAAAAAATTAGAGTTAAGCATTCATATATCGCATGTAATATTAATAATTTTAAATAGTTCGAATGATAACTAAATTTTGTTTAGTTTACTTTACTTTTTTGTGGAGGCATTTTTTAAAATTATTTGAATTTTTTTTAAAATTTTGACTGTATAAATCAAAAAACCATTTTCCGATATCTTCCTGTACTTCAAATATTTTTCAAATTAAAATAATCATTAAAATACCTATCACCCCTTTTGTATATATAGATTAACCCTTCCATAAAATCCCTTTTCACCCTTTAGTTTACTATAGAGTCCATATCAGTCTACACTTCATGTAACGGCGATGGAGCAAGCGATCTCTCAGAACCCCTATTCTCCATCGTATCAGCCGCCGGAAAATTTACCTAACAATCTTTACAAACATTCTTGTTCCGCAGAGAATCATCTAGAAACCCCTTTGATTGCAAACCATGGCGCTGCGGATCAAGCAATTGAATCAGCGTTTTCAAGACTGGCCCTCTCCCGAGATTTTTCAGCCGATGTCAAAACGCTGCCGCAGTCTCTTGTCCTTCCGGCGACCCTTGACGGCGTGATGTCGGCTGAATCATTTTCCTTGCCAATGGATTTTGGCAAAAAACCGCAGCCTTTAGTCTGGGCTCAGACTCAGAGTAACGAAGGTGGTGTGAATGGGCCTTTTGGCTTTGTTGGGCCCCACCAGAACATCCATGTGGTCCTCGAGCCAATGAATTCTTTTGGGAGAGGCCCAAGTATTAATGCAGGTGAGTTGATCAAATATCCTAAAAGACAAGATTTTTGGGATGGGACTTGTAATGATCATGACTGTACTTCTTTCTTGCATGGCAAGAAACCAATTTCCAGAGAAGCCAGGAATCATGTACCAATTGTAACCTCTTCACTCCAAAGCAATTTTTGTAGTTTAGACTGTAACAATGTCAAGAACTTTTGTAGTCCCAGGTCTACTTTTTACAGCAATCAGCATTTGTGGCACGAGCAGCAAGAATTAACTTTTGATAATATGAGGGGGAGAATAGTTTCATTAGCTCAAGATCAACCCTGGAGTGGTGTTCTGAAGTTGAAATTGGAGGGTTTGAGCGAGGAAGAAATTGGGATGGTTTTGTTAGAAGTAATGGAATTTTTATGTGATTTGATGAGAAATCAGTTTGGATGTGAGTTTGTTCAGAAGCTTTTTGTGGTTTGCAATGAGGGCCAGAGGACTAGGATTATTTTGGCCATCACCAAATTTCCATTTAAGCTCATTAGTATTTGTCTCAACTTATATGGGTATGAATTCATTGCCTTTATGTATTATTAATTTTATTATGAGAAAATTTGGTATATATGTTTATATGGTGTGATCTATGTGATATATAGGGCCAAAGCAATGCAAACGTTGTTGGAGAAATTGATTACTCCGCAGCAAATATCGCTCGTTCTCTCTGCTTTAAGTCTTGGTGCAATTGCCTTGGCCAATGACCCAAATGGTCAGCATGTTATACAGTACTGTGTTAAAGACTTCCCTGGTGAATATAATAAGGTAATCTACAATGCTATCTCTGTTTGTGCATATTGTCTCTTATATTAGTAAGTCGAAAGTAGATAAGTAATGTGATTACATTAAATGGGATTATTTTGTTTCGCCTACTGATAAATTATACTGACAGGTTAGAACATTGAATTTGTGCTTTTTAGGATTTCAAATTGCTCCAAAGTAAATAATTATTTGAGGAAATGCAAGTAGTTCTACTTTGCTGTCAGTTGGCCCATGCACCATGATGAATTTCTTAGTTACTAAAGTATTTTATGGAGAAATCAACTGAAGGTGCTGACTGTTTATATGAGTAGGCATTTCTTTTGTTAATTGTGCTTGTTGGGATTACCTCTTGTGTGGTTATGATTATTGGCAGAGAAATATATTTATGTCTCTTTTATCATCATATTTGAATTTTCTTGTTAACACAGCTTAATTTGCTGTAAATTTCTATGATTTTCTACCATGACATGATTTGGTAATATTTTTTTTTTTTTAAATGCGTAAGAATTTCAACTCTTTGTTAAAGTTAGGCCTGAGCAATACATATTGTTTACCACTACTAGCCAATGCTGGGTCTCCATATTTAACCAAATATGCGAATTAGTACCGATCGAAGCAGCACCTGGAGGTGGGACAAATCACTTTCCATACATATAGTTCTTTCTTATATTTGTTTATTGACTTATTTGTCATTTCTTTTTCTAAAAGTTGATTGCTTGGTGAAAATAAAATACTTTACTAGTAGATGTAGATTTTCTCTTAACAAAAGGAATATCCATAGGGTATTCTTGTGTTAAAACTTTTATTGTAGAGATACTTTCAGCAAGTTGATGCCAACTTCAGCAATCTTTCTGAACTAGGCACGGCAATAACCTCAATCTAGTTCTATTGCCAAATAATCACACAGCATAGTCCTCCCCAGTTCTGAAACAGCTAGTAGGAGTTGTCAAGGGAAAACATGGACTTCTGTCCTAAATAAGCAAGTTGGTGCCCGTGCTTAATAGCTAAAATGTACTGTCATATAACTTAGTGTGACAACAAGCATCTATTTTAGGAAGAATTATGCAGTTAAAGAAGATATTTAGCTGTTCTTATCTATCACTAGGTATAAATCAAGTGGCTGATAGTCTTCTTCTTTTCTCTTTCCTGTCATAAAAATTTTCTTGCGCTGTCAATCAGTCTTGGCTTGCAGTGCCACGCTATAAGTAAAGGATATTTCTTTGACCTGTTTTAAGACCTGTCTATGCGAAACAGCAATTATTGGCCGGATTTATTTCTTTCAGCAATCAATTAGCTCATATTGGATTCCTATTGTAGCATCTTTTCAATGCAATAGCCGAAAACTGCATTAAAGTTGCAACCAACAAAAGTGGGTGCTGCGTGCTACAGTCCTGCGTCGATTACTCTCATGGAGAAGCTAGAGAACGATTATTAAGTGTGATAATAGCAAATGCAGTACACCTTGCTGAAGATCCTTATGGGTATGATTTCAACGTCGTATTTCATTTATTTCAACCAGCTCAATTCTATCTAGAATAAAACAGTTGTAAATTTCATTTTATTGATCACCCCTAGAAACTATGTGGTGCAACACCTGCTTGGGATGAAAATGCAAGAAGTCACAGCGGCACTCCTAAAACGGTTCGGAGGTTATTTTGCATCTCTCTCCTGCAACAAGTATGCTAGTAATGTTGTGGAGAAGTTTTTGCTAGAATCAGGAGAAAAAAACTCTGCAAGTATTATCATTGAGCTGCTCTCAAGTCCAAACGGCCCGATGCTTCTATTTGATCCTTATGGAAATTTCGTCATTCAGTCAGCATTGTCCATGGCAAAGGTAAGATAATCCACTTCAGTTCAATTCAGAGTTCTGTTCAACAATATTGATCGTCTTTTTTGGTGTGACCACATCAATGTTTCTTTCCTGTGTTAGGTTGCACTAGGCACCTGGGGTTTCAGGTCTTAAAATTCTTTTCTTTACTTGTGCTATAGTGCACATAGGCCTATAAATGGGTAGGGTATCACCTTACCCACACCTACATCCTAAAATACTCAAACAAAAATACCCTATATTCTACCCTACCTTAAAATACCCAAAAGGATGAGGTCCTAACCATACCCTACCCTATTTAACCCAAGACTCCTTGGGTTTAGTTTATTGAATTTATGTTTTTATGTATATACTAATTTTCTCAATATATACTAAAAATATTATTTAGCACACGATAATAAAAAAATAAAAAAACTTTTTCTATATTTAATTTAATTTAATTATTAAATTTAAATTAGTTAATCTTTATTTTCAATTTTTCATTCATTAATAAAAATTTTATTAACAAAGTTTATTCATTAGCAAAATTAATTTTATTAACTGTTTTTATAAAAAATATTTATTCCACTATTAATTTTATTAATAAAAAATGTTCAACTGTTGCTATTGCTATTCCAATTTTAGAAAAAAAAAATTGCTATCCCAATATAATAACTTTATTAATTTTATTAACTTAGTTTAATTTTTAATGAAGAAAATTATTTAATTGTTATTGTTCATTATGAATGAGAATAGGCTAGGCCGCCCGTCAGGGGCCTAGGATCTGGCCCATTTGAGGCCTAGCCTTGCCTAGCTTATTTAATAAATAAACCAGGTTTAGGTTTTTAAAAAAGTCTATTTAGTTAAAAAGGTTAGGTATAGACTTTTAAAAAAGCCTATAAAGCTTATCAGGCAGGCCTATATAATTTAATTATATTATAATATATATTTAATTGTTTATAATACTTATATAATTGCTTGGCCTATTTACATCCTAGCCTAGCCTATTCCCGCCCCTACTGTTCATTCACATATTTATAATTTTTATATATAAAAAGTTTATCATTAATTTACATTTGATTTCAGTATAGATAATTTTTAAGTTCATAGATTAAATTTAAGTATAAAGTAACGGGTAATTTATGGGTATAGACCCTACCCATACCCATTACGTTATTTTTAATAAGTATGAATATAAGTATGGGTATGAGTGTGACATTTTGGGTCTGGGTAGAGTAATACACTGCCCATTTACAGGCCTAAGTGCATGATTTGTTTGTGAATATCTAGATATATGCATGACTTCATTTCCTCTGATATTTTTAACTTGCTTGAAGTGTGACTCCCATAAAAGTGAGTTGTCTTCTCCACCTATTTAGCTGGTTTCTGAAACTAGACAACATCTAGCTAAACTTATTTAAATGGTTTTATAAAATGCTTTTTGGAGCTCATAAGATATTAGATCTTATTCCAAAAATAAGTTCTTGAAGTGTTTGAGTAAAATAACATCTCGAATTTATAAGATGTTAATAAGAATAATTTTGTAATTATTATTATTAAAATTAAAGATTTTCTTAAAATTTTATAAATAAGTTAGGAACTCTCTATTTTTTTCTAATTTTGGCAGCTCGTCAGCTCTTTTTTGAAAAAATTATCAAATACTTTATGATGACATCTAAACTCTCAAATATCTTATAAGATGTTTAAAATATTTGAGGAGCTTTTATAAGCTCACCCGACCGCCCTCTCATAGTTGGCCCATTTGGTTTTATTTTCATTCTCATTTTCTGTTTCTATCATTTCTAAAATTTGAAAAAGCAGTTAGTGGAAATGAGTTGAAAATGAGTTTGTATTTGGATAAATTATTGAAAAAATAATGATTATATTGGGTTTAGTAAGTTGTAGGTGGAGAGAGATAGTAATAATAAAATAGAAAGAGAAGATATATAGATTATTGGGATAAGATATATAGGTTATTGGGAAACATGTTTTGAAAATGCAAATGAAAATAATGTCGGATGAAAATGAGTAAAAAGTAATGTGTTTCAATTTTCAAATAATAGAAAATGTGAAAATGAGATTTGAAAATGAAACCAAACGGGCCCTAATTAGTGAATACGAACTATTTGGCGTTTAGATATATACTTGAGCTCGGAATTTCTCTTCATCTCTAACTTGCTTATAAATTGTGCAAGAACAGGGGCATGTCCTCAATGCTTTGCTTAAGTTCATCCGCGTTTATGCATCAATAATGAAATGCAACCAGTATGGGAAGAAGATCCTTGCTTGGTTTGAAAAAGAGGAAGCGCCACAACGTCTAGATGTTTAGAAACGAATGGAAGATCTTACAACGGGAGCGTCAAGAATTGAAATTGGCAGCAGAAGTTATTTCATATATGTATGTGTGTTTCTTTTACACAAGTTTTTGTTGCTGATTACTCACTGCATTTGTGTTGTACCTGTTATAACATAAAAATGATATATTTTCCATCTTTATAGCACTGAGTTTTTAGTTTTGCCCACACAAATCATGTGTTATTTTTGATCGACTGAGTGCATTGCTATCATCGTTGAATTGCTCGATCCACTATAGTATGATCCCACAAATCATAACGAGTACTTTTTTTTTTGAGAAAAAGGTTTTAAGGTACGGACTTGTGTAACATATTATTCTGATTAGGTTGTTGCAATTATGGTCATCACTCATCACGTGGCAAGGTTGTACCATTTTCCCTTTTTTATCTGTGTCTTCCCCTTCTGGTTAGTTCCTTTTATCACAGTGGGGATTGTTTATACCAATATATGCAGACAATGAAAAAGCCAAAAAGAAAAGGCGACTGAAAAAGTGATTTTAAATATATCTAACCACATATGATAGCCATAAACAGCACTGCAATATGGAGTAGATAGTGAAAATTAGTGCACCAAAAATCATGCATATATAGAAATAAATTCGTAGATTATTCCAAACAAAGCAGAAATATATGCAAAGATGTTGTGAGTAAAGTAGAAATAAATGCATGGATTGTTACGAGAAATAGATAGATAGAGCATTACGAGTAAAGTGGAAATAGATGAATACATCATTACGTGTAGAAATAAATACGTAGATCGTTATGAATAAAATATAAATACAGGCATATGTCATTATGAGGAATAAATAAATGATTACAAGCAATACAAAATAGATGCATGGATCATTAAAAGAAATAGATGCATAAATCTTTGCGAGCAAAGTAGAAATAAATATATAAATCGATTCCAGTAAAGTAGGTGCAGAGATTTACAAGAAAGAAATATATAGATTATCACAAAACAAAGCGGAAAAAGATGCATTATGTATAAATTATTACAAGCAGAATTAAAAATACATAGAACATTACGAGCAAAACTAAAATAGATTCATAGATCGTTGCAAGAGATAGATACATAATCTTATCACAAGCAAAATAGATATAAAGGCATAGATCACGAATCATCCACTCTTGAATAATGTTTTGAGATAAGAGGTAAATTCCCTTTTTTTCTGGTTCAAAACCAAAGCTTCCATCTCTATCACTATTACATATATAATTTTTAAACCATTAATTAAGGGCCAAGGGTGAAATCTTAATTTGATTTGATTTCAAGGGCATTTGGGCTTGCCCTTGGAGTTCTTCTTGTCCCTATAGCAAGGGCACTCATGCTTGTTCCCATAAGTACCAGAAGGCACACACTTGCACTCCTCACAGCAGATTCCACAGTATTTCAAGCATCTATCCTGCACTCCTGCCTTTGAACACCTCACTCCACATTTCTCGTCGCAATAACCTTAATTTCCACAAATCAGCAGTCCATATGCAAACTTTATCAAAACAGTTAAGTAAAGAAACATAAACAGAAAAACTTAAGTTAAAAGAACAAAGATAGATAATTGTCAAGAAAATATTTTCTTAAAAGGCAATGGCCAATGGTGATAGTAAGAACTAAGAATTGAAGACACAAGTTCAGATCCTTTATTTCGATTGATACTTATTTTCTATTCTGTTAACGCATATAGAGTAAAATACAAAATAAAACATAAATTGAAAAAAAAAATCTAAAATGTCAGGGCAGATACAAATTCTAACATCATTTGACACTAGTAGCATAATAAAATGTAGTGCAACGTAAACTTATACTAGATTTATAATATAATAAATGGGTTTTTTCATTAGATTTTAAGTGTAATTACACATTAGCCCATGTGAAAATCATCAAGCATACAGCTAGCTATTGTGATACTGATTTGTGATGACTTACTTGAACCTGCCATTGTGGTGTGGATGAGTGAAGAGCTGAGGACAAGACTCAGAATAAGCAATGCTGCAAAGAGCTGCACCTTCATCTTTTTTAACCCTTCTGGAAAAAACAATGTCAAAGAATTGTGAGGAAGATGAACTTGGCTTTTGGATATATTGTGAGAGGCCTTGTGTGCAAGTAAGAAAGAATTGGCTCAAGTATGAGGAATGGACAATGAGGATATATATATATATATACATATACATATACTGGTGGGGATTGTTGTTAATGGTGTGAAAATTAGGTAGGTGAGAGTGAAAAAGTGCAGTAGTGTTTGCTGAAGGAATTAAATTAACAGCACAAGACAGTCTGTCAGGCGATTCTGTGGGATCAAAAGTTCTACATTTGAGAATATTTACACTTTTTTTTCTTTTTTTTTTTTGGGTTTTGGGGGTGCCGGGTTGGGTGGGGGGTTGGTAATTTGATTCGTATTCAACAGAATCGAGCCTAGACTAAGAGAATATTAGTACGAATTTGTACCTTTTAAAACTAATTAATTAAAAAAACATTAAGGATTAGAGAAGTGATTAAAAGTGGTAAGAAAAAGTAGAATAAAGATGCTCGATAAAAAAAAAATTTGTAACTCAATTTGGTTTTTTTTTTTTTACATGAAAGTTTACGTGGATTCGACGTCGGTTATCACCATAGTCAGGGCATGCTCCAGGTCCTTTGGATGTTTATAAAAATTCTTATAAATCGCCCACCAATGAAGCCCTTATATCAATAGAGGAGTCGAATATGCGACTTTTATGAGATTTGTGCCCATTCCTTATCAACTGTATCAATATCCATTAGCATAACTAATTTGTATGTGAAAAAAGTAATTGTTCTTTAATTTGTTGTTCTAAATAAATTAGCAAAGACGAAATTGTTTAAGTATAACAATATTTAATAAGAAATCATAAGATGGGAAAATAGCCTATTGTGCTTCCAATTTCTACCTTATTATTATTTTTTTTCAATTTTAATTTTTGAAAGCAATCACATAATCAGAAGCACGTAGAGAAAGACACTTATACTTTTTTTTAATTAAAATATGTGAAAATTAAAACTCCAGCCCTAAACTCTTGAATACTCAGACTTACATACCGTATTGCTGCTTGTTATTGTCGACTTTGTGATATGCTGTGATACTTCGTGGAAATTTCATGACCCGTAAGTGGAAATTCACCCTGTTCAAAAGGAATCTAGCTCCATTTTTATTTTTATTTTTTGTTATGTAAAAATTTATTTCATTTGATCCAATTTTTTGTACTTTGAACTATATGATAACAAATAGAGCTATAATTCTTTATATTTTTTGTTTTCATTTTTATCTCTTCGACTATTTAGCAGACAAAAACATATTTGTTTAATAATTTCATACAAAAATTTCACGTTTTTTATCTCCATACCTATTTTGTCAACTAGACCCCCACATTTTATTAATTTATAATAATTAGAATTCACGAACTAATTAAAGTAATTATGAGAACAATAATAAAATTAAATAATAATTTTTATTCCAATATATTGACTGAAGTGAAGTAAAATAAATGATGGACCCATAATCAATTGAAACATCATTTTTAGTATTATTCTTACTATTGTAACCTAGGAGGATCTATTGCGGAAATAATGAAATAACAGTAAAAAAATTTAATGTAAAGTGACAACAAGATTTAACGTGGTTCTGCGATGTGCCTAATCCACCCAACAAAGAAAAGGAATTTTATTAATCTCAAATCAAAGTGCAAGTACAAATTTGAATTCAACAAATATCACGAAAACACCTAACACCCTTGTTTTAAACTCTGTATTGAGAGAATTACTCAAAAGCAGTAAAAAAGCCCTTGTGTTATTTTCATGATCGTTTTGTCAGAAGAAAAAACTGATATATATACTAGAAAATCAAAGCCCAAGGCCTGTAGGCCTGCGCCCTTATTTTTTGCCAAGCAGTCCTTGTTTTGGCTGAGTTGCAGGCACTCTGGCGCAACTGACGTATGCCAGGGCATGAGAATGCAGTAGGTGCCGAGCCAAGGTGCACGAATGTTGCGCCCTCGCGTGGCCTTGCTGTCTGCCTAGGCGAGAATTCTCGCCTTGTGTGCCCGGGCGTGGCCTTCTAGTGTGCCGTGCAGGGGCGCGCGGAATCCTTGCGCCTGGGTGCGCGATTCTAGTGAAGCTTACGCCCGGGCACACGTCGCACCCCATCTAGCACGTTCGTGCATTTCTGCGTGCCCATTTCGACCCCTTGCTCCGTTTCGCTCCATTCTTCTTTCGGTTCTTATTAATTGGCCCAAATTTCAAGGCAAATCAACAATTTTCTACCTTAACTTGAAATTTACCATCCTCCTTCTTCTTTGTCCCTGCCCCCAAAAGGGCTTGTTATCTGAGTCTGCAAATGTTAATCAAATCGAAGTAATGCTCAAATTTAATTCCTGAAACAGGCTTAGTCAACATGACTGCCGGATCAGCCTTAGTCCCAACCTTATCAACCAACAAGACTCCTTGAGACATCATATCCTGAACAAAGTGATACCTCACATCTATATGTTTTGTTCTCTCATGAAATGCTTGATTCTTTGACACGTGTATGGTACTCTAACCGTGACAAAATACCTTAGTGATCTCAGAAGTCATACCCATATCATTGATCAGCCCCTTTAGCCAAATGCCTTCCTCGACACCTTTAGCCAAAGCCATGTACTCAACTTCTGTTGTGGACAATGCAACTGATGACTGCAAAGTTGCCTTCCAACTAACCGTGCAACTTGATACACAAAACACATAGTCAGTCATGGACCTTCTGCTATCCAAATCTCCTACATAATTAACATCCACATAGCCAATAATTCTAGTAGTAGAATTCAATTGACTATATCTCAAACATCTGTCTGCGGAACCTCTCAGATACCTCATGATCCATTTCACAGCCTGCCAATAAGTCTTTCCTGGCTTGTGCATATTCCTGCTCACAACACTGACTGCATGTGAAATGTCTAGCCTAGTGCACACCTTAGCGTACATCAAGCTACCCACTGCACTAGCATATGGCACATTAGACATGTGCTCCACCATCTCTTTAGTACTCGGTAATAGATCTGATGAGTGTTTGAAATGAGCTGCAAATGGCGTACTAACTGGCTTGGACTTATCTATCCCAAATCACTCAAGTGCTTTCTCAATGTAGTGTTGTTGACACAAGTACAACAATCCTGCGTGTCTATCCCGGATGATCTCCATGCCTAATATCTTCTTTGCACCACCCAAATCCTTCATCTCAAATTCTTCACCTAACTGAGTTTTTAATTGGTTGATCTCATATATATTTTTAGAGGCAATCAACATATCATCAATGTACAACAACAAATATATGAGAAGGCTATCGCTACAAATTTTATAATATACACAACAATCAAATTTGCTTCTTGTATATCCTATCTTGGTAATAAAAGCATCAAACCTTTTATACAACTGCCTGGGAGACTGCTTCAGGCCATATAATGACCTCTTCAAAAGATATGCTTGATTTTGTTTCCTAGGAACAATGAATCATTCTGGTTGACTCATGTAGATTTGTTCCTCCAACTCACCATGCAGAAATGTTGTTTTCACATCTATCTATTCCAGCTCCATATCAAACAGAGCAACCATGACAAGTAAAACATGAATGGAAGTATGTTTTACAATTGGGGAGAATACTTCATGAAAGTTAACTTCTTCTCTTTGAGTAAAACCCTTAGCAACCAATCGTGCCTTGTATCTAGCATATTCAACTCCGGGAATCCCTTCATTCTTCTTATAGATCCAATTGCAACCTACAATCTTCTGCCCTTTGGATACATCAACCAGCTCTCATGTGCTATTCTTGTGTAGAGACTCCATCTCTTCACTTATAGCTGCACTCATTTATTAGAATCTGGCCTAAAAATTACCTCTTTGTATGAGACTGGATTATCTCCTACAAACCACGGTTGAACTCAAAGCATAAGTTACCAGATCTAAGGAAGCAAACCGCTATGGTGGTTTGATCTGCCTCATCTCCCTATCGTAAGCTAAGCGATAATTTTGTAACGGTTCATATTCCTGCTATTGATTAGGTGATAATGTGCTCTCACCAGCTTTATTTGCCACCTTCTATTTCCCCTTTGAAACTTGTGGAGGATCAATATGAATCTCTACTTTCTCCTTGACGACCATGTTAACCGCTTTTCTGCTGCTCCACCTTCTTCATCATTACAGACTCATCGAATGTCACGTCCTTGCTGATAATAATTTTGGAGCCCTTGTCATCATTACACCACAAACGATAACCTTTAACTCCATCTGCATAGCCTAGAAATATGCACTTCCTAGCCCTTGGCTCAAGCTTCCCATCCCGAACATGAGCATATGATGAACACCCAAATACTCTCTGATTTGAGTAATCAACAGGAAACCTGGATCAAACTTTCATTAGTGTCTTGCAGTCTAAAGCAGTTGATGGTGACCTATTCACCAAATAACACACAGTGTTAATCGCTGTTGCCCAAAAATCCTTGGACAATCCAGCGTTAAAGAGCATGCATCTAGCTCTTTCCAAGATAGTCCTGTTCATCCATTCTGCTGTGGTGTGTGTACAACTGTGCGATGCCTTACAATTCCTTCCTTGTCGCAGAATTCCTGAAATTCCTTCTTGCAAAACTCCAATCTGTTATCAATCCTCAAGCGTTTGATTTTCTTTCATGTCTTCTTTTCAATTAAGGTCTTTCATTACTTGAAGTTGACAAACACCTCATCTTTATGCTTTAGCATGTACACCCATACTCTTTGTGAAAAATCATCTATGAATGTCAGCATGTATCTTGTACCTCCCTTTGAAGGAACCTGATAAGGTCCCCAAAGATCTAAGTGAATGTAATCCAAGGTGCCTTTGGTCCTATGAACTGCAATACCGAATTTCATCTTGTGTTGCTTGCCTAACACACACTGCTCATAGAAATCCAGTTCTCCAGTCTTCTCTCTGCAAAGCAAACCTTATTTGCTCAGTTCTAACATCCCCCTCTCACTCATATGCCCAAGCCGTATATGCCATAGCCTCGTAATATCATTGACTGATGAAGAAACCGATGTAGTACCAGAAATCGTGTTTCCCTACAATATGTAAAGGTCGTTCTGGTTGTCTCACTTCATGATAAGCAATGTGCCTTTGGAAACTTGCAGAACTCCATCTCGAGCTCTGTACTCACAACCATTCTTGTCCAGAATATCGAATTTTTCTTCAAATCTAGAACATGACGCACATCTGTTAAGGTCCTTACTATGCAATCATGCATTCTGATACAAACTGAGCCAATTCCTACAACCTTGCAAGAAGCATTGTTTCCCATAAGCACTTTAACACCATCATATTTCTGGTACGTGGTAAACTAATCTTCTCGTGGGCACATTTGGTAGGAGCAGCCACTATCCAAAATCCATTCAGAGCTTAGTAAAGTTTCGGCAACGTTGTGAACAAGCCCGCCATCAGACTCATCCTTAACAATTCATGCGACATCATCCTGTTTCTGATCAGAAGTTTCACTTGTATCCTATGCCTTTCCTCGTTCCAGACAATTTTGTTTCCAATACCCCTTTCCATCGCACCTAAAACACTTGTCTCTATTTCTAGGGTTGGTTCGGGACTTCGATCGGCCTCTACTCCTTCCCTTTTCTCTCGGTCTCCCTTTTGCTACCAATCCTTCCCCACTTTCACCATCGTTGCTGCCCATGACATGTTTTCTTAACTCGTTGGAATTCAATGAGGCCTTCACATCCTCCATTGAAATCGTATCTCTCCGGTACAATAAAGTAGTAACTAAGTGCTCAAAAGATTTTGGCAGAGAACACAAGAGAACTAAAGTTTGATCCTCATCATCAATTTTGACATCTATATTAGCAAGATCCAGAATCACCAAATTGAAAAAATTAATATGCTGAGTGATAGATGTACCTTCCTTCATTCTCAATGTGTATGATTGCTATTTCAAATACAGTCGATTTGCCAGGGACTTCGTCATGTATAGACTCTCTAGCTTTTTCCATAAATCCGTTGGCGTACTTTCCATGGCGACCTCTCTCAGTACGTTATCTGCCAATGATAACACTAGAGTACCATAAGCCTTCGCCATGAACTCATCATTTTACTCGTCCTTCAGCATTTTCAGCAAGGAATCTCTGCCTTTTAATGCTCTCTGTAAACTTTGTTGACACAGGAGGGTGTGAACCTTCATTTTCCACAGCCAAAAGTCGTTCTTCCCGTCGAACTTCTCTATCTCGTACTTCATGCCTAACATTTGATCGACCTGTTCTAATACCAATTTGTTGTAACCCAGGAGATCTATTATCGAGACAATGAAATAACAGTAAAGAAATTCAATGTAAAGTGACAACAAAATTTAACATGGTTCGGCGATGTGCCTAATCCACTCAACAAAGGAAAGAAATTTTATTGATATCAAATCAAAGTGCAAGTACAAATTTGAATCCCACAAATCTCGCAAAAACACATAACACCCTCATTCTAAACTCCGTCTTGAGAGAATTACGCAAAAGCAATAAAGAAGCTCTTGTGTTATTTCGTGATTGCTTTCTCGAAAGAAAAAACTGATATATATATATATATACTAGAAAATCAAAGCCTATGGCCCGTGGGCCTGCGTTGCGCGCCAGGGCGCACAAATTTTGCACTCTGGTGCATGGCACCTTTATTTTTTGCCGAGCAGTCCCTATTTTAGCTGAGTTGCAAGTTCGCAATTGACTTGCGCCAAGGCGCACATATGTTGCGCCCTAGCGTAGCCTTGTTATCTGCCTGGGCGAGAATTCTCACCTCGTGCGCCCAGACGCGAGTTGCCTGCGCTCGGGCATGGCCTTCCAGTGTGCCATGTGTCCCAATGCAGCATTCTTGCACCAAGGCGCGCGGTTCTAGTGAAGCTTTTGCCCGAGTGTGGCACTCCTTGCGCCCCGGCGCACGTCGCACCCCACCTAGCTCGTCCGTGCATTTTTGCATGCCCATTTCAACCCCTTGCTCCATTTTGCTTCGTTCTTCTTTCGATTCTCGTCAATTTGGCTCAAATTTCAAGGCAAAATCAACACTTCATTAAAATATAAATTTTTAATTTTAAAATATTATTTTATGCCAATAATCCAAATATATTTTCATTTTCACATAGAAACTAATAAGAAAAGAACATTTTCATTTTCAAATTTTTTGAAAGACATGAAATTTAAAATGAAAACAAACACCCATGTACTACATGACCTTGATATTTGAATTCCAATGTTTTCAAAATTAGACTGGATAAAGAACCGGCAACATTACTGATTATTGGTTCAATTGAAACCACTGGTTCGACCGGTATGACATAATAATTATATTTAATTTTATAAATATATAATATTTTAATATTAACAAAAAATAAATTTTTGGTCAATGATATCGAAAGAATATTATTTGAAAAATTTTCAACTTATTTATTTTTAAGTATTTTTCAATTATAAATAAATAAAAAATAATGTTTCATATTAATTTAAGTAATAATTCATTTCATATTTCAACTTCAAGTAAAAATAAATTCTTTTATGCTAAATATTCAACATAATCTAAGAGAGATTAAACAAAATAAAATATCAAATTAAACATAAAGCATTCACATATAACTATCACTTTATTAAATTTTAAGAAAATAAATTCATGTTTCAAAAAATTGCATGTCCAAAATCTTTAATCATCATCTTTCAACTCATGATTTCTCTTTTCTTTTTGCATTATTTATTTTTTTTAAAAATTAATTTTTGAATTTAAAAAAAAGAAAAAGAAAATAAGTGAAGCAGTCAATAACCGGTTGAATCAGTACCGGTTTAAATAATTTTTGATTGATTTTGGGTAGTTTTGACTGATTTTGACCATTACCGATTTTCATGCTTCAATCGGACTGAACTAGCCACGGTCATCAGTCCGATTGGTATGATGTCATAATAACTATAACTTATACACTAGTTATGTCGAGTGATTATTTTGCTCAATGATATAAATCTTACATATAAAGTATTAAGTTGGAATTCAAACCTAACGAATCATAGTGTATGTGTCATAAAATAAAAATAAAAAAAATTACGCAGCATTTATGAGATATGAACCCTAAGATATGCATGTGTAGGTAAATAAATCTATATCTATATATATAGTAGAAGGAAGCACACCGCGCAAGGCGCGGTGCCGTGCCCGTTTTATTAAATAAAATTTATTTTTTTATATTTATGATTTTTTTTAAATTTTAAACATGCAAAAAAAATCATAATACAATAATTTTTTATGAGAGTTTGTTTTTGAGTGTATAGTAAAATTAATCTTAATAACTTTACATAAGATAGAAATTAGAGAATAATAAATATATAAAATGCATTATAAAGATTTTATCAACTATTTTGTAAATGATAAGTATTTTGTTTTCTAGATTTTTTTTTCAATTTAAAGTATAGAGGATGAAATAAATTAAAATAAGAAAGTTCATGTTGTGAGATACATGATGTATTTTTCCTTATCATTTTTCAACTTGCCATTTTGATCATCTTCGTAGATTTTATAAAAAAAAAATTGTCATATTCTTGGACATTCACTCAAAGAGCTTATCCCTTCAATTACCGACGTAAATAGAGATCCAAGAATTTATTTCAAAAATGGAATAGAATTATAATTGACTTGCACTATTCTATAGCTCTTTGTAATATTGGGTTTTTTTTGTTTTCGAATATTTTACCATTTTTTTAGAATCAAAATTATATATTATCTTTTTCTAAAGTAGTATATTTATTATCTACTAACAAATATATCTCAGTTAGGTTATATTTTATATAAATGTTCAAACTTCAAAATGGCAATATTCAATTTTTTTATTGTGTTTTTCTTTTTTTGCTAGGGTTAATTTTTGTTCTCGAATTATGATCAGTGTTATTTTGAATTTAGATCAATTCAAAGTAAAAAAATTGATCTCTATAAATTTTGATCTTTATTTGTTGTCCATTTCCAATTTTTGTTTCTATTGTTTTCCTTTCTTTTTCCTCTTTGTTTAATTTTTTTTCTTTTTTATTCCTACTTTGGAACCAAATTAACTTATTTAAACATTATATATATAAATATTAATTTATCTATATACTTATATGGAAAAAATGTACATCATACGTGAATACATATATACCAAAAACTATGGAGTCCTATTAATTAAAATAAAACTTAAAATTAACAAATATTTTATAATTTCAATGGCTATAAAGAAAACTCAAGTCGCAGACACACTCAACATGACCAAGGAAACATCATCATTTGAAATAATTCTATGCAGCCAGAAATATCTGCATATCACAAATTATCACAAGCAATTTTTTTCCTCCAACCATAGTTAACCATCTCTCATCCAGAAAAACCATACTTCTGTTTATAGAGTGATGATAATATGCAACTTTATTTATTACTTTATCAGCTATACACAAACCTAATCAGGCAAAACCCAAATTTGTGTAGGCAAGCACACTTTATTTACACAATTAAACACCTTAGGAACCTCTGCTGAGATTTATATCTAGCTAACTTAACAAAATTTTAATTTTTAATTTGCAATCTAAACACACTCCATCCACTAAATGATAGTAATATTCACTTCCATGGATGTAAACATGCCACACTGAACAGAAAAGGCCAAATGCACCCTACATTTTCTTTAAAAGTGCATTGCGAGCCACTTATTTATACTCTTAGATAGTATGAATATCCCTACCAATAAGATCGTCATTTACTCGTATAAACATGTTGGTCTTCACCAGCCACTTTAGAGAAAGCATTCGTATCTCTCAAATTAAACCAGTTATGATATTTAGTTTAGCAACCTTTCTTGCCTCCATGTTGGTTTATTGAAGCTTTATCAAATGGATATAGAATTTGCAATATAGGAATATAAGGTATTCCATGGTTCCTTTCAATAGAAAAAGCAAAACCAAAAAGAAAAGACAAGCACTTGTTTCTACCTCCTGTTTGTTATTTGAAACTTGAACATAACTCTTTTAACATGGATAAAACACCACATAAAGTCTGCTCTATGCTGAATATTTTAATTATGCTTTTCTGATACTCTACTCAACTCACACACACGCAACTGACTTGAAAGCCATCAAATAAGCCATAGAGAGACTACATGCTCAAGGGGTACCTCATCTTCTTGCAAGGTTTGTTTCTCAGGCTCAACCAGTCATACAGTAAATCTTCTTGCAGAACATTGTCGAAGGACAGTGAATTGCTATACATCTGTTCAATATATTTGGTATTCCATAAGCCTCAAATTGTAGTGAACATAGATAGCTTCGTTCAATTTTTTCTGGGGCAACATGTTGTGCCTTTGTCCATACATCTGATCATGCATACTCCAGTTATGTTTGCACCCAAAAGACGAGCAACTCTGACTCAGTATATGCACGGCTATTCATTGCAGCTCCAAACAATTCATCCCGCGTTGTTGCCACCAGGCAGGCAGAGAAAATAAGATTGTGTCAATATAAATTACACATTACAGGTATAATTTGATTCAAGTTATTTTCATGGTATAACCTAGATCAAGCTCTGTTCTGGTACTAATTGGCAAGTCAGTTCCAAAATCAACCTTTGCACAGCCAAAGTCAGAAATCTGAAATGAAACATGTAAAATTTTACAGGATACTGGATGCACCCAAGTACATAAGATCAAAAGGTTAGAAAGCACTCCACTGGAAATGAAAAAGATAAAATAGAAAATCCTTACTTGCATAGATGCTGAAATCCTTATAGCACTATCCCACTCTGATCTCACAATGCAGGCATTCAGACCTCGTAGAACATCCTGATGCTACAAGATGCACACTATTATTGTTATGCTAGCAAAAATCTAGAAATTTCAAATAAAATTAACTTGTGACTACTTTAAATGAAACTTTTTCAGAAGACACTCATTCTCCTACAGATTAAAGTCTGAGAGATATCGATATGAAGGATTGAGGAAGTAAGCAGTTGTACATATAAAACCAAAATTACTACAAAATATTACCAACCAAAAAAAAAAGCACAGATTAAAACAAAAAGCAAGCATTAAGTGGCTCTCAGAGATCCCACTTACCCTATCACTTCCCATCACCAGCAAACTGAATATCACATGAAGACCGGCCAAGATCAAACTTTTGCACAAAACCATAACTTAAAACACGAAAAATTATAGAATTCAAAAAAGAAATTACAAAAAAATGTCGAGATTTATGGAACACCTTGATAACAGTACCAAACTTTGTGAAAGATGAGATTGGGATCATGTTCACCAGTGAGTTCTTCAGCTAAGGTTTGGGATGGATGACAAACCAGCAAATCGCTCTCCTTCCCTTCCAAAACCCAGTGGAGTGTAGGGAGTGCACAAAATTCTGAACTTCAGAAGGACTCCTTTCCTGCAAATTCGTTATTTCAAAGATGCATTATAAAGCAAGTAAACCACACACACAGAGCAACGAATAGACCACACCCATTTCCCTACAACAACACAAAGTGACTCTGTGTCCACAACCCTGCTTTCCCTACAACACACTTCCCATAATTCAATGTAAAATAACTAGACAACTTAAGTTTTTAGCTACTTGATGCAAGAAGTGCAATGCATTAAAAGGTTAAAATTAAGCAACCACAATTTAGTCCATATTTTCAACTGAGAAGAAAATGTTCAATCCACACTAATTACAACCAGAAAAATATAAAATTATTATAAGAATAGGCTATCACATGAACAAGACAATACTGCTCTATGCAGTACCTCAATCCATGATCAACTATGCGTCCCAACTCCACGGTAGATTCCCCAGGCGACCTACTTCAAATAAAGGATCAGCCATTGGAGAGAACTCTATAAATATGGCAAGTGTTCCCTCATTGGGGCAGTCCCGATAAGGTTGCACCAGTTGGGAAGTTACAAACCCCACTACACAAGTCTGGTCCAGCTGCAACTCTGATGAGCCATCTTCACTGAGCATATACCAACATTTCAATCCCATATTGAGATCCACATACCCATAAAGCATCCCAAAAATAGTAAGAAACATCCAGAATTTCAGCATGGGAAAGTTTTCATGTTATCCCTCAACAATTTTAATCCTTCATATTTCCATCTTAAACGAAACATTGAAGAGTATGGAAAAGATAAAATAACAATATACCACAAATTAACCAGAACTTGGGAACAATGACAGACAAAATTGAAATATATGTGTGTTTCTAGGAAAGTACATTGCAGCTGAAGTTGAGGAGCATCGCTTGTAAAAAAAAAAACATTTGCACCACGCAAGTTTTGTCTTAGAAAAAGTTATCAGTGCAAATATACAAATTTATTGCCATTAAACCAGAAGTTACATTTCTTATAAAAAAGAAGAAATTAACTCATCTAATCTCTCTTTTGAACTCTCAAAAAACTACTACTTGTTACACCAGTTGACAAGTGCGATTTAGCGTGCCAGAGATTCATTAAAAAGAAATGTCTGAAAAATGACTTCGAGAATTCTTACCTACCAAACTGGATTGTCACGTTTCGGTAATCAAAAGGCCCATGTCCGTCGATTCTAAGGTCAGAAAGCAGCGCTGTTTCAATGAACTTCTTCACATTCACTGTCATTCGCCACGTATTAGCTAATCTCTGCTCCATTTTATAGCTTTTGATTATGAAAAAACACACAAACTGCTTACTTGGAGTGACCCAAAAAAAGTAGGAAAATGAAAAGGAACTAATTTCCTAAATAGAATCCAATGTTGAAAATACATTAAAAGTTCTAGTCACAGAGGAGGTGAGTAATTAGATTCGAAATTATAGAATAAATTACCCATAATTTCTTTCCTCAATCAGCTTCGATGGTGAGAGCCTCTTCCAGTCTTCTTCTTCATTAGGAGAGAATATATTACCCATAATTTCTTTCCGCAATCTGCTCCGATGGCTAGAGCTTCCTTGGTACTTCTTCTTAGTAACCAAACAAAACTTTTCTAGGGGTTCCGATGACCACGCACACAAAACTCAAGAAAAGCAAATGAAAAAGAAAAATAAGGAAAAGCTGATTTTCTTCTGACCATTTCAGAAAACATCAAAATAATATACAATGAATGAAGCCCAGCGTACAACTTCATCAAGCATCCAGACCTAGAAAACGACGTCGTTTGGTAGGAGAAAATGGCAAAAAAAAAATAGAAAATAAAGCTCACGCGCGACAGCACTATTCACACGCGCATCCACACTTATATAATATAGTAATATGTATTGATACAGCTCAAAATTTGGAGTCAAGATCTCGAATTCGAATTCCCTGATTGACCTCGAACTCAATCTCAACATCGACCCAGATCTCACTCCACACAAGTGATTTTAGATCTCCGACCTGACTACAGGAGCACACGTTAGGCTAGCTAAGATCGCCCTCAACTAAAGCCCTCTGATGCCTAAGTTAGTAAAGAGCTGAGGTGATCAATTATGAGTTCAAAGGTGAAGATTATAACTCAAATGAGAGTCAGTGAAGATAATATGACATAGTACAACATGATTCCTTCCTTTTATAGGTGTTGAACTGTCCTTGTCTATACTATCAGGGTGGCGCATTACTGTGCGTCAGATCCTTAATTGATCTACTGCCTGCAATTCGGGTCATAGCCCGGATGGATCGGGTTCCATCAAGTCATGACCCGACTTGGATAAAAAGATGTGGATCCTGTCTTGTGTGGGTATTTTGGCTGAAATCTAGGGGCAAAATGATCTTTTAATTCTGTCGTCATTAATTATTATCATCATTAATTCCCCCACTTTCCAAGTGTGTGAGTTCTTCTCTTTTCTTGGGGTAATAAACCTATACATTATGGAAGTAGGCGCTAGACCCCCTCAGTCGTTCGATTGAGTGTTGCCTCAAGAGGCGAACCGTCACATCCTCCCTCTATATATACCCCTGACTGCCCCCACAACTTTATTTCCTTTCTCCTCTCCTTATTGCTTCTGCACGCCTAGCCAGACCTCGAACCCAAGCCTCCCATCTTTTGATTAAGATCTCAACCTCATAGGTCTATTCTTTTAGTAATAATGAGCTTGAGCTTGGGTTTCTCCTTTAAAAAAACTCGCAATATCGAGTGAAAGCATATCTCTTTCCTTGAGTTTAGAGGATGTGAGCTCTCTCTAAATCATTCCTTTCACGGACTCAACCCCAATCCCGACTCAGTCGATTCACGGGATCCTGATCCCCTAGTAAGCTCGCCCTCGGCTAGTCCTTCCTCCGCTTCGGTGGATGAGTCAGCTCATGATCCCGAGATCAAAAAATATATTCTTTGCATGTCCCCCTGGTTAGTTATAGTTCCCAAATTAAGGTCTTTAGTGGTCTTTGAGGTCAAGTCCAAATTCTTTATTCCTCATGATTATGAGATAATTTTTCCCAATAAGTTAAATTGGATGCATCTTCCCCCTAATGGTTGTGCCACTTTTTCCATAGGCATGCTAGAAGGGAGTATGAGATTCCTAATTCCCGATCCCATAGAAACATTCTCTTAGGGCTAGATATCTGTCCTACTCAACTTATTCCCAATGCAATAAGGCATATCCTCTATTTCTTCACATAATGACCTACTTCGAGGTTGAGCCTTCCTTCGCTCATTTTTGGTCTCTTTACTCAATAACGACCTTGACTTGGACTGGGGAAAGTGGGTTCTATTACCTTACCCCAAAGTCTATGTGCAAATTCTTAGATAAGGTCCCCACTTCATTAGTTCCCTGAAAAGAAAGATTCCTCTTCATTCGAGCTCTTGCCAATCGTTCTTGGCGGTTTAGGTGTGACTAAAGGCACAATAAGCCTAAACCTTCTGTGTTAGATGAGATCACATGGGGAGAAGGCTTTATAGATACCCTAACTGACCATTTATACAAGGTTGGCGACCTCCTAAAGGATGAGGTTCTCAAGATCACTGGTCTTTTGCTAGCTAATATCCGAGTTCAAAGAACTCTCCATGACGGTGCTTTTCACCATTTGTGCTTTTATTCTTCTTCTTCTTCTTCTTCTAATTCTTCTTCTTCTTTGGTTATTAGTTCCAGAATGAGGTCTAACTCTTTTTTAGTTTTGTTTCTGTCATGTCGAGCAAGAACTTGCATATAATCAACAAGATAAAGGCCCAGAAAGAAGCATTGATGGCTAAGGCCCAGTCTTTTGGGCTTGTGCCTAGTGCCTATCTTGGCGTCGCCCATCCCTATTTTGACCTTAAGCATGCCAGTTCAGCCCATGGGGGTAGAACAACCACCGATTTAAATGCCCGAGGTCGAGATTGCTCCTCCCATTGCAAAGCCAGTCCCCAAAGTCGAGGGCTCCCCTAGAGACAAAGGGAAGAAACGCAAACACAATTCGAAGGGAAAAAGTCATAAGTTCTCCTCACCCAGCTGCTCCAGCAAAAATCTTTCGGGGAGAATGCCTAAGGATAAGGGCTCGAGTGGGAGCCATTCAGAGAAAAGACCCCAATCCGAGCCTAGCCCAGTTATCGTCTTCCTCTAACCTCGACGTCCACGCGCACTGCAAGGCAATCTTGGCCGATGCATGTAAAAGTTACAAGACTGTCAACTCATAATTTTCCAGTGATTCTTTGCGTCCTCCTTTGATTCAAACTGGAAAGTTATAGACCAAAGCTCCATACTTCGATCCCGATCTATGGAGACATCCTTTGAGCTCTACAAGGGGTGCTTGATGACCTAGGACCAAGCTTTGCTAGCTCCTGTAAACTTCACTAAGCTGGAGGAGAATAAGGCTCATGCTATGATGCAGGTAAACCCTTTAGCCATGAATGAAATTTATTCAAATTGTGTGGGCTCTTAATGATGTCCATTGTTTATCTTTTGCAGGGGATCATTCATATGCACCAGCTTGCCTTATAATGTGTGTATTGGAGAAATTGCTTCATGATCCAAGATAAGGAGGTCGGGGAGCTCAAAATGGCCAAGGACGAGCTCGCAGCCAGTCTGAAGTCAACTTAAAAATCCATCAACAATGAGCTCGCTTCACACAAAGAGAAGCTCGCAGAACCCAATTAGAAAATTTAGGACTTAGAGCAAAAGTTGACCAAAATGAAGAAGTCCCTAGCCTCCAAGAAAAAGGCTTCATATGAAAAGGGTTGCTCATAGGGTCGAAAAGTCTTCAAGAACTCTTCTAAGTTTAAGGAGATGATCCAAAATGCCAGGATGGATGGAGCTCGAGCCTTCAAGAGATCTAGCACATTTAAGTCCATGGTCAAGGAAAAGGCAGCAAAATATGCCTACATGAGTTACATAAAGTACCAAGCCCAACAGAAGAAATTGGGCGGGATTGTCGAGGGATTTGATCTGGAGCAGCTGGATCCCACCAAGGATGCAGATCTAAAAGACTATCCCACCAGTGAGCTCCCCAAGGAAAAACCTGAGGATGAGTTCACTTCTTTAGCTCAAGAGGTCAAGTCTCTCAAGTAGCCACTAAAGTAGGTGAAATCCCTTTCACGGCTCCTACAGCGACTGAGGACCCCAATGAGGATATTACAGAAGAAGAGGGCTCATCACAATGAGATTTGAGCTTGTAGACTTTTAGTTTTTGTTTGTTTGTTTGTTGTTGTTGTTTTTTTTTTCTACTAGACCTCCAAGTCCATGTTTGTTGAATGGGTTCGAGATTTATTGATTCCTTAACTTTGCATTGTGAACTCAAATGGTAAATCAATTTAATCAAACTTAGATTCAATAGAATGTGGGATTCCTTTTGCTCAACGAAGTGTCTGAGTTCATATTTGAATTTCTTTGCAATTTTAAAATTTTTTGTGCAAGTGCTTGGGCTCTTTCACAATGTAATTGTTCTCCTAAAGCCTTCGATGTGTTCGTAAACATTACTCAAAATCGAATTAAAGATCTTCCTCAGATCCTGCATAAGGTCTCGGCCCTGTGACTTGGGATCATTTTGGATTAAAGATCTTGCTCAAATCTTGAGTAAGATCTCGATCCTGTGACTTGGGATCGTCTTGAGT
Organism: Jacaranda mimosifolia; assembly: GCA_018894105.1. Classification (NCBI taxonomy): domain Eukaryota; kingdom Viridiplantae; phylum Streptophyta; class Magnoliopsida; order Lamiales; family Bignoniaceae; genus Jacaranda; species Jacaranda mimosifolia. Next base: position 6,926,484 of record CM032123.1, read on the forward strand.
TAAAGATTTTGCTTAAATCTTGTATAAAATCTCGACCCCATAACTTGGGATCGTCTTAAGTTAAAGATCTTGCTCAAATCTTATATAAGATCTCGACCTTATTACTGGGGATCGTCTTGACTTTGCAGTTTTGGTAGTCCATTAAACTGTTATATCAGGGGAGAATAGAAACAACATTAAACAGAGGATAAATTTTTGAGATTAAGCAAAAGGAAATTTACATGATTGAATTCGCATCATACATAGAATTTTTTCATATTCTGCATGCTCTATGACCTTTCTTCCCTTTAGCATCTTTCAGCCTATATAATCCCTGCTTGGTTATCTTGACCACTTGGTAAGATCCTTCCTAATTTGGGTCTAGCTTCCCGACATGCTTCGAGACCTTAACCTTTTTCAAGACCCAGTCTCCCACATAGAAGCCTCTCTGTCGGATTTTCTTGTTATAATGCCTTGCTATAGCGTTTTTGTATTCTTGAATTTTGACATAGGCTCGGTCTTTCTTTTCTTCAACACCTCTAGCTGGAACTTTGGTGCTTCGTTGTCACCATCCGACTCATATTCCAAGATTGCTGGGTAGGCTCATCTAATTTTGGTCAGGATCATAGCTTCCACCCTGTATACTAAACAACACGGGGTCTCGCCTATTGTTGCTTTAGGAGTAGTGCGATGTGCTCATAGAACCCCTTGGAGCTCATCAACCCATCCTTCTTTGGGCTCTAGCGAGCCTTGAGGCTCTTTAAAAGGCCATGATTAGTTACCTCGGTCTGGCCATTCGCCTTCGGATTCCCCATGGATGTGAATCGCTACTTGATTTGAGCTCTTTACACTAACTTGTTAGCTTTTTTCCATTAAACTGAGTCCTATTATCAAAGATTAGAACCCTAGGGATCCCAAATCGGCATACAATATTTTTCCAAAGAAAGTTGATGACCTCATTCTCGGTGACCTTAACTGATGCCTCTGCCTCCACCTATTTACTGAAATACTCCACTGCCACTATCATAATTTTTTTCTGGCCTTGGGCTAATGGGAAAGAGCCCAATATGTCGATCTCCCATTAGTCAAATAGACATGATATGGGAATAGGCTCCAATGGTACAGCTGGCCGATGAGCGAGGTTGGCATGGAACTGTCATTTATCACATTTTTTCACTAAGGTCGTCGTGTCTTAATTCATAGTGGGCCAGAAATAGCCCTGTTTAAGGGTCTTTAAGGCCAATGACCTCCCTCCTAAGTGATTTCCACAACTTCCTTCGTGGATCTCCCTCATCACATAATGAGCCTTCTCAGGTCCCAAACATTTTAGCAGTGGCCCTTCCATGGACCTCTTATACAGCTCCCCATTAACCATAGCAAATTGATTCACCCTGAAGGCTACCCTTCTTGCTTCTTTCGGGTCCTCTGGCAAGATCCCATCTACTAGATATCGAATCATGTCATCTTTCCAAGTTATTCATGTCTCTATCTGCATTATCGCCTCTGTTTTAGAGGTCTCAATCTCCAATTCAGAACATTCAGCTATCAATAAATTTATAGATGCACTTCGAGTTCCTTTAATTGAACTACCAAACTTAATCAAAGTGTTAACCCTCTCATTCTTCTCCCTTAGGATCTACTGCACTTGACAAAATACAAATCTTAACATGAGTTCCTTTACCTTTTTTAGGTATTCTATCATAGATTTTTCCCAGGTCTCAAACTTTCGCTCAATTTGAAGTCCCACAAGCTGCGAATCAGTGAAAACATTTAACTTTTCTATGTTCATGCGCCTGGTTGCCTTTAATCCAATGATCATTGCCTCATACTCAGCCTCATTATTGGTGACTCCAAAAGCTAATTTTACAACGAACTCAAGCTGCATCAATTCGGGTCCTTTAAAGAAAATTCTGACTCCACCATGTTAGGAAGTAGCCAGCCCATCAACATGCATTATCTATATTTCTTTGCTTGGCTCAGGGTCTTATTCTGCCATCTTGACCACGAAGTCCGCTAGAACTGGTGTTCTTATGGAGCTCCTGCTCAGATACTCGAGGTTGAATTCCCCCAGCTTTGCTGCCCACTTAACTAGCCTTCCAGAAATATATGGCTTAGCAAGGACCTATTTCAATGGATGGTTAGTCTAGATAATGATTTTATGTGATTGAAAGTAGGGCCTCCATTTTCTTACTGTCGCTCTCCGCTTCCTATAACACCTTGCTCACATAGTAAACTGGTTTGTGGACCATATTCTCTTCCCGAATCAATACAGAACTCACTGCATGCTCTGAAGTTGCTAGATACAAGTATAGGGTCTCCCCCAGAACAGGCTTTACCAATAATGATGGCGAGGCTAAGTATTCTTTAAGCTCGCAGAATGCTTTCTCACACCCCTCATCCCATTGGAAGTTCCTCATGTTCTTTAAGACCTTGAAGAAAGGTAAACTTTTGTCCATCGACCTCAAAATGAATTGGTTTAAAGATGCGATCCTTCCAGTAAGCTTCTGTACATCCTTCACTGATTTAGGTGAGCCCATGTCGGTTATTGCTATGATATTTTTAGGACTGGCTTCTATCTCGAGCTCACTAACCAAGTATCCCAGGAACTTCCCTCATTTGACCCCAAAGGTGCACTTTGTCGAGTTGGGCTTTATCCTATATTTCCTTATAATAGCAAAAGCTTCTTCCAAGTACTTCAAGTGATCGAGTTCATTTAAGCTCTTAACCAATATGTCATCAACATAAACCTCCATACTTACCTCTATCAGGTCTCTGAACATTTTGTTCACTAGCCTCTGGTACGTTGTTCCCGCATTCTTTAACCCAAAGGGCATGACATTGTAATAGAATATTCTCTTCTCGATGACGAAGGTGGTTTTGTCCCTGTCCTCCTCTGCCCTGAAGATTGATGGTACCCCTGGAAGGCGTCCATCATGCTAAAAAGAGCACATCCTGCTGTCGAGCCTACCAGCACATCAATCTTAGGTAAAGGGTAGGGGTCTTTAGGGCAAGCCCTGTTCACGTATGAATAATCTATGCATATCCTCCATCTTTCCTCTATTTTTGGGACCACGACCACATTCGATAGCCATTTCATGAATGGATCTCAATAACATACCCCGCCTCCAAATGTTTGTTAACTTTCTCTGCAATGATCCAATTTTCCATCGCCCCTTGGTTCTTTTTCTTCTGTTGGATGGGTTTTATCTAAGGATCCACATTTAGCCTATGTACGATTACCTCGAGGTCTATCCCTTTCAAATCTGAAGGCTTCCAAGCGAAGACATCAACATTTTTTCTCAAGAATTCAATAGTTAAGAGTTTCGATTTAGGGTCCATCTAGGTTCCAATCCTTGTGACCTTACCCGAGTCCCTCGACATTAACTCGATCTCTTTGAACTCGCATGCCGATTCTATTCTGCATTCTTCTACTCTCGGTTTCTTAGTCTCCTCATGAGGGTTCAAGTTCTGAATGTCTTCAACAGAAGAAACAACTACTTTCTTTCCTCTAGATCAAGAGCTCTCCCCTTAGACTCCAAGCCCCTACCTTGAGCCTCTTTTTCAGAGACACATGGTAACATTTTGTTGCTACCTTTTGATCACGACACACCTTTCCTATTCCTTCATTTATGGGGAATTTTATTTTCAGATGAAAAGTTGAATCTACTGCTTGGAATTGATTCAATCCAAGTCTTCCCAGGATCACATTATATGTGAATGGGGCATCCACTACTAGGAATTTTAGCATGATCGTTCTTCGGCAAGGTTCTGTTCCCAATGAGACTGGGAGGTCAATAGTTCCTACCGCCGTGACCTCAACCCCTCTAAATCCTATCAGGGGGTGTACAATAGTGTGATCCTTGTGAGTGTGAGCTCTATCTTTTTTAGGACATTTAGAAATATGATATCTACCGAGCTCCCATTGTCCATTAAGACCTTATGCACCGAAAAATTGGATATATCCATTGTGATGACCATTGGGTCATTTTGTGGCCTAACAACCCTTTCATAGTCTCTGCCATCAAAAGTGATAATGGACTTGTCAGCAATATTCAGGACAGGATTCATTTTTTTTGGAAGGGAGGCTGGCCGACCTGGTTCCTTATGGACCTTATATGCTTATTTCTTGCACTATGAGAATCTCCTGAGGTGGGACCTCCTGCTATCATGTATATGACCCCTCATCGTGGCAAGTTGTCCCCCACGAGGTCATTTGCCATTTCCTTGCCCTTCTTTTCCCTACTGCGGGATATACTAGGGGATCGGCTCATCTTCTTCACATGCTCTCCTTTAAGCTCTTACCCCTTGGACCTAAACTCCTTGGCGATGAACTCTTTCAGGTACCCTTGTCTGATGAGCCTTTCCACTTCATCTTTTAGCTGAATATAATCCTCTGTGTCATGTCAGCGATCTTTATGAAAACGACAATACTTGTTTGAGTTCTGCCTCACCAACGTATCCGCATCTTTCTCAGCCACTGCAATATCTTGCACCCTTCAATGGCCATGAGCACGTGGGACCTCGTGGTGTTAAGCGGGACGTAGTGGTTATACTTTCGAGGTGGAGAATGATGACGATCTTTTTCAGATAGAGATCCGTGAGGTCTTTGATCTTTTTCAGATCTTTAAGGAGCATTTTTAGTCTACTCGTGGTCCTTTATAACATTAAGCTATTTCTCATGGATGTAACGCTAAGCCATATCCATCAATTATTCCACATCTTCAGGGGACTCCTTGGCAAAAGCCAAAGCTAAGTGTCCCTTTTTGAGCCCGTAAATAAGAATGCTCATGATCATATCAATATGCAAGTCTTGCACTTCCAACATCTCGTTGTTGAACTTATTCACGAACCCCTTCAAGGCCTTATCTTCCCTCTGTCGAATGGTGAACAGATAAGTTGCTGACCTTTTTGATTTTCTCTTACTAGCAAACTGATACAGGAATTTCCTTTTGAGTTGGTCATATGACACAATAATCTCAGGAACCTGCCTCATAAACCATTCTTGAGCTCTCCCACTCAGTGTCGTCATAAAGATCTTGGAGTTCATGGAATTGGATTGTCCATACAGTTCATGATATTCTCGAAAGCCGTTACATATTCCTGCAGGTCCTTGCTTCCATCATATTTCGGGAAATTCTGGAGCTTAAAGTGTGAAGCCACTGACTCAGCCAATATTTCAACGGAAAAATGTGAGTTTTTCTTCTGCAATGCTGAGGTCCCTTTCTTCTTGAGTTTATCTATCTTTCTACTCAATTAATCAACTTGGTCATTAATCTTATTGACTTCCTTCCTTCAAAGTGATGGTTGGGGTCTTTTATGAACGGGGTCATCACGGTTCAATGTTAACACGCTCTAACCTTGATACTTCTTCTTTTCTATAAACATTTGGTGGGTAACTTGGTCTTTGAGCTACATTGCTTCCCACCTCATCCAAATCTACCATCTCTTCACCTCTCAAAATCCTCAAACCTTGCACTACTTTGGCTAGCAAGGGACCCAATTCCTATCTTGAAATAAGGGTTGGTTTACCAGCATGGGAGCCATTTGAATGGGAGTTACTGCCGCTGCTTGGTTTCTACATTCATGCTCATCCCAGAATCTTTGACTCATCTTGAAAACCAACCGTTCTAGATCCCCCCTACTAAGTTGCACTATCTGAGCCCCATTGGGTTCTTTTGTCGGTGTCCCCTATCCCATTTTAGCTTGAGTGTTTTGAGGTATAGTAATAAAGAGCGGTGTGGGGGAGGTGGAAGGGATGGGCGGTGATAGGGATATAGGTGATACGGGGATGGGAGTGTCCATAGTTCGCCCTGGAGTTTTGTCCATTACTAACTATTAGCTCTCACAACTAGTGTATCAAGTTAGAATTCCTGCAGACAGCGCCAACTGATGTGGCTCAAAATTTGGAGTCAAGACCTCAAACTCGAATTACCTAATTGACCTCTAATTCGATCACGACCTCGACCCCGACCCGAATCTCACTCTGTACAAGTAAATTTGGATCTCCGACCTGACCACAGTAGCACACGTTAGGCTAGTTAAAATCGCCCTCAGTTAAAGTCCTCTCATGCCTAAGTTAATAAGAAGTTGAGGTGATCAATTGTGAGCTCAAAGGTAAAGATTAGAACTCAAATGAGAGTTAGTGAAGATAACATGACCTAGTACAGCATGATTCCTCCCTTTTATATTTGCTGAACTGTTCTTGTCTGTACGGATCAGGGCGACACATTACTGTGCGTCAGATTCTTAATTGATCTACGGCCTACAATCCAGGTCATAGCTCGAGACGAATCGGGTTCCATTGGGTCATGACCCAACCTAGATAAAAAGACGAGGATCTTGTCCTGTGTGGGTGTTTTGGCTGAAATCTAAGGGCAAAATGGTCTTTTAATTCTATCTTCATTAATTATTATCATCATGTATATATGCAATCACTATCATTTGCAATTCCCCACTATATGTCCATTATTATCAATTTATTATAAATTTTTTATTTATATAAAATTTAAAAAAATATATGAAATTATAACAAAAAATAGTATTATCTATTTTAATTTATTTTGCAATATGAAAATTGCTACTTGCTAGTATCAATGAATTGCCTGTTTACATTTTGGCAGCCAATTAACCTATATGAATCTCTTTACCATCTTTTGATTGATAATTGAGGAGAAAAATCAATCGCTAATCTGCTGACAAGTGACAACTACCAGGCTGGGATTCCTTTTGTCCCCAATCTTTCGTTTGAATCGGTCATGATGAAATATGAATATGCCCCATAGGATAACGATAATTGGAAATGATATGATTGGAACCCGTGATTATATTTGGATATTACTATTTATTGATGTGTGTGTTTAATACTAGCTCAACTTGCTTCTTAAATAATACAATATACTAAAACTTAATGACTTAATATTTTTTACAGGACCCTTCAAAGAAGTTATCTCACAATATTCTTGGTAGATTTTATTTTATTTTTATTTTCAACGCTCTTATTCTTATTCTAATTTATGTTTGATAATAATAACTTTTTCAACGTTAATTATTCGAATTATACCATACTACTTCATTCTTTGTCTAATGTCACAATCTAAAATACAACAGTGCATTGCTTAATGTCGCAATCCAAAATATAATAAATTTTATTTTTTAAATATCCTCACCTCACTAACCCTAATTTCATTCTCAAAAAATTAATTATTACATACATCATTATATATCTCTTTGCTCATTTCAACTATACATATACAAAAATTAATATAAAAATACAATTTGGCCCATTAAATCTGTTAATCCCTTGATAATTTACATTATTTTAATTATGACAAAATTACATTTCTAGAATTATGTGTTGAGAGAATGCAATTAAACTATGAATATATTTCTGTATTATTTGCTGGAATATGTGTATTTGCTCCATAATTAAAAGATCTCTTGAAAATTTTAACTTGATTCACATATTTATAACTTAGAAAAGAAATCATTCTTGCTGTAATTATTGACATATCCGCAATTTATGGTTCTAATGCATGTTTACCATAATATATTGTTTCCTTATTTAATTCCAACGGACACTTACCTAATTAAGGATTTATAGTCTTTGGATATGAGCTTATATATAAGAAATATGCAGCAACAATTAGAGTGAATCACTTGGCTGGGAAAAGATCTTTGTTAAGTGTCTTGAGGAATTGTGTGATACTCTCATATACGTTTTGTGCTTAAATGTTGCTAATTCCTTGCTCTACATATGTTTTCGAGGGACCTTGTGGTGAAAAAGATCAAGGGGCGCTTGCACTCGATGGACCTTTCAATGAACCTTGGGGAGACAAAAAGAAGATGATTTGTGTCTCGAAGGACCTAGTGGTGAAGAAACCAGTAGAGCGGTGTTGTTTGGAATCTTTTGCAGTGTTCTAAGTTTTGGTTTGGAAGGTGAGACTAGAGTTTGCCATACGTAGTGGCAGCAACTCACGGATCAATCCATAGATAGGGTCGAATCTAGAAATGAGAGTGTGAGGGGGCCAAAATTATAAAGCCTAAAAGTTTAAGTATAATTTCATATTTGTGAATTCAAAATACACATTTTCATCAAAACTGAGTGCGACGCTCCTTTATATCAAAAAATATTGTAAATGAATCAAATCAATATCAGCATTTCTAGAAATAGTTTTTGTAATATAAGTAACTAAAAAGTCGAAGAAAAAATTCTAAAACATGCTTTCATCTTATTATAAAACATGTTCTTGATGATATTCATAACAAAAAAGGTTAAGTTATTCCATTTGTAGTTGTTGAAACACAAAGAAAAATATTCACTAACATTTATTCTTATCTCAATCTTATTAAAATCAAAATGAGATATTTTAATTGTTTTGCAAGTCCCTTAAAATTTAATCGACTAAACTCTCACAATGTTTTCTCAAACAAATAAAATAGAAATGCATTAATTGACTACCTGATTGTAAATATGGACCTAAGAATTTGTTTTGTATTTTAAAAAATAAAATACGTAGATATTTCATTAATTGATTTTAATTTTAATTTATAATTAGAAATAAATTCAATTCAATTCAATTCAATAAATCTAGAAAAGTAATTTTTAATTTAGGGCCCATAATAAAAGATTTTTAAAAAAGTTAATGAATGAAAATTAATATTAGTTACTTTTTAATTAATATTAAAAAAACTTTTTCTTTTTAATATATTCTTTAAATTAATTATACTAAAATTATATATATATGTGTGTGTGTGTGTGTGTGTGTATTGTAATAAACTTGGGGGGTGGCAATGGCCCCTGCTTCCCCCCCTAGATCTGTCCCTATCCATAGAGGTTGTGCAAGTGAAACTAGCAGATGTTCCTCCAAACTTGTTCACAACGCAGTTGGTTTTGCAGTACTCTAGAATCTGCCTTATCCCGCATAAGATTCTGGTTTAGCTCTTTGCGAAGAGTTAGTTTTCACCCTGCCAGGGTGTTTTTAATCCTTAACTTTCATATTGTCAAATTATTGCATTTACTTGTAAAACATTCTCATATATTAATTGATTTAACATGTTCAAAATCCTAAGTGAAAGTTTAGGTAGAGGAATAGGTTTGCCAAACCTCTATAAATATCAGTATTCACTTACTTTTGTTTTTATTGCTTTATTTATCACTGATCTGACTAGTTGTTTAACTATTATTTATAAATTTTAGTCAGTAACTAAAATAGTTTTATGCAAAAGACTTAAAGCATTTTGAAAGGCCAAAAAGACTTTGAGTGATAAACTTCCTCTGCATTAAAATTTCATAGGCCTAACTCACCCCACCCTCCCACCCCCCTTTTAGGCTTATAATCACTCTCAAACTCAACAAGAACGCTACAAGAGAAAAAATAAATTAGTGATAAAAAAGTAAGTAACAATGCAAAAATTATCACTATTATATATATTAGGTAGAAAAAAAATTTATTTTGTCACCTTAATGAGTTTGACAAACTAAATAGTGACAAGAATAATGTTTAAATTATCATCATTGCTAATTAGTGACACACCTACAATGGTTACTTAATGATAGTGAAAACCTTGCCACAAATTGTAGCAACAATTTTTATTGTCAATAAATTGTTACCATATGAATGACATTAATTGTTAATGATGACAACTTAAAATATAGATTTTTATAACTATTGAACCATATTTTGACAAAATAAAAATTATTCACTTAAAAACTATCATATGATAAAATGCAAATTATTGTCACTTGATACATATTATTAGTAATAAACTAATAATTTTATTTTGTTACTTATTATTTTGTCACTACTATTATATTCTCTTGTAAGAAAATTTTATTGATTATCATTTATTTCCAAAAAAAAATTAAATATATTATTTTTGCACAAATTTATTTTTAATCACATTTCAAAACAGTTATGTTGTCTATCTCCACTCTCAAAATCGATCTATCGAAATACCCAAAATAATACCAAGCAAACCCTAGATATTGGTGAAAGCCAAGTCCAGCTGTAAAAATGTACTGCAATCGTACAACTAAAATTGTGATAAGGGCCACGATGGAAACAACAATGTCCCATCCTCATTTTATTTTTCCATCATCCAATGGTTTTAGTCATCAGAGCAGTCTGGAAGATGATACAGATTATTGATCAATTACTGTGAAAACCAAGATAATATAATAATTCTCACATTAGATTTTCACTGAAAATTCTGGGTAAGTGAAAAATTTTACGGATACGCTACAAATAATAATAAGAAAATCATTAAAAAAAATATATATATATATATATGTAAGTGGCTGACAATTAATACTTTATTCTAATCTATGCAATTGTGAAATATAAATCTACATAATTTCTTGAACATGTCGGATTCAATTCGATTGACCCGAATTCGACTTGGGATACTCTCCACCGTCCTTTTCTAAATACGTGTGTAAAGAAGATGTTGTCAGGTCATCTATTCAGTATTAATGGACACATGCAACTCATTATAAATACTCTTGAACACCATTTTTAGGCATCTCTTATCTACCTATTATCCCTTGTTCTCCATATTCCCAACCTACATTTACTTTCAAATATCCTGTATATTTTTCTGGTCACGTAATTTGACTTGAGCATTAGAGGGCCTTCACTTGGATCCCTCCCAACAATTCTTACGACTCTATTGTGATTTTAGGTCAAACTAAGGACTATCAACTCAAGACCCGATTCGGATCTAGTAGCCTGGCCCAGCGAAGGACTACTCTCAACCCAAATTATCATCATCATCATCATCATCATCATCATCATTATTATTATTACTACTACTACTACTATAGTTTAACTAAATTAACCCCAGTTCCTAACGGGTCTACGAGAGCCCAAATGGCCTGAGAAGCCCAATTTGCAATGGGCCAGTGCAGATTAACTTCCTTCTGGTTGAGTATCCAAATTTAACTGGCACTATCCCAATTTCCAGCCTCAAAGAGAAAACTGAAACTATTCTTTGTTTCTTTTTTCTTTGCCTTTTTTTTTAAGAGAAACGACGTTCATTTTGGTCGAATATGAGATCTCCCACATAATAAGGAAGATTAATGTCACTTGAGCTACAAGCCACTGGACAAAATTGAAACTATTCTCAAATGTGCAAAATATGTTATTTCTTCCATTCAAACCTCCAAAACCAGCACTTCTATTGAAGAAACTGAGTAAATTCTAGAAAGGCAGGAAATTTGCACCAGAACACGCTTTTCAATCTTCCATTTATTCATTAGAAAAGTCTAATCCTCCTGTAGTTCAAGACTATTTGCAATATCACTAGTTTCTCATTATGCTAATTCAAAAGAAGATATATATATATAAGTTTCTTGTTTGTGCTCACCATCTTTCCACTTGAAAATTAATATCTATTTACTATGGGTGCAACTTGCAATTCATTAATTGCCATGATGAATGCATATATGCCTGCGCCTTACCATCTCATCTAGATGTCAACATGCAGTTTAACTAACATATATATATTTTTCTATTGGTCATTCTTTATATATATTTTTCCTTCCCTAATCTTTTGGTTAGTTCTGAAATCAACATCACAACGTGGAATATGTCAAGAAGAACCACATATGAATGCTAATACATTCGACTGGGACAAAACTTAGCATCAATATCAATCAATATCAATATCGATTCTTTGTTGCAACCCTAGAAATGCTAATATCAAACATATTGACTAATTGTCCCCAAAGCATTAGCTTGGTATCCAACATTATGTAATGTTTGTTTAGCAGAAAACTTGCAGCAGGAAGTCCTAAAAAACTCTGGCATGAAAGTTGGGTTGGTATACAATGCATAATACATGGTACGTAGTTAATAAAAGCAGGACAAAGGATCTACATTATTTTATCATTGATTAAGGTTCTTTAACTACTTATATCCTGTCTTCTTGCAGAGCAATAGCAGTAAAGTCAACATTTATTCCTGCAGGCTTTTAACCTTAAGGAAATGTGTTATATATATTGCCTTTGATTGGCAAACCCAAAATCTCCAATATAATTCCATCTCCTTCTCCAAAGAATTAATCTTAGATAGTTTGAATGAAACAAATGGTAGCACAAAGTGTGACCAATAAGGAGATTGCACAGTTCTGGAAGCAAAGGCGAATGGTGGAGGAAGATCACCTTTATGCCGCTATAAAGGCTGCAGCTCGTATCAGGGCTCGGAACCTCTCGGTAAGCCCAACAAATTGCTTTATATTTTGACGTAGCTGCTTTTAATTGAAAGATAAATTTGTTTGTTTGCCAATTTTCTCTGTAGGGTGGATTCTACATCATCCCACGTTTATTCCTACCTCCCTGCATTTAAGTGTTAATTAGCCTTATTTAATAACTTTATTTGTGTTCCTATCCTTGCTGTTTGCCGGTAATCAGTATGCCGTAGGATTCACCTGAACAATTGCTCGAGAAATGCCTTTTAAAGAACAAGAATTCATAGAGCAATGAACCAGGACCACGCTATTCAGTTGCTATGAATATGAATACCTACGCTGATATGTTTACTGAGGTTGTTCATTTGAGTTCCGAGTAATCTTCCTTTTATCATGGGTTTAATTTACTTTTCGAAGAATCCTTCGTTAATGGTTGTGACTGACTTTTTCAATCTTTTAAACTTTGGTTTGTAGGAAAAAGTCATCAGAAAGATTGAGAAACAGAATCATCGTATATAAATTGATTCCTCTCAATAGTCATGAAATAATTATTTTAGTACAATCCTTTTGTTGATGGATGCTCTATTACATTCGTAGGGTAGATTCTGAACACTTGAGTGTCCGTGTTGAATCCATCATTCAAAAGGTTGTGAAAAGCACAATAAACAAGCACTCTTCTGAGCTCAAGTTAATGGTTGGTCGATTGGTCAATCAAGAGAAAAAAAATTGGAAAAAATAGATTGGACATTACTAAGTATTATATAAAAATTCTTATTTGATAAACAATACATATACAGTTGAGGTCGCTGAATTTGAAACGTCTGTGTCATTCGAATTCGAGGATCCAGTAAATTGGTCCAAAGTTGGTCCAAATCATGTCAAACCGACCGATATAGAAACATACAAATTTGGAAGTGTTTTGGCACTTTTGAGGTATCAACATCAATCGTCTACCTTTTGAGATGACTTTTGAAATGTAGGTCATATGTATATCCCTGAGTAATAATTAGTAGCAAAGAGATTAATCTAATATATGTACTAGACTCTTTTTTTTTTTTTAACTTTTTATTCATGACACACGCATGTATACTAGGAGCCCGTTAATATTCACACTCCTGATCGTTAATATTTTGTGGGAAACTTATGTCACTGTGACACAAGCCACAAGACTCTTAACATATGTAGACTCGGTCCTTATTCATTTAAAGCTCCTATATGCAGAATGATGATTACCTGCAGTTTGAAGACTCATTAAAGGAGGATGATGAGATCAAGGTCAGTAAGAACAGTTCCAAATTATTCGCCGAAAAGCATGATCTGAACAAAGAGATAAGGGTGGGAACAAAGGACTGGTAAGATGAAATAATTTCAGAAATACAAATTCCAGGCCAAATTAAGAAGTGAATATCTTGTGCATGTGATGAGGGTAAAAAAGAAAAGAACACTTCAGTATTCTGAAAATGTGCTTAGCATCACATTTTAAGATTTTAGATTTTATTTTAACATATTCAAGTTAATAATTAATGAATGCAGGTGGACTAAGAGCGAATATGCATACCTAAACCAACCAGCCATGAAGTTGGTTGATAAGTCCAGACGACCATCCTACACTTATCTTCCTCAATTGATCTTCAGTTGCAAGTCTGTTTCTACTCTGAACTCCGAGCCATTGATGCTCTCCAGGCAACCTAATTACCAAGTTAAATGATCTCTAGTCTCTGCTGAGGTTATCTGCATGTTGATCATTGGGTTTTCGTCATAATATATTTACATATATAAATATTACATGCACTTTATGCTGCACCGCGTGCTAATTGATCAGTTATGAATGCAAATTTAATTTGTTTCCTACTTGATAAAACCGGTGGAGTAAATTTAATGTGGCATTTCCTAAAATGCTCTTCACTAAATGATCCAATCCTGAAAGTGCTGATTCCTTTTACACGGATTTTTTAATTCCATCGAAAGCCAGTTTATTTAGGCTTTTAGATCTTAAGGACAAGTCTGATTTGGAATGTAAATAGTAGTGAAAATTTGAATAGAATGAGATAAAATAAGATTAAATAATATATTAATTTATATAAGATTGGCATACATCAAGTTGGAATAGGAGATGAAACACGGGGTGGAATAAAAGATTCAAAGTGTCTTACAATTAGGTATAACTATAATTTACCATAATATTTTATGAATATTTGATGTATGAGATTAGGTGTATAAATGACAAAGTTATCCTCGAACTAGTAAGGGGATAATAATAATAAAAGGAGGGCAAATGCAGGAACAAATTTTTAATTGATTATAACTGCACTCCTAAGGATAAGACTATAATCCACCCTTATTATAGCTATAGTAACGAGCTGGCACAAAAAAAGAGTTAGTCTGCTTGTATAATTTCACATATCAAACAATATATTAGGCTAGATTATAATGTCCTTTTAGTCTAATCTCACAAAACAAATGTGCCTAAGAGATATATAGAAGATTGGATGGCACCACGTGAATGAGCATTGAAGAGTCTTCATTAAAATATCCCTTGCAATCATAACATGTCTTTGCTTTTAGACCTCAAGGACTCTTTTGCTTGGTAGGACCGTGTAAGATAGATGTATAATTCAATGTAATTAATTACTTGATTTTCATAATTAAAATTCATAATTAATAAAAAAAAAACTTAGTATTTTATCCTAAAGTGTTAAACTATATGTCCCACTATCTTGATGTGATTAATAATCCTAGAATTATAAACATAGAGATTAATGTACCAAATAACGAAGTTATCACTGCATATAAATCAAATATAAATTTAATTAACAAATATGTTTATATCACTAAGACTTGATTTATAGAATTAAGTTTTTAAGAAAATACTAAATTGTTTGTACAATTAAATTTATTTTTATAAGATTATTTTATACCATATTTATCTAAAAAATATAAATTTTTTATATGAAAAATATTTTTTCCATGATAATAAGATTTCATAACTCAACTTTCTTTTTGTAAATTAAAAAATGAATAATATTTTTCAAATATAAATTTATGCTTAATATGAATTTAATTTGTAAAATTACAAACTAATATCAAACAACATATTAAATATAAAATAGTTTAATTTACAAATAAGTCAATGGTTTTATAAAATTTGAAAGTAAATTGTTCTTTGAAAATAAAAATCAATTTCGTTTTATGTAATAATAAATTATAAACTATTTGAGAACAATGTTTAAAAATAAAGGCTTACTCGCTACAATACTACACATATTTAAACATTTTCAATAAAAATAATTCAATTATTAAAATAAGATTGAGGATGAAATTTTATTTTATTTTTTATTTATACACAAGCACATCAGGAGTCCGTTAAGGCTCGAACTTCTGACCTCCCACATTATGTGGGAGACTAATGCCGCTGGCCACTCGGCGATTGAGGATGAAATTGATATTTCACACTTATCATAAGTTATAATTCTAAGCATCCATAAGTTAGGATATCCAAATTAGTAATTCGAACTAGCAAACAAGGTATTGATATATTTTCTAAATAATGAATTATCATACACTTATCAATTATATCAAATCCTATCATGAAAAGCAAACGAATCCCAGTGAAACTTGTAAACCCGATTAAAAAAATAAAACTTGTTTAGAAGAAAATCCCAACTCACCTCAAAGTTTAGTTGTTGTGCATCAGTTCGGAAAAGAATGTGGCAAGCAATAAAGTCAACACAATAGAACTAATATTTCCCAATCAAATAACAACTAAAGAGTACGAGTATTCGATAATCTTAACCAATATTTCAGCAAATAAGAGGTTAGAAAACATTCAATAGCACAAGTAAATCAAAAGCCAAATAGAGAACATATACTAATTTTAATATGGAAGACGCCTCCAAATTAAAAGGTAAAAATCACGGGCCTATTAAATTTGATCAAACAACTCAATTACTACTTAAGGCAAAATTGCAATAGTTCAATATCCACAAAATGCTCATTAATTTAGAGCAAAATTGATTCTAAAACATACAAGTAGGAACAAGAAAGATTTGAGAGCAAGTTTACAAAGGATATCACTTAATGTAGCTACTGTTGTGACCACAAAATAGTTATCTCCAATACTCCAAATTAGGCCTCCACCATTTAGATTGAAGCTCTATAAGTCATGACATTCTGTAAAAATTTTAGAAAGATTGGACCATGAATGACCCTTGATCAAATTGATTTGATGAAAACTACCAGAATGAAAAATGCTCATAAATTGCTCAAGTAAAACGACCCATATCGGGCCACAAAATAGCAACCTTTGGTACTTCAAATTAAAACTCCATTGTTCACATTGAAGAATTTGAACAGGCGTTATTAAATTTCAGCAAGATCGGACTACAAATAGCCCTCGATCTGTTGTTAAGTTGATGAAAACTGTCAGGATAAAAGTGCAGCAAAAGGGCATGGGCTCGACCCAACAGCATCTTCTTTTATTTTGCCTAAATGTGTATTCTTGCTTATCTTATGGGATGGGATAGCACAGTTTCCTGCTGTTTATAACAGTTGAAATACACAGTATCTCGCCAACTGCTGGTGAACAATTCATACTCATTTTGTTCTATTCAAATCCTTCAAAATGTTGCATAAAGTTCCAGCATTCATGCACATATAATTTCTCTGGGCCAGAAAAGCCCTGGAAGAGTAGGAGGTGACTGCCAAATCATAACAATTCTTGGGAAAGAAAATTGGACACAAAAAGTCATCAACTGGAAGACAAAAGCAAGCTCAAGCTCCAGCCCAAAAAGCATTGTTTTGAAATAAAATCTTGCAGTTTTTGAGGGTACATACATTGAGTCAATGCCCACAGTTTAATCACATAATATATTAGGCCGCGGTCATATAGCTTCTTAAGATAAAGAATTATCCCCCCCGTCAATTGCGCCATCAATGTCCTAACCCAATTCAAATTTATCATCCTTCTTTGACCGTTACTTGTGTATTTGTTTTATCCCATTGGTCCTTTAAAATCAACAACTACTAGTACTTGCATAATTAACTTTTTAATTTTACTATTTTGCTCTCATTTTTAAACTAAGAGTTGTATTGGACGTTGCTCTCAAATAAATTTAGAGAATGTTGCTTACTAACATCTATTTTTTAGCTGATTTTGTTGCATCACATATTGAATTAAATATTTTTAAAGCAACGAAATCACAACTTCATAACATAGATATATATATGGTTCTGGTGCAACTAGCTAGTTTCGAAAAATTTTAAGGTTTAGAATCTTTGCCTTACTCTTTTACTATTATTACTGCCTTTTCTTCTTCATTCCAATTGATTAAACTCTTGGATGGATAAATACCGTAGTTCAGATATTCATGAGCACGAAATAAATGATATAAATTTTTACATGAAGAAGGGTAGGCTCTGACTAGGAACGAGACATCCATTATATCAAGAGGAGTCAAGAAGGTGAACACTGAGACAGAACTCTTCTTTATATAAATGAGGGTACTACTACATGCTCTTTAAGAGAGTATGTTTTTAAAGGATAAAAACCATGTAAGCGGGATATAGGCTTTTCAAAATCAAAAGTGGTTGATCAACTCATTTGACTATTTTTTTTAAATGCAATAACAAAAAATTTAGCCAATAAATATTAAGAATTGAAATCTTAGTAATGCTAAAATTATGAATATGATAATATATTAAGTTAGTTCAAAAAGTTAAACGATATAAGGTTGTGATTTAGGAATAATTTTAAGAGAGTAAAAGTATTATACGGAAAATTTTGTAATAAGTTGTGTCAAAAGAGTAACGAATTTCTAGCCTTTCTTTTTGTTCCAAGCGCTAAATAGAAAGAAAAACTTAAATATAACATATTGAGATACATTTCTTTTCAGCCCCCCCAAAAAAATGTCACCTTCTTTTGGTTTTCTTTTTTCGTTCAAAAAGAATAATGTGGCCAAGCAAAACCCTTCATATCTTTTTGGTAGTAAATCTAACGAATTCTAGTCAATTTTTTCATTCGAACTAAATTAATGACCTTTTAGTGAAGGAAAATCGAACAAAAAGAAAAACAAAAAAAATTGCGAAAATAATTAAAATAACATATAATTTGTAAATCATCATTTAGTTTCATGAAAATAAAAAATTTATTGATTTTGAGACTGACCAAGAATATTTTTAGTATAGTGATAATTTTTATTGTCACTAAATTATTTCTATACATATTCTAAATTGTCACTATATATATATATATATATATTTGTTCACTGTCAATAGTGACAAATTAATTGTTAATTATGTAACTGTTAAGTTCTATTATAATAAGATAAAAAAAATTATTATGTTATCACTTAAAAATTACGACGGCGACATAATAAAAGTTTATTGTTATTTAATATATATTATTAGTTATAATTTTATATATATATTTTTTTTTACTAATATTTTTTTTAAGCATTTCTCTTCAATATTCCTAAAATCATACAAGCCAAAAAGGTTCAGCCTTAAGAATGAGCAATCTAAAAGACTTGTACAATTTCAAGAAAGATTTAACATTGTCAGAAAAGAGAAATAATAATCATAATATATAAATTCCAAATAATTTTTGGGAATATATTAGTTGGGTTAGGGACTCTGGGGTGTAGAAGAACGCATGTGATTTTACGGTGGTTTTTCCTGTTTGGCATTGTACATGTCAGTGAATTCCTTGAGAATCTCAAATCTTTTATATTATAATATAGCTGACGTTGACTTTAATCTCATTTTTACTTCCATCAGGACCATCACTATTTATTGTATTTTTCTTTTAACTTTCTTTATTATCATGTTTTCGAACTGTATATTGCTGTTTTGAACTTAGGAGGACGTTTGATTTAATTTAGAGGTTGCTCAAAATATTCTATAAGATATTTAAAATTTTTATAAAATATAAAGTATTTAATAATTTTCTAAAAAAATATTTATAAGTTTTTAAAATAGAATATTATAATCTTATAATTTTTTTTAAAATAATGAAATATTTGTGACTTTTAATTTTAATCATATTAATTATAAATTATTGGTAATATTTATAAACTTTAAATCTCATTTTATACAAATACTTTAAGAATTTGTTTTTAAAATAATACTCAACATTTTGAATGGTGTTTGGGTGAATTTATAAGCTCTTCAAAATTTTTTATAAAATGTTTCAAATATTATAAAATATCATAGAAAAATTGATAATTTTTTTATAAAAAAAAACTTTATAAGCTTTCAAAATAAGATGTTAAGATTTTATAAACTCTTTATAAAAAAAAGTAAAGATCTCCTAATTTATTTTTAAGATATTAATAAACTCATTTCACTTTAGTTTATATTAATTACAAAATTGTTATTACTAACATTTCATAAATTTCAATATTTTATTTTATTCAAATACTTTAAGAGCTTATTTTTAAAATAAAATCTAGTATCTTAGAAACCTCAAATAATCTTATAGAATATAAGCGTTCATAAGATTTTTTCTAGTAAACTTAATCAAACACTTTCTCACAAGCTCTAAAAGTACTTTATGACATATAAAAGCTTATATGATATCTATTAAATAAGTTTAATAGTAAAATCTTTTTCAACAGAATCTATATATACAATCTTTAACCAAGTCTAACATAGCCAAATCTGTTTGAATATTTTCCAAGAAGTTTGGATTTGTTTTTTCCCTCAAGCTTTGCGGGCTTAAATTCAATATTTCTTGATTAATTTTTTTCTATAGTTAATAAAATAAATTTACTAATAGTGCTTGACACGCCTAATATCTCTTGGTTTTGAATAAGAACCCACTAAAAATGTGGGTCTTTTTCATAACAATTTATTTATTATAAATAAATTTAGTTTGAAAAAATGAAAATACTTTAAAATTTTTATTTTATTTTTAAATAAATGTTGTGCAATCTTCATGCCGCGGACGGACCGAAAGAAATTCACGAGCACTTATGATTGTGATCTCCGTGCGTGATTTGGATCCACTTTGAGAGAACTCAAATTTTGACTTTTTCTCATTGCATGCTGGTTCATGATCAGCTCTCTTATTTGTTAAAAAAAAACAAAGAAGACTAATAAATAAATATTTATTTATTATTTGAAAATAAAAAACTCAGGTACGAAGTTCACAAATGATTTTGAATAATTTTTTGCTCTTTATGCATAAATTGTTGTATTTGATAATGCGAGTGAAAGTTAAATAATTTCAACTTCAAAATTCATATACATATATAATTTTAAAATTAAGTTATTTTCACGTCTACCTAATGGATTTTGAAATAATTGGATTCGGTGGGGGTAAAATTTAGGACAAGTCTTATTAAGTCAAGCAGAACCATATCAAAAGAAATAATGTAACTATTCAATATTTATAATTGATTTTAATTAATTTTCTATTTTGTTGTAAAATTTAGAGAAAAAAAATACTAGAAATTTCTAAGTATGTTGTTGTATTTATAAAAAAAATCCATTGAAATATTCTCCAACCTGAAAATACCAATTTCATTAACTTTTCATTCCAAAAAATCCAACAATTTGTTTTTTTTTTTTGTATAAATCACATTGACTTATTAATTTTCATTAAATTACCCTTGGCTTATTACATTTAATGAATTAACTTTTCTTAAAAAAGTTTCCTTTAAATTGATTTGAATCAATGATGATTTTAAGTTTAATAAATTAAGATTTTTGGAGAAATTAATGTATTTTGCAAATTTATAATATAGAAATTAAGTAGAGATAATTTTAATTTTTTAAATAAAATAAACTCAATGAAAAGACTACAATTTTTAAAATAGGTTTTTTGAAATTATTTTACTAAAAATAAGTAAATACAATTTAAAAAATTAAATATTAGAATTAATTATAATAAATAAACAATAATTCCATTGAGAAATATGGTATAATTAATTAATGGTTGGACTTCTCGAAATAATATTTTATTTTTTGTGGAGTAGGATTTTTAAATTGAAAAATAATTTTATGAATTTTTGGGATATAAAAATTTATTTTAAGAAACTTTTAGTAACTTTTCCTAAAATTATAACTATTACAACAATATAATTTAAACTTTTACATTGTCTAATAATCCCAATACCACGTTTAGACTATAATCCAACTACATAAATAAATAATTAAAGTTATGTAGACTAAACAAAGTATATCCCCACTATTTACTTCTAGTGCCACTGTGGCCGTACAAATCAACATTCTTGATTTAAATTATAGAATGTGTGACCAATATTTTGCAATTAGTTTTTGGGTGGGGGGGGGGGGGGGGGGAGGGGGGAGATTTAAAATTTTCGACGTGATAGACGCACGGATTGGGTACATTTTTTAAGTGATGCGGATACAACTGGTAGGGGGCCTGTCCACCAATAACAAGAGATAAAGGCCGAAAAGTTGTTTCCCATAATCTACAGCAGAAAATAAGAAAAATAGTATTTAATAATAATTATTGTTAATTGGGGACCCACCAGGAGAATGAGTTTTCATTCTTCGACTAAATTATAATAATGTATGATTTGAATAGTTTGTAAAATGTATTATATAATTCAATAAACAATAAGAGATGAAAATTTTCTGTTTATTTGTACCAAATAAAAACAAAAAGTACATCCATAGTAAGTTTGGTCTCATTAGGTACCACTTTATTACCTTTAGTCCTTTAACTTTCGATGTTTCTAGATTTAACCCTTTGGTGCAATTTTGTTGATTCTTCCATTGAAATCTACGTATGAGTAATTGAACAAATTTGAGAATTTCAGGTATGGATACAAATACCACATATTTCTATGATATATGCATTTTTATTGGGCACATATTGGATTATGTATATTTAATTTAATTCGATACATTTATATTATTAACCGTAGTATGTTAGTTTAAAGGACTTGTATGCTCTAAATTAAGATACTTCAATAATAAACAATTGATTAGATGGGCCATTGCTATAATTACTATTATTCTCAAATTTACAGATATAATTTATCTTAAGCATTTTAATTTAAACTCTATCTTGTTTTTAATATTTTTTGAGTGTTAGAGGATCTTTATTGAGATCAACTCTACCTATTATATTTTGTACATTTAGGTACATGCAATGATATAATAAAATGAACTTGAGAATACACAATCTGATCCATGCTTATCAAGCCAACTTGAGGAATATTAAAAAATACATTTTGCACTTGAATCATAATATAATTTAGTATTCGTTTTAGTAATTTAAATATTTTATATAAATATATCAAAATTTTCATCATTGATTTAGTTATCCCTTTTTTTCTTTTCCATGTACAATGACATGAAAACATAGAGCTCGCATAATTTTCATAATGTAATACTTAACATATAGGAATTTCTTTATCATGGGAATTGTGATTGGTTGAATTCAGGGCTGTTACCCTGAATTCTGTTTAATATAATATTATCGTTTTTCTAAAAAAAAACTGTCATAAATTAATTTCTCTTTTTTCCCCCACTTGTCTACATACGAAATAAATGATACAACACCTGAATGTACTAGTGAAATCAGTAATGGGTGGAAGTAATTGGCAATTACAAGCAATTAGTATTAATGATTACCAATAACAATTTGTCAAAGAAAAATACTCTACAACAACCTAGGATGCTATCATACTTCACCAATGCTTGTACTATAATTTTGTGCAAAATATCAAGTGGACCTAACTTCTCAATACTCTCAAAGAATTTCAAGACCATAACCAACAAATACAATGCCAACCTATAATATATTTTAAAAAAATTATTTATTTATTATTAAATAGATATTAAATATTGTGTTTGAATAAGTTATGATATTTGTGTTGGACATATCATTTGACGCGGTCATAAAATAAAGTAAAATTTAATACATCTAACTGTACATTAGTCACACCATTAACAACTTGTTTGACATATTTTGGATAAATGAGGTCCTTTTACATGAGTATAGATTAATTTTTTAATTAAAATTTTTAAAAATTACTCGGAAAAAGAAAGTGTATTGCCTTTTTAGAAAATGTCTTCCTCGCGTTACATTTCTTTTTGAAGGTCAGAACTCTTTTTCCCTAAACTAATACATAATCCACATATGAAATTAACAAATTCCAATTACATACATAGATGTGGGTATATATATATATATTTATAAAAAAAAATAGTTATATATATTGGACTATGTTGAAGTTGCTTTATGCCTTAAAATTTTCAAAAAAAATGTCACATTATAATATTCATATCATATTAAATTCGTATTGTTGTATCTATATTCATGTTCCTATACTATAGACACAACATTTATTTGCCTTACATACAACAACTCAGTGAACTCACCATTGAGTTGAGATTCAATCCCAACTAAATAATGAATATAAATTCAATAGTCTCCTAAAATAAATCTTTTTAAGAAATACATTTAATTATTAACATAGATAAACTGTTGTCAAGATTTAATTCAATCAATCTGAACTTATCATATAACAAGTATAAATTTATTTATTATATAATTAATTTCAAACCTATGAAAACAAAATTTAGAATAATATTTCCAGTAATTTATCTAAATTGCCCTGTTATACTTGACACGAAAGCTTGGGTCTTTTTCTCTCTACCAAACTCTACATCTCTTAGCAATTTAACTAAACAAATCGTAAAAGTACAGCTACAATACATTGTACGACATGTCATCTTATTTTGTGAAAATTCTTAAGTGGTTCAATATGAATAGAAAATTTTCTACGATTGTACCGAGAAAAGAAAAGAGAAGAAATTTCTCACAATAAATATATACTAATTAATTGCAATTGAACTAAGAACATATTACGAAAATAGTATTTCTATTCTTTTTGTTTTTTAGAATCTTTTTTAAGGTGATTAATCAAATACGTAAAGTAATTTTATGAAAAATTTACGAGGGCATTTTAGTCATTGTGGATTAAAAAAGACTGTTCAAGTCCTAGATATGTCAAACCCCGGTGGTTAATTAATTGTGCTAATTCTTTCATGCATTGACCCTGTTCTTTCATATCTTTTTTTTTTTTTTTTTTTTTTTTTAAATGGTGGATCACTCAAATAACTGAAAGGGTTCAACATTTATGAAATCCACCAGGGTATTTTGGTCATTATGGAGTGGAGAGACTGTCCGAGTCCTAAATAAAATATCGGACCCCAAATGATTAATTAATATTAAATAAGAGTATTAATTATTTTTCTCTTATATATAACCGCAATACAAATGAAATTTATTTTGCTTCTTGTAAACGTCATGCCCTTTCTCTTTTTCTCTTTCTTTGTCCCCTTCTCTCCCACCTTCTGCTGAGCACACTTTCTTCTCCGCTGCCATTTTTTCTTTTCTCATTTTCTTTATTTTCCTCTTCGTCTTCGCTTCAAAGTAGTGTAAATTAGGTCTGCATTGCTGTGAATATGGAGCGAAAGCAGGGCTTCTTCTCGGCTCTGAAGGAGGAAGTGGTTCGGGGACTGTCGCCTGCTCGGTCTAGGAGGGGTCGGAGTCAGTCGCCGTCAGGTTCGGGCTTGCTCCGCCGGAGGAGAGGTGGTAGTGTGGGCCCACCAGAAATATTGATATCGAGATCGGGGAGTTTGAGGCCGGGGGCTGAGACCCTGTCTCCTTTAAGAGAGGGTCCGGATCCGAGCGGGTCGGATTCCGGTGACCCGAGGAGCGATAGGTGGGCCCATTGGCTTTGTCGAGCTCCTTCTGTTTCGACTGCTGGGCCGGGTTATTCTAGGTCCGATCTGAGGCTGCTTCTCGGCGTACTGGGGGCGCCGCTAGCTCCTGTGCACGTTAGCAACAGCGATCCTTTGCCTCACCTCTGTATTAAAGACACCCCCATTGTTAGTCGTCTCTCTCAGTCTCTCTCTTCCTCACTCCATTTTCCTTTTCCATATCTGTTTCTTTGTTTTTTGTTTTATATATGGGTCTTGGATTTTTTCCATTTTTGTGAGTAAAGATTAAATTTTTGGACTAAAGGCTGTGTTTTGGAAAGTTGAGAGTGCCATTCATTGTGGTGTGAAATTGTTGAATTGGATAAACATTTATTTGTTTTTTTCCCTCAGAACAGTTTTTGTTCGTGTAGAATTTGTTTCCTTGCCAGTTTTTATTTTCTGTTTATAGTCTCAGTTACATTTAATTCTTTTGTTCTGTATCTCAATTGTTCCTCTGTGCACTAGACTTACTGTCCGTTGGGCATTTTGTGGGTAGGATTCATTAAATTTTCAAAAGATTGGTAAATTTATTCTGAATAATAGGATTCTTGAATTTATGGGCTGGTTGGTTTCTATATAAAAGATGACTCTTGAATAGAAATGTGAAAAGGCGAAAAATATGGAAATAGAGAAGTGATAAAATGATGCGATGTGGATGGAGACTGTTGACCACAACTTTTCGGTTGTTGAACAGTCACTATGTTCATTTAATTCTTCAAAAATAGGAGAATGAATGATAATAAATAGATCGTGTTGCACATGGTGGTCCTTGTTGGCATTTGTCATTCTTTTCTACTGTTTAAAATTTTCTGGATGCAAAAGAAAATTTGATATTTTTGGACAGGAAACTTCTTCTGCCCAGTACATATTGCAGCAATATCTAGCGGCATCTGGTGGGCAGAAGCTTCAAAACTCAATCCAGAATGCTTATGCAATGGGAAAGGTGAAAATGTTGGCCTCTGATATTGAGACTGCAACAAAGGTCATAAAGAACAGGAATTCCTCAAAAGCAGCTGAGTCAGGCGGGTTTGTGCTCTGGCAAATGAACCCCGACATGTGGTATGTGGAGCTCGCAATTGGATGCAGCAAAGTTCATGCTGGTTGCAATGGAAAACTCGTGTGGCGGCATACCCCCTGGCTCGGTGCACATGCTGCCAAAGGCCCTGTTAGACCTCTTCGCCGTGCCCTCCAGGTGAAAATTTGCCTGTTACTAATTGTGCAAGATTTTCTTTGATGTTAGTTTTGCTTGTGGCATAGTAGAATTCAGTGTTAGATTCCCAGACCTACTAAGTATATGTGTGGTGGTTTCTTTATATGGTTTTGGACAATTCTCACTTGTTGAGCTGGTTTTTGGGATGAGTTATGCACAAGATTCATTTTTTGACAAATTCAGTGAGTTGACTTGCATTCAACTTGTAGGGTCTTGACCCAAGGACAACAGCAAACATGTTTGTCAATGCTAGATGCACCGGAGAGAAAAAAATCAATGGGGAGGATTGCTTCATTCTCAAGCTTTGTGCTGATCCACATACGCTGAAAGCTAGGAGTGAAGGGCCGGCCGAGATCATAAGACATGTTTTGTTCGGCTACTTCAGCCAGAGAACTGGGCTTCTTGTGCATTTGGAGGACTCCCACTTGACCCGAATCCAAACCAATGGGGGAGATGCTGTATACTGGGAGACTACGATCAATTCATATCTTGATGATTATAGGCCTGTTGAGGGGGTCATGATTGCTCACTCTGGCCGATCCGTGGTTACTCTTTTCAGGTTTGGTGAAACGGCAATGAGCCACACGAAGACTAGAATGGAAGAAGCTTGGACTATTGAAGAAGTAGCATTCAACGTTCCAGGTCTATCAATAGACTGTTTCATTCCTCCTGCTGAACTCAGACTTAGTTCCGTTAGTGAAACGTCCGAGCTCCCTCAGGAAGACCGGGTAAAGAATGCAGTAGCTGCAGCTGCAGCTGCCGCTTATAGAGCCAAGGTTGCTGCATTGGGGAAGTCACATGATGGCAATGGCAATAATATAGTAGTAAAGAATCTATAAGAAATGAGGTAGAAATTTTTAGGCTAGTTTCATGGTACAAAAAGACTGACAAACCGAGGTAAAGTAGCAAGTTGGGTACTTGTCCAAATTGAGGAATTTTTACAGTTCTTGCTAGTTTCTCTGAATCTGTATATAGTCATAATGAGTGTTTTTTAACACTCTCAGTTCAGAGTTCTATAATGGACTCAGTTTTTCCAGCGGAATATGCTGATGTAAGTTCAATTCAATCTCCCCCTTGTCAACCTCTGGATGTAATATGCAGAATCATATTTCCCTTCATAATCATGTTAAATTCCTCTGTTAATCTCTATATTATTATAGTCCCAGTTATGGGTTTGGATTTCTTTTTCCTGTTATTTTATGTGGGAATGAAGAACTAATAATGGGGTTTTGCAAATCATTATGATTAGTATTTGTCACTTAAGCATGTTGTCTGGTTATGATTGCTATGGCAATAAGAGCTTCTGCAGAAAGTGGTGTGCAAATTGCCATTAATTGTTTATGGAAAAGATGAGTCATTATTGCACAATTTCACGGCTTTGATGCATCTCATTATTTGCTCCATGTATCTAAATATGTTTATTTTGGTCGCTAACGAGAAAAATTAATAATTTTGTACAAGAATGTAAGAGAAAGCATCAATTCTTATATATGAAAAGATTTGCTTGGAGAATTGTCTTTCTAAATGGGGAGGTCCCACTATTTATTCTATACTGATCTGAATGCAAAAGGACTAAGACCTGGAGTTCATAGAGAGTGTGGCATTTATCTGCTACTTAAACAAGTAATAAATTAGAAAAATTGAGATTATCTCAAATATGTACGAGCATGATCATAAGTTTCTTCTTCAAAGTTTGAAAATATTTAGTTATTTATTTATTTTTATTCATCTAATCTTATTAACTCTTATATTTTTCATTTTATATATTTCCCGTAAGTAGCCTATAATGCAAAAATGTAGTATTTTTGAGTGATTGGTCCAATAATATCACCATCACACTTAAATGTGTAAGACTCAAATTTTGAATCTTGATGAATTTTTGCTGTGGATGTGATTGTAAGTAAATATCTATCTATCTATATATATATATAGAATGTAATACAAGCAACCATGATTTGCAAGGGAACCTAGGATAATTAACTTTTGATTTGAGGAACAAGAATACCAACGAATCATCAATATAAAAGATTTGTGAGCATCAAGCCTTGAATATCAAAGAATAGTGAATATCGAGCTGTTTTTTTAACAGGTTTCCAAGATCTTACCAGTCAAGAATTACAAGAATCAATTATTATTATTTTTTTAGATTTTAATCATTTTAAGAAAAAATAGTTCTCTTAATTTATGAAATTTTCTTAAATCCACCAACTTGGGCTCAAGACAGGTCACCCAGTAACCCAACAGCATGAAGTGACGAAGTGAGTTACCTGTAGTCCAGCTCAAAAGTATTTATCAAATAAAAGACTATTGGATATTCAGACATGGCTAGGGTCAGTCCAAAGTTCAAGAATCAAAGTATCCATGTGATAACGGGCTGATGTTTCTCAAGTGGAAACATTGGAGGCAGTCTTTGGATTTCGGCCTGTATTTCCTAACTGGGTCTTTCTTCCCCCAGTCCCGAGTTTTCCACCAGACCACAAGTTGTGTATTACGGCATCAACACAGAAAAAAAAAAAAAAATAGTTTGCATTTCTGATCAAGTAATCCGAGGAAAAGAAGGCAATGACGCTAACAAATTTCAATGGAGCAGGTCTCGATTTTGGTGAGTGTTTCTTTTATGCTATAAGCAAATTTACTTGCAATCCTTGCATAGAATTTTCAGGGCTTTTATCATAGTTTTTTCCTTATAATTACGGGTTTCATTTTTGTTTAAATGGGAGTTTGAATTGTGTTCGGGTTTCGGAGTTGGCTGTGGTTGTGGAACTGAATGCGGCTTCGGAGGTCGGTTCCTATAGTTCTCCCTGTCTTCCTTAAAACTTTCATAAGGAAAAAGATTAATCTTGATTCATCTTTTTGTGTGAAGTCTTGAGTCCCCTGACCTTGTAATTTGTTTCCCAATAGGTATTCTTGATCTATAGCTACTGCCCGCTTCAATATATTAAATTTATTCTTGGACCTGCTTAAATATTGACTCTTGATCTCCCCCTTGGCTAATATGGTAGTCTCATAGGACATGAATTTTGATTAATTTTGAGTACCTCAGGATGCTACCAGCATGTTTCATACCGAATCCATTAAGTATTTGGTAAACTCAAAGGGTAAAGTTATGGTCATCCCTGTCGGAGTATTGACTATTCCATGTGGTAGTATATTTATTGCATTATATAACAAACCAGTTGTACTTAAGTTGGCTCAGTTGCATTAGTAGAATGCAGTTACATACATAATAATGATAAAGGGTTAAACCCCAGCTGCATTTGACCATCTACGTTGCTGAATGGCATACATACTGGTACTTAGTAGAGCGTATTATTACCCATGGGGCCATGTAAGCTTAAAATTTGTCATACATCTAGAATTAGGTGTAGAAAGCATAGCAACAAGGGACTCATGGCCTCTGTGAAAACCCTTTCGGTTATTGCACAAAATTTGGTTTCTAGAAAATAATAGGTTTTATGGAATATTATAATTGCTCATAATTTATTAGCAAAACATTTATGCAACTGGTTCTTCATCAAACTGCTTTTTCGTACAGCATCTAGCTTTCTAGTAACTTTATATGTGTTTTGGTAGTTTCTTGTGCCTATTTTTATCATTATTACTGGTTCTACTTTTTGCTGTTATAAACGAACGTCATTTTCCTATATGGATTTGTTTTGAACTGTAAATTCCTGGTTTTACATCAGGCAGGTAATTTTTTCCCTCAAATGGCAATTTTTTTTACAGGCATGCCGTTGAACATTTTAGGACTCGGTGCAGGTAAAAATTTCATCAAGACTGGTTACTTGAAACCCCCCCCCCCCCCCCGGGCCAAGACCACCATTACTTACTATTTCCAGACTATCTTAATCAATGTTACTAATGTATTTTCTGTTTGATTTGAAGAAGGTGGCTATGGGTGTTGGGGATTTGGCTGAGCATTTGTTATTCAATACCACAATTCTGGAGTAAAATTCCAAGGCATGGAATTCAAGCATAAAGCTAATGAAGAAGAGATCCCAAAAAAATTAAGTAAACTCTCTTAATCTTATTCTAGGTTATGTTTCAAGAAATATCCAACTGAACCACCCTCTCCAAGGTTCAC
Organism: Jacaranda mimosifolia; assembly: GCA_018894105.1. Classification (NCBI taxonomy): domain Eukaryota; kingdom Viridiplantae; phylum Streptophyta; class Magnoliopsida; order Lamiales; family Bignoniaceae; genus Jacaranda; species Jacaranda mimosifolia. The sequence goes on from CM032123.1 coordinate 6,956,684, forward strand.
AATATTCAAAATTTGGAGAATGCAACTTGCGATTTGTGACGTTCTGTCACTGTTTAGTCAAGTCATCTATAGATAAGAAAACTCCATCTTGCATACTCATGTTGTTTGATTTTCGGTGATCTTAAGTAAAATATATAACGTCATGAAGTCAAAAGTTGGTCTGTTTGTAATGAATTATAAATGGCAATCCAGAGTGGATTTGTGATCAATTTATTTGTCACAATTTATTAGCACCCAACTGATCCATCTGTTATCTGTTGTGTTCTTGACAGGTACTAGTGATACATTCTTGTGCGGGACAAGGACATAAAAGGTGGTAGCCTGCAGTGTGAAAATTTCAGGTAAGAAAGGTTGGTATAGCTACCTTGTGTACCATTAATGCATAAGCTAGCTACCTCAAGAGTCAAGATATTCCCTCAGCTACCATTCTGTGTATGGAAATCTGCCATTCAAATACAGATCAGTTTTTACTTGGCAATTAATAAACTGGAACACCAACAGTTTCAGAGTGGTGAAACTTGATTCCATGGTAGAAATGACTTGTAAAATTAGCTCAACTTTTTATGATTATTTACACCGATTGCCCTGAAGGTTTAGTCCAATTATCAGAAGTCCCCTTTAAGTTGCCTAATTACGTTAATATCCCTTATAAGTGATAATCTCATTACAAATTTTCCAGCCTGGAAAAGACCTAACATTAAAAAACTTGGAAATTCAATTTTATCCTTGATTTTCTAGTCATTAGTTTGACCAATGTTTGTCCAAATTTCTCTTTCATATTTAAATGGGTGTATTTGATATGAAAACATATCTAAGGAGTCTAAATGTTAACATTTTCATCAAAAACCGAGATTTCAACTGAATTCATTTAATGACTAGAATTTTTATACTTTTTAACCATTTTAATTATTTTTCCCTCTGAAGATTGTACTTCTTTTTGCTCTTAGTTTTTTGTTGAACAATTTGAGTATTTCCAACTAAAAAGTTAAAATTGTTCTAATTATGTGAAAGAAAAAGTTTATTTATTTGTCTCATTTTTTGAAAAATTTTAAGTTTCTCATATTTTTAACCAATTTGACAATTTACTTTAATTTTTCAACATTTAATGAGTAATTTTTAACTCTTGTAATTTATTATAAATATGCTCTTTTAATTTAAGACCCCCAAAAATGGACAAATTCCTTTAATTACAGCTCCTATATTAATCTTTGTTTAGAGATTAAAGGTAACTTTATTATTATGTATATAATCAGATAAAGAAATTAAACATACATAAAAAAATCCATTGTAGTACCTATACTTCTTTTGGGGAAAATTATGTCTAAGAAAGTAGGAATGTTTTATGTTGCAAAGAAACTATATATATCATGTCTATTGCAATATCAATTGTACACAAGAAACTATCACCGAACTAACATTGTCAAATAATCTTGAAATTTTATGTAAAAGAGTTTTACATATGATATTTAAAAGGAACAATATCAAAACACGAGTTTCTTTTCTTTTCTTGCAACATAGAGGAAGATACATAGATATATTTGATGTAAAAATAAATTTTAAATTTAATTTAAATATTCATATACGAGTAGCATAAACAAAGATATAATTTTTTATACAACTTTTTCATTTTAACAAATAATCAATTCTATTAGTTCTTTTAGACTACAAGTGCTGGTAGAGGTATTCATGTAAAAGAAAGAAAGTTCTTTTGATAATATGATCAAACTTAAGGGTTGTCTATGTGATTATCTTTGTTACTTAACCTGGCAGGTGATTTAAGTTGTAATTCTGAGTCTGACTGCTACATTTTCAACTGACTTAGAATGTAAAATTGCTAATAATCTCATCCCCAGAGTTCGCAAAGATGGTGAGACAATTTCACATTCTAAGGCAAGATGGTAGGCAGGCTTACCTTTTCCAGAACGCATCTCTTTCTCTACATTTCTATATAGGCTTCTTCTCAGGAAAACAGTATGGAAAAACACTTTGCATTCCATCTGAATTCTAGGCTGAAAGATAACATAATGGAGAAAGATAGAGCATGCACCCTTTCTCAAGTTGCCAAACACAACTCAAAGAAAGATTGCTGGTTCACCATCAATGGCAGAGTATATATATAACTACTTCTTTATCCATTTACACTTCGGATTCTTTATTCTAATTGGTTTATATTTCATCTTGTATTCCATTTCATAGATATTGATTGTATTAAATATTTCTTAAAAAATATACTTTGTTATAGATTACATACAATTAATATGTATCCATAAAGTGGAATACGAGATGAATACCTGTTGGAGTACAGGATCCCAAATGGCTTTTCACATAAAAACGCCTGATATTTGTAATAGGAACTTATTAGTTTGTGCGTGTTTGTGTGACACTTATGGAGACAGTTTAATGTTGTTACGTTCTAACAGGTACTAGACGTGACAAGGTTCTTGGAAGAGCACCCTGGAGGGGAAGAGGTGTTGATGGAGTATGCTGGGAAGGACGCAACGAGGGGATTTGAGGCTGTTGGGCACAGCAAAGAAGCCCATAACTTAATATCAAAATTCCAGGTGGGATTTCTCCAAGGTTATAGTATCAAACAGCTTGATCATTCCGACAAGCAATTGCCCAAGGACAAGGAGATGGAAGCTTTTGTTATCAAGGATGATCCCAAACCTGCGTTTGGGATTCTTATTGAGTTCCTGGTGCCACTCTTGGCGGTTGGCCTTTACTTTGGTTACCGGTGCATGGCTGGAACTGTCCATTTTGGCTCTTAGATATGCCAGGTTTATAAAATGAGTTAAATAATGTATGATTGTGTTTTAAGAACTCCTCACCACCATTGTGTTTCAGGTGCCGCTGATTTTAAAGTGCTTTATGGAATTTGATGAAATAAAGGATCTTAAAAATCAGTAGATTGGAGAAAAAGGTTTCTATTTTTCTTTTTGGTTTTTAAACATCATATAGTCATTAGAGTTTTGATATATCTGGAGGAAAAGGATTGTTTCGGCCCATTAACAAAAGTTAATTTCTTTATGTTTCAAGAGTTGTACTTTTTTAGGGTTCTGCATGGTTTGGGTGCAGGTTTGACATTTGACATCATCTGACCATCTATTGATCATACATGCATGGCATAATTTTAGTGAGCCACATGTAATTGATTCGATGGGTTAAATTCAACATTGCACTACAACAATTTATCTCCAATCATATAATGCCAATTGTACATTTTTTTATCTTTTTCTTTCTCTCTGTGTGTATAGAATGTGATAATTTGAGTTTGGTTGGAGAGGAATTATTTTGAATTTCTAATATCATGACCTTTATTGACTTAAGTTTTGAAAAATTTTCGCTTTCAAGAAATATTAGTCTTGCTTGATTTCAAGTTTAGAGCCCAAGTCCGATCCAATTAAAAGAATTTCATTATCCTAATTCAATAGACCACAAATACACTATTTTCGGCCAGATACGTGACGACCCAAATCAAATATAACTAGTTTGAGAGGGCCCCGGATTTGAGTCAAATTACCACTTGGATCAGCCCACATATATTAAGTTTTGAATTTGCAATTTATTGTAATCTTGAACGCCTTAGGAATCTTCACTCACATGCATATGTTCTTCAACCATTTGATAAAAGCTGAATGGGTCTAACAATTCTAGTATGAAAAATGATACCAAAACAATAGAATATGAGAATGTGAAGTAATCCCCAAGTTTCATTCATGCATATATTTTATTTAAACTGAAAAAACTTGGAGCCCACGGGCCATAAACTATCTAGCTATATCATCCCACCATCTTGCTTATACTGCAACAGCCCTTCATTAGTCAACTCATATCCATCAAAAGATGACCTTTCAACAATAATGGCTGCAAAGAAGGACCAATCTTTGCCCGCCAGAAAGGAAGCCATTGGCAAAAGGCCCTGGCCTAATCTTCCCCAGAAACTACTCAACTTTCTTGCAAGGAAACCAAACTTGCTGCAACAGTTGAGTTTTCCAGGCACCACCAGGTCATGGAGAACGGCAACAACGCGATGCAGTGGCAGTGGAGGAACCCAATGGCCTCAACTTTATGACTTAGAGGAATCCAAATGGAGTTCTTTAAGCAAGACCCTCCCACAATTCATAAACATCTATTTTCGCACTGAAGTCTACCATTTTTGGTACTATTTTGGCAGAGCTTCACCACCCCAGTTCTGGCCTAAACCAACACCACATTTCGTTGGCTACTCCCAGGGTTCACTTGTGACTCAAGGGCCTAATCCATCCGTTCTGCACATTTATGAAGTTTCAACGAGGTGTTACGGGAAACTTCCTCCATGGGATGCTAATATTCCTTTCAAATTTGCTGTATTATCATCTCCGCTTGGTAGTCATAACTCTATGGTTGTCGTGATGACTGGCATCTCTAGTCCGGCCCTCATGTTCTGTGGTCGTCATCAAGATGAATACGCATGGATCAAACACGAGTGCAATACAATCGATCCGTACGATGCAAAGAAGCAAACCATGCAGTTCACTAATATCATTAGCTTTGAAGGCAAATTTTATGCGCTGAGTTTGCAGGGAACTCTGGCTGTAATGGAAGAGATAAATTCACGCCTTATGGTCACAGCTATAGGCACCAGAAGGGCTGTTCCTTCGGTAACTGCAAGGTACTTCAAAGAACATTTACTCAAATCGGATGGAGAAATCTGGCTGGTTTTCCTGATCTATCGGAAAACATTAGGTGTTGTGGACAAAGTTGTGGTTTTTCGGCTTCATATTCCTAAACTCACATGGATTAAGCTTGAAAGCATCCAAGAAAGGGCATTGTTCTTGGAAAATGAGTGTTGTATTTGGGTGAATTCAAGCCAATTGGTTGCAGGGGGAATTGTGTGTATTTCAGTCAGAGTGCAGCTAATGACTGGTGCACAAATGATATGGAAACTGGCTGTATTTCACCTGGTTTGCTAGCTACCTAGTACCTGGAATGAACCTATTTAGAAGAATAACTATTATTTGATCACTTTTTGCTTTAATCCATTGTACTAATAGTTCTTGTTACTTCCCCCATTCAGACTTTCAATGTCAATAATCCGTTCTCAAGCAATGGTCCTTTGAGTTTCCAATTCCCATTTCCATCATCCACTAACAGGAACATAGGACGCTACATTTTACTTCATAATGTCTTTCATAATGTCTTTCTCCGATGATCGATGAGGTCTTTCTTATATTCGCCTATTTATGTCTATTGGATTGGATAGTACGGTCAATTGGTAAGATATAGGGTTTGAATTTGAAATCAATAATACAAGTCAAAGTCACTCAATGTTTTGGTGTAATTTGGCGAAAATATTTTGAAATTTAAGTCAGTAAAAAAATAAAATAAAGAATCAGAATAAAGCAGGTAAAAAATGATCTTACACAACTTTATCACCCCATGAATGAGATAAATACAATGTCATGTAACATGGGCCTATCTCCTTAATTTTACGTAGCACCTGGGGAATCTGTTCATGTGGATGCGGTTCGCCTTCAAAATTTAATTTAAAATATTAAAATATTAATTTTTCGAAGAGATTTTTGCCACATAGACATATCGTACTGCTAACTCTAAAGTGGGCTTGCATTATCCAAAGATAACAATTAAAACAGGTTTGCAACTAATTACCAAAGAAAGTTGGGTTTTCTATAGTTCTAATCATTTTATTTTTATCTATATAATACTTTGTATTGCGTCAAGTGTTTATTTATTTTTGTAAACAAAACAAAGTAAAATTTAAACAATTACCCCTTTTCACATCAAATACCTTAAATATCATTTTTAGTTTGTTTAACATCTAATTTTGTTTAATATCTTCTATACTTTGTAATAATATATTTTTTTATATTATAGTATCCCATTCGATCAATCAATCTCTAACATTATAGTAATACCAAAAATTAGATTATATATTATTGTGTATTATCTTTTTTAACTTTCTCACATTCCAAATACTTCATATTTAAAAATATATATATATATATATATTAATAATAAAGTAAAAAATATTTTATTAAATATATATATAAGAAAGAATTATTAGAAACTCTTTAAAAAAAAATTATATCTACCCAATCTATTAAAATATTTTTCAATCTAAAATACACATGCCATCAACTTTTTAGGCAAAATTTTATTTTTCATCCCTTAACTTTGCCTAATTTGCATTTTTGTTCTATATCTTCAAAAATTGCAATTTTAGTCCTATAAGTAAAAAAAATTGACCGTTTTAGTCCTTTTCTTCGTCAAAAAGCTAATGTGGCTCACCGGTTGTGTGGCAGCTTGGAGTTTTTGATGTGTTGGCAAAAATCCTGCTTACATGGCTTGATTTGTTGGAAACAAAAAATATAAAAAAAGCCAACTAGATATATATATATTTATTTATTTAAATATAGACATATATATACATATATGTATATGTATATGTATATATTTATGTAAATAGATATTTATATATACATATATGCATACATTACCACATATATATACATATATATTTAATTATTTATCTAAATAGATATTTATATATACATATATACCTACATTAACCCCCCCCCTCCCCCTCCCTAGCCAACAAGCCGCTTGCCATGGAAGCCATGGCTAGAGGCCGCCTGCCCAGATTTGGATGAGCTGGCCGCAAGATAGGCGGCTGCCATGGCCCGCGGTTGGCCTGCCTAGATCTGGGCAAGCTTGCCACTAGCCATGGCAGCCACATAATGGGGGTTAGGTGGTGGAGAAGAACTTTATTTTTTTTTTCTTTTTTTTAGTTTTTACTTTTAATTTGTATATAAAATTATTAAATTATTTTAATCATGTAAGTCGAAATTATATTGTTAATATAGTATATTGGATTTTTATTTTTAATTAGTGAATAATTATAAGTTATAATTATATTTATATAAATATATCAATTTATATATAATATGTGTATATATGTGTTTGTCATATAAATTATATCACATATTTGAAATTTAATTTTTTTGGGGGGTGGGGGGGTGGGGCGGGAGTGGTGTGGGGTTAGGAAATTTAATTTTTGCTTAAATTTAATTAAACTATTTTAAATATGTGAGTTAAAATAATATTGTTAACTTAATTTGGTTATGTTTTTTGTGTGATTTTATTATGTGTTTATTATCTGCTTTGAAAGAATGATTTATCAGAGAATGTGAAAATTGTGTTAAGGAATGTAATTGATTTTTGGTTATATTTTGGGGAATAGTTAAAAATTAATTTTGAAAATTTTTTGTATGTTTGTTTATGTTTTTCGGGAAGACATTTTTAACTGTAGGAATCAAATCATTTTTTTTTTTGTTGAATTTTTGGGGTGAAAATAAAATTGAGTGATTTTTTTATTTTTAAAATAATAATAAAATATATATGATGTGTACATATAATATATGTATGTATATATTAAAAAATGGAAAAGTTTTGGGGATAATGAAGGATAGTAGAGGGTATTTTGAGATATTTTTTTTCTGAAGAAAAAATGCTGATATGTAATATATAAATATACATATAAACAGATGTGTATATATAAATTATATCATATATTTGAAATTTAAAAAAAAAAGACAAAAGAAAAGACATGTATGTTGCCAACTAAGCAAGAAAAAGACAAAAAATGCCTATAGGCAGTCTAACATGGCAAAAACTCAAAGTTGCCACACACCCGATGAGCCACATAAGCTTTTCAGGCGAAGAAAAGGACTAAAATTGCCAATTTTTTTTTACTTATAGGACTAAAATTGTAATTTTTGAAGATATAGGAAAAAAAAATGCAAGTTAGGCAAAGTTATAGGACGAAAAATAAAATTTTGCCTAAAAAGTTGATGGGATGTATATTTTAGATTGAAAAATATTTTAATGGTTAATTAGAAAAAAATCTCTAATCCTACTTTCATTTTAGTGATCAGTCTCCATTTGAATTTTTACACACTAAACTCCCCACTTTTTCACAAAACTTAGAAATCACTCCCCATATCTTTTAAAAAGACCCATATATCCTTGTAGTTGGAAAGAAAAACAAAAATACTTGAGAAATGCGTTTTCTCTTCAAGAAGAACGTTTTCCTTTTTTTTTTTTTCCTGAAATCAATGACTTCTCCAAGTGACCAAACAAAAGGGCGCGAAGCCGTTCCTCTGCCATTGACGCGAGAAGAAGAAGAGAGGGGGGGGGGGGAATAGACATCAAAATTTCTGTCATTTTTCTGCTACAATAGAAGGAGAAACAACGGCAACAAGAAGCAAAGTACAAAAAGAAGTGAACAAAAGAAACAAAGGTATATTTTCTGAATTTACAGTTTTAAATGTCCGTTATTTTTCATTGTTACACTTAGTTCTTGTCTATTTTCTCATGTTTAGGGTTTTTATTCCTTTTTTAATTGTTAAACACTTGAACTCATTTGATATATATGTATATATGATTTTTGTTGTGAGATGGGAAGTTTCTAATTTGTACTTGAAATGCATGAAAGTTGTACTTCACCTTTTTGGGGTTTATACTTCGTTTTACCTGAAATTATAAGGTGAAATTATCTGAAAGTGGTAGTATATTATATGTAGTACAAAACATCAAAGCTTGCAGTACACATTAGGCAAAATTATAGTATATAATTTGTGTAACTGCAGTACATTTTAGAAGTAAATGTAGTATAAACATTCAAGCTTGCAGTATACATTAGGCAAAAATATAGTATATAATCTGTGTAATTGTAGTACATTTTAGAAGCATTTGTCGTACAAAAACATTCAAGCTTGCAATATACATTAACTGAAAGTGTAGTATATAGTCTGTGTATGTGCAGTACATTTTAGAAGCAATTTTAGTACAAAATATTTAATCCTACAGTATATATTAAATGAAAGTGCAGTATATTTTAGAAGCAACTGTAGTATAAAACATTCAAGCCTGCAGTATATTTTGTACCTCATGTTGGTGATATTTGTACTTAATGTGCTGATATTTTGTACTCCATATTGGTGATATTTGTACTTAATACGCTGATATTTTGTATTTCATGTTGCTGATATTTGTACTTAACGTACTGATCTTTTGTACTCCATGTTAGTGATATTTGTACTTAATGTCCTAATCTTTTGTACTTCAATAGTTGATACTTTGTATCTAATGTGCTGGTGTTTTGTACCCCAGGAGACAGAAGACATCAGCACAATTTAGGTAGCAGATGAACTACCCAACTCAAAGATTGAATCGCCTGATCCCTATAAAGGAAGAACTAATTATAGAGGTCGTGCTCATATTCCAGTAAAAGAATTTGAGTATAATACGAGGGCAATAATGGTGTTATGTTGAAGTACACTTCAATTAAATTGAAACTGTGCAGTAAAATTGAGTACAATATGATAAAAATGAAGTACAAACGTAGAACAAACAAAGTATACATGGTGTTATGTTAAAGTACACTTTAATTAAATTGAAACTGGGCAGTGAATTTGAGTATAATATAAGGGAAATGAAGTACAAACGCAGAACAAATAAAGTATAAATAGTGCTATGTTGAAGTACACTTCAATTAAATTAAAACTGGGTAGTGAATTTGAGTACAATATGATGGAAATGAAGTACAAACGTAGAACAAATAAAGTATAAAATGGTGTTATGTTGAAGTACACTTCAATTAAATTGAAACTGGGCAATGAATTTGAGTACAATATGATGAAAATGAAGTACAACCGTAGAACAAACAAAGTATAAATGGTATTATGTTGAAGTACACTTCAATTAAATTGAAACTGGGCAGTGAATTTGAGTACAATATGATGGAAATGAAGTACAAATATAGAACAAACAAAGTATAAATGGTGTTACATTGAAGTACACTTCAATTAAATTGAAACTGGGCAGTTAATTTGAGTACAATATGAGGGAAATGAAGTACCAACTTACAACAAACAAAATATAAATGGTGCTATGTTGAAGTACACTTCAATTAAATTGAAACTGGGCGGTAAATTTGAGTACAATATGATGGAAATGAAGTACAAATGTAGTACAAACAAAATTTAAATAGTGTTATATTGAAGTACACTTATTGCAATTGAATAATTAGTCTCTAATAATTATAGTGATGGTCAAGTACAATATTTTGAGATTATCGAATCAGGCGAAGTACGTATTTGTACGGGTGATAGGGTGGATATTATCGTCAAATGCTCATTTGTTTACATCTTTGAAAGCATAAGTATTATTTACATTACTGCGATTGATAACATTCATTCGTTGAACACTAGTGGTTAACACTTTAAAACTTTAACATTATTTCATTCATATGATAAATATTACACACATTTTTAGAGTTTGGTTATTAATTACCAAGACTTAAAAAGCAAATCATGGAACAAATTTCAATTCAACAATATTAGTAAATATATTAAGGAATGAAGTACGTAATGGCCGAAATGAAGTACAAATGTCATAAAATCAAGTATAATTCTCCCAGATTGGGGTACAAAATAATTGATATCTCGAAAAACATGGAAAAATGCTAATTTCACTCTAAATCAAATACATAATTGCCAAAATGAAGTACAAATGTCATGAAATCAAATATAATTCTCCCAGATTGGGGAACAAAATAACTGATATCTCAGACAACATGCAAAAATGCTAATTTCACACTAAATTAAATACATAATTGCGGAAATAAAGTACAAATGTCATGAAATCAAGTATAATTCTCCCAGATTGGGGTACAAAATAACTGATATCTCGGATAACATGCAAAAATACTAATTTCATCCTAAATCAAATACATAATTGCCGAAATGAAGTACAAATGTCATGAAATCAAGTATAATTCTCTCAGATTGGGGTACAAAATAATTGATATTTTAGATAACATGCAAAAATACTAATTTCACGTTAAATCAAATACATAATTGCTGAAATGAAGTATAAATGTCATGAAATCAAGTATAATTCTCCCAGATTGGGGTACAAAATAGCTGATATCTCGGACAACGTAATTCTTGTATTTAAATGACCGCAAAGTAGACACCGCACAATTCTTAAGCATAATTATGAACTCCTGAGCATCCTTGAATGTCTAACCCTTTCCATATATGCAATTCCTCCATGCATCAATTGAGTTGCTAATTAAAGCTAATTCATTGTGCAATGCATTGGTCGAACGAATTTCCTCCTCGACTGCATCCCTTGAGATTGACAAATGAAGTACAATTTTAGGTAAAATAAAGTACAATATGTAGAATAATTCAGTATGGTGGTAATTTCAAATAAACAAAGTACAATTTTAGAATAATAGAAATATAAAACGCTATCAATTGCAGTACAATTTTCGATAATCAATAAGTAAAGCACTTGAAGTATAGAACTTTAGGTAAAATGAAGTATAAAATTAATAGAACTTTATAAAACTTAAATAATGGAGTACAATTTTACGTAAAAGGTTAAGTATAATTTTATATAAAAAGAAGAACAATTTTAGAACACTTGAAGTATAAAACCTTAGCAATTACAGTACAATTTTTGGATAATCCATTAGTAGAACACTTGAAACTTAAATAATAGATTCAGATAACTGAAGTACAAGTTTAGATAAAATAAAGTATAATTTTAGAACACTTGAAGTATAGAACTTTAATGAATAGAGTACGTGTTTAGGTAAAATGAAGTATAATTTCAGAAAACAGAAGTACAAATTTATATAAAAAGAAGTACAATTTTAGAACACTTGAAGTATAAATCCTTAGCAATTGCAGTACGATTTTGAATAATTCATTAGTAGAACACTTGAAATATAAAACTTAAATAATAGATTCAGATATTTGAAGTACAAGTTTAAATAAAATGAAGTACAATTTTAAATAAAGTGAAATACAATTTCAGAACACCTGAAGTATAAAACCTTAGCAATTACAGTACAAATTTTTATAATCCATTAGTAGAACACTTGAAGTATAAAACTTAAATAATAGATTCAGATAATTGAAGTACAAGTTTAGATAAAATGAAGTACAATTTCGAACACTTGAAGTATAGAACTTCAATAAATAGAGTACAGGTTTAGGTAAAATGAAGTATAAAATAAAGTATAATTTCAGAAAATAGAAGTACAATTTGAGATAAAGTGAAGTACAATTTCAAAACACTTGAAGTATAAAACCCTAGCAATTGCAGTACAATTTTGGATAATCAATAAAAAAAACAATTGAATTATAGAACTTCAATGAATGGAGTACATATTTTGGTAAAACGAAGTATAATTTCAGAAAATCAAAAGTATAATTTTAGATAGAAGACGTACAGTTTGAGAACACTTCAAGTATAAACTGCTAGAAGTTGTAGTACAATTTTGTATAATCTATTAGTAGAACACTTGAAATATAAAACTTATATAATAGAGTACAATTTTTGTGAGATGAAGTACAATTTTAATTGCAATGAAGTATAATATAGAACACTCCAAGCAGAGAAAGATTTTCAAATAAACAGAGTACAATTTCATAACACTTCAAGTACAAAATTTTACAAACTGCAGTACAGTTTAGATTCTGTAGAAGTATTACATTAAAACATCACTGCTCTTCTTTGCACTGCTGCTTGATTCATCCTTTCGATTTACCAGGATATCAACAATGTTCATCTTCAATGTCAAATGCAGTAAGACCACATTTATGACATTATATGGAGCTGGTCTTTGTAGCGGCAACTCTCCAACATTTGATTGAACACTCCTCCTTCACTACTGGTTGACATCGTCAAAAAAATACAAGAAACTCAGAAGCAACTGAGAAGAAACTGAGAAGAAAAAGAAACCCGAAAATGATGAAAATAAAAAGAGAAGAAGACAATGTAGATGTCGGGTTGGTGGTTTTTGGCTCCGACGATTATTCTTGTTCCCGCCGTTGAGCTTGTTGCTTTCTTTCTGTCTCTGGTAATGAGCGTATGATAGGGTTTATTGTTCACTTGTGTGAATGAAGAAGAAGTGAGAAAAAATGAGTGCAAAATATTATACTTAAGGGCATTTTTGTCAAATCAAGTGAGTAGGGAGTGATATCTAAAATTTTAACAAAACTAGGGAGTTTCTTCTAACAAAAATCAAGTGGGGACTGAACATGAAATTGGAAAGTGCTTTTGGTACTTTTAAATAAGTGCCCCATATTTTAATAGATTTGGTAGATATCAAAATTTTTTTAAAGAGTTTCTAATAATTCTTTCTTATATATATTTAATAAAATATTTTTTATTTTATTATTAATATATTTTTTTAAAGTATGAAGTATTTGGAATGTGAAAAAATTAAAAAAGAAAATACATAATAATATATAATCTAATTCTTGGCATTACTATAATTTTAGAGATTGATTAATCGGATGGGATACTATAATATAAAAAAATATATATTATTACAAAGGATGGAAGATATCAAACAAAATTAGATGTTAAACAAAAGGATTAAACAAACTAGAAAAGATATTTAAGGTATTTGATGTGAAAAGGAGTAATTGTTTAAATTTTACTTTGTTTTGTTTACAAAAACAAATGAACACTTGGCGCAATATAAAATGTTACATAACAATAGATAAAAACCAAGTGATTAGGACTAAAAAAACTCCAAGAAAGTTGAGATTGTAATTCCAAACCACACCTTCTACAATTTTCTTTAATGGGAAGCACACAGTTCAAAATATTAAAAACTTGGATGGGATAATTTCAATTTTGGTCCCTAAAATATGCCACTAATTAAATTTTGGTTCCCGTATTTTAACATGTTTCACATTGTATCCTCAAAGTTCCATAATTTCGTTCAATGTCGTCCTTCCATCAACTTAGCCCTTTAATAGTTAAGGGCCAAGTCACATGCTAATCACGTGACTTGAAGGTAGTGTTATTCTTTCCCATTTTTCGGAAATCGTTAGGTCTTGGACAGAAGGGGGAAAAAAACCCAAAAATAGAATCCCCAAATCAAGGAAAACCCTAGCTCTAATTGGAACCCATTGCTCCGATTAAATGAAGAAAATGCCACTGATATAAAGATATTTGTACTTAGTGTTGAAGATTCTACACCCCTTCAAATGAAAACGAAGTGGGGGAAGGCATCGACATTATTTCTGCTGTAAATGGCACGAAGGATACACTCAAACCTTGGGACACCGAATTATGCAAGTTTTGTGTTCGCAATCAGAATATTTTGAGTAATGGAGAAATATTTTTATGTTTAGTGTTGAAAAATTTGTTGTTTGCACTCAAAATACGTAAATGTTGTTTGCAGTCAGAAATTTTTTTATGGTTTATGTTGAAATTATTTTATCTAAATGTTGTTTGTTGTAATTGCATCGCCCGTATTTATTTAATTTACTAATTTTAATTACTGGTTGATGGTTGAGGGTGATATATTTGTTGTATTTGACAGTATGCATTTTTTTGTATTTTAGTTTTTTATGCAAATTTGGTTCGGGATGACATTTATTTATTTACTATTAAAGTATATCATAGGGGTTTAATGAAAGTAGATCCTATTAGATACTATGAAGGGAGTAATATAGATTTCTTTGATAATGTAGATGTAGATATGTTGGGGATGATTGAACTTAAGAACTATGTTAAGGAGCTAGGTTATGATAAAGGCAAAGTCAGATTTTGGCAGAAGTATGGGCATAGTTTGTACTTGGGTAGTAAATGTCTTAGTAAAGATGTTGCTGTTTATGATATAGTGAATCATTTACCTAGGGATGGGGTGGTGGAAATTTATGTAGAGCATCTTGACCAAAAAACTGGGCATAAGGATGGGAATGACCAAACCCAAGGGGGAGATGAAGTGCAAAACTAGCACTTTTCAAACTTAGATGATGATGATCCGATGATTGACTTTTCATTTCTAGATAATGCCTCTTTGTCACAGGATTGGACTGATATTCTAGTCCAACCAGCATCATCTCTTTCTAAATTTGCTTTTGCTTCTGTTTCTGATTCTGATTCCAAGTGTGATGATTTTACTAATAGTGATTATGACATAGAAGAGGATGATAGGTTATTTGATGGGTATGTTGATCCAGATGCTAGGTTTGATGGGGTGGGAAAAGACAAGGGAGTGAGTGATGACATGTATGCTAGGATGGAGGCTAGGGAATAAGATGAGGTTGAGGATAGTTATGAGTTTGAGAGTATGATAAGGTCTAACGAAGATGAACTGAATCCTAAGTATCCAAAGTACAATCCTAAAACTGAAAATAAGAACCCTGAATTGAAACTAGGTCTTATTTTTAGTTCAGAATGCGAGGCTAAGTTTGTCATTCAAACACATTGCCTTAGGAGAGAGATGCAGTTTCATTTTCCTAAAAATGATAAAAGAAAGTTTGAGGGCTAAGTGCAAGAAAGAGGGTTGTGAGTGGTATGTACATATATCACCCATGCAAAATGATAAGTCTTGCAAATAAAAGCTTATAACCCTGTGCATAGCAAGTGTTCTTGGAATCACAATAATAACATCCTTAAGTCTGGGTGGATTGGGAAAACTTTCATGAAAAAATTTAAAGACAATCCTAAACTAAGAGTTAATGAGTTTAGGAGTGAGCTATGCACCACATTGAAGGCAAATGTCTCTAAACAACAAGCTTATAGGGCAAAATAGAATGCAATGAAACTGATTCAAGACAATTTGAAATATCAGTTTAGTAGAATTAGAGACTACTGCTTATAGTTGCTTAGGAAAAATCCTGGTTCCACTGTGGTGTTGAAATTGGCTGATGGTGAGAAAGTAGGTGACCAACCTTCTTTTTTGAGGTTGTGTATTTGTTTTAATGCTTGGAAAGAAGGATTTAAAGCTTGTAGGAAGGTTTTAGGTGTGGATGGCTGTTTTTTCAAGGGTCCTCAAGGTAGCCAATTGTTGATTGCTATGGGAATAGATCCAAATAATAATATTTTTCCAATAGCTTATGCAGTGGTTGAGAATGAAAATAAAGATTCTTGGGAGTGGTTTCTTTCTTTACTTGAAGATGACATAGGCTTTGAAAATCAATATGCTTGGACCTTTATGAGTGACAAGCAAAAAAGATTGATACCAGCTTTTGAGAGCTAGCTACCTAATGCAAAAAATAGGTACTTTGATTTAGTCATTTCAGTTTGTATGTACTTATATATTCATTCTTTATGTATTCAACTTATTCTTTTCTTTTATGTGTTTGAAAATAGGTTCTTGTGAGATACTTACACAACAATATGAAGAGGGATGGGTTTATTGGCCAATCAATCAAGAATGCACTTTGGGCAGCAGCTAGAGCAACAAGAATTGAAGAATTCAAAGCAAAAATGGAGCAAATGAAAGAGCTTGATGAGAAGGCATATGATTGGCTGATAAAGAATCCTCCAAATCAATGGTCCAGGTCACATTTTAGCCCTCAATTCAAATGTGATGTTCTTTTGAATAATATGTGTGAGAGTTTTAATTCTTCTGTCTTACCTGCCAGAGATAAACCAATTCTTAACATGTTGGAGACTATAAGAAACATGATCATGACTAGGATGCAAGTGAATAGAGATAGAGCAAGGGGGTAGGGATGGTCTTATATGTCTAAAAATAAAGAAGTTGTTGGAGAGAAACATGAAAGATGCTAGTGAGTGCATTCCAATGAAGTTAGATGATTGGCACTATCAGATTATGGGCATGTATGGCCAACACATAGCTGATGTTCATCAAAAGTCTTGTAGTTGTATGAGGTGGGATTTGACGGGCATACCATGTAGATATGCTATTTCAGCTAAGTGGTGTAGGAATGAAGAGCCAAAAGTATATGTGCATGACTTTTACAAAGCCAGCACATACTTGAGAGCTTATGAGCATGTTATTTTTGGAGTGAATGGTCTTGAATTATGGCCTAAGGGTGATCTGTTAGCCCTGTAGCCACCATCATAAGAATCTAGGCCTGGCCAACCCAAGAAGTTGAGGAAAAGAGGGCCTGATGAGCCACCAGCTCCTTCTAATCCAAGTAAGCTTAAAAGAGTCCAAAACTCTTTGAAATGCAGTAAATGTGGACTGTTAGACCATAATGCAAAGACATGCAAGAAAAAAGATACCTCAGCTTCTGCCTCACATGAAGCACCAACTGAAGTTCCTCTTGAGATGACCTTTGGAGACTCTCAACCCCCTGTTGATGTTTGTGGTAGTGCCCCTTCTACTACAGATGTCAGTATTGGTGGTTCAAAAAAAGAAAAATTGCCATTAAACTTTAATTGATATATATATATATATATATATTCTTAACTATATGCATATTTTTAATTCTCACTAACTAACTAAAGTTTTGGTTCTTTAGGTTAGAAAGAACTTGTTTGTGCAGATAAAAGGGAATTTAAACAATAATCTTCATTAAATGTAAGTATTAAAATTTTTGTAATTATACTTTTTGGTTTTGTTTTGCTTTTCATATTTTTTTCACGTGTCAAATATTAGACTTCACATGTTAGCCAAACTTCAAACATGAATACTCCAGTGATTGTGAGAGGTGGCATAAATTTTGTTATAGATTCTAACCTAAAAGCTGCAGTTGGAGGTCAAAATAAGAAGCAAAAGGATGGATCCAAAAGAACTGGAGGAAAAAGGAAGAATTCTGAAATTGATGAGGTTTGAGTGGGCTTGCAGTGGATTGTAGTTTATTTTGTAGTAATTTGGTGATGGATTGTATGAATTTCTGGATATTTTTCTAAGAATTTTTGGATTGCAGTGGATTTTGTTATGAATTTGTGTATTGAGGGCTAATGAACTTCTTGTTTTCAAATTTTTGATTCTATAAAACATCTAGTTTTCTGTTTGTTTGTTGTTCTTGTTGCTATGTAGCTTGTTTTTTATTTTCCTTGGCCATTGTTTATTATTCCTACTGCTACACATATTTGGCTATTCTTTTGGTTACCTTGATGCTGCACAGATTTTGGCTGAAATTTTTCTGTTTTTTTGCACAAATTTTGCTTAAGTTTTGGTCTAAGTTATTTTTTTTTTCTCTCTACTACCACAGAGGAAATTGGCTAAGACTTTTTCTCTCTTTCTTTCTTTTTTTTTTTTTTTTAAGAAAATTAATAGGATTATCTCTTAGTCTTGAAATATGTAAGGGAAGCAAAACAATAAGCATAAACAAAAAACCATGACAATAGACATAGAAGTAATCATTAAACAAACATTACAAGAACAATTACATAAGTTGCAATTTGTTCACATTTTTTCCTAAATTGTTATCATTTAACACTAACAACCTTATCATTATTGCAAATAAACCAACAATAATTGCTAATACAATTAAAACACAAACTTTTTTCTTATTCAATTCATCAAATTCTTTCTCTAGCAACTTTACTTTGCTCTTCATTTTCCTCAATTCGGGCCTCCAATTTTTTCTCCTTCGTCAAGGATTCATTTAATTGCTCTTCTAATTTGTTTTTTTTTTGCCAACAATCCAAGAATTATTTATTAGGACCTAGGTCACATTTCAGGGTCCAACCATATGAAAAGTCCACAATAACCTCTAGTCTGAAAAAATAAAAAAGAAGTATAACTAGCTTGTTAATTACAAATATAAACTAAGTCTAACGAAAAAAATAAGGACTTACCCCATAATTTGGATATGCCCAATACTTTCTTTCAGGATTCAAATTTATCTAACTAGTTTTCAATAAGAGTTGTATTCCACATTTACAATAAACTCCTTCCCTTTGTGTAACTCAACTATTAAAACTACTTGAAGAGGTGGAAGATGCCAATTTTTTTCCCTAAATAATCAAAGAGACCAAAACCTAGCAAATTTGGAGTCAAAGTGGAATAACCTAGCTGATGTGCAGGAAAATCTGGAGGAAAATGTTTAGGAAAGGGACAAATCTAGTAGAAAAGGGCGCAAAAAGTTCCTTCTAATTCTCAACTGTTAACTATTAAACGGCTGAGTTGACGAAGAGATAACATTGAACAAAATTATAGAACTTTGGGAACACAATGTGAAACAAGTTAAAACACGAGATCCAAAATTAAAATTATCCCAAACTTGGATTTAAAAGAATGGATAAATGCAAAATTGATGTGCTAAGAGTTACTCTTGTACCATAGGTTCATTCTAGAGTGGCGATGTATCTAGCAAACCATGTGAAATACAACCATTTTCCACATCATACATGCACCACCCATCAACTGCCCTCTGAGTAAAATATACATAATCCCCCTTGTAACCAACTTGGCTTGAATTGACCCAAATACAACACTCACTTTCCAAGAATAATGCCCTTTCTTGAAGGCTCTCAACCTCAATCCAAGTGAGTTTAGGAATATGAAGCCGAAAAACCTCAACTTTGTACACAACACCTAATGTTTTTCTACGGATCAAGAAAACCAGCAAGATTTCTCCATTTGATTCAAGTAAATATTCTTTGAAATACTTTGCACTTACAGAAGAAACAGCCCTGCTCATGCCTACTGTTGTGATCACAAGGCGTGAATTAATCTATTATGTTACAGCAAGAGTTCCCTGCAAACTCAGCGCATAAAGTTTGCCTTCAAACAAATGATACTAGTGAATTGCATGGTTTGCTTCTTTGCATTATACAGCGACAACGACTGTAGACCATGAGGGCTAGACTAGAAATTCCAGTCAACACGACCGCTATAGCATTATCAACAAAAAAAAATAATACAGCAAATTTGAAAGGAATTTTAGCATCCCATGGAGGAAGGTTCCAATAAATCTCTATTGGAACTTCATAAATCTGAAAATTGGATCTATGAGGCCCTCCAATTATGACTGAACCATAGGAGTAGATGATGGAACTTGGTGCTGGATCATGCCAGAAATGAGAACCTTTGCAGTCATAGTACCAACATTGATAAACTTCAGTTCGAAAATAGATGTTGATGAATTATGGGAGGTTCTTGCTTAAAGAACACAATTTGGAGCCCTCCAAATCATGAAGTTGAGGCCATTGGATCTCTCCATTGCCATTGCATCGCCTTGTTCCTGTTGTCCAAGACTTGGTGGTGCCCGGATAACTCATCTGTAGCAGCAAATTCGATTTCCTCGCAAGAGAGTTGACTAGTTGCTGGGGAAGATTAGGCTAGGGCCTTTTGCCAATTTCTTTTCTGCTGGACAAAGATTTGTCCTTTGTGGCCATTATTGTTGAAAGGTTATGAGTTGACCAAGTGACATATACATAGTGTTGTGTTTGTGTTTGTGTTTGTGTGTGTGTGTGTGTGTGTGTGTGTGTTTATATAAATGCTAGATAGTTGTGGCCTCCAAGTTTTCTCAGTTTAAAAATAACACCATATGCATAATAAAACTTGGGGGTTACTCAAAATTCTCATATTTTCTGTAGCACAAGCAACTATATGCGTAATGCCATATCGATTTTTCTCATTTTTTCTTCTTTTTTTCATTGTCAGATAATCCATAGTGAATCCAATACATATTCTAACTGTATCTGAGCCACGCATCCAATATTTAGACCATTTTAGGAGCATCCTTGAATCATGATTGATACAGCTATAATAGCCCGAGCTAAAGACATACATTAGGCCTGTTACGACGACCCAACAAATATTATAGCTGAACTCAAGGGAAGAGCCAAGCTGAAGCCAAGGGTAGAGCTAGGCTGAAGTCAAGTGAAGAGCCAAGCTGAAGTCAAGTGAAGAGCCAAGCTGAAATCAAGGGAAGAGCCAAGCTGAAGCCAAGAGTAAAGCCGAGCTGAAGGCAAGGGAAGAGCCGAACTACACTCAGATTTGCTCTGGTTCCCATAGTGCCATGCGCAACCGAAAAAAAAGTAACATGGGCTACACGTCGCTCCATTTTATTGATTCAGTTGTAGTAAAATAGATAGTATTTTAGTGGGCAGTTATGAACCCAAGTAGTGGGATGTTTAGTCATATAAAAGCCTTGGTAAAAAGTGGTAAGAGACATTGAGATTAACACAGAGACATTTCAAAAGATAAAAAATAGTTCTTGTTTTTTGTTGATTGGTGCTATTGCAGATTATTTTTGGCATCAATTTAGCACTATCTGTGGGAAAAAAGATTAAGAGTAAGACGTGAGAATGAGTAGATCAGAAGATAGAAAATGGTTCTTTTTTTATTGTTGATTAATGCTCTTGCAAATTATTTTTGCCATCAATTTGGTGCCATCTGTGGGAAAAAGATTAAGAGTAAGACGTGAGAATGAGTAGTTCAGGAGATAACGGAGAGACAGGTATAAGGATGACAACGTAGTGTGAGCAAAAAGCCATGGCCGCCATAGCCCCGCCTCTAGTGGCTGCAGTGCCGATGGCTGTTACAGGAGGAAAAAACACCCTGGCACCCCTAATGGTGGGGCAAATGACCACTGAGTAGTTTGCTTACTTCCTGTGGTCGACATTTGGTATCATCGCTTCTACTCAGTCTGCTGGAGCGATGCACGTAACACCCCTGCTAATGCCGCCAGGCCCATGGTCATTCCCTACCTGCCAGGGATGGCACCTAATATTCCATCTCACAGTCCGATGCCTTTTCCCCCCGCCCCAGGGTTGATTAACCCTACACCTCCGGCGAGGATAATAGCCACGCCGGTGGCACCTAGGCCCATGGGTGGAACCATCGCTCAAAGTCCTAGGGCAGCCCTTATTTCTGGAGCAGTCGCGCAAGGTAAGGTGATAGTTGGGCCGCCTTTCCCCAAAAATTCGGGATTGTTTATGGGGGTAAGGGCAGGGGGCAACAGTGGCACTAGTGGGAGGAGTATAGGATGAGCTAGTGAAGGCCAGGGGCATTTGTGGTTTGCCCAAGGAATTAGATATGAGGACCCACACCCATATGGCAGGAGAGGCAAAAGCAATGGCAAAAAGTCAGGTGTCTGTAAGGCATGGCCTAGATAAGAAACAGAAGCCCCGGGCAGACTTGGTTGCAGAGATGGAGAAAATGAGAAGAGAGTTGGGTGAGATGAGAAGGAAGGTGGAGGGGAAGGTAGGGGAAGAGATCAAAGCTTCACCCTTCATCGAAGCCATACTCCAAGATCCCTTCCCAAAGAATCACAAGTCTTTCAGTATGCCCAGGTACACGGGTACCGCAGACCCTGTTGATCACCTATGCGAGTTCGAAAATTTGTCCCTATTGTATCAATTTTTGGAGGGAGTGAAGTGCATAACTTTCCTTACTACTCTAGGAGAAGCTGCTCAAAAGTGGTTTGGGCAATTACCATCTAGGTCCATTCATACATTTGACGAATTCGCCAGAAAGTTCCCACATCAGTTCACCAATAACAAGCAATATCGGCGGAGTGCACAAAGCTTGCTCTCATTTCGACAAGGAGAGACAGAGAGCTTGAGGAGTTTTGTTAGGCGATTCACCACAGCTACTTTAGAGGTCCCATCAGCCACTCCAGAGTTGTTCAGCAGTGCTTTTGCCCAAGGACTTCGACTTGACCCTTTTTTAGGTCTTTGAGTAGAAAATCGATTCATAGTTATGACAAACTCCTGCATCATGCGGAGAAATACATCCATGAAAAGGATGATAGTGAAACGAAGGAGAAGGAGTTAAGGGAAAAAAAGAAAGGAGAGAAGGGAAGATCCTGTCGCCAAAAAACCCAAGCAACAAGAGAGGTTCAGAGCAGCACTTGTACGGAAGGTGAAGGCCTCGCCAATAATGGGTCCCAAGTTTGACTACTACACCCCCTTGAGGCTGCCAAGGGAGCAGGTCCTGCAAGCTATTGAGCATCTCAACCTACTGCAGTGGCCATACGCCCATAGAGACCCTCCAAGGCATCCCACGCCAAACAAGTTTTGTCATTTCCAAAACGAGTATGGGCACATGATAGAAGAATGCGATCATCTTCGGAATGAATTGGAGCAGCTGGTGCGAAATAGGCATTTGAATGAATTTGTGGATATGGCTGAAACCAAAAACAGGCATAGGCGCATGGCACAAGCTATGCAGGAGGGGCAGCAGAGAGCACGTCAACCTGGCGAGGAAAAAGATACTAAGAATGGAACTTCAAAGAGGTGATCCATATGATTTCAGGAGCTTCGGCTGAAGAGGACACCCATCGGGCCAGCAGGGCTAGGGCCCGAGCTGCAGCGCACAGGAACATGGAAGTTGCCTCCGTCTTTAATAATAGTGACATCCTCATTATTCAGTTCAGACCGGATGATATGAAAGCCTTATATCTACCTCACCAGGATGCCTTGGTTATTACAGCTATGATTGCAAACTTCGAAGTGGCCTGCATTTTTATCGATGGTGGCAGTTCGGCCGATGTTCTTTTCTATGATGCTTTCCAGCATATGGATTTGGAGAACACCATGCTGGAGCTCGTAGAAACATCATTGTTCAGGTTTTCAGAAGAGGCAGTCAAACCCATAGGGCGGATTTCCTTACCCATCTCTCCAAGAATAAGAGTATATCGGAAGACCTGTATGGTAAATTTCTTAGTAGTAGATGATCCATCTACATATAATGTGATTTTTGGCAGGCCTATGATGCAGCTCTTCCAGGCAGTAGCCTCCCCATACTATATGAAATTGAAGTATGTAGTGGGGCGAATGGTAGGAGAAGTGGTAGAAGATAAGTATACGTCAAGGAAGTGTTATGTTGACGCAGTAAGGTAAGGATGTCATAAGGATGATGAGGTTGTACACAAGCAGAGGCATAATGGGTCGGGTACACCCCTGATAGTAGAAAGGCAGCAAAAACTTGAACCAGAGGGGGAGCTCTTATCTGTAGAGTTGGTACCAGGAGATCCTAGCTAGATTATGCAGATAGGCTCCCACTTGGAAACAGATTTGAAGGTAGAACTAATTACTGTACTAAGGGAATACATAGACATTTTTGCTTTTTCTGTCAAGGATCTTACAGGAATAGACTCAAGAATAGCCGAGCACAGGCTCAATGTTGACCCGACGGTTAGGCCAGTCAAGCAGAAGAAAAGACATTTCGGTCCTGAGAAAGACTGCATCATTCAGCAAGAGGTGGAGAAGATTTTGGACGCCAAGCATATTGTGGAAATCCAATTCCCATAATGGATCTCTAACGTGGTATTGGTACCGAAGCATGCGCACAAGTGGAGAGTGTGCATAGACTTCAGGGATTTAAACAAAGCTTGCCTGAAGGATTTCTATCCTCTGCCCATGATTGATTTTTTGGTAGATTCCACTTCTGAATACGAATTCCTTAGCATGATAGATACATCGCAAAGATATCATCAGATTCCCTTCAGTATGGAGGACCGCAAGCAAGCAAGTTTCATTACTTTGCAAGGAACTTACTGTTATTTGGTCATGCCCTTTGGTCTTAAGAATGCAAGAGCAATATATCAGAGATTAGTAGATCGGATGTTTAAACATCAGATCGGCCGAAATGTGGAAGTATATGTTGATGATATATTGGTAAGAAGTGTGAGCTAAGCTGATCATGTGGGAGATTTGAAAGAGACATTTGAAACTCTGGGCAAATGTGGGATGAAGCTCTACCCGGAGAAATGCGCTTTTAGAGTAAAAGAGAGGCAAGTTCCTAGGCTATTTGGTGACAGAGAAGGGAATCGAGGCAAATTCGGAGAAAATTCAGGCTATCATGGATATGAGCCCACCCAGAAATGTAAATGAGGTACAAAGGTTAACGGGAAGGATAGCTGAGCAGGTTTATATCCCGCTCTGCAGGCAGAAGTCTTCCCTTTTAGGGATATTACAAAAGGCAAAGCAACTTGAGTGGGGGGAAGCAGCGTAGCGCGCCTTTGATAAGTTGAAATCTTACCTAGCTAAGCTGCCTTTATTAACAAAGCCAGCGCCGAGGAAAAGGCTCTATTTGTATTTGGCAGTAGCCGAGCAGGCGGTGAGCTCGATTCTCGTGAAGGAGGATAGAGCTAGTCAAAAGCCAATGTATTATGTCAAAAAGATTTGGCATGCTGCTGAGCTAAGGTATCTTGAAATTGAGAAAATGGCACTAGCTCTGGTGGTCACGGCATGAAGGTTAAGACCGTATTTCTTATCTCATCCTATAGTTGTGCGTACTAACCACCCTTTGAAGCAGACTCTTGGAAAAGTCGATGTGGCATGAAGGTTGGTCAAATGGGCCGTGGAGTTGGGGGAATACGACATAAGCTATGACCCTAAGAACGCTATAAAAGCACAAGCCTTGGCGGATTTCGTGGCTGACACGCCCGTGGCCAAGGATGAAGGAATATGGCTAGAATATGTTGATGGGTCGTCAGGACAGGGTGGAAATGGAGCTGGAATCGTGGTCATCAATCCAGAAGGGGAAGAGATGGAGTTCGCAGTGAAATTCCACTTCAAAGTCTCAAACAATGAACCGAAGTATAAAGCTATAATATGGGGAACCAGGATGGCCATACAGAGTAGGGCCAGGCGTGTTCAGGTGTTCACTGATTCACAGTTGTTAGTAAAGCAGATTGAGGGACAGTATGAAGCTAAGGAGATGAGGATGAACAAATACTTGCAGTTGGTGCATAATTTGAGACAGCAGTTGGCCGAGCTACGGGTAACCCAAATCCCTCGTGAGGAAAATAGGAAGGTTGACTGCTTGGCCAAGATAGCCAACTCGTTGACCAAATGTAACA
This sequence comes from Jacaranda mimosifolia, assembly GCA_018894105.1. Lineage (NCBI taxonomy): Eukaryota > Viridiplantae > Streptophyta > Magnoliopsida > Lamiales > Bignoniaceae > Jacaranda > Jacaranda mimosifolia. The sequence continues at coordinate 6,982,243 of CM032123.1, forward strand.
CCAAGCTGGTGACCATCTAGGAATTGGATAAAGGAAGTCTTCAAGTAGAAGTGCTCGATGTAGAAGTGGGTCAGGATTGGAGGACACTGATTATGCGACATCTGCAGGGGGATCATACGAAGGCTAATCATAAGTTGCGTGTACATGTGGCCAAATTCACTATTATAAGCGGGTTGTTGTATAAGAGGGGGTTTTCTCAGCCATTGCTACAATGTTTGTTCCCTCGAAAAGGAGAATATATCTTAAGAGAGATTCATGAGGGGTGTTGTGGAAACCAGTTAGGAGAGGTAGCCTTAGCCTCCAAAGCTATCCCAGTTGGATACTTATGGCCCATTGTCCGAGCTGATGCAGAGGAATTGGTGAAAAAATGCAACAAGTGCTAGAGGCACGCCCAAATCAGCCACATACCCGCCAAGCCGATGCACGCTATGAGTGCTCCATGCCCTTTCGGAAATGGGGGAATGGATATTATGGGTCCTTTTCCCGTGGCAACTGGGCAGAGGAAGTTTCTGCTGGTGGCGGTAGATTATTTTAGCAAGTGGGTTGAGGCAGAGCCACTGGCTAAAATAAGTGAGAATGGGGCACTCAAATTTTAGGAGCATCCTTGAATCATGACTGATACGGCCATAATAGCCCGAGCTAAAGACATGCATTAGGCCTGTTACAACGACCCAGCAAATATTATAGCTAAACTCAAGGGATGAGCCGAGCTGAAGCAAAAGGTAGAGCTGGGTTGAAGTCAAGTGAAGAGCCGAGCTGATATCAAGGGAAGAGCCGAGCTGAAGGCAAGGGTAGAGCCGAGCTGCACTGAGATTTGTTTTGATTCCCGCAGTGCCATGCACGACCAAAAAATGAGGAACATGGGCTACACGTGGCTCCATTTTATTGATTTAGTTGTAGCAAGATAGATAGTGTTTTAGTGGGCAGTTATGAACCCAAGTAGTGGAATGTTTAGTCACATAAAAGCCTTGGTAAAAAGTTGTAAGAGACATTGAGATTAACATAGAGACGCTTCAGAAGATAGAAAATGGTTCTTGTTTTTTGTTGATTGGTGCTCTAGCAGATTATTTTTGGCATCAATTACTATCAACAATAGTTTTTCTCAATACTTGGAATATTCACAAAACAACAAACTGAAGATAGAATTTAAACTAAACAACGAGGAGTATGCAAATAGCGGTGATTAATGTCAATAGCTGTACATAACATGTGCAGTACACATGAACATCAACAGGAACCTTAAATAAAACAATTAGCAATATTTAATGCAAGGAACATCAATCTTTTGAGCACCCTCCTAACTTGGCTCCAGTAGTAAATCTTGATTCCTGAAGCATTGACATAATGACCGGATTTAATGTTATCTTTGCATTTCAAATTCTTGAAGATACAACATAGTAAAAACCATCTACAAGTGTTCGAGACAAAAGGTTTCAAAAAATAGCAAATCGCAATAAAGTGGGAGTTTCTACCAATATATCTGTTTTGCTTTCAGAAACATCAGAAAGATAAAAACAGAGGAGAATGCCCTCAGCCGCAAGTTTCTAGAAATGTCTCCCGGCCCCTCGGAAACTTTGTTGGAAACCAATCATGTTATTGACCCAGAAAACTCAGGTTCAAACAAGATTTCACAGATCATCCACAGAATCATTGATTATACATAATTGCAAAGAGGGCACAAAGATTATTTGTTTATGAAGTGGTACCACAATTTAAAAAACGAAAAAAAGAAAATAAGAAAGAAAACAAAGAGAGAGAACTTAGAGGAAGAGCAGAAATGCAGTGAAGTCCGCTTCAGCACGAGATAGAAAATAAACTGGAAGTTAGAGGGATTGACAAATTACATGAAGTGTTTAGTCCGAAGCAGCAACTGGGAAAGAAATGATACTAGTATCTTTAACCCTCCTATACCATATCATCCTGCCATAACAAAATACTGTCAAAGAATAGTCCTTTTTCTTTTCCTAGCAAATATCAAACAATGAAGGAAGCTTAGTTGTAAAATTCAGCAAAGAAAGTGAACACTATGATTAAGATGTGCTTATTTAAAGATAAGATCTAGTTTTGCAGTGTGATGTTGAGAATTTTCGGAGTGAACAAATGGACAATGTTGAATAAGATGTGATTGAATGGCTGACATAGGATGTTTATTATATGAGGTCCAAAAGCAAATATGACCTACATAGAGAAAGCAACATAGATTGTTTGTGAGATATCATAAGAAAACTGAGTAGCAGGAAAAGTTACTGATACCCATAAGATATTTCCCCTACTTTTGCAAAATAGCATTTTCAGAGTAACATATGAAGACTTTAAAGCTATCACACATTCACAAATCAAAATAAGCATAAAAGTGGTACTTTGGACTTTGAAGGAAGTATGACTATCCTAGAGGGAAAATATAATTCTTTAGAAATAAGGCCAATAAGACTAGGAAGCCACTGGGAAATTTAAGAGCAGAGCTAGAGTTTTCTAATAGTCCCTTTGTAAAGAGGATAATCACCTAAAGGTCAGTTTTAGTTAATTAACATGGGGCTGAAAGTGTTTTTGACAAAGTGCATAAGACAAACAATATCAGATGGCTCATTAGCTCACAACCAAGCATTTCAATTTAAACTACGTAATGGTTAAAAGTTGCCAGATACTCTGATGCAATGTGAATTACAGACTGAGTCGGTAGTCACCTTCTCTACAGGCTCTACAGAACTTCGTCCAGTGCTAGAATCACCAACAGGAGTGACACTCACTTCTGGTTTACTGCAGAGGAATGAAATTGCTATGAGTAAGGGCTTGGATCTGTTCAAATGGATTGAGAATGTCCATTGGAAGTTAAAAAAGATCAGTGATGCAGGAAGTGAAAGACGATTACCAACCTTTCCAATTTTGGATCAGATATTTTACCTTCTGTCTCCAACTTGGGAGAACCCTGATTATCATCATCCTAAAGAATAGATCCATATATTAGAGCAGGGCGCATATTTACTTATGCCAATCATCACATCAAACAGTTTCAAGAAGTACTCTAGAACCAAAGATAATCTTACAGCAGAATAATCATGCATCCACCCAGGTATGCTATCCGAGAGAACTCTAATATACTGCTCCATAGCCACCTCGGAGCTCATGCTTCCCAGCCTTTGCCACGCATTCCTTGCACAATGGAATTAGTGCCCCCCATCACTCACATATAGCAGCTTTTCAACCCTGTTATATAGCTAGCAATCAAACTATACCCTGACAGCTATTCAAGGGTCAGGCCTATGGTTCTTGCTGCATTAGGATTATCTCTAAGATTTTCAGAATATTCTTCATTCTATAATATGCTTTCAAGTGATACAATTATTTGATTACCCTGCTTGACTTATTGCTTCCATTATGAAAATAAAATCTTAATAGCTCTTAGATACCTAGTATGTAAACAAAATTAGGTAATGGCACTCGAAAGAAGATGCAATTCCAAGTATAAATGTCAAGGTACGGTGAGGGTATCATACACAATGCCCTGTCGTTCTTATCATTGTGACAGGGGCATATGGAAATATAAGTATAAAGGAGTCAATTAATTCTGATTCCAAGTACTATTTGTCCAAATATGGATCAAAAGTCTAGAGGATCTTTCCTACAGTCTTTCCCATTGACAAAATCAGCATGATAGCTCAGAATTTTGATAGGCCTTTTGTTTAGTATAGTAAAACTATATGAAACTTGCAGTTTTTCCTTGTTCCTCCACGGCTTACTCATAATATACTAAAGACCAACGCAAATCTGGTTTCCATAGAACTAGGAAAACAAAAAGTTCCCAAGAACATAAATAGCAACATTGATCATGATAAATATGTATCCATAAAAAGATCAAATACCATTTGGCACGAGCCGACACCTTAAGTGCCATAGGTTGAGGCTCGTGGCAAGGCCCTTCCACTGCAACCTTATGAAGTCCATACAACTGCGTCTGCACATCACTATCCAGTTTTGCCAACCCACCATCGTCCTTCTCCTTCCCCTTCCCTCCATACTCCAGATAATTAACAGCCTTTGCAAAGACTTTCTCCAACTCACTCCTCTCTATCCCCTCCCAATCATCATCCTCATCCTCAACATCAACACTCTCAACTCTCACTTTCCCCTCCTCCTCCACATCCTCTCTAACTATTCCTTCATTCTCTCCAGAACCCTCAACTCCATTCCCTTCTTTTTCATCAATTATCATATTAACAACGTCCAATTCCAATTCATTCTTCTGCTCTTCAACAGCTACATTCTTCAGCCCACTACTAACCAAAATCTGCTCCTTTTCTCCTAGAATTCCATCTATTTTATCACCCTCACACTTTTCCAGAACCAGAATTTCACCTTTTTCAGACCCTATACCTTGAACATCAGCATCATGCATCTCCTTCACATCAAAACATTGTTCTTTGGTCATTTCCCCTCCTGAATCCTCATTTAATCCAGTCTTCCCAAATTGATCAACCTTTTCCTTAGATTTTTCATCCACACTCTTTTCTTCAACAATCACCTTCCCCACAGACTCAACATCATCCAGCAATACAATATTTTCAGACCCTGCATAACGATCAACTCTCTTGACCACAACATCATCAACAAATTTCACTCTCTTTTTGCCTTTTGCGCTCCTAACTCTCAACCTTCTATCCAAAGTCGCCTCTTTTTCAACTGCACCTTCATTAACAGAAGAGACAACAGTATTACCATCAGTCCTGGAGTTGGAAACAGCAAAAGAAACAATCTTTGCAACAAGAAAAAATAAAATAAGAGCCAGAAAAGCTGTAAAGGTCGTTTCTTGGAAAAACTCCATGCTCTCCTGTTGATCAATCTGAAGTCTTGAAGGAGTGTCAGAAGAGGGAGAAAAAGAAGAAGAAAAGATGAACACAAAAAGCTAGTGAGAGTTTCAAAGAATGACACGGAAGGACATAAAGATAACGATGGAGTATGGCAACATTAATCATCATAACAACCGACGCTATATTGCTAAATATTTTTATTTTAATTTCAAGAAAGGATGTTTGCAGAGAAGAGCAAAGCATATTCTTTTCCTTTTCCATTTTTTGTGTTTCTTTTTCAACTAAAGTGGGCTCATCCGCTGCCTTGTTTGTGGGGACTACAAGTCACTTTGGGCCCACTACATGTTGCTAATGTTGTTAATTTCATATAAGTAGTCAAGCTAATGTGGGAGTGTCCACAAAATAATTACGATGGTCTTTCCTTTTTATTTCGCCATGTCAGCCACTTTTTGTTTTAGTATAAATATGATGCATTTTCTCTTAGATTATCAATTGGAAAAGAGAAAAAATTTAGCAAAAATACGGGGATTTCTTTTGGAGAAAAAAATCTCAAGGTTTTGGATTCAATAATCTATAGTACTTAACACTCTTGTTTGACCAAGCAAAGAGCTAAAGAAATCATTAATTTTATCTTGATACCTTTTTCTTTTCCTAATTACTTTCTTTTACTTCATATGATATATTCTATACTCATCTTATATTAAAAGTATTGGCATAAAAATTGAATTATTTATCGGAGGCCCATAATTTTGTAATCACTTTTGTTTTTAAAAAAACAAATATTTATTCACAACATATTTGAATGCCTATTGAGGAAGTTTAAATCAAGCAATTAAAGTTAAAATCTCAATATTATGAATATAAAATCTTGGATTCAAATCTCATTACATTGCACTTATTTATTTCTATTTTATATTAACATGAGCATTTTTATTTCAGTATTCATTGTAGTCAAATAATTTTTTCCTCCCAAATTTTTTTTATCCATTCATTATAAAAGTATCATAAGGTAAAAATTATACCACGTCAATTTTGAAATTAACAAAACACGAATAGATATAATTAAAGAGTGATGTTGAAAAGGACTCTCACTTAATGGCTGAAGGTTTACGCTTGGAATAATAGCATGATAATTCTCAAGAATTTTTATTTATGCAAATGTTCAATATCTTAAATCGAAAAAAAAAAAAATGTTCAATGTCTTAACCACGACTTATCACATTCTAGAATGATTGTGCATTCGATGAAAGAGCTTTACGGTATTTGCCTTCTTCACTCGCAATATTGCCAAGTCGGACTTTATTTTTATAATTATTGTGCAAAATAATTTGAAAATTTTCAGCAGTACATAGGAAGGATTACTGAAACAAAACTTATGTTTGCTCCCAATGGTAAAATGGGCACACTGATAGAAGGAACTATTAGATGTATTAGATCACTGCCAAAAAGGATATGGGAAAAACTTAACTGCCATGGCATGTTGACAGTTGTAATCTGCGATTGTTTAATTTTCCTTCATTTTAACATTACAGCTTAAATCATTGCTTCTCATGTAAGTGATTGTTAACTTAGACACAACATGTTAAGTGATTTTGTATTAGTACCTGCTAATGTTTGAAAAAGAAAAAGTCATAATTGGACAGTCAGCTTATATGAATAAAATCGAAAGGGCACAAATTTCTTTTTATTGGAAGCAATCCCAAATTTCAATTCTCCATCTTAAGCTTGACCCGAAAAAGAAGATGAAACTTTATAAAAGAAAAAATAAAAGAAGGTTTCTAGACTGATTTAAATATGTGACTATAACAATGATGAGTTAAAAAAATAATGGTTTTTCCTCATAAATGAGAATGAAAAATAAATAGGAATTTATATGGTCGATTCTCTTTCATTAAGAGAGTGTTTGGGTGAGCTTATAAGCTCCTCAAAATATCTTATAAGATGTTTAAGAGCTTATAAGTTGATAAAAAGTGTTTGGTAATTTTTTTTTAAAAAGAGATTATAAGATCCTAAAATATGATGTGAGGAACTTATAAGTTCTTTTAAAAAAAGTAAGGAGACCCTAACTTATTTTTAAATTTTTAACAAGCTCCTCATTTTTAACCATTTTAATTATAAAGTTGTTATTATTAACATCTTATAGGCTCCAACATCTTATTTTATCCAAATACCTCAACAACTTATTTTAAAAATAAGATCTAACATCTTATAAGCTCCAAAAACATCTTATAAGATGCAGGAGATTATAAAATATTTAAAATAAGATTAGTCAAACGACCTCTAAGTCTCAACTCTTTGGAATTCTATGAATTTAATATTTTTTTATAATGATCAAATTCATTAAAAGAAAAAAAAAAAAACAAACAAAGAAATGGAAGGTAATTTTGTAAGGTACTATGATAGATCTCACATCGGTGAAATAAATAAATAGTTGTATCTAAATATGATTTTGGACAATTTTTACCTCGTGAGCTTGCTTTTGAGGTGCGTTAGGCCTAAGTTTCATTTTTTATATGGTATCATAGTCATCCATTCCCGATATTATGCTATCCAAATGTTGTTGAGCTTATCATTTCATGTTATTGTTCTAAATGTTCATTTCTGCACATGGCTCATTTCATGTTATACCATGCCCTATATGTTTATTTCTAGGCATGCGCGGGGTGTGTTAGATCCCAAGTTGGTGAAATAAATGAATAGCGATCTATATATATAGTCTTGAACAATTATTATCTCTTGAGCTAACTTTTGAGGTGAGTTAGGCTCAAGATCCATTTTTTAATATATTATTCTTCAAACACCAATGGGGGATTTGTCTTTATGAAAAGGGGTCTCGATGGATAAGAGAGGAAGCAATTTACGCTCCGAATCGAAAACCTAATATCCTACAAATAGCGGCATTTGATGATGCCTAAATTCAATTTACAGGGACATATATAAGAATATGTATATGAATATTAATATTTGTTATCACAATTAAATCCATCATAAAACATCAAAGATTCAGTTCTGTAAGGTATTATTCCTCTAATGAACATAAGGGGGATTGTCCTTAAAAAATACGCCTCAATAAATAAGAAGGGAGTAGCTTATACTCATACGATCAGAAGTCTCTACTTGAGGGGTTGTTGAAAGGCATATATTCATTATATTCTATAAACAACATTATTTGATAATGTCCAAATTTATCAAAAGCCAAACAAGGTCCAATTCCATATAAGACATCTTAAATTTTCTCTTTGTAAAAAGATGCCTTAAAAGAGGAAGGAAGAATAATAATTTATAAACTAATTTAAAATTTTTTGATATTAAATAAAATTTAATATTTTTAATATTATGTTATTATATCATTATATATGTATGTACATTTTTTTTACCATTTTCCATAATCATGATTTTAAGCAACTGATACAAAATTTACCTCTCCTAACCGCACCTTCACGTGTTTTTTATTGATCGCTACGTATTGGCAAAAAGCAATTTTCAATCACTAATTGGTGGGGGGTTCAAACACGTGATTTTCAATCCACTTTGATAGAAAAAGGCAAAATTGTCACATTTCTAATGTGATGGTGCAGTTTATTTAGTAGTAGTCTTTTACCACTTTTCCAACAAGTGGTCACAGAATTAATTGATGATTGGCTAACTCGGAATCAAAATTATCGAGAATTAGAAAATTGCTTCAATCAATAACCCTAACCTAATATGGCTCTAGATTTTTCTCTTGATAAGGACATATCGTGACAATACATAAATTACTACTTTTCAAGAATTTGATGAGCAAATAACATAGTATTGACCCATGCCATCATTTTCTTACGCACTACTCCCCAATGAAATAAATATTAATTTAATGACCATATGCAAAAAGAGAAAGTAGAATATGTGGGAAATAAGGGTGTCAAAATCAAATCCAACTCGATAATTCAACCATGATCCACTTGAAAAATATCAGGTTTGGATTTAATGTTTCTAGGTTTGGATCAAATTAGGTTGGATCCGAAACTGACCCGAGAAAAAAGAATAGGGTTGGGTTGGTTTTGGGTCAAACTGCTAAACCTGAAAACAACAATTGGGTGACCCAATAACCCAATTAACCTGACCCAACCCGAAAATATTTGGTCAACTAAAAATAAGATCTAAATTTAAAAAAATTATATCCAAAATTTCAAAAATCTTAAAATCTCCAATACACATCAAAAGAAGATTTCTTTGTAGAGTTTTGGCTATGAATTAATGGAGGAAACTAGCTATTGGTGCAAAGAAGATTTCAGATTTGATTGTTGTCATCATAATTGTCTTTGGACTTTAATTTGATGTTTTTGTCTTTTGATTTTAATTTTTATTATTTTGTAGTTAATTCTGCATTGATGATTGTCATCAAAATTGTTTACTGAACAATGATTTATTACTTTTTTGTATTTGAAATAATTATGGATATGGCAAGTTTTAAAGTTATTATATTTCTTACTTTCTTAGACCTTAATGATTATGTAGAATTATAGATTTTATTGGTAGATCAAACTTCTACTCAATTATAATATTGAAATTTATAAATATAAAAAATAAATTATATAGAGCAGGTTGGGTTGGGTCAGGTTATTGGGTGACCTAATAAAAAATTAGGTCAACCTAAACCTGACTCGATTTTTTGTTGGTCAGGTTAGAGTTGAGACTTTTGGATTTAGCATTGGAATGAGTTGGGTTTGAGTTTGGTATTTTTATTGAAAGTTTATAGGGTCCCAGAGGGATAAAGAACTTAGATGAGTCAGATAAGATATAGATATACTGAACTGGAACTTTCAGACAAGACTGAAATTCTAGGGATAATAAAAATAGATAAAACAATAAATGAAAGAGACAAAGGTATTTATAGTGGTTCGACAAGCCTACTCCACTACCTAAGCCAGAAGACTTAGGATTTTAAACATGCACTTTGATTAGTAATAACAGTTACAAAATACAAAGTACCAACACTGGAACCAAGCACTTGATCAATCTTCAGAGGTTGATCAAGAGAAACTAACACTCTGACTAAATCATACCTGATGTTCCAGAGCACTCACTCAACTTTTCGCTAGCAATAGTGCTTATACAAGTATATTGTGAGCCTTGTTACTTTTGCTAGTCTTCTTGTCAATAAATAACCTTAGTCACTACCAAATATACAATGACAGAAAACGACCTCATATTTTGCATGTTTCCTTCTATACATGGATAGCTGCATCTTTTAGTCAAATATAAAGTTCCTTGATTGATACAACGGCTAGTTTCCTTTTGAATCTTTCAGTCAAATAGAAAGTGCATTGACTGATGCAACGGCTAGTTTCCTTTTGAATCTTTCAGTCAAATAGAAAGTGCATTGACTGATGCAACGGCTAGTTTCCTTGTGAATCATTTCACATCTATTGTCAATCATTCCATATGAGAAATTGGTCATAATCAAAATGTTCTTAGAGAGAATCCTAACAAACTCTCCCTTTTTTGACGATGACCAATGCAATAAGTCTCTCCCTGTCAAATGTAATCACAGCACATCTTGTACAAGTTTATATTCCAACCATAGATCGGTATCTCAATATCATATCAATGTCATCATAGGGTAAGAGTACGAAAGATTTAACCATTTGAGATGTAAATATAATTAACATCAACACAAAAGTTTCAAAGCAACAGATTCAGCCGCATAAATTGCTCAAGTGACAAAACATCGAACAATCAAAAGTTTACATCAAGCTAATAGTCAAAAGTAGCAGTTGAAAAGTTGAGATAGATGAGACTTAATCATTGAGACTTAATCATGAGATTTAATCTCCCCCTTCATCATCAAAAAGGTTGATGGTCACGGGAACGTTTGCAAACATTTGAACATTTTATTTTGATACCCAAATTATGCGGGAAAGTTTTTAATTCCTAATTTCTCTTTAAGAAAGTAGAATCTTTCCTCGGCTAATGGTTTGGTAAATATTTCAGCAAGTTGATTTGTAATCCACATAGTTTATGCAAATATCTCCATTAACAACATGATCCTTAATAAAATGATACATTATCTCTATGTGCTTGGTGTGTGAATGGTGTAAATGATTCTTTGTGATGCTAATAGCACTAGTATTATCACAATTGATAAGAACACATGAAAAATCAAGACCAAAATCACGAAGTGTTTGTTTCATCCATATTACCTGTGTACATCAGTTTCCTAGAGCCATGCATTATGCTTCCGTAGTGGATAAGGCTAAATTTTGTTTTTTGCTGCACCAACTTACGAAGCATTGACCAAGGAGTTGGCAAGTTCCAGTTGTACTTTTGCAGTCAATTTTGCACCCTGCATAATCAGCATCAGAGAATCTAATAAGAGTAAAAGAGTTTGACTAAGGATACCAAAGACCTAGTTGAGGAGACCTTTTTAGATATCGAAGAATTCTTCGCATGGCTTTGAGATGTGATTCTTTTGAATCTCCTTGAAATTGAGCACAAAGACTGGTGGAAAATAGTATATCCGGTCTACTCGCAATTAAATATAGCAGACTTCCAATCATCCCTCGGTACAAGGTCTCATCTATGTTGTTCTCAGATGGATCAAGTTCTAGCTTGCTGTTAGGTGCCATTGGAACTGATGTTTTCTTACAATCCTCTACTCGAAACTTTTTTAGTAATTCTCTAGTGTACTTTTCTTGATAGAGAAAATTTTTTTGAGGAGTTTGTTTAATTAGGAGACCAAGAAAGTAATTGAGATGCCCCATAAGACTCATTTCAAATTCAATTTGCATACATGTAACAAAGTCTTCACATAACTCAATTTTTGTTCCCCCAAAAATGATATCATCTACATAAATTAGCACTAATAAAATGTCATTTTGAGAGTTTTTTGTGAAAAGAGTGGTGTCAACAGCCCTATACAGAATCCTTTTGATAAAAGAAAGTTGCTTAGGCATTCGTACCAGGCTCTAGGGGCTTGCTTTAGACCATAAAGAGCTTTTGAGAGTTTAAAAACATGATTTGGAAAAGAGGGATTTTTGAAACCAGGTAGCTATTTAACAAAGACTTCCTCTTTTATAAATCCATTTAAGAAGACACTCTTTACATCCATTTGAAAAAGAGTAAATTTTTTATGAGATGCATAAGCCAAAAACATGTGAATGGATTCAAGCCGTGTAATAGGAGCATAAGTTTCTTCATAGTCAATATCTTCCTACTGAGAGTATCCCTTGGCAACTAATCTTGCCTTGCTCTTGATAACGTTACCTTTGCCATCCAGTTTGTTGCGAAATTACCTACTTAGTTTCTATCACAGGGTGTTCTGAGGGTCTTTCAACTAAGTTCCAAATTTTTTTTTGTCAAACTATGATAGTCCGTCCTTCATAGCTTTAACCTAGGGTTCATCATTTAAAGCTTCTTTAATGCTTCCAGGTTCTGTAAGAGAAAGAAATACAATATTAGTAACATTAGAAGATTTCTCTTTTGCACGAGATCTTGTGGTAATTTCTGCTTGGGGATCCCCAATTATGTTGTTGGTTAGATGACTAGAAGAGTGTTTGAATTTTCTTAGTTGTTCATCACCATCGTTGTTGGAACTTCCAGTCGTATCATCTATTGGGGGATTACTCCTTTCTAAAATCTCAGGGTCTTTGCTTTGTTGAATAACTCCAATAACTTGTTCAACTCCTGAAAATTCAATGCTCAAGGTTTCCTTGGCAGGTAGAGGGTTAGTTTAATCAAATACCACATGAATGGTTTTTTGAATTACTCATTTTCAAGTAGAGGGTTAGTTTAATCAAATACCACATGAATGGTTTTTTGAATTACTCATTTTCGTTTGTTAAAGACTTTATATGCTTTACTATGAATTGAGTATCCAACAAAAATACCCTCGTCAGATTTTGAATCAAATTTACCTCGTGGGTCTCTATTGTTGAGAATGTGACACTTGCATCTAAAGACTCGAAAATAGGAAATATTTAGATCTTTTTCATTCCACAGTTTGTAAGGTGTCTTTTTGATCAAAGGTCTGAGGAAAACTCTACTGATCACGTAGTATGTCGTATTGATTGCTTCTCCCCAGAAGGTATTTAGAAGACTGTATTCATTTAGCATTGATCGCACCATTTCCTGGAGTACCCTGTTTTTTCTTTCAACTACCCCATTTTGTTAGGGTGTTGTAGGAGCAGAAAAGTTATGAGCTCAAATTCATCACAAAAATTACTTAAATCCAAATTCTCAAATTCCAGTCCATGATCACTTCTTATGAACTTAATGGTGTGACCTTTTTCATTTTGTATTCTCTTTGTGAGTGGAATGAAAGACTTTAATGCATCATTTTTGTGAGACAGAAATTGCACCCAGGTGAAGCGTGAAAAATCATCCACTATTACAAGCACATATTTGCTACCACCAAGTATTTGAGTTTACATTGGACCAAAAAGATCTAGATGAAGAAGATCAAGTGGTTTTGAGGAAGATACATCATTTATAGGCTTGAAAGAAGTTTTTATCTGTTTTTCTTTAACACAAGCATCGCAAACTTTGTTTTTACTAAAGTTCAAATTTGGAATACCTTTTACAAGACCTTTTTTAACAATATGATTCAACAAATTCATGTTTGCATGACCTAAGCATCTGTGCCATGTCCAACTAGGGTCTTCTGATGCAATAAGACATTCTACATTTTGGTTTATGAGATCACTCAGATTAATGCAATAAATGTTCCTATCTCTAGTGGCAGTGAATACAGTTGCATCATTTTTTGACACAATGCAAAGTGAAGGTTGAAAACATACCTGATAGCCATTGTCACATAGTTGGCTAGTTCTTAGCAGATTGTGTTTTAACCCTTCTACCAGCCAGACATTTTCTATACAAGTTCCAGCGTTTTTGCCAATAGTACCTTTTTCGACTATTTTACCTTTTATGTTGTCTGCAAATAAGACATTTCCTCCATCGAATTGATGTAGGTTTGAGAAGAATGAATTATCTCTTGTCATATGTCTGGAACATCTACTGTCTAGATACCATTTTTTGCTTGTTTTCCCTGTCAACTCCTGCATCGCAGATGTTTAACCTTTTAGGTACCCACTTATTACTAGGTCTTGGTTTGTTAGTTTTTTTTAACCTACACATACTTAGTTCCGATGTGTCTTTTTATTGGACATTTATAGGACAAGTGACCAACATGATTGCAAGTGTGGCAGATTCTGGGATTTTTAGGAGTTCTTTCTATGAGAGGCATATTCCCTTTTAGTTCTCTTTAGTGAGTAATTTTCTTTCAGAAGAATCTCTACTTGTTTATCTATTTCTTTATTCTTTAGAACTATTCTATTTTAATCTTTCGATCCCTTTTTTATGATATTGTTATAGACATGGACTATCTCTGCCTTTCACTAATAGTCTTCTGTAATTGTTCCTTAAGAGAGTTTAATTCTATTTCCAATTCAGTTACCTGATTGTGACACTCAGCATGTATGTTCAGTTAACTGGTACTTTCATGATCAAACTCAAAACTTTCAGAATCGAATACAGAATTGAAAGTTACCTACTTGTCTGACATTAGACAATTATCTTCAACGTCAAATTGATCTGAGTCAAAGTCGTCCCATGTAATTGTCATGGCTCTTGGTCTGGAACTTCTTTCAGGTTTGGGACTTCTTCTCAACTTTGGACAGTCTGGTCTTTTGCGACCCAATTCATGACACTCATGGCATGTGATTTGTTCTGGTTTCTTATATTCATTTCTTTTGTAGTGGATCTTGGGTCCTTTTTTAATTTCCCTTTCGCTTGAGTGAGTTGCCTCAAACGCCTAGTAACCATCGCAATTTCCTCATTTATGATTTCTTCATCAAGGTCTCCCAAGTCATCATTCCAGTCTCCGCTTTCAGCATTGAAAGCTATGTTTTTCTTGTTCTTACCTTTGGAACTTTCTTCCTTACTCAAGAGAGTCATTTCATGTGAGGTAAGGGATCCAATGAGTTCACACATGATCATATTCTCCAGATTCTTTGCTTCATGAATAGCTGTCACTTCCGAATTCCATTCTTTGGGTAAGAAGCGCAAGATTTTTCTGACTTGCTCACTTTCCAAGATGATTTTTTCCAAAGCAAACATTGGGTTCACAATTTCCATAAAAGCGAGCATACATTTGACTTATCGAGTTACCTGTTTTCATTGAAAACATTTCAAATTGGTGAGTAAGAAGAGCAATTCATTCCATTTTTACCTGAGAGGTTCCTTCATAGGTAATCTGCAACATGTCCCACATTTCTTTTGCTGAGGAGCAAGTACTGACGCGATTGTATTCTTCTTTGACAAGGGCACAAGATAGAATATTTTTTGCCTTAGCATTTGTTGAAAGGATTTTCTTGTCTTCCGCCATAAGTTCCATTCTGCCGTTTGGAGACATTTCAGAACTCATTGGAATAAGGGGCCCATCAATGACAATGCTCCAAAGACCATAGTCTAGTGCTATGAAAAACTCTTGGATTCTATTTTTCCATGTAGAATAATTTGTTCCATCAAACAAGGGTGGACGAGTATGAGATTGTCCTTTTGTATAGATATCAAAACTAGAGGCAGCCATTAGAGAGAGATCAACCCGGCTCGGATGGCAATTGAAAGTTTTTAGGGTCCTAGAGGGATAACGAACTCAGATGAGTCAGATAAGATATACATATACTAAACTAGAACTTCCAGACAATACTGAAATTCCAAGGATAATAAAAATAGACAGAACAATAAATGAAAGAGATAAAGGTATTTATAGTAGTTCGGAAAGCCTACTCCACTACCTAAGCTAAAAGACTTAGGATTTTGAACATGCACTTTGATTAGTAATAACAGTTACAAAATACAAAGTACGAAACAATTGGAACCAAGCACTGAATCAATCTTCAGAGGCTGATCAAGAGAAACTAACACTCTGACTAAATCATACCTGATGTTCCAGAGCACTCACTCAACTTTTCGCTAGCAATATTGCTTATACAAGTATATTGTGAGCCTTGTTACTTTTGGTAGTCTTCTTGTCAATAAATAACCTTAGTTACTACCAAATATACAATGACAGAAAACGGTCTCATATTTTGCATGTTTCCTTCTATACATGACAGCTGCATCTTTTAGTCAAATGGAAAGTTTCTTTATTGATACAACAGCTAGTTTCCTCGTGAATCATTTCAAATCTATTGTCTATCATTCCATATGAGAAATTGGTCATAATCAAAATATTCTTGGAGAGAATCCTAGCATTTATATTATACACATACCTTAATCCAACCCGAACTCACCCAACCTACCTGAATTGACAGTTGCATCTTTTAGTCAAATGGAAAGTTCCTTGATTGATACAACAGCTAGTTTCCTCATGAATCATTTCAAATCTATTGTCTATCATTCCATATGAGAAATTGGTCATAATCAAAATATTCTTGGAGAGAATCCTAGCATTTATATTATACACATACCTTAATCCAACCCGAACTCACCCAACCTACCCGAATTGACACCCTTAGTGGGAGAGAAGAGAAAAAAAAAATATTATATTTTATTTAAATATAATTAATTTAATTTATACGTAAAAAAATATAGTAGATAATTACTTTACCATCCTCACACTTTATAATAATATTAAAAAGAAAAAAAGAAATTTACAATACAAATACGTATAATAGCATCCGATAATTGTTTTTGTTCGTTCTTCAATTTCTTCTAAGTGTGGTAAGTGAGTGACTTGTATGGAAATCAAGCGATTATATCTAGATAGGTACAAAATAAATTGAATTTGGATTTCAAACGGACCAATGTAGTCATCAGACTCTTTATGTAATAAATTTCGCATATAATTTTTCATGATAAATCCAGACTAATTTTCTTTTAAAATTAATTTTATATTTTAAAATTACCTTACGTATAACTATAAATATTCGTGTTTTAAAAGACTTTCTATGGATACTACTGAAAAATGTTTATATCTTCCAATAAGATAGGTGTACTTGGTAGCGAGAGCAACCCTTTGAGAGAATAAATTAGATTTCTACTTTAATTTCGATTGAAATACATACATTTAACTTTAATTGATATATATTATAATCATCATAATATAACATATATATGCCATGATATGTTTCATACACAATATACATGTATAACTTCAATTTTGACAGATTTTTGCATGCATGGTATTCATAATATTTCATGTAGTCATCTTGCCCACTTCAATTTTGATAGATTTTTGTACGTATGGCATTCATATAGTCATCTTGTCCGCTGTAGTTAGACGTAGCAATTGGGTACTCATGAATAACCTAATAATGGGTAATGACGGGTTAGGTAAATTTATCTGTTTTTTATTGGGTACAAGATAGTAGATTCATTACCAATGAGGATGGGTAATGTGTAACCCGCGAGTACCCGTAATAATTTTTTTATTTTTTTAATATTTAAAAGGTAAATTAATATCCACCATACAATTTACATGATGTCATTAAAATATTAATTAAATAAAATTGAAAAAACAACAAATTTATTAAATTGAATAAGTATTTAAAGTATATTAATAACGTCGTAGTTTAATACTTACAATCTTTTTTTTTTTTTTTGAAATCAGTTTAATACTTACAAGTTAAGTATTCAAATCCATCAAATTTAAAGTATATTATATTTAAAAGTTCAAATTTAAATCTCATTACATGCTAAAAGTTTTTTGAATTAAGATTTTAAATATCACTCAAACATTGTTGTCTTCGTAGAAGAAGATGTTATATATATGAAAATATGTACAACAAAATATTTATCACTTGACTATATAGTTAGTTGCTATTTGAGAAAGATTTTTTGTTATACACAATTTTATATTTAGGATACTGCTCTATGGTATTAGTATATTGTAATTTTTTTATTTGTAAAATTTAATTAAATGTTAGATTAAAAATTTTAAAAACATAAATATAAAGATATATATATACGGGTAACCGTACCCATGGATGGAGCCAAAAAACGATGGATAATTTGGATATGAACAAAATACCTGTATTTTATTGAATTGGAAATATAAAACCTACTATCCATAAATTTTTGAGTGGGTACTATTTTACCAGGTCTAACTATAGTTATATATTAATGATCAGGCGTACGGTCCGATGGGAGGGCCGATGACTCCAAGTATATCTCTATCTTTCAACTTCAAACCATAATTCTAAATGGGCGGCCAAACTCTTAGGTGTGTCATGAATCATTATCCGAAGTTTCCAACAGTGGGCCATAATATTAACTACACAGTCTATATGCACTCGTATACATGAACCGACAAAATAAATAAATAATAGTCTAATCTAAAATAAAAAATAGGATGGTCCAGTAAAATTATTGGTAATAAATTTTAAATTTTTTTAATTTATTTTACTTTCAACAAATTATTTGATCATATCTTTTAATGTCACACTAATGTATCTATTCATTTTATATTTATGACATCAACATTATTTTATTGAATAAATTTGATCATTTTATTTTATTTTTATTGGGTCTAATTATAATTAATTTTATAATGGTTTTATGATGATTTAATGGCCCATTAATCTTTTTTAATAGTCAAATCTTAGACTTATATAAAGGGCCATATTTCTTTCTTTGGCATTGGAGTTGGTGTAGAGTTTTTTATTTTAATCTCCCACAAGAATTTTTATATTTTTGGCAATATTACTATGAACTGGTTCATAGTCTCCTCATAATCATACACATGGGATAAGACGCCGTCGTTAGCTAATAAGATTTTATTTTAAAGTCATGACCAGCTATTAGTACCCACAATAAGAAAACAATCATGACTTTAGAACATGGGCAAATGGCATAACTCTTCATTGATCCAACCTTGAGTTTCATAAAATATTTATGCGGTTTGATCTATTTATATTTTATGCATTGTAATTTTATAAACTTATGTTTATGGTAATAACAAAATTATACTTTATTTGTATATTTTAACATAAATTGCACAATACCCACCACAAAGATAATAGTCTAATTTAAAATTAAAAATAGGTAACGTTGTTGCCGAGAGAATGGGCTTTGAGGTGTAATAATAATAAATTTAAATAAAAAAATATGAAATTTAACAATGTCACAGTTTCACCGGACAAAATGTTGTTAAATGGTTTCACATTATTGGGTTATTTCATGATACCATGTCTGAATGACAATAGATTGAAATTTTAAGAATGTACAAAAATGTGATGTTGCATTTCTTTAAAAAAAAAAAAAAAAAGGCATTTCTTTTTCCTTTTAAAATGGTAGTATTTTTTGGCAGAAAAAATAAAAAAAAAAAAAAAAAAAAGGGGGAAAGTGGGGTTGGTGAAGTGAATAGTAATCAGTGAATGCGTGAGGCTGTTGATTTCTCGCTTACGCGTGCCAGACTGTTGCGCAATTTCTTGCTTTCTTCTATCCGTCTTCTTCCCCAAATTTAATATCCCTACAGAATTACTTGAATTAGGTTGTATAAAAAGCAGAACTTCAGTCCTCTACAACTAGGGCAAAGAGAATTGAATCCAAATTCTCAAGGAAATAAGTTTCCTTAGGAAGCTCGACTTACAGCTATGGGAGGAGGCAATGGGCAGAAGTCAAAAACTGCTCGGGAGAGGAACCTGGAGAAGATGAAAGCCCCAAAGGGTATCTGTTTTATTCATGATTTTTCTGTTTATTTTTGTGAGTTTTGAGTTTGGGATCGGAAAGGGTTTGGGGTAATTTGATGGAATCAGAGTTGAATGTGATGGAAAAGGGGTTTCTTGATTTAATTTGCAGGAAGTCAACTTGAATCCAACAAGAAGGCCATGTCCATCCAGGTTTTATTCTTCTTCTGCTTCTTTTAGGTTTTATTCTTAGTCTACTATGTTGAATATATTCTTTTTTATTTTTCAGTTTCCAGTTTAGGTTGGGTCTTAAGTGAAATTTGTTGGGCACTTGTAGGGAATTTTCCAGTTTAGGGTGGGTCTTGTGAGCCTTTTACAGATTTGGCTTGATAAACCTCTAGTTGAATAGGACTATAGGAGTGGACTTGAGTGCTTGATTTCTCAACATTAATTTGAGCAACTCAACTTTTTAAGCACTTTGTTGGATCTTGCACATACAAGAGTGTGACCTAACATAGTTTTTCTTATTTTCCCTACCAAAATCAAGGACTAAATGTTTGGGTTTGAATATGGGAGAAGAAAAACTGAAGTACTGTGTTTTTTACCTTTTTTTTTTTTTGTTTTTTTTTGGTTGAATTTTTTTATGTAACACCTTTGAATCTTAAAAATGTAGGGTCTGGGGATTGTGGGATGTGAAATTGTTTGATACTGAATTCAATGCTGATCTTATTATTAATGTTATTGCACAATGGTATTTCAGTTGCATCTTGTCATTTCTAATGTTTACTGGTTAATCACTTTCAGTGTAAGGTTTGCATGCAAACTTTTATCTGCACTACTTCAGAGGTGAAATGCAAGGAGCATGCTGAAGCTAAACATCCCAAGGCTGATCTCTACGCTTGCTTTCCGCACCTCAAGAAATGATAAAAGAGGAAGATGGGTTTCAACTATGCCTCTAATCTGTCAATGTGTTCAGTGTGAAGCTGTTTCAGTACTGATTCTACTGAGATGTGATTGTTCTAAACTTTTGATGGTTAAGTGTGGCTTGAAACTTTCTGGAATATGTGCATATTATCCTATCTGTTCTCTTTCTTTTTTCTGTCACAATATAATGTGTTAGTTACCTCCTTAAGTTTATACACCTTAATGTTTTATCACTCCCAGTCTAATAATTCACAATAGGGTGTCCAACATTTATCCTATTACGGGTAGAGTATCCACAACTACAATGCTGACAGCAAAAAACAAAGATCAACTGTGATAAAGAATTTTGAGTTCCAAACTAGCATTTGGTGATACGGTGGAGAGAGAATTATGTAGAGTCTTCTTTATGATGGACGGATTTTTAAGAATGTCATCTGAAGCCATTTAAGTTGAAGGGCATGGCTGCCTTCAATGTCATAATTCATATTCATGAAGGCTAACATTCATACATGATAAGTTAATCATCTATGTAGAAGTCCGGCTACTGTGTCCTGATCCTATTATTTACAGCAGCCTTTACTTAGATGAAGTATGGATGAGCCTGCAACAGATATGATGAGAATGCTTTAGAACCATGATTAGCCAAATAAATAGCATAACAAAATTACCTGGAACATAAGGATGAATCACTATTTTTGCACTTTGGAATCTCTAGAACACTGCAGGTTAGTTTGTGTTAGCAGAGCAGAGTGAGATCAGACGTGGAACAGAAAATAAAGACATTATAACAATCCAAATTCTCCCAGTTCCTTAGCCCCCAACAGATAACTGAAGAAGCTCAGTTTCTACATGTTTCATTATAATCCGGAATTTGGGTACTTGTTGTTATCAGAAGTTGGGAACAATACAAATTTAGTGCCAGGTCGGAGCCCTCTGTACAAAGGGAGTAACAGTACATTTTTTAAATTATGTTTCTATGCCACATTTTCTTCATTACTTCCATTATTCACCTTTCCAATTCAAGAACACGAATAGGCCTTCAAAGAAGCAGCGTGAATTGAGAAATGATAATTATGGAACAAAACCAAAAGCCAAGAAGACATAATATAAAGAAAAATACAAGACTCTATGAATGGCTAGAAGTTCTAAGATGTTAGTTTAACCTGAGCAGCTCATAAATGTATGTTAGTGCATGCAAAAATAATAAATATATCTAAAATTTTAAAATTTAAAAGTTAGAACATGCACATATAAATTTAGGCAAATGACACTTCACCCCCCACCCCCCAAAATTTAATCATTTTGGCACGTTATCCCCCAAAGATAACTTAAAGCCACTTTACCCCTCTCAACTTAGAGTTATCAAAACACCTTGCCCCCCAAATACATTTTCTGACAGATCATGCAGTTGGAGAAAAAGCTATTTTGTTATTTTCACTTTTTCCCACATTCCTCAGCATATTTTTGTGACACTTTACGTAATGTGTTGTATAAATATTCCGTTGAGAGGACTATTAGTTTGTAAAGTGCATTTCTTTCTAAACTAATTACTTATGTATATAATAGAAAGACTGAATTGGTTGTTAGCCACAAAAGAAAAAAAATGTGTAGTATGTGAGAACTTCTTAGGGCTAGTTTGGTTATGTTTTATTTTCATTTTCAACTGTTTTTACTATTTGAAAATAAATTATCAACAACTTATCATCATTTTTACCAATACTCCAACTCATTTCATCTTAAAACACATCTTTCAATATCCTACATATCTTCTCTCAATAACCTATATATTATCTCTCTCTTCTTCATTATTACTATCTCTCTCCACTACTAAATTCTATATAATCATTATTTTTCCAAAAATTCATTTATTCTAACTAACTTTTCAAATTTTAAAAATGTTGAAAATGAAAATTAAAAATAAAAACACAACCAAACTGGCTAAGTGGTTGTTGCTCTTTCCTTCTTAATTAGCATGCCCATGGTTTAGGGGAATGACATAATTAATGATTATCATTCTTTAAAGGTTGATTGAATAATTTTATTATTACTACAATGAAGCATGAGCTTTACTATTTCTTGAAAATGTCTTTTATAAAGTAAGAAAATTTTGTTTTAGAATAATAATAAGGTCAGTGATTTCGCTTATAATTAGTTTTTAAAAAAAAGTTAGTGATTTTGCTTCTTTAATGTGGTTGGCTAAGCAATCTTACCAAATAACAAAATAAATTAATCATTTGAAGGTTTCATTTACAGCATAACCACAATCCCCATTACATGAATGAAAAACTGAAAATGTTTCTATCTTACATGTACTAAAACTCAGTCAATTGTATTTCAATCAACAATTAATTTCCTAAATAATATGAGAAGGCAAACGAGCTAATTGAAGGTAAGAAAGGTATAAGAACCCTAGTAACCTATTATTCTTGGCAGATGAATTTCTTAATTTTTGAGTTGAAAAATGTAGAAATGACAAGAGTAGTTAGTTTCCTTTTTTTCTGAGCGGAAAAAGGTAGGAAAAAGTGAAAATGACAAGAATATCATTTTCTCCGGCCACATGATATGCTAGAAATTGTATTTGGGGGACAAAATGTTCCAGTGACTCTAAATTGAGGGGATATAGTGGCTTTAAGTTATTTTGGAGGAATAATATGCCAAAATGATTAAATTTAGGGGGGTGAAGTGCCATTTACCCTATAAATTTACACGTAGTTGGTTTTTTTATTAATATTATCATTTTTCGTGTTTAAAAAATTAAGACATTACTTTGTTAAAATGATGCATTTTTTTTTAATCATTAAATATTTATTGACTGCATCATGATTTTAAAGAACCGTGTTCTAATCCATAAAAAGACCTTGATCAATCAGTTTTGAATTTTAATAAACCAACTTGTTATCATCTCAGTTTGTATTACTTTATTCTCTGCATCATTTGAAATACTTCAATCAATCTGAAAAGATTACTACAACCTAACAATTCTGTTAAATTGCAATTAAATATGACGATCTGAAGTTTAAGAATTCCAGATATCTCAGGTTTCATATTTTTTTTAAATAATTATTTAGAGTTAAATTTTTACTATCGTGATAAATTACTAGATTTGGACCTAAAATTTTAATTAAAGAAAAATACTAAAGAATTTTGTACGTTTAAATGTTCACAACTTTACATTTTTCTTTTCTTTTTCTCATTAAACTTCTTGATTGAAAATAACATGAATTATTCCAGCAAATTCATATTCTTCAACCTAAGGAAAAGAAATACACAAAACTACTTTCAATAATGCACTTGGAATGGACAGTCAAGTTATTTAATTCGACATTATCGCGATTCAATAATCTACCGTGTCCACTTCCAATAATCAACTTTGAATTGCTTCTCCAAAAATAGGGGGAAAAAAATAAAATAAAATAAAATAACGATCAACATCAAGAGGTACTCCTTCAACCGTCCACACAGATGAAATTATCAGCTGGAACGACATTCAACCAGCCATTCAAACGCGTTTCGGCGGGACATAAGGCACATGCTCTTCTTCACAAATATGCTGCAATATTAGCAAATATCAACCAGACCAGATTTTTTTTTATTAAAATAGAGAAAAGAAGATTAAATTGTTGTATGAATGAGAAAATCTACTTAAAAAGACATTCTTAAAATAGCTTACCTGCAAGTCCTGAGGGAGTGCTTCAGAGACTGCAAGTGTATAGCAACCAGGAACAAATCTTCCTGAAAGGTTTCAAAAGAATCACACAGTTGAATCACCACTCCAGGATCCAAATTTTATCATAATTAAATATCAAATATAAGGGTAAGGATAATAAGAGGGTATGCATCAAAGTGTACAAGATTACAAGTGAAGGTGTATTGAAAACTCTCTCCTACTTAATTAATTCTGAACAGCCTAATTCACAAAAAACGATTAACAACAGCGAGATCCCCAAAGTTCTCATTTAGTTCAAAACAATCAACATGTAGAATCAAAACAAGTGATCGCTAAGATTTGCATAGCAACAAGCACTTTGAATTTCAAAGAGAAGGTTTGAAAATGTATTTATTCTAACTCAAACAGAGAAATGCACAAGAGCATCAATGCGTATGATGTATCCGAATTTACATACAGTAGTGTTCATCTATTACCAAAAACAAATCTTTTTATTAACATTATTAGGAGGGTTAGGAGGGCCATACAAATCCAATCTAATCAGTAATCTCAATTTCACTCCGCAAGGATCAAGATCAAATGATTGCACATTCTCGTTATGTCAGGAGAAATCTACTTTTTAACTTCTCGGGAGTGTATTATCAATTGAGTCCGAATGAAAGAGATGCTGCTAGGGCACTCAGATGTGAAGTTAATAAATTTTCACTGATTTCCAAAAAAAAAAAAAAGAACGCTAAATTCTTTTAACATTTTCCACATGACATAATCATCATATCTACATCTGTCTTCAAGTTGATATCTGTTCCAGCCGTTATGTTCACATTAGCTGAGGCATCAACTTAGCAGTTTTGATTTCCCATGACATTGTTCAACTTTTTGATGTGATCATTGTCTCTAGCTTGGTGGCAGGTGGCTTGCTTACCCTGGACTTAGAATATAACAACCATAGCCAAAAGAAGTAAACATGGCACTTTTCAACTCAAAAACCTGCAAGAGCTATCCTGTCTGAGCCATCTGAAAAAGTATCTATTCTTCTACACTACTATAGTTCTCACTAAAGGAATCATGTCCAACATGGGAACGACTTCCCATATAGGAATAGATAATAGTAGCGTAGACAATTGAACAGGTTGTCTAGTTAATCGAAATCTATAAAGGATGTCAGAGAGCAAAACGAGCTTTGCCCCCAAGAAAGTCTGGGATTCCGTTAGAAGGATGTAGTTTGTTCTATTATTTGTCCAGTTGCATAGCGAAGGCAGCACTAAACATTTGTTGATGGCTTACAAGATCTTTCAATATGAGAAATGGCATCATATTTGACATTGCAGTTTGGAAGAATTTGTTTTCCTGGACACTGTTTTGTGAGGCTAGCAAAATCAGAGTATATTGCCATTGGCTAGTTCAAGATGAGAGTAGATTGTCTCATATAGGAGAAAAATATAAAAGACAAGGCCAAGGCCGGTCACATAAGGTGTTCCAAAAATGTTTCCTAAACAAATTTCAAGCATCGAGAGAATACATGAAGCAGCAAACTGAACAATCAAAATAAACACTTTTTTTGTGTAAGCGTATTTGTCCAACATATTCTCCACTGGGTTGAGCATTAATTTCATCTAACCTATAATAACCATAATTGAACCATTCAAATTAGCCTACATGTTTAAGTGTAAAGAGTTATTGAGAATAGTTAATGATTGTCAGAATTTTAATTCATGACATGGGCAAAAGTTACTTGATACTAGTAAAAGGAATAACAATAATAAAAGTGGCAGAACAAGTTAGTTACCAATGCGGAGCCAGCGGGCAGCCCAACTTCTTGTTGGATCCATGACAGAGATTATCCTATTAATAAAATACCACTTAGAATTTCAGATATGGGAAAACCACAAACACCATATGCAGTAGATTTCAGAAAATAATTTTTCTCTTTTTTTATTTCGAGCATTTCTATTTGGGAAAAAAAGGAGGATTAAAAGAGAAACAAACCCAGTGAAATTGGGGGTTGTGCAGTCAACAACTCGCTCATGATCATCCTCCATCTGAAAGAAAGGGCAGTTCTCACACCCTGATTCCCGAAACTGCAATGATCATAAAATCACTATAGGAGTAGCAACAATAGCTTCTCATATCATTCGGGTGGTTAATCAACAACAAAGGTAAAGGAAAAACAATAGGAGCGTATAAGTTTCGAGGGCTTAAGCCAACCTGGTCATAAGTCTTGACAAGACGGCAACGAAGGCAGGCTCTGAGCTCATGCCCAAAGCTTGTGGGTATTTGCGCCACTACTGCTCCTCCTCCTCCCCCTTGACTTGCCATAACAAAAAATCCCCAATATCCTGCTACAAGTGGAATTAACAATTGGCAGGTATTAGGAATCTTTTCCAAAACTTGCTTTGTAACTTGACGTAAAAGGGATTGTTCAAATTATTGATTACAAGGAAGAGGAGTGTAATTTTCTAAAGGGACACTGCGCTGTCCAGAAAACTGTTTTTTTTTTTTTTTTTTTTTTTGTTAACATTGTTATAACCAATTTCCTTGGCTTCCCATCAAACTCATCCCTATGAAACAACAACCAGGTCTTCGGAGAAAATCCCAAACTTGATTGTTTCCTTAAATTTTCAACATAAATTGAAGCACTTAACAAGAACCCTACATCAAGGAAGGCTCTAAGTTGTCCATAAGTTCTTCATTCACACAGAAAACTAAGCCTTGACTCTTGACAGATATCGCGTATATACATAGACGGATACATAATATTCTCGCATATCTGATGCACCCCCAGTCCTGCGATTCTCCCTCCCGCACGCATGAAAACAATGCACCTCTCAATAAGAAAAAAAATCAAAATAATAGAACTGAAAAAAAATATAATACAAACTAGGGAAAAAAAACATACGTTGAAAAATCTTGGGTGCAGTGAAACTCTACCACAGACGCAATCGGACACCCAAACAGTATCGCAAGATTCAGGGTTTGAGAGGGTTTTTACAGATTTCAATTTTCTTCTGGTTTTTGTTTGTAAATCTTCTGGTTTATATTCAAGATTGGGGAAATTAGAGGGCGGGCTTTGATGGGCACTAGAGTCAAATCACCTCTCAAACACAACTCTATAATTTTTGCTTTTCTTTCCTTTTTCTTTTTGGATTCAGAAATATTTAGGGAATATTTTGTTATAGAAAATATAATCAAACATATATTTATTTTCCTTTCAAAATACTGAAAAAACAAATCTCTAAATATCCACTCTTATCCCTTACTATTCCCAACATTTTTCCATTTTCAATATATACATACATATTATATATATATATATATATATTATATATTTTATTATTATTCTAACAATAAAAAAATCACTCAATTTCACTTTCACCCAAAAACTTAATAAAAAAATATTGATTTGACTGTTACAATAACAATACCTTCCCAAAATATAAACAAACATACCAAAATTCTTCAAAACCAATTTTTAACTATTCTCTAAAATATAATTAACAATCCATTACATTCCTCAACACTACTTTCACATTCTCTAATCTTAGTTTCACCATTTATTTTCCCAAAAAATATATTAAAATCACACAAAAAATATAGTCAAACATTCGTTAATTTTTTTTATTATTTATGCACAAGATTTAAAAATAATAAAATTTATTGTCTTAACTTTTTTATTTCATTTCAGGATTTTGCCAAACATATTTATCTCATCTTATTTAAACAAAACGAGTAAAAGGAAAATGGTTGTTTCTAATCATTAAAATTTTATTTTATTTAATGAATAATACACAAGCCCAAAAATGACACAAAAGAGTTAGTAGAATAGTAAAATAAGAAAATAAGTTGTTTACTTGTGTGAAAGATGTTCTCACAAACATTATAATGAGAGAGTTCTTATTTTATATATATATATATATATATATATCGTTTTTCATGATATTAAACTATATTTAAATAATACTTAAAATTGATACTTATTACACTCGTCTATTTCAATATCAACCATTTCTCAAATCTTAAATTAAGGACGCACACACTCCAAATTTAATTGGACCAAACTTAAAATCCAATATATGACAAATAATTTGGTCCTCTTTAAGAAAAATACTATCACTATACTTTTTATAAGTATGGATAATCGAATTTAATCAAACCAAGTACGTCAAAAAAGAATCCCCATATTAAAGTTATTTATTTAAGGGTAGCAAACGCTTAGGGCCTATTCTTTTGGTTTTGGGGTGTTTTGTAGAAAAAAATTTGGGAGAAAAAATTTGAAGAATGTGCCATGTATTTTTTTTTTTTTTTTTTTGTGGGGGGGGGGGGGAGGGGGGACATTAAAAATGAATTGTTATTTATTTAAGGGTAGCAAACGCTTGGGGCATGTTCTTTTGGCTTTTGGGTGTTTTGTAGAAAATATTTTTGGAGAATAAATTTTTGAAAAATGTGCCTTTTTTTTTGGGGGGGGGGGGGGGAGGGACATGGAAAATGAATTAAAAATAAATTGTTTGTTCTTTTATATTTTGGGAGAAACAAATTTTATTATTAATATCAAATCAATTGCTTTTTGATTGGACTTTAGGGTGAGAATAAATGATTATATATATATATATATATTTGTAATGATTGAAATATTGTTGTTTGATGTTTTGTAAATGAATTGTGAGGATGAATTGTTGGGTGTCTTGTTTTTTGGAAAAAGAATTGAAGAAAGTGTACCTATTTTATAATTGTTCTAGGAGAATGAATTTTATTTGGAAAAAACCAAAAGAACAAGCCCCTACCGTAATTACCAAGTATTTTCACGCCTAAATAATGAAAATTATATCAGTCATTAATAAGCATTGCTCACACTATGCTAGACATGACTTTCATACTTGCAAGCCCCTCGACATAAGAGAGAATCTTGAGTTTATGTTTGAAGATCTGATAAATTTTGATAATGTAATTATATTAACTACAAAATTTACAGTCAGTAAGGTCTAATTTATAACTCCTAAAACATCCAACCAAACACCGTCTTAACAGGAAACTAGCATTCCACATGGCGCCCAGATATACCCTCTCCATTAATAGCACATGTGGGTAACAAAGACACAGCATCTTTTGGTATCACAAGAATCAATACATTTAGAAAGATAATTCATCTTTTCTCCTTTCTCTTCCTATCCTGCCTATGCAAGGATAGCCATTGATGGTAGAAACAAAATCAATCACAACCATTGATTTTGAAGTTTGTGTACCCAGGATTGCACTCCTGTCACATAATTAACCCACAGGAGCAGCACCATCTTCTCATGAAAGTTAAATGCCAACTTATATTGGATGGTTACACCTTTTATTCGCCGGCTGGATCGACACTGACCTTGTTATACAAACGGTATAGCAGTGTGGATTTCGCCATTTGGGGCTCCCTTTCTAACACGGCAATCACATCCCTAGCTGAGATACTCCGGGCCACCCGTGGCACAATTTGATTTCTTCCCACTTTTCTAACCGATGCTGTATATGAAACAGTAAGTTAAAATATCTCCAAGAGAATACAAGCAATCTAGGTATGACAGTTAAATACAAACATAGCATGTTTTTTTATTGTATATTTGGATGTCATATTAGCCTAATGCTACCTTTGGACTTTAAAACATGGAGAGGAGAAAGACAAGGAAAACGAAAAGGTCCAGAAAATAAAGCACAAAGTAATGTTAATATTTTCCTCAAACATAGCCAAATGTTTCAAACATATTTTCCTTTATTTTGATAGGAAAAGAGAATTTAGTGACAAAAAAGAGAGACATGCAGTCAACAACAAAAAGCTAGAAAGTTAAAATGCATATGCTATGATAAAAAAGTAACTTCTCATTCCTATATTGATCAAAAGAGATCCTAGCAGATGCTCCCAGTAGTTTTGCGCAGAAAAAAAGAACAGTCCCTATTCAAACGAGCAACAGAAATAGTCTATGTTGACTGCAATGGATGCAACTAAACCTACAAGTCAAATTTTCCTATCTGTCCGAATGAGACAAATATTGCCAATAGAGCACACTGTCAAAGCATATTTAAACCTCGGACCTCTAAAATTATTCAGAAACATGCAACAAGGTATTCAGCAGTTCCATTGCACAATCAGAAAATGTAAAATATTATCATCTCAAGTTATTCTTCACACTTCACACTCAGCAGAGGAAGTTACCATTGCACTGACAAATATATGTTTAGAGAATAGCAAAAGTGGCTAACAAGATTTAATCAAGTTCAAAGAGGATGCTACAATGGGTAAAGATTGTCAATATATTTCACGATGAAGCGGCATCCTGTCGAGCACTCGGTGATAGCAGCAGCATGAAGCACCCCAAGTGATTGCAAATTAATTCATCCTGATACTTGGGTGAGCCACATGGATCCTCCTACTCCACTCTGGTTTATTAAGTGTTATATTCCTACTTAAACCTCATGGCCATTGCTTTTCAATAGCTTTATATTCTCACTCCCATAAGTCTGTTGCAAAGGTGTAGGCAAAATTGCTTTCATGTACTTAAGCATAAGTTGATAATAAACAAGTAGGGGTCAGCCAAATCCACTCACTGAAGCACCATGATTTTGATATTTAAACATGAAAGTAAAAGCTTTCAGCTCAAGCATAAAATATGTTGGCCAATAATCAAATATGGACATCATTCACCAGATGAGTAGGATCACTGTAGAGGAATTCTGTTTAATTAACCAAAATCACAGGATTCTATAAAGATCTTGTTGTGATTTGTGGACATCAAAATCATTTAGAGAGACCCCTATGCTGACAAATGAATGCGTTAAACAATTTAGGACCTATGCAATTGAAAGGAGTTTCTCCTAAACTAATTATGCAGAGGCTCATCAACAGGGACAAGAAAATTAAATTAATTTTATCGTTCTTTTAGATATGTTTGGACTTTGGATTTTGGTGAGGAAAAGGAAAAAAGAATATATTTGTGTGTGTGTGTTGGTGGGGGTGGGGGGGGTGGGGGTGGGGGTGGGGGTGGGGGCATAAATGCCTACAAATTGAAGGAAGGAAAAAAATTTCCTTTAGTATTTTCTGCACCAGAAGCCATGGTCTAATGATAACCTTAAATTTTCCAGTAGAGACCAATAAATGTGTTCATATTTTTAGATTCTATAGAAAACAAGTCGTAAGGTGTTATGTTTATTAACTAGTTTTGCTCCCTGATAATCGAACTTACCAGGAGTGGTAAGAGCAGTTGAAGAATCCCGCTTTTCTGCTTCCTGATTTTCCTTTGTGTTTCTTGTAGAGGTTGCTAAAGGCTTTCGTGCCACATCTTTGACAGGCTGAGAACCAGATGATGTATCAGATCCTCCCTGCTTCTGCTTGGCCTCAATCATTAATTGCCACCTTGACAGCATGTCACCCACTCCAGTAGCTGCTCGGACAGCAACATTTGCAGCTGTTGCGCGCATTTTATCATCTTCTTCCTTGTTAGCCTGCAAAAGGAGAGAACATAGAAAGATTCCTATTACATGTTTCATAACGAATTAAATAAATTTTAATCTGGATACCTTTGTTGATCTTGCACGATTTTCATCCTTCTCCTTGTCACCATCAACTCCAGCAGTACTCTCAGGCTGCATTTCCCATAAAATCAAGAGACAGATTCATACAGTTTCTGCCAGGAAACAGGCAGAATCCACATTAAACTAACAAATAAGTGGAAACACAGGATACTTACGTCATTCAGTTTTTGTGACTTTTCAGTTTCTGCCTGCTTTTTTTCCCATTCTTCACGAGCCTTACGGTTTATTGTCATGATTTCTTGCCTAACATCTGAGGTGATGATAGTTTTGTGCCTTGGCTTCTCTATATCAACTCGCTGCAGAAATAACCAGAGTTCAGCTGAGATAAATATTCAAAAAGGTAGTGGACTTCACTTCAGAAAGAGGTAATGAATGGGGGAGAGAAAAGAGGGGGGTGGGGTGGGGTTTTTGGGTGGGAGGGGGGGTGAGGGAGATAGAAGGGGAAAAAAAGGAGAAAAGAAAGAAAGACAAGAAAAGAAGAGGCACAATAAGTAAAAGAAAACCATGAAACTAACCTGTTTTGAAAGTCTGATGGCACCAGATATGAGTCCATGCATTCTCTCTTCCACACACTAAAGTAGCATATTCCACAAACAAACAAATATGTCAGTGCTTTGAGAAAAGTTGTCATGGAAAAAATATTTTCTGTTCAAAATGACAATAATAAGATAGTTTTCTATGTCAACTATACTCTCAAAGTCTCTGACACTGAAGTCAGGTAAAACTCAGTTCTTTTAGGATAAGCAAGCCTGCAGCAGCTTCTCTCTTCTCAGAGAAGCCTTATCGATTGTCAAATGAAACCAGTTAAACATACTTAAGTCACTTATGGTGATATATTTTTCCTATAGAACAATACAAGAAATTCACATTTAGAGCATAATTACGGCTATCGCAGTCTCACCAAGGACAAGCATCGCTCCACATCGTTGCTCATATTCTTTAAACCGCATTTGGCCACTGCCAGAAAGCATACATGTCACTAAAAGTTTTAACCTTTATGATGCAAAAATGCAACCCAGGAATAGATTGAACGAAGATAATCAGAACAATTGAAGACTGTTCGCGTAGAAAAAAATATTAACTTATTTCTACCACTTTCTTCTGAAGTGGAATCTTGTTCAAAATCAGCCTTTCTTCTTCTTCTTGAACAACCCGTCGGGATGCCTCTGAAGCCCGGCTGTCTTCCTTGGAGCCAGAAAAGAGTTGTTCCTCCTCCTCCTGTTTATGTATTTTATTTCATACGACAAGCAAAAGCATGATTTGTCCCAAGGATTATAAGCAAAAACAATGATGTGGGATGGATGGAAACATGATTTTGTTCCTTGTATTTCCGGAGAGCTTACCCTGAGATTAACTCCGCTTACTGCAGTAACATCATTGAGATGTTCAATGCTTTGATCCAAAAAGGCTCCAGAGACTTTCTGCTTCTTACTGTTTGAATATGTTTATAAGAACTCACTACTAAATGGAAAGAATAATACAATAAAGCATTTTACATCGAAGAAAATTTGTTGATCTGCATTAATAAATGGCATCACCTTGATGGAGGGGAAGAACCAGGTGTTTCTAATGGCTTCTTCTGGCCAACCAAAGGCTTTTTGGGGGGAGCTTTGGAATTATTTCCAGGCCCAAGAGGAGAAGTTAAAGAAGGCATCCGAGAATTTGACTGACACAGTCAGAAAAAATAAGGCAATGAGATGAAGTAGCCAGTGATTATTATAACACATAATAATCATCACAAATCTTCTGAAGAACAACAGTTTAAAAAAAGGAAAAACGAAAAACCTTCTTTCTTTAGGAATTACTACTTATGATAGAGAAAACACACCTAAAAGAAAGATAAGGAGGGGATGTCTAAGCTTGGATGGACAAGGAGATACTGGGTTAGCCACATGAGAAACTAAAATAGGAAAACTAACAACTACAAGCACAACTTAGCAGGAACGATTCTTCTATAAGAGCTTCTTTAAAGGCTTCTAACATTCTATAATTTTGAGTAGAATGTGCAGAGTTTGCAGACTGCAATGCACATGAAAAGTTGACCTCTCAAACCAAAGATTTCAAGGAGCTCATTGTGACTTGTGTGCAGCATAAAATTACAAACTCCAGACACTTGCCACTTGACTCATCCCTCATCTCATAATTTTCCCTGGTAACTAACTGGATAAACCATCAATGACATTGACTGATTTTTATATGAAAATTAGCAACACGGCTTAATGCAGTGATTACAGCTTGGTAAAGGACAGAAAATGAGCATAATCTATCTTCTCCTTCATAAATACTAGCAAAGACTACATCACTTTCCACTAATCCTTACAGAAGCTTCAATAGTCAGTGACCAGGCAAGATGCATATGCTATTTTACTTAGGTTTCACATGCTGGTTATTTACATCTAGTAAGCTATCCAACAGTTAAAATCAGCAGAATTTCATTGATCCATGTGATTTCTTGATGCAAAGAATCTGAGTATAACAACCATCTTGTCAGCTTTTCATGCATATCTTTGTATATGGCATCTGGATAAAGAGGGGATCTCATTAATCTATTTTGAAAGCCAAGCATTAGGGAAAGGTGGAAATCACAACAGAGAAACCAAAGAGTCGTTAAATACCAAAATGTTCGTTTCCATTGGGCTCGCAATTGAAGAGGAAACCGAATTTGTCAGCACCAGGCTTGTAGGTGGTGTGAATCCTGTTCTAGATGACTGCATCTCAAAAGATTCATCCTTAAAATTCCCTGGAGCAGCACTGCCCGGTTTAATTGGTGCAGAAGACAAAGAAGATAAACCATGTGGGGAAGACAACTGAGCTTTATGCTGTTGTTCATTCGACTGATCAACTGGTTCCTGTTTTACATGAGCCATTGATGATGAAACACCAATTTTTGGTTCTTTGTTCACAGTTGATGGCCACTGGACCTGATTCTGTTGCAGTGCTGTGTTGCTGCTGTTCATGTGAGTCAGACTTCCTGTCTGTATTTTCTTGGGATCGCTAAGAGAATGAGGCCTGTCAAACTTAGGCATGTTCATCATATTCATGGCCTGGGACGTCGGCCCTAAGTGATTAACAGTCATGTTCTGATGAGCTGGAGGCTGCCTCATCTGAGAATCATGAGGCGGTGGTCGGAGAGATGTTGAAGATGTAGCATTAGTTGCAGGGAAAGGCGAATAACTACTCCCAGCAGTTCCATATGTGGGAAAAGATGTCTGTGAGAAGTGCATATGCTGCTGCTTATTAAGTCCCTGTGTTGGAAATGCAGGATGCTTCCTGTCCTGACTTAAAGCACCCGAACTGGAAGCCGACATTTGGCTTACTTGAGCTCCCTGTAAATCTGCTTGGCTTTCTGCCTCACGTGAATTTGCTGCATTACTATCACTTGTTGAATTGCTTAAATCTGTTGGCATTTGAGCTGAAAAAAGCAGAAAGAGGAGTTTTGTTAGCAGAAGAGCTGGGAGGTTTCTGAAGAATTGGCAGATTAAATGGGTTTAAGAGAAGGATTTGCACCAGTTGATGACACTTGCATTTGTCGTGCAGAGGCCTGAGGCTGTGACTGAAATTGATTGGGGGCAGCCTGTGAGTTCCTAGCAGCCTGACTTTCATTATCTCAAATTAATCAAACTTCATTTCCAGGACATTAAAGTCAACCATAAATGCATTAAATGACATGATATTTATCACATACCTGAGTCTGCAGTTTGTATACAGCCATTTTTAACATCTGGTCCCCGACAATACCTCTCATGTGTCGGACAAAACCATCTTTAGAGATCTCATTTTTCTGGAAACAGATGCATCGTTGTTAGAAGAAACTAGTGTAATTTGTCATTCTCGACATTAATGTGAACACTTCCAAGAGACTATTCTTTAAAAAGTACTAAGCAACCAAAAACTACCTTCAGTTTAAAGTAAAGGGTGTGAAGTTGCATAGCTCTGTCCTTGTCAAGTTGGGGTTGTATGATAGGAAGCAACATGCCAAAAGGCACTTGTTTGTTCAATTTCAGCGTGGTACCTGACTGTTGATTACTACTGGTCATTTGCTGTTGATTATTTATCCCCGAGGTCATTGCCTGTTGGCTACTCATCCCCATTCCTGTAGCATGTTGATTCATTGTTGACATGACCTGTTCATTACTGATTCTCATACTTGTTTGTTGATTTCCTTTCCCCGTTGACAAAGACTGTTGATCATTTGACCCCATTGTCATAGATGGACGATTACTGATATTTTGTAATTTTTGCATCTGTGATTCTCTTTCTGGATTCTGTCCATGGTCTGGCTCTGGGATATGGATGGGCAGTTCTCCAGAAGTTTGTATAGGTTGGGATGCTGGGAAAGTGTTTTGGTCATCTTGCGGCTGTGTATGTGGCAAAGGGTTAAGCTCATGGGAGGAGCCATTATCCTCTTTTCTGTTCTCAGAGTCCGAGCCATGTTGCTGTATCTCCAATTGAGACGAATGTTGCTCTTTTTCCTCCCTAACCATGGGATCTTGCCCACTTTGGAAATTAACAATTCCATCATGGCTGGAAGTTTGCCACTGCGGAAGAAACTGACTTGTGGTTTGACCGCTTCCCTGAGATAAGGCTGCCGCATTTGTTGAATTGCATACAAGAGGAAAGATCATCACGTCTTAGAATGGCATCAATATTTAAAAACTTGAAGAATAAAAAAAACACAACAACAACAAATCAAATACCAGTTTGGACTGCAAAACTGGTATGCTTGGCCTATTTTAATTTTTATCTTCAAATACAAATATATATTTTCATCCAAAAAAAAACTAAAAAACAAAAAACACCAAAACAAATCTATATACTCTCTTTATGGCTAATTATGAATTGGTGAAACTTGTTTATATAAAAAATTTCACAGTATATAAAATGTAAACAAAATGTTTGGTTGCAAATTGCCAATTCATTTTCCAACTCCCAAAATATAAACAAACAAACCATACACATTCCCCAATCTCACTCTCAAAACCCACCCAAAAAGGCTCAAAATACCCTTCCAACCCATTCCCAAATGTCTAGCTCACATACATAAATAATTTTAAAATATCAATTTCACCCTACCAACTCAACAAAAAAGTTGTTAATATGACATCTTGTCCCCTCCCAAAATATTCTCCAACTACCACTCAAAATACAAACAAACAACCATCACATTCCCCAACCCTACTTCCCAAAAAACCATTTTGCCAAAATAGTTTGGCAAAATACTCCAAAATGTAAACAAACAAGCACAAAAGATTGCTGTCGATTCAAAACAGGGAACTGAGTTCTGATATAATGCTGATTCAAAAGAACTTAACTCTTACAGAATTGATGAAAAAAAGAGTACTGATTATAGAACCTATTCGCCTGTCTGGTAAAAACCAGCGGACTAGTTATTATGTATCAAACCATAAATGACAAAAGTATTTGCCCTATGGTAATTGCCAAGTT
The DNA here is from genome assembly GCA_018894105.1 of Jacaranda mimosifolia. NCBI lineage: Eukaryota > Viridiplantae > Streptophyta > Magnoliopsida > Lamiales > Bignoniaceae > Jacaranda > Jacaranda mimosifolia. The sequence goes on from CM032123.1 coordinate 7,019,256, forward strand.
CATCAAAATGAGACAATAACAAGACAAAGTTCGTTGAAGTGATCCTCATAATCTCTGAATCCATTCAGGCAATCAAATTACAGCTAAAGTGAACCGTATCTTCATATCTCAGAGGTGAGTATAAATCTAAGCCTCCAAACAGAATGAAGGAAAAGTAAAGATATAAGTTGGTTATAAATGCATGATCAATTCCATTTTCTTGCCCAATATTTAAATTAGTCATCGATTTTATCATCCCTAAAGCAATTTAAAGATGGGAATTGTAAGATATGCTAGTAGATTAATCTCAAGCTTTCCTCCGGTCTCTTAGTGCTTACTTTATTAATCCACTTGCAGAAACTTCTGTGTCATTAGTCAGTGGCAGAATTCAGAAACATTTGATGTGGTCAAGTCATCAGTTCTCAGAAGAGACATGGGTTTGATATATCTTTATTCTTTACCTATCAGGTACATACATCAAAGCAGATTCACTGATATTAGCCATGCTTCTACACTCTATCAATTTTGACATCCTAATATTTTGAGGAAGGGTATAACATGATTTTCATGTCCGGCGAAAATCTAATTTTCTAGTGATGTAAAGAACCTTTAATATGAAAGCTCAGATGAAAGCCAGCTCCAGAAATCATGATGCTGGCTCCGTCGCTCGGTCCGAGTTCATGCAATAATTAGATAGGAATAGATATCTTGAACTTGAACATATTATCCATTATAATCTGATTCCCATAAACTCTTTCAAGGTATTCGTTCTGCCTTCTTTCCAGACAACTTCAGAATATGAATTTCTACTGCCCTTTTGCTTCAAAGAACCAAGCAGGGCCATAGCTCACATAGTACAACTAAACCCTAGACTAATGCAATATCATAGGTTTTCTAGGGCAGAACAATTACTCACACTATCTCACTAAAGACCCTAAATTTCCACTCTCCTGGACTCGTTAAACTGCGAGCTCCACGATTGCCTATTGTGCAAATTCCATCAAATCCATGTTAAACATTTTCTTCATTTTCTCCAGAGAAAAATTAAATCTCAACAAAAATTTATGTTGGCAACCAAAGAGTAAACTTCATCAAAATCTCACCTGCCAACACATAATAAAATTGTAAAAAATCGACGACCAGAATTTCCATTCATAATTTAAACTTAAAAAACAAAATAAATCACTCCAATTAGTCAATTAAAATAAATTATTACCGCCGTCAGAATCAGAGGGCTGATGAGATGTGGAAGTATTCCCTTCAATGTCTCTGTTTAATTCAGCCGTGAAAGCGTCCACGTCGGCCCCAGAATGCATTGTTTCATCCTGCGAAACAGGAAAAAGAAGACCCAGTCTTGAACTGCTCTAACAACATCCCAAATCCACAGAGCATGAATTAAATAAAGAATGTATAAGTACAGCATTTTAGAGAGGAGAAAAGGGGGTACCTCATCTTCTTCAAGGAATTTCATGATGTTAGGGTCCATGATAATACACTCCTAGTATTTTGATATACTGCTGTAAATCACGAGTATCGAATACAGTTTGATTGCTTCACTCGGGTCGGGGGAGATGTGGGGAGGGAACCAAAACTGAAGGAAAAACAGAATCAAGAGATTGAGAATTAGAAAGAAACAAGAGAATTAACTAAAATTAAGGTTTTTTTTGTTGAAGCTGGATGTTTTGCTTATTGTCTGGAATTCGAGGCTCTGAAATATTTATGAGCGAAGAACCCATTCCCACCCCCCGCGGGGTCACCCTCCAGCCCCTCAACCCGGTTTCCGGTTCAGCGGTTGAGACCGGGTATAAATATGATACTACAGTCGTAGTTTTATGATCATTGGAGAAAATTTTAGGGTAAATGGCCCTTCACCCTCTAAATTTAATTGTTTTGGAATATTATCCTCTAAAAATAATTAAAAGTTGCTTCACCCTATTAACTTAATCATTGGAATATTTTGCCTCCCAAGTATAATTTTTAACTGATCATGTGGTTGGAGAAAAGGATATCCTTTTTATTTTAACTCTTCCCCACCTTTTTTTGCTCAGAAAATAGGAAACCAACTGCTCTTCTCATTTTTATATTTTTCAACTCAAAAATAAAGAAACTCATCTGCCATGAATAATAGAATACTGGAGTTCTTATTTTTTTTCTTACATTCAATTAGCTCGTTTGTCTTTTTCTATTATTTAGGGAATTAATTGTGAATTGAAATATAACTGAATGAACGTTAGTATATGTATTTTAGTTAGAACTATTTTTAATTTTTCATTCATATGACAGAGATGGTGGTTGTGCTATAAATAACATCTTCATATGATTAATTCATTTGTTGTTTAGTAAGATTCTTCAGTCAACCACATTAAAGAAACAAAATTGCTAACCTTATTATTACTTTAAAATAAATTTTTCTTACTTTATAAAAGATATTTTCAGGAAATGGTAGAGCTCATGTTTCATTGTAGTAATATTAAAATTATCCAATTCATCTTTAAAGAATCGGAATCATTAACTTTGTCACTCCTCTAAACCATGATAATGTTAATTAGGAAGAAAATAGTAAGAAGTGTTCACATACTGTACTTTTTTTTTTCTTTTTTTTTTTGGTTAACAGCCAATTCAATCTTTCGATTATGCACATAATTAATTAATTTAGCAAAAAATGTACTTTACAAACTAATAACTCTCTTAATGGAATATATATAACACATTCGTAAAGTGACACACAAATATATTGAGAAAGGTAGGAAAAAGTAAAATGACAAGAATAGCATTTTTTTAAACACATGATATGCCAAAAATTGTATTTGGGAGCAAAGTGTTTCGATAACTCTAAGTAAGTTGAGGGAGTAAAATGATTTTAAGTTATCTTTGGGGATAATGTGCCAAAATGATTAAATTTGAGGGATTGAAATGCTATTTATCCAAAAAATTATGCTAAAAAGAAATTAGGGCTATGTAATTAGAAGGAAATCAATATTTAGAAGATGTTTGAGTAGGTTTATAAGTTCCTCATAACATTTTATAAGATGTTAAAAGGTATTTGATAAATTATTAAATCAACAAAAGTCTTGGGCAAATTTTTAAAACGAGTTTGTAAACCCCAAAAATAAAATATTATAATTTTATAAGTTGTTTTCAAATAAAAAATTTCTAACTTACTTTTAAAACTTAATAAAACTCTTTAATTTTAAAAAAGTATTTTATAAGTTTTGAGATGTTATTTTATCCAAATCATTCAAACTTTTATTTTAAAATAAAATATATTTATAAGTTTCAAAAATATCTTATAACATATAAAAATTTAAAAGTTCTCATCAATAAACTTACCATAATACCTACTACAATTTCACTGTTGCATTATATACTAAGATTGTTAACATATAAATATAGAAATTTGTTGCATATTGTGCACTTAGATATGTATTATAATTCATCAAATTTATATTTACATTTTGAAAATTTTCAAATAAAATTTAAGATATAATTAAATATTTAACTGATAAGCAAATTACATATTGTCATTTATGAAATTGTAGTGTATGAAGTAGTTCAAATCATATTATGCACAATAAATAAGTAAATATTAATATTTTGATAATTCATCTGAAATTGTGTAATTAAAAAAATTAATACTAATAAATTTTTAAAATAAACAAAATATACCATTTCACTTCAAAACAACGTTTTCCAACCACTTCATAGAATATTTTTGTGGAACACTCAAAATATATTCAAATATTTCATAAACAACATGATTTTATATTCAAACAAGATAAATATTATTGGAGGATCCAAATTCTCCCACTCAAATTTAAAAAATTTATGATATTCAAAACTTTTTTCGCAACAAAAAGTGATTATCGAAGCAAAATCCCTTATAATATCTTCAATGCTTGATTTGAAAAATAAAGATACGTTTATAATTATCATAGAGTAAAATATAGAGCAATACATCATCGCCCATATTTCATTTTTTCAAAAGAATGTAATTAAAATAAATATTTTGTTTGTTAAGGTACATACAAGCAAACATTTAATTAAATTGTGTCGACTATCCATCTCTTATATATATTAAGTCAAATTCTGTCAAGCCAGTCTTCAGAAAAATAACTGCAACTCATAAAAAAAAAAATATATATCAAATAGTTTTATCGATTTACTTCATTTCAATTGTTCATTTCTTATATTTCCATGCATCTCTCAAATTTTTTTAAATTTCTAATCATATTGTATAAGTTTGCATATTTGACTATTGAGCCAGTACATTAGGGTATTGTTATTTATACTCCAAAATCTGTTATTTGTACTCTATTCTAAAATTTTGTTTTAGATTATTGACCAAAATATCTATTTGCTTTTCAAATGCATTTATATTAGATTGCAATACAAATATACCTTTTAATATAGTGATTATCACTATCAACTTTATTACTCATGAAAACATTCCACCTCAAATTGTTCAATTTAATATGAAATAACATATACATATATTAATTTTTTCTCTAATTCTCACAAATAATTTGAATGTAACACATTTTTCTATGATAACTACAATATTTAAGTGGTATTTAAAATTTTAATTTTTTACATATAATGGGATTTAAATTTAAACTTCAAAATGAAATATAACTTAAATATGATTGTTCGCAAGTTACCCGTTGATTAGGCCAAAAAGTGGCAGGTAATTAGGAAGTTAGTAAAATTACCACATTTTATTGGGTGGAGAAAATGAGGCTAATTATCTGTAATTTTTTTTGGGTATTATAGTATGGGTGATTTTTTTGCCAAATTCAAATAATAAGGTGTAGTGCTATTTTATTCTTTTATTTCATTTTTCTAATTGAAATAACTCAACAATCTTTATTAAGTAAAACAAGACCCACATTTGTGATGTGAAAATATACTATTTTGTAGTATGCTATCATTTTCTTATTGAAGTTCATAACCATATATTCAGTGAGATAATTGGATTTAGAGTGAGACAATGAATAATCTGTTTATTTTTATATGTTCTATCAAGTTTGACGTAGAATGAATCAAAGTTAAGAATGAATCAAGATTATATCTGGAGGGTGTTTGGCTAAGCTTATTCAAAACACATTATAAGCTACATCTTATAATATATTTTTGGATCTTATAAGATGTTATATCTTATTTTTAAAATAAGTTGTTGAAGTGTTTGGATAAAATAGGATATTGAAGCTTATAAAATGTTAATAATGACAATTTTATAATTAAAATGGTTAAAAATAAAGGAACTTGTTAAAATATTAAAAATAAGAGGGTGTTTGGGTGAGCTTATAAGCTCATCAAAACATTTTATAAGATGTTTGAGAACTTATAAAATGTGAAAAAGTGTTTGGTAATTTTTTTTTTAAAAAAGAGCTTGTAAGAATAAGATGTTAGTAGCTTATAAGTTTTTTTTAAAAAAAGTAAGGAGTACCTAATTTATTTTGAAAATATTAACAAGCTAGCTTATTTTATTCATGTTAATTACCAAAATGTTATTATTAATATATTTTAAATTTTAAAATCTTATTTTATCAAAACACTTTAACAAGATATTTTAAAAAAAAAAATCTAATATCTTATAAGCTCAAAAAATATCTTATAAAATTAAGGAGTTTATAGGACATTTTAAATAAGTTTAACCAAACACTCTCTAAGTTAAGATCTCCTTACTTTTTTAAAAAAAACTTATAAAGCTCATAACATTTTACTTTAAAACTTTTAAGCACTTGTTAAAAAAAAATTATCAAACACTTTTTATCAATTTATAAGCTCTTAAATATCTTATAAGATATTTTAAAGAGTTTATAAGTTTACCCAAACACTCTCTTAATAGGATAATAATACACAAATGGTATACTTGTCTAACAATTTAAATTAAATGATATCTTGAAATTTAAAGGATATAACGATTGATTCCTATAAACTAAAAATCAAGTAGAATATTAATAACAAACTTTGAAATGTAAATAACAATACATGTGCATTTATAGTTACTTTACTGGTTTTTCTCTATAGTGTAAATATATTTTCACTGAATCCAATTTTTACTAACTTTACTAGTTTTACTGGTTTTCCTCTAGTTATTTATTTTCAATTTGTGGGAGGGCATTCGAGTTGCAAGCTGCACCCTACAGCATCCTCCACCGTAGCAGTTCTCTCTCCCTCCCAAACCCTGGAAGAAATCCAGCTCTTTTTCTGGTTTTCCTCCCAAAGAATAGGGATTCAAGGAACAAACTCAGAGAAGAAAACAATATGAGATTTCATCTCATAACTCAGTTCGCCAATTGCGCCATTGTCCAACACCCACGCCGCCGGTTCTTTGCTCCATACAACCGACAATGCCGAGCGTACAGCCCATCTGGGCGCCACCAACACCAGTTCATGAAAAAAGCCAGAATCTCTGAAAACCAGTTTCATTTTTCCTCTTACTTAGCATTTTTCCGCAGGTCTTATTCATCAACATCTTCGAATTCTAGTATGGGATTCCTGAGATGGTACTTGGGCATGCTGGAGTCGCGTCCAATTTTGACAAAAAGCATATCTTCTTCCATTATTTATGCGGCAGCCGACATTACCTCCCAAGTAATCTGGTTTTTTTATTCTTATAATTCACATGTCTTTATTGAGGGTTTAGTGATGCTACTTGCTATTTTTTGCAGTTACATGTTTGTGCCATCTCAGGCTTGTTGAATCTGTCTGGGTATTTAGATATTATGTGTCCCTTTTTAGTAAAATCGTACTAGTTAGATTCTGACATATTATTGAAACTCAGTTTACATGAATGGTTTTTCTAAGAGAGCAGAGAGGTGAAACCACCGTTTGGCTTGTGCATATGAGGTGGCAGGTAACACTATGGAAATTTACTGGACTGCAAATCCTGGATCATTGGTCTGATCCTGTCCTTGAAGTTGCACCCAGTTGAATACAACGGATAGCCACGGAATAGAATCTACACCAAGAATCTGACGCTGTATCTGGCTGATGAGTTCAGGACATAATGGATACCAGAAAATTAACAACCACCAAGCCTTCATGATACTGCTTCGATTTTTGTGAATCTAGCAGAATTGGTTGATGAATGTCCAGTTCATCCATGATGGATTTAAGTTCTTGATACAAATTTGTGACAGAACCTCCTCTTAGTTCAACTCAAACAATCTCTCGTAGAGTTCAAAACCTTAGACATGTTCTTCTCATTATTGGACATATCTTTTAGGGCATTTCAAATCTTCTTGATTGTATCAAGAAAACAACACTTGGGGTTATCTTCTTATCCATAGTTTCAAGAAGCCATGCAATAACAAATCAATCATTGGCAAACCAATCATTATAGGTGGGATCCATAAGAGCTGGTGGATTAGGAGTAATGTGGTTGAGTTTTCCGTTGTGCACCCAGAAACACGCTAATTACTGAGCCCATAGCATGTAGTTGTTGCTAGTAAGTCTGACAGGTGCTGCTGGTTTGATATGTCATTGTGCTGCCAATAGGAGTTGAAACCATTAGATTATTTCCTTCATAACTCATCCTGACCAGAAACTAATAGCCAGTAACCAGAAAGCAACTGGAGAAGTAGTCAAGCAGCGGTCATGCAGTAGTTACTTGTTCGTGACTGCTAGATCATCTAGCTGGAGCAACATCACACGGCATACAAATCTTATGCTATGGAGAAAATAACTGCAGGATTGGGTGGCGTCAACGATCTATACGGGACTTTAGGGTTACTGGTGAAGAAAAGGGTGAAAAAATTGTAAAGAAGAGGCAACAGATAGAGTGTAGAAGGCCAAATGGAAGAAGAGAGACGATGCTCAATTAACCTTTAAGAAGGCCCAAGGCCCAGCTAACTAAACATTTCTTTGACGTAGTATTTTAACCATTACAATGGTGCCATATTGTGGATTTTGATTCTGGTAATTTAAAATTATGTCTTTATTGAGTATTTATGTTGTTACGTGCTAGTAATTCTTGTAAAAATGCTTTTCCATTAGGGAAGTTACTGATAATGTATGATTGTTACAATGTTATAGGTTCCTTGACTAAACTATAATATCTTGGATGATCATGGAATAGATTTTCTTATTGGGTATGTGAATAGGGTCATTGCCATGTGCAACAATTTAACTGTGTTAATTACTTGTTTCTTAAATTGGTCAGCTACTTACAATGGAGCCACATGATACATGGGATTCAATAAGGACATTGAGGATGGCTGGGTTTGGGCTGATTATTTTAGGTCCAGGCACAGCATATGTGGTTTAATTTTGTAGGGAGAGTGCTACCGAAGCGAGATTTGATAACTACCTTCAAGAAATTAGCAATGGGGCAGCTTGCTTATGGGCCTATGATTAATGGTGTTTTCTTCTCTTTCAATGCCGCTCTTCAAGGTATATTGCTCCTTCTGACCTTCAAATTGGAAGCTAGATTTCAGCATCATCTTACTCTCAATATCTACATCCATGATTTGTTGTCCTTTCTGAATTATAATAGTTGTACCTTTGCTGAATGCTGTAACACAGTGCTTTTGCTGCAGTTCATATTGTACCATTTTTTCCCAGTAATTTGAATGTACTAATGTCCTTGTGGAGATAGTGTTTTTAGTTGGATTGATAATGCAGATAACTGTTAATGATAAACTTTAATATCTATATATCTGCGATGAATCTTGCACAGGTTTACCATTACAATACTTCTCTAACAATCCACATAGTTTATGATGAGAATAAATTGTTGAGCAAACAGTTGCATATAATCAAATGCAAAGCCTATAGGAGCAGATGCGTCATCATGAAATGAAATTATAGACAAGACTACACTATTTATTGCAAGTAGTCTTAACTCTGTAAGTTTTGTTTTATATTGCACTTGAACTATAAGATAGGAAGAATTAGATGTTATTTATCTGTAGCCACACACACACACACACACAAAAGGTAAGGGGGGGGGGGGTCTGCATGTGAATTATCAGCTAAAATTGTCTCCTACTATTCCATGATCTACCAAGTATGTGAGTTGCTCTATGCACTGCTGGACAGATTTATGAAAGGTCTTACTTTTTAGGTTTCTGCGATCATATTGTCTGCCATGAGTGGGCTACCCAGCTAAGAAGTAAGCCTAGAAGGTCATTACAGAAAAGGGTCTTCATGAAATTCCACTATCGTGATTGCTCCTACCTCGCTTCTCTTCTTGAGGGAATGCAATCATATAAAGAGCTATTTTCTGGTAGTTTAGATTATTAGTCTTGAACTTAAAGCTTCTCAATCCATCCTATTGTTCTTGTCATATTTTGACATGTGTTATTAAGTTCTTGTCAGAATTTGACATGTGATAATTAATCTTTTCTTGGAACAGTGTCCTTTTTCAAAATGTTGTTTAACTTGCCTGATAGTTATTAATTTGCCATCCAAAAATCTAATCAGTTCCTGTATTGTCATAGCTGAATAGTTAGATGTGATATTCGGGTTCTGTGAGGTGAGCTTGAAAAATAGCAATTGGGTGAAGATGATGTGTAATTATGCATAATTCTGAAAGCAAGCAAATAAGATATTGTTGCCGTACTTTCGAAGTGAAATCTTCGGCCATTGACATAAAGTGCTTGATAAAAGAATCAAGTTTGTTGAGTTTGACACCACACATTATATAAAGAGAAAGACATAGAAGAAAGATATAAAAATGATGATAAATAGAAGAAAAGGATGAGAATATGAAGTGGAAGGCGAAGTGAGAGCGTAAAAAGCCTGTAATCTGGAATGAGCGAAAAGAATAATGATAGATAGTCAATTCCCACTCCATTGATTTGCATAAGTTCTGCTTAACCTAAAATATAGATGTGTCCTACGCATTGATTTCCACTAAATCCAACTCTGCAGCGTTCTTTGTTTACATTAACAAATACCTGAACAATCTTACTTTAGGAATAACAAATTTGATCAACCCTTTTATGCAAAGTGCGATTAACTTGTCTTCAATAGACACAAGCTTTTTTCCAACCATGAAGGATTTTTAAGCTTTGATATCAAAGCCCTTTCCTTCAAGCCACCATTTTATAAACTTTTCCAAACATTTAGCTTTTACTTAGATTTCCATGAGATTGCAGGATTATAAGTTATGTTTCAGGAAATGTATCCATGAAGATACATATGAGAATTAGTCAAACTCATTCCCAAGCTTGAGTGAAATGCTCTTAGCTTAGTTAGCTGATCACTCTCTTATGTTAAACTCATCTATGTTAAGGCTGCCTCCCAGTGCTGGCTATCAATTTGGCCCTACTTAAGGGTTCTCTAGGATTATGCTCCAAAAATTTAAGTTTTTGATTCTTCTAGTAAGACTGCACATGAAGTTGCATCATTTCTTAGTTTTCTAGGATTGAGGGAGTTTCTTTTTTCCTTCTCCCCCCGACCCCCTCCTCTCTCCTCCTCTCTCTAATAATTGGATGAGAGGAGTATGGGGGTTCATATGTGGTTAACATTGTATTCCATCTGGCTCATCATAAGTCAGGCTATAGTCGTCTGAATTCCTGGATTTGGTCGGCAGTAAATTTAACTAGCTTTATTAAAAGGCATGCTCATATTTGTAGCCAGAATTGCCTCCCTTACTGTCTTCTCGAATACGGTAAATGAAGAAATCGTTAATCTTCGGCAAAAACATACAATAGTCAAATGCTTTTTATTAGACTCACTAATTAGAGAATGTTCAGAAGGAAACTGAAAACGAGGGGTTGGGGAGAAAAAGGTTATGAGAGTCTTGTCCTGTTGACATATTGATGGAGCACTTGTTTCAAAATCCTTGTTATATTGGTAACTGGCAGAATGTAGCTTTTTGCCCATCAACCTGCATTTTTGTGTGTGCGCATGTCAATTCAACCTTTTAGATATTTGTTTGGCAAGTTCAGGTGAAACTGGGAACGAGATTGCTGCCAGATTGAAGCGAGACCTGATTCCTACTCTGCTAAATGGTCTTATGTACTGGCCACTGTGTGACTTCTTGACATACAAAATCATCCCCGTCCATCTTCAGGTACTTTTATGTCTCGATCCCTAAAAACTTCAGCATACATGCACCATACACATTCAAACTTCAAGGGCTCTAAGCTTTAAACAGGTTATCTTATTTATATCGTTGTGATATTGCAATTTATCAGTAGTTTCAACTTTCACTCTCTTATAAAAGCTAAACTCTGGCACAATTATGGAGCTTGGGACTAATATCCTTTCTTTCTTTTCTTTTTTTTTTTTTTGGGTAACCTTTGCAGCCCTTGATGAATAGTTCATTTTCATACTTGTGGACCATATATTTGACATACATGGCAAGCCTAAAGAAAGCTATTCCTGAGTGAGTTGTTATCTCTCTGTTGTTCACACATGTTATGTGTAAATTAAGACGGAGAAGATTAACTTTAGTTTTCCCAATTTTATTCATTCACACGGTGGCCTGCAGAGTTTTCGTCTTCAGCGGTATTAGTCATTTCTTTATTGTCATTTTTGTTCATCTTTATTGCTATTTCTCCTCTCCTTATTGGTGATTGCCTGCAGGTGATTTTCCTCTCTCCCTCCTTGGTTAGCAGTCGTCTGGTAATTTGCAATGATTTTTTGATATTATTATCTTTTTCCAACCTTTTGCCCTTTAATTGGTAAAAATACAATTTGTTCCAGATGAAACTATTTATATTTTCTCATTAAGCCAATAATAAATCAAAGTATAGTTTCATCGACACGCCCAACACTTTTCTTGGAACTATTTTAGTCCAGATCTATTCTTACTCAATTTGGATATCACCCACATAATAATAGTCCTCATGTTCTGAGGTCAATTTGAACTAAGAGGATGTTTAATTAAATTCATTTAAAAATATTATAAGTTCCTATATCTTATAATATGTGCTCAAAAACTTATTAAATATTAAAATTTATTTTAAAAATAAAATTTTAAAATATTTAATTAAAATAACATCTTTAAATTTATAAGTTGTTTTTAATATTAATTTTGTAATTAATATAGTTAAAATTAAAAGAAATTGTAAATTTTAAGAATAAATTAGATTTTTTTTTTTGGAAAAAAGTTTATAAAATTCTATTATTTTATTTTCAAGGCTTACAAGTTCATACTTCCAAAAAGAATTACCATCTATTTTATGATATTCTATAAGTTTTCAAATATTTGATAAGATAATTTGACGAGCTTATAAATTTACTCAAACGCCCTTCATAACAATTTTGGATTCAACTTCAAGTTCAAGTGAGACCATTTACGAGGGGTGACAGATGAATGCGGATCCTTAAAAGACCACTTGAGTTTGTTTTATTGCTTATATATAACAAGCTTTTGAGCAGTTGGTAGGTTATCAAATTTGCGTTAAGTACTATTTGGATAAATTAATAAATAATGGTTATGTGTGAAAATAAGCTCGCTGAACATGGCTATTACATAAAGTGCTTCTTTTCTCTCTGTCTCTCTCTCTTCCTCCGATGAAAACGATAAGAAGTTTTATAAAGTAAATCCCGAGATGATACACTATTTAGAATTATATCAAGAAGAAATCATCACAACAAACTGGCCTAAAATAAATTAGTACAAGCAACAGAAAAATCAGCCAAATTGAGAGGCAAACTACAATGTCTCCAATGTAGAGTGTAGTTGTTTGTGAAAAAAGACTTGATTCTGCTGATACCAAATAGCCCAACATCATACAGGCAAGAGATTAAATAGACGAGTTTCAAGAGTATGGAAAGCTGAACGGGGAAAACTCTCCACATTATCCCCCAAATGATGGAAAACCTCATGCGGAATATTAGACAAGGCCCAGAGTTGCCTAGAAAAGTCACAAGTAAAGAAAAGATGTAACGATATTTCCAAATTGCCACCACATAATAATAAACTCGATTTGTAAGAACACCTTGCTTAGCAAGATTTTCACAAGTCAGTAAGGCAGTTAAACACATACGCCATGCAAAAAGTTTGACCTTGGGAGGTAATCTGTGAGACCAAATAAATACATAACTGCGCCGATGTATGATGCTAGTAGATCCCCTCAACTCAGTCAAACGTTGTTTTGCTACATCACGAGCCAAGAAATATGCACTCTTCACTGAAAACTTACCGTTCTTTCCATAGTGCCAAATCAAGGTGTCATCACTATCTAATGAATCTAGCGGAATGGAAAGAATAGAATTAACATCATCATCATTAAAATTATCCCGAATTAAGTCCTCATCCCAAGTTGCTTGCTCCCACTTGATAAGATCAGAAACTTTATAATCCAAAGATAATAAGGATCCTAATGAATAAATCTAAAAGGAAGAAGGCCTAGGAATCCATGGATCATGAAATACACGAATATTTTGACTATTACCATCCTTGTATCGCAAGCCCTTCAAGAGTAAAAATTTTGTGTCCCAAATGCCTTTCTACGTAAAGGAAGAAGTAGATCCTCTAGTTGCTTCAAGAAACGTAGAATGAGGATAATACCTAGCTTTAAGTAGTTTGCTGAGAAGAAGATGAGGATGTTGAAGGAGCCGCCATCCTTGTTTGGCTAGCATAGCAACATTGAAACTCCGTAAATGTCGAACATGAATCTTGTGATGTCCCCGGTTGCCCCAACAAAAACTAGCCATCATGGATTCAATTTCTTGAAGTAAAGTAGCCGACAATTTGAAACAGCTCATGGCATAAGTAGGGATACTCTGTACAACTTATTTGAGTAAAACCTCCTTACCTACTCTAGAAAGGAATTTTGCACTCTATCCCTACATTTTGTTCCAAGCTCGTTCTCTCAAATAAGCAAATACCTCCTTTTTTGACTTGCCAATCATTCTTGGGAGACCTAAATATTTTTCTAATTTATCCTCAACACGCATAGCTAAGATATTCTGAATGTGAAATTTCAAGGCTGCTGTTACATAAAGTTGTAAACTACTCAAATTGACTAATCAATTAGTTCAATCATTACTTCTAACATAATTTTGAGTTTGATAACAAATTTCAAATCAAACTTGAAAATAATAATTATGCTCCTTATTACGAAAGACGTGATGGAGTTATTAAATGAGACATACAGAATTTATTTACACATATACATGTATATTGTATACATGTCCGTAAAATTATAGATGTTACTTTATGTAATTTTATTTGTGCAGCAAATTTAAATCAAATTTAAAGAATAAATAATTTAAAAAAAAAAGATTACAATACTAACAACAAAGAAAAAAGAAGTATGTTGATTGAACTTTTAGAATATCATACTTATGAGTTTTGGGATTTTGGATTCTGTTACGCTTATAAGATCACAAATTAAATGCAAGTCACATAACATATTTGCAACTCATTACACACACATGTATATATATTATGTTGCTGTGGCAACATTTGATAAAAAAAAAAAGAAGTTTTTGATTCAAATTCGAATTCAAATACTAATTTTTATTGAAAAGAATGAATACGAAAAACTGAAAATATTCCAACTCAAGTAAGAAATTTTATAATTTACAACTATTCTCTATACCCTTTGAACTACCGAATCATTGTGTTTCCCCAGTCTTATCTTTATCATCTTGTAAATATATATATAATAATAATTATTATTATTATATAAATATATATATATATATATCTGTAAAACTTTTAATTTTGGTATCTATAAAAATTCCACGTGGCCCAAACCCATGCCATCCAATCAACGGGGTCAAAGATCCTGTCCATATCCACCAACTAAAACACCCAGCGTGCACACCTCGGGCGAGAATCTCTCTGTGCCGTTGAAGAAAATGAAAAAGACGACATCGAATTCGATCGCAACCCGACACGCGTCACATTCTTAAAGCAGCATCGAAGATTAATAAGTGGTCGTTATTAGTTAAAGCCGACGGAATTAACAGTCGTCCAACGGTTCTCGTTCAGTTGTAAACTACCTCCCATTCTTCCCCTTCTCCTCACCTCACCTCTATTAATTACTACTAAAAAAAGAAAGGAAGAAAATTGAAGAAAAATATTAATTTTCATATATTCTTCGGTGTCCTGTCGACCTGAAATCTCTTCCCCTTTGTTCCATCAGGTTATCCGCACAGCACTCACACCCACACACACACGCGTGGGTGTCTGTGTGAGAAATTCCGGGGTATTTTTTCAAGAATTGCACTTTTTTTTTTTTTCCTGGTTTTTCTTGATATTTTTGGTGATTTATTTGGTTTCCTTTTCAGGTAATTGGGACCAATCCCTTGATCCCTCTTATCCTTAAATCATTGGATTGATCAACTATAAGGGGATCAATCCTGATTATTTAAGATGAAGCCGGATTGCTGGCACAAGGTGATGGCTCCGGTGAGGAAAGTCTGGAAGAAAGTCTCTAAACGTCTCCACCGCAAAACTGGTTAGTGTTTTTTTTTTTTTTTAGGGATTAGTTTCTATTGATTTTTCTTTTGTTTTTTTTGGAATTTTGAGAATTTGTTGGGTTGCTTATTTTGGATTTAATTGGTAAATACTTTTTCTCCTTTTTTTTTGTTTTCTCTCTCTAGAAATAGGAGATATTATATGGTACAAATTTTTTAATTATTGCTGCAGTATTTATGGGATATTATTTCGTGGTTGTATAATTGATTGGGTTGGTCCCATCTGGAGGCAAATCATTTTGTTCTATAAATGATGATTTGGGGATATTTTTAACTTTCAGACTTATGATGAAAGAGCAAAATTATTACACAAGGAGAAGGCATCACAAAGAAGACGCCTTAAAGCTGAAAAAGAGAGTATAATGAAATTTTATTAGTTTTTCTGTGTTTATGATTTTCTTTTTCATTTTCCTCCGCAAAAATTCTAGATCCAACATTGTTTGTTATTTCAAAATATTAGAATATTATAAGCAGTCGCATGTCTATATGTAGCCCATTATTTTAGTAAATGAATATATGAGAAAATTTTTACAAGATGTGATTTGTTTTGATGCACTTTGCATTATTTGTTAGTCCAAATTAGAGACTATACAAATGTGGAAGTTTTTCATAAAGGAAATATCGCCGTTGAGTTGTTTATCTTAACCAAACCGTCCATTTATTAATTAATGCTAAGACGTATCCAAGATAGGTATCCATAAAACAATTTGTTCATATGGCCATCTGCTGATTTTTTAACACACATATTGACTTTTTCTCGTATAATTTTAGGCCTTGTGAAACTTCGCCGAGACGTGAGATCATGTGAGTATGAGGATGTTCACACCTTATGGGACATGTTGAAGAGAAACGAGTCGGACCTTTCCAGAAGCAGAAAGGGGCCCTTCTGGGACTTTGTTCAATGGGCAAAGCATACCCCTTTGATTTGTCGTGGCGGTTGTTCTGATGTAATCTGATCCTCTTAATTTGAAGCTTTGAACTACATATGCTATGTGCATGTGCTCTGAACATGATCTAGTCACATGTTTTGAAGCTCTTAATGTTGTTTGCTGTTTTCTATCTGCAGCAATCAACGTAGTTTTGTTGTTCATGTAAGAGCTAGTAGTGTTGTGCTAGTGGCTCTCATACTCTATGTATGCTTTACGTGTAGAATATTATCCCTCCTTTATTGGGACTTGATATACCAATATTATCTTTTCAAAATATATAGATATTTTATTGTGTAAAATCTGCTTGTGACTGGCAGATTACAGAAGTTTGTTTTTTGATATGCTGCTCTGTGTTTGGCTAAGAGATTGTTTTAAGTTTGTTTGCTTGCATGTGTTGGAAATTGGCCTTCTTTGACCATAGTTTAAGTTTGCTCAAAGCATCAATTTCTAAGAAATTAGTGATCGTCGTAAACTGTGTCGTGGGTGGATGACGATAATGTGTTTAATTGGCCAAAATCAATTTCGAGCCAATGAGAAATTAATGGTCAAATAAACTACTTGAAAATTGACTAAAAAGATTAGAATCAGCCAAAGGAATGGGAGGAGTGAAACTCAATCCCATATTATAAAATGAGTAAAAGGTGGACTTGAATATATATATATATATATCCAGTATGGAGGTAAGGGATAGGCCCCTTGGGGGTACCACAAGTGTTTTGGGGGGAGAAGACCTACATGATTGTGGGTTCAATCCAACCCACACATGCGCGCCGCCGCCCGCCCGATCGACTGGGTCTGGGCTTGGGTAAAATTAAATTGGGCCTTTAGTCAAATATTTACTTTTTGGACCTAATTTAATCTGAATTTTATTTTACCCAACAGAAAAACATTGAAACTTATGCAATTTCTGGAAAAACGAGTAAATCAATTCCAGCTTTTCTTTTTAAAAATTGGGAAAATGAGTGAATTAATTCCAACTTGTCTTTCTAGAAATCTGGAAATCAACAACCTCCAGTCTAGTAGATGAATCTGGACAGCACCCTTCAAACTAGCTGCTTTGGAAATTTGCAGCAACATTGATGCTAGATTTGACCAGCTTTCAGCTGCTCTGTTGGCTCTATATATATCAATCCCAAGTCTACAACATGATACACAACATTTTTACAAACATTACAGTACAGTCCATTAACCATAATATAGAGAGTTTAGTGCACTTAAATTTCAAGAGATCAGATGGTTTGTAGTGCTGCTACCGTTTGAATTAGTCGTTGTATCTTGAAAGACGATAGTTGTGTTATGTTAACACCATTGCGGGGCTAATTCATCTTAAAAACAGAGAGTTCAATTCTCGCCTGAACTAGTTGATCATAGAATTTATACCACAGGATTAATAATTTTAAGACGAATTATTAATTTATGTGATCGTGGCATCAAACCAGGCTGTTGTTCCACCAACTACTACTACTACTACTGCTCCAGTCACTACACCAATTCCAGCACCTACTCCAACTCATGGAGAAAGACCAGAAAAATTCACTGGACTTAACTCTAAGAGATGGCAGTAGAAAATGTTGTTTTATCGGACATTGAGTCTTGTCAGATTTCTGAAAGAAGATGCAACTGCCATACTTGAAGATGACACTAATGTCCAAAATCGGGCTGCTTTGGATGCCTAAAACCAAAGCAATTTCATGTGCTGGAACTACATTCTGAATGGACTAAATGACTTGTTGTGTAATGTTTATAGCCCTATTAAGACAGCTAAAGAGTTGTAGGAGTCACTTGATAAGAAATATTGGGCAAAAAATGTCGATTTGAAGAAAGTTGTGGTGGCCAAATTTCTAAACTACAAGATGGTGGATTCCAAATCCATCATGAACCAAGTCCAAGCATTGCAGATTATTCTGCACGAAATTCATGCTGAGAACATGACTTTAAATGAATCCCTTCAATTAGCTGCCATCATTGAAAAGCTACAATCATTGTGGAAGGATTTCAAGAACTATCTCAAACATAAACAGAAGGAGATAACTCTTGTAAATTTGATTGTCTGATTGAGGATTGAGGAGGACAATCGGATGTCTGATGTCAAAACAGGCAGAATCAAAATGGAGGCCAAAGCTAATTTAGTTGAACCAAGTGTAATTGCAAGTAAAAAGAGAAAGCACCAAGGAACTTACTCAAACAACAAAGGCAAGAAACCTATGAGCTTTCAAGAAAATTGCTACAACTGTGGAAAGTCGAACCACAAGGCCAAGGATTGCCGGCTTCATAAGAAGAACAAACCGAATCAAACCCATATAATTGAGGAAAAGTCTGTACCATTAGGCTTGTCTGAACTTAACCTCTTGGCAGTGGTTTTTGAAGCTAATATTGTTAACAATCTGAGAAAGTAGTGGACTGACACTGGTGCCACTCGACATATTTGTTCTAAAAAGTATATGTTTTCAACTTATACTTTTGTCACTGAAAAAATTGTACATGGGAAATTTGGCAACTTCTGATATTGTTGGAATGAGCAAGGTTGTTTTGAAGATGACTTCTGGTAAGGAGCTCACGCTGAATGAGGTACTTCATGTCCCAGACATACGCAAGAACTTGGTGTCAGGGTCTTTGCTAGTGAAAAATGGTTTTAAACTTATATTTGAGTATGACAAGTTTGTGTTTTCTAAGAATGGTCTGTTTCTAGGTAGAGACTACATGTAGAATGGGCTATTCAAGTTTAGTGTAATACCTGTAATGAAAACTGTTCAAGTGAATAATAATAATGCCTTTGGTTCTGCTTACTTGATTGAGTGTTGTGAATTATGGCATGTTAGATTAGGACATATTAATTTCAACACTTTGCGCATATTAATAAATTTGGAATTGTTGCCTCCATTTCAAATTGACACAACTCATAAGTGTGAAATGTGTGTTGAAGCCAAATGGCTAAAGCTCCTTTTCACTCGGTTGAAAGAAGCACGGCGCCTCTAGAATTAATTCATAGCGATATATGTGACTTAAAGTTTGTGCAAACTAGAGGTGGGAAAAAGTATTTCATTACTTTTATTGATGATTGTACAAGATTTTGCAATGTATTTCTGTTACGAAGCAAAGATGAAGCACTAGAAGCTTTCAAGTGTTATAAAATTGAGGTTGAAAATCAACTTAGCAAACAAATTAAAGCTATCAAAAATGATAGAGGTGGTGAATATAGAGCACCGTTTGAAGAATTTTGCTCAAATTCTCGCATTATTCATCAAACAATGGCTCCTTACTCACCTCAATCCAATGGAGCTACTAAATGTAAAAATCACACTCTTGAGGAAATGATGAATGCTATGTTGCTTAATTTTGGATTACCACAAAACATGTGGGGGGAAGCTATACTTTCAGCTAATCACAAAGGAAAAAATGAAACCCCGTATGAATTATGGAAAGGTCACAAACCTTCTTACAAATATGTGAAAGTGTAGGGGTGTTTGACCAAGGTGGAAGCACCTAAGCCAAAATAGCTAAAAATAGGACCAAAAACTGTTGATTGGATTTTCATTGGATATGCACACAACAGTAGTGCTTATATATTCTTGGTGCATAAATCAGCAATTCTTGATATAAATGAAGGAATGATCATTGAATTCAGGAATGTTGTATTTTCCGAAAATATCTTACCTTGTATATTCTTGAATCTTGTTTTATCCATCTAAAAAAATGAGATGATTATTTCAATAAAAACATAAACCCGTTAATTTTTTAAGTTTATAACATTATACATTATTTAATCCGTCAAAATATATATCCAATTTTATTATTTTTTATTTTCTATTTTTAAATTTTGATTGCTTAAAAGGTTAACAACTTTTTTTTTCTTTCTATTATTCATTTTATTATGTTATTTACGAAATATATATGAAGATCTAATTATATTTATAATAAAAATTTAAGAATAAACATAATAATTTTTTTTTTCATATTTTGTTTACATTCTAACTTCATCCTCATATCCTGTCACTAATTCTTATTTTAAAATCAATTTGAGTTTGTAATTATTTTATCATTTTACTATAATTTTAATTTTATATTACAAATGTCAAACTCTTTTATTCACTTAATTATTTGATAACTAAGCTATGAGTCAAATTAAAAGATTTCTATTAACTTAATACTATATTGGTTTTAACTTTATAATTATTTTATATATTTATTTTGACTTAAAAATTTTTCTAATCTATACTATCTCATAGTTTTATCTTGACTTAATTGATTTTTAATCAAAAATTAAAATTAAATAAGATTTTTTGAAATTCTTTGCAATAATATATTACTTAATTCACTATTTTTTTTAAGTCTTAGCTTATATATACTTGATGATGGTTAAATCTGAGTATAAGTGGGTTAGATCTGGTATACTAAAATCGACCAAAATGTAAGCTGAAGGGGAATGCTTGGATAGGAGCAGGTCAAGTTCTGCAATCAATAATACACATTAGGCTAATCGTGGAGGCCTACGGCTATGGCACTCCGACACTCAAGTCAGTGCAAATCGATCAGAAAATGGAGTGGCAGAGTGAGGGCCGAAGTGATAGTGAACATACCTTGCTAAATAGTTGCAATAGGTTATTTATAGTCTCTCTTAAGAGCTTAAAATGTCCATGATGCCCTTGCGCATACAATGAGGGCCTTTGTCTTTGTTTGAGGACCTTTAGGTATTCTTCCGCCTGAAATCTTTTCCAGATGGCGCGTTCTCCTTCTTTCTGGGATATGGAGGTAATCTCTGTATTTAATGCGGAGGCATATTAGTAGTATAATGGAGGCATGCCTCATAAATGCGGAGGCATGCCGTCTGCTAATGTATTTAATGCGGTAGAGTAGTGGTTGACTTGCATTAGAGGCGTCAAATGGGCTGGGCAGACCAGCTCGACCTAGCCCAGCCCAGTATGTGGAAAAAACTAGCCCAACTCGACTCGTTTAATTCTTTAATATGGGTTAGGCTGGACTGACTCACTTGAAAACCCATCCCCAGCTGAAATTTTGTGGCTGAGGATCAGCTCGGCTTGGGGACCGTGAAGGACTGTGAGCTGGGCCAATTCGCGGGATAAGCTGGCCAGCTCCGATATTTTTTTAATTTAAATTATGAATTACAATTTTTAAAAAATTAAGAATTTATAATTTTGAAATTACAAATTAAAAAATATTAATTTAGAAAAATTATAAATTAAAAATGTATAAAGTAAGATTAAGAATTTCTAATTTTTCAATTATAAATTAAGAATTAAAATAAGAAATATAATTTATAAATTTATAAAAATTATAAATTATAATATTAAATTATAATATAAACCCCTAACCACTGTCCACCTTATTTGGTGTTTGGAAAAATATAATTTGTACAAAAAATTAATATAAGTATAAATTTTTAAGTTTTTATAAAAATTTAAGTGTTGTAAAATATTAAAAATCACATAAATATAAATTATTAAATCTTTCAAAAAAGTGTAAGTGTTGAAAAAAATGTTAAGAATCACATAAATATAAAACCTTAGAATTTGTTAATTTATTTTAAAATTGAGAAAATAGCCGCAAGCCAACACGTCAGCCGACCCTCCTAGCCCGAGTCATATATAAATTGGTCCACCTATATAGTGGGCTGGTTTTGAGCCGAGCTGAATTTTGCAAATTTCAACTCGTCACATTCCGGTTCGTGAATGGCCCACAAGCCAACCCTGACCAGCTCGAAACCGCCTTGAATCGTCTATTAGGTGGGCCGGGCTGACTCGGCCCATTTGACACCTCTAACTTGCATTTAATATGTCAGCAGTTGGTGGTGGGGGAAACGCTTCCTGTTTCCTTAATGGTGGTGGGGGAAACACTGAAGAGGTGACGATAATGTATATTGGCAAACTGGCCCAATGTGGGCTTGAGTTTGGTGGATTATCTAATCAACTACTATTGGACTGGGCCTATGTAAGTACTTCCCCACATCAATAATTATCATCTTTTAAGTCTAAAGCAATCATAAAGTGTTATAATTTAAAAAAAAATTCAACGACTTTTAAGCATCAATCTTTTGATCTATATTCTTCTCATATATTTTTGTTTTTTATTGCAAATATCTATTGGTTTTTGGTTGTATAATATTTTCTTCTTTTTAATAATGTATATAACATATTCATAAACTTTTATCTTTGGAAGTATTGAATTTTTTTTAATTTCTTGCTAAATAATTTTGAAATTTATTTTTTATGACATCATGTAGATGAGATGTTTTTATATATTCCAAACTTTTAAATACTAAATCTTGAAGCTTTAAACTTAATTGTACTTGATCATTTTTTAAAGTAATATTTAATTTTACTAATTACTTGACCATTTTTTGTGATATTTTTATTTTTATATTATTATTCTTAATTATATTTATAATTCAATAATTATATTATTATATAATAATTTTAAAACATTCGTGCATAGTATGGGATAATGATAGTTTATTATCATACTTAAAAAATAGTTAAATTGACTGATTGCCAAAAATTAAGCGACCTGTAAATTGGCACCAATTGGTCAAACATATTGTAGTTGTGCAATTTTAAATAATAAATTCTTGATTGGGCTAATCAAGTGAAATGGTTTGAATCACAGTCCACTTTGATGATAGGACATTTGGAACCCATGACTCTCTCGTAGGTTTAATAGGTCCTGGGCCCATCTAGCAACAAACAGAAGATGTAATCTAGTTACATAAAGTAATAGCCCCATTTTGAATACTGTTTTATTTGGACACATGGAGATCCAAGTTTGTTAAGATTCAAATTTAAGACCTCGCGCTTGTTGCTGAGTGGCCTGTGACCTAACTGTTTAAGTCTTCCACATAATGTGAGAATTCAGAAGTTTGAATTCAAATAGACTTCAGATGTGTGTGTATAAAAAAAAAAAAAAAAAGACCTCATGTTTATATGTATGAGGGGGCAGGTGGCTATTTAACTTAATAGCATAAGTCTCTCATACAAATTAAAAGATAGGAGTTCGAACCTAACAAACTTCCTGCATACATGTGTTTAATTTAAAATAAAAAAAAATTGTATCGGGGTGATGCCACC
This sequence comes from Jacaranda mimosifolia, assembly GCA_018894105.1. Taxonomy (NCBI): domain Eukaryota; kingdom Viridiplantae; phylum Streptophyta; class Magnoliopsida; order Lamiales; family Bignoniaceae; genus Jacaranda; species Jacaranda mimosifolia. The sequence continues at coordinate 7,042,636 of CM032123.1, forward strand.
GGCAGCATTCGAAAAACCAAATCGTTCATTAAACATAAAAACTATTGGTTCATGATTCACTAGTTCAACCATTGGTCGAACTGTAATTGAATCAAAGTTGAACCGTGAGATCATAATTACGTAATATATATATATATTATATTTTATATATTACTTAAAAGTTAATAAAAGATCAAACATAAAATGTAAATAGCCTAAATTATATTGATCAACTTCAAGTAAAAATTCTTTAAGAGACAGTCAAGAGCATATGGGTTGGGTAAGGGATTAAGGGTTTCTACCTTCTAGTCGCGTTTAAAAATTAGAATGTTAGATTTAGTTTGGGGATTTTATTTAATTTGTTTGAGTGTTTTAGGCTTTTAGTTTTTTAGGATATAGTTTAGCCTTGGTAGTTTGCACATTAGGCAAAAAAGAATTAAAGAAGGTTAATTATGCCAAAAATTAAAAGGGAGAAAAGAAAATAAATGAACTGGTTCGGTTTTAATAAATTTTGAATAGTTTAACGGTTCAAACGGTCCAATCATTGGTTCAGATAATTTTAACAAAATAGAATAGTTTTTCTTGTCTACCATTTTTTACTCAAAATCGGACCTATTTATAGGATAGTTGACGGTCCAACGCGGTTTGATTTTTTAAACAATGGCCATTGGGTTAACTAGTCATTCGGCAGTAGCCCGATTCTAGTATGTATTTATGTTAAAAATATATTTATTTTAAATAACATAATAACCCAATTTTGATATGTTTGAAATACTCTTATCTTTATCTTTTAATCATCATAATTATATAGAATAACTATCATTTACAACCTTGCCCCATTAATATTACTTCATAGTCCTAAAATCATTGAAAAAATATAAGGATGTTTTGAGGAAACATAACCAAACATATCCTCATTTTCCTTTTAAAACACAAAAAAAAAAAAAAAAAAAAGTTTTTCCAAAATACCTCTACTATCTTTCATTATCCCCAATTTTTTTCATTTTTCAATATATACATGTATTATGTATATATGTTATATATATATTATTATTATTATTATTATTATTATTATTATTATTATTATTCTAACAATTTTTCAAAATTGATTTTTAACTATTCCCCAAAATATAACTAAAAATCAATTACATTCCCTAACACAACTTTCATATTCTCCCAAAAGACATAATAAAATTACACAAAAAACATAACCAAACACTCCCATAATATTTTTTATTTTGCTGAAACATTTTTTGTCGTTCTCACTTTTTGTTACAAATATATTCTTTCTCGTTTATACTTTTTATTACTTTTATTATTGTCACTTAATATTTTCTTGCACATTTATTTTATGTATGTATGTGCTTTAACTATATTTTAATAATTAAGTGTACATATATTGAATGTGCACCTCCTGAGTCCTGTCGGGATAAACACTTACACGTGAGAAACCCATATAATTATAGCTCAAGTTTTCAAGTAAGAAAGAATTTATTTATTCTAACATTTTAATTTATTCACTCTCTTATGAAACAAGAGTTTAAGTATTGGTTAATTAGAAAAAAATCCATAACCCTACTTTCATTGTAGTGATCAGTTCCCATTTGAATTTTTACACACTAAACTCCCCACTTTTTTACAAAACTTAGGAATCACTCCCCATATCTTTTAGAAAGACCTATATATCCTTGTAGTTGGAAAAAAACAACAAAAATACCTGAGAAATGTCTTTTTCTCTTCAAGAAGAACGCCTTTTCTTTTCTTTTTTTTTCCTGAAATCGACGACTACTCCAAGCGGCCAAACAAAAGGGCGCGAAACCATTCTTCTGCCATTGACGCAAGAAAGGAAAAAAAAAAAAAAAAGACACCAAAATTTCTGCCATTTTTCTACGATAATGGAAGGAGAAACAGCGGCAACAAGAAGTGAAGTACAAAAAGAAGTGATCAAAAGAAACAAAGGTGTGTTTCTGCATTTACAGTTTTAAATGTCCGTGATTTTTTAGTGTTACACTTATTTATTGTCTATTTTCTCATGTTTAGGGTTTTTATTCCTTTTTTAGTTGTTAAACACTTGAACCCATTTGATATATAACATTTTTGTTGTGAGATGGAAAGTTTCTGATTTGTACTTGAAATGCATGAAAGTTTTACTTTACCTTTTTGGGATTTATACTTCTTTTTACCTGAAATTATATAGTGAAATTATCTGAAAGTGGTAATATATTATCTGTAGTACAAAACATCAAAGCTTGCAGTACATATTAGGCAAAATTGTAGTTTATAATTTGTGTAACTGCAGTGCATTTTAGAAGCAAATATAGTATAAACATTCAAGCTTGCAGTACACATTAGGCAAAAATATAGTATATAATCTGTGTAATTGCAGTACATTTTAGAAGCATTTGAAGTACAAAATATTCAAGCCTGCAGGTTAAATGAAATTATAATATATAATTTGTGTACATGCAGTACATTTTATAAGCATTTGTAGTACAAAAACATTCAAGCCTGCAGTATACATTAATTGGAAGTAGAATATATAATCTGTGTATATGCAGTACATTTTAGAAGCAATTTTAGTACAAAATATTTAATCTTGCAGTATATATTAAACAAAAGTGTAATATATAATCTGTGTATCTGCAGTATATTTTAGAAGCAACTGTAGTATAAAACATTCAAGCCTGCAGTATATTTTGTACCCTATGTTAGTGATATTTGTACTTAATGTGCTGATATTTTGTATTCCATATTGGTGATATTTGTACTTAATGTGCTGATATTTTGTACTCCATGTTGGTGATATTTGTACTTAACGTACTGATCTTTTGTACTCCATGTTGGTGATATTTGTATTTAATGTCCTAATATTTTGTACTCCAATTTGGTGATATTTGTATTTAACGTACTGATCTTTTGTACTCCATGTTGGTGATATTTGTACTTAATGTCCTAATTTTTTGTACTTCAATAGTTGATACTCTGTATCTAATGTGCTAGTGTTTTGTACCCCAGGATACAGAAGACATCAACACAATCCAAGTAGCAGATGAACCACCCAACTCAAATATTGAATCGCCTAATCTAGGGGTGGCAACGGGGCGGGTTTGACAGGACCCGAAACCCGCCCCGCTTTAGACTCCTAAATCGGCGGGTCTAACCCGCCAAACCCGTTTTTCTTTTCTTTTTTTTTTTTCTCTTTTTTTCTTCTTTTCTTTTTGCTTTTTTTATTAAAATATATAATTTTACTACTCATATATTTTCAAAATTGATTAAGATATACATACACAAATAATATGTATATATGTATAGAAAATTAGAATCCAATATACAATAAGTTTCTAACACTATTTTTCAAAATTTAAAATAAAATATCCATATTAATTGATTTTAGTATATTTTTATCATTTTTATGATGATTGAATGAGTACAAAATTATTATTTATTTGATGAAATATATATATACTATTATAATCCTAATTTCTTATGTTTTATGTACATATATTATATATAATATATTTATAATATATTATATATTAATTATACTGTGCGGGTTTACTTAAACCCATAACCCGCCCCATAACTCATTTATTTACTCCTAACCCGCCCCAGGACCCGGTCTACCCGGACCCATTGCCATGCCTAGCCTAATCACTATCAAGGAAGGACTGATTATAGAGGTCATGCTCATATTCAGTAAAAGAATTTGAGTATAATATGAGGGTAATAATGGTGTTATGTTGAAGTACACTTCAATTAAATTGAAACTGAGCAGTGAATTTGAGTACAATATGATGGAAATGAAGTACAAACATAGAACAAACAAAGTATAAATGATGTTCTGTTAAAGTACACTTCAATTAAATTGAAATTGGGCAGTGAATTTGAGTACAATATGAGAGAAATGAGTACAAACTTAGAACAAACAAAGTATAAATGGTGATATGTTGAAGTATACTTCAATTAAATTGAAATTGGGCAGTGAATTTGAGTACAATATGAGGAAAATGAAGTACAAACTTAGAATAAACAAAGTATAAATGGTGCTATATTGAAGTACACTTCAATTAAATTAAAATTGTGCAGTGAATTTGAGTACAACATGATGAAAATAAAATACAAATGTAGAACAAACAAAGTATAAATTGTGTTATATTGAAGTACACTTATTGCAATTGAATAATTAGTCTCTAATAATTATAGTGATGGTCAAGTACAATATTTTGATATTATCGGATCAGGCAAAGTACGTATTTGTATGGGTGATAGGGTGGATATTATCGTCAATTGTTCATTTGTTTACATCTTTGAAAGCATAAGTATTCTTTACATTACTGCGATTGATAACATTCATTCGTTGAACACTAGTGGTTAACACTTTAAAACTTTAACATTATTTTATTCATATGATAAATATTACACACATTTTTAGAGTTTGGTTATTAATTACCAAGACTTAAATAGCAAATCATGGAACAAATTTCAATTCAACAATATTAGAAAAAATATTAAGAAATGAAGTACATAATGGCCAAAATGAAGTACAAATGTCATGAAATCAAGTATAATTCTCCCAGATTGGGCTACAAAATAATTGATATATCGAAAAACATGCAAAAATTCTAATTTCACGCTAAATCAAATATATAATTGCCAAAATGAAGTACAAATGTCATGAAATCAAGTATAATTCTCCCATATTGGGGTACAAAATAATTGATATCTCGGACAATATGAAAAAATACTAATTTCACGCTAAATCAAATACATAATTGCCGAAATGAAGTACAAATGTCATGAAATCAAGTATAATTCTCCCATATTGGGGTACAAAATAACTGATATCTCGGATAACATATAAAAATACTAATTTCACGCTAAATCAAATACATAATTGCCGAAATAAAGTACAAATGTCATGATATCAAGTATAATCCTCCCAGATTGGAGTACAAAATAGCTGATATCTCGGACAACATAATTCTTGTATTTAAATGACCGCAGAGTAGACACCGTATAATTCTGAACTCTTGAGCATCCTTGAATGTCTGACCCTCTCCATGTATGCAATTCCTCTATGCATCAATTGAGTTGCTAATTAAAGCCAATTCATTGTGCGATGCATTGGTCGAACCAATTTCCTCCTCGACTGCATCCCTTGAGGTTGACAAATGAAGTACAATTTTAGGTAAAATAAAATACAATATGTAGAATAATTCAGTATGGTCGTGTAATTTCAAATAAATGAAGTACAATTTCAGAATAATAGAAGTATAAAACGCTATCAATTGCAGTGCAGTTTTATATAATCAATAAGTAAAGCACTTGAAGTATAGAACTTTAGGTAAAATGAAGTATAAAATTAATAGAACTTTATAAAACTTAAATAATAGAGTAACATTTTATGTAAAAGGTTAAGTATAATTTTATATAAAAAGAAGAACAATTTTAGAACACTTGAAGTATAAAATCTTAGCAATTGCAATACAATTTTTGGATAATTCATTAGTAGAGCACTTGAAACTTAAATAATAGATTCAGATAACTGAAGTACAAGTTTAGATAAAATGAAGTATAATTTCAGAACACTTGAAGTATAGAACTTCAATGAATAGAGTACATGTTTAGGTAAAATGAAGTATAATTTCAGAAAAGAGAAGTACAATTTTATATAAAAGAAGTACAATTTCAGAACACTTAAAGTATAAATCCTTAGCAATTGCAGTACGATTTTGGATAATCCATTAGTAGAATACTTGAAATATAAAACTTAAATAATAGATTCAGATAATTGAAGTACAAGTTTAGATAAAATGAAGTACAATTTTAAATAAAGTGAAGTACAATTTCAGAACACCTAAAGTATAAAATCTTAGCAATTATAGTACTATTTTTGATAATTTATTAGTAGAACACTTGGAGTATAAAACTTAAATAATAGATTCAGATAACTGAAGTACAAGTTTAGATAAAATGAAGTACAATTTTGGAATACTTGAAGTATAGAACTTCAAGAATAGAGTACATGTTTAGGTAAAATGAAATATAAAATAAAGTATAATTTCATAAAATAGAAGTACAATTTTAAATAAAGTGAAGTACAATTTCAGAACACCTGAAGTATAAAACCTTAGCAATTACAGTACAATTTTTTATAATCCATTAGTAGAACACTTGAAGTATAAACTTAAATAATAGATTCAGATAACTGGAGTACAAGTTTAGATAAAATGAAGTACAATTTTGGAACACTTGAAGTATAGAACTTTAATGAATAGAGTACATGTTTAGGTAAAATGAAGTATAAAATAAAGTATAATTTCAGAAAATAGAAGTACAATTTTAGATAAAGTGAAGTACAATTTCAGGACACTTGAAGTATAAAACCCTAGCAACTGTAGTACAATTTGGGATAATCAATAAATAGAACACTTGAAGTATAGAACTTCAATGAATGGAGTACATATTTTGGAAAAATAAAGTATAATTTTAGAAAACCAAAAGTATAATTTTAGATAGAAGACGTACAGTTTGAGAACACTTCAAGTATAAACTGCTAGAAGTTGTAGTACAATTTTGGATAATCCATTAGTAGAACACTTGAAGTATAGAACTTACATAATAGAGTACAATTTTTGTGAGATGAAGTACAATTTTAATTGCAATGAAGTATAATGTAGAACGCTACAAGCAGAGAAAGATTTTCAAATAAATAGAGTACAATTTCAGAACACTTTAAGTACAAAACTTTACAAACCGCAATACAATTTAGATTCTATTGAAGTATTACCTTAAAACATCACTGCTCTTCTTTGCAGTACAATTTCAGAACACTTCTTTGCACTGCTGCTCTTCTTTGTAGTGGCAACTCTCTAACACTTGATTGAACACTCCTGCTTCACTACTGGTTGACATCGTAAAAAAAATACAAGAAACTCAGAAGCAACTGAGAAAAGACCAAAAAGAAGAAAAAACCCAAAAATGATGAAAATAAAAAGAGAAGAAGACAATGCAGATGTCGAGTTGGTGGTTGTTGGCTCCTACGATTATTCTCGTTCCCATCATGGAGCTTGTTGCGTTTTTTCTTTTCTTTCTATTTCTGGTAATGAAAGTACATGTGCTAGGGTTTACTGTTTGTTTGTGTGGATGATGAAGAAGTGAAAAAAAATGAGTGGAAAATATTATACTTAAGAGAATTTTTGTCAAATCAAGTGAGTAGGGAGTGATTTTTAAAGTTTTAACAAAACTAGGGAGCTTATTATAAAGAAAATCAAGTGGGAACTGATCACAAATTTAGAAAGTGCTTTTGATACTTTTAAATAAGTGGCCCTTTAAGTATTTGGTAATATATTAATTTCCAATGCTTACAAGAATTCTATAAAAGCTCATCCAGCACTTTCAAGAAGACGTTTTAGTCGATCACATGCAAAGCATTTACCAGAATTTTTTAAGAGCTCAATTTCAATTTTGAAATGTTTAAAATAAAATCCTGTTTTTCAAAACAATCTTTTTGTTTATTTATTACTTTAAATAAAATAATATCAACATCACTATTTTTCCACTGCTAAACCCCACAAAATCTGAGAGAAAAAGGTGAAAACAATGTATAAATGTTTGATGTTACATTATATCTAATAGAGAGCATAAAGAAGAGTATTTTTGTGGTGCAGAGAGGGCAATCTTGAACATTGCAGAAGGCCCGCATTCCATCGCACCTCCAACATTTATTTCTCGCCCATTCATCCATTCATTCATTCCCGTTGAGTCCTTTTTCTGCAGCAAAACAACAAAAAATGCATTTATTCTTCTTCTATTGCTGCATTTTCACTGTTTCCAACTGAACCAGGGGGACCATGGCACTAGCAATGGCCATGATTATTAAACCCACGTGATTTTTCCTGATGAAACACTCCCACAAATAGTAATTTTTTTTTTACCTCAATCATCTACTAAATTTATTATTTTTCTTCCTTTTTCTATGATTATATATTTGGGCATGGGCATGAAGACATTTTTTCTCGTTATCTCCGCAGATTTTCTGGTCGACTTTTGGGTTTCAGGATCTAAGGAAAGGTGACGAAAGGTTGCTTCTAGCTCCTTCTCAATTTGACTCTTCTTGTTTGTTATTTAAAGGGCTACATTGCTTTTCTCCCCCCCCTCCCCCCCCCCCCCCCCCCCGAAATTGTTCTTAAGCCCACGGTTTCTCTCCTTTTGGCAGTAATATACTTGTGGGTTCATAAGGTTGTAGAGGAATTTTGGATAGAAAAGGGTTCTGAGGAGGAAAAAATTGAAGTTCTTTTTTGACTTTAAAAAGATTGTCTTATTGGTAGGAATGAAGGCATTTGGATTCTTGTTCATGTTCTTATTGATTGGGACAGCTGCTTTTATGTACTTTGGTTGTTCCAGCAAAGGAAGCACAGCCTCAAATACAGGTAAAATTTCTTACTGCTTTTTGTCTCTTTTTTATGCAGAGAAATGCCCTTTCTTATGTACAGTATTTAGTTTCTAGGAGAAAATGATAATTCTGCTGCATAAGTAAGGATTGAACCAGGACTGTTGGTCAGGGGCGAAAAAAGATTTCATAAAAGAATTTTGAATTTATCATACTAGAAAAATGGGAAAAATTGAGGAAGAAATTTGAGTTTTTGAGAATTACAGTTACACATGAAAATTGGAAATTGATCTTATTTTCAGTTGATGGGGATGGTCGCTGATTACCCTTGCCTACCCTCCTACTTGGTTCATCCCTATGCTTAAGATTCTTGTTAAATAATTACTTGAAATTTATGCATAATATGTTGAAATATCTGAAGGGCTTGCAAGTTATAGTTTCTATCTGAACCAAAAATAGAGTTTGTGTATGTATCTGTTTTAATTCATCTCAGACAAAAGACTATATCTCGTCGCGTGTACCATTGATGAATTGCAGTATCCTTATTCAGCAAGTTCCCTCTCTGCAATTTAAATGCTTTATAAATGAGGAGTGTGATAAACTACTTGACTGAGGACTTGAAGTGCTCCAGCTTTACCATGCCTGCATTCGGATCAAATTTGTTCATACTAGGAAGCAAGTTTAGCAACGAAAGCCATTATTTAAAACTCCTTCCTGTCTAATACACATATGATTCTGGCATTTGGTACTTCTTATTTCCCAATCTTGAGATTTTATTGCTTGTGACAGTATATTTAATATATCAAGTTGATTGAGCATTGGAGATTGATTTTTGCGTGATGTAATATCTGGAATACTCTGCTTTCTGAAGTGTTCGGTAGATATATCATGAGATTAAACTCAAACAAGGGGTTCTAATTTTATGCAATGAGTCGAGTCATATCCTTTTGTCCTATGATCAGCAATTTGCTAAAATAATGCTCCAGGAGTGTTTGTATATAGTTGAAATGCTTGGATCTAAGAACCAAGTAAATTTGATAATGAAATTAATGGCATATTGCATTTCTTTACTCTCAAGCAGCAAGACTCTCAATAGCCAAACTTAACTGGCTTAAGGGTTCCGTTAGTGGATCCACTGCTGCATTCTATAATTCCTCTCCTGTACAGTGAACCGGAAACATAATTATTCTATAGTTGCAGGTGTGGTTTCAATAGGCAGCAGGAATGCTACAACACTGCCCATGAAAAGCCGAAAACTTAAGGTACACTTCCTTCAGATAAGCTCTCTATGCCTAGATATATGAATTAGATGCCTATTGGCCTTTTGACCCCATCTCATAAGTCTAAAACATATAGTGTGAGGTCGGAGTTTAAACCTAGGGGGCTCCTGACGTGCGTGTGTACAAGTAAAAATGAAAAGAAAAGGATATATGTGAATTAGATATAAGGTGCCCAAGAAGTAAATTTTTATTTATAGTCTGCTTTGGTGAACTATTATATCTGCAGGGCAAGATCAATCCTCCTAGCAAAGATGAAGATGGTGAGGGCCATGTGCATATGGAAGATTACCGTCCTGTTGATCCAGTTCCAAGTTCAACGGCTTCCATTAGACCTGGTCCTGTGCAACATGGTACTCCTCTGATGCCTTATATCCCAAAACCTTCTCCCCCTCCTAGCCAAGCGAAGCATGTTGGGTTTCCTTAAATCACTTTAATAACTGATAGTGCCAACTTGGTTATTATGCTAAATAAATTATATATGTTATAACTGTTTAGTATGGAGAGGATATTTAGGCTATCTTTCCAACTATGTCTCTGTTTATTATACTGATAATGCCCTATAATTTAGGATGCTTGTAATTGTGCATGGATCCTTGTTTATAACTTGCTAATGGATCCCTAAGCATCGTACCACTATGAATGCTTAACTTTGCCATTCTATATTGAGGTTTTGACATGTTTGTGCTTTCTTTGTACATTTTCCTCCTCGGATATTTTCGTAAAATAATATGAAATTAAACAGACGTTTAACAAGAACGAAATAAAATGCACTAGATTTATGATGTTTAATTGAATTGAATACACACTTTACTTCCACGGTTGTGGAGAACGATTCCACTTTATATTGAGGAAAATATAGAGATTTCTTGTATACCTATACTCAGTTGTACATGAATTCTAAACTATTTATACGATGATAGAAAAAAATATTATATAAAAGTATAAAAAACATCCTCGAAGTCACAAACAAGAATTCTAGAGCCCATTTGGTTTTATTTTTAGAGGTCATTTTCATAGTTTATACTGTTGAAAAATTGAAATATATCATTTTGATACATATTTTCATCCGACATATTTTTATTTCTATTCTCAAATTACATTTCCCAATAATCTATATATATCTTCTCCCAATAATTTATATATTTTCTCTTTTTATTTTCATTATTACTTTCACTCTCCACCCTCAATCTATTAAATCATATATAATAATTACTTTTCTAACAAACCATCCAAATTCAAATTCAAATTCAAATTCATTTTCAATTTATTTTCTCTAATTAACTTTTTAAAATTTGAAAATATTAAAAATAAAAAATGAAAATGAAAACATAACCAAACAGGTTCCTAGGTCTTCATGCATGCTTCTTCTTTAGTTTAGTTTTGAACCCAAATATCCAATCAAATACACGACACAATCAACAAATATAAATGAACTTAACACTATCCATCTCAAATACAAGGCACAATCAACATATTTTTATGTACTTGGCACTGTACATCCTGGTGTCATTCAAGAATACTAAAAGTACCAAATTTATTGAAGAGTTGAAGCATTAATTGGTACTCATTTGTTGGAGTTGTTAATATGGGCCATATTGCAAACATATGGACACATCAAAAGAGATGCAAACTCATCAAAATTTGAATGGCTATGTCACAAGCATGGGGATATTCAAAGGAAAAAAGAAAAATAAACAAATGCAAAATTAAAGATAGACGTATTTGAGGTGACCGTTTTCCACTAAATTGGAGAACGGAGATACCAATTACCAGCCAAGTCAAGCAGAGAATATATGTCACATTTCTTCCTATCCTTAAACCTTTTGAATTCAATTCTATAGAACCCAATGATCCAATATGAAAGTGGTATCAGAGATGCAAGAAAATATTAACATTGGTATTTATTGTCATCACACTTATTTAACTCAGAAGCATGTAATTCAGTAATTGGTCGAAGAATAATTGCTTAATCTGTGGCACTGACGACAAGACAACCACCTTATACATATTATTTTATATTGCTTAACCCAAGGCATCTATGAGGGCACAACTATTTCATGCAAATTGTCATATACTACTTAATCCATAGCACATAGAAGGGTACAACCACTTCATGCAGGTCGTCACACAGTATTATGGTTCCCGTTTCCTAGTATATAAGAAAATAAAATTGCACCAGTAAATATTTGGTAACTAACTGGAGAGTTTCTTAAGAAAAGGACAAGTTTTGGCATGGTAAACCATCCCCATGATTTCCAAGTTCTAACTAGCTACGGTACTATAAGAGGAGCCTAGCAGAATTTCTTGTGCTTTTTTGACCTTCTTGGCTTACCATCTTGACATTGAAGTTTTAACAGGGAATGATAGTTCTATTCTAAGAAGAGCAAAAAGGTTTATTTCTTCCTGAAGCAACTAAAATTCCCATCTGATTTTGTTTTGAATCTATGCATTCACCAAACACATTCTGCTCTAGCTAGCTAGCTGGTCTTCAATAATACAGTAAACTGGAAGATATTTTGATAGCAAATTTATGTCCTTTTCTGTCCCTACAATCACTCTCTTCTTTTTCTTGGGATTGAAAGTCGAAAAAATTTGGAATCATTGTGAAGAAAAGAAAATGGGACCATTTTCTGTTAACCTTTTGTATCACTTTTGTTGCTGGGCAACAACGCTTGTGGTTGAAGGGCCTCATTTTGATCAAAATGTTGTTACTTTATCTATTTTTTATGTAAAGAATTGGAGTGATTCTCAAGCCATGGGGCTGTCTCAAGTCATATTGTCATTATTTGCTAATAAGGATAGTTTTACTGCAAGTAATGCTGCATTAAGGTTAGTTCAGAAATTGACCGGCTGATTAATATATGATGCCTGATTTTTTATTTCTATTTCAAGATGTATGTGTTCTGCTTGGTATTAAATATTTTTTTATAAAAATAATTTATTGAAAATTAAATATATTTGACATATATTAATGAAGTTGGAATGAGAAATGAAGCATGATTAGAATGGATGATTCAAAGTATTAAAACTTGGGATACATGTAGATATATTGTCTAGGGTTTGGTCTAAGTTAAAGTAAACTCTATCAGGATTCTGAAATCATATCCTCATCCCTTGGGTTTATTGTCATCTTATGTTGTCAAAAAATTATAATGAACACTTTAATTTTAATCCTAAGTTACTTTTGCTATCAAAAAATAGGTATTCGCTATGGAAAAATTGTTATAAAATTAATTTCATAATTATGATTATAAATCATAACTAAAAAATTTCGTAGCAAATGTATTTTTTTTTAAATAAAAAGCAATAAAAATTATTAGCCACCAATTCATAGCCTTATTCTTTGCATGCATAAGTGCATAAGAGATTAGCTATGCATTATTTGTAGAAAAATTCATATATATAAATAGAATATTAATCATCAACTACGAGTTGGTCTTAGCAAGGCCCAGCTAATTTGAATTTAGTTGAGTCAATTTCATAATTAAAGTTATAAATTTTGAGCATCAATTACGAATTAATCGTAGATGATACTCTAATTTATATATACATATATGCATGCATACATACATACATACATATATTTGTTGAAAACAACAGGTTTTGAACCGATTTGAAGCTTATTTCAAATTTGCGAAAAGGAAAACCATGATTCTTTTCAAATATGCACAACTACCATTGATTTTTTCCCATCTAAATTAACTTCCTTGAAATTTAATTTATCATAAAATATAGATATTTGTTTTTAAAATATAAAAAGCAAGTATATTTTGATTAATTAATTATTCTAGCACATTATCTTTTATTTTTGAAATTAATGATCACTAAAGTGTCGCCGCCATCACCATCAACAACTAGTTAACCATTTATATCCATAAACCATACTTTTAAATTAGAGGTCAATTTAAATTTTTTGGACTTGAGAGCATGTGTGATGTTGGTGCAATGAGGAGGACAGACAATCTTTTAAATTTAGAACTATGAATGACCAAATATAGTATCACAAAATTGATTTTAGGCTTTGGGTATTTTGCTCTATCATTCATGGTTAAAAATAACTCTTTAACGTTTGGTATATTTCATAGTTTTATTGAATAAACAAAATGGGATCTAATTATAAGATCGGCAAACTTTAGGAAGTTAGTTATAATTTGACAAACTATACACAAGAGGATCCTTATTTTGTGAAATTAATGTAATTTAAATAGAGCGAAAAGAATTATTTCATAAAAAAGAAAAAAAAAAGTTACGGTCATTTAAACAATAATTAATATGACGAAATTGAATATAAATTCTAATATTTAAAGGGATCTAATCAAAATTCATAGGAATTCTACAACCATCCCTTAAAACACTTTAAATAATTCATCATCATGTTAACATTGTAACTCGTAAGAACAAAAGTTTTTTTTTTTTTTTTCTTTCTCTGAAGCAAAAGTTCATTAAGAACAAAAGTTATTCACCTAATCTAGCTAGATATATATATAATATTATTTTCTTAATGAATTTTTGTCCTAGTGCAACTTATGGGCAACCATCAATGGATAGTGAAATGCATAAAATGGCTACTTCTTTACCTTGACAGCTTCATATGCCAAGAAAGTGCTGGCAAGAATAGGACAAGATGAATGGGAAATGGCAGATTAGTTTTCTGGACAAGGTACATCGAACAAACTAAAATACCTTCTTAAATATCCCTTAGCTAATTCTGACATCTATGTAGAGTACTAGAGTACCATGCACTCGACCAGCTTCTAAGAGTAAAGATAATGTCATATGGAAGGGAAAAAATTTAATAAATTATAAGATGAGTTAGGGTTGCAGATAAATTGGGTCCAGCCAAATAGTACTTTTGATGGTGATTAAATTTATTCTTAATATAAAAAAAAAAAAAAATACCATTTTGAGGTATTTCTAAGAAAGCGCTTCGAATGATGAGAGAAGAAGAATAGTTTATAAATTATTTTAAATTCTTGACTCTTTTTTGTGTGGACACCCAAGTATCCTTATATTTTCTCAGTCGAGGAGTTTGGAAAAGACACTTGGTAGTACGTCATTCCCACATATAGCATCATATGATGATGACCGAAATTTGGTTAGTTGTTTCGAGGTATTGTCCCACTAATATACATTTGGAGGGAGATTTTGTTCTAAGAAGTTGCCTCGAAGGTATGATCAAACTCTTAATTACAAAAAAGGGGAATAACTTATAAACTATTTTAGGCTCTCAACTCCTTTCGATATGGGATAGGTATATAACATCAACTTAATTTATTATTTTAACTTTATTGGGTCCAAATTCTATGTTTGCGTTGAGCTTGATTATTAATCAAATCAAGTTTTAAAGAGAGTTTTAATCAAGTTGAAAAGGAGTACTTGAGCTCAAGAAGCTTGATATTTATATCTATATATATATATATATTAATTTATTTATTTAATTGATAAGTTGAGGCTCAATCGAAATTCAGTAGTATTGAACTAAAAAAATATAATAAAATTTAATATATTATAAGGAATTAAGCTCAAACCAACTTTTAATGGTCGATTCCAAATCAAGCATCGAACAGTATGATTTATATTTCAATAGGATAAGATTTGATCAATTACGTAGGGGACATTATCCAATGCATATTTCTCAATAAATTGTTTGGGAAAAAAAAATCAATTTCTGATAGGGGCAAATAAGTTGCCCATCTGAATCAGTCTTTAGTACAGTGATTCGCTAGAGTGCTAGACCAACCGCCCAAAAAAAAGCAAGAGAATTAAAGCGAAGTAGAAAGAACAGTGATAGGCCATAAAACACTAAAGAGGTTTAAAGATAATGCTTCTTTTTTAAGACTTAGGTCACAAATCATGGCTTTGTGCATGTGGTTTCCTCTTTATGCTGGAAAGTGAAGGTTCAATACTCTATCTTCTTCCAATTGGCGAACACCAACACCCCCCCCCCCCCCCCCCCCCCAACACACACACAAAACAAACCCAACAAAAAAAAATGGAAAAACCAAATTATAAAGAAAGGGAAAAAAAAATAAAAGCAATAAAAATAGTCCGCATGGAATTGGCAATGGAACAGTTCTTTTGGCACATCCTCTATGTTCCCAATTTTATTTAGGTAGAAATAATCATGCATGTCTCTCCTATTTATTATTTTTCTTCCTTTGCTGGCGAATGTGGACAAAATCATTGCATAACATCATAATTTGAGCTCTTTTGTTATCATGATGATGCTTTTCAATTTGTCCCTAATTACCATATTCTTTCAATAGTAATATTGGCTAGAGTACCTTAATGCCGTGTGTATAATAAGCATAGTTAAGCATTAGATGGTATTTGGCTTAGACTTATAATTTAAAACATTTTTTAAATTGATACATTTTATAAAATATTTTTGAACCTTATAAATAATTATTCATGTTTCAAAAATAAGTTTGTTTGCATTTATTGTAAGTACCTTTCTTTAATTTGGGAGAATGTAATTGACCGAACGGTTTGATCCATGGCGCTTGTAAGGGCATAGCTGTCTCAAGTTAACCGTAGCATTATACCGTACTTTGCGCTGCCAAATATGAGGAACTAAAATTACACCTCTATGATAGTTATAACTTTTAGTCCTGGGTGGTAATTAAGTGCTTAATATATTATCAACAAGTGATATTAGAGGGAGATTATGAGTCCCAATCTCCAGCTGATGTTGGGGGGTGGGGGTAATTGTTATTATTAGCATCATCATTTAAGTCATGATAATATATGTGACAATTATAGTTTTTAGCTTAGCAGAGAATGTTTGATCCTAACAAGCATCATCTTTTAAGTCATGATAATATATGTGACAACTATAGTTTTTAGCTTAGCAGAGAATGTTTGATCCTAAGAAGCATCATCTTTTAAGTCATGATAATATATGTGACAACTATAGTTTTGAGCTTAGCAGAGAACATTTGATCCAAACAAAACTCTTGAATTGTTTGAAAAATAAAATAAAATTTTAGAGTTTATAATTAAGATGTTATTAATGATAATTTTTTAGTTCATTAACATGGTTAAAATATAGAATTTATTAAAATCTTAAAAATAAATTAGTAACGTCTTACTTTTTCATTTTAAGATTCTAACATCTTCTTTTAAAAACTTATAAAATCTTTATTTTAAAATTTTTTATCAAATAGTGAACTTATAACATCTTATAAGATTTCAATTTAAACCACACCATTGGCACTTGCTAAGTTTATTACCTGTACGCCCCAGCAACAATGTTGGTAGACAAGTTGAGATTATTGACGGAATATCAAGGATAATAATTTAAGAATATTCACAATCATATTTAATTTTAAGAATAAATGAACTTTGAAAGTAACACACACACACACACACACACACACACACACACATATATATATATATATATTTGTACACGAAAAATCATACAAATTAAAAGGTAAGCAAAAGTTGATTGAAAATTACGTGCACGAAGAGGCATGGACCTTGGGGAGTGGTCTGGCTGCCCCCGCTAGAAGGATGGAGATCTTTGTGCTCCATGCATGTGTTTTGTTTGATTCTGAAGAGATTTTAATTTGATCTTCCACTTTGTTAGGCGAATCCATCACCATGCATATAGTAATATTTTTTTTCCTTAAAAAAATCAATGAGCAATATTAGTATATAGAAACAACTAGCATAATTAAGACAACACCTAGACAAGTAGAAAATTCGTATATAAATTGCAGGTAAAAATAATATTAAATTTAAAAGATTAAATCATATATACATCTATAAAGGGCCTATCATGTTATATTAATATGATTTTGATTTACACTATTTAATACACGCTTACTGCACACCAAAATTTTCCCATCAAAAATATCCTTTTAAAATCAATATTTAACCCTCAAGTGGTTTAGATCATTTTGTTCAAATGTTATATTCAGCAGCAATAATTATGTGTCCTCTAAATTCGATGATTAATGCAAGTCAGAAATTATTTTCCAAAGTTGTTGAGGCGATGATGGTAGAGCAAGTAATTGAAAATAAAAGAATCGTTAGAATAGGTTGTAAAATAGACACTATCCACATCCACTCTATCCGTTTAACCGGTCTAGGCAAAGCTTGGGTAGAATATCATTTCTATGGGATTTTGTTGGAAAATTTTATATCGTTAAAATAAACGCCTATTTAAATAAGTCATAAATTATTAGTATAAAATGATCATCTATTAATAATTTATATTTTAATTTGATACGGCTATAATAGTCCGAGCTAAAGGCATACATTAGGCCTGTTACGATTGAGCCCAAATCACGCCTGGTCGAGCTATTTCAATTGACCAAGCTAAATCAGCATGGGTATTTGCTCAGCAGGGGTGTTTGCATGAGCCGGGTTGGACCCAGTTGGAGCCGAGCTATGCTCAGAGTTAATGTGGCTCTCGGGATCCAATTCCAGCGAAGATAGAGGAGCGTGGGAGCACACGTGTCTATCCCCAATTGGTTCAGTTATAACAAAGCAGTTAGTGGTTTTAGTGGGCAGTTATGAGCCCTGGCAGTGGGACGTTTAACCCCATAAAAAAGATTCTGTGAAAGGTTGTAAGGGAGATTGACATTCATACACTGCAGAAAAAAGAAGGTTGTTCTTGTTTTTGTTAATTGGTGTCTTGCAGATTATTTTTTGGCATCAATTTGGCGCCGTCTGTGGGAAGTAGATTAAGAGTTAAGGCGTGAGGTAATGAGCAATTTCGGAAAGAACAAAGAGACTGGTGCGTTGGGAGCGATGCAGAATGAGCCAGTGGTTGTGACCACGACAGTCCAGACACTGGCGACGGTGACACAATGGTGGGTCAGATGACTACTGAGCAATTCGATAATTTTCTATGGTTTACGTTTAGTGTTATGGCCGCCACCCAGCCTGCTGGAGTAATGCCGGTGGCATCTCCCTTCCCGTTGCCGCTGAGTCCCTTGGTCCTTCCTTATCTATCGGGGATGGCGCCCCCTATCTCTCCAATTTCAGGGTAGGTACATTTCCCCCTTGGTGCTGTTCTGACTAACCTAACACCTACTCCAAGAATGGTGGCTGAGCCTGGGTCGCCTGCACCTGTAGGTGGGATGGATGCTCTATGTTCGGTAGCCGCACCAATGTCAGGAGCGATCGCACAAGGCACGGTGGTAGCTAGACCACCCCTCCCGCATAACCCTGGATTATTTGCGATGGGAGAGCAGGAGCCGACGATAGCGCCTAAGAGAGGGCCGGGTGATGAGAAGCAGTTGGGAGAAAATCATGGTTTGTTGAAAGCAGGGATGAAGGTTCCTACTGGGTTAGCAGACGACTGTGAGGGGTGGCAGAGAGTCAGGTAGTTGGTCGGCACGGCTGTGATCAGGAGAGGCAGAGGCCTCAGGCAAACATGGTTTTAGAAATAGAGAGGATGAGAAGGGAGTTGCTGGAAATGAAGAGGAAGATGGGTGATAAGGTTGGAGAAGATGTCAAAGCTTCTCCATTTTTCGAAGCCATCTTGCATGATTCTTTCCCGAAGAATCACAAATCTTTTTCTATGCCCAGATATACTGGCGTGACTGATCCGGTGGATCACCTCTGTAAGTTCAAAAATCTCTCCTTGTTGTATCAGTTTTCAGATGGAGTGAAATGCCAGACTTTCTTGACTACTTTGGGGGGGCCGGAGATGGTTTGGGCAACTACCTTCTCGATCCATCAGTATATTTAGGGATTTCGCTAGCAAGTTCTTGTATCAATTCACCAACAATAAGCAGTACAGACGTAGTGCGCAGAGCTTGCTCTCATTTCAGCAAGGAGAAACATAGATGTTGAGAAATTTTGTTAGGAGGTTCACCATGGCAGCTTTGGAGGTTCCTTCGGCTACTCCTGAGTTGCTAAGTGGTGCATTCGCTCAAGGGCTCCGTCCTGGTCCTTTCTTCAGGTCTTTGAGCAGAAGACTAGCAGATAGTTATGATGAGCTACTGCGGCGAGCAGAAAAGTACATTCATGAGGAGGAAGATTGGAAAGCAAAAGAGAGGGAGTTGAAAGAAAAGAGGAAGGACCTTACGCATAAGAGACACAAGCTAGAGGAAAGAGTCAGAGTCATGCCTATGTGGCTGATGAAGGCTCCACTGATAGGCCCCAAGTTCGACCACTACGCTCCCCTAAGGTTGCCAAGGGAACAAGTCATGCAGGCCATTGAGTATTTGAATTTGTTGTGATGGCTGCGCACACGCAGGGAGCCACCCAGATGCCTCAGGTTGAACAAATTCTGCCGCTTCCATAATGAGTACGGACATGTCACTGAGAAATGTGATCATCTGCGGAATGAATTTGAACAATTAGCAAGGCATGGGCAGTTAAATGAGTTTGTGGACATGCCTGAGATGGCGGACATGCATAGGCGTAAAGAACATGCTGCTATGGAGGGACAGCCATGAGCACGTCAGCCTGAGGGGAAGAAAATCATCAAAAATAGGACAGTTAAAGGGGTGATCTATATGATTTCAGGAAGTCTGGCTGAGGGGCACACCTATCGCGCCAGAAGGGCTAGGGCCCGAGCTGCGGCGCATAAGAACATGGAAGTTGCTTCTGTCTTCAACAATAGTAACATCCATGTTATTCAGTTCAGGTCGGATGATCTGAAAGCCTTGCATCTACCTCACCAGGATGCCTTGGTTATTACAGCTATGATTGCAAACTTCGAAGTGGCCTGTATTTTCATTGATGGTGGCAGCTCGGTCAATGTTCTTTTCTATGATGCTTTCCAGGAAATGGATCTGGAGAACACCATGCTGGAGCCTGTAGAGACATCGTTGTTCGGGTTTTCAGGAAAGGCAGTCAAACCTATGGGGCGGATTTCTTTACCCATCTCTCTGGGAATAAGAGTGTATCGAAAGACTTGTATGGTAAATTTCTTAGTAGTAGATGCTCCATCTGCATATAATGTGATTTTTGGTAGGCCTATGTTGCAACTCTTCCAGGCGGTAGCTTCCCTATACCATATGAAATTGAAGTATGTGGTGGGGCGAATGGTAGGGGAAGTGATGGGAGATCAGTATACATCCAGGAAGTGTTATGTTGATGCAGTAAGGAAAGGATATCATAAGGATGGTGAGGCCGTACATAAGTATAACCAGAATGGTTCAGGCATACCCCTGATGGCAGAAGGGCAACAAAAACTTAAACCAGAGGGAGAGCTTTTATTTGTAGAATTGATTCCAGGAGATACCAGCAAGATTACACGGATAGGATCCCACCTGGAGATGAATTTGAAGGTAATTAATTACTATTTTGAGAGAGTATGTAGACGTCTTTGATTTTTCTGTCAAGGATCTTACAGGAATAGACCCAAGGATAGCCGAGCACAAGCTCAATGTTGACCTGGCTGTTAGGCCAGTCAAGCAAAAGAAGAGACATTTTGGTCCAGAGAAAGACTGCGTCATTCAGCAGGAGGTGGAGAAGCTGCTGAATGCTGGGCATATTGTGGAAATCTAGTTCCCATAATGGATCTCTAATGTGGTATTCATACTGAAGCATGCGCACAAGTGGAGAGTGTGTATAGACTTCAGGGATTTGAACAAAGCTTGCCTGAAGGATTTCTACCCTTTGCCCAGGATTGACTTGTTGGTATACTCCACTTTTGGGTGCGAACTCCTCATCATGATGGATGCCTCGCAAGGATATCATCAGATTCCTCTCAGCATGGGGGATCACAAGCAGGTGAGTTTCATTACTTCGCAAGGAACCTACTGTTATCTGGTCATGCCCTTTGGCTTTAAGAATGCAGGGACCACCTATTAAAGACTAGTTGATCGGATGTTTAAACATCAGATCAGCCAAAATATGGAAGTATATGTTGATGATGTGCTGGTAAGGAGTGTGAGTCGAGCTGATCATGTAGGAGATTAGATTTGAAGGAGACCTTTGAAACTCTGCACAAATATGGGATGAAGCTTAACTCAGAGAAGTGCATCTTTGGAGTAAAAGGAGGCAAGTTCCTGGGATATCTGGTGACGGAGATGGGGATTAAGGCAAACCCGGAGAAAATTCGAGCTATCATGGAGATGAGCCCGCCCAGAAATGTGAATGGGGTCCAAAGGTTGACGAGAAGGATAGCCGCTCTGAGCAAGTTTATATCCCGCTCTACCGACAGAAGTCTTATCTTTTTCAAAATATTACAAAAGGTAAAATAATTCCAATGGGGAGAAGCAACACAACACGCTTTTGATGAGATGAAATACTACTTAGCCAAGCAGCCCTTATTAACGAAGCCCATGCTATGAGAGATGCTCTACTTGTATTTGGCAATAGCCGAGCAGGCGGTGAGCTCGATGCTCGTGAAGGAAGATGGAGCTAGTCAAAAACCAGTGTATTATGTCAGCAAGATTTTGCATGCCGCTGAGCTGAGGTACCCTGAAATTGAGAAGATTGCACTAGCTCTGGTGGTCACGGCACGAAGGTTAAGACCATATTTTTTATCTCATCCTGTAGTTGTGTGTACTAACCACTCTTTTAAGCAGACTCTTGGGAAAACTGATGTGGCAGGAAGGTTGGTCGAGTGTGCCGTGGAGTTAGGGGAATACGACATAAGCTATGCCCCTAAGAATGCCATAAAAGCACAGACCTTGGCAGATTTTATGGCTAACGCGCCCAGGGCAAGAGATGAAAGTATGTGACTAGTATATGTTGATGGGTCATCAAGATAGGGCAGAAGTGGAGCTGGAATCGCGGTCATCAATCCAGAAGGGGAGAAGATGGAGTTCACGGTGAAATTCCACTTCAAAGCTTCGAACAATGAGGTGGAGTATGAAGCTATGATATGGGGAACCAAGATGGCCATACAGAGTGGGGCCAGGCGTGTTCAAGTATTCACTGATTCGCAATTGGTAGTAAAGCAGATTGAGGGATAGTATGAAGCTAAGGAACTGAGGATGAACAAATATTTGCAATTGGTGAACAAATTAAGACGACAATTGGCCAAGCTACGGGTAACCCAGATCCCTCGTGAGGAAAACAGAAAGGCTGATTGCTTGGGCAAGATAGCTAGCTCATTGATTGAATGTAACATCAGGCAAGTGACCATCCAGGAGTTGGATAAATGAAGTCTTGAAGTAGAAGTTCTTGCTGTAGAAGAGGGTCAGGATTGGATAATACCGATTATACGATACCTGCAAGGGGATCAAACGGAGGCTAATCATAAGTTGCGTGTACGGGCTGCCAGATTCACTATTATAAACAAGTTGTTGTATAAAAGGGGGTTTTCTCAGGTATTGCTATGATGTTTGTCCCCTCAAGAATGGGGATATATCTTGAGAGAGATTCATCAGGGGTGTTGTGGGAGCCATTTAGGAGGGGTAGCCTTAGCCTCCAAGGCTATACGAGCTGGATACTTATGGCCCACTGTCCGAGCTGATACAGGGGAGTTTGTGAAAAAATGTCATAAGTGCCAGAGGCATGCCCAAATCAACCACGTACCCGTCGAACTGATGCATGATATGAGTGTCCCATGCCCTTTCACGAAATTGGAATGGATATTGTGGGTCTTTTTCCTGTGGCAACTGGGCAAAGAAAGTTTTTATTGGTGGCAGTGGATTATTTTAGCAAGTGGATGGAGGCAAAGCTACTGGCTAAAATAAGCGAGAATGAGGTACTCAAATTTCTATGGAAGAGTATAGTATGTCGGTATGGCATCCCCAGGGAGTTGGTCTCGGACAATGGAAGACAATTCCAATGAGCTAAGGTGCAGGCGTGGTGCAAGGAGATGAAGATCACGCAACATTTTAGCACAGTGGCCCACCCACAAACCAATGGGCAAACAAAAGTTACGAATCGAGACTTACTGAAGAGCCTGAAGAAAAGGCTAAATCATGTAGGTGGTGGCTAGGTAGAGGAGCTTCCTAGTGTATTATGGGCTCATCGAACTACTCCAAAGGAAGCAACAGGTGAAACACCATTTAGCATGGTTTACGGTGTAGATGCTCTGATCCCAGCGGAGATCGGGATAGAGTCCCAGCGAGTATTGACATACAATTCCGAGGAAAATGAAGAGCTCCTGAGTGCCTCTTTGGATCTAATATATGAGAAAAGGGAGAATGCCAACCTCATGATGGCAAAGTATAAGCAAAGGATACAAACCACCTTTAACAGAAGAATCAAACCTCGCAGTTTTCAGGTGGGTCATAAATTAGTTGAATATATATTTAATTAGATGATATAATTAATGAGTCATTTGATATAAATATGCCACATAAAAGTACGAATATCATTATGTATTATATAACATTTCATAACTTATTTATATATATATATATGTATACTTGAATAGATGTAGTCGTAGATTTTTAATTTCACAGACACATGAATTAGGGGCGGTTCAAGTTTGAACTTCAAATCTAATAACACTAGTACAAGGCCGTGTTAGTCAATGATGTACAGCTTTGATATATGGTCAATAATGCAAACTCCAATCAATATTTAACATTCACGTAATTAACTTTGGTAATAATTGTTTTCTAACAAAATCGATATTGTGAAATTTTTAAAATTTAATATTATACTCATTAATTTTCTTTTTAAGAACTAATTATATTCATTGTTATAATTAAAAATTAATTAAGTGGGGGAATCAACCCACACGAAAATAATTTATTATGGGATAATTAGAGTATCAACAAGCAATATCCTGTGAAATAAAATATGATTAAGAGGGTATTTGGCTAAACTTATTTAAAAGATCTCATAAACTCTTACATCTTATAAGATATTTTTGAAGCTTATAAGATGCTATATATTTTTTCAAAAATAAGTTTTTAAAGTATTTGAATAAAATAATATCTTGAAATTTATAAGATGTTAGTAATGACATTTTTATAATTAATATGATTAAAATTAAGCTACCTTGTTAAGATTTTCAAAATAAGTTAGGCACTTCTTATTTTTTAAAAAAGAGTTTATAAGCTCCTAACATCTTATTTTAATAGCTTATAAGTTCTTTTTAAAAAAAATTACCAAACACTTTTTCCCATCTTATAAACTCTCAAACATCTTATAATATATTTTATGGAGTTTATAAGCTTACCTAAACACCCTCTAAATGCTGCACTAGTGGCCAAACTCAAAAGTTATATGAGCTATGATTATTATAAGTATTGCAATATCTATTCTATATGCTTGACTATCATTAATCCATCATCAGATTACTCTGAATTAACAATTAGTCAACCTAAGCACGTAACGTCTTTCCGCCGGTTCACTCAAATGAGTCACCATCATGGCTAGAGATGTAAATGAATACTAAATAAATCGTACACATTATTTATATATTCATATCCGTTTAACTTTTCGAATGCTCGGATATGAATACGAATTTGACGGATATTTAAAAATAATATCCAAATTCGTATCCATCGGATATCGATCGAATTCGGATATATTCGTATTCAATTATAATTATTCAGATACATTTATATTTTTTATTAAACTTATTCGTATTCAAATTATTATTTTATATTCATATTCGATGATAATTATTTAGATATCCATTTATGAATATCCAAATACGTGAATTTATGAACTTATAATAAAAATATATTTTAATTAATAGAAGGAACTATATAATTTCATTAAAATGAAAGTAATCAAACAAATAGCATAATTTTTAATTAATAACTGACTTTATAATTGATTATTAGTACTTATTAATACTAATAATGGCATTTGAGTATATTAATTATAAAGTCAACCAACAATAATTATGTTGATTAACTTTATTATTCAATTTTCTTCTCTATAGTACAATAATTTTTTAAATTTATTCTTTTTTCTTCCGAATTCTTCAATTATAATTTATATATGTACAAATAATATTTATATATATATGGATTATGACATTTTTATTGAAAAATATAAATAATATATTATTTAATAAATATATATTCGAATTAGATACGCACTTATCATATTCATATTCATATTCATTATAATCGGATGTTTACTAATCGAATACGGATAATATCTGCTTTAAATAGATACAAATAAATTTTGTATAAACGAATACGAATGCAAATGTTAAACAAATTTTGAAACATCCATTTACAGCCCGGCCATTTGGCTTCCACGAGTCACATGTAAATATATATATATATATATCAATCCCCACTTAGTTGAAAATATCAAAATCACGCGTTCCCGTAATGGGGCAGAATAGCAGATATTAGGAGAAATTTCTCCATGTAGGAATAGATACAAGGTCAAAATTGACCCCCAATTACTAAATGGGACAGGAACGGAGATCATAATCCCTATTCTCGAGGTACACGCTACTCGTTAAAAATTAATTAATTAATCAATTTAACATTATACATTTTTAAAGTAATATCAAAATATATATATATGATTGTTAAAAATAATTTTTTTCTTCTAATAAATTACATATATTTTTATAGGAACCACATTAAATGAAAATTTCTTTGGAAGAATTGTGAAGTTCAATTGATATTTATATTTATGTATTTTATATCTTTAATTGTAATACATAATTAAATTTTTTATGTTATATATGATAATTTTTTAATTTTCGAAATCATTTAAATTATCAAAAAAAATTACAAATTTTAGTGTTATTTATTTATTTATTTATAATTTTTTTTATATTTTTTATCAAAATCTATGAATATTCATGTGTGTTCATCTCCCTACAAAGAGACGGAAACGAGTACCCAGTGCGGAGGCGGGACGGGGGTGGGTGTGGGGGCTGGGGGCGAGGGGGAGAGGGAGAGGGAGGCAGTCCCCACCCCGGTCCGCCCGGTTGACAATCCTGACTAGTGACTCCCGTTTCTGTTTGTTTTGATCTTTGAATAACTTTAGAATATATGTTCGGTACTCGAAGATCATCTTATTATCTCTTATGGTTCTTATTAATAATAAAAACTAATAGAAAAACAAGAAGTAAGGGATTGTTTGGTTTTTTTTTTCATTTATTTTTAAAATTTGAAAAATAAGTTAGTGAAAATGAGTTTGTATTTGGATAAATTATTGAAAAAGTAATAATTATGTTGGATTTAGTAGGTTGTAGATAGAAATAGATAGTAATAATGAAATAGAGAGAGAAGATATATAGATTATTGGGGAATATATTTTAAAAATAAAAATAAAAATTATGTGTTTCAATTTTCAAATAATAAAAAATGTAAAACTAAGACCAAACAGGCCTTAATGGAATAAAGTGGGAGTCTCCTTTCTCTTTCTTTTTTCCTCTTCTTCTATTTAAGTAATTTAATTTGTTTTCTCAAAACAAAACCTCCATCAAATTTGTCTCTTCTCAACTTCCTAGACTGGGAGCTATGATGATACATGTTTTCTTTCACATTGAAGGAGTTGAAGATTTTAAAATAATTTATGAGTTATTTCCTCATTCACTATTTGAGGAATTTTTGAAGATAAATTTTTTTCACTAGATGTGTACTGCTAGAATAATATCTCAAAGTAATTGAGCATTCATGCTTCACAATGAATTTGATCATTATCAAGAATGATGTCCCCCTAGGGCCTCGATCATTTAATTAATTACAATTTGAATGAGTCATTAATTGTAAGTGATTTAAAAATATTCTTCTTTATCAATATTGGTTGAGCATGATATTCACAACCTTGTCCTTTTTTTTTGTTTTGGGGTGGGGGTGGGGTTGTAAAATTTTAATTTTATTTTATTTTTCTTCATTATCAAATCAAATTGACTCCAATTTTTCATTTCTTTTGCTATTTATACATTGTCGCTTGAACACAAATACTCGACCAATTAAATTTTCTTACGACAATATGTTACTTTTAAAGTTTATTTCACCGAATACTTTAACATTACGTCATTTTCATAGATGTTTAGTAGCAGTTCACTTATTATTAAAATCAAGTGATATTTTCTACTCATCATTGATCCATTGCAAAACTGTAAACGCTATTAATATTTTATGAGGCCTTTTCAAGAAAGAACAACCGCAATCAAGTACCTTCTTATACGGGACTTTAAAAATTTATTTTAATGGTTTTAGTTGAACATTAACATAACTAACAAACACGTGGGCCCATTTGGATATGTTTTCAACTTTATTTTCATTTTCATTTTCATTTGAATTTGAAGAAAACATCAATTTCCATTTCTTTTCATTCAAAATATTTTTTTAATTTTGTTTTCAATTTTTTCTAAGTTCACCCTATCATTCTACTATCACATCGATCGAATGTAATTTGATCTGATATAAAGTATTGTTAAGGAGTTGATTTTGGGGCTAACTCAACCTTAAAAGTTAGTTTAAGTTGTGAGGATTGTCTAACACCATATATAGAGACCATAACTTATTTATTTCACTGATGTGAAACACTAACACACCCCGCGCAATTATTTATTTCACCGATATGAGACACTAACACACTCTGCGCACACCCAAAAATAAAACTCTTGTGCATGGAATAACATAAAATGAGTGGCCTAACGACATTGGGTAACCCAATATCGGGAATAGGTGGCTCTGATACCATGTTAAGGAATGGACTTTGGACTTAACTCAACTCCAACAGTTAGTTCAATAGGTGAGGATTGCCCAATACTGTATAAGATACCACAATTTATTTATTTCACTGATATGGGATACCAACAAGTATCTACTATTATTTTAAAATTAATAAAATATATATATATATTAAAAAATATATCTTTTTAAACATAAAAGATTATAAATCAACTAGTTGAAAATTAAACTAATTTTTCAACCATATTTCTACTGTAATCATTACTTTGGAATAAAACATCCAAATACAATGTAATTTTTATTTTTTAAACCATAACTACTTTTCCAACTTTTAAAAATACATGAAAAATAAAAATGAATTTTGAAAATATATCCAAACAGGCCCTAAGCTTTTTGATAATTTGACTTTTACTTCTCATTTTTCTTCCATGAACTTGTGTTTTAAAGTATTCTTAAAATTTTCGTTCAATTGTTTTATACAAAAATTTCAAAATAGCATTTCCAAAAAGTCTTTGAGAAAAGAGATGTGACATTATAACATTTGATAATATCATTAGTTTGTCTTTTACCTATTTCGTAGTAAAAAGTGTACTCATAAATTCAATAATTAATTTAGTTATATACTAGGACATATCTCATGAAAAATGATGTTAATACTACTATAATGTTTTGGTTTATAAGAAACAAAATTTGGAATTTTTTCTAACATTATTATAAGTTATTTACCGTTATATTAAACAATTTTATATGAGTTTTTTGCTTTCTACTTTAAAAATTACTTCTGCGTTTTTGTGTTAAAAAGGGGGGGGGGGGGGGGGGGATCTTAAAGCAAGGCAAAGAAATTTGTTTATGATCTTCACATATCGTTGCAAAATTTGAGAAAAACTATAACATATGAATTCTATATAAAATTCCTCTTTTTCAAGGATCATTAACATAAAATTGGGTGAGCAATTGGCCAAAAGCCAAATAAAAAATTGGAATTTGAATTTTGCATATTTATCTCTAATAATTTATAATCCTGCCCTTTGTGATAACACAAATAGGTTTTTTATGTAAATAAGTCAATGCACAATTAATTTAAGGGTTAAATTCATTTTGCCTATTTTACTACGAGGGTTGTATAAAAACTCCCTTATACTATAAAAATCTTCAAAAACCTCCTCACACAAGCTAATGGTGTTAACCTTCAATGCCAAATTACTAATATAACCCTCATAAAATAAGTTAATTATAAAAAAATAAAAAATTGGCACACTTGACCTTTTTTCTTTTGTTATGACAAATTAGCCTTGACAACCTAATATTGTTGAGAAGAAAATAAAGTGCATAAAGAAAAGATACCAATGTACTTAATCACCCATAAAAATTTTGATAATATATCTTAGACTCAAAAATCCTACAAAAATTTGATGGTTGAACTTAACGACACTTGCAAAGCTCTTCAGTTTTTTATTTTTTTAGTTCACAAACTTTAATAATAATTGTCCAATTCTATTCCCTCATTATATATATCTGACTCAATTTAACGGATAAATTTGCAGTTATTTGGCCTTTCTTGTAAAAATATGTAGCTAACAGAATTATAAATAATAAAAAATTGTGGATAAAAATATTCACATTTCAATTGCAGTAACCAATAAAAATTTATTACATGATTATTTAGAGACCATGAAGTGCGTATATGTGTTATTTTACCATAACTACATACCTTTCAAATATAGATGTATAATTGCTTGAACATCAAGAATCACTATCTGATAATTTTATATTGCAATAGTTGCTTGATATTATTTTGCATTTAGCTAATGAAAATTCTAATTAAAGAGATGATTTTTATTTCAAAAAAAAAATTGATGTTAAATTGTAAAAATTGATGATGCTCTAAAAGTTAGTTAGTTCATCAATGGCATGAAGGCTTTAGGGGGAATTTTGAAAATTTTTATAATACAAGGGAGTTTTTTATACAACCCTCATATATAGGAGGGAAAATAAATTTATCAATATATATATATATATATAATTAAAAGGACAATTTGGATATAAAAATATGTATAAATTATACAATTGTTAAAAAACTAACGATAATAGGAGTTTGTGAGGATTTTTGAATGTTTTTATAATATAAGAGGTTTTTGACACAGCCCTTAAAATACAATGAGACAAAATAAATTTAATTCTTAATTTAATAATATTATACTCACATTTATATATATATATATATATATATGTATGAGATAAGATTCGAATTTTAATAAATTTTTAATATAAGAACGTATATAAATTATTAAAGAGATAAAGACTGACAAATTGACGCCATTCCTACGTGAAAGAATTGCGTTGTCTCTCTCACACACTCACGCAGTACACGACAGCTATGCTCCAAAATCACGCCCTCTCAGTCATCACTCCTCAGACCCCTTCCCCGCCAAGCCCACCCCCACGCGCCACCCCAGTCCATCCCACATATATATTTTTCGTCCTCTTTCCTAACGGCCATATTTCTCGTCTCTCTCTAAAAGCACTCGTTAAACCCACCATGTTCTCTGTCTACTCATATAATCACGTTCCAGTAGTAAACTCTTAATTGAATTCCTCTCTCTCAGACGCACACACTACACACGCTTTTCCCGCACTAAATCAGCTGAACTGAGGTGATAATTTAGGGTTTGAAAGATTGTGAAAAATCCATTTGACGATGTGAAATGGTAACTGCTGTAACATCCAATCTTAAGCACCGGTCGTCACAGAACCCAAAGCGGTCACCGTTGCTTCCGTCGGACTCCGATAATGCGCCGCCGCGCCGCCACAAGGTTCGTGAAGTCACGTCCCGCTACTTGTCGCTCTCAACATCCTCATCCTCTTCAAATTCTTCTTCATCAACGAAGACGACATCGTCTTCCATCACTTCATCAATTTCCTCGAGAAGGTCTCAGTCTCCGACGCTCAGCAGCAGAACAGCAATTACTACACCGAAGAGCTCCGTGAAAGAGAGGGCAGTGTCCGCAGAGAGGAGGCGACCAGCGGCCGTAACGACATCTAACGCGGAGAGGATGCTAACGACGTCAATTCGGAGTTTAACGGTGTCATTTCAGGGCGAGTCGTTTTCGCTGCCGGTGAGTAAGGTGAAGCCTTCTCCGACGTTAGCGGGGACTCCCGGAGGTTTGAGGAAAGCTACGCCAGAGAGGAGAAAAGCAGGGGTGACGCCGGTCAGAGATCAAAGGGAGAGTGAGAAGGAGACTTCGAGGCTAAGTGATCACCAGCACCTCTGGCCGGGGAGATTACGTGGCCAGAATTCGAGTTTTTTGACTAGGAGTTTGGACTACATTGCAGAGAGAGGGAAATTGAGTGGATCCGGGGGTGAGCCTAAGGAATTTAAAAAATGCATGGCTGATGAAAATAGTGGAAACAAGGTTGGCTTGAAACTTGAGTGTAGCAGTTTTGAGGTTAAAGGGATTAATGAGCTTGATTGTCCATTGAGTTTAGTGGATCAATTGAATTCAGACTTTGAGAGTGCTTCATCAGACAGTAGTGCTCTTGTGAATGCAATTCAGTTGAGAGGAGGGCCACGTAGGATTGTTGTGCCGGCAAGGTTTTGGCGAGAGGTGAATAATCGGGGACCTAGAGTACTAGATCATGCTTCATCTGTACCAAATAATCCATTTACAAAAGATCCTTTAAAAATAACTATTGCAAATAAATTTCAAAATGATAGTCCTGTATCATCTCCTCGGGAAGTTTTTCCGTGCAGGGGGTTATCACCTCTTCGAGGGGGTGTGAGGTTGGCTTCACCAAGCAAGGCTTTGACTTCATCAACTGGTGCTCCGTTGAGGGGGATGGCTAGTCCAATGAGAACTAGAAATGGCGTAGGCAATTTGATGAACGAAAATAACATGTGCAGCACACCATCAATGTTGAGCTTTGCGGCTGATGTGAGGAGAGGAAAGCTGGGGGAGAATCGAATTATTGATGCGCATGACTTGAGACTACTTCATAACCGGCACTTACAATGGCGGATAGCCAATGCAAGGGCAGAGAATACCCTGTTTTTACAGAAACAGTCAGCAGAGGTACTAATTTACTAATTCAGCACCAAGCTTTTTTTACTTCTGAAAAAAATACAAGTTGCACAAATTACAGTTTCAATAGTCCAATGGGTGCGTGGTATGTTTTATTCGATTTGGCACCCCATTTAAGCTCAGATCAGCTATGCTGATTTCTCATTTGCATGTTGTGGTTGAATGTTAAATATTATAATCAATCTAATGCACAAGTTAATAGGAAAATGGAACCAGAAATTGATCATACTGATAGCTGCAACTTAGATGTCTTAGAGCTTGATTCCTTCTGACCTCTGCAGCCTAGCTTAATTGCTGAATAGTAAGACTTTGGGATTATTCTAGTCCTTCAGTACTAAAATTTGGTGGCGCTCAAACTATCAGCAGGGTGGATTTATCATCAAATTAACAATAATCAATATGGAATTAGCCTCCTGGATCAATAGTCAGGTCGAAGTTGATTAGCATTGATGATTTGACAGCAAAGTTCTTGGGTTTAATGATACTGTAATTTGTCATATTACTGCTGGCTCGCTCCAATAAAGCATTGTGATTTAACCGTTCTGACTACTGAAGGTCGCTACTCTCCAGATATAAGGTTCTTAAATGCTGAAGTTGCAGGGACGCTGTCACGCTGTTCAATTTTCTTTCTTCATCTTGTACTAATTTCTAGTGGTCTTGATAATATTAAAACTCTTTAGAAGTCATTTTTCATCTTGTGTAACCAATTTACCCGTTCCCAAAGTTAATAGCTCATTTTTGTGGCTGGATTCTGCAGGTGTGAAAAGAAAGGGGAAAATATGATGTTAGTAGAGGGTAATAAGGCTGTTTGGATTTGGAAATTGAGTTTAGTTGTATTCTATAAAAAGACTCTTTGAACAGACTGTCGTGTCAAACAAGATACTAAGAGCACTATTGATGAAAAGCAGATCTGATCTGCAAGTACACATGTATTTATCATACTATGTTAGGAAAGAGTAGTTCAGTTTTCAATGATATCAGATTCGTAAGGAGTTAACTATAGATAAACAGTATTGCAAGCTCTAATCCTGAAATTTCAAAATAGATCTCTACTTTTCTCCTTCAATAGATTACCTTGAGAATCTGTCTGGGACACAGGATCTAATTGGACTCAGTATTTTGCATTACGTATGTACTGAGATGATTAGTCAGTAGTAGAGAACTGATGTGTAATGTTTAACACTTAACCAAAACTGGAGCTGCTTTTTGTTGCTTGCAGTATTTCACTTGATATGGTTTCTGTTTGGATTATATGCAAACGGTTACGCATTTGGATTTCATGTCTGTCTTTCTGTTGATTCAAATATGACATGTAACATGAAAACTGTATAGTCTAGAAGAAATATTTGCTCTAGGTTATTTTATTTTCAGTAATATATTTGGGAATGGATAAATATATCTTTTAGTTATTTTGTTCCTTGGCATCAGTTTTAAATAAGCATGTGAAGAAATGAAATTCAAGCAGTAACCTTAAATTGACAAAACCTTGTGTAGTTTACTGTATGATACACTATCAAAAGTGGAAAGAAACAAAGATCAGTTTAACAATCTATTTACGGGCACTTATATCCTTTATTTTACTTTCCCGGTTGAGAAGTGCAAGTTCTAGATTTTTGCTGTTTCACCTCCATTTATGGCTTTACGTAAATTTCGACAGTTACATATTACCTGTGCACTCGATTGATCTGAAGTAGAGCTGGATGTTAACTTAAAGGGAGTTATTTAGATAATTTACAAATTTCAAACTAGGAAATGAAATAGTTATGGGCATGTGATATGCTGCTTTATTCTGGAACCAAAAAGAAAATATGGAGCTCATGTTTGCTTGATAATTAAAGATGTTTTCCTTTTTGCTTGGTGATTGATTGATGATGCCATGAGTTTGTACCCAATGAAGAAGTATAAGATGGCATGTTAGCTGAAATGGTGATTGGTTGATTGTCCCTTGTCATTAATTGTTGCTAGATTATAGAAAGACTATTCATTTCAGCTAATGTGCCATCTTATATTTTTTCATTGGGTGCTCTTGTATGGTTTTCTTATAGCATTCCAAAGCTTCTCATCTTTAACCCATTTTTCACTTCACCAGAGAAGCCTCTATAATGCTTGGGTGTCTACGTCAAAATTGCGGAATTCTGTTAAGTCCAGGAGACTTGAACTACAATTGTTGAGACATAATCTGAAGCTTTATTCTATTTTAAAGGAACAAGTAAGAATAATTTTTCTTCCAATGTCCCTTTTTTGGTTAATTTCAGAGGTTGATTTGTGTGTTATATTTGCTTTTGAGATTCTTTTTAAAAGTTCGAATTGTGTTGGACTCCGGGGAAAATCTTATTTTGTTTATCCTGTTTTAGAAGTGATTGTTTCTAAATCTAGATGACCAATTTTTTTATGTAATTAAATATTATATATTACTAAATTGGAACAACTAAAAATAAAAACAATTTTCAAGGTTTATTTTGACTGGTGGGCGTACATTAAAATTAGTTACCATGAAAAGACTTTTCTGGAGTCAAATTTATGTATTGATATTGTCTTCCTTTTTTCTTCCTAATAATTCACATAGTGAGATTTATGGATTATCAAACCATATTTTCCATCAAAGCTCACTCTCACACTACTGCATATCATTTTTCACTTGAGAGTGTGATGAGTAATGGTTACTTGAAGCCAATGCGTGTAGAAGAAATATGATCAACTTATACTGACTGTTGTTCAGTGCTTAACTATATTTTCTGAATGCAGGAGCTACATTTGGAGAACTGGGATCTAATTGATACAGATTACTGCAATTCACTGTCTGGTGCTATCAAAGCATTGGAAGCTAGCACCATCCGTCTTCCTGTTGTTGGTGGTGCAAGGGTATGCTCTTGTTTTCTTCATATGAATACAAAATCCAGTTATTGCAACTTAGCCAGTTTATCGTTTGTAGAACTAAAACAAGCTAATCTCTCCTTTCCATTGTTTTTTAACATGTTCAGGCTGATGTTCAGAAGGTGCAAGAAGCTATTTCTTCAGCTGTTGACGTGATGCAAGCAATGGCATCTTCAATATGCTCTTTGCTAGAAAAGGTAACTCATCTTTTAATTGAATTGTTAAAGGCATATATTCTCCCTGGTTTCTCACAGTCCACAGACTTAGATTACTCCATGAAGTTATTAACCAGTTTTTGATTTATTGCTACTGTTCTGTTGTTTTCTTTGGCAATCATCATTGTTTTATTTGCTAAGTGAAACAACATGAACAACTTAACACAGTTTATGTTGAGTACATGTTCTGGTACTTCTATGACATTGCAATTGTTTCCCCATGCATTAAGATTGATGCACTGTTGTGGAATGGTAATATGTATGGTACTGTGGTAAAGTCCATATAACTAGTAATCTCAAAATTGGTAATCACTTTTGCCATATTTAGCATTGCATGCTGGAGGGAATCATTGAAATGAACTAACGACTCTATAAAACATTACATGCTTGCAACTTTGTACTTAAATGTTCTGCCAATTAAGCTAAGTGGAACATGAAAATACTTTTACTTTCTGTCTTCAATAGTATATATTTTTATTGCTTTTTCATTATGTACTCAAAGAATTAAGATAATTTTATCACTTCGTTTCTTTTTGTTGTAATTTGAAAATTTTATCGGCTTTAGCTTGTTGCTGAAGCAGCTGAAACATTATAGATTAAAATTTTTTCCCAGTGCAGTAACTTCTTTCAAAAGGAAAAAATAAAAAAGATGGATTAAACAGAATTATATTATAAAAGTGCTTGATTCTGGTAGCGGTTTGGAGTTTATACTTTGCAAAGAAGAAGCTATTCTGAGATGGGTGACAATAAGGGAAGGTTAAAAATTATGTTTTAAACCCTAATTATTGAATGTTTTTCTATACCATAGTGAAAGGAATTTCTTCTGTATCAATATTATATGGTTGGATATTATTGGTCCAGTAAATCTCATAAAGCATCAAAAGAAACATAATCAATTCATTTTTTGGCTGTCATGGAAACTTGTGGTGGCACCTACGCTATTAACTGGTGGATCTCTATAATAATTTCTAATGTTTGTATAATCTGACTTTTCTTGTATTGCCTTTAATTGCTATCAAACATTTTGCACCAACAGGTGGAACAAACGTACATGCTTGTGTCAGAACTTTCTAGTTTAAGCGCAAGGGAGCATGGTTTGCTTGATGAGCTCAGAGACTTCTTGTCGACAACATTCATACCATTGCAGGTCAGATTAAGGGCCAGTTCCCCCACAACAGTTCTATACAAAATAAACTTTAAAGCAATTTTCCTAGTCTTGTTAACATGCTAACACAAGTTATCATGCCAGGTGATCCATTGTAGCTTGAGGACCAATGTATTGCAAGTTCCGGCAGCCTCAGCAAAGACAACGTGAACTCTCTGAATTGTTCTTTTTTCTTACTTGAAATGCTAACATCATATAACTGCTCTTTTTCCTCAGCACCATGCAAGAGATGGTGCCTTATCTCCTTCAAGATTTGCGGAAACCAGCTCCAGAGTCTATCTTTTGTGGGCACAGGTGGTAGGAGATCTTCTTACTATCCATTTTAGATTGTATAAGTGCCTAGGTTAGCAGTCAAATTATATGCTCCAATTTGTTCAGTGCAAGTATGATTTGTTTACACATTCATATGAATTTGCATATTTCAATTTTGTTGCTGTCAGTTTGTCCAAATGATAGTAACACTAACATGGGGCCTTATTATGTACATAAAGATACTGAAGAAACAATATTGACCATTGGGCTTTTATGGAAAACAGGAAGCGTAGTACATAAACACGATATCATATTTGACAACACTCTTTCAGACAAGACAGAGAATAGTTTTTATCTGCTTTAGCGGCAATACTAGTGGAACAATTCTTTCAACCTTGGCCACCAAAATGAAGATAATATAAGGGACATTTCTTTTCCTTTTCTTTCTTTTGTGTGTGTGTGTGTGGCTTTGTTTTGTGCTTCTTGGCACAAAAATTGCATGTTTTGTTACTTTAATTTTTCTTTATTTTATTGGGAAAATTTTTACTTAAGTTCAACAGTAATAAGGTTGAGATCTAATGTTTTTTAACTATCGCATTTTTCTTTACCAATTATTAGTCATATCCGATCCAAGAATCCAAATAGATCACGAGAAAGCGTGATTTGAAGAAATCAGAATATAATATTTGATGATCTTTTTCCCAAAAGGAAAAACAGTTCCCCTCATTGTTGGTTGTGTAGTAGTATGTGTCGTGAAAAAGATAAATTCCATGTATCCATATTTATGAGTTGCATCTTTGTTGATGGTGAAACATGATTGAAATGGATATCATCCCTATTACATCCACATCTGAAGCTTCAATGAATTATAGGTGGATTTCAAATTAATCCAGTCTTTTTAGCAACTCCGTATGTCCCAACTTAATGGGTACTAATACATGATTTAGATAGAGTTAAAAAGTATATGTTTTAGGTGTTTATGTAATATTGGCTTAGTGCTGAGAACTAATAGTGTCACATCATCATTTCAATTGCGAATATAGTTTTTGAAATTAACCTATGTTTAAAGATAAGAGAAGTTTTCTTTTGTGAGAATTAATAGTGTCACATCGTTATTTCAATTACGAATATAGTTTTTGAAAATAACTTATATTTAAAGATAAGAGAAGTTTTCTTTTGTGAGGTGCAAAAAAGAAAATATATAGTGATGAATTTGGGATTAAAGGAATATCAATATCCTACTGTAGTTTCTTTTACTTTCGATAATAATATTTTTTATGTATAGTTTAACTAAAGTAAAAAGTTATATTTAGTATTTTGACTAATATATTATATATGATTTACTTCATGTATCCATGTTCAACTAATTGCAGAACATATTCAAATTACTTGGTGGTTTGACTAATTTATTAAATCTTTTTTTTTTTTACTACTTGGTATAATTTTCAAACTACAATAATTTTATGTAAAAATAATCAAATTAGTTGATTGATTATCTAAACAAACATACATTCAATTTTTGTTGAAATAAAATAATGCAGCACACTGACCTTAAATTTATGATTTTTATTTATTTTGTAGATGTTTTAAAATAACACTTCATTTTTTAAACTAAAAGTTTTAAAACTGTCGTTTTTATTTAAGTTAATAATCTAGTAATATTAACTCTCAATCGTTAGTATGTAATTCTTATTTAAGATTTTTATCGAGTCAAATAAATTTATAATGTTAGCATGGGAAGAGTTTACAACTTCACATAGCATAGTGTCAAAACAAACATTAAGTGATAAGTGACACTAACATTGGACCTACTGGAGATGCGGCGAAACGCAACCTTCAAAGCGGATCCCACTGGCACTTACTTTTGCCCATTTTTCCCTCACTCAAAATAATAATTAATTGCATAAATAAGTTTGTCCCATTCAAAAATCAATATTTTCTTCATAATTATAACAAAGAAAAAAGGATGCGATGACGTGGATCCCACTGCTCGTGGAGGAGGAGAATTTTGGTGGGGCCTGATGGCGTGGATCGCATCCCTTTTGAATTGTGTCCGGACCCCTTTTCAAACACCCTCATTATTATTAATTATAATTAAATAGTACTTTATTTACAACACCAATTCATGATATTTAAAAATGTACACATACACATTACGGAATATTTTTACTCCATATTTGTATAAAACTAATTTGATTTTTGGTTTGTGTGATTTATTACCTCTTTGAGAGCTTACAAGTTACAACAAAATTATCTACAACAAAATTATCAATTTGTCTCGAGATAATTACATATTAATGTGAAGTTGACCGATTTGTTAATATGGGAGTTTACAATCAAATTAGATATTTATCTTGACGTGTTCATTTATATAATATATATATATATATGCGAGATTAAATTATTTATTGCTATGAAAAATTATGACTAAATTACTAGCATTCTTGGTGTGATTGTACGTATGAATACAACATGTATTGATCAACTAATGAGAATATTAAAATTTTTAGTTTTGAAATATATATATATATATATAAGTCAAATAATTTTTGACTCAATAATAAATCTCACACATAAAGTATGAAATCGACAATTGAATTTAATAAATTTTTTATTTGCATGTATATAAATAAAATATATAAATACACGTATATATATTCAATGGACCTAGGTCTTTTAGGGCCCGTTTGTTTCATTTTCACACTCCATTTTCACATTTTTTACTATTTCAAAAATGAAACATATAATTTTTTACACATTTTCACCTAAATCATTTTCATTTTCTTTTTCAAAACAAATTCTTCAATAACCTATATATCTTCTCTCAATAACCTACATATTTTCTCTCTCTCTCTCTATTCCATTATTTCTATCTCTCTACACCTACAATCTATTAAAACCAACATAATCATTATTTTTCCAACACTTTATCCAAATACAAACTTATTTTTAATTTATTTCCACTAACTAACTTTTCAAATTTTAGAAATGATGAAAATAGAAAATAAAAATAAAAATAAAACCAAACGAGCCCTTAGTCGCACGTTTATAACAAACATCCGCCCTCAATGTAGTGGTAGATGTGGCCAGTGTGAAAGAAGTAGCACAAATGGTGGGAATATTGCCCACAGAAACCCAGGAGCCTGCCGCACAAGGCATCGCTCCCTGCAACATATCCCAAATAAATCAAAAGTTCTACAGATTCCAATGTTGTCTTATGACTAAACAAAAATACTACTCCTACTTAGGTTATTTAAATGTCACCCATCGACATATGGTCAATTAATCTTAAACAAAAAACCTAATATATGAAGGTTGTCTCTTCCTATGGAACAATAAGTAAAAGTTCATTATTTCGAGTTAATATGTTGAATAAACGACAAATAATTATGCTAAAAAATACAAATCTAAAATATTACTAACAAATATTTATTTTTTTTATGTATATATATACGCACATCAAGAATTTATTAATACCGTTTCAACCTCACACCTCGCGCATGCAAATAAAAGAACAATAATATCATTAGAATGAATATTTCATTTTCGCACGTGGGTTCAACACAAAATAAAAAGGTCGGGGGCCGGGGGTGGGGGTGTTGGGGTTGGCAAATGTAACTGACTAATTTTTTCTTTTTTGTTTATTGTTACTTGTATTTTTATTTTTATTTTTATTAAACAAAATAGTACTCTCTTAATTACAAAGAGGTACAGTTTCCGATTTGACAGAAAGTCAAAGAGGCACCTAAACTCAGATCATTACATTGAGTCCCCAAAAAGTTGGTTCAAAAAAGATCAACTCTTGAATTCACTAGCTAGAGCTCATCATTAAGCAAAAAGGTTGAGCAGTTTTGGCTCTTTGCTACCAACTCTTTTCACGCCATTCTCACCTCTGCCAAACTCCGGCGAAATTTCTGATATCCCAGACCCCAGCGACGCCGTATTCTCCATGCAATTCCAGCCTCCTCCCTGCGATTCTCCGATGGAGACGCCAATAATGGATCCATGCATGAAAGGCTTGTGCTTCGATGAGGTTTGGCGACTCATGCCCCAGACGAACGCCTCCGATTCTTCATCGGCGTTTGGCTGAAAAATCCCGACGGGCATCGGCCCAAGAGTGCCGCCGCCGAGCACCGTCTCCACCGCCGCCTGACAGATGTGCCAGTTGCCGGTGGATAACAGCCCCACCGCTCCGTTCACTGGGTTCACCGACCGCCCACACGCCTCAAACAACAGCGATTGAAACAAAGCTAAAAAAGAAAAATTAACAAAAAGGAAATTAGAAAAACCCAACATGCAAAATTAAGACAGATTTATATATCTGGGTTTTTCTTACAAGGATTAAAAATTGATTATATATTCATTTAATTAACCTGGTCTTTTGTTTTCCGGGACGGCGGAAATGAAGGACATGAGATCGCTGCGGCCAAAAAACTTGGAGACGAAGAGGGTGGCGTTGCCTTGGGCTTGCGGGCTTTCGATCCATTCCAAACACGGCCTTAGGATGCATTTTTCGCTGCATCCTCTTCTTAGAACCCTGCAGCCATTGCAGCTCATCTTGGAGGATTGGAAATGGAAAATGTGGTTTCTTCTTATTTTCCTATTTTACCTTTTCGTTTTCCTCTGGGATTTCTTGAACGAAAAGGAAAAGGAAAAGGAAAAGAGAGAGAGAGAGAGAGAGAGAGAGTGAGGGGGGGTTCAGGTAGTGAGGTTGGCGTTAATTATAGAACGTAGTCTGTCTCTTGTGGGTGAAGTGTGTGTGGAGTAGGGTTGAGGGAAAGTAACCCTGGTTTGGTTTAGTTTTAAGGGGGTGTTTGGTACCAATGATGGAAAAAAAAGTCCATGGGTTTACAACGGCCGTACTTGTTAATTGTAGGAAACTATTATTATTCATCATCTTAGAAGTGGAAAGATGATTGTTGGTTAGTCCTCTTCATTCTCTTGGAGGTAAATTTGGTCTATTCGTTTTTTAGAAATTTGTGAAGGACACTTAAAGTGCGTGTATAAAAAAACTATATATATATATATATACACACACACATTGTGAAAAACATTCTTTTATAAAAAAATTGATTAATGAGAAGATTTTTGAATATCAAAGTAAAAGAAGAGATAAGTGAAAAGAAAAAGAAGCAACAAATAAATTACATGTAGAACCTAATAATAGAATATGTCTGAACAAAATGTGAAGATAAATTTATATTAAATTTATGAAATGTGTGAAAAAGAAAATTACTAGCAAATCGACTATTTTTTATATGTAATTATTTTAACTCTTATCTATTTGATAACTTTTACTTGTAGTGATCATAGTCTAGATGCTGCAAATCCATTAATTTTTATATGTAATTATTTTGCCTCTTATCTATTTGACAATCTTTTCTTGTTGGTGGTCATAGTTTAGATACTATTATTACAATAAGTGGACAGACACTTCAAGTAAAACAACGATTCTCTGCATGTAATTATTGCACATATTAATCCACTTATAAACAACTTTATTGTCCATTTTTCCTATCTACTCTTCATTTTATCATAAAATTTGTGAAGCCAAACGCAGCCTTATTAAGAGTGGTGCGGGGTTTAAAGAAAGTGATGTGATATTTGAGGCGTGGATGGGAAGGGAATATCTGGTTCCGAACTCTGGGTTCGAGCGGCTCCGTGTTTCCGCGGCTTTTTTGAGGGGGGAGAATTTCAGCCGTTGGATTTTATATTTCCTTTTTTTTATTATTGTTTTCAAGATTAGACTTTTTGTCTTTCTTTTCCTACTTTTTTTTTTTTGCCCCTTTTTTCTTCCCTATATAGACCCCATCAACTAGAACTCCATAGCCTCTCTCCCCCACATAGATTCTTCTTCATCAATGAGAATTATACATGATTGACTAGTTTTTCTTATATTTTCCATGCTTTTTTTTTTTTTTCCTTTTTCTAACTATTCCATTTTCTAAAGAAATAAAAAATTGGAATGAGTTGACCCAATTGCCTAGCTAGAAACACTTCTCCTTTTCGTTGTTCTTGCTAACCCTATTATTTTTTCTATTCCTTTGGGGTGGGGGTGTGGTGGTGTGGGGATTTTTAATTGATGAAATTAAAATGCCGCGAAAAAATAATAATAAAACATGGTGATAATATAAATATGGTCAGTAATTATTATACTATAAATTTTGGCATATTTAATCTGTATGCTAAAAACTTTATAATATGAAGATTCATTTATTTTTTCTATAATACTATAATTTTCTAGTTATTTTAGTATATTGAATTTTTAGGATAAATCAAAAGAAAATGTTAAGAGAGAGAGAATAGATAATTGAAGAAAAAAAATAAATAATTGGAGAAAAGAAAAAATTAGAAAAAAGGAAGGAGAAAAGAAAATTACTTTTTCATTATTTTTTAAAGTTCATTATTTTTATCAACACACTTGAAAAAATACCACTAAAGCCTTGGTGCTTTAGAGACATTGAAAATTTTGTTACAAATCATAAAGATAATTTCTATTACCGCTAGATTATCACTGTATATGTATTATTAATTACCAATAGTGATAATTTGAAATACTAATCTTGTCACTATTAAATGATATTGTGATAAGAATAAAAGTTATTATCATTTGAAAAATATTATTATTGAAAAATAAAAATCATTATCATTTAATATATGTCATTAGTAAAAAATTTCAAATTATCTCTTTTTTTTTCGCCATATCAATTTTTGTATAGTGAAAGTAATTGAATAATTAAATTTATTCAAAATATCTTAAATTCCTATGTCTTATAACATGTTTTGTAACTTATAAAATATTAAATTACATCTAATATTAACTTATATTAGGGTAATTGTATTTTGATATGAACAATTCTTGAGACCAAATATTTCTTTATTACAAAAGTAGGATTGCTAATATATTTTTCAGAAGGGGTGCCAAATCTTGTAACTTTCTTTCTTTCTTCTTCTTCTCTTTTTTTTTTTTTTTTTTTTTTTTTTTTGGTGTGTGCGTTTTGTAACTCTTAAGTACTAGAAATGTGTTGGAGGAAAAAAAAAATACTAAAACTAAGATGTACTTTTTTTAGGATCGATTGAGACTTTATATGAGCAAACATGATCTCACCAAAAATATTAGCAGTGGTAAAAAATAGTGATATTAATTTCAATTATAAAAGAAATTAATTTAACAATATACTCTCGTTAAAAAACTTGTCAAGATGGCTTCAACTATAACTCTTCAATAATTCAATCTAGTTTAAAATAAAATAAAAAATCGTAAGAACTCAAATTAATAGATTTAATGATAAACATATATATTTTAATTTGTTAGTCGAAAGTCATTTATAACTAGCATGCCCGGTACAATACGTGGAAAAGAGTTTTAATTATTTAAGTATTTTATTTTACAATAATATTCTTCATATGATTAAGAAAATAATAAATAAATAAAATTTATTAATTAATAAAAAATATATCAGCATTAATTATGATGGAAACTTAATATACCTCTACTTATGTCCTTCAGTATGCATTTATAATGTTGAAAACTTATATATGGGTAAAAAAATATGATTGAATATGCATGTCTTTTGAAATATATATATATACGTGTCTGTCTATACATAAACTTATGATGCTCTTATAGTCGCACCTATCCTTTCTCATAAATATGTCCATTTGTATTATTAATCTTTTAACTTAATCAAAGTCGATTCACTAATATACTTGACCTATTAATCAACACAGTTCAATAAACTCAACCTATTTTGAAAACACCTCCAGAAAAGCTTATTGGACCTTTGAGCTCGGCCTAATTTGATTTTCCTTGAGTTAGGGCTGTCAATGGGTCGGATTTGGATCGGATATGTCATATCTGAATCTAAATTCGATCAACAAAATTTATATCCGAATCCAACCCGAAATCCTATAGAATCTTTATTAATCAATACCATATTCGAATTCGATAGAT
This sequence comes from Jacaranda mimosifolia, assembly GCA_018894105.1. Classification (NCBI taxonomy): domain Eukaryota; kingdom Viridiplantae; phylum Streptophyta; class Magnoliopsida; order Lamiales; family Bignoniaceae; genus Jacaranda; species Jacaranda mimosifolia. Next base: position 7,087,329 of record CM032123.1, read on the forward strand.
ATCCGAAACCCGATTAAAAAATCCAACCCAATTTCTTTCTTTCTTTTTTTTCCTTTTAAATTTCATCAAAATATTGTATTTATAAAGTAAATATATATTATATTTGAAATTTGAACAACTTTTTATTATATATTAGTCAAAAAGTTAAATATCTGAATACTAAACTCCTTTTTCACATTATATTAATATATAAATGAACTATTATATGTTATTATATTTGACATTTTATCAATATTCCTCTTATTTTTTAGGTTAAAAACTCAATATTAATAGTATAATATCGACGTTAATATAAATATTAGGTCAATATAATACATAAATTTTATTTTAAAATATTTATTAATATTATATATAAGAGTATTCATTTAATAAAAAATATTAAGGTTCGGATTCGGATCTTTAACGGATCAAATTGCTTAATTTCATATCCGATCCACTTATTTCGAATTTCGAATATTTATAATCGGATCTGATTCATTGAATACTTTAATCGGATAAAAATTCTAAAATTTGAATAGAATTCAGATCGAATTCGGACTAAAATCTGATCCATTGACAACCTTACATTGAGTCTTTGACCCAAAATTTATCAGTATTTAATTCTACTCAAATAACGAGCAAGTTTCAATTAGCTAAACAATATTTACATGATTTACCTTCTAATTGCAAATGTGTGGGGCTGGGGAGCTCTTAGTCATCTGGGAAAGGTTGACGATCCAGCCCAAGCCCATTAATTTGAGTTCTCTTTGTTTCTCTCCAAGCCCAACGTTGGCAGTAGTTGGGCTCAATTTGTTCTAAAATCGGATTTTTTTAGTTGGATTTTGAATATTTGTCAGACTCGAATATTATATTAACTAGCATAGATTTTATAGGCTGCGTTTGGTGGCTATGATTGAGATGGATATAATATTTATCCAATTTAATATTTTGTTTGGTTCAAAATGTTGGGTCCTTTAAAAGTTTATGGCATAGTTTCCAATCCAATAATGTATTGGAATATGGATTCCACCTAGGGCTCGTTTGGTTTGGTGGGTATGGCTTGATAGATAATTTTATCAAATCATATCAAGTGTTTGGTTGTAGCAATAAAAACCAACATTGATACCAAGCACGGTAGATAATCCTACATTCAATTGATTGTGTATCCACTTACTTGGGCCTTGATTGTGTAATCCAAATTAGTGGGAGGAGGGAGAAATTTGTGATATGACAATTATACCCATGCAAATTCAATTTGGGGTTTCAATTAGTCTTCATACAATGGATATTTTAGTAAATTCATTAGCTCAATTATTTAATCATTGTATTCAAACAAGGGATTGATTAAATAACTACATATCCAAAATGTGTAATCCTAGTGACCAAACACAATATTATATTATCTTCAACAGTGTAATCCCACCATATCATTATAATTTTATCAATCCTATCTATAAAACCAAACGTGCCCTTATGGAATCTAGTATCAAGTCTAATTTTGTTGGGTATACTAAAGAACAAAATGACATTGTTGTCCCTATTTATAAAATAAAATAAAATAAAATGAACATTTTAAGTTGACAGTCCTCGAAATATATTTAAACACAATGATCTACTAAATTAGTAGTAATGTTCAATAAAAACTTTCATACATATAACAATAAAGAGAATGAGTTTGTATTTCTCAAGATTTCTAAATAAATAAAATAATTCAAGATTATTCATACTACACAAGAATAAGATTTCACTACCCAAATATATATATATATATATATATATATTAGTTTAGATCTATGACCTTTTCCCACTAAATTACTCTAAGAGTAGCATTATGATATTTAAATTGGTAGAAAATTAAAATTAAACTCAATTAGTTGGTCTAATTTATGCCTTCAATTTTTACTCAGAATAGCTAAGAAATAACATCACCATGTAAACGATACTTTGGAAAGAATCAAATGTGCTCTTTCAAAAACTCAATAGTTCTTTAAGCGGAATACAACAATATGGTGCTTCCAACTCTTATAGCTTCCAACAAAAGAAATGAAGTATCCAATTTACTGTACACAGATGGTCACCCAGTTCTGTCTTTTATCAATTGATGCTTTCTATGTTGCTTGGGGTAATTTTGGAGGTGCAATTTCTTTTTATGGATATGTTAGTAGATTTATAAATTTACTACATTATCAATCCTAACCAAACAAACAACTAAAGTAACTTCTTTTGTGGGATATCAAACTACATGTCAAAAAGCCAACCAAACAATAGACTAATTGCTTGTCACAAAGAACTAGCATACATATCCAACTTATATAAATCATGCGCAATTATATCAATTGAACCAAACACAACAATAGGATATTGGGTGCGATCGCATACAAATTTGATAATTAAATTTGAATTTGAATAACACTGATTTGATTCAAATTCAATCCATCGACAATTCTAATACAAGGAAACTACATACTAGTACTAAAATATTCTGTCCAATCTTAAATTGTCAATAAAAGAATTAATTTTTCAAATTAACTTATATTAATTTATATACTATAAATATAGTTGTGGCACTTATTAACACACACAACAATCACAACTTATACTACCGATAAAAGCAAATTTTTTTGTCTGTGCTAGATTAGTCAAAATATATACTTAAAAATATTTATTCATTTATTTGCATGATAATATAGTTTTTTTATTATTTATTATTTCACTTATTTTATTTGAATTCATGAGAAATAAAAAATTATTTGAATAAAAAGAAAAAGAAATAACAGAAATAGAAAAGTAGATTGGAAAAAAAATAAAAATGAAACAAAGCATTTTATTGAATAAAATATATCTATCTATATAAGCAGTTGAGTATAATTAGAAATTTATTTTAAATTATATTGATGACTGCATTAAATGGAAACCATTATATTCAAACAGCTTAATATTATATCAAAGCAGGCTATTACAAATGGATGAATCAGACTATACTAAAACATTTCAGTAAAATATAGTTTACAATTATAACAAAATTTATTGGGGCGTAAAATCGAGATAGGAAGAAATATGAAAAAGAATAGTAATGCACAAGATCGGGATTAGTTGAAAATACAAGGGCATTATTGTAAAAGAGATTAGTACAAATAGTTCAATGCGTAATTTGCCCTCCCTGTCTTGTTTCCAAAGAAATCCAACAAAAATCTAGAAAGAAAACTGAGAAGGGAAAAGGAGGAGAAGTTTTTTTTTTGTGAGAGGAAAACGTAATGGCCGGCATGGAAAGATTGCACAGGATGTTCGCCGGCGCCGGAGGCTCCCTCGGCCACCCGCCGCCGGACTCCCCTACCCTCGATTCCTCTGAACAAGTCTACATCTCATCACTAGCCCTCCTCAAGATGCTCAAACACGGTAAATCTAGGGTTTTTCTTATTTTGTAAGCATGCCAAGTAATTATACCCATGTATATGAAATTCTTGTGTGTTTGTTGATGAAATTAGGAGTCTTTTACGTTGTGTTCATAATTAATTATAGGTAGAGCTGGAGTGCCGATGGAAGTGATGGGTCTGATGCTGGGGGAGTTTGTGGACGAGTATACGGTGCGTGTGGTGGACGTATTCGCCATGCCGCAGAGTGGGACTGGGGTCAGTGTTGAGGCCGTGGATCACGTTTTTCAGACTAATATGCTTGACATGCTGAAGCAAACTGGCAGGTATGAGAATGGTTATGCTTTGAAAGAAATTTTTTGCTTTCTTTTGAACTTCTTTTGAACTGCAATGTTGGTTTAGATTCTGTAATGTATAGATTTTGCGCTATTGGAGTTATGTATATTAATTTTGGCAATTCGAAGGAGATTTGAGTTATTTTAGAAATTTAAAATTTTAGTAGACTTGGGTATTCAGTTCCCCAATAATCGGAAATGGACTTGGGTTACCAATTTCTGTATTTCCTTCACATTGAGACTATGAATACGCAAGCCAGGCAAAGAGAAAATTTTCCGTCTCCACTTGTAATTACATCCACTTTTGATTGGCAAAACTACCTGAGCCTTCTTTTTGCAATATTCTTCTCAGCCTTTGGACATGAGCTCATATAGTTAACTTTACAGCTAATTTAGGAGGAAAGGAGATAGATTGCTAATAATCCATGCTTTCTGCATGAATAAGAATTGGAGGAAAATTATAGAAGCCCCATTTGCATATTCACATAGGTGTACTAATAGGAGCATTGAAATATTTACAAGCTTCTATGTCATTTTCAGAGAAAAATAGTGGTCTCTTATTCCATTATTGACTACCAAATTGATGACTGCTCTTCATCAAATTGTAAACCCTTCTTTATTTATTTCTATTTATAGGTCTTTGGAGTATCTTCAAAAGAATAATAGCTTTCTTTTTTGAAATGTGCCAATTATCATTGGTAGGATCCTGCAAATTTCCATTTATATTGATTCCATCATTTCAAGTTTTGTTATGGCAGTAATCTGGTATATTTTTGGAATACAATTTTTCATCTGCATCAATGTTGAAAGACCTTTGCCGGACATTTACTAGTATATGGATACCTTGTTTGGCATCTGGTTGAAAGTATTGACTTGAATAAAGTTATATTTACCTACCAAAACTCTAAATTGGGCTCTTTCATCTTCCTCTTTTTGGAATTTCAATTTTCAAAATTTCTCTTATAGGATTATCATATGGCTATATTTGTTATTACTAGAAAAGTCTTGCACTCTATTGTTTCTTGATCAATAAAGTTATAAAGTTCTTTTACCTGTGTACAGACCTGAAATGGTGGTTGGTTGGTACCATTCACATCCAGGATTTGGATGCTGGCTCTCTGGTGTTGATATCAATACTCAGCAGGTTGTTTCTCTCCCTTATTTGTTGTTGCCTAGTTCTAATTTTGTTGATTAATTGATGGTTTTTGGGAATTTATATTTATATTAGATGCATGCTTATGTTATACATATATTTTTACGTCTTTATATATTTTGATTTCCAAGGTAGGCAGCCTTGCGTCTGCCATCCATCCATGTTATGATATTGCCTTTTAGTTTTCAGTATTGCATCTTTGTTAAATCATTCTAATAGAATAATATTTATTATATGCTTCTCATATATCTAATTTTAAACTGCAGTTTTATTCTCTAAAACCTTTCCCCTGAACCTCCGAACACACACAACAACAACAACAAAAACAACCACCACCACCACCACCACCCAAGAGAGAGAGAGAGAGAGAGAGAGAGAGAGAGAGAAGGGGGGTGGGTGGGAATTTGAAGAACTCATGCACTTCTGCTTGGGTGGTGGTGTTGATGGCTGGGTTTGTGGGTTGGGAAGGTGATTGATACTGGCAATGTGTAGGTAGGCAACCAGAGAAAGCTTTTGAGTATTTTCAACATTAAACCTGCTGTTTGATGCTGCATAGTTCAGTAGGGGAGCTGCTTATACCTTGACAACACCATGGTAGTTTGCTGCTTGCTTATGTTCCATTACTAGTCGAATCAGTTCCCCTGTGTGTGTGTGTGTGTGTGAGGTGGGGTGGAATTTGAAAAACTCATGCACTTCTGCTTGGATGGTGGTGTTGATGGTTGGGTCTGTGGGTTGGGAAGGTGATTGATACTGGCAATGGGTAGGTAGGCAACCAGAGAAAGCTTGAGTATTTTCAACATTGAACCTGCTGTTTGATGATGCATAGTCAGTAGGAGAGGTGCTTATACCTTGACAATGCAGGGGTAGTTTGCTGCTTGCTTATATTCCATTACTAGTCGAATCAGTTCCTATGATTGCATATATTTAGGCTCACATGGTTTTCATTGTCTGTCTTATCTTGCAGAGCTTTGAAGCATTGAATCAGAGGGCAGTAGCAGTGGTGGTGGATCCAATTCAGAGTGTTAAAGGGAAGGTGGTAATTGATGCCTTTCGTCTGATTAACCCCCAAACAATGATGCTTGGTCAAGAGCCACGGCAGACAACATCCAACCTTGGGCATCTTAATAAACCATCTATACAAGTAATGGCGCAACACTTTAGTTTGCTGACCATAGTTTAACCAGTTAAACTTTTTTTACCCTTGGTTTCTAATCTGTGAGAGTTGATATTTTTGCAGGCTTTGATTCATGGTTTGAATAGGCATTATTATTCCATAGCCATAAATTACAGGAAGAATGAACTTGAGGAGAAGATGCTCCTGAATCTTCACAAGAAAAAATGGACAGATGGTTTGACCCTTGAGCGGTTTGATACCCACTCCAAAACAAATGAGCAGACAGTCCAGGTACTTGGAGTATCTATTTACTTTCATGACTTATATTTTATCATTATCATTGCTTTTTCTACGGCTTGTAAGCCTCCCATGAACCAAGCTACTAACTGTGGTTGGTTTATTTTGATGGTCTCTATTTTCTGACATGGGCTTAACAATGTGTGAGGATGTTCTGATATTCAAGATACTAAAATGTCCCTATAGGAAGACTGCCTAATTAAGAAATAATAATTAGATCATAATAACGTGAAATGCCTATCTGTTAACTATTTTAAGAAAATAGAATGGTAACTAATGAGAACATAAATTGGAAAATGTAGTTTTAAATGTAGTTTTTAACCCAATAGAATTTTAGAAACTAACATGCAACTAGTCTAAAACTTCTCAAAATCTTGGTTGTGCATAAAAGCACTTTAGGAGGCAGACCTTAAACATAAAAATCGTATAGCAATATAGCATTCTGGCGAATTTGGAAAAAAATGATTCACACACTAGAACTCAGTTTGCTAACCATGATAGGAAACTTACAAGAGACAAGTGTCACACTAACAAGTACCAGTACGCAAGTTATGGCAGAAAAAGTCACAAAGTATCTGTTTTGGATGCAAGCCATGTTAATAAACAATTTCACCCAGCCTACATCTGAATGATACATCCAGAACAAAGGTACCAAAGAGACAATTTCAATTATAAGTAGTGTAGATATAGACTGTAGGATTGGAAAATATTACTTCTCTTATATGGGTCCACCACCGCCCTACAATAAGAATCCAAAAAGTGGCAGAACTAATCTTAGCACTCTTTCATCTTACTGATGGAATCGACTGCTGAGTTTGGAGGTGAGTTTATTTGATATATTTCTCGGCGCATGCCAATATTGCCATATATAAATTCCTTTTTCATAATCTTTTGGAGTAAGAATCCAAGCTTCTCTCATGTCAGACTGCAGTAGAATCATAGTAGATGTTTTTTAATATTTAGCATATCATCATATCCTTTCCATTGTCATAGTAGTTAGAATCATAGGATCTAAATTAGCAATTCTTATTTTTTGGCAACAAATTTGCAGGAAATGTTGAATCTCGCAATTAAATATAATAAAGCAGTTCAGGAGGAGGATGAGTTGCCACCAGAAAAACTAGCCATTGCTAATGTGGGAAGACAAGATGCTAAGAAACATCTCGAAGAACACGTCTCAAACTTGATGTCCTCAAACATTGTTCAGACATTGGGGACAATGCTTGACACAGTTGTCTTCTAGATTTTTGAGTTGACGACAGCGTATGAAATTAATTAATCTTCCTCAACATGAACAAACTCCTTTTATGTACGTGAAAGAGCAGCCAACTTTGATGATGTGTTTTCTAGTTTTTTCCATTTTGGTGTGTCTTCCTCATTTTTATTCATTTGAACCATTGGTATGTTATATTTGAATTCAATGAAATTCATCACCCCGTGAACCTCAAAACCGAAGCGCTCAAATTGCTATTGCCTAGGTTTTGAGTTTTGACAGTGCAACAACCAGAAGCGAGAGAATCAAATATATATTTGTTTTTGTTTTTTGGGCTAAAATTGGTTCAGGAAAACAAAATCAAAACGTCATGGTAGTTTTGAAAATTGCAACTTTAAGCCTGTGATTGTCGGTGATATTTGGCCTTATGTTTTAGTGTTTGAGAAAATTTGGGGATATTTGGGTGTTTGAGAGATATGAGAATGAGAGATGAGGTTGTAGCTGGTTGTGAGATAAAATATAATGATTATAGTGATGTGATGAGTTGATGTGATATAAGATTGTGAATGGTTGTGAAATTATTTTTGAGATATATTTGAGAAATTTGGTTGAAATATAAAGATTGTTCTGTGAATTTTGGTTTTTTGATTTTTGGAGTAATACTGTTCATTGACATAAGAGACACATTTAATGGTCTCTCAATCGAACAAAGTCTCTATCCTAAAACATGATTCACAGACAAAAAAAGAAGTAAAATTCCATAAGCAATCACAGTCCTACATTGACGCTAAATACTTAGGAAAAGACCTCATCATCACTATTTTCTCATCACTTTAAAATATAAAATAAATTTGTGTCTGCTTGTGTCTACCTTAAATTTGAGAGAGAATATTTTATGAAATCCTTCCGCCAATTTGACGGTATATACTTAGGAAAAGAACTCATTATCACTATTTTCTCATCACTTTAAAGTATAAAAGAAATTTGTGTCTGCTTGTGTCTACCTTAAATTTGAGAGAGAATATTTTATGGAATCCTACTGCCAAATTGATGCTGAAAAGTTAAATAGTTTCGTCAACTGCGATAGCATATATTTGCACACAAGGTAATGTTTTATAGAGATGACAAATTTCAATTCGATACGATAACTCGATACGAGTTCAACATGAAAAAATGGATGTGTTCAATAAGGTTACACGAATACGAACTCGAAGAAAATGGATTGGGTTGAATTTCAGGTTACATGAACAACTCAAAATTTGATTTTGTGTCACATGACAACTCGAACTCACATGAACCAATTCGACCCAACTCGAATTAAACAAATAAAAGTTAAATTTTTTAGGAGTAAAAATATAAAATAACAAAATAAAACTTGAAAATTTGAACTTTAGCAATATCAAAATTATTACTTTGGTATTTTTTGATCTTATTTATTTTCACAAACATATAGGATGGAAGATTATAATTTTATACTGTTTCTAATGGTTATTTTTTGGTATCCAAGTGAACATAAAAATTATTTTGCAAAAAGTTAACAAAACTCTATTTTGACTACTGAATTGTCCTACAAATTTTTCTTAGGTCTTATGCAGTACAAGATTTTGCATGTATAAATAGACAGAAATTCTTTCTATTGAAAGTTATAAAAAATTCAAAAAACTCAAGCAAGTTTTTATGATAAATTATGTGTCCAATTTAAATACATGTTTACTTATTTGTTTGATGATATATTTTTTTGATTTATGTGCTGTTTAATTGAATCAATATAAAATAAAGAAATAATGTCCTTTTAAGAAGTTAAAAAAGACAATTTGATTTATGCAAAAGGCACAAAAATTAAAGAGAGTGGGTGAATAAAACTTTAAAAAGTATGCTATTTTTAAAAATAAGTTAATGCTGATAGATACTACAAAATGAAATGAACAAAAAGTCCTAAAATCAATATATTATGTGGCTCAGCTAAAATTTTTTTAGAAAGCTGCTATCGTGAATGTATGATGAGAATTTCTTACTTCTATTTTAATTTATAAATAATTAACAATAGATAAAATTAAAAAATAAAAATGCCAAAAAATTTCTAAAAATTAAAACAAATGTTTGAAATAATTATTTTAAATCAGATTAGTAGGTTAGATTGTGTGAATTTGAGTTGGCGAGTTGACCTCCCTCTCAGTAGGATTCAAACCCATATGAAGTTCTGACCATCTACCAGAGAAAAAAGAACGAACCGACCTTGTAGGATTCCCAAAAAATTCTTTGATTTCTTTCAGAAGCACCGTAATAGACAGGACATTGAGGAATATCCAGAAAGGCATTTCGGGAATTGGTTTGATTCTATCTTTGTTCCTTCCATTTGAAGAAAGAAAGGATCCCAAAAAATCGATCTTTCTTTTAGTGGTTGAATCTCTCTTTGATTGATCAATGTGTAAAATCAGGTCAATCTGAACTTGACCTGATACGATTTAGGTTGGGTTAGGATTGGGCATTTTCATGTTGTCATCAGGTTAGATTGAGTTAGGGTTGAGAAAATTAATATTATATCCATACTTTAACCTAACCTGAACCCACCTGACCCGCTCAAATTGCCACCCCTACTAAGTTTCATAAATAAAGATTATCCCATCTCAATCATCATGTGGTTGTTCTTTCATTTATAGTTCAATATATATTCAATAAATTTACTTTGAAGACCATTAAGGGATTGCATCTAAGAGATATAGAAATTGAAATACATCAATCAAAGGGCGGATAGAAATCAAAATTATCCTTAAATTTTTATTTTAATGGCAAAGTGATTCTTGTACTTTTTAGTTTTCTTTAACTTCGCCCTCCCTCGGCATTCTTGTTATTTTCCAACGATTAAGAAAGTGAGCAAACTACCTTTAGATAAACTTTTACTTATTAAAATAATTCTTAAAATTTGAAATCAAAGGAATCTAGGCTATGTTTGGTTATATTCAGCCAGAACAAATTTGTTCTGGCAGAACATGACCAAACATATAGTCTCTTTTTCTCCCAAAATGTGCAACAAAAATGTCCAAAATACCCTTGGTGATAAACTGGCAGAAGACAAAAAAAAACCCCAACCTTGGCTCGTGGATTTCAACTAGGCATTGGCAGATTTTGTCTCTCAAATCTGACACCCATTATTCTCTCTTTCTCTCTTTCACGAACGGCTCAAAAATGTCTTCCTTTTCCTTCCCACCCCCTTTTCCAATCACGAGAATTGAACGCTTATTTTTTCATTTTTTGTAGGAATAGAGTTGATCAAATAATTCCTTCTGTTTTTCTATGTCGATTGAGCCCCGATTCGTGGTGTGTCGGCTACCTTGATTGTATGAGGTTTCTCTGATTTTATGTTTGGGTCCTCGAAGACGTGTTTCTATTCATTCTTATATGCAATTTTTTGTTGTTTAGTGTTCATATTTTACAAGATATGGTGATTATGCTCTAGATTTGGGTAGTTCTTTTACCAAAATCGTGTATATTTGCAATTTTCTAGGTGTCTTAGCTTCGGTTCTTTGAAAATGTCAAATTTAAGGTTTTTATTAACTTGTGATACCTTTTTCAAATGTGATTTATTTTGAATTGTTTGATGTTATGGGTTAGTGTTTTTATGCTCCAGGTTGGGGCAATCCTTTCTCCAAAATTGTGTATATTTACATTTTTCTGGGTGAATTAGCTTGGGTTCTTTAAAAATTTCAGATTAAGGGTTTTTATTAACTTGTGGTACCTTTTCCAAATCTGATTTATTTTGGATTATTTCATGTTATGGGTTAGGGTTTTAAAAAAAATATAGGGTAATGGAGGGTCTTTCATGTGGTATATTCCATTCTTCTTTTGTTTATGATTTGGGAGTTAGGGTGTATTTTCTATTGTGCGATTATTTACCAAAATGATGGAGATCTCATTGGTATATTATGTCCATATTTTTATCAACCGTCTAGGGCGTGGTTCAATACCTATATAGTAGAGTGTATGTGGAATTAAGTGTAGAGAAACTAAATAGGATCCACAGGTTGGTTGTATGCATGCCTTTAAAATTGTCTCCTGTTTTTCTGATTTGGTGGATATGGTCTAGAGATGCTTGATGATATTCATTTGCTAAGTTTTGATATTGAATTATGAGTATGGAAAAAAAAAACAGATTTCTGTACATATTGCTTGTGGTACCTACTTTTTTTATTTTAAACTTGATATACAATTGTATAAAGCATGATTCTTTGTGGTAATATTTGTGTCTACTCATCATCTAATGGCCTGTTTTGTCATGTCAAGTAAAATATAAGACTGCAATGTGAACTTTATTATATTTTTATGCTGAATTGTGGGTAGGGTTAATTTAAGTCATATTTAGATGAAGACATAAGAAGGCTACCTAATTTGTTTGCATCCTTTAGTGGATGAACATCTATGTAAATCATGCTTCTATGTGGAGATTCTTCTAATCCCTTTTTTTTTTTTTTTTGGTCATGTCAAGTATAGTATGAGTTTCCTGTATGAATTCTATGTTATTAATTTTTTTCCATCACATGTAATACATATTCAATAATACTGAAATGACCACTCCAATGCACTATTCCAGCTACCTCCTCCATACCCTTTCTTCAGTGAGATTTATATATATGCCCAATTTATTCATGAACACCACATCACTCTCATTTTTTTCCTCTTCTTACATTCACATTCTCCCCCCTTACTCACATTCCTCTTACATCCTAATTGCAACACTATATCCTCTTCTTAAACATGGCTAGCATTACATTGTCTTTGTCTGATAACTGGACCAATCTTGAGCTTCCAATCCAGGTTTCTGCTGCACATCCAACACACTTCATCTCCTCAAGGGGATTTAGTTCATCAGTAAGAGTTTTAATTGCATGCTAAGTACAATTTTTTGTTTCTATGCTTTTTAGAATATTCATTCTGCAGTTTCATGAGTTGCTTAGTTGTTGTATGTAATGTTCTCTTTATTTGAACCACTGAACTGCGTTGCTTACTTGTAGTATTAGCATTTGTTGTGTACGTTTGGTTTACTTGCTCTGGTCCTGTTTTCTTTGTCTGACATTATATATTAATCTCATGCCCCGTACATAGTTAGTTGACATGATAGTTAAAATGTAGCATCACGCTTGGAGAATTGGAGAAGTAAGTCATTCCCCCATGAAGACTACTCAGGTTGTTTACATGTTTTCTAGCTGTATTTTACTTCATTGAATTGTTGTAAAGTTTAGCACAACATCTACTATTATCCTTGGATATGTAGGCTCTTATGTAATGGCCTTTATGAATATTGGGGTGCTCTGTTCCTTCTCTGGTGTAGTTGGTTGGGGATTGCTGTAGGGAAAGTTAGTTGATTCCTGTGCAGGTGATGGATAAGTTAAGGCTCTTGTTATCATCACTCCCTAATCTATCGTCTGTTACCACTTGATTTTCAGTGTATATCATTTGTTCATGTTATCACTCCATGTCAAGTCCTGTGATGTGTCCATAAAAGTTTGTCCATTCAAACATTAGGTGTTTGTCTAATGAGAAATATATGTTGTTGTCCACATTTTCACTTTAATCAGTTTGATATTATGTGTATTCAAGTCTGTTTCCAGTTTTTTTTGCCAACTTCAAAGTATTTATATCCATCATTTCTGTCTTCATATTACATAATTATGAAAGTCTATTTCCCCTAAATTCTATCTTACCAGTGATAGTAGCTTGCTGCCCAATTTTGGTTCACCATATTAGGTTGTTTGGAGTGATAACAAAAGAAAAAAACATTCTAATGGCATTAATTACAGGGGGACATATTTGTTGGTTGTGTCACCCTTGTAAATGTCCATCAAATATTTTGCTTATATAAATCTAAAGGTGTTATACCTGAAGATCCCATATGCAGATGTATTGTATTCTTCTCAACTTCACTTATGTTGAGTTCACTATTTAAATTATAATGAATATGGCCGGTTAATGCTATTTCCCCTTTTTCCTTCTTGCAGAGGTTTTAGTATCTTAGTTTTTGATTCAAATATTTCCAATTTGCATATAAGTGAACTTTGAATTTCTTATCAACCATATGCAATTCCAGATACTTCTTAAATGCAAGTGGATATACTATTTTCCAATTTGTGGACCATTTGAGTAATTGTTATGACTTTATTTTCCATCAAATATACTTGACATAAGATAAATTGCCAATTAAAAAACTTGTACTGCTTTCCACATCACCATAGCATCAATTTGTTGCAAGTTATCATTTAGCTTTAATTCTTAAGGCACCCAAAATCCTTGAACTCTTGAGTGTTAGGCCGAAAATCAGTTTACTCAACGCTTACGGCAATTTCTTTGAGCATATATATCAACACAATAAGAACATTTATCTGTAATAATGATGTGGCTTTTAATGCATACAATAAAATGAAAACTTGATTAAATACACTTATAAAAGGAAATTATGGAAACACATAGTGACATATCTAATCCAAGCATTTTTAGTATCCAAAAACAGATTCATTAGGTGAATTAGTAATTAAAAGATCTTATTAAGTTGAACTACTAATTAAAAATAAAATATTTAATGGAATTAACTTAACTAGACATCTGAGACACACATTATGGGTTCTTAAGTTTAACTAGTAATCAACTATAGAATTTCAAATCTAGTAAGTTAACTTGTGATCTAAGACACACATTATTGGTTATTAAGTTTAACTAGTAATTACAAAGAGAAACTTAAATCTAATTAATGCAATAGTGACTTACTACCATATTATGAGTTATTAAGGTGAAGTAGTAATTAAACATATAATATTTAATGGGATTAACTTAACTAGAGATTAAGACACATATTATGGATTATTAAGTTTAACTAGTAATTAAGAAGAGAATTTTAAATTTAATTAATTCACTAGTGATTTAAGACAAACATTATTGGTTATTAAGTTTAACTAGTAATTAAAAAGAGAACACTAAATCTAATTAATTCACTAGTATCTAAGATACATATTGGGTTACTAAGGTGAACTAGTAATTAAAAATAGAATATTTAATGGAAATAACGTAACTAGAGATCTAAGACACACGTTATGGGTTATTAAGTTTAACTAGTAACTAAAAATAGAATTTTAAATCTAATTAATTCACTAGTGATTTAAGACACACATTAAGGGTTATTAAGTTTAACTAAAATCTAATTAACTCACTAGTGATTTAAGATACATATTATGGGTTATTAAGGTGAACTAGTAAATAAAAATAGTTTTTTAATTCTAATTAATTAAATACTGATCTAACACACGCATTAAGAGCTACTAAGGTGAACTAGTAATTAAAAAGAGATTATTAAATCTAAATAATTAAACCTTAGTATATTAAGGCAATACAACATCATAAGGTGTTTCGTTTCATCTCTCTAACAATACTTCCTAATAAGCCGATTAATTTAAAAAATATATAAAAAGCCATGTAGATAGATTCATACAGATATCATGCTATCATATGTTTTTAAATACACATTTTATTTCTATAGTATTGAAATGACAATTGTAATTTAATAATTTATTCTTTAGGATTAGTTGCTTCTATTGAGTTATTCATGTGACACTATAGTAGTCGTCGGATTATTATAGTCATAATGTAAATTATTCTATTGGTAATCTACGACAATGAACTAGATGGATCCACACGAGTATGAGTCTTCACAAGGAAGCCAAGGCAGGTCCGATAGGGTATCGAACGTTAACTGGCCATTCGCAAATGAGAACTTTTTAATTGAGATTGCTTATGAGGAATTCCAAGCAGGCCAATTGCTTTCCACCATTTTCTCACAATACACATGGAATAAGATTTGCAAAAAGCTTAATGGAGAGCTCCAACCTGCATATATGTGTCATGTGAGGTATCTGAAGATCGAATGCAATAGGATCTGGCAGGCTTGGCATATGTTCTATACATTAATAACATATGGTACAAGGTTCGGTTGGGATTACAAGCGAAACACAGTGACGGGAAGTGCTAATTGAATCGCCCAGTAGATCTGGGTATAGTTTTTGGACTTTTCTTTTTGTATTTTTAATGCTTATTCGCTAAATGTTTGGTCTGATTGTTTGTTAGGAAAACTCGGACCATGAATATTTGTTGGAGTATGGGCTACCTTGTTACGATTACTGTACCGAGATGTTCTAGAAGAACATTACTTTTGGGTCTCATGTAAGATCATCTACCTAATCCCATCTAGCTACGGACAATAATTCACCTCTGAGTGGTAACATGACAGAAAGCAGTAATGGGGGCTTCAAACGATCGGCTTATTCATGTGATGACTTTATGGATGCAACCGGTAGTCATGGAAAAGGATCCTCAAGAAAGAGTATGGGCAAAGAGAGAAAGTACTATGATAGAAAAAGACAATCTCGATTGGGAAAAGCTATTGATAAATGAGATGGCAGGAAAGCTAAAGAATCAATTGCTGAATATATAGATACACTACATCACATGGATGGCATGCCAGAGCATCTATTTAGAAGGGCTATAAATGCTCTTCAAAGCATGAAAATGAGAACATTTTCCTACAACTGGATGATAGAGAGATGAATCTGGGTTGAGTTACTATGCACTTAGACCGTCCTAATCTTTCCTTAGTCTATCGTCGATTCTCAGTTGTCCATGTATTTCCTTGGTTTATGTTGTTTGTGTACTTTTTTTATTAGTTTAATTAATATTTTGGTATGTATGAACTTATGTGACATCTGTTTATTTGTCATTTCACATTTTTAATCATATATCTGAATTTGCTAAGTTTTATAAGTATATTACAATACGCTTATATATGATTAAGTACTTGTGACATAGATGGTCAGTGGATCGAGCTCACAACCGCTAAATGACGATGAGTTGGAGTACAGCGACTGGTCCTCTGGCACGCCTGGTAGTGACATATCGGATGGAGTCGATTTGTTTTCTTTGTCACAAATGTAGTGCTACCAAATTTATACATTGATAGAATACCATATAACACATCTATGTTGCGAAGGATGGATGGGTTGGAGAGATAATGGATGGTCACCCCAAGTGATTCTATGACAATTTGCAAATGACGAAGTCAATATTTATACGCTTGGTCCACGAATTAAAAAGTCATGGGCTTCTACCACAAACGCATTAGTGCTGGGTTTTGCCCACTGAGGAACTTGCCATATTTATGTAGACAATAGGGGCGCACCAAAAATAAAGGTATACTATAGAACGTTTCCAACACTCTTTAGAGATGGTAAATTGTCACATTCACCGTGTAATTAGGGCGCTTAACATTCTAGCTCCAAAGTTGATCTCTTTCCCCAATTTTAATAAGGTGCCACATCAAATTCAATCGAATCATGATCTCTTTTTGTATTTTTAGGTACGGAGTGTAGAAAAGTACAATGATTACATTATGATGCTCTTAATTTAAAAAAGTAACATGATGGTGTTTGTGTTAAATAGGGCATAGTCGGGGCCATCAACGGTACATTGGTTCATGCTTAGTTACTCGCTCGTAGGCAAAATGCATATCATTTGTGAAAGGATATGTATCTTAAAATGTCCTTGCCATAACAGACTTCAATAAGATGTTTACATATGTGTACACTAGATAGGAGGGCAGTGTTAATGATACAAGAGTATTGCTAAATACTATACAAAGAGACCCATCGTTTCCCTTTCCCCCCACCCAGTTTAATATTTACTTTTAACTTGCACTAATCATCTAATCTTATAAAGTTCGTTTGGCGTTAGCTTGCTCGACTACTAGGGGTATCATGCTAACAATTATTTGTTCGGTAGGTTAGTACTACCTCGTTGATGTCGACTTTATCAACTATATATAGTTTTTATCCCCCTATAGGCAGTCATACAGCCATTTCCAACAATTTGAGGGCGCCACTATGTACAGTGGGCCAATAGAGATGCTTAAACATCGCCACTCACGATTGAGGAATACCATAGAACGCAGTTTTGGGATTTTGAAGAAGCGATTCTCGATTCTTTCATGGGGTATATTGAGCTACATTGTGACCAGACAGACAGATGGATATTATCATTACATGTGCACTGTTCATAATTTCATATGTAAGTTTAGTCGAGATGATAATATATTTGTGACACAGGACCATGAACTTGAGGCTGACAGAGAGACCTTTTATCATCGTGGTCACCCGAGTCAATAGGATATCCAGGCACATCTGTATTCTGTAACGCTCTGCTAGATTGGATGTGGGCAGAGAGAGAAGGTTGAATATACATGCTAATTTGTTTGTTTGTGATTGTTATTTTTGATAAGGCATAAGTACGTATGAGGCCCTATTATGCACATGTAGTGCCAAGCCTATGCACCTGTTGATGACCGGGATAGAGTCAAACTATGGCCGATATTTTTAGGTGTCTAGTTGAAAGATATCACCCTAGGAGCTTCATATGGGCGGACACCATGGGTAGACAACATGCATGTATGTATAGGCAGCATTGAGGTGCCGGTGTTGCCACATCTTATGGTACATATAGCATCGCTACATCCATATATGCTTCTTCAGGAGTTGCCTCCATGGTCGGTGGCTGTTGTGATGAGTAGAGCTCTATGTGTACTAGTTAGGGCACACCACCATATGCACTACATAGTAGCGATTCATATGCTATTGTTGCCCTTATGTAGATGTTATATTTGTATTTTACTGTTCATTTTGATGTTATTAGTCGCCGTTTTACTAAAGATGTATTCGTCTGAATATTAGAGTCTCATAGTTAGCAATATGCTAATGTACCAAAGTAGGACTTATTCGTTTTTCGTGTGTTGATTTTCGTTGCCATGTCAAGTTCGCTATTCCTTCTGTAATTATGTAAATGGAATTTGTACTTTACCTTTTTCATGTCTATACTACACAAGGACGAGTTAACGTCTATCGGTTGACGATGCAGAGAGACCCATACGAAATGAGTGGGGTCTTGACATCGAGGAGCGTTTCATTCATATGCTTCTCAATTCAAACTCCATTATATCACTTACGAATGAGATGTATATAGGGATTTGCATGCTTGAGATAGCCCACAAACTAACATGTTAGTTTCATCATCCGTTCACGGAGGAATTTGTGACGCAAAAATTTGACGAGCTTAAAGAGCGTTAAGATACTATAAAGGCAATCGTCACCAATCTGGACATCTTCTATGAACTGATCACATGTGATATTTGCATCCCGACCCACTTGCAATCTACGTTCACCACGGTGAGAGTTGGATGTAATAATGAATTTCATTTCAATGGTGATGTAATATTCGTATTCCATACATAACACTATCCTTTCTTACTTGTACATGCATACCTACTTACTGAGCGGTACTTTACAATGGGGGAGACTCGGTATGATTTATTGTCGAAGATCTTTAGAGATCCACCACTACGCGTCGCAATCATCGCGAGTGAACCCCGGCAAGATGTGGCGGTCAGTTATTAGGTGGGTAGTAGCACCCTATTGTCCTGTTTGATTCCAGTGCCAACACGAAACATAGTTTTCTATGCTATCAGAGGTCCTATAGGCCCGAGATTCCACGTTCTTGTTCTACCTGAGTTACGGTAGATATGCTGGTTGCATATGAGGGCGACATTGATAGGAGTTTGGGCGTTGGGCCAATTTCATCGTAGATTGAGGTTGTACGTCGTATTGGCATGAGACTATCCATACGACCTAGCTCATCGCACAAGAGCCAGGCCAGTACAACTCGGATGACGCAACGACTACCTACATTGTCCTGATTTGTTTTAATACTATTAGTTTTCATTTCTATCGTATTATGTTTGTACTGAACCTGATGTGAAGTATGTTGATTGTGTGATTATGATGTACTAAAGTCTATAATAGCCACTACGGCTACCCCTTCCTCGGCTCCGCCACACCCATGATGTTCGAGTTATGTATTTGGTACTGTTGATTATTTTTCTTGATGCTTGTATCTCGTACTTATCTTTATGATTTAGAGTAGTATGTTCTGAGTGGTACTCTCATTAGCTCTCATAATAGGTACTCAATGGTATGGATTGTTGTTGTGAACATCGTTTCTCTATGAATTGTGTGGCTTAAGTATTCGTTTGTTGTTAAATAACATGGGTTTCTATTAAAAGCATTTTTACATCCCCATTAAAAATTTTGTATATAAATTTATTTATTTTCTTTATCCTGAACCCGCCAAATAATATGCCATATACCAAATATTATAGCAAAAAATTAATCATTTATATTTAAGAATAATACACACACATATATATATTTTATAATATATTAAACTTCAACATCATTCAACTAATAATTTCAAAAGTACATCACAATCATTACCAATCATCAAATATACATACATTTACATATCATAATATTTTATTATTATTATCATAATAAAAAATATTACACAACTCCATTTACACCCTCAAAATCTAACAAAAAAAGAAAAAAATATTTATTTGACTACTACTGTGGAAATTGTCTCATCCAAAAATATAAACAAACTACATTACATTCCCCAACACGAATTTCACATTCCCCAATCCCATTTTCAAAACTTATTCTCCCTAAACATGTAATCCAGAGTATACAATATATATCCAAACAAAATTATTTTGGGGAAACATAACCAAAAATACCCTCATTTTCCCTCCAAAATACTTAAAAATATTTTCCCAAAATACTCTTTCCCAGCCTTTACTATCCCCAAAACTTTCCTATTTTTCAATATATATATATATATTATACATCATATATATTTTATTATTATTTCAACAATAAAAAAAATCACTCAATTCCACTTTCAACCCAAAAATTCAATAAAAAAGCACTGATTTGACTGTTACAGTAAAACATATCTACCCCCCAAGACATAAACAAACCTATCAAAACTCTTCAAAACTAATTTTAAACTATTCCCCAAAATATAATTAAAAATTCATTACATTCCCCAACACAACTTTCACATTTTCCAATATCACTTTCAATATTCATTCTCCCAAAATAAATAATAAAATCACATAAAAAACATAACCAAACATTGCCAAACTAATTATGCTGAAAATATAAATGAAGTGAATAGATTACAAATAAACTAAACAAATAAAAAAATTGAAATTAAAAATCAAAGTAAATAAAATAAAAAATTTTAAAATAAAATTAAAGTAATATTAAATTCAAATCTCTCTATTCAAACACACCATAGGGCCTGCTCTTCTATGTTTTGGCCATTTTCTATAAAAAAGTTTAGGGGAATGAGTTTTGGTTAGAAAATTTAGAGAATGTGAAGTGCTTCTTTTTATTTTGGGAAAATATGAAAAGTAATTTGAGAATAAGTTGTTTGTTTCTTTATATTTTAGGAGAGACAAATTTTATTGTAAATATCAAATTAGTTATTTTTTTGTTGGGATTATAGGGTGAAAGTTATTTATTTATGTATTATATGTATGTATATTTATAGTTCAATGATGTGTGTGTATATATGTAGTGTCCCATATATTTTTTTCTATTTTTAAATCTTAATTAATTGAGATTAGTCAATTATTTAGGAATAACTAAATTTTATTTATTGCTATTACCTTGGATTCTTATTCAAAGCTAAAAAAGAAAGAAAAGAGATGAAATAAATAATAATATACAAGCAAATATGTAGATAAAGATAGAATTTTTAGTAATTATAATCCTTATAGAACTCCTAATTTATTAAGTCTCTTTCTCGATATCACATTCAAACAACTACTTCATTCTACAATACACATTCAAACCTTCATATTTTCCAGCAAAATAATTTTCCTTAGAAAGTTCTCAGCCCATTCATCTCCTTTGAAAAAATTCTAAACGGTGGGCCAAGAAAAAGATTGTCAAGAAATCTCAATGTTGTCAACTCTTGTTCTCCCTTCTTCATAGGTGTAATCCCATATTTAAATTATGATATAAACATAAGTTTTGGTTAAACTAGATCTCATAATATTTGTATTTTGTATGCATTTGCTGTTAGGTTTTGATTTTCTCAAAAATGGATATTTATGACAACTTTACTACTTATTTTCGAGATAATTAAGCAAAATAATCAACATAAAAATTTTAGCTATGTGTCTTAGGTTTCTAATGCCTCATAAATCACCTCAATTCGATTTATATAGAGAAAGTTATGATCAAAGTACTAAGATGTGTCAAGTCTAGAAATACATGATTTTTATTTTTCAAAAATAGATAATTTTGACTCTTTTACTACTTGATCTTGATAGAATTAAGTAATGGGATGAACATAATATTTGTAAATATATCTCTTAGATATTTATGGCCATCTTAATCATTTCAATCTGATATATGGGGAGCAAGTTATGACTAAAATACAAAGGTGTGGTAAGATAGAAAATACAAGGCTTCGATTTTCCTAGAACAGAATATTGTGACACCTTTTGCTACTTGATTTCTATTTAATTTGGCAATATGGTCAACATAAGAACTAAATATCTTTCTCTTAGGTTTTTATATCCATTTGAATCACTTTAATTCGATGCATAGGGAGAAAGTTATGACTAAAATACTAGGGTGTGGCAATATAAAAAATACAGGACTTCAATTTTCCCAGAATAGAATATTGTGACAACTTTTAATACTCGATTACAATTTAATTGGGCAATAAGGCCAACAAATTAATTGTATATCTCTATCTTATGTTTTTATAGGATTTTGAATCACCTTAATCCGAGGCTTGTAGTAAAAGTTATAGCTTAGATACAATCAAATGTCACATAAAAAAAAATTCCTAAAAATTGGAAATCTGCTTTTGCACCACTGCTGCCTCTTGAACTCAATTTTTCTCTCTCATATTAACTAATTTAGACTGCATCATCAACATAAAACTTTTAGTACTCTTTCTTAGGTTTGTAATGCTATAAGAATCGAGCCAATCAGATATCTAGAAAGAAAGTTATGAGCGAATCAACAAAGTATGTATGAAGAGATAAATTCTTGATAAGTTTTGTCAGTATGTATGTACTAGGTAGTGACATATAGAAATTTTTTGTTAGTATTGGTTTTAGAGTTCTATTGATCATTGTTCTGATTTCTTGGATGAATTTGAGGTTAGAATTAATGGATCAAATCAGAATGCTGATTGAATTTAATACTACTCTTATGTTAACAGGTATTTAATTTGGAACTTAAGCTATTAGGGTCGACCCTTGATATTGATAAGTACTGTGAGTGCCTAAACTTACATATAATCTATAATAATACCTTTCAAAACTCAGAAGGGTGTAGATTGTAATGCATTCCATGAAACTTTTCTTTAGCTTACACTGCACTATAATTATATTCCGCTGTGCACATGAATTTCCTTATTTTATTTCGCGACGCAAGAAAAGCAATTTCTTTTAAAGCCATTGGTATTATTTCAGCATGATTTTAGACTAGCAATTAAATAAAATGATCAACACCAATGAGTGGATTTACTGTTACTGCTAATGTTATTGTTAGTTGGATCCAATTTGGTCTGGATGTGTGAGGGATTTCATTAGGCAGCTGCGGGCTTGTCGATTGAATCCCAAGCCCCCATGGCCTAATTCCCCTAGAGCATAACAGAAGCTGTTTGTGGTTGGGGTGTGCATAGGATCTCCTAAGGGCCTAGGCTCGGGCACTGTTTGGTAAGGTCGCACCTTACCTGGAGTGATAAAAGACTGTTACGGTGGGAATCATAAGGTTGACTAGCTACAACAAACATTGATTCGATCATCGCATTTAATTGTTGGCTTATTGAAAATGTTTACTGTTATATTCCGTTTTACTACTATATAATGCATAATTTCTTTTCACTGTCTTCTCGAATATTTATAACTATTTTTTAGTGTTATTCAAGTGTTTATAATTATTTCTTACTATTTTTCTCAAGTATTTATCATCAAGCATCTTTTGATCATGATATACGCTTGAACTCACATCGCACACACTTGGCATCCACTGAGTCATTTACTCACACTCTACTATTCTTTAACTCCCTTTTGATAGACCTAGACCTTAACCTTAGTGAGGAGGTGGACTAGCTTTCGATGAGAATCAGAACTGAAGTATTTTAGGACTTTTGCAGTAGTCTTAGCATTTGATGATGTTAGCTTGTTAGTTTTCTTATGGATTTCAGTTGAGCTTAGAGTATTGTTATATGAGTTTTATGTTATAAGATTTATTAAAGTTATTTTCAATACTCAGTGTTCTTTTATTTAAGATTATGATTTTAGATTAGATGAGCTCTATTTTTGGGATTAAGTTTCACGCCTCAAGACTAGACTGCATGGTTTAGTTTTGGAGCGTGCAATATATATATATATATATATTTGTAATGATTGAAATATAAGTGTAATTAATTTAATTAGTTATTTATTTTGAAATTTATATTTTTATAAATTTAACATTAGTAAGTAATGTATTATTTGGAATAAAATATATATTAATAAACATTAATTATTCATAAAATCATAATTATATCTTAATTATAAAACATCAGTTTATATCATAATTATTATACATTAATTATAAATTAATTATAGTTTGTTAATTAAAATATAATTATTTAACTATCTATTACTTATAAATAAAACTTAGTTATTTATTTAAATAAAATAAATTTTTAATAATTTATATATAAGACTTAATAACGATTCATCAAATTAAAAAACTAAGTAATATTATATTATATGAAATTACATCATCTTAAATTATTTATTAAATAAATAAATGTAATATTTAATTATACGTAAAATATGAAACATAATTAATATATAAATAACAAGTTTTAGATAAATTAATTTAATTAATTTAACTCATTTTCTAATTAATACATTATTTAGTAAATAACTTACTTAGTAATAATCAAATAATTTTACTTCAATTTAATTAATTCTCTCAACAATTACTTTAAGCATATCAATATTAATTTATTAAACTTAATAGATTATTGAATAAATATCACCCTATAATCAAATTTTATTATAATTTTAAATTAATGTGAAGATTAATATTTAATGAAGAATTTTTTTGAAAAAGATTAATTTATTTATTATATCAAATTAAAACATCTTAAGTTATCTATTAAATGAATAAATGTAATATTCCATTAATACCTTAAATATTAAATATAATTAATACATTATTTAATTAATAAGTAAATTTAATTAATTTAATATGTTATTAATTAAATAAATTATTTAGTAATAACATAAATAATATTTAATTAAATTTAATTCATTTTTTTGATAATTAGTTTAATTGAATTTGTAAACATAAATTTTTTAACTAGTAAAATTTTAATATATATATATGGATGAGTGAACTGAGAGGGTGATAAATAAATGAGTGATGTGATAGGTAAGTTGAGAAAATGAGGAGGTATGTGTGGTTTTTAGTATGTAGGATTTTTTTGGGTGAATTGAGAGGGATTTTTTTGAGATAAAATTTGAATATTTTGAGAAAAAATTTGAGGAATGTGCCTTCATTTTGAAATACGTAGCATTTCAAAGGTGGCTGTAACAATTTGGAAGAATGGAACTTCAAATGAAACTATGCAGCAAGGTTTTGTATGTGTTTGTAAAAATAAAATTTGTGGGGTCTAAAATCGAGAGTAAAAAAGATGGAAAGAAATAGCAATGCACAAAGTGGAAATTAGCTGAGAATACAAGGGCATTGTTGCAAATATATTGGCCGCAATAGTTCAATTCAATAAGCCATCCTTGTCTTGTTTCCGAAGAAATCCAACGGAGAATTTTAAAAAGCCGAAGATAAAAAATAAAAAGAAAACAAAATTATTGAATCTGTGAGAGGGAAACGAAATGGCTGGCATGGAAAGACTGCACCGAATGTTCGCCGGCGCTGGCGGCGCTCTCGGCCACCCGCCTCCGGACTCACCTACACTCGATTCCTCTGAACAAGTCTATATCTCATCCCTTGCCTTGCTCAAGATGCTCAAACACGGTAAATCTAGGTTTTTTTTTTTTTTTTTTTTTTTTCATTACGCCTGCCAAGTAATTATTCCTATGTATTTGATTTCTTCTCTGTTTATTGATGAAATGAAGGGTTTTGTGTTTTATTCATCATTAATTATAGGTAGGGCTGGGGTGCCGATGGAAGTGATGGGTCTGATGCTGGGGGAGTTTGTGGACGAGTATACGGTGCGTGTGGTGGACGTTTTCGCGATGCCGCAGAGTGGGACTGGGGTCAGTGTTGAGGCGGTGGATCACGTTTTTCAAACTAATATGCTTGACATGCTTAAGCAAACTGGCAGGTGTGAAAAATGATTATGCTTTTTTGGCTTTCTCTTCGATCGAGATGTTGCTTAATATTCTGTAACCCATACATTTGAGGCTTTGGGTTGATGTTTTGGCTACTTGAAGTGAAGGGGATTCAATGGTTTTTGAATATTTTAATTTTAGTAGACTTTGGGTTGGGGTGGGGGGGTGGGGTGGGGTGGGGTGGTAACAAAACTAGACATACCTGTAGAAATGGCATTACATAGACGTATATACGGTAGATTTCATTTTCAACTGAAGAGAAAAAGTGTTTATTTTAGTTCTCCAATAATCAGAAATGGACTTAAGTTTGCCTATTTTGGTATTTCCTTGACATTGAGATTAGGACTCTGCGAGCCAGGCTCTGACAGGCTGCTCCATCTCCACTTGTACTTACATCCTCTTTTCATTAGCAAGTCTAGTTAGCCTTCTTTTGCAATATTCTGCCGCTGTTTGGAGCATGAGCTCATATAATTAATGTTTCATCTAATTTAGAAGGCAGCGGGGACATGTTTCAATTATCTATGCTTTTCATATGATTGTAGTGGAAAATTATGAAAGCCACATTTACCTATTCATTTACGCGTACTAATAGGAGCACCAATACTTATGTTCTGTGTCATTTTATAGGGAAAAGAAAATGATATCTTATTCCATTTAAGTTCCTCAGAATTGATGACTCCTCTTCATCAACATGTAAAACCAGTCTGTATTTATTTCAATTAATAGGTCATTGGGATATTCCTCGAAAAAAATAAGTAAATTTCCTCTGAAATGTGTCAATTATTATTGGTAGGATCCTGCACCTTCTAATTTATGTTGATCCCATCATTTCAAGAATCGCTGCAACAGTTATATGGTACATTATTTGAATAAACTTTTTCATCTGTATCAATGTTGAAAGAACTTTGCTTTTAAAATTAGTAGTGTATTGACACATATTTTTGGCATATATTTAAAAATGTTGACTTGAATAAATTAGTTATTACCTACCAAAAATTGTGCATGCTTAGACGACTTTGATCTTGCACTAAATTGTTGGATCTATCATCTATGTAACCTTTAAAGTTCCAAGTGAAGCTATTTCATCTCCATCTTTTTTGAATTTCAATTTTCAAAAAATGTTTACTCAACTGTTTGTAGAAGTTTTTCATTTGGCTATATTTGTTGTTACTGAAAAAACCATGCACTTTATTCGTTCTTGTTTAATAAAGTTAGAAATTTTTGGTTTCTTTGTGCAGACCTGAGATGGTGGTTGGTTGGTACCATTCACATCCAGGATTTGGATGCTGGCTTTCTGGTGTTGACATCAATACCCAGCAGGTTGTTATCCCCCGCCCCATCTATTGTTGTCTGGTTCAAATATTGTTGATTAATTGATGTTGTTTGCGACTTTTATATTTATTTAGATGCTTTTATATTTATTTAGATGCATGCTTATGTTATAAATATATTTTTATATTTTAATTTCCAAGGTGGGGAGCCTTACATCTACCGTCAGCCTATTTCTAATTATATGACTTCCCAGTTCCATCATTACTTTTTCGTTCAACCATCCTGACAAAATAGTTTCTATTACATGCTTCTTGTAATAAAAACAGAAAAGAGGTGGGGGGTTATAGAAAAGGAAACAAAAAGAATAAATGAAGTTTGGAAAACTCATTGGATGCTGGTGTTGATGGCAGTGTTCGTGGGTTGGGAAGGCTGTGATTTGATATAGGCAACGGATAGGTAGGTCATGTAACCAGAGAAAGTTCTAGAGGGTTGTTAACATTAAACCTGCTGTTTGGTGCTGCTTATTCAGTAGGGGAAGACTTATGGTGTAACAAACATCTTTGGTAGTTTGCTACACGCTTATGTACCATTATGAGTCAGTTCCTAAGATTGTGTATGTTAAGGCTCATATAGTTTCTATTATCGGTCTTATCATGCAGAGTTTCGAAGCTTTGAATCAGAGGGCAGTAGCAGTGGTTGTGGATCCAATTCAGAGTGTTAAAGGGAAGGTGGTAATTGATGCCTTTCGTCTTATTAACCCCCAAACCATGATGCTTGGTCAAGAGCCACGACAAACAACATCCAACCTTGGGCATCTTAATAAACCATCTATTCAAGTAATGGTGCAATTCTTTTATTTGTTGACTATAATTTAAAGTTCTATTTATCCTTTGTTTCTAATTTGTGAGAGTTGATATTTATGCAGGCACTAATTCATGGTTTGAACAGGCATTATTACTCCATAGCCATAAATTACAGGAAGAATGAACTTGAGGAGAAGATGCTCCTGAATCTTCACAAGAAAAAATGGACAGATGGTTTGACCCTCCAGCGGTTTGATACCCACTCCAAAACAAATGAGCAGACTGTCCAGGTACTTTGTGGATCTGTGTACTTTCATGAGACTACATTTTATCATTACCATTGTTTTTTACATAGCCACTAAGCTTCTTATGAACCAAGCAAGGAACCGTGGTTGGTTTGAGTTTGATGGTCTATATTTTCTGACACGGTCTTAAAAATGCAAGGATGTTGATTTTTTGAAAGTTAGAGACACTAATATGTCCATATAGGAAGAGTTGTGCCTTAACTGTATACAGAAAATAATCTTATCAGCGGATAAAAAAAATCCACTAATATCCTTCAATTACTGTACTACACTGATGTCAAGTCATTGAATACTTGAAAATTGGTATGGCAATCAATGAGAGCATAAATTGGAAATGGTAGTTTTACATCCACTTTGTAACTGAATAGACTTTTAGAAACTGTCAGTTTGCATCACTCATTCAGATATTGGCCAGGTAGAAGTTCTTTAATGACATGACCTGCATCTGGACCAGATTCCTTGTGAATTTTGTCTGCCAAAACTTCTATATTGGTGCTTCAGTCAGTGGTGACGTTTGTCTCTTGTAAAGCCAAGAAACTCGATCATTTTCTACATATTGTTTGCAAACTGAGTTCTAGTGCGTGAATTGTTTTTTTTCCAATCTGCCGCTAAAGAGGATTTTTACATAATCAAGATTTTGAGAAGTTTATGCTTGTTGTTAGGCATGGAAATAGGCTAGGTTGGGCTTTGACTTGTTATGCAAATGACAACCTGAGCCTAGCCTGTTATCTATGATAAACTTTTCTTTAAAGTTAGGCCTAGCTTTTTTAATAAATTTTAAAACTTTAACCTGGCCTGAAAACCTACCTAAAAGCTTATTTTCTATTGAGTCTTCAATTAAATCTAAACTTCACATAAATCTAAATTTTTAATATGCTCAAACCTACAATAGATCTTGATAAGCAATAATAAAAATGATAAATAATAAATGCATAATTATGAAAGTTCAAATTTAAATAAAATAATATCATTTCAATATAAAGTAATACTAAACAACATAAAGGATTTCATAAATGACTAATTAGTGAAATCAAATACAATTAGCTATTTAATATTATATCACTATTATTGTACTTTTTATGTAAAGAATGATAAATGGGCGGCCTGCTAGACTTTGCAAGCTTTTAGAAGAGTTTAAGTCTAGCCTATTTAGTTAAAAAATTTATTTTTTAAACCTTGACCTCGTTTTTTTATTAAATAGGCTAAACTAGGCCATGAGTAGGTTAGGCCATAGGTCCCCGACGAATAGCCTGGCCTATTCCCATCCCTGCAGTTGTGGTGTGTGGCACACAGTGCATGCATAATACTTGAAAATTGCAAAAAAGTACATATTTATTTAACCATGCTTTTATTTTATGTGTTTATTGAAATTTTCGTGAATGAAGAAAAATTTAAAAAGTTGAGAAATTGGTTCTCCAAAATAGGTGTTGAGGGGATAGAGACACTCATACACAGAAGTTGGAGTTACAGTGGAGAGAAAATATGGAAGTTGGAGAGAGTGAAAGGAATAAGTAAGAGGAAGGTTAAAAAAATGATCCAGAAAAAGGACACCAAAGAGACCATCTTTAATTGTAAATAGTCCAGATATATATTATAGGATTAGTTCACCACCCTACAATAAAGTCTGGAAGGGTGATTACTTGATATATTTCTCAGCACATATCAAACATGGCCATCTATCGTTATACTTTAGGATCTATTTTTTTTTTTTCTAGTTGTACATGATTATACTTGTTCGATATTATAATGCATTAGTGTAGCTGTAGTTTTCTATTGGGTGCAATTACCTAGACATTAACTAAAGCAGCTTCCAGTCTTGTTTCAAATGGGAAAGTTGTACATCTGAGAACTATTTCATAATCTACTTATTTCACTTTTTGGAGGAGGATGGTGTCGCTATGAGTTATGTCAGACTTCCAAAGTTCATTTTACTTATTTTTCGGAGTATATAATCAAGCTTCTCATTTCATACTTCCAAGTTCATTTTTCATAATCTTCGGTGTATATAATCAAGCTTCTCATTCATATACAATTGTGGAGGCATAGTATATGCTTTATCATTTAGCACGTCTTTTTTACTCTCTTGTTCTAATTTAGCATTTTTTATTGCTTGCCACAAATTTGCAGGAGATGCTAAATCTTGCTATCAAATATAATAAAGCAGTTCAGGAGGAGGATGAGTTGCCACCAGAAAAACTAGCTATTGCTAATGTGGGAAGGCAAGATGCTAAAAAGCATCTTGAAGAACACGTCTCAAATTTGATGTCCTCAAACATAGTTCAGACATTGGGGACAATGCTTGACACAGTTGTCTTCTAGATTTTTTTTTTTTTGAGTTGACGACAGCATATGAACTTACGTACCAAACTCCTTTATGTCATATGAAAGAGCAACTACGTCTGACACGTTTTCTAGTTTTTTTCTTTGCTCCATCTTCTGCAATTGTGTCCTCATATGGGAATCAACGGTACCTTATATATTCATTCAATGAATTTGTGAACCTTAAAAACTGAAATACTTAAATTGTTATTGTCTCCTATACGACCAGCTCTGGTGGTAACCAGCTGAAGTCAAAACAAAAGTAGCATTGGGCTGTATTTTGAGTGTTTTGAGAAAATGAGTTTTGGGGAGTAGGTGAGAAGAATATGATGTATGCTCCCCGCCATTGTTTTTGGGAGTAAAATGGGATGTTTGGTTTTGTTTTGGAAAGGGATAAGTTGCACTTGAAATGTTAAATTAACATTTTTTATGTATGTATAGTTATAATATGAATATATATATGTGTACAAGCACACACAAACACATAGGGGATGGAGAAATTAGGGGAATGTTTATCTGTGTTTGAAAGATAATTGCAGAATGTGTTGAGAATAAAATTGAGTTTGGTTATATTTTGGGAGAAAAAATAAATTTTACTTGTAAATATTTTTCATAAAAGTTGTTATCTAGTGAGTGGTGTTGCATTAATTTTTTATATTATTAGATGTTATTTTTGTCGTAATATAATAATTAAAAAATATATTTTTATATTAAAATAACAATGAAAATATATAAATATATGTAGTTTTGATTGGTGTGAAGATTTAAAATGATCAAAAGTTTTTAGTAATAAAAGTTGAATTTTGTGGAAATATTTGTTTGTATTTTAAGGGAATTTTTGGCAAAACAGGAAACAAACATGGGCTAAGTTTCTGAGGGTATATCTTTTTTTATATTTATAAATTGGTATTTTAGTATATTGATTATATAGGACGGTCCAATGAATCCAGCCTAATAACACTCAATTAGGACAGGAACTTTAAGCCCAACTCGTTTTGGATCGAGCAGACGTTCGACCGCCATTTAACCTTTAGATCCCTACTCATTGTGGCGAATATTAGCATTCCTAGTTGACCCGGTTATGATCGATAACCTCCATTAGGTGGCCCCAATCCTTTGACCAAAATGATGTAGCTTCGACCAGAGTGAGCATGGTGACCAAGATCCTAGGTGACATTCCAGCTGGTGTGCTCGTCTCGACCAGAGGGGTCGAGGTAAGACGAAAACAATTTGGCCGCATTGAATGCTTTGCCAAGCGTCGTGCTGCCGCATTAATGGCGCGTGCCACCAATAGTACCACCTTTTGCAGCCGTGTCAGGCTAGGGAACGCTTCTAGTGTACAGTTTTGTCTTAGGTAGCTGAAGACAGCGCCACTTGGAACAGTATACAAGCTGGATAAGATGGAAAAATCCTCAAGCAAGGACAGTGGCCTTTCTTACACAATAGGGGCATCAAGGATATATCAACCACCATGAGAAGGCTATAAATACCCTATCTCAACCATTCAACAAGGTATGTCATTTCTTATCTAGTGCCCCCACTCCACTGCTCATATCTTTAGTCGATCCTTATTGACTTGAGCGTCGGAGTGCCTCAGCCGAGGGCACCTTAGCTAGCCTGACTTTTGCTGTTGATTACAGGACTCAACCTCAATTAACTAGAGGCTCATCCCTCCACCCCCTTTAGGTTGATTTCATTTAATTTCAACCCAAGACACTAATACACAATATCTACCCTCATTATTTGGCGTCATCTGTGGGAAACTTAGAGTCCACAATCGAGGAACTAGTTAACATTGGGCGAGCTACTTCGAAGAGAGAGGAGAATAGGAGGTCGCCAACCCCTCCTCCTTAACCTTAATTAGAACAAGATTTGCCAGGATCTGGCGCCCAACCGAAATAGGTGCTCACCTTAACCATGCCACAATTGATGCAACTTATAAGCGAGCAAATATTTGCTCAACTCTCTGCTGCCCTGAATCGGCACACTGGTGGCCAGTACTACGCCCTAGCCCACTCAACGCAAAGAAAGGCCTGCCAAAGAAGAAAGGGGCGACCTGAGGCTCAGCGACCACTTACTCGATGAGATGACAGTCCTGGGCGGTTCCTAAGAGAGGAAATTCGACAACACCCCTGTGAAGAAGTTGCGGATTCCATCGACCATAGCATTCAACCCATTAGAGCCCAGCAACGCAATAGGGTCGAGCGCAGGAGGCAACAGACTAATAAAAATTCCACCTAGGCTAACCAAGAAGAATGAGAAGAAGTCTCCCACTAAGTTCAACAGCTCAATAGGCAGTTCGAAGAGATCTCGAGAAGAAATACTGAACGGAACCATGAAGGAGTCCTGAGGTTTTGACGAGAGAGAGAATCGCTGTTCATTCAGGACATTATCGACGAGCGCATCACTGTTGATGCCAAGGTGACCATAGGATTACCTAAGTACGACAACTCGTTAGATCCAAATGAACATCTGCTGCAATTCAAAGATATTATGCAGTTGCATGGGCACAATGAATATATTCCCTTGAAGATGCTTGTAACCACTTTCCAGGGCATTGCACTCGACTAGTTTGTTAAGCTAAAGCCCGCGTTTATCTACTCGTATGACCAGTTATGTGATAAATTTCTGCACAAATTTGCCAGCTGAAGAAAGGCGAAGCTCCCCTACACCCACTTGTATACAGTTAAACAGAATAAGGGAGAGTCACTTCGAGATTTTTTCACCAAGTTCAACATTGAAGTTTTGAAGATTGATAGTCCACGGGTTGAATTTCTGATTTATGTGCTTTTCTTGGGCCTGTGACACAAAGATGCGCCAATGCGTTGGTGCGCAAGCGACCTAGATTGATGGAAGAACTGCTCGACCTCGCAGAGAGGTATATAATTCAGAAAGATATGGACATATTGAAATATGGTAATCCAGAAGTCGAGATGAGAAAAACCAAAGAGAAGGACGACCACCAGAACAAAGAGGGATATCGATCACCCATCAAGCATTTCCACGATTACACTCCACTCAAACTTTCTAGAAAAGAGGTATTATTTGATATTCAACATGATAACCTCTTGAAAAATCCGAGAAAGTTGATTAAAATAGAAGCAATGAAGAAATATAAGAAATACTATCACTTTCACAAACAGAGGGGCCACGACACTGAGGACTGCTTCAACCTCCATGATGAGATCGAGAGGTTGATTCGTCAGGGCCACCTAAAAAAGTTTTACCGACGAGAGTGCATGACAAGAGGCAAACAAAACCGACCAGACTCCTCGTAGAGAAAAGTCGATTAGCCCGAGGAAAGAAGGCAAAGGAAAGAAAGCCCACCCATTAAATGGGTCATTAACACCATTGCAAGAGGACCAACCGGGAGGCATTCCAAGTTAGCCAGGAGGCAGCACCAGTGCAGGCTGGAATCAACGAAAACCACTTTGGTCAAAACTATTTTTTCAGCTATCTACTAGTGCAGGGCCAATTTCTTTTTTAGATGCAGACTTGTCACACATTAAAAGGCATGGCATGGACAACAAACTGGATTGCCCCTTGGTCATATCTGTAGAAATTGCTAACTTTGAGGTTAGGAAGATCCTGGTCGACAATGGCAGTTCAGCGAATATCATATTCTCGTTGACCCTGAAAAGAATGAAGTTGGGAAAGTTGAAGCTTGAACTAGTCAGAACTCCGCTGGTTAGATTCAGAGGAACGAAAATCATACCTGAGGGATCCATCAACCTCTCTACATTATTTAAGGAAGCTCCCCTGAGGAGAACCCTCATGATCAATTACTTAGTTGTTGACGCTCTTTTTGAATACAATGCCATAATCAGACGACTAGCTTTGAACAACTTCTGCACTGTTATTTTGACCTATCATATAAAGGTCAAGTTTTCGACCACTGTCGGCACAAGAGAGCTCTTGTGTAACGTCAAGGAAGCATAGCATTGTTACACAATCTCGGTTGAGGCCATGAGGCGAAAGAGTCGACCAAAGCTGACATCCTCAGGGGACGCCCCAGTAGCGAATCCTAAGCAAGGTCAGTCGAGTAAGAAAAGAAAGCTCGAAGAAACCAGAGTAGATCTCGTCGGTGAGTTCAAGACAATCGAGCCGGAGCCTGGAAACCCCGACAAGACCACTAGAATTGGTACTGATTTGGGGGATAGCATGGAGTGCCTCATGGTCGACTTCTTCAAATAAAACATTGACGTCTTTGCTTGGAAGGCTTCCGACCTCTAAGGAATCGACGCCAGCGTCATATTCCACCGTCTGAATGTGGACCCCTTATATAAACCAGTGAAGCAGAAGACCAGGACCTTCAATGCTGAGTGATGCTAGATCATCGAGGAGGAAGTAAACAAACTCCTAGAGGCATAATACATTGTAAAAATTCAATATCCGAGTTGGCTTTGAAATGTAGTCTTTGTCCCTAAGAATGTGGGCAAATGGCGCATGTGTAACGATTCCACTGATTTGAATAAAGCTTGCCCTAAAGATTCTTAGCCCCTGCCTCGTATAGATTTATTAGTTGATTCTACTACTAGTTGTGAGTTATTGAGTATGATATATGCATTTCAAGGATATTGCCAAATTTTTATGGGCCCTGAAGACAGGGACAAGACATCTTTTGTCAGCCCCATGGGGTATATTGCTTTCAGGTCATACCTTTTGGGCTCATAAATGCAGGCGCGACGTATCAGAGGCTAGTGAACTTTATGTTCAAGAACGAGATCAAAAAATTCATGGAAGTCATGATCATCAAAATTGAAAAAAAAACATAATCATTTGATTGACCTCAACCATATATTTTCAATACTTAGAGCATTTGGCATGAAGCTCAACCCTAACAAGCATATCTTTGGGGTGTAAGGAGGCAAATTCATGGGATACATGGTCAGCCAACGGGGCATTGAGGCAATCCCACAAAAAATTCAAGCCGTTTTGGATATCATGCCCCATCAAACAGTAAGAGACATGCAGCGTCCGGTCGGAAGGATCATAGCTCTGGGGAGGTTTATTGCCCGATTAGCTAATAAAAGCTTACCATTTTTCAAGATTCTAAGAAGCGTGAAAAAGTTGGGTTTTCAATGGTTGGAGTAATGCCACCAGGCCCTGATCGCCCTGAAATATTATCTCTCATCTACAACCATGTTGGCCAAGCCTGAATTGGAAGAGATTTTGCAACTATACCTAGTAGTCTCATCAGATTTTATAAGTTCCGTCTTGGTGTCGACCAGAGATAGTTCTCATCGGCTCATCTACTACAGTAGTAAAGCACTACAAGGCCCCGATCACAACTATCTTGAGATTAAAAAATTGGCCCTCGCCGTGGTCACAACAGCTTGAAAATTGAGACCCTACTTTCAATCTCACGCCATCGTTGTCCTTACGAACCAATCTTTGAAGCAATTATTATCAAAACCTAATACGTGAGGATGACTAACCAAATATGCAATTAAGTTGGGTGAATTCGACATCACATTCCAACCCCGCACTGCTACAAAAGCACAAGTTTTAGCGGACTTTGTTGCCGAGAGACTTGACCTGCTCGACCAGAACCATAGCAACTTCCTTATATGGACACTACACGTTGACAAATTGGTGACCTCCTTTGGATGAGAGATTGGCATCTCACTGCACTCGCCACTTGCAGAGGAATATGATTTTGCAATCAAGCTCCACTACCTAGTAACTAACAATAGAGCAGAGTATGAGGCCCTCTTTGCTGGCATGAAGATGGCAGCAGATCATGGTGTCGAGCAGCTGGTGGCCATTAATGACTCCCAACTAGTCACAGAGCAAGTCGAAGGAAACTTTAAGGCTAAAGAGTCTACAATGAGCAAATATCTAGCTGAGGTGAATAGGCTACAACAGTTGTTCAAGAAGTTTTCCCTCAGCCAGGTTCCTCGATCAGAGAATGAACGTGCTGACGCACTATCGAAGCTCGCAAGCTCGACAAAAAGGAGGGACAAAACAATAACTTTCCTAGTTGCAACGTAGCCTATAATAGGTGCCCCTAACAAGAATTTGGTGGGGCAGATCGAAGAAGCTCCTCCCTCCTGGAAAAATTTCATAAAGGTGTACTTGAGAGAAGGAAAAACCCCCAAAGACAAGGGGGAAACGCATAGGCTCAGGGGTCAAGCAGCTAAATTTGCACTCAACGAGCATGGTCAGCTTTACCGAAGGTCGATATTAGGACCCCCATTGAGGTGCCTAACTCCATCCCAGGCTAACGACATCTTGCACGAAGTTCATGCAAGTATTTGTGGCAATCACTCTGGAGGATGGTCATTGGTGCCTAAGATCATCAGATACGGATACTTCTAGCCGACACTATTGAATCCATCGACTTCGCGAGAAGGTGCCAAGCCTACCAATTCCACTTGAACATCCCTCATCAACCTGCTTCATTGATGGTGAATGTACAAATCACGTGGCCGTTCAACCAATGGGGAATTAATATAATCAGATCTTTGCCAAAAAGAGCAGGTCAAAGGAAATTCATGATCATTGCCATCGAGTACTTTACAAAGTGGGTTGAAGTAGAGGAAGTACCCAAAACAACAGACGCTGCCATTACGAGTTTCATATGGAAGAACATTATCTACCATTTCGGTCTGCCCAAAGTCTTGATATCAAACAACGGAAGGCAGTTTTAGAGCAGAAATACGAGGGCTTGGTGTGAAAACCTTGGGATTCGCCTGTACTTCACTTCAGTAGAGAATCCCCAAGCTAACGGTCAGACGGAGGTCACGAATAGAATTGTGCTCGACCATCTCAAGGCTCTTGACGCCGAGAGGGTCCTACTTCCTCTACCAAGAAAGGATGCTGGCCGGGGGAAAAAATACTCAGCTACTTTAATTTTGCCATACCGTTCGCAAAGTCGAATTCAGTGGTCACTACCTTGACCCTGGCTTGGTGGGCAAGAAGAAAAATGGGCACAGCAGGTGGCTCCTCAGTAGGAGCAGCCTCGTCGGCGTAAGGCCCTTCTAGTCGAGCGCATAAGTCAAGCACTCCTTGTCCTCCGCGCTGAATGAGTAACCAAGAAACTCCAGCTGCTTGACAACCTTGTTGAAGGCATCCTTAGTATCGTCGAGAGGAAAGACGATGCTAGCATCCATGAAGGCAGAGGTCAGCATGAGCTACTGAACAGCCTTCTGTCGAATGTTGGGCAGCGTCCTACCAAACTCACACCGAACAAATTATAACGCAACTTCGTACCCTGGGCTTGACCATTATCATAGTAGGATTGCGCTGCTACTTGGGCCTTCTTCAGGTGCTCCTTGGCTATGCTCCTCCCACTCACAGTTGTCATCAGCTCAGCATCTTTCGCCTCGAGCTGCGCATCCCTCTCCTCCAGTTGCTTAGTCAGCTGATCGACCTCCATCTGGATAGATTTGAGTGCCGCTTTAGTCATTTCTATTTCTTTGTGTCCCTCCTGCATCTAGTCCACCTAGTCGAGAGCCAGTTTCGACCTCTGAAACATATGGTAGCCCAGTTGATCGACCTGTAAAGATAACGCTCTCATCAACATAAGCAAAACACCGTGAATCATTCAACAACAAGTAATACTCAACTAAAATCTTTGCCATATTGGCGTGATAAGGTAAGGCCTTCATCGCCGCGCCCTAACTCTTCTCCATCATCTTGCGCTGGTCGAACACGAACAGACCAGCCATCAAAACTTTCATCAGTAGTGACCTAGTCTCTCACACCGTCATTATAGAGATAGAGTTATGGACTGCCAGTTCAGTCCCAAATCGCAGTGAGGGCAATTCAGTTAGGTCAAAAAGCTCCTCGTCATCTCGATGCCCAAAGAGGTCAAATCCATTTGTTGTCCTGGCCTTCCCTTTGTCTTTATCGGCCACCGTCCTCTTTGGGGTTGGCCCCTCATGTTCAGTCGCAGGCCTTTTTCCTCGACTAGTGGGGTCGCCGATGCAGCCAGAGCAGCAGCAGCAATAGTGATAGGAACAGCAGCAACAAGCTACATCACGGCCGGCGCAACCGCTTCTCGTTGAGCCTTTGCACCCCCATGGCGCTCTCGGTTCCTCTCCGCACGAGCAATATCTTGGGCTCAGGTTTGATTCATTATCTCTTCTCGATCTGCATGACAATAAAACCAAAATATATAAAATTCATCTAAATAGTAGAGACACAACAACTAAGAGAAACACACGTAACCATCTACCTAATCGATCATCCATCGGCAGGTCGTGTCACCCTCTAGCACAAGGTTTTTCTCCTCAATATAGCTAGATGCCTAGATCTGACCAAACTCGATCAGTCCCGTACAAAGGTGTTTGCCCAAGTCGGGGTTTGGTTTCGGGGCATTTCGACATGCCCTCGCATCCAATCCCTAGGGATATTAAAGCCCACTCCCTCAGGAGCCCGAACATAAAAATACCTAGTTTTCCATTTTTGGCCGAAGGAGGATGCTAGAGTTACCAAAAACTTTCCACGATGGCGGGCGGTAGGGTAATAAAAGGCTAATTCCTCAGTACTCCCCAACTTGTGAGACATGGGGAGGTGAAAAAGGTTGCTGAAATTGGCAAAGGTAGGAGGTTAGTTGTAGACGTGCATCAAAACTACAAAACTATATATGGTTAAAAAATAGTTGGGGAGAAGTTGGGCGATGCAAACCTGAAGACCCCTCAGCAGGTCGATTATTGGCTCGGCAAGTGGGAACCTAATCCCATATCTAAGGTCATCCTCAAACACACTAATGCAACCATTGGGTGGTTATGCACCCTACCCCCAGACCCTAGGACAATTAGCACGTAACCCTGGGGAATGTGATATACCTATCTAAGGATATTAAGGTCTGCCTTTGTTACCTCCGACCTAATCTCACTGTAGTGATCGAGGGTAAACAACCGACCATGAGGCATTAGGGGGTTGCTCAGCCCAGCCTCAGCCCCAGTGGTAACCCATTTATTGCTAGAACTACTGGAGGTCGAGCTATCACTAGACGACCTATTAGAATTGCTAGTTGAATCATTCCCACTGCTAGTCAGAGCCCTATCCGACTTGGTCCCCTTACTCTTGCTCCCTCGGTTACCCTCATCACCGCTAAAACCCTCAGCATTATTACTATTTTATTGTGTTCAAGATCAAAGAGCAAAGCAGACTCGAAGGTATTGAAATACTTACATGGTTTGGTTGTCTAGAAGCGGAGTGTAGAATGCAGTGAATCACTGTGCTCGACCTCACGCAAAGCTATAAATATAAAAATAAAGATTCTTACTATGCCTATTTATAGGTCCTAATGCGTGAACCCTAAATGACAGCAATTATTACACTATCGTCGCTTGATGCTTCGCATGACCCAGCGTAATAAGCGCATTAAATACGTCAAAACCCTCGTCAACTCCAAAAAACCCCGATCATTTTGTTGAACTCTAGTCGATTCTTTCCAACCATTGGTCAGCGAGCTAGCTACTCCTCATTCCTTCGCGTCGACATGCTCGATCAGGACTTGGGAGTGAGGGGGACTCATGATATAGGACAGCCCAACGGGCCCAACCCAATAACACTCAACTAGGACACGAGCCTTAAGCCCAACTTGTTTTGGACCGAGTAGATATTTCGACCGTCACTCGACCTCTAGATCCTTACTCGTTGTGGCGAATTTTAGCGTTCCTAGTCAACCCAGTTATGGACGATAGCCTCCATTAGGTGGCCTCAATCCTTCGACCAGAATGATGTAGCTTCGACCAAAATGAGCCTGGTGACCAAGATCCTAGGTGACATTCCCGTTGGTGTGCTCGCCTTGGCTAGAGGGTCGAGGTAAGACGAAAACACTTTGGCCACATTGAATGCCTTGTCAGGCACTGTGTTGCCGCATTAATGGCGCGTGTCACCAACAGTATCATCTTTTCAGCCATGTTAGGCTCGGAAGCCCTTCCAGTGTACCGCCTTGTCCTAAGTAGTTGAAGGCAGAGCCACTTGGAACAGTGCACAAACTGGATAAGACGAGAAAGTCCTCAAGCAAGGATAATGACCTTTCTTACACAATAGGAGCATCAAAGACATATCAACATCCATGAGAAGGCTATAAATACCCCATCTCAACCCTTTAGCAAGGTATGTCATTTCTTGTCTAGTGTCCCCACTCCATTGTTCATATCTTTAGTAGATTCTTACTAATTTGAGCATTATAGTGCATCAGTCGAAGGCACCTCGACTAGCCTAATATTTGCTGTTAATTGCAGGACTCAACTCGATTCACTAAAGACTCATCCCTCGACCCCCTTAGGTCAATTTCATTTAATTTCAACCCAATACACTAATACAAGATATCCACTCTCATCAATTAAGTTGGATGTTTCGTTTCAAAAACATAGAAATATATTTAGTTAGATAGAAAATGGTTGAAGGAAAATAAAACTAAATAAAGTCAAATTGCTTTTTTGTTCTCATAAAGCCATCCGCTTGTCGTGTTTCTCATGGCCTAATAACGACAAAGCACGAATAAAAACCATGTGGTACACATGCCCAGTACAAAATGGTTTTAAATTTCTTTGTCGGCAAAAACAATTTCAAGGAGGCACGTGACGGCATGATTGAAGTTATCAAGGAAATACGTATAACACAATAACAATTGTTAAAGCAAACGTGGCACAAGCATTTTTGTTATTTTGAATTTCCATCCATAGGACAATTAAAATCACTTGAAAGCTTAACTTAAATTTGAAAGCAACGTAGTTCTAGTTAAAATTTTAAATTTGACTGTGCAGAATTCTTCGTACTTCTCAAAACCCTACACGAAATCGAAGAAGTAGAGTCAGATAAAAGGGAGTGTAGGGCAAAAAGAAAAAAGAAAAAAGAAAAAAGGAAGATCTATGGGTGCTGGATCATTAACCAATGTTACCTAACCCAAGTTTGATAAACCTTTTAGTATATAATAATGAAATGTTTTTCACATGTTTTCAATCATTTAGGGCATATCCCATAGGACCAACAACTGTTTATTATTATTATTATTATTATTATTATTATTATTATTATTATTATTATTATTATTATTATTATTGCTGTTGATATGGTCTTTCATTTGAGGTTGATAAACTGATAGATAAGATTTTCAAGTAATTCAGTCTATGATCTACTTGAAAATATGAATTTTTAATTTGTAATATGAATAAAAACACGAATAATGGGCTTGCTAAATAAGTGGAGAATTTAAGATACTTACAGGAATTGTTGAAGATATCTATTATTCTATTCTAAAAAATACATATTAAGTAGTTTCTTATTATATGTCAAGTGATAACTTATTAGAAAAACTATTATACCCGCAAAAATTTCCTGTGTTTAAACCAATTATGATTATTATTTTTATTGTTGTTATTATGGCTTCGGTTAGTTTCGTTTTGATGCCATAACTAGGGTAAGCAAAAAGAAAATTAAGGGCCCATTTGGTTATTTTTTTATTTTTAATTTTTATTTCCATCATTTTCATATTTTAAAAAATTAATTAGTGAAAATGAGTTTGTATTTGGATAGATTGTTAAAAAAGTAATGATTATATATATTGAGTTTAGTAAATTGTGGTGGAGAGAGAAAAAAATAATAAAATAGATATAGAAGATATATATGTCATTGGGAGAAGATGCGCATATGTTGTTGGAAAATTTATTTTGAAAATAAAATAAAAATAAAAATAATATCTAGTGAAAATGTGTAAAAAATAATGTGTTTTCATTTTTAAACAGTAGAAAATGTAAAAATGAAGTATGAAAATGAAACCAAACGGGCCTTAGTGAATTGAAAAATCAAAAAAGTAAAGTTGATCTCAAATGCTCTCTATTTTACTAGAATTGCTTCTCTCAACTAATTTAGGCCTCTACCAATTTGCGTATGTATTGCCAACATCACAATCAATTTGGACCACCCAATTGGCATCCTAGTTTAAATTCTCATTGGCCGGCGTGCCCACCAACTAATCTAGATTGTACTATACATAAATATGTGTGTGTGTGTGTGTGTGTGTGTGTGTGTATACATATTCATGATGTATCTATCCGTATAGTGGTTTTTGCTATCTATATAATTGTCTTTATATAGATATTAGTATTGTAGTTCTTGCTCCAAATATTGTAGGTAGGCACCTACCACACTTAAAAGTAGACACTTTATTTAGTGTCCATTCCATGAGCATCCATAATCTGTCCAAAGCAATACCAATGGCTTATAGCTAAAGTCCTACTTAGC
Source organism: Jacaranda mimosifolia (assembly GCA_018894105.1). Classification (NCBI taxonomy): domain Eukaryota; kingdom Viridiplantae; phylum Streptophyta; class Magnoliopsida; order Lamiales; family Bignoniaceae; genus Jacaranda; species Jacaranda mimosifolia. Next base: position 7,129,998 of record CM032123.1, read on the forward strand.
TTTTTTTCAAGCAATTTGCTTGGGCTAAACTATTCGCAAGCCGACTTTCTTGATAACTAGCCAGCTTGTTTCTGTGCCAATGGTGGCTAGAAAAATATAGTATAATTATTATTCACATGATAAAAATATTCATTAGAGTCAATTTGGTAAATTTCATAATATGAACACGATGCATTTAAAAATCATAAACCATCATATGTTCTATTAATAACATGACAATCGTAATGAGCTTGTAACCCTAAATGGTTCAAAATGATCATCTTTGCATATAAACAAAAAACCTCTAAAAAACGAGCACGTTTTAGAATTACACACACAATTTCAAATTTTCAACTATAAATTCCTAAGAAAATTCTCGAATATAAGTTCTGGCAAGAACAATTATTAATTATAAGAATGCTTTGGAAGGTCAAATTAAAACACGATCAACATAATTCAACAGCTTTATATATATATATATATATATATATGGCTTCCTAACTAATTATGAAGAAAACTCGTTTGCGCATTTTTCTTCATATTTTGATTCAGCTTAACATGATAATTTCTTTGTTCATGGTCAACATCAAAATTAGTGCTAATTAATAAAATATTAATGCATATAATTTTGCATGATTAAGTTATCGGATTAATTAATTAATTAATTAATTATGTCCATACATACATGAATGTTTATTGAACCCACTGATTGACTCACAGGAATGAATAATGCCAAACAGGATATGGTCATGAATTACATGCAAAATAATTAATTAATAGCAAAATAAGGGAGATTAATATAAGAAAAGAAGGACCATTTTAATTTGTCATCCTAATCAGCTTGGAAATTAAATAATTAGAAATTAAAAGAGGGCCATATTTCATCCTAATCAGTTCTAACACGTACCTATGTATGTAGACAATATTATTGGCTAAATCTATCTTCTTATCCATGCACCAAATTTCATTAAAGTCCTCGTTCTTATCATCAGGACTGGTCTTAAACTTCTAAATATGAAACTAAGCCTCCAATTAAATAACAAGCCAGCCAAACCAGAGGCGGGAATGGATCCTCCCATAACAGTATTATTAATTTTGTGGTAAATAAATTTTAATACAATTAAATGTTTAGTGGAATTGCAATATTAGACAAATTCATCTTTTAAGTACTAACTATAACTCAGTCCAAGATGTATTAAGATTAAACTTAGTTAAAAAAATTTACAAAATGTTAGAAAAATAAGTCCTTGAATTGTTAATTTGGATAAAATAATATTTTGAAATTTATAAGATGTTATCCGTAATAATTTTATAATTAATATAATTAAAATTAATAAAATTTTAAAATAAGTTACGAATTTCTTTTTTTTAAAAAATATTTGTAAGATTATAACATCTTAATTTAAAATTTAAAATTTTTTTTAAAAAAGAAAAACAAATATTTTATAGCATCTTGTAAACTTTCAAATATTTTATAAAATATTATGACCTAATATTTTAAACTTTCAAAAAATCTATAAATTCATTCAAACATCCTCTCAAACTACCTAATACATAATAAAAGAGCTAATATAGAGATTATTGAGGATAATTATGACCTAGATACTACAAACCCCTACTAGCTAGAATAATTAGTGACCTGCCATATATAACATAAAATGCGTGGATGTTGAAAACTCACAAATGCATTACCTATACCATATCAATGAGAAATGCGTGATCATCAAGATTTTAACTAGCCATGAATTTATAGTAGGGCTTTCCAGCTAATTTTCGTGTCATATGCGCTAAGATTTTGAGATATACTACTCTATAATCCGAATTATTGACTAAGGATAGGAAAATATTAGATTACTCATAGATATTTGATAATCTAGTTAGTGACACTAAAAGGGTGTTTGTCTAATTTTATTTAAAAGGTCTTATAAGCTCCTACATCTTATAAGATATTTTTGAAACTTATAAGATATTAATTTTTTTTTATAAATAAGTTCTTAAAGTGTTCAGATAAAAATAATATATTAAAGCTTATAAGATATTAGTAATGATATTTTTGTAATAATATGATTAAAAATAAGCTAGTTTGTTAAATTTTCAAAATAAGTTAGGAACTTCTTGTTTTTTAAAAAAGAGCTTAAAACTCATAATATCTTATTTTAAGAGCTTATAAGCTCTTTTTTTTTAAATTTTTTTACCAAGGTTATGTTTCGTTATGTTTTTTGTTTGATTTTATTATGTGTTTATTATGCGTTTACTATGTGTTTTGGGATAATAAATTATTGGAGAATGTGAAAGTTGTTTTCTGGTATGTTTGTTTATGTTTTGGGGGGGATATTTTTTACTGTAACAGTTAAATCATTGCTTTCTTGTTGGGTTTTTGGGTGAAAATAGAATTGAGTGATTTTTTTAATATTAAAATAATAAAAAAATATATATGTGTGTGTATATATATAATATATATGTATGTATATATTGGAGAATGTGCGTTTTGAAGAAAAAATGAGGATATGTTTGATTTGTTTTGGGAAAACATAACCAAGCACTCCCCAAATATTTTTTGATATTTTATAAACTCTCAAACATCTTATAAGATGTTTTGAAGAGTAAGATATTTGAGAGCTTATAAGCTCACCAACATCCTCTAAATACGTTATCAATATGAGTGAGATTTTACTTTGATTTAAAAAATTAAATGGTATTAATTTATGAATAGATCATTTTTAAACGATTATTCAAGAAAGCTGATCTTACATAAAATGAAATGTAACTAAGTATTTATAATGAAACTTGATTTAACTCGATTCAACTAGATTGGGTCGGCCCATAATCAGGGGTAATTCAATTCATTCAATTCTAATTCTATGAGTGATTTCTAATTTATTTAATCCAAAGCTGAAGTGGAGTTGTACCTCTCTTCAAAGTTGTACCTAAACATTAAACCATACAAATTCAAATGTTTGAATATGACTTATGATCCTACTACACAAATTATTACACCTTTACACGAGAGATCAAGTGAAAAAGAAAAGAACTAACGTGAGAAAATTCTGAACAAGATGTTTAAATTGGCACGTGGCGCAACGCGGGAGACCTAATGGACAGGGCAGCCTTGTTACAGTTTGATACTTTCAGATACCACCAGCGCTTTATTACATCATATGCCGCATAACCACGCGTGCACCGCTCAATTGACTTGTTCTTCACGCTGCTACATATGCAGTTTGTGAAGACAAATTCTTCCGGCTTTTTTTTTTTTCTTTCTTTCTTTTTTTTATTAAATATCAACAATTGAAGATTATGCTACCTTAATTAATAATAATATGACATGACTATTACTTGCCTTATCATTCACAAGGACACGTATTTTTTCCCCCGTTAATTGGATTATTCAAAGATTTCAATTATAACTTTTAAATTTTTTATTTTCATTTTAACTCTTTTATCATAATTCATATTGATGCGATTTTCTAATTAAAACGCAAGAATAACAACTTCAATTCAGATGTCCAATCAACGTAATCACACGAACAAAGATATAAATACCTAACAACAGTATTGTATAATTGAATTTTTATATGTGATTTATTCATAATTATTTCAAGTCAAAATCCAAATAATAATAATAAAAATAGCCGTAATAATAACAATACGCAAATTTTAAGTTGTACGAAATACCCATTGTTGACAAGTGAGAATGAATTTTTTTTACGGAATCCTATGTCATATGATCTCGCAAAAAATAAACCAATTGAACAATAACTTTCACTAATAACGTGTATAATGTATTTACATCAAGAATTTCTCACAACAAATAAATTAGGCAAGAACATTGAAATTCCAAAATCAATTTCCTAATTTCTGCAGCCTCTGAAAATATCTTCATAAAATTTCCAACTTCGCCGGCAGCGAAAGACGGGATTTCTTGGCCGGGTGGGGGCTTTCAACTTCGTCTTCAATACCGGAGCCAAATCCCCGCCAGAACTCCGGCAAAGCCGGCAGGTTCAAGTCGAAGTCCCGGTGAGTAACAGTGGACCCCACACCCTCTGATGACGTCACCGCGCTGCTTCCTGCACCGGCTCCGTTGCTGCTCGGCGCGCCGCCCTCGTAGTGGCAGCGCTTGTGCCCTCCCAAAGCCTGCCCTGTGGCGAAGCACTTGTGGCAGATAGAGCACTCATGGGTTCTCCCGCCACCACTCGCCGTGGCCGAGGTAGTGGTAGTTGCGCCGGCGGAGGCGGCGGAGTGCTCATCCCCGCCGCTGAGCTTGCGGTGGCTGGCCTTGTGCCCTCCCAAGGCTTGGTAGGAGCCAAACGCCTTGTCACAAACGGAACACTTATAGACCAATTTAGAAGGATCAGCTGACGTCATCACCGGTGGTTGCGGTGGAGGACGTGTTTGCGCCTGCGAGTGGTTACTCCGCTGCTTCCCGGAGGCGGCGCCACCGCGAGCAAGCATAATAAGGCAGAGAGCTAAATACTCTTCCTCCGTGGGCTCATGGCTTTCGAGGCTACGGGGTCGCTTGCTCCGCTTACCTTTGGTCCATGTCTCCACAGAGTGGAGGCTGGGATTCTCAAACTTAAACGACGGCGTAGGAGCAGTCGGCGAGTTCAAAGCTTCAAGTGCCATTTTCAACTGAAAATTATCTGCTAGCTAGCTATAGAAGAAAAGTAGTATTTGCTAAGAAGAAGAGAGATTTCTTCAAAATTCAGAGAAAGGGAAAATATATGAATTTAGAGAGTGAGATTACAGCTATATATATAAGGCGAGGGAGTGGGTCAGAAGTGAAGAAAGGAGGGAAGTTGCGTGACAAGTGTAAGGAAAGTAAGACGGTTACTCAAGTTACTAAGAAAGGCCAAAAAAATAAATAAAGAAGGAAATTATGGATTAGAAGAACACGGTAGTTCCAGAAGGGGGGGGGGGGGGGTTGCTTAGGGGCCAAGTGGAAGGTAGTGGACTGGGAGTCGGCTAGGGGGGGGGGGGGGGGGGGGAGAGAGAGAGAGTGAGGACTGACTTGGTAGCCGACTCAGTCCAAGTCAAACATCCTACGCGGTCTTTTAAATGCAAAGTTATACCACAACATCGTTATGTATAGAGCTGGAGAAGTTGGTTAGATTTTTAGTTGTACATTCCTACCTAAGTTGCAAGCTTTTTACTAGGTTCGGAGCATTGACGTGGGTCGGATGGATTTGGATTTGGTTGGATGCAGGTTTGAATGGATCAATTTGATCGTAAACATATATGATAAAATTATTGGAGTTTTTCAATAAAAATTCTCTCATACTTAAATTAGTAAATGTTAAGGGTGCTTGATAGAAAAAGAAAAAAAAATCAAGAATAGATGTTGGAAATAAATATGAACTGCATATTGTAAAAGTGATAATTATATTTATAGTTAGGGTCATTTGAGCAAACTTTTTACCTGACAAACATTGCATATGTGGGTTATAATTTCGCCCAATTTGAATTATATAATTGGATTTTATCCATGCGAACGAGCATGTAGATCTTAAACAACTGTCTTTAAATGGACTTAAAGTTGACTCAAATCGGGTAAGCAAATCGAATTTTATTAATTCAAACAAGTAGGCATATTTTAAAATAGGTATGAATTTTTCATTTTTTTCATGGGCCTTTTGATAATATCACATCAGACATGTCCCGAAAGTACACATTTATAACGAAAATGCTGAGGAAGAGGTTTTTTTTGTAATTAACTTAGAATGTGAGTGTCAAAAAATAAAGCAGGAAGAAAGAAAGAAGAACTTGGAATATGACTAATTTTGGTTGGTGAGTTGCTTCTAATTGCACTATAGCAGCCAGCCAGCCAGCCAGCAAGTGGGTTTGTGACTTCTTTTTTTAAGGAGTCGGCGGCTGTTGGATTGATACGCACTGGTTTTGTCGCTGTACATATATGTTCATGCATCTGAAAAATTGAATTCCGATTATGCATGTTGCTAATTGATGGATGACTTGGACTTTATAGTATTTTTGGACTGGTCATAGGTAGCAAGTTGTGCCAAATTCTTACGAACTTTTGGGGAATGGTCAATGGGAGATATTGCATATGATGCTACGTCGTTTTAGGTTACCCTAATTTACTAGTTTCGCTTGTGATTTGTGATGCTATTGTAGAATCCAGGAATTTAACAGTTTATATAAGGGGTGTACATGATCCCATGGATTAATGGATGGTGATATTTAATTTGAAATATAAAAAATAAGTCGTAGTGGTTTAGAGTCTCGACAGGAACTCTCTAATAATTTAGCCAGTATTGGCAGTCAAAAAAATTAAAATTAAATTATTATTAAATAAGATTGAGACAATAAAGATACTTAATTATCTGTATCATCATGTGCTTCAAATTATTTGTGGGAAGTCAACGAAATGGGCATATCAAATTTGGCCTTTTCGTCACCACCAAGTATGCCATATGAAGATGGATGACGTGATAAAAAGTCATTTTTAAGTTAGAATTAGGACGGGTGAAGTCATAAAAAAATATATTGACTTTGAACTGTTCTTTTAATTAATAAAGTAAAGTGGTGAGAGTAAAATTATCCATTTAATCATTTAGCATATATGATGTAATATCAATTGGTAAAATTTTATACGAGATTGATTAAATATACAAACAAAATGTAATACATTTAATTGTTATATATGAGTTAACTTTATTATGCTTCTACTTAACAAGCCAATAGTTGGATAAAAGTAAGAAACACCACACTGCATCATTTGTTAAGTTGTTATCTTAAAAAATTATGTATATTAAACCAGTTTCTAAACAATAATAGCTTGCTCGACAACACAAGAGGTGTTCATATATTACGTCATTATATGCTACTGGAAGTTTCACAAATGTAATCATAGTTTTATATTATTAGTAATAACGTAATTAAGACGGTAGAACTAAATTAGGTTAAAACACAGCAAAACATTGAAGAGACCCACATGGTTTATCAATTATTGCCAAAAATCATTGACTTAATGAATATATTAGTTGTAAGAGCATTGCTTCTAAAATTATGAAGTCTTCGCTCTGTATTTCATCATAATAATAAACTTTTTATATTCGCTTTGATACATAAAAAAATATTGCCTAAAAATTATCAGCTCTGAATATTTATTTCTTAAAAAAGAATAATGTTTTTTAGAGAAAAAATACATAAATAAAAATAGTACCACCACTTCTTCTTCTTCTTCTATTGCTCGGTAAGGGTTGTACAAGTTGTACTTGACCGGGCCTTCGGTCTTGTTTGGTAGTTGTCCTAATTTTCTATTTGAGATTAAGATGAGTATTTGACCTCGTGCACACATATTTCACACTTTTGTGGAACTTTACTTGTCTTTCTAGAACATAACTTAAGAAAACATATGGAACATCCGAGAAACATCCCCAGCATCCTAAAACCCACGACGTCAACCAGTCAATAAATATCTCTTAGCCACCCCTCGCAAACTCTTCTTAAAACAGCAATAATATATATGGATCATCATGATGTGGCGGGTTGAAGTCAAGTCAAATTTTAGTTTTCTAAAATCGAACATGCAATTTGTGAGGATGGCATGGAGAAATTTTGTTCTTCCTTGTTGAGTCGATTTTAAAGAAAAATGCGAAAAGATAACACTTGTGTGAAGCTAATAATTAAAAAGAAACGTTTATAATTATTCATACAAGCATATTAGTTCTTATTTTTATAATATTTATCTATTTATAAAATATTTTCAAAATAAATACTCATCCTTTTTTCTATTATTTAAAGCAACAACGTGACACAACTAAATTTTAACTTTGTTTTTCAAGCATACTAATTTAATTAAGGTACATAAAATTTCTAAAATAATATATTAGATGAAATGTTATTGTAGACATATTAATTTTGACCAATTGAGAAGTGACATGTGTAAAATAATATATTAAATGTTAATTTAAAATTTTTATTTATATTTTGAGATTTATTAAATTTAATCCCAAAAGATTAATAGTTAATTTTAATTAATACTCTGATATTTATTTTGTGTTCAAATCAAATCTTGACAAGTGTCAAAGATGAAGTTTCTATGTCCATGAACCAATCAAATCAAATATATTTGATGTTATCTATTGATATCTAATATTATTTCTTGGTATCTGATATTATCTCTTGATATTTGATATTATTTTATCAAAGAGATAATTATTAAAGAAGTTCAAATTAATCTGGAAGTCTCCCATCAAACATTTATATAAAAGGGGTGACCAAAGCTTATTCAACACACAACACAAATTCCAACAAGTGAGAGAAGCTTTAAAGAAGTTCAACAATTCTCTCGATCAAATTTAAGGATATCCAAGACATTTAATGCATTCTTCGCGGAGCTTATTATATTTTGGCATTTGATTCGAAATTAAGGTGTGGGGTCCTTTGAATTAGCATTATTTTCTTCAAATCAAATTTAAGAAGATCCACGATATTCGAGGAGTTCTTCACGAAGCTCATCAAATTTCAAAATCATAATTAGAAGGGAAGAATTAGAGAATTAGATTAGAGATTAAATCCACAATTGATAAGTTTGAATTTTATTTTATTTGTATAGATTTTCCTTGTCTTGTAATTTTATTTTTACAGACCAAGAAATTTGCGCTTACAAAATTTTGGCACACCTGATAGGATTATCTCTACTTTCCATCTCTTATCTTCATCAAAATTGAAGTATTAAATGGTCGCTAACAAGACTGCTGCCTTGAAAATTAGTACTTGAAATTCCTCAAGTGCTGGGGCAAGAAATGTTGATGTCATCACAAGAAGTATGTCCAAGAAGTTGCAATTGGAGGTGGCTCATTCGCTTGTTATGAAAAAGATGTTGTTGGATTTTATTAATATCAATGAAAATAATGAAGACTTAAAAGAAGAATAAGCATCATTCATTCTCCACGCAACATCAAATTCCTCGAGTATGGCGACGGTGATGGCGACAAGTGCTATAACCTTGGAGGAACAAATTGCAAATTTGACGAAGGCCATTGAAGGACTTACAAAGCATGTCCAAGAGCGAGACTTTCAAATCTCCAAATTGATGAGCAAAGTGAACAATCTTGATGCCATCTGCATGGTGGAGAAACAAATTAAGGCTCAAGGCAAAGGTGAAACATTCACAAGGAGACAATCAGCCAAAAATAAAGAGATTGCAATAAAAGAACTATTAGTTTCATTGATTGACTAATTCTCATTGACCCATTAAAGGAGTTTATCATAGAAACTGTCAAAGATAAGCTTGATGGAAGTTTTAAGTCGTTTATGACTTACTCTAAGCCATATACTCAAAGGATTGACAATTCGAATATGTCAATTGGTTAGCAGCCCCCAAAGTTTCAGTAATTTGATGGTAAGTGCAATCCAAAATAGCATGTGGCTTATTTCATCGGGACTTGTAATAATGATGTGGCATATGATGATCATTTGGTTAAGCAATTTATTCAATCATTAAAGGGCAATGCTTTTGATTAGTATATTGACTTGAAGGCAAGCTCCATCGATGTTGGGGGCAACTAGAACAAGAGTTCCTCAATTGTTTCTAAAGCACTCGAAGGACAATCAACATGATTGAACTTATCAACTCTTGTCAGTGGAAAGAAAAACCTGTCATTAACTACATCAATTGCTGGAGAAATTTGAATGTCAACTGCAAAGATCTTGAGATGTGTATCCAAGGAATGCATTGGAGTCTTTGTTACATACTTCAAGGAATTAAACCAAAAAATTTTGAAGATTTGACAACTCGTGCATATAATATTAAAATGAGTATGATTTTTGATGAACATGAAGATTCAAGTGGTGTTGATGATGATGAAGATGTTGGAGGCAAATAACTTTCACCTTCAAATTACAAATGCTCCTTGATAAGAACCTAAATTATCAATAATGCTCCTAGATAAGAGCATAAACTATATACAATTCTCAAGTCTCTGAAATCCATAACTCAGGTCTCCAAGTATTGAAATCAAGGCTTAAGTTTCAAGTTTTCAAATTCAAGACTCAAATCTCCATATCTCCAAGTCCAAGACTCAAATTTTTAAGTCTCCAAATCAAAGACTTAAGTCTTCAAGTTTTCAAATTCAAGATCATCTCTTCAAGTCTCTAAATCCATAACTCAAGGCTCCAAGTATTCAAGTTAAGGTTCAAGTTTCAAAGTCTTCAAATTCAAAACTCAAGTCTCCAAATATCTAAATCCATGACTCAAGTCTTCAAGCCTTCAAATTCAAGACTCAAGTCTTCAAGTTTCCAAATCAAAGACACAAATCTTCAAGTCTTCAAGTTTCAAATGCTCCTTGATAAAAGTTTAAACTATCAATAATATTCCTATATACAAGCATAAACTATCGAAATATTCAAAGCCTCCTTATGTACTCCTTGATAAGAATGTAAATTGCCTATTAAGTCAAACTCAAATCAACTCCTTGACATGAGTATAAATTGTCAATCAAATTCAAGTGAACTCCTTGACACGAGTATAAATGTCTATTCAAGTTAAATATACTCATTGACACATGAGCCAAAACTGCATGTTACTCCTTGCCCGCATGAGTATAAACTGTGTATGGCATCCCCCAAAAAAGGATGTTTACTTTGAACTACTTTATGACTTGATCTATTTATTGGGTACATAGGTAGATGGTAGAACTTCATCATTAAAATCTCCAAGTATGGGCAATCCACAAAGTCCATGAAAATCCCATAAAGAGATATAGTTTTTGATGGCAGTGCGCAACATGTTTGTAGAAGAGCTATAGCTCAAGGAATGTTAGGAGGATTTCTTGTCGTAGACATATTTGAAAAAATGGAGAGAAGAAAAAAAATTCTCAAATACTGTAAGTTTTGTCTCTTTTGTGGATGATGGACACATATTTCGCGAAGCCTTGAAGTGGGGGACATTTGTAGACATATTAATTTTGACCAATTGAGAAGTGACATGTGTAAAATAATATATTAGCTGTTAATTTAAAATTTCTATTTATATTTTGAGATTTATTAAATTTAATCCCAAAAGATAAATAGTTAATTTTAATTAATACTCTGGTATTTATTTTGTGCTCAAATCAAATATTGACAAGTGTCAAAGATGAAGTGTCTATGGCTATGGACCAATCGAATCAAAGATATTTGATGTTATCTGTTGATATCTAATATTATTTCTTGGTATCTGAAATTATCTCTTAATATTTGATATTATTTTATCAAAGAGATAACTATCAAAGAAGTTCAAATTAATCTGGAAGTCTCCCATTAAGCATCTATACAAAGGGGGTAACCAAAGCTTATTCAACACATAACTCAAATTCCAACAAATAAGAGGAGTTTTGAAGGAGTCCAGCAATTCTTTCAATTAAATTTAAGGAGATCCATGACATTTAAGACATTCTTCATGGAGTTCATCATATTTTGGCATTTGATTCGAGATTAAGGTATGAAGTCCTTCGAATTGATATTATTTTCTTCAAATCAAATTTAAGAAAATTTACGACGTTCAAGGCGTTCTTTACAATGTTCATTAAATTTCAAAACCATATTTAGAAAGAAAGAATCAGATGATTAGATTAGAGATTGAATCCATAATTGATAAGTTTGAATTTTATTTTATTTGTATAGATTTTTCTTGTCTTATAATTTTATTTTTACAGAATAAGAAATTTGCGCTTACAGTTATTTTGTTTCTATTACTTCAATAATCAATCTCTTTACACTGTGTACAACCCATCATTTGAATGGTTTATTTGCACACATGACATCATCTTGCCATGTTATGGTGGTGAGACATTGCATGTTGCATTAGTATTCTCATATGAATACTTCCAACTGTATAGGCTTAGTAAGATCTAGTATAATTAAGTGAAATAGATAAGGATTATATTTTATTTTATATATTTTACTTAATTAATTTAAAAGTATCGTTAATTTCTTCATGCTCGTTCCAAATTCAAAGTACCATTTGTACAAATAAAAATTCCGTTTGTTACATGATTTCTTCTTCATATGAAATGATAAAGGCACAAATTATGTGATTTTAGTTATTTGAGAATAATCTTTTACAATTTCTAAAACTTTACTAGTTTAAATATTAAAATATTTTTTATTGGAATCCCCAACGATCTTAACCTTATGTCTAATTTTAGATTAAAACGTATTATAACTCTACCAATTTGAGTAAAATCTTATTATTAATATGATCTAGAGAACTCCTAATTGAATGATATTGGTAAAATTTGTTGAATGATTTTAAATTAGTATTTTTTTATATATTAAATTTCGTTCTAGATAAAATATTATTCTTGACCATGATCCTAACCGAAGCTTGTGTCTTAGCATAAAAGGGAGTATAAAATTTCTTGTCACCTAGGTATTAAAAGAGGAAAAAACAAGACCAGTTCGGCCACTGGTTTTAGTTGTAGACCAGTCCAAATTAAGTAACGTTTAGCTAAGCAATGACTTCATAGTTCATACCAGAAGTATGCTGTTTTCTTTAACTGCGTATATATCCTATAAAAGCTATTATGCGCCCATCAATTACGTGTGGAATGAATATTTGTGACGACATTCTGAGCACACAACACTCAACAGTTGAAATGCAACGAATTTAGGAGTGTGGAAGAGTAGTGGACAAGACTACATTGTCATGTCACAGTAATTTAGGGCCCGTTTGAATATATTCCTAAAGCCATTTCTAATTTTTATATATTTTTAAAAATTGAAAAAATAATTATGATTTAGAAATGGAAATAAAATTGTGTTTGAATATTTTGTTGGAAAATGATGATTAAAATAGATATAGGGTTGAAAAGTTAGTTATTTACTATTTTAAAATGATAGTTGGTAATATATGTTAAATCATTTTTAAATTTGGTTGATGTTATAGTCTGATAGGATAAGTTTAGAAAAAATTGAAAATAAAAATGAATAAAACGTAATAATTTTTAATTTTTAAATAATAAAAAAAAAAGATGTTTGAAAACAAAAACAAATAGGCCCTTACCCGTTTGGTTTCATTTTCAAGCTCCCTTTTCATTTTTTTGTGGGAATGAAAATTGAAAACAAATACTTTCTCATAACTTTTCAACAGAAAAAATACATATTTTCTTCTCAAAATCCATTTCTAAACCTACCATATTATTCTATTACACATCAATCAAATTTAAATTTGTTTTGACATAAATTTACCCACTATTATTTTTAAATTAATAAAATATACATATATTTTAAAAAATAAATCTTTTTAAACATAAAAAATATAAATTAATCTACTTTTCAATCCTACAACCTATTATAATAATTACTTTCCAACATTTCATCCAAATACATCTCAATTTCTATTTCTATTTCATAACTAACTTTTCAACTTTTATAAATGGCTGAAAATGAAAATGAATTTTGAAAATAAAACCAAACGGGCCGTTAACCTTCATGCATTTATGTCACAAGAAAAACAACTTGTCAAGTTAAGTTTGAGCAAGAGTTCGAATGTGTTTGGATAATTAACGGGACGTTTGGTTTTATTTCCAAATGCCATTTCCATCTCTAGCAATTTTTAAAAATTGAGAAGTTAGTTATGAAATGAGAATGGAAATTGAAATGTATTTGGATGAAATGTTGGAAAATAATTATTAAATATGTTTGGAAATGAAAATTGTTTGTTTGTAGTTATATTTTAACCTAAAAAGTCGTGCATTTCCAAAAAGTGTATGATGGATGATTAGTTGTGATTTGAATATATTAATAAAATATTATTGTATTTATATTTTATTTCTTAGCATATTATTTAATATTTTGATAAATCTTATTTTTTTTAATATTGTAAATATTACATTATCTACTATTTTATATTAATGAAAATTGTATTACACAAGAAGTTGTACAATGTAAAAAATATATTTTTCCATTTTCACCTGGGTGTTAATTGATGTTATTATTTAGGAAAAAAGTTGTAGTAAAATATTAGATAAGTGAAACCATTTGCACATGACATCTGTAGGAAAAATTTCTGCATGTATTTAAATATACCGAAATGGTAGTGTTGATGATATCACTATAATTATTTACTTGCAGAGTCATACAAATATAATAAAAGCTGAAAACATTATGGTATGAGGGATGTAAGAATGAAAATGCGTCAACACATATACGTGATCCCTTGTTGGCAAAAAATGAGCAATCAACATTCAGCCATATATGTCTGCTGCAATGTGTTCAAAACATGCATTGCAACAAAGTTATGTTTCAGACATTAACATCCAGCCTAATCTGTTCTGCATCCAAGTTCAGTTTGGCATAATACATAAAAATTGCCAACAAAAAAAAAAAAATGCATCCATCAGTGGAGTACAAGCCCTCAAAGTACCAAGAAAATTAACCATTATCTTTCAACCTAAATGAGGTAGTTTGTCTTGGGATGCAGCCGTGTTGTTGCCACTGGTGTTGTCAACATGGCTGTGGCTACTTGAAGGTGGCCGATGCCAGTGTTCCAGCAAGCGAACAGAGTGTGGAAAGGTAGCACTTGATAATCGAGCAGACACAGGAGATGTGCTGGTTGATGGACGCTCAATTACTACATTTGTTCGACTTCTACTCTACTGTGGAGGTTCACAATCTGGAGCATTATCTGAGATGACGATAGGATTTGATGCATCCCAAGCTTTCGGGTTAAAAGTACCAGCTGGCTGGGCGGCTAGTGGCTTCACATATGCAGGTTCGTCCAGGCAGAATAATCCACATATCAAAGGCCAATTGTGGGGACATTTTTCAAAGTACTCCTAAACGCCCATAATTTCCTGTATCACAATTACATATTTTAATGCAATGCAACTCGTAATGAAACAAGAGAGTTACATTGTGATGCATTCAGCTGTAAAGTGCTTATGACAGAGGAATATGCATAAAAGTAATGAATTACCGCTTCAAGTTTGCGACGCATAACGACAGGCACGTACACCGTGCATGTAGCAAGCCAGTACTAAACCCCTTCTTTGGATATCAATTTTGAGAATGTCTCATACGCTAAGCGGACTTCATTATACTTGTCTATCAACATGTCCATGGTAAATTCACGTTTGAAGTATCATGTTAGACGGCCACGCATGTCACGCAATGCAGATTTGATCACTTTTGCATCAGTCATTGGTGACGAGTCGTATGCCTCCATTAAGTAG
The DNA here is from genome assembly GCA_018894105.1 of Jacaranda mimosifolia. NCBI lineage: Eukaryota > Viridiplantae > Streptophyta > Magnoliopsida > Lamiales > Bignoniaceae > Jacaranda > Jacaranda mimosifolia. The sequence continues at coordinate 7,145,153 of CM032123.1, forward strand.
AACAGAAACTGTCTTTCAATCTCATCCACCTAAAGTTCATTCTTCATTCCTCCTATGTGATCACCTTTGTTCGCCATTACTAACAATGTGATGCAATTCCAAACATTCAAAAAATAAGAAGATAAACGTATGTGAACCCGTTATGCATTAAAAAACAAAAGAGAATTGAAATTATTATCAATTTTGCGTACATACAAATTGCTACAACGTAAAGCAGCAACATTCGCTTGCTATGGATTCAATACAAAAATTGGGGCCGTGTACCAACCTTGCTCACAAAGTATACGGCATACATAAACCATTTTATACAATTTATAACTGAACACTCAAACGAAAAGAAGTTTAAGGATCAACACTACAATCAGCTGCAAAAGTAATATTAATATCAACACACACAGCCCTAGTCCATAGCAAATGAAGGTACGCGTCGTCTGGCCAAATGATTCAACTTGAGTAGAATAGAGGGGGTTTTGGGTTTCACTATCAGGGCATGCCTGAGGTTGCCCAGTTCATCGTACTGAGTTTGAGTAATCTCTACAGAGATCAGGTGTTTGGCAGCTTGAGGTTGCAGATTGTTCATATATTTTACTGGAAAATAAAGCACTTCCACGGCTAAAACTGTCAGCCCATATGAACCCCCCATGGTGGTTGGCACCAAGAGGGCATCGGTAGAAGAAACGACCTTAATTATTCTCTGTCCTTGCCATGCGAAGAACCATTGGTCCAGAACCGTATGAACATTGAGGAGCTTCACGCATGGTCGTTTTTGGCAAACACACATACATGATACATAAGGCCTCAACTAAAATACATTGTATATGATCATTTTTAAGTGCATTCCATCATAATATCGAAATGAGTTGATAATAAAGTTAAGGTATTGTACGTCATTACATATGCCATAAAGCACGTGTTACACAAAAGTCAAAACATGATGAATGGCTTCAATGGAAATGATCATGCCACATTGTTTGGGCAATGTAATCACAAAAATCTTCCATCCAATCAATGTCGGCTTGTGAAGGATGAGCTTGAGAATGGATAGGTATATTTTCATTATTTATTCATATTGTTCTTGTTCCTTCCTAAAGTAAGGATCATCCCTAAAATGCTTTCGAATGAAGTTGTGAATAACACAACAAGCTAGCACAATTTGCACCTGGCGATGCAACTTGTAATGTGGCATTGGTCCCTTCAAGATAGGAAATCGACTTTTAAGTACACCAAAGGCACGTTCAACCACATTTCTGAGCTTCGCATGCCTATGGTTGAATAGCTCTTGCGGACCTCGATGAGGATTAGAACGAGACTTATATTGATTTAGGTGGTATCTGTGAGACCGATATGGAGTAAGAAATGAGGGAAAGTTGCAGTAGCCCAAATCCACCACATAATATTTACCTAAATAGAATAAACTCATGTAATATTAGCAATATCCCATTGGGAAATAGATCTATTTTATGATCATAAAAGTTGTGATTATCACATTGTGGGGTCCATGGGAAATGGGAATCGGTTTGCAAGGCATGGAGCAGGACTGATGCGTCATTTGCACTACCTTCCCACCCCGCATATACATATGTGAACATTAAGTCCATATCGCAAATGACCAAGACATTTTGGGCAATGGTGGATTTGCGACACCTATACGCATTTTGACTTTTTGAAGGTACAGATGCAGGGACAATTGTACCATCAACCGCACCAACACAATCCTACATACATACACATTCAGCAAATTAGGATGATAACTTGTATGTGTAAATGAGTTTACATATTTCGTGGTTCATTATCTTCTTACCTTGAAGCATGGATAGAAATGATGGTTATATAATATCTTTGGGTGGACGTTATTGAAATCTGGTGGGGTGATGATTTTGGGTGCCAAAAAATTCAATGCCTTGCCCACCCTACGAACATGGTGATGAATAGTCTCACTAGAGTGCTGGAAACGTTCACAACTGTCATGTTGGTAATGGGCTTGGCCAACTATTTGTAAGAAGATTGCAACTGATTCTCTTAGACCTACCTTTGTTGATCGACCTTGTTTTATTAGTCCACGAGAATCAATCAAGTGACACAAGGCGTCAAAAGGTTCTTTAAACATCCTCAGTGTATTCTTAATCCTAATTGGGTGTCCATCTAGAAGCTCCCCAACCCAATCAACACCTCTTAATTTTGATGTGTAACAGGGAATTTTTTGGACAAAGTAGGAAGGGCACAGTACTTGGGAAACGAATATGAATGCCATGCCATCATCATCGCTTGATTCTTTACTAGAATCAGAAGTTGTACTGTCACTAGAGGAATCATCGGATGATGTATTAGAGTTGTTGCTGGAAGAATCTCCTATGTTATTCACATCATTGTCACTTCCACTATGTGAAACTTCTATGGATTCAGATGGAGAGTCAACATCCATGATAGTTGTGAGGTAGAGATAACAATTTCTGGAATCAGCCCATTTAAGATCTAAATTAGAGGATGTTTAGTAAGGGCAGTTTGTTGTGTGGACAAAGAAATTAACCAAATTAAACATGACACATATATTGACAAAGAAAATAACAGCAGAGGCTCATTATTGCTGGTGGCTACTGACCCACAGCGGAAGTAGCTGATGGAAACTGACCTAGAGGCCACTGCACTTATTCAAGGACATCAACTGTTCTTGCCTATTCATTCACTCACAAACATGCAACCACAAATAGGTTAATCATGCAACCACAAATGGGTTAATCACCCCCAACATATTCCATACATCCACCAGACATGTATAATTTTGCATCAGTTATACTTTAGTACTTATATGCATATCTAAAGGCAATCACACATGTAAGAACCCTACATTAATCATAGAAAACACAAAAATTTAAGCAAGATACACAGTCCATGGTAAATTAAAGGTGTAAGACAGCCATAAAAACTGAAACCAGCCGTGAAACTGAAACAGGGCACTTACAGCAACCCTTTGGATGAAAATTGGGTGCTGCATACTGAGCAGTTCTCATACATAAGTTAAATAACATCAGCTGACCGTTCAAAAAAAGATACGATATTCAAATTTCCTAACTTAAATGACAACATCATCAAAGAGGGGTGTAAAGGGAACAACACAAAGTGTACAAACATTGCTTTAAACAAGCATTACATAAGTACATGCAGCAGCCACAACAAGACAGTAGCAATAACACACTCACTCAACAATCTACCAAAGACTCCACCCACTCTCTTTGCTCTTCCTCGCTCATGATGAGGAACATTTTGCAGCGTGTTTTGCTCAACAAAACATCTTGAGCCTTAAAGAATAGATGGCGAGGCAAGCCATCCATTTTCTTCAATGTAGCCATGCAGTCCTCAACACTAGACCTCTTTCCCATTTTTTTAACTTTGGCACTATTAACCGAAGTCCACGCATCAATTGCGTCATCAATCCTCAATGACTGATTACTTTTAGATTTCCTGGAAGTAGGTTGTTTTTCACATGCATTGGGATTTGATGGGCGTGTTTCATTTGGATTCCTCGAGCTTTGTCCTTCATTATGTTGTGGTGTATGTCTTTCAGCTATATTTTCAGTTTCATCTAAGTCAAATGGAACATTCAAATTTAACTTATCCTCATCATCATCGGACTCAATTGGTAGTTGTGTGGAGGATCTTGCACCACTACCATTTGCAATGGAGTTTGCAAACATCTCGGTGCAAAGGTAGTAGTGTGGAAGTCCTTTCCTACGAAGGCTCTCTTCATTTAGATTTTCCTAAAAAGAGGAGGACGACACAAAATGGTCAAGTTAATAACAGTTGGCTGAATGTGTCGATTACTAATTTTGAAATAGATACATTTATAAGGTAAGACAACATTACCCTTATCCACTCTGCCCAGACCTCATCAGTTGCTGTCACTGTGAATTTCACATTATCCTATCCAAACCCAATTTTTTTTGTGATTAAATCATGGAACTTCCTCCATAATTGCCTCACCCTACAAAGTTTCCCCTTAAGCTGTTCTACCCCAAAGTATTTGCCTGTCCATTTTTGGAGATCTGATTGAATTTCTAGCCAAATACACATGGTGAAAGTGGTAGAAAGCTGTTGATCTTTTAAAAATTGCTGATACATCAGCTCGATTAGGACACCTAAAGTGGGTAAATCCCATTTTGCATCACTTGCCCTGCTTCGAAAGGATTTCAGACCCTTTGTCATCTATTAAAGAGATTGTTATTCAAAGTTATTATTAAGATTGAGGAATATTTTCATTAGATTGGATAGGTATAATCTGGGAAACAAGAGAGTTGCCTCACTGAGCACAATCATACTGTTTAACATGACATTTTCAGTGTCAAGGTCCAAACTCCACAAGAAAAAATACATACTAATTCCTAATTCGAAGTCAACAAAGGAATGCAGCCACAAAATCAAATAAAATCCACCATAAAAACCCAAGGATCAAACCAAAATTGACTAAACAATACGAGGAAACCATAAATCTGACTAAACTTAACATATTCATAAATCTAACTAAACAGATACAACATAATGTAGGAGGTTCAACTATGCGCAAATAGCAAGATGAATCAGCCAAACAAATTAAAAATTAGTGGGACATGTAGGCATGTATCGGTCAAACAATGGAAGCAGAACATATTATTTCAAATACAGTTCAAATACTACGAAATAATATCAAAATCAAATGACAAAAGGTGTTAATGAGAGATAAATCTGTGGTTACACCTCCACACCCAAAGAGAATCGCAAATTTATTTTTGCGCCTTCCTCAGGTTAGGAAGGCCTGACCTCGGTGGAAGCATTACAAAGTTTGCCGCCGTTCGTACCTTCAGTTGCTTTGCCGGCCACAAAAGTGGACTGTTGTCGCCCGATGAAGATGTACCGCCGTGGGTCTCCGTCGTGACTTCTGTGGGGGTGAAGTTGTGTGTGCAAAGAGGAGGGAGCGTAGAGTATTTTTTGTTTACAGAGGAGAGGAACCTTGCGGGTAGGTGGGGGTGGGTGGGTGGGAGTAATGAAGTCTGATTGACCTTTCACTGATGGGAGATGGGATGGAATATGTATGATTAGATGTAATAGGGTGCGGTTGGAGTAAGTATAGGTTTGGGAAGGAAAATGTTGGGATAAAAATGACATTTGGGAAGAAAAAGTGTACTTTTTTCATTAAAAATTGGGAGAAAGTGATAGTTTTCATTTTCCAGTCCCGGATGAAATGAAAATGAAAATGAAAATGGTCCACGGAAATGAAACCAAATGGCCTGTAAGCTTCTAAACTCTTTAAAACATCTTATAAAATATTTGAAAGTTCATAAAATATTATAAAATAATTGATAATTTTTTTTAGCAAAAGATCTTATAAGTTTTTAAAATATTAATATATTGGGGTCTTATGAATTATTTTAAAAAAGTAAGGAGTTCATAACTTATTTTTAAAATTTAATATATTTTTTTATAATTTTAACCATGTAATTTACAAAATTATCATTATTAACATCTTATAAATTTTAAAATCTTATTTTATCTAAATACTTCAAAAATTTATTTTTAAAATAAAATCTAACGTCTAATGAGATATAAAAACTTATAAGATGTTCTAAATAAATTTACCTAAATATCTTTCAATTAAAAGCATGCCTACTAACTTAGATATTGTCCATGAATATTGTTATATCAGCATGATTTATATTAAACGGGAGGCGTGGTGGAGTATTGATATGATGTACAAAATATTGGTATTTGGTCCTCTGGTTATATTTTTTCATTGATTTTTTATTAAAAAAATTAATATTCGCACTCCACAAAATAATATTCATACTCTATTTTGATTTTAATTTAAGTAATTATTCAGACTGTCCAATAATTAATTTGAGATTGTATTTTTAATTTATGACTTAGTTTTCAATTGTTTTATTTTCAATTTTAGTGAAAAGATTGAATTAAAATATTTGTTTTTGCATTTCCAATGCAACGAGATCAATCTAATATAGAGATTGTTCGTCTTTTTGTCTCTTTATTATTTACTTAAAAATAAAAATAACTTGTATTTGTTTCACTTATACTGGTAACATGATTTTAATTTAGTATACCACAAAGATGAAAGTAATGTACCAAAAAATTTGTAAGTTGCCCAATATTAAGTTGGTGTGCAATTTTGTAAATTTCCAATAAAAATATTTAATTCAAAATCTACTAAAGGTATTTTATTTAATAAAGTTGCTTGCACCTAAAATGCTGAGCCTTCCATGAAATTATTTGATCTCGAATTTGATTTCGTATTCAAAATTTTTACTCGTGATCAAACTTGTTTGGTACAACCAACACTTCCACCAAAGGATAAAGAGTGGAGTGGCAAGCATTAGGGAAGCATGATTAAGTGAAGGAGCAAACGTCACTAAAAGTTTTTAACATCAATTTATTTTTTTTAAATTTCAAATTTAATTAATCTAAATTCAAGCTAAGACAAGCAAATATCAAATACATTTTGAGCTCGTTTGCTTGGTGTATTTGGATTAGGCATGACACCCATTGTTAGGATAAATAATGGGTTATTGTGCATTTTATCTAATGTTTGTTTCCATATTTTCAATAACTTGATATTCAATTTTAATTGTTTGTTTGGTATGAGTATCTTATTTGACAAACTACAACATATTTTCAACTTAAGTTGGAAAACATATCACATCCCAAAACCTTGATACGCAAGTCAAGTTTGATCTTAAATGTATGAGGGGGCATAACTGTATCAATAACTTCTAAAAATAAACCAAACATTAAAATTCAGTTGGATTGTGTATTTATCATATAATATCAAAACAAACAAACGGGTTGTTTCAAGATATTATCTAAGCTAATCAATTTTTTTTTTTTCTTTTTTGGATTTCTCCCATCCCACGTGTTATGCTTTTTTTCCCCCGTTTTTCTAATTATATTATTTTTCCCTCTTTTTCAATTTTGTTCTTTCTTTTTTAAATATATTGTTTCATAAAATAAATTCAAATAAATATATTTAAATATTCAAAAAATATTTTATTATAAATTTTATATAAATATTTTTAACGTTGGGTAAATTGAAATTTCAAGTACATTCCGTTACCACCAATGGTGATTCACAAACCATTGCACGCGATAGTATTTGGCCACGATCTGATTTCCAGTGGGATTAAAACAACCGTTCAACCAATCAACTGACTGCTTTGAAGGATAGGAAAAAGTATCATTGTCATGAATTATGATCAACAACTTCCACGCCTGCATACTTTTCAGATTCATGAATCTCTCTTCTTTCTGGCATGAAGCAATGAATGAAGCATGCTGTCAATTTTATCAAATCACCAAATTCTGAAATGATAGTAAATAATATATATTTATTTAGTATACTCTTGTTATTGTCATAATTTATTTTGGAGACCTTTTCTATTTCAAATTAATTATTTATATCATTTTACTGGAAATTTCAAAATAATGTTAATAACACCTTTTCTACTAGTTTTTCAATATTTGAAATCCATAAATATGTCTATTTGCAAACATTTTTATTTGCATGCATAAAAAATTATAAACTAAATAATTTTTTATTTTTAATACATTCCCACACTCAAACATTTTTACACAGCTAATTCAAGCAGGTTTTTATTTTTGTACAAAAACCAACTACTTTTTCCAACTATAGAAATACTGAAAATTGAAAAATCAGATTGAAGGCCATTTTCATTTCTGACATTTAACAATCGAAACTATCAACTTATATTATATTCTTTTTATTAAAAATAGAACTTTTTTTTTTTTAATTTTTTTAAACCTATTGCATCGATATTATTATATCATTCAAATTCAAATTTCATTTGATATAAAATACTTTGCAATTGTTTCAAAACAATTAGAATACACATATATTTTTAAAAATATATTTTTTTATACATAAAAAATAGAGTAAAATTCATTTTAACCCCTTGTACTATGGGATATGTATCAAATACACCCTTACACTATCAAAACCTTCAATACCCCTCTCAAAGTAATTTGTCGTTAGTAAAATAATTGATCGTGTCAAAACTCTACAGTAAATTATTAATTTAACCTCAAAAAATAATTAAATAGCCTAAAAACCTATGATACATGACATTTTTTTTTATGTAGATCAATATATCCTTGGCACCCGTACCATCGAAACCTTTAAATATCCCACACAAACTTCTTTGCCGTTAGAAAAGTAATGGTTGTTTGGCTGATGTAGCACTAAAATTATCTTCACTTTATATATATGATCATTAAAATTTTTTATGTCCAAAATACTCTTGTGATTTACTATATAATGCTCAAGTTTCTTACTTTACTTCAATTTTGTTACTTTCATTTTAGAACTTAAAGCATCATCTAACTCCTAATCCAACAAAAACATTAAATCATTTCATTTTTTTTAAAGAATATTAAACAACTTCATTCTAGTACAGAATATATGAAACCAACAAACTAGAGGCTGCTTGTGCGGAAAAATAGTCACGTATCCTAGATTTTTATGTTATTTAGTTATTTTATGAGATTAAATCAGTAATTTACTGTAGCTATTTAATTAATGACAAATGACTTTGAGGGGGTATTTGAAGATTTTAATAGTACAGAAGGGTATTTAATACCTACCCCATAGTACATGGAGTAAAATGAATTTAACCCTAAAAAATATAAGCCGCCTAAATTTCTATCTCCTATACATACCATAATCATTATGTTCAAACAAAAAATATAAGTATAATCTCATTTTCATTTTCAAAACTGTTATGAATTTTTCAATGGCCCCAAAAAATGAACACTAAGTGCCCATTTGGTTTTGTTTTCAAGTATCATTTTCATTTTCTTCTGAAAATAAAAATAGAAAACTATCAACTTCTCCCATATTTTCACAAATATTTTCATTCTCAAAATATTTTTTAAAACACACTATTATACACTCTCTCTTCATTCACTTTTCATTTTTTCTACTCATATTTGCCAAACTTTTAATATAAAACACTACATTTTTCAAATACAATTTTCAACTTTACATAATCATTACATTTTAAACAATACCTCCAAATAATATTTTATTTTTAAATTTAAATTTATAATTAACTTTTCACCATTTATTTTTAATAGAAAATGAAAATATCTCTAGAAAATAAATCCAAATGGGCCAAGCTTTTTTGAACGTTTAATTTAAAATAATGATATAATGTTACTAAATATGGTTCATCCTATCAAATGGAAACTTTTGTCCTGTTGAAGATGATGTTGCTTAGAGTGTATTGGATAATGATTCTCATATCTAGACTCCATATACTATTGTTTCTTTCCTATACTTTATCAGACAAGAAAGGCGACTAACCTCCCTAAATTCTTACCTTACCCCTCAATTAATCACCCTTCTCCCCTCAGTTTACACTTTACCCTTCCCTTCTCCTTAAAAACCTTAAAACCCACTCATGTACTCTCTATCTAAACCCATCCCCGAGGCTAAAATTGTCTCACAAAGTTATTTCTACAGTGGCAATACGGTCAAATCAAGTCACTTCCTACCTAACACTAACGCTACCACTGCAAGGAGGAGCGGAAGAAGGGAGATTCCGCTGATCTACCGCTGGTCAACAGGTGGCGCAACCGCAGTGGAACGGCAGCCAATTAGTATAGCTCACATGGCATCCTCAGATGTCGACGGCACAGACGATCGCATCTCTCGGATCTCCTCCTCCATTCGGGTCATACCCGATTTCCCCAAACCCGGTGACACTCTTGAACCTACATTTTCCAGTATTTTTGAATATGTGGACGGATGATTGACTGAAATTGGAACCAAAAAAATTATGGACAGGAATTATGTTTCAGGATATAACGACGTTGTTGCTTGATCCTAAGGCATTCAAGGATACGATCGATTTGTTTGTTGAGAGATACAAAGGCAAAAATGTCAACGTTGTCGCTGGTAAGCTTTTCGTCATTTTCGATTTTGTTTTTCTTTTGTTTTTACTTGACCAATGTGCTTCCATTTTTTTATATAAATATGTTGATATGTTGCGGAAATTAGGTTATGGAACTATGTGATGCAGTGAATTATTCTGTAATTAATTATGCTTTTCTAATTAATTTGTTGAAGCTGAACATGTCGTTTGGTAGATTATAAAGGAAATTTGGCCTTTAATACCCATGATTTAAGAAGAATTAAAAAGGAATACTGGGAGACTTGTTTATGATCAGATAAACAAAATAATTGATGTGCATATCTGAACCATCTTTTCAACTGCATGAGTGCGTTTATTTAGGGATGATGTAATTAGCCCGAAAATTTATACCAATCTTGAAGTTGGCTTTGAAATTAATTTTTCATGCATTATAACACTTGGTAACTTCATAATTGGTTGTAATCTTACGAAAACATGAAAATTTGGTGCAGGTATTGAAGCAAGAGGTTTTATATTCGGTCCTCCAATTGCATTAGCCATAGGGGCGAAATTTGTTCCTATGAGAAAGCCCAAAAAACTACCTGGTATAGCTTTATACTCATCTTGATCCTTCAACTAATGCAACAATTTGTTCATCTCTTTTATGATTTATGTGCATAACGTCTTTTTAATCCTCGTGACATGTGCTTTTGTTCAAATTACATATCATACTATGAGTGAAAGCAGATGGTGGTAGGAATGCTCCCTTACTGTGTTTGCATCCCTAACTGCACTGGAAGATTTGAGGAGTGGAACTTTTGCATGGATGTTTACCACATAGCTTTGAGATAATAGATTTTGTCATTTATTTTCTAACTTAGGGTCTTGCTATTCATGTTGAGTTCCAATTGAGCACTTACAAACAATCAAGTGTGATGTCAATGGCATTGTATCCTTGAGTAACAATACTTGCGTATCTTAAATTCTGGAACTTTTGAGACTAGCGGTGGATACAAGTCGAGGCTTTTGAAATTTTTTGAGCTCGAGCTCAACTGTGAAATATCAAGCTGGAGCTCAATAAAATAAAATAAAAAAGAAAAGAAAAATTAATGATGTTAATATTAATTTAATTTTTTTTCTTTTAAACAATAGTGTTATTCATTCATCATTTTTGTCATCGTTCTTGTTATAACTCATATATTACGATTAAACTGATATATAGTTTTAAATTGTATTATATACATTATAAGTATTGCGGTTATTTTTATTCAGTAAATATTTTCCTCTTAACTCATGTAAGCATTATAAATATTCTTGCTTTTGTTATTAATCAAAATAATAATATTATTAAATTTTCATTGTTGTTGATAAGAAAATTATATAACATAAAATTAAAAATCAATAAAAGCTTGAGTGCTTACGACGACACTTATATTTGATAGGAGCTCGGCTGGAACTTGAGCCAAGTCTTATTCGGACTGGCTTGACTCATCTTCTGCATATTTACCTAAAATATTTTTGGTTTTGGTATAGAGCTCCGTGCTCGTTAAAGATTTGACATAATGGTAGGAAATCTGATATAAAAAAACCTCTGCAATTTAAGATTTTAAAATAAGATGGAGAAGTGACATAGATATTGTAGGGAGTTGAAGTGAGGTCATGACAATAATTTTACGATGTATTAGTTTAACAATATAGCATATTCCTTGTGATATCTGCTGCTTAGGAATCATTATTTTGACGTAAAATTCTTGTTATTTTATTGTCAAACGCTCAGAATTTCTTTTTTGAAACTGCTATTCTTTACTGTTACATTTAGGGCATGTTATACTTGTTTCTTATCAAACTCTTGATGTAACACTTTCTTATGTTTTGCTGTCATGTTGAATAGTCAATTCTCAATGCTTCGTAAACTTACTTGCTATGCTTGAAAAACTTCTGGATTCTTGAATTTCATGTCTTTTGGAATTTGTTAAAATATGGAAAGTATTTTATTTGCGTTACAGTTCCTTTCATTAGCAATTTCTATTTTTTGTGCTACTTTACCGTGTCGATTTATATAACATATCTTGAACTGTTTTACATGAGAACCTTTTGTATTGCTGATATGGGGTTTACACTAATTCTTAATCATTGTTATCCTGTCAGGGGAGGTAATATCAGAAGAGTACTCTTTGGAGTATGGAACTGACAAGATGGAGATGCATGTCGGAGCTGTACAGCCTGGAGAACGAGCAATTGTAGTAGATGATCTCATTGCCACCGGTGGGACCTTAAATGCTGCAATTCGCCTGCTTGGTATGGCTCTTTATTTCTTATATTTCTGCTGGAGATTTATGGCTTCCAGTGTTTTTTATGTCTTATTTTTAAAATTTTTATTTCTCACTTCTTAGCAACATGATATAGAAAATTAATATATAGTAAGTTGACAGACCTGCTTTATGGTGAGTCAAACTCGAGGAAAATAAGACTGGGATAAAGTGATGATTAAAGAACTGAAGTAAAATTGAGAAATTATCGTGTGAATAAATATTGTTCATGCTGTGGTACTTTCTAAGTAACAGCAATGATGCATGAAAAGTCAGTAATATACTCTATAATGTCTGAAAAAAGAAAAAAGCATCCTAGTTAGTAATTACCCTATAGATGCCGAACATAAATTATACCAGAAGCTAATATGGGAACCTATTAAAACGCTCTCAAGAATAGCTCCCATGCAAAAACTGAAAGTTGGCCATGGAAAGGCAGACATTCTGTGTGTGTGTGTTTGTCTTTTTAAATAGATTATTATTAAACAACGCATGGGTATTTTGAAATCTGGCATGGTTCCATATTCTTGTGTGTCATATATTGTTACGTTAGTTTGGTTAACATTTTGAGTTTTACATTATTTTTTTTTTAAAGATGTGGTTGGTGCTGAAATTTTGCTTGTGGTTGCTTCCCTGGAGGAAATCTAGTAAATTGATTTTGTTTTTGTCTAAATGTACGCCTCAAGAATGGGGATGTCAATGGATTGGGCTTCTGGTGGGTTTGCAAAACAGAGAACCCTACCCAACCCTGACACCTGACCCAACAAACCTTGTAGGTTCAGGATCTGCTTTGTTAGGCACATTTATAAATTTGAGAAAATGATATGCATGTTTTAGTTTTTTGAGAAATTTATTCAAGTATATTAGTTGCCTTTAAATATGTGAAAGCACAAGCAATTTACATTGTATTTTAGTTTATAAAGAATATTACATTTATATCTTATGTGCAAGTATATATTTAAAATATATACACCTTTTTCACACACATATATATATATATTACATAAATATATACAAATAAATATAAGAAATAGATAAAGGTTTTAAGTTTTAACAGGTCGGATCTAGGTCCAAAAACTAAAAGCCAAGCTGCCCACATAGATCCATAGCCATCGGTACTCAAGTTCTAGGGACAATTTTAAGTTATGAATGAATGAATTTATTAGATACTAGAAATGTCTAAGCTGGTTTACATTTTTATTGCAGAGCGTGTTGGAGTCCATGTGGTTGAGTGTGCTTGTGTTATTGAATTGCCGGAACTGAAGGTATGGAACTGCACTCCCCATCAAGCAATGCTAGGCATATTTACAATTAATTATTTAATCTTGTTAGGTGTTTGCTAATTATATAGAAGGTTAGCGCTAAAATCTTTAATTTTCTTGTACTCTCAGGAAATGCATCTCTGACTTTTTAGCATAGTTGTGAAAGGCGAGCGCCTGGCTCGCCTCAGGCACCTAGGCAAGCCAGGCGCTGCCTTCGTGCCTCACTTTTGTGGGGCGAGGCGCTTTCCACAAGGCGAGCCCAGGGCGGGCGCCTCGTGCGCATCGCCCCAATAAGTAAAGCGGGCCGCCTGGCCGCCTTAGTGAAGGTAAGGTGATTTTGGCTGAACATAAGTGGTGGCCTTGTAGAAGGTAAGCAGCAGCCTTAAAGAAGGTAAGTAGGGTTTTATGTACAACATATAAAAAACCCTATTGTACCGTGCCTTATTGAAGGAAAGTGGCGGCTTTGTTCAAGGTAAGTAGGGTTTTCTATAAAACATAAAAGACCCATAATCGCTGAAGCTAATTAGGGTTAAAAACAAAAGGAAAAATTATATAAAACATAAAAACCCTAATTTGAACTTTTAACCTAATAAAATAGTACATTTGGACCCCTTCCTTACACGCTGCCCACTGCCCTGCTGGCGCCGCTGGTCCTCGCCACCTGATACTATTTCTTCTTTCTTTCTTTTTTTCTTTCTCTGTTTTCTAAAGAAACTAAGTTTTTTTGTATTATTTTTGTGCTTCTTAAAGTTATTATGCATTCTTTTTTTATGTTTTTAGTTCGTTTAACTTATTTTAAACTAATATCGGTTGTTTTTTCTCATTATTTTTCATTTTGTTTATTTTTTCTATTTTTTACTGTTTTCTTTTTTCTATAAATTCTTCTTGTTGTCTTTTATTCTTTTCAGTTTCAATATTGTGCTACAACATGTTTTTACAATTTTTGCACTATATTCATATTTTTAATAATTTTTGTTAAATTATTGCCTTGTTTGCCTTTTGGTCGCCTCCCTCTCGCCTTAAAAATGGGTCTCTCGCCTCCCTCTTGCCACTTGCCTTTCATAACTTTGCTTTTTAGTGGTAGTTTGATAGTAAGACATAGCAGTTACTGCTAACATGCTCAGACCTAAGTTGCAGCAAAGTATTACAATGTTGTATATAACAAAAGCGTCATGTTTCTTCTGAGTTCACTGATCGAGCGTTTGCCTTTACAGCCAGAATTTGGTTGTAATCTTTCCCCTGCAGTTGAAAATTAATCTGGCTTCTTAACTCTGAATGTATATTTTCCACAATATTCTTTGTCCTGTTGTATTTAGCACGGGACAATGGAACATCTCATGCAAAATGCAAGGATAATCTTATAAAAATTCAATATGGCCTTCCCATCATACCCTTTTCCAGTTACCAAATTACTAGGAAAACACAGAGAGGACACAAACTTGGGCAAATGCATGAGCATAGACACAGACTCAGGTAGAAATGAAAAGAGAAGCTTAATAGTAGAACCCCACTGTTAAGTATTTGTATTTTTTGGTGGTAGATTTTGTTGACAATGAGCTGATGGCTCACTGGTTTCTCCAGGCTTGGTAATGATGGTCCTGATAGTAATACAGAGACAGAGATGAATCCCCTGAGAGCTGGCTCTGGAAAGTCTGTATCTAAAGAGTTATACTTGCTGGGGCAGGGTTGAAAAAAAAGAAGAAAAAGAAAAAGAAGTTATCATGATAGGGGGTGAGAGGTGGGAAAGAGAGAAGTGATGGGATGGTGGTCGAGTGAATGCAACATAAAAGCCCTATGATGGAGTCAGTTCTTTTGGGATGAGAAAGAACTATTTCCTTGCTTTTTAATTCTCATTTTCATTTTTCCATTCAATCGTCTTTTACATGTGTTTTCTCGATTATCCAACGAGAAGTGAGGGTTTTAATTCTAAATTTACCAGTATCAGACACAAGTAGAGATGAAAAATGAACTCCCTCATTGGATTCTACATTTTTTCCGACCTTCAGTTAGCAATGAACCTGTTGCTTGTGTAAAGTTCTTTCCTGTTTTGTGTTCCAGTCTATAGAATCTAATTTTAGTGTTTACATGAAAAATAAAAGCTGCTTTTGTTGTAAAATTTTCAGTGTTGTTGGTCCTTGGCTGACTGGTTACCCTTATTCATTCCAGGGCCGGGACAGGTTAGGGGACAAACCACTGTTTGTTCTTGTGAGCTCAACCTGAGGAAGCGGAACCTATGCCGATAATAATTGCTATTATATCTGGCTTCCGCAGTTGCTGATATCCTTTGTACCGGATATACAGATTCAAGAGATATCTGTATTGTATGTTGAAAGACACTGGTTGTATTTTCGGAGGGATTATGTCTAAACTCTCTTCTTATTGCAAATTTTTAATTCGAGAAACCAAACTGGAATTTGTGATGTTCAAGGAAGACACTCTCTTCAGGGTAACCCTGTCATGTTCTTAGTGGTGTTATTTATTTATTTATGTTTAAATCTATTTATTTACACACATATATGTTCGAAGTCCGTTGGTTTGAATTCCCAACTTCACTCTTTATATGCATGATTAAACGAGTTTTCAAATAATTCTTCACTTGGCCCTCAAATCTTGCCATAAGGCCGAAGCTAGGCACAAACTTGTGGTCTTCGGATCTAAGGTATTGAATTTGGATCACCTAGAATGTGATTATCATTATTTGATATTTATTTATCAGCATTATGCTATATTATAGTATACCATACACAAAATTAAATATATGTGTATATATATATGTATACACACACACAACACAAAAAAATTAAAGAAAAAAAAAATGAAAAACCCTTATCTCTTGATTATTAGGTTTAATGAATTCAGTGCTGACAAAAAGATTTTAAAAATCTGCGAGGATTTCATTGTTTCAATTTTATGGATGTTAAAACAATCAGATGTATAATTACATACGCAAACAATTGCATAAAGTAAGTTTGTAAGTGGATATTTAAAAATTTATTTATTGTTCGCATCTATTTTCATTTGTACAAAATATATTCGTATCCGTTTCGTAACACCCCAATTTTTGGAATATTAGTTTAAATTGATTGAAATTAAATTAATTAAAGTCTAGGTGGAAGTATTGGGAATTAGGGGATGTAATTATAAATAAAGAAGGGACTTGATTGTTTGAAATTATAAAGTTTAGGGGGTCAATGTAAGACAAATAAAAGCTGGAGGACTTTAAAATAAACCAGTTTGGACCTAATTGACTAGAATTAAGAATGTTAATGTGTCAATGTGTAAGAAATAGAAGTTGGAGGACTCAATTGAAAGCTAGGGACCAAGGTGAAGGCGGTTAAAAGGTTTTGAGGCTAATGTGAAGTCGGTCAAAAGTTTGGGGGGTCAAATTGAAGAAGTTGGAAAATATCTTATATATATAGGATTGACATAATTTAGTTAAATTCTCATAATCTACCCCACCTCTATCTAACGTGCGAACCACCGAAAAATGACCATGAAACTCGAAACTAAAGCCACCACTAGCTTTCTATAGTTGAGGCGAGCAAGAACATACCAAACTTAACCAAAAACAACCGACAAAATTGCCGGGAAATAAGGGCCGGTGATGAAGCTCGGCAGGGGTGGTGGTTTCTCCGTTTCTGCGGAAAATGGAGGTATTTGGGTGGGTTTTGGTCGTGAGCTCATGGGTAAGCTCATGGTGGTGTTAATTTTATGTTTTGATGGCTAGTGGTGGAGGGATTGAAGTGGTGAATGGCGGCGGGCTAGGGTTTGCCATGGCTTTGAAAGGCTAATTGGCCGGCTTATCGGTGTCGGAAGTAGAAATTATTTTGGGATTTTTGCTTTTGGTGATGAGGCACACAAAATAGTGGAGGCAGTCTCCATCTCCAGCGGTGGCTAGTGGCTGTCCGGCAGTTGCGCGTGACGGCGGTCTCTGGGCAGTTCGCTCGAGATTTAATTTCAGACTCATCCGAACTAGTTCCGACGTGAGATTGGGTCCGGGTTCAACCCAATTTGGGTAACTTTCAATAATCAAATTTTAATTCGATTAAATTTTCGAATGTAATTGAAGTTTCGAATCAAGTTTAACTATAACCTAAAATAAGACTGTCAAATTATAGTGTAGCCTAAGTTATGGAGTAATTTCGTAATTATTATGATATTGAACTTAATCGACCGAAAAATACCGTTAGGACCTTAAGTGAGATCCTGATTATTTGTTTACTGATTGTCGAGCTAGGAACAATAATGTATGACTATGCTAAATCCTTTAGCATCCCTTGAAACCTAAGAAAGTTATGACTGAAAGCTTAAAGTAATTGAGGAACTGGATAATGATGTTTAGGTACATTAAGAATTTTGATTTGGAAATCAACTCAACAGAGTTTTAGTTTATTTAATATGAATTTTGAATTGATTAGAAAACAAGGTCATGGACTGTTCAAACCTTTAAGGATTATTAAGATTATGTCAGAATATTCTTAAGTTAAATAAAGACATTAGTGATATTTATCCTTAAGATTCAGAGGGTTGATAGAATGATAATTTGAGTTATTTTATGACAGTTCTCGGGCTAACTAGGAAACCAGAACCTGAGCGACCATACGACTAAGAATTCCTCTGCATTTGCCAGGTGAGTTTGTATTCAATAGTATGAGATCTTTCGCTGGGTAAAGAACATATATACTTGTTACTATCTCCTATTCATTTGCTTCCTTTCGATCTATGTGTTGAAAATAATACTCTACATCGCCTTCTATTCTAAGTACCTCTGTTGATTTTGATTAATATCGCTTTATCTGAAATTGGTGATTGTCTTGAGGAAGCTGGAAAATGATTTCGAAATATATATGTCTTATCGCCATGTCTTCTTAGGACCAGCTTGGTGCTGAATTAGTTTGTATATCAGCATGGCGACCTGATATGTTATGTAAAATACTAGTTTTGATATATATTTATCCATCATAGCCTTGACTGTTTCTCAGAAACGGGTTAAGACTGTTTGAACATCCGAATTTCGCCTGTCATGGCGAAGTGACGTATTATATGAAATGCTGTTGCGCATTAATTACTGATCACTGATACTATACTGATTACTGATACCTTTGGGGGTGGGCCCTGGTATTAGCTTGGGATGGACCGGGTGAAACGGACCGAGGGCGACCGATCTCCTGCTGATGCCCTACTAATTACATCTGGCTCTGTACTTAGCTAGAGATAGCTGGCTATAGGGTGGATAAGGCATGTAGCTAGCCATGCCTATTGGTTATAGTATATTACCCGAGCCGATCACTCGAGACCCGAGGAATAAGGGTTTTCCTGTTTTCGAAAGTAGAGTGACAAAGTAGGAGAATCGCCAACAGCTTAACAATGAAAATGTTTGTTAAATTATGTTTAGTTTATTCGGCATCCCTGACATTTATACTTTGAATCTCAATTATTTGACCGGAATCTAGTGAATGTTCAAATGGCATATTGACCCCATTTTTAATGATAGTTGAGGTTTAAACTTCTGTGAGAGATAGGAAATTTTGTGAAGTTTCATTACTGGTATGAGATGGTGGTGATATGGATCACCCAAAACTTTGACTAAAACCTTCTCTCACAACTTCTAAAAATATTTATACTTCTATTTGTCTCCTATGCCATAATTGTGAAATTGTCATTTTGCTGTTATTGCTATACTATATCACTAAGTCATTCGGACTTACGTTGTTTTATTGTTTCTTCCATTCTTTGCCCCAGATAGAATCGAGTGACGAAGATAGACTAATCTAGGCAACACACGAGGCAATGACAGTTATAGAAGTCCATATTTCAATTCAAATTAGAACATTCGATGAAGGTCATTGTAGAAATGAATTAATTTGGGATTTTTGAGAAATGTATTTTCTGTTGTTAAAAAAAAAAAAAAAGACATGTGGTACTGTTTGAGTGGCACCTCGGCCGAAAGCAGGCGCCTCCCGATCGGGGCGTTACACGTTTAAAATGAATATTATGCTTATTTGATTAGTAGATATTCAATTGTAAATGGATACGGAAATGGTAAATGCATATTTGATCTATTTAATATCCGTTTTGAATATATATTCATTAAATAATATATTATTTATATTTTTCAATAAAAATATCATAATCCATATATTTATATATATAAATTATAATTGAAGAATTGGGAAGAAAAAAAATAAATTTACAAAATTATTGTAATATAGAGAATAAAAAAAAATTGAAGAATGAAGTTAATCAACATAAGTTATTGTTGGTTGACTTTATAATTAATATACCTAAATGCCATTATTAATATTAATAATGAATTACAAAGTCAACTATTAATTAAAAATTGTATTATTTGTTTGATTGCTTCCTTTTTAATGAAATTATATAATTCCTTCTACTAACTAAAAAATATGTATTTATTATAAATTAACGTATTCACATATTTGGGTATTCGTTTATTATAAATTAATGGATTCACATATTTGGATATTTGTACACGAATATCCAAATAATTATCATCGAATATAAATATCCAAAAAGATTATTTGAATACGGGTAAATAATTTTAATCAAATATGGATGCATCTAAATAATTATAATCGAATGCAGATATATTCGAATTCAACCGATATCCGACATATACAAATTCGGATATCATGCATAAACACCCTTCAAATCTATATTCGTATTTTAATATTCGAAAAGTTAATCGAATATAAATATGAAAACAAAGTATTCAATTTGTTTAATATATGTTTACACTCATAGTGTAAATAACATATTATAATTACTAAAACTTGCAATAATCACCCAAAAAATAATAATAAAATTCTATTGCTACATGAAACTCGATAAATTATTCAAGCTTATGTACTTAAAAATTTAGGAAAGTAAAAATTGTGTATTTAATCTATTAATATTTGCGATATTTTTCTTTTGACTTTTAAAGATTGTAATACATACATACGCGAGACAAACATCATTATAAAAGCGTAATGGTATTTTTCCTTAGTACTCTACAACAAAGAGTATTAACTGATCATAACATGCAAATAATTTAGAAAAAGCTTCAGAAAAGCGCGCCTAATTAATTTTTTGTTATTAAACAGATCGATTGTAATAAGGTCAACTTAGGGTAGTTTAAAGTCAATAGAAATAAAAAAATGTATTTACATTAATTGTACTACCCTTAACAGTTAACACATGTTCTTGTAGTTTACAAAACTGTACTTCTAATTAAACTATATTATCATCATCATAATTAACATTATTTAAACAAATAGGAAGAAATAAAATACTATTATCTCTTGAGCTTTCTTGGACCTCTGAGTGCATTATTAATACATGTAATGTTTTTTATGTAGTTTATATGAGTCAGACAACAGGAAATATATATATATATATATATAATACTTTATTCGTATTATCTCCAGCCATATTGAAAAGTGGAATGACCCCATTTGTTATGCCTTTTGTATAATTAAATATTTATAATCGATATTGTTAATTGAACTTCCTAATTTCTTTTTCTCTTCCCTTGTTTGAAATTGTTTAGTAGCTTACCGAATAGGCATTGAAGTGGCATTTACAAATAAACTATTTTTAATAAATACTACTAAAGGAGGAAATTAAATGAAAAAGTAATATAGGCAATTGACGATGTTTAAATATATTGCTAATATAAAAAAAATCTAATTTTGCAAAGTATTGTCCTTGGGGTTTTTGTTTTTATGGAAAAGATTTTAGTAGATAATAAAAATAAAAAATAATTTATAAACTATTATAAAATCTCAATTCATTCTATTTGAAATAAGATTTTGTGTCATTTGGAGCTCTTTAATTAGGAACTTGAAAAAGAGGCACAATGGCTGCCGTTTCCAGTTCACATACGACAATACATGATGATGCACTTTTACTGTACATACAAAATTCATCTTAATTAAATATTGTCACATAGATACACATATAAAACAAAATGTTCTTATTAAAATGCATCCTAATGTGTAGGAAAGTAAAACAATTGTGAAATGAAATTTTTGGTATCATTAATTGTAAAATAAAAAACATAGTCAATAATTGAGAAAATATACTAAAATAATTTGCAACATTCCTTTGGGCCCACAAGAATATGTAAAATGTTTTTTTATTTTTAGGAAACTAAACAATTTCTTATCCTCCATTTGAAAATTAATATTTTGCTCACCAACTCATAAAATTAAAAGGGCATTGACTTCTATAGTCCATAATTAGTTGGAAGGGATTGCATAAACTAAACTAATAAAACTATTTTTAAGAGGGTAAACCTATCTTTGCCTCACCTAATTGCAAAATTATTGTTTTTATATTGCCTAATTAGCTGCTGAAAATTATTGAAAATTTTAGAGAAGCCATGCTGAGTGAAGAACTACTGTAAAGGCGGTACCAAGAGACAACAAAATTGAAAAAAATAAAATTTTATATTCTATTAATTATGGCCCTAAGACTAGCTCCATCTCTTAAGGCTTAGAGAAGTCATTGACAACTCCACCTTTAATTATTATTTTTAATAAATCGTCAAATGCAGTCACTATCACAAATTTAATTATCATTTAAATCTTACGACGTGTTAGTCGGAGAAGTGGACCTATTGTCAATAATATTTATTATGTAATTATTTGAGTTTGATATAATTTTTTTTTATGATCACACTTATATTATACGAATAAATATTTCCTTTTTTGGAGGATTAATTATCTCTTTGAACTGCATGCATCCCTTAATGAGCAATCTTATTGGGTTTAATGTTCTCATATGGTGTAAATAAATATGTTCTCTTTCCATTCAAAATTAATGGACTTAAAATATTATTAATCCACAATTTTTATATCTTTCCCCTTTGTTGAATCATTCATTGGGTCGATGCATATACTAATAGGCTTAATTAAATTTCTAATTAATTAACCATAAAGCTGCATTTTCAACTATTGGATTTATATATACTTGCAACAATAGTTACAAGTTATAAAAATGTAATAAACTAGTAAATAAATAAATAGATTAATATTACTGGTGCAAACTATAATTTCTCTCTTGAATTCTTGGTCCTAAGATCTTAATTATTTTTTAGCGTTGATTAGTGGCGAGACCAATACAATGGCATACCAAAGTAATTGAAATTGGTATTGCGATTACATGTCGGCTAGCTCATGTTAGGACATTCATTAATTATGTATCCTTAGTTAAATTATGTATGATAATATCAGCATTTCATTTTGTGAAATCATTATATTTCTATTAAATAATGATTCACAAATCAAGCGGGTGGCATGAAATATTTGGTGCAAGCATACGAATGCAATCTGTATGTATCCAAATATATAAATTATGGTCCGTCAAATCATGTATAATGATATCAACATTTCATCTATAACATTGTTACATTCTTAATTATCCAATGATTCAAAATTCTATTAGGTGGCATGAAATTTCCCATGCAAGCATATGAATGCAATTCTTGTATATCCTAGTATATTATGACTTGTTAAAATCATACATGATAATATATATATATATATATATCAATATTTTATTTTATAATATCATCATATTCTTGTTCGTAATTTGCAATTTAAGAGTCGGCATAAAATTTTCCCTGTAGGCATATAGATGCAAATTCTTTCAATTATTTGCGCACGAGATACCACCCACTTGAATACTACCTAAATAAAATTATAAATTATTAAATTATATATGATAATATCATCATTGTATTTTTTAATTTTACTTTATAGCATCATTAAATAAATATCCAACAACTTACTATCATATAGATAGTTAAAAAATGATTGGCTTGAAGTTTCTCTCAAATACCTAACAAAAAAGTTTAAATTGCATAACAATAAAAAGGCTATATATCAAGAAGATTAACTTTTGTATAGAGTTAAGGGTCAATTAAATGCCTGCAAATGAATATTCGATTGAAAGTCTAAAATATAACATATATGCATTGTCCCAACATCTAACACAATATTTAATTGAAAAAAGGTCAGAGAGCCTCCCTTAGACCCTTGCAAAAAATCATATAGTTTTGTGTCTGTTTGACAGGGCCTACATTTTTAAAACAACATTTTCAATTTTTTTTTTAACTCGAATTGATTATCAATAAAGTAGGTAGGATTTATAATATTACGGAAAATGATTAATTAGTTAACTTAATGCCAACACATTATTCTAAAAAAGAGATTAGCAAGATGTATTTTATCTTTTTTTCTTTGTTACTTTCAAATGTGGGTCTTTGGGGGGGGGGGGGGGATGTGATTTGATATACAATATGGATCGAGGATTATTTTTTTGTCTTTTAGAATTTATGATCTTTAAAATTATATAACACTTGATTTTTAAAATATTTTAAAATTTAATTCTTCAAATAAATTTTTCTGAATACCCTTTTCACGTATACATTTTTCTACCAAGTTTTTCATCTAAGAACTCAAAACTTGTATGTCTCAAAGAAACTATTTATCCAAAATTTTCTTCAATATAAAAAATATATAATTTTATTTTTCAAAATCAACAATCAATTACATTATCTATCATCTTAATATATTAAATTTATAAATGCACATATTATGAAAATTCATTAGAACACCAAAATTCTTTTCAAATTAAAACAAATATATATTTTTTGAAGCTTCAATTAGAAAAAAAAAATTATAATAGATTCCGAACAGAGAATAATAAGTAGTATACGTGGCACAACCTTTTGAGTTCACGTGGCATATTTTTGCGTGTTGTGGTGGTAGTTTGATAGGACAAAGATTAGCTGTCATTCTTAGTTTATGCTTGTCCTCCAGGCGGTGCTAACCTGGGAATTCGGATATGTGATATATATGTCCAGTCTGTATAAGATATAACCCCCACCCCCCCCCCCCCCCCCCCCCCCCCCCCCCGCCTCTTTTTTTCCTTTAATTTTTCCGCAATTTTGGAATTTCAAGACAGAACAAAATCTGATTTTGGGTTTATTTTATAAGTTTCTTCACTTTTTGGACATGTAGGAGTAGATTTTATCCCCGACCCTTCCATTTTTCAGAAGCATTTTCATCACTTGAATTTTTTTTGGCTGTCTTCTCATCGTGCGATGGGCGGTGGGTACCCTACTCTAAAGAAATTTCCTAACATTATTATTTACCCAATTTGTATGTTTCAATTTGCACTCTATGGTCCATGGTAATGAAGATTTAATGTAATATTCACGGATTAATTTTTTTCAGAGCATCTAAGTTCACTTGTAATAAAAGTTGAACTGTAATTGCATTTGCAGTATAAGAATTTTAGTTTGGATGACGAGTTTGGAAATTTTTTTCGAACTCCACGTACCTATAATTTTAAGTTTAATAAGATTCAAATTGACAAATGAGTTGCAATAATTGCATGTTCAAGCTCGAACTCACGTTTGAACTTGAATTTGAAATAAAAACATCGTAATATTATATATATATTTATTAATAAAATAAAAATAATATTTAATTATATAGTAGCTCACGAGTAAGTTCATGAACCTCGATTCTAAATACAGACAACTCGAAATAGGCTCAAATTAGAGCTTGAACTTGAGTTGAACTAGCTCATGAAGCTCGCAAGCCGACTAGACTAAACTTGTTTGCACCCCTAGTAATAAATACGCCTATTGTTAGGCAATGCAATTGCTACTTTGGTTGTCAATTTTTCTCTTTTTAATTTATTAGAGAGAGAGAGAGAGAGATGGTTTGAATAAAGAGTTTTTGTATAAGATTAACCAAGCCATTAAGTTGAATGAACTAATAAATAAATAAAAGAATAATTTTTCAGTGTTTCCAGCACTTTACTAATTGTCAAGATCATAAATATCTTCATAATTTTCAAAACATAAGGTAAACAAAATACTCCATATGAATGAAAACAATCAATGCATGTACTAAACTATTATTATCAAGAATATTATAAAAGCTACTATCTCAGGAGAGAAGAGTAAAAAAAACGAAAAAACAAAAACAAAAACAACTCACACCACATAAACTGCGGCATATCTGAAGTAAATCTTGATACATATTGTACATGAGATGGTACATTAACGGAAAGAGTCTCAGTATCCCACGCGTACCATTGAAAGCGGGAGAAACGCCGGAATCAAAGGGGAGAAAATTGGCAACTAATTAATGACTAAGTTCAGGTAATCTGGAAAAGGCTTTTCATGGATATAACTAAAGTCGTGCTTCTAGTTAATCTTAAAAACCAAGAACAAGAAGATATCACAGCTGGAAATTGCTTTTTGTCATAGATATTGTTGTGTTTCCCCAGGACATTTACGATTCCTTTTCATCAAATATATAAATACACACAACCGAAAATAAATAAATAAATAAATAAAATTAATTTGTTCTGTTAGTATATCTGTCCACCAACATTTTTTTTATCTATATAGGAAATAATTTTTAGCATGGATATTTGTGAAAATCTTATAAAGAAGCATAGAAGTTGATTCTCTTGTCATACAAACGAGATAATTAATCTTTGATATATATATATATATATATATATCCATGTAAGGTGCTAAATTATAATTAAATATAATTAAGAAGTTTTGGTTTCTAGTACATCACACCATAAAAACATAGTGAAAATTGTCACTAATTATATATTTTAAACTATAAAAATTCATAATATATCATAATAATGATTTTTACAAAATTAATATAACATACTTTTCGTTGGTAAGCGTGGCTGTAATTTTCCTTAGGG
The DNA here is from genome assembly GCA_018894105.1 of Jacaranda mimosifolia. Lineage (NCBI taxonomy): Eukaryota > Viridiplantae > Streptophyta > Magnoliopsida > Lamiales > Bignoniaceae > Jacaranda > Jacaranda mimosifolia. The sequence goes on from CM032123.1 coordinate 7,171,385, forward strand.
TGCTATAGTTTAACTATTATATGATACAAAAATTTGAGTTGCACCATTGTTATCAGTTACAATTTAAAGATTTGAGTTGCATTATTTTTAATTATAATCACTTGATATATCAACATTTTTTACCACAATAAATAATAAGTTTTAAGCATCTCTATTTATGAAGATCTTATAAAAAAAGCATAGAAGCGGGTACTATTGTCATGAAAATGAGGTCACAATATGCAATATATGATTAATATAAGTATCCCTCTAAGATGGCTTGGCCATGAATATAATTAAGATATTGTTAAGATCAGTCACACCATAAAATTTTGAATATCAATGTCAAAATTTCTTTATCATAAATAATTGTTATGGATTAGGATAGTAATATGATTTTGTATCATCTGCAGTAAAAATTCAAAAATATGATTGTCTAAAATGATAGTCAAGACATGATAGTTGTATTGCTGTATAATTTAAAAGATTCGAATTCTAACATTATCATCAGTGATAGCTTTTAGCTCGCTTAGTTAAATATTTTTATTCTTAAAAGTAAATGAGCTACCAAATATTTTTGTTCTTAAAATTAATGTGCTAAAGTTGAATATGTTTTGTAAAGGAGGTCTTCATGACAAACAAATTAGTCCCCTCAACAAATAAATAAAAATAGTCCACTCAAAATTATGCTTCCTAGAATCTTGCTAGAGATTAGTTCATAATTAACTAATTTTAATGAGTTAAAGTTGAATATATATACTTTTCAACTTGAAATGCCCAATAACTATGAACTGAAACAACCACAACCACAACCACAACCACAACCGCAACCACCCTGTGAGTAGGTTTCATGTTAATTAAAGTCCACTTCCGGTTTAAAGTTGAATTACCCTTATGCTTCGGTTAGGTTTATGCTGTCCGAAGTCGACAAAGACCGAGTTTATCGCTTAAGCTGTCGGGGTTGGACTCTACGTAGGAGAATGCTAAACTTATCCTCACGACCGAAAGGCCGCCTTTTCTTCATCCTTCGAACAAAAATAATTCCCACGTTCTCCCAATTCCTAACTTAGAATTAAAATTTTTCTATCTTTACTCTCACTCACCAAATCACATTATCATGTTAACAGTGTTGATGAATCATTGTTAGTCACCATCAAATGATTAGGTTTGGACATTTAACATTTTTTCATCGGTTTCTATTACAATATTAGCAAATTTATGATATCTGATATTATCTGTACATCTTATTCCATATTGAAGGAATAGAGTGTTTTTGAAATATTTGAGATATCTTCTCAAATAAATTTTTTTAATTAATGTACGTCAACGAGCTAGGTAATACCTCAACATGACCGTTTGAGACAAGTTAATTTGATCGCCATTAAAGGATTAAGGTGGTTTAAGCCTAAGTGTTTTTTGTTTTTTAAGGACATAATTGCATGTACTTTGGTCCCCCCTTATGAGTTGTAGTTGGCCTGTGTTTGGCCCTACATTGGACTCTTGAGGTTGGTTACAAAGAACTGGGACCAAACCCCTTTAAAATATAATATGGTATATTTACAAATAAATTAATAGGAAAAATTATTAAAAAATAAATGAAAAAAAAAAAAAACGAAGTCAATCCTCACTGCCATTCCTTTCTCCAATGGCTCGGGTATATATATGATGCTGAACTTTGTGCATTTCAGTATCGGAAACAAAAAGCAATTCATATTACCACTTCAAACCTTTCTCCCCTTTCTCCAAACAAAGAAACAAACAAATGGAGACTGTTGGAGCTTTTCTTGAAGAAGAATGGGATTCATTAAGCAGATTCTTTTCCTCTGAAGAATCAGATTTTCTGCTACATCTCAATGGCAACGCAAACTTCTTTTCAAATTCCGGCGAAATGCAGTCTCTGCCCGCAACTTTCTTGGCCGCCGGTGAGAATGTGGCTGGAGTTGATGAAAGCAGCTTCTTTTTCCCCTCAGATTCTTTTGGCACTAATTTATACTGTGTTTCACAAGAAAGTAGCACTGGCACTGAATTTGAGAGTGCCCTTTTCGCCAGAAGCCAGCAGGCTGCTAATGGGGTTAATTTTCTTACAACTAACACATTTGATCAGTCCATGGAATTTTGCACTATGGAGAGCAACAATGGTGACAGTTTAATGGCGCCGGTTTTTTCTGATAGTGTGATGCAAGAAATTCTCCAACTGAAAGCCGAAACGGGAAGAATTCAGCCTGCAGAAAACGATGATTCTTGTCAGGAATTAGAATTCAAGAGGAAATTTTATGAGACGATTGAGGAAAAGGGATGTGCCCTCCAATCCTCTGAGGAGAATTCATCTTATCAAAGTCGTAAGAAAAAACCTCGTGTGCCTAGAGACGTAAGTATATACAAAATATTTGATATAGCATTACTTTTTTCTAAAATGTTTTGTCTCATGGACTATGATTTCTTCATACAGGCAAAGAAAAATAAGAGGAATGCGCAGTCCAAAAGGAACAAGAAAGGTGTCCAAATCAGCAATGATGACGAAGAGAACAATTCTGGAGGAAATGGACAAAGCTCAAGCACCTGCAGCTCTGAGGAGGATGATCATTCTAATGCTTCACAAGAAATGAATGGAAATGGGAAACAAAAGGCCACAAGGGGTTCTGCAACTGACCCACAAAGCCTTTATGCAAGGGTAAAAAAGAAAAAAAAGAAAAATATCTCCTTGCTTTTTTCAGACAACCCGAGTCGTTTTGCCATCAATGTAATTAGCCTAATATATATGTTGCAATTTTTCACATTTTCTCAGAGAAGAAGAGAAAGAATTAATGAGAGACTGAGGATCCTGCAGAATCTTGTTCCGAATGGGACGAAGGTAAATATCATTATTATCTTCAATTCTATGTATGTAAGTTTTTATATTTGATCATAAATAACAGAACTTTCCAATGGGCTGAACAGGTTGACATTAGCACAATGCTGGAAGAGGCCGTCCATTATGTAAAGTTCTTACAGCTTCAAATCAAGGTATATTTCTCCAACAATTTTCGTAGAATTTTAGTTTATCCCTGTTGCAATTAGATCATAGGATTTTTATCATATATATGTTGGAACTTAAGTTTGTGTTATTCTTGTTTGCAGTTGCTAAGTTCGGATGATCAATGGATGTATGCTCCCATTGCATACAATGGAATGGACATTGGCCTTTACCAGAAGATTGTTCCAAATCTATGGCCTCAGAATTTATAAGCTGCTAATAACGAGTGAAAGAGATGCAGTACATCCTGACTTATAAACCAAAAACAATTGTAGTTCTGATCATGAGGACTTACATATTTTTTTTTATGTTTTTGTATAAATAAAAGAACAAAAAAAATGTTAAAGATCGAGTCTAAAGCCAGAATGGGAGCTTTGCCTTTGCCCAAGATACGTGAACCTATGAAGTATAAGTGTACCAAGATCGTTAGAAATTCATGCATGAGCCCCTGTATGTATATGTAGATGGTATGTATCATCACACGTGTACTTGAGAAGGAAATGGAGGTATTTTGCGGAATACCTCTCATCAGATGATAGAGCCTGTAATTCTTTGATGCAAGGCCATGTATGATGATGAGAATAACCAATGAGAAAGATATGAATATTTTTTTATTTTTTTGCAATAATATCGGCAGTACAATGATTATTATTATCATTGTTACTGTTGTTATTTCAATTATTATTATTATATACTTTTTTTATCATATGTATATGCACTAAGGAATCATTAACTTTCAAACTCCAAATTTCAAGTGTGAACGCAATAGTATTATATCAATGATCTCGTCGGGCTCAATTATGCGAGCCTAGCTATGACCCTAGCAGGGATGATTCCAGCTAAAGCAACCTCCATTGCATCAATCTTAAGCTTAGATGGGGGATGGGTTCGAACCTATAGAGGGTTATTTAAAATAATTTGAAGACAATTCTCCTTAAATAAAAAAAAATTAGATCAATGACCATTTGGCAAATTATATTAACATTGATAGTTTCTTCTTAACTTTTGGTACGTAAAATTTCGAGACAATTAAATGTTGAGTGTCTTTGTAAAGTCACGATCAAGATAGAACATGGACATAATGTGACGAGTAGTAAAATTATGCAATTATTTTCTCTTCAAAATGTTATCGTCCTATCAAAATTACATGAAGTGATTGTTGTGTAAACAAATTCAATAAATAATAACTACATAAATGATAATTTATGTGGTTCAAATTTATCAATTAGAATGAGAAAGCACAATTTTTAGTGTTGTCGATTGTGTGCTCGAAATAAAAAAGACATAATTATTGAGTGCACATAATATTTTTCTTTTATTACTTGTACACATACACATTAGAAATTCATAAATTTAAAATCATGACATCTTACTATATGTGTGAGACTTATATCAATTGGCCAAATGACCGTTTACAGGTGAAAATAATATTAGTTTCATAGTGTCTAAGATAACTAAAATTCATTGCTTAAAACTTTGGGAACTATTGGAGAAACATTAACAAACCTAGGTTTATCATATCTTAGTGAAAGTCTAAAAAGAGAATAAAAGGAAGAATAAGGATAACGGTGAAATCTAAAAGAGGTCCTTATTTAGCACTTTCCTTGAGAGATATGTCCACATCTTATAAGAAAACATTTTCCCCCTTTTTGTGATTTTATAGAGCTTCGTCATTCATCCTAAAAGAGAAAAAGGATTTTTTTTGTCATCAATACTATCTATACCATTGAAAAAACAAAGTCTATTTTGTGTTTAAAGTATAAGCCTTTTTAATATTAGTATAAGTTTTATGCTTTAATTTTTTTGTAAATAAAAATAAAAATATAATATTGAGGATGAAATTAGAAATTTACATAAATTATAGGTAGTTATGATACCAAATTTATTTTTTTTACTTATTTCGCACATTCAATAAAAATCAGGTTAAAATTGCAATATACAATCCAAATAGCCATGTTTTCAAAAGGGTTAAAATCTTTTTACACCCCTCCCCCCCCCTCCCCCCGGTGAAATGTGAAATGGGCGGTTTACCTCCCTATAATAAAAAAAATGTTGAAATGCCACCTTATGTTTTTAAATTGTGGCTCACTGTCTCCTTCTGTTTATTTGAATTGAATTTTATATTGTATGGATGAAAATACCCTTCATATATATAATTATTTTATGACCTTATTTTTTTTCTTTTATTTAATCTAAATTAAATAATTTTATATTTATAAAATACATAAGATATTTATATAAATTAAATACTATATAATATTTATAAAATTATATATACATACATACATATATATAATTATACACATATAAAAAATTATATAAATACATATATGCATAATATATATGTATATAAATTTATTTATAACATATGGATATACATATATAAAATATATATATATTTCTTTTTTTGTTTAATCTAAAATTAAATAATTTTATATTTATGAAATATATAACATACTTATATAAATTAAATACTATTTAATATTTATACAATTGTATATACATAAAATTATCAAAACTAAATAATTTCATATTTATAAAATACATAACATATTTATATATATATATTAAACTCTATTTATTATTTATAAAATCATATATACATGCATATAAATAAAATTATATACATATAAAATATTATATAAATACATATATGTATATAAATTTATTTATAACATATATATACATATAATATATATTTCTTTTGTTTAATCTAAAATTAAATAATTTTATATTTATGAAATATATAACACACTTATATAAATTAAATACTATTCAATATTTATAAAATTAGATATACATTCATATATATAATTATCAAAACTAAATAATTTCATATTTATAAAATATATAACATATTTATATAAATCAAAGACTATATAATATTTATAAAAAATTATATACATGCATATATATAAAATCTCACACACACACACACATATATATATAATTATATATAAACATATATGCATATAAAATTATTCATAACATATTTATATATTAAACACTATTTATTATTTATAAAATTATATATACATACATGTATAAATACATATATATATATATAATCCCCACCCCTACCACCAACCCATCCCCACTCCCCCCACCTATACCCCCCAACCAATCCCCACCCCCAATTACAATGGCTACCATGGCAACCCGCAAGTTGGCCGTACCTGGCCAGATCTGGATCTGGCCAAGTCTGGCCATCAATCACCATGGCCGATTGCATCTTGTCATGGAGGCTGGCCGATGGCTTTCTTTTATAAAACAATTTATATATATACACTTTCTACACACACATGTATATATTCTGTATATATTCTTTAGGTGGCCATGGCCACCGGCAGTAGCGTATCCAGAAATTTAGGTAAGTAGGGTCAAACTATTTATAAAAAATAAATTCAAAATAATTAATATTTAATAAAAATAAAATTTAAATACATTAATCCAATTGTCATCGATGAGTTTTTATATTCTGAAACGTCGTCATAATATCATCATCTGAAATGCTCATAAATACATCTCTTTCTTTATAAGTTATTAAACAATCATTAAGGAAGTCATCATCCATTCGGTTCCGCAAATCAGTCTTGATAAATTTCATTGCTGAGAAAGCTCTCTCTTCACTTGCAGTGGCGACCGGCAAAAGCAACGAAAATTTCAAAAGTCGATACACATGAGGATACACCAAATGCTTCTTTGTCTCTACTAACTTTTTGGATAGATCACTAATTCCGTTCACACCAGAAAATCTTATATCCTTAGGACTCACATCAATTATATAATTCTCAAGCTGACAACGAAGCTCAACTAAATCATATTCTCTAAAATCATCAGGATATAACGCAGCCAATCTCTTGATCTTTTCTATATCAAAACTTGCAAATGACTGAGATGGAGACAAAAAAGTCATACCATGAAGTAAGTTAGATGTTACCTCATTAAATCAATTATTTAATTCCTGAAGTTGCCAATCGATAACTTTATAAAATACTTCAATACGGTAATGATGTAAAATCGTATACTCAGCAACTCATCGCTTTGATCTTCCCGAAAAGACATAGAGATCATCAAATATAGGTATCTCAATATCATGTTTGATGCAAAATTCAGACACCTCACCAATAAGTGATCCCATCCACTATCTCTTGTCTTTTGCAACCGTTTCTTTGCTACTCGAACAAGCAACATGGCATTTACAATATCTTGTTTCCTTCTTTGTAAAGCTAAACTAAGCTCATTTGTGATACTGAGAATATTCTTCATAAAATGCAACATGAAAACAAATTCAAATTTTAGACAAGCATCAACAAGCCCATGTGCTTTCCATTTTTCATCTGATGAGTCTGCATTCGTACCAACAGTGTCAAGCACATCAATTATTGAATCAAACAATAGAATGAAGTTAACAAAAGATTTAAAGTGAGATCCCCAACGAGTATCACTTGGTCTCGCAAGACCTAATTCTTGATGTAGACCCCTACTAGTCTGAAGCTCACCCATTTCAAATGCCTTTTGGATTTTGAGAATTTGTGCATCTCGAAGCTCATCTCTATGTTTAAAAGAAGCTCCCACCACATTTATCACAGCCAAAACTAAGTTAACAACTCCGGCAACTTCATCACATTTCTTACTAATCCCAACAAGAGTCAATTGAAGTTGATGAGAAAAACAATGAACTGAATGAGCCGACCTATTTTCTCGTTGAATTAAAGCTTTAAGTCCATTAAATTCACCTTGCACGTTACTTGCTCCGTCATAGCATTGACCAAGTATATATGATATACTTAATGAATGTTGAGCAAGCAATGAAGCAACTCCTTCTTTTAGAGATAAAGCACTAGTATCATGAACGTGAAGAATCCCAATAAATCGCCCCATTACAAATCCTCTCCGATCAACATATCGCAAAATAAGAGCCATTTGCTCCTTACACAATATATCACGGGATTCATCAACAAGTATACTAAAGTAATCACCATTTAAATCCTCTATGATGACCTTAGCTGTTTCCATAGCACATGCACGTATAATTTCTTTTTGTATTGTTGGACAAGTGAGCTGATTATTTTTTGGTGCTTTTCTCAATATTGTAGCAACATCTTTTTCACAATTTTCTGTGTAGTATCTCAAAAGTTCAAGAAAGTTACATTTATTTGACGAGTATGCACTTTCATCATGACCTCAAAATGCCATTCCTTGACCCAAAAGAAATCTCACAGCTTTAATCGATGCGGTTAAATGTATCCGATACTCCAACTTAGCTTGGCTTGATTGCTTATCCAAAGCTGTTTGAATGGATTGACTCTGTTGCATTAAATCTTCACACTTCTTCTTTGATTTGTGATGATCACTATTAGGGCCACCGATATGAGTAGCAAATCTTTCCTTTTTATTCCAAGCCCAAAATCCTTTAGTTGAAAATGCATCTCCCCTACGTTGATGTACATCTTCATCCTTAAATAGATAACAAGGAAGGCAAAAGGCTGCATCTGATGATACACTATATTCCAACCAATCAGGATAAATATCGAACCACTTACGATTAAATCGACGCATCACACCAGACATTTCAGTTTGTGGAAAATTGTGATTTCGTGGTTGACAAAGACCTTTTTGAATATATGATCTTCTTACTGTATCACGATCATTCGGGTGATATTTCAAAATTGGTAATCTTTCTGCGGGATCGGCCTTTAAAGAGTCTAAATCAACTCCTTGACTTTGTTTTTCAAGTAATTGTGATCTCAAATTATCGTTGCAAGGCGGATCTTCCGGTTGATTGACACTTTCTTGAAAGAGAGGCAAATTATGTGAAGACGAAGTAGAGCCTCCAAACTTCGAAATTCGGGTGAAAAACTTATCTATCGACATGTGAACACTGTAAAATAAATTTAAGTACAGTTAATTTAGTATTTCTTTCATAATGCTTAATTCATAAATATTCACAATTTCTAAATTCTAACCATAAACCGTAACTTTTTTATCTAATGCAATAATCATCAATTACATAATAATTAATAACAAGTTAACAATTAAAATATGCATATGAAAAAAGTTAATAAATGAACATTACCAATTTATCCTAAATTTTAATTGATTAAACTCTAACTTTTTTTTAACCCATTGAAAAAAAATCCTAACTTTTTCATCTAATGCAATAATCATCAATTACATAACAATTAATAACAAGTTAACAACTAAAATATGCATATGGAAAAAGTTAATAAATTAACATTACCAATTTATCCTAAATTTAATTGATTAAACTCTAACTTTTTTTTTACCCATTAAAAAAAAAATCCTAACTTTTTCATCTAATGCAATAGTCATCAATTACATAACAATTAATAACAAGTTGACAATTAAAATATGCATATGCAAAAAGTTAATAAATTAACATTACCAATTTATCCTAAATTTTAATTGATTAATGCATAGTTAATAAATTAACATTACCAAACTATCCTAAATTTTAATTGATTAAACTCTAACTTTTTTTTACCCATTAAAAAAATCCTAACTTTTATTATTTAATGCAATAATCATCATTTACATAACGATTAATAACAAATTAGCAGTTAAAATATTCACATACAAAAAGCTAAACAAGTTACAATTTTTTTTTTAAAAAAAACCCTAACTTTTCTAATACAAAAATCAAGAAATAAACAAAAGAAAGCAAATAACTTACATTGTTTTGGCCCTTAATATTCTTTTTAAATCCCAAGTGGTGGTGGATAATATTAAAAAAAAAAAAAAAAAAAAGAATCTTGGGGCTCATGTCTGTTTTGCTGCTTTCAAGGAGAATGAAGAGAAATGGAGACTCGAACTCGTGACCATCCAGCGCCCTTTGACCTTACACCCCAGCCAACGACCAACTGTGCTGGGGTCATTTTATTAATAAGTGGGTTCAAAATACTATATATACATGATTTTAAATATAAAAATATATATAAAAAAATAGCAAGTAGGGTCAACTGACCCCACATCTTTGGCTGTAAATCCGCCACTGGCCACCAGTTCTTAAGGTCGGCTATGGCCGCCGGTTCATGGCCAATCCTTTTTTGCAATAGCTATGGCCGCCGGTTTTTAGTGGTCCATGGTGGTGGGGTGGGTGGGGTGGGGTGGGTGAAGTTTAGGGTTTTAGTAATATTAAATATATATCTTTTAATATATAAATGTGTATCTATGTATTATATATACATATTATATAATATAATATATTTATAAATAAATTTATTTTTATATATTTTTAATAAATAAGATTCAATTTGGACTATTGATTTTTTTTTTAATATCCAACGGTTGATAATTATGATTATAATAGTCTTTTTACATGTAAAAAACCTTAAAAATTCTCATGTGGGCGCGCGTGAGATACACTGACGCCCATAAGGGGGTTTTTTGCCTAATTTTGAAAATCACAAGTAGTATGTTTAATCATTTTTTTTTTCACGGGGGTTAAATCACTACAACAATATTTCATAGGGGGGTTAAATTAAATTTTTTTCGTTTTCAAAAACTTCCATTATCAAAAGATAAGCCCAATATTTTGATAAACTTTTATTTTTTTTCCTTTAATCTGGTAATCGACTATGAAATATTTATTTTATATGACTGTTATTTTTCATAATCATGTAAATTATAAATATATGTTTTAGATGCATGTCAATTTTAGTATAATGAATGTGAAAATATGCACAAATAATACGTATTGCTCAAAAATATTTTATGTATGCGAGAATCATGTGCGACGACTATTACTATCTATATTATTAATAAAGCACTTATCCTCTTTTGGTATGTTTTTGAATGATTTGCCTAAAATATCATCACTTCTTTTATATAATAACTATCATTTATGAATCACCTATTTTATGCTTACAATTATCATTTTATCATAACTTTTTAATTCTTATAATGAAAAAATTTAATTAAATATACTAAAATTATTAAAATAAATTTACATTATATAAAAATAAATAAATATTTCTATTATATATAAAAACATATTATAGGAATTTTAGCACATGCATCGAATGTGCCAAGTTATTAGTATATATACTATTAATAAAGTACCTACCTTTCTTTTGGTGTGTTTTCTAATGATTTGCCTAAAATACATTCGCTTCTTTCTTTTCAATTCTAGTAACTAAAAGTTATATAATAACTATTATTTATAACTCCTTCATTTATGTCTAGTTACAATTATCATGTTATCATAATTTTTAATTTTTATTTAAGAAAAAATTTAAATAAGTATATTAAAATGATTAAAACAAATTTACATTATACAAAAAATAAATAACATTTATTATTATTCAAAGAAAAATATTATAGAAATTTTAGCACATGCATCGAATATGCCAAAGTGCTAGTGTATAAAAAAGCTTCCTATAGACTCAAGTGGTGATTATGTCATATTACATTAAATTCTGGATTACCAATTATACTCTTAATTTTTAGTTTAATTTCAAAAGTTTATTTATCTCTTAATATAAAATTAAAAATAAATACAAATAATATGATAAAAAACATAATGAAAAAATTTATGGAATGTGTAAGCTACTAAATCCCATATTTTTGGACTTTTAATAAGAAATCTTTTGCTATATATGAGTTTATATTAATCAGTTATTAATGTTGTATATTATTGAGTGTCATTATTATTAAAATTATGTTATTTATTTATACTATATAAAAAGTTGAGTGTTTTATTATTTATTAATATAATTAGCATTAATAATATGACAACCTAAATTTATGCATGCAAAGACCGCATGCCACGACGACTAGTGCATCCTAAATGTGGTGTTCAATCTATAACATGCCACTTAAATTTATTAATTTTTTATTTAAAAGAGAAAATTAGAATGGTTAATTAATCTAAAATACATTTACCTACTTTCATTTTACACTTTACTCCCCACTTGAATTTTTAAATACTAAACTCCCTGCTTTTTCACTAACTTTAGGAATCACTTCCCAAATTTTTGAGAAAATACCCTTGTACCTAACCAAAACAACAAAAAAACAAGCAAGTGGGCAGTCTTTTTCTCCCCACTCAAACAAATGACAACTTTTCTTCAAGAAACATGTTTTTTTTTTTGGAAAACATTCTTCTCCTATGCCAAACAAAAGGCACAAAAAATGACCTCTCCTCTGCCAACAAAAGGACGCGAATAGATGAGAGAACAAAAAAGGCAAAAGGAAATCGACGCGACAAAAAAAAAAGAACTACTTCTCTGCAACTCTGCGAAAATGGAACAACCAGGAGCACCAACAAGGAGCAAAGAACAGAAGGAATAGAGCAAAGGACAAAAAGGTAAATTTTCTGCTTCTCATACTCGTGGATTTTGCTTTCTTTCAAAGGTCCGTATTTTTCAATTTTACAAGTTTTGCATGTAGATTTTATCATCTTTCTTTGTTTGAACTCTTTTTTAGTTGTTAAAAACTTGAACCCATTTGTTATATATATGATTTTTATTTTAATATTTGAAAATATCTTGTTTGTACTTGAAAGGCATGAAAGTTATACTTCACTTTCTTGGGATTTATACTTCTTATACCTGGAATTACACCTTGAAATTACAACCAACTATAGTATAAAATATTCAACCTTTCAGTACATATTATTTGAGTGGTAGTATATAATCTGTGTATATGAAGTACATTTTACAAGTAACTGTAGTACAGAATATTCAACCTTTCAGTACACATTACCTGAAAGTAGTAGTATATAATCTGTGTATCTGAAGTACATTTTACAAGCAATTGTAATACAAAACATTCAACCTTTTAGTACACATTATCTGAAAGTGACGGTATATAATATGTGCATCTGAAGTACATTCTACAAGCAATTAATTGTAGTACAAAACATTCAACTTTTTAGTACATATTATCTGAAAGTAACAGTATATAATCTGTTTGTGTAAAATATATTTTACAAGCAACTGTAGTACAAAACATTCAACCTTTTAGTAAACATTATCTGAAAGTGGCAGAATATAATCTGTTTGTGTAAAGTACATTTTACAAGCAACTGTAGTACAAAATATTCAACTTTTCAGTACACATTATCTAAAAATGGCAATATATAATCTGTGTCTCTAAAGTACACTTTACAAGCAACTGCAGTACAAAACATTCAACCTTTCAGCCTTTTAGTACACATTATCTAAAAGTGGCAGTATATAATTTGTGTGTCTGAAATACATTTTACAAGCAACTGTAATACAAAATATTCAACCTTTCAGTACACATTATCTGAGTGGTAGTATATAATCTGTGTATATGAAATACATTTTACAAGCAACTATAATACAAAATATTCAACCTTTAAGTACACATTATCTGAAAGTGCCAATATATAATTTGTGTATATAAAGTACATTTTACAAGCAACCGTAGTACAAAATATTCAACCTTTCAGTACACATTATCTGAAAGTGGCAGTATAGAATCTATGCATCCGAAGTACATTTTACAAGCAATTGTAATGCAAAATATTCAACCTTTCAGTACACATTATGTGAAAGTGGCAGTATATAATATGTGTATCCGAAGTACATTTTACAAGCAACTGTAGTACAAAACATTCAACCTTTCAGTACATATTATCTGAGTAGTAGTATATAATATGTGTATCTGAAGTACATTCTACAAGTAATTATAGTACAAAATATTCAACATTTCAGTACACATTATCTAAAGATGATAGTATATAATCTGTGTATGAAGTACATTTTACAAGCAACTGTAGTACAAAATATTCAACATTTCAGTACACATTATCTAAAGATGATAGTATATAATATATGTATATGAAGTACATTTTACAAGCAACTGTAGTACAAAACATTCAACCTTTTAGTAAACATTATCTGAAAGTGGTAGTATATAATATGTTTATATACTAATTTTTCTATATTTGATTGCAGCAAAGGCATGACATAATGAGGTTTGCTTTTGTTGCTCTTCCCAATATTTTCAAACTAAATTGGAGCATGTGAAATTCAAGATAGGATCAAAACATTTTGATGCATTGAAGAAGACTCTTTTTTATATATACACGGACATGCCTAAGTCAAATTCTAGCTTCATTCGGCTTGAAGCTATACTAGGAGGTTTGATGCAAAAAATCTGTCATTTATTTTTGTGGAGGGGTTTGAAGTTCCATTTTCTGCAGCCAAATTTTCTATGGCTTTAGGGTTGCCATATGTGGGGTAATCAGTTGATATAAGCTTGAAGATGAAGCCTTTAACTATGGACCGCCTTTTTTTCAGAAAGTTGAAGAATATAACAAGATTTGAAATAACAAAAATGTTTGAGGAGTATGTGTATACGGATAGTGAGGAGGACTTAAATGATTTTTGTAGGTTATATATACTTTTTGTTTTTAATTATTTTCTATTTCCAACTTCTAATTATTGGACTCCATGATTTCTTCTACCATACTTGGATAATTTGTCAAGAGTTGATTTGTGTGCATGGGGCATCGTTGCATACAACTTTCTTGTCAAAGATATGAGGAACCATATAGGAGGAGTAGGTGGATAAAGTAGCAAGAAGAAGTTCCTTGATGGGTGCTCAGTCAGTTTGATAGTAAGTGATTTTCATTTTACTAATAAAATTTATTATATTTATATTTAAATGAGTATAATTTTTCCATTTATGAATGACAGACATGGGTTTACAAACGCATCCATCATTGGGTTCACCAAAAAGTTTATTTGATTTTCCACGCTTTTACCGGTGGAAGGATAGTAAACTTCCAAATAATGTGAATGAGGCCGAGAATTAAATTGAAATAAGTTACAAGAGATATGGTAATAGTTCATTATTATTTTTTTTAATAATTTGAATTTGATAACTATTTTCATTTTAATAGGTTGTAGCCCTCAACCCTGCTCCAAAGGAGTTAGACTTGGCAGTTTTGATCAAGAAATCAGAGGCTACCACTATTGCTGTCATTGAAGTACATCTTTGTGATCATACAATATTTGAAGCAATTATTACAGCAAAAGATGAAAAAATTAAATCATTGAAGGAAAAAATTGGTTCAGTAGAGATGATGGCAACCAAAGGCAGGGTCAGGAGGAGAATGTTGCTGGTGATAAGATTGATGAAAGGGAGCATAATGATAAAGCTAGTGAGAATGCATATAGGGGGAACATCATTTGGTGGATGATGCAGAGAAAGAAGGGAATGACTCAGGGAAGAAAAATGCAAAAGAAGTTGATTTAGGGATTGATGATGGTGTTGGTGATGAAGTTGAAGATAGTTTGGATAAAGAAAGTTGAACAAGACACCGTCATGATCCTACATCTTCCATCATTCCTTTAACCAAAAAACTTCATGCACCAATTCATGAAGCAGAGTTCGAAGAATCTGAAATTGAAGTGGCAAATGTCATGTCATCGGTTGTTACAGATGTGCGTAATCGAGATAACAATAAGCCAAAAAGGAAAGCAATAGATTTTGTCACTCCCTCCCTCGAGCATCGCACCAGCCAAACGCAGAAGACAAGTGAGAAAAACCTATCGTCCTCGTGCAAAAAAAAACCAAGAACAAGAAGAGAAAAAGGTATTACAAACTACTTAATGTATTGTTTTTTTCTATTTGTATTTCATTTGTTAATATTTGTACTCAATTTGCTGGTATTTGTACTTAATTTGTTTGTACTTCATTAATTGATATTTCGTACCTCACTGATTTATATTGTGTACTTAATGTGCTGCTCTTTTGTACTTTAATGGTTGATATTTGTACTTAATGTGCAGATGTTTTATACTTCATTGGTTGGTTTCATGTTGGTGATATTTGTACTTAATGTGATGATCTTTTGTACTTCAATTGTTGATATTTGTACTTAATGTGCAGATGTTTTATACTTCATAGGTTGGTATTTGTACTTAAGATACTGGTGTCTTATATTTCATGTTGGTGATTTTTGTATTTAATGTGTTGATCATTTGTACTTAATATGCAGATGTTTTATACTTCATTGGTTGGTATTTGTACTTAATGTGCTGATGTCTTATACTTTATGTTAGTGATATTTATATTTAATGTGCTGATCTTTCGTACTTCAATGTTGATATTTGTACTTAATATGCAGAGGTCTTATACTTCATTGGTCTGTATTTGTACTTAATGTGCTAATATCTTATACTTTATGTTGGTTATATTTGTATTTAATGTGTTGATCTTTCGTACTTCAATGGTTGATATTTATACTTAATGTGCTAATCTTTCGTATTTCAATGGTTGATATTTATAATTAATGTGCTGATCTTTTGTACTTCAATGTTGATATTTGTACTTAATATGCAAAGGTTTTATACTTCATTGGTTTGTATTTGTACTTAATGTGCTGATCTTTTGTACTTTAATGGTTGATATTTGTAATTAATGTACAGAGGTATTGGTTGGTATTTGTACTTAATGTGTTGATATCTTATACTTCATTGGTTGATACTTGTACTTAATGGTACTTATCTTTTGTACTTCAATGGTTGATATTTGTACTTAATATGCAGAGATTTTATACTTCATGTTGGTGATATTTGTACTTAATGTGCTGATCCTTTATATTTCAATGGTTGATATTTGTACTTAATGTACAGAGGCATTGGATTGTATTTGTACTTAATGTGTTGATGTCTCATACTTCATTGGTTGATATTTGTACTTAATGTGCTGATCTTTTGTACTTCAATGGTTGATATTTGTACTTAATATGAAGATGTTTTATACTTTATTGGTTTGTATTTGTACTTAATGTGCTGATCCTTTGTACTTCAATGGTTGATATTTGTACTTAATGTGCTGATGTCTTATACTTCGTGTTGGTGAATTTGTACTTAATGTGCTGATCTTTTGTACTTCAATGGTTGATATTTGTACTTAATGTGCTACTCTTTTATACTTCAATGGTTGATATTTGTACTTAATGTGCTACTCTTTTATACTTCAATGGTTGATACGGACCCAATGTGCTGATGTTTTGTACTTTATGAGATAAAAGACATCAGCCCGATCTAAATAGGAGATGAATCAAGCACCCCAAAGAGGTAAACACTTGACCTTTATAAAGGAAGGACTTATTATAAAGGTCGTCCTCGTAGTCCAGAAAATGAGCGAGAAGTCATCAACAACTTTCTCCGAAGAGATAATTTGAGGTAACAAAATTTGCTTATGATTTTTCTTTTTAATAAATTGGTGTCTGAACTAACAATTAAAACCTATACTTTGTAAGGTGACTGTCTGGGATAGAGGAAAATACATTTTAGAGGGAAGACATTTTTGTGAGGTGTTATTTGGGGAATGCCTTTGTGGTGACGTATTGGAGTGCTACATGTCGATATAATGTAGCCCATTTTTCAGGCAAAAGTGTCACCATGATGTGTAATTTACATCCACGATAGCACAAGTATGTGACGATTTCCTAACTTAATTTAGTTCACGTTATAAGTGAGACTAACCATTTGTTTTATACTTCATAGGCGATATATTAAACCCACTCGAGGGACGCAACATCCAGGATATAAAAGATAAAGAATTGTTCGATATCTAGACTCAACTCTTTCACACGTAAAGATTTGGAAGAGATCACATTGGATGTTATAAACACATGTTGTTACATAATGCTATTGATTAATCGGGACCATCATTGGTTCTTGGTTGTCCTCGACACTCCAACTCGTGCTTTCTACATGAATTCAATAATGGTCCCCCGATACAAGTCGATGACTACTGCCATTGTAAGTTTGCTTCCTTTTACAAAAAATTATTAATAAAGTATGGAGTCAACAACTGATCAATATTTTTATCAGTTGCGTTCTATTTTTGGTAACTAAAGCTTTCATTGGGGTGTCGTGTGGACGAAAGCATAACAATATGAAAATGCAGACAGCAACAGGGGCTGTTGGATTCTGGTGTCTTTTTGTGCCTTTGGGCAAAATATTTTGCTAGAGACACCAGCAATTTTTGGAGGTACGCTGGAAAATGCTCCATGGATACAGTTCGTGCACATATGGCATAGACCTTTTTAAGTCATGAAAATGCAAGGGTTTGAAATTCAGTGACATTAGAAGGTAATTTGAATTTAATTGACATTTTAGATAATTTTATTGAGGTTATTCTGTATGTAAGTATACGTTTTCCATCGAAGTGTATATAAGATTATGTTGAAGTACAAATATCACCCAATAAAGTACATATGTTGTTAAATTGAAGTACAAATATTGCCCAACAAAGTACAAATATAGAACAAACGAAGTATATATAGCGTTATGTTGAAGCATACTTTGTGCGAATGATCGATTAAATTGAAACATTATAGTGAGGTTCAATAAAATATGCAGGAAATTGAGTACAAAGATAAAACAAACGAAGTATATATGGTGTTATGTTAAAATATACTTCAATTAAAGTGAAACATTGTAGTGATGTTCAATACAGTATGCGGGAAATGAAGTACAAATATAGAACAAATGAAGTATATATGGTGTTATGTTAAAATACACTTCAATTAAAGTGAAACATTATAGTGAGGTTCAGTACAATATGCTAGAAATGAAGTGCAAATATAAAACAAATGAAGTATATGTGGTGTTATGTTGAAGTATACTTTGTGTGAGTGATATATTAAAGTGAAACATTGTAGTGAGGTTCAGTATAATATACGGGAAATTAAGTACAAATATAGAACAAATGAAGTATATGTGGTTTTATGTGAAAGTACTCTTCAATTAAAGTGAAACATTGTAGTGAGGTTCATTACAATATACGGGAAATAAAGTACAAATATAGAACAAACGAAGTATATATGGTGTTATGTTGAAGTACACTTTGTGCAATTGAATAATTAGTCTCTAATAATTGTAGTGAGGGTCAAGTATAATATTTTGAGACTATCGGACCAAGTGAAGTATATATTTGTAAGGGTGATAGCATGGATATGATCATCAAATGCTCATGTGTTACAACTTTGAATGCATAAGAATACTTTACACTACTGCGAATGATAACTTTAATCCGTTGAACACTAGTGGTTATCACTTTAATACTTTGACATTATTTTATTCATACCATACTAAATTTTACACACATTTTAGAGTTTTGGTTGTTAATTACCAAGAAATAAAAGGCAAAACATGGAACAAAACTCAAGTTCATCACTATTAGTACAAAAATCAAGAAATCAAGTACATAATTGCCACAATGAAGTATATATGTACCAAAATCAAGTATAAATCTCCCTTAGTGAAATAATATCTCACGCATTTGTTCATGCTCTGGTAGTATATTTTCAATATAAATAAAGTATATATATAGAACAAACAAAGTATATATAGGGTTATGTTGAAGTACACTTTGTGCAATTGAATAATTAATCTCTAATAATTATAGTGAGGTTCAAGTATAATACTTTGAGACTATCGGACCAACTGAAGTACATATTTGTACGGGTGATATGATGGATATGATCCTCAAATGCTCATGTGTTTACAACTTTGAATGCATAAGTATACTTTATACTAATGCGAATGATAACTTTAATCTGTTGAACACTAGTTGTTATTACTTTAATACTTTAACATTATTGTATTCAAACCATACTAAATATTTCACACATTTGTAGAGTTTTGGCTGTTGATTAATAAGAAATAAAATGCAAAACATGGAACAAAACTCAAATTCATCACTATTAGTACGAAAATCAAAAATTCAAGTACATAATTGCCATAATGAAGTACATATGTCCTGAAATCGAGTATAAATCTCCCTTATTAAAGTACAAAAGCACTAATATCTCGGACAACATGCACATGCTACGTTTTCATTGGAAATGAAGTACATAATTGCCGCAATGAAGTACATATGTCCCGAAATCGAGTATAAATCTCCTTTATTGAAGTACAAAAGCACTGATATCTTATATAACATGCACATACTGCGTTTTCACTGGAAATCAAGCACATAATTGCCGCAATAAAGTACGTATGTCCCGAAATCAAGTATAAATCTCCTTTATTGAAGTACAAAAGCACTGATATCTCGGACAACATGCACATGCTACCTTTTCATTGGAAATCGAGTACATAATTGCCTCAATGAAGTACACATGTCCTGAAATCAAGTATAAACCTCCCTTATTGATGTACAAAAGCACTGATATCTCGGACAACATGCACTTACTACCTTTTCATTGGAAATCAAGTACACAATTGCCGCAATAAAGTACACATATCCCGAAATCAAGTATAAATCTCCCTTATTGATGTACAAAAGCACTGATATCTCGAACAACATGCACATGCTATGTTTTCACTAGAAATCAAGTACATAATTGCCGTAATGAAGTACATATATCCCAAAATCAAGTATAACTCTCCCTTATTAAAGTACAAAAGCACTAATATCTCAGACAACATGCACATGCTACATTTTCACTAGAAATCAAGTGCATAATTGCCATGTTAAAGTACAATGATAAAGTGCAATTCAACAATCCAAAGTAATCCACAAATACAATAAAATTTCAGTACAAATTAACAATCCAAAGTTCTTCAAATTCTTCTCCAGCCACATAGTTCAGCTAATTTAGTTAGTTTACTGATTCTTTGCAAGTTCAACAATTATGCCCTGTCCTGCTACACCGTGTACACTTAATAACACGTTTCTCAATTTGTGATGGAATCCTCTGTATCCTTCTGTGCCCCAGGCTGAGATCGACAATCAGGTGAATTAATGACACCATCATTATCTAGAGGGAACATATGCATATCATAAGTAAGAATAGGGTTTATCAGTGCTTGGTATGCTTATTAATACATCTCAACTCAGTAGTATTGATCGGTAAAGTCATATGGTGAAAGTGACTTTGACTCGATACAAACACAAGAATGCTAGCATGGTATTTTATCAATCTTTCATGCTCTGCACGAACAAACTTTACTCTACAAATCTACAGCATACCATTTGTCATGTTCAATCACCTCGAAGCTCCAACCGTTAAACATGACAACTTTTAACGAAAAAAACGCATATAATTGATTGCTAACTTATTCTCTTGCTTGGGACATAATTGAACAACCATCTTGTGAGATTCTTCTTGTCAATCATGCATCATAACCGTTATTTTCATGCGTATGTGATCAACTATGGCTGCAACTGGCATAAATCGGGCCGATTTCACCCAATTATTTCAACATTATGCTTGATTATTGTTTATTACCCCCATTGATCGCCACTAAATAGGGAATTTGCCCAACATTGTAGGTCAGACTGCATAATAAGTCTCTAGAAAATGGCGTTGACTCCAAGATGTTGTCTATATGTTAGGTATACTCCTGCCTTGTAGGCTCATATGCAACTTTCATAAAATAGAAGTCCAATAATTCTTGTTATGTACGGGGTAATTCTTTAATGCCTGAATTTAAAATAATAGGATTGTAATATGCTATATGTGATGAATTAGAGTTTAATGCATATGCCATATGCATGGTGGCTACCGGGAAATATCATTTGGAGGTAAGGGTGGGCACCAGGTCGGGATTGTCGGGTTCAGGACGATTGAGTCGGGTACTCAATCGTTTGGGATTATCTTTTTGCTACTTGATCCCGGCCTAGTTGATGACCGGGTACCCGATCCCAAAATCGGGTACTGGATTTTCTGGCCTAAAAATTGGGCCAATTTTTCAAATCAAAATTGCCTCAAATCTGGCCAAACTTGGCTAGATTTTGATCTCGAAATTTGGCTAATTTTAGCCAGATTTGAGCTAATTTTGAGATCAAAACTCTGGCCACATTTGTTCAGATTTTTTTATTACCCAAAATCTGGATAGATTTTGATTGACCTAATATTCTAACTAATAACTTGCCTAGGTAGGTGGTGGGCGGGCCGGATAGTAGTGGCTGGTGGATAGTGTGGCGGCCTGTGGGATTCGGGCAGATGGAGAGACGAGACTGATTGAGAGGGATTTTTCCTCAGGTTTGGCGGGCAACAATGTATTTTTTCTTTTGAGGCTTGAGTCAAAACAGAGGCAGAAGACTGCCTTTGTTTTGAGTTTAAGTTTTCAATTTTTGATTTTTCCTTTTTTTTTTAATTATGCAACCAGGTACTCGGTACTCGATTGGGCCCGAATTCATTACCCGAATCCCAGCCCAATACATCGGGTACCCAATACCCAGGCCCAAATGCCCAGCCCTATTTGGAGGGACTTAAGAAGACTTGGATGTCGATTAGAGAAAAAAGTAAACCTTGATAAGCCAGGCAGATATTGAGAATCAAATATACTTCTTAGCTTAAAGCAGAACCACTCCCAAGTCCTAATTAATATCATTTTCAGAGTCAACAACTACATATGCTAGCGTGAATAAGTCATCATTAGCATCTTTACTAACAACATTGAGTAAGCTTTCTTTATATTTATTTTTAATATGGGTTCCATCTAAAAACATCAACGGCCTGCATCCCCTGAGAAAACCAATAAGGTAGGCACTGAAACATATAAATGGCCGACGAAATTTTTAACCAATTGGGTCAATATCACAGTCTGCAATACTTCCAGGGTTTGTCTTCTTCACAGCATCACAGTACCGCCTCAACTTATCATAAGATTCCTTATAAGCTTCATGGATGTCATGCACAGCTAATTCCTTACCCATCCTACTTTATGGTATCTAAATTCCACACCTTATTCTATGTGGATATATTTTAATATGGTAGAGGGTTGATAGCATGGTTCTAATCTCAACCCTTCACTATGTTAGCAACACAAGTGAAGTCGGCGTTAGGATGTCCCATGTCTAAAGATTAGCCTCACTACATGTGTGCTCTAGATTGTATTTTTGAATGCCAAATAATTTATCAGCTTCATGCCTTGATGCATAATTCTCCATTTGGAATTTTCATCACTGCAAATGGCTATGTTTTTCTTGTTGTCATTTTTCTTGTATTGAAATGACCGCGTAGTAGCCATCGCATAATTCTAAACTCCTCAGCATCCTTGAATGTCTGACCCTCTCCATAAATGCAATGCCTCTATACATCAATTGAGTTGCTAACTAAAGCCAATTCATTGTGTGATACATTGGTCAAACCAATTTCCTCTTTGAATGCATCCCTTGGAATTGACAAATACAACACAATTTTATGTTAAGTATAAATGTAGATAGTCGAAGAAAAATAATTCAGCATGGTAGTACAATTTCAAATAAACGAGGTATAATTGCAGAACAATTCAAGTATGAAACACTAGCAATTGCAGTATAATTTTGGATAATCAATTAGTAGAATAGTTGAAGTATAAAACTTCAATAATAGAGTATAATTTTAGGGAAAATGAAATATAAAATGAAGTACAATTTCAAAATACTTCAAGTATAAAACGCCAGCAATTGCAATACAATTTTGGATAATCAATAAATAGAAACTTGATGTATAAAAATTCAATAATAGAGTACAATTTTAGGTAAAATGAAGTATAAAATAAAGTACAATTTCAAATAAACAAAATACAATTTCAGATAAACAAAGTACAATTTTAGATATAAAAAAAATACAATTTCAGAACACTTTAAGTATAAAATGCTATCAATTACAGTACAATTTTGGATAATCAATTAGTAGAACAGTTGAAATATAAAACTTCAATAATATAGTACAATTTTAGATAAAAGAAGTACAATTTCAGAACACTTGAAGTATAAAAATACTAGCAATTGCAGTACAATTTTGGACAATCAATTAGTAGAACAATTGAAGTATAAAACTTCAATAATATAGTACAATTCTAGGTAAAATGAAGTACAATTTCAAATAAATGAAGTAAAATTTTAGATAAAAAGAAATACAATTTCAGAATACTTCAAGTATAAAATGCTAGCAATTACAATACAATTTTGGATAATCAATAAGTAGGATGGTTGAAGTATAGAAATTCAATGAGAGTTCAATTTTAGGTAAAATGAAGTACAATTTCAAATAAACGAAGTACAATTTTAGATAAAAGAAGTACAATTTCAGAACACTTCAAGTATAAAATGCCAGCAATTGTAGTATAATTTTGGATAATCAATAAGTATGACACTTGAAGTATAGAAATTCAATAATAGAGTACAATTTTAGGTAAAATGAAGTATAAAATAAAGTATAATTTCATATAAACAAAGTACAATTTTAGATAAAAGAAGTACAATTCCAGAACACTTCAAATATAAAACGTTAGCAATTGCAATACAATTTTGGATAATCAATAAGTAGAACACTTGAAGTATAAAACGTCAATAATATAGTACAATTTTAGGTAAAATGAAGTACAATTTCAGATAAACGAAATACAATTTCAGAATACTTCAAATATAAAACGCCAATAATTGCAGTACAATTTTAGGTAAAATAAAGTACAATTTCAGATAAACGAAGTACAATTTCAAATAAACAAAGTACAATTTTAAAAAAAGGAAATACAATTTCAGAACACTTCAAGTATAAGACACTAGCAATTGCAGTACAATTTTGAATAATCAATAAGTAGAACACTTCAAGTATAAGACACTAGCAATTGCAGTACAATTTTGAATAATCAATAAGTAGAACACTTGAAGTATAGAACTTCAATAATGCAGTACAATTTTAGGTCAAATGAAGTATAAATGTAGAATAGTTGAAGAAAATTAATTAACCATGGTAGTACAATTTCAAATAAATGATGTACAATTGCAAAACGCTTCAAGTATAAAATGCTAGCAATGCAGTACAATGTTGGATATTCAATTAGTAGAACAGTTGAAGCATAAAACTTCAATAATAAAGTACAATTTTAGGTTTAATGAAGTATAAATGTAGAATAATCGAAGAAAAACAATTCTGTATCGTAGTGCAATTTCATAAAAATGAAGTACAATTTTAGATAAAACGAAATATAATTACAGAACACTTCAAGTATAAAACACTAGCAATTGTAGTACATATTTTGGAAAAATGAATTAAAATCTTAGTTAAAACGAAGAACAATTACAGAATACTTCAGGTATAAAACACTAGCAATTACAGTACAATTTTGGATAACCAATCAATAGAACACTTGAAGTATAAAACTTCAATAATGCAGTACAGTTTTATATAAAATAAAGTATAAATGTAGAATAGTTGAAGAAAAATAATTCAACATCGTAGTTCAATTCAGATAAATGAAGTACAATTTCAAGTAAATGAAGTACAAATACAGAACACTTCAAGTATAAAATACTAGCAATTGCAGTACAATTTTAGATAATCAATTAGTAGAACACTTGAAGTATAAAACTTCAACAATGCAATACAGTTTTAGGTAAAATGAAGTATCGATGTAGAATATTCGAAGAAAATTAATTCAACATGGTAGTATAATTTCAAATAAATGAGGTAAAATTGCAGAAAACTTCAAGTATAAAACACTAGCAATACAGTACAATTTTAATTGCAATGAAGTATAATATAGAACGCTCCAAGTATAGAAATTTTTTTCATATAAATGAAGTACAATTGCAGAACACTTCACGTACAGAACTTTACAAACTGCAATACAGTTTAGGTACTGTAGAAGTATTACCTTACAACATCATTGCTCTTCTTTCCACTACTACTTGATTCATCCTTTCAGTTTATCAGAATGTTAATAATGTTCATTTCTAATGTCAAATGTAGTAAGAATATATTCATGACATCGTCATCATTGGTCAAAGTCACGTACAATGTTTGATGTGAAGCTATGTATTGCAAAGTGAAGAGCTAGGGGTTGATTTCACTCCATTTTTTTGCGAGATTAAGGTACAATTAGGGGTGGCAATTTGGGTGGGTTGGGTTGAAGTAGGGGTATAACATTAATTTTCTCAACCCGAACCCAACCCAACCTGATGACAACCTGAAAGTACTCAACCCTAACCCAACCTGATTCATATCAGGTCAGGATCGGGTCGACCTGATTTTTAAAATAATTATTTTGAATATTATTTTAATTTTTAGAATTTTTTTGGTATTTTTATTTTTTAATTTTGTCTATTTTTAATTATTAATAAATTAAAATAGAGTAAGGAGTTCTCATTATAAATTTACAAATGCACTCAAATAATTTTAATTAAACCACATAATATATTGATTTTTAGGACTTTTTTCCTTTCATTTTCTAGTATCTATGGGTATCATAACTTTATATTGATTCAATTAAGCAATACATTTATTAATAAAAATATATCATCAAACAAATAAGTAAAATAAATATTTTAAATTATCACATAATTTATTATAAAGACATGCTTAAATCTTTTGAATTTTTTATAACCTTTCAACAGAAATAATTTTTGTCTATTTATATATGCAAAACCTTGTGTTGTACAAGGCATAAGAAAAACTTCTAGAACAATTCAATGGTTAAAGCAGTATTTTGTTAACTCTTTGAAGTATAATTTTCATGTCCACTTGTGTAACGCCCCGACTGGGAAGCGCTTGCTTCCGGTCGAGGTGCTACTCAAATTGTACCACACGCCATCCTCACAATAGAGTATACACTTCTCAAAAATCCAAAATAATTAAATCCTACAATAATCTCCATCGGATACTTACTTGTGAATCAAATTATTTTGAATCACACTTGGCACTTCTATCACCCTCATTGCCTCATGTGTCAGTAGGGTTAGTCTATTTTCGTTACTCGATTCTATTTGGGGCAAAGAATGGAAGAAACAATAAAACAACGTAAGTTCGAATGACTTAGTGAGATAGTATAGCAATAACAACAACATGACAATTTCATAATTACCATATAAGGGAAATATAGAAGCATTAAAATTTTCAGAAATGGTGAGAGAAAGTTTTAGTCAAAGTTTTAGGGAGATGCATCTCACTACCATCCCATACTAGTAATGAGACTTCACAAAATTTATTATCTCTCACAGAGGTTTAAAGCTCAACTATGATTGTAAATGGGATCGGTATGCCATTTGAACATCTATTGGATTCTAGTCAAATATTTGAGATTCAAAGTATAAATATCAGGTATACCGGGAAACTAAATATAATGTAAGTAAACATTTTCACTATTAAGCTGTTGGCGGTTCTCCTACCTTGTCACTCCACTTTCGAAAATATGAAAACCCTTATTCCTCCGGTCCCGAGTGATCGGCTCAGATAATATACTATAACCAGTAGGCATTGCTAGCTACATGCCTCGTCCCCCCTAAAGCCAGCTACTTCCTGTTGACTACAGAGCCAGATGTAATTAGTAGGGTATCGACTGAAGGTTGGTCGCCGTCGATCCGTTCCGCCCGGTCCACCCACAGTCAATCCCAGGGCCCACCCCCAAAGGTATCAATTATATTAGTTATGATCATCTATATCATGTATGGTGTCCAACAGCGTTGTAAATAATACCTTAAGTCGCCATGTTAAGGAACACATAAACAATTTCAGCATCAGGCTGGTTTTTTAAATGGTATGGCGATATTTTGAAATCATTTTCAGCTTCCTCAACACAATCGCCAATTTCCGTTGAAGTGCTATAAATTAATATCAACAAGAGTGCTCAGTGAAAAGGGGTGATGTGGAGTGCTACTTTCACAAACAATTTATTTTATCAAAACTCGTGTACACACCTGAAGCTCAACAATTTCGGATAGGAAAGAATCTCAAGTAATTATAGTTCAACAACCACTGAAAAAGAGACAAGGTGCACGATCAAAGCATTACAGAAAACAAGGATCAATGAATATTATAGAACAACAACAACAACGATTAGACCTCAATACATACGAGGTCAAGTAATAGGAACATAATAGCAATTACCTATGTTCTTTCCCCCAGCAATAAAAGTTAATGTAAGCTCACCTGGAAAACACAAAGGAATTCCTAATCGTATGATCGCTCAGGTCCTAGCTTCCTAGTCAGTCCGAGAGCTATCATAAGATAAATCAAGTTATTATTCTATTATTCATCTTATTCTTAAATATAAGTATAGCTAGCATTTTTTTATTAAACTTAAGGTTATTGTGACACTCGAGCTTAGTCATACCTTATCTCAGGTGACCTTAATCTTCCAACTACATGGCACTTCAATATTACAAGGTTTTACTTACTCAAGCCTAATCATTCTCACTTTATCTTTTTATCGTTTTAACCATCTCAATAACTTTACGCGCCTGAGCCAACTCAATCCTCAACCTACCCTCAACAAACTTTATTCGTCACTTTACTTATTTTTTTAGTACGCAATGAGGGTCCAGGAACCAATTAGGTTCTATGAGTTGATCCAGTCCAAGTAGGGTAATTCATTCTCGTTCTAACATTTATATAACTTAATCTTGTAATTAAACTCAAATCCTTCCTCACAGAATAACAAGTCATATTATCAAGTCCAGGAACATAGACCTAAATCAATATTTCTTAACTTACTAAACTTAATTCAGGTAATTAATCCTTAAAATTAATACTTACAACATTTCGTCATTGGCTTGAGTCAAATTACAATTTAATACTTTCGATTTAATGAACATTCAATTGAAATTGTAAAAATCAATCGAATTAATATAAGATATGAAATTTACCAAAATCAGATCTAATCGAGATCCAATTTCAAGCCGAGAATAACCTAGATGAGTCAAGGGGTCAAAACCGAACTTGCTGCCCTGGAGCCGCCAGACCACCACGCGCTGCCGTCGGTGTGCACACTACCACCACCAGTTAGTGTGTTGAAAGCCCCAAGTCAATTTTGCCGTTTGCTACCTCCTTGCCGGATAATTGTGCTAAAACCGAAGTCAAAGCCCTAGCGTCGTTGCCGCTTTGTTACTTCGATTACTCCACCGTCACCCGTCGAAAATCCAATTAAAGGGTACCAAAACACTCCTTTCACCAAGCCCGTCAAAACCCACTGGTTAGTTTCCAGTTTTCATCACCTAAAATGCCAAACCTGCCACCACCGTCGTGGAGCTCTTTTGCGATCGAAAATTCCAGTAATTCACCTTTTATTTGGGGAAGTTTTTGGTATGGCTGTGTTCCCTAAGCTGAGAGGAACCTAAAGGTAGCTTTAGTTTATGGTTTTGTGCAAAAATGAGGGAGAACCTAGTTTGGAAGGAGTAGGGGTCTTCTTGGAGAATTTGAAAAAGTTTCGTCCTTAATCCTATATATAGAAAATATTTTCTAACTTCTCCAATTTGACCCCCAAACTATTGACCGACCTCAATTAGGTCCCTGAAACTTTGAACTGCCTTCCTTTTGACCCCTGAGTTTCAAGTAAGTCCCTCCACTTTTAATTCTTACATATTAACCTCTAAGATTCCTATCTTTGGACATTCAAGTCCAAATTTAATTATTTTAAAGTCCTTGGACTTTTAATTCCCCACATTAACCCCCTAAATTTTATAATTTTAGTCAATCAAGTCCTTCTTTTATTTGTGATTCAACCCCTCGATCATAAATTTTTAATTCCAAATTGTAATTAAATCTAGTCCAAAATTAACCTAGCTAAATTTGTTGCTTTCCTATTTTATTTAGTATTTCAAAGTTCGGGGTGTTACAACTTGGATACAAAAATAACCATTATAAGTAATTTAAAATTTTAATAATCCATCCTATATGGTTGTAAAAATAAACAAGACAAAAAAATGCCAAAGTAGTAATTTTGATATTGTTAAAGTTCAAATTTTCAAGCTTTATTTTGTTATTTTATATTTTTACTGCTAAAAAAATTTAAATTTTATTTGTTTAATTCAGATTGGGTCGAGTTGGTTCAGGTGGGTTCGGGTTGTCGTGTGACCCACAATTAAATTTTAAGTTATTCGTATAACTTGAAATTCAACTCAACCCAACTCATTTTTTTCAGGTTCTTATTAGTGTCAACCTAGTTGGACCCGTATCCAAAATGGGTCAACCCAAACCCAAATTTTTTGTGTCGAACTCGTGTCGAGTTGGAAATTATCACCCATAAATTACATATCCATTAAAGTCGTACTATCCTTAATTGACATTATATGGAGATGGTATTTGTAGCAGCAACTTCCTAAGACTTGAGTGAACACTCCACCTTCATTATTGGTTGATATTTTCGGAAAATTAAAAGATTGAAAGAAGAAGAAAATGCGGTGGTCGGGGTGAGATGAAAATAAATTGAGAAGAAACTCAGAAGAAATTGAGGAAAAAAAAAATCTGAAAATGATGAAAATAGAGAGAGAAGAAGAAAATGCGATGGTTGTTGGTGGAGCTTGGTTTTCTTCTAC
The DNA here is from genome assembly GCA_018894105.1 of Jacaranda mimosifolia. Taxonomy (NCBI): domain Eukaryota; kingdom Viridiplantae; phylum Streptophyta; class Magnoliopsida; order Lamiales; family Bignoniaceae; genus Jacaranda; species Jacaranda mimosifolia. The sequence continues at coordinate 7,201,644 of CM032123.1, forward strand.
TATTTTTCTTTCTATTTCTAGTAATGAAAGTACATATGCTAAGGTTTAGTGTTTGGTTGTGTGGATAGTGAAGCAATAAAAAAAAAATGAGTGAAAAATATTATACTTAAGGGTATTTTTGTCAAATCAAGTGGGTAGGGAGTGATCTCTAAATTTTTAACAAAACTAGGGAGTTCATTCTATAAAAAAATCAAGTGGGGATTGAACACAAAGTTGGAAAGTATTTTTGGTACTTTATAATAAGTGGCGCAAATTAGAATAAATATCGAACCTAAAAAAAATAGGCCAGCTTGGTTATATTTTATTTTTATTTTCAACTGTTTTTACTATTTGAAAATAAATTATCAACAATTTATTATCATTTTTACTAATATTCCAACTCATTTTCATCTCAAAACATATTTTCCAATATCTTGGATATCTTCTCCCAATAACTTATATATCTTTTCTTTCTTTTTCATTATTACTATCTCTCTCCACTTACAACCTACTAAATCTTATATATAATAATTACTTCCCCAACATACTATTCAAATACAAATTTATTTTCAACTCATTTACTCTAACCAATGTTTTCATAATCGGATTGGAGTGGACTGACCGGTCTGACCGATCGAATCGGTGACCGAAGACTAATTCAGTCCAGTTCAAGCATAAAAACCAGTGACTGGTCGGACCAATCAAACCGGTTCGACCGATTTTTGATCGGTTCATATTTTTCTTTTTAAAAAAAAAATTAAAAATTATTTTTTAAAAAAAATGAAAAATGTAAAATAAATAAATAAATTATGAGTTGAAAGATGATGATTAAAGATTTTAGACATATAATTCTTTGAAACATGAATTTATTTTCTTGAAATTTAATGAAGTGGTAATTATATGTGAATACTTATATTTAATTGTTTGTTTTATTTTGTTTAATCTCTCTTATAAACTCTCTTAGATTATATTGAATATTTAGCGTAAGAGAATTTATTTTTGCTTAGAGTTGAAGCATGAAATAAATTATTATTTAAATTAGTGTGAAATATTATTTTTTATTTATTTATAGTTGACTAATTATGAAATAATATTTTTTTCTTCTAAAAAACGTATTTATTTAAAAATAAGTTTAATTTTTTTCAAATAATATTCTTTCTATATCATTGAAAGTTTTATTTTTTGTTAATATTAAAATATGATATATATTTATAAAATTAAATATAATTATTATATCGAACCGATCGAATCAATTGAACCAATAACATCATCGATTTTTTATTCTATCCGATTTTAAAAATATTGACTCTAACCAACTTTTTAAATTTTAAAATATTAAAAATAAAAACACAACCAAACTAACTGTAAGTGAAAAAAAACTCGGGGAACAGGGAACTGTAATTTGACACGGCATCAACCCACGGACTCTTTTCACTCTCCCAGAAAGAAATCATCTTCAATCATCAACAATTTCTTCAGTTCATTTGCTACTTTGTTTCAACCCTAAAATCCCTTTATCTTATATATACAAACTGCATACAGATATACACACATACAGTTACACAGAATCATAGATATTTATATACACGTTTGGAAGACATGTCGAGTCGATTCACTAGCCAAAGCAGGAACGATTACAAAAATTCCGCAAAACCCCAGAAGAAATTCATTCCAAAAAGGGATTTCCAGAACCCTAATACTCAGCAAACTCTCTCTAATTCTCTCAGGGCCGCCTCTAACACCGCTACAAACGCCGTTAGCGGCGGCGGAAATGGAGGTGATGCCGCGGTGGCGTCAACAAGCAGAGTCAGGATGCGGGAAGATGGGGAATGGGTAAATAAAGGCTCATCGAGTGGCAATTTTGTAATTTATTTGCCCCAGGATGAGGCGGTGGCGGCTGGGCTTGGACCCGAGGAGGGGGGATTGGATCCTGTGGAATCACAGCGTGTTGTTGATTTGTTGAATAGGGAGTTGTCGCGGTTGCTGAAGTTGCATCCCAGAGATTTCTGGAGAGAAGGTTGTTAGTCTCGGATTTTTGTTACTAAATTTGCGGTTACTTAATGATTTTATCTCTATGAAGTGTTCTTCTGTGGGTCATTGGATCTATATGAAGAAATATGATATTGGCTGGTTATGCGTTGTTACTCATTTCATTTCTACTTAACTACTGTTGTGGAGCTGATGCGGGTTATTGATTGGAGAATAATTTAATGCGCCTAATAGGCCATGTACATTGTTGCGCGATCTTTTATAGAATATTGTTAGTAATTTTGGTGTGAGATGTTGGATGTCATGGGTAAATTGCTGGTGCCATGGATTCTAATTGATCCAGTTTTCTCGAGCATTTTATTAAATCATAACATTGATGTTGGTTGATTGGTTGGCAAGATGATCCATTGTTTACTATTTGCAAGCTATGCTTTATTTGCAGTGGCCAGCGATGATTCTTTGAATGCCTTCCTGGAAAGTTTTCTGAAATTCAGAAGTAGGTGGTATGATTTCCCGCACCGTGGAGCCCGAGGAATGGTTGCTGGAGTGATTGTTGGTGAGATTGAGCTGTGTCGTCGTGTCTTTATGGTCCTCTATCGCTTGTAAGTTACAGAGGAACTCTTTCTTTCTTTTTTCCTTTGTTCATCTATTTGATTTAGCATCAGATGTGAAATTTCTTTTGCTGTAGATCATCCAATCGAGATCCTGGGGCTAAGGCTACTGACAGTCTGAGTCCAAAAGATCACGAAGGTGTGTGAGGTTATAGTTATTCTGCTTGGGGATATAATCATGCACTGTGTGGGAGCAGAAGTTATTGTGCTTATGCATCGACTAGAAATCTATGAATCCATGTCTGCAGTTTAATCATAAAGATGTATAATAACTTTCTGATATAGTTTTTCCTCTTGCTTGTAGTTTATTTTGTGTGCTATTGTATTGGATAAATTGCAGTGAATCAGTCTTCAAGCATAACTTAGTTTTAAACTGCCAGGCCTTAATTATAAAATCTGAAACCTGAGCAACTGATTTTACGAGAAAGAACACCTAAACAACTCTGTCAGCTTGCCATTGAAAACCTCACAATATGATGTCTTGTAGTGAATCATAACAGTTTCCTGTTATACCTCTGCCAAAAAAATAATTTTGAAATTGTCCCCATTTTCCTGTTAATCAAATACTTGGGGTATAGATATTCAGTGTCCTCCTTTGAATTAGGCTATAACCTAATGCTTCCATTTAGGTAGTAAGGGTATACATGTGGTCAGGTTCTCTTGGGTTTTACCCATAATTGTGAAAGGCTAACGCCTCAGGCGAGGTGAGGCGACATCAGGTCGCCTCTTCCTTCTCAGGCCAGGCGAGCACCATAAAGCGAGATGAGGCGACCGCCTTTGTTGCCTTGGTAGCCTCAATCGCCTTGCTCGCCTTAGTTGCCTTGGTCCAATTTAAAAATAATAATAATAAATGAGCCTCCTAAAATAGAGGCTACCATTTTGAAATAGATAACCCAAAATAAAGAAACACCCAAACCTTTCTCTACAACCAAGGCATTCTCTCCAACACCTTGATTCCAACAACCTCGACTCTAAGTTCTCTTCTCTCTTCTCTTCTATCGTTTCTCTTTTCTCCTTTCTCTTCTCTCTTTGTTTCCTTTTTTTTTTTTTTTTTCATATTCGTTTCTCATGCAGACAACACTTTTGATTTTTCTAAAATATTTTTCTTTTTAGTTTGTTTAATATATTAATGTTTAAACTAATACTTAATATATTTAATTAATTAATTTGTTAATTTAATACCAAATATGTTTAATATGTTAATATTTAATATGTTTAACTTGATTTAATTTGTTTTACTATATATATTTTAAATTTTTTTCTTAATTAAAGCCCTAGTCGCCTTTTGGTCGCCGCCCTTCGCCTCGCCTCTCGCCTTAAAAAAGTACCTCTCGCCCGCCTCTCGCCTTGTGCCTTTAATAGCTATGGTTTTACCAAATTTGATGCGGATAAGGTGGTATGCCCACCCTCTCCCTGACATGAAATAGTTCTTGTTCAGTGTCTGCCTCCTAGTTAGGTTACAAATAATGTTTCCATTTAGGTGCTGAGGATATACATGCCACCAGGTTCTCTTGGGTTTTGCCAAATTTAATCTGGTTCAGGTGGATGGGGTTGGGTAAAATGGTTATCAGGTCACTTGGAATAAAGGAAAAGACTCGAAGTTTGGTTCAAGTGTTCAGTAGGGTATAGCCTACCTGATACCTGATCGATTACTTGATGGTTCAGAAAAAAAAGAGAAGATATAGAAAGATGAATAGTTTTGGAGCAACCTCGTAGGCTTCAATTAATCCCCTCTTTGTTTACATCAAGACTTCTAGTTGCTAATGACTCCACCTTTCTTCTCTCAACCTTCACACTCGAGAGTGGTTTCCCATTCATCTCCTCCATCCTCCCTCAAATCCCACACTCACACAGTGGTTTCCCAGACCCAGGCATCAACCTGTGGTAGTTGTTCCCAAACACAAGGAGTTGCACCATTGGTGCTTTGAGTCAGTGATGGCATTGGGGAGCTTCGGTAGTGGCACCGCTATGGCAGATATAATAGCAGCTCTTCTTGGAGATGGGGGCTCTGATGATGGGTGACTTCGAATATGTCTTGTTGCAGTTCAGGTGTCAGCAAGGTCTATGACGTCAACAATGGTTGTGGAAGCTGCAATGTCAACTTTAAGTATTCCAATTGTGATCTTTAAAAGAACTGCACTTCCATTGAGTGACATTCCAGAATTAGTTTTACTAGAAGATAAAACGAAAAATGAAAATTGAACCTCTATTATATTTAACAATATTTCTGTCAGGTATGATGATTAGCTTTATTTCTATGGGCTGATTTGGTTTTAACAATTACAACCCTTTAGTTGGATACCCAAACCCACAATTGTCTGAAGATGAGATGGACTAGCCTACATGGTTTCTGATAGAGGTGAGGTAGGATTTGGAGGACACCATATGGAGATTGTTGAACTAAATGATAACAGTAAATGACTGTTGCTGCAAGGTATAGCTCCAAGTGCATATGTGCTATGGATAGTGTGATTAATGTGTCTTACATATGCTACTAGTAGGGGTTTACGCTTAATGTGCCATTGAAGTTCTTTCCTTTTCTTGCTTCTTCTTCTTCTTTTTTTTTTTTTTTTTTCTTTTTTTTTTGGGTTACTTTGGTGGGGAATGTTATAAATTATTACTTCCCACAAAGCCTCAAGCTTTGTATCTCCTAAAATTAAATACATCTTCAAATGCCCCTAGAATAAAGTCACCGGCTTATCAAGAAAAATAAATTTGGATCGTTCTCAATCACCCATTGACTTTTATCAACTCATTGAAGCACCCACTGCTCAATGTAGTCAGTTCATCCTTTTCTTGATGAAAAGAAAAATGGCAACCACGATTAATCAGCATATTGGTGATGACTAACATCAATTTTTGTGCTTTCATCATCTCTTGATGATCAATATGCTAGCAATAGCTACTTTCTTAAGATCCTTAGTTGCTCTTGTGAGTCTATGTAGCCTCCATTTCCAGGAAACATATATCTTTGCCTTCGAAGAATATTTTGTATTCTACAGAAATGTTATTATTTGAATAATTTGCTACTAGCACACCTTATTAACGAATTGTGTGTATAGCCCTTCTGCAGGATAAGAAGTTTCTTGATTTGCCAAAACTGTTAGATATATGTGCCATATATGGTCATGAAAATGAAGATCTGACCCGAACACTGGTATGTATTTATAAGCAAATTGTCTGCTGCAGGGTCTATTTGCACTCTGCTTGTCCTCCCGCCCTACCTTTGACACTTTCTATCCAATCCTCACATATGAATACTTCTATTTTTCCAGGTTACAAATGCAATGAAAGCACAGCCCTATATCCAGGATGATTTTCCTGCTCTAATATCTCATTTCTTAAGCATTGTTCAGACTATGTATCAAAGATGCAGCTCAAGTTTAGAGGTCCTTTTTTTATTCTTGCAATTTTACATTGGTGGCGTTTTGTGGAGATAATTTATTTTGAATCTTGATATGGTTTCCTTTCTCAGGAGCCATAATTGATATTCACTTTGAATATTTGATTCTCATGGATATCATTTTTTATACTTCTGTGAGAATTTGCCAAGATTTTTTTGGTGGTTTTCTTTTTTGTGTGTTTCTTTTTTCTTTTCTTTTTTCTTTCTTTCTTCCTTTTTTTTTTTTTTTTTTTTTTTTTTTTGGTGGGGGTGGGTTGGGGGGGATTGAGTGGGGTGGGATGGGAGGCAATGGGGGGTAATGAATAATAGCCAGTTAGATGGCATATGCTTAAGATTAACAAGTCTCAGAGTTTATCATGCATAAACTGATTACTTCAATGAGTCCAATGTCATGGGGAACCAACTATAACAAGTTCAGGTAATATAAGTAACAGTGGAGCCAGAGGCAATTTTATCTCATGTGATCAGCACACCAACTAAAAATCACTGTAATTGGTTCTTTTAGTAACAGATATGCAGAGAGATGGTTCTGACTTTTGAATGGAAGCCAATTTGCATTTTTATGGGATTCAGAAATCTCCATGAAAATGTGCTAATTTGCAGCTATAAAGCTAATTTCGATTAGTTAGACCAATAGTAAATTTCAATCAGCCATTTTTCTTTGGCGAAATCTTTATTAGCAATTCTAAACGGAAGAGGTCAAATCTTTTAATTGTTCACTTAAAGCAAAGATAATGATTGGCAGCGTCAAGCCTGGGGAGCACAGCATGTTCCATAATGTCTATGAACTGGTTCTCTTGAGTTGTTTTGCCAGCACTACCATTCACAACATTATTGGAGCTAGTTTAAGGATGTCCAGTGTAGGCCCTTGGATATACCTCTAGGCTCTTTGTATTAGTAATTGCAAGTGGTTCAAGCTTGGGGTAGGTCAGGTGTCCTAGAGAATTCTATCTTCCCTAGCATGGTTAATTAGTGTGGTTGAAGTATAATAATTTATATTCCAAAAGGTGTTGAGTGAACTGTATGACATCAAGAAGTTATTATCTGTAACTTTGTGGTGTGATTTCATTATTATTTGAGAATTGCTAAGAACATGTCAGAAATAGCTTTGTATGGATAAGTTTCAGAAATTATAGTGGAAAATTTTAGTGGTTTTTTGGCCTCACACTATCAGTGACAGAACTGGAGAATAGTCATACATGCTAAACCATTTTGGGCATTCCTTATACAAAAGCTCTTCCAAATGTTATCTAAAATATAATATGCTAATGTTTTATTTGGGACTTGGTACACAGGTTTTGCTTAGTTCTGGTGGCCACCAAGACCAAGGATCCAGTCGCCTTCATTTTGACTATCTAGAGGTACTTCATTAATTGTTTGATGATCTAACCTCCCCCATCCTTCCCTATTCAGATGCCATTCACATGATACTATAAATAGGTGTCAAACAATTCCAACAAAACTCTTTTGAAGAGAATTTCATTCTAAGACAATTTTGGGTGAACTTCTTTTTGACCTCATTGAGACATGTAAAATAAATTTGTCCTCTGCATCTTGATGGCTTGACCACGGTTTCTGCAAACTTTGGAGGCTATACTTTTTTCAGGCTTTGTAGGTCTATCCATTATGTTCAACTTTGTCTATAAAACTCATTCCCCATTTTTTATTCACAGGTTATGGACTTCATAAATGACTCGGTGTTATCATTGGACTCATTTGTTACTGCATATAAACATGCAGCTGTCTTCTTCTCTTCTCCGGTTGAAATCAGGTACTGTGGTTGCTGCTTGGAACTGTAATTGGCTTTCAAATAATTAGGCAATATAAGAAGCTTTCCAGTTGAATATGTGCTTTACAATAGTGCCTTAAAGCCTAAATGCCTAATTACAACTCGAAGAGCTGGGATAGAGTGGATATTGATATTCAGAGATTCATGCTTTGAGCTCCTTATTTTAATCGCATGTAAAATAAAAAGTTTCCTAAGAGAATGAAGATAAAATAATACCACCAGGAAAGAATGCACAGAATATGTTTCATGCGCTTTTGGTAGGCAGTTAGGGGTCATGATCTAAAATTGGTCTACTGCACTATGAAGCAAGCTTAAAAGAAGAAATGGTGAATTACACATCTCCCTTTAATGTTTGTTCATATTATTGACTCCCTCCGACGTTTCAGAATGACGACTATATGCCTTGAAACTAATCTAGTGCATGATGACATATGTACCCACACATATGTTAAACAGAAAAGTAAACAGAGAAGGTCCAAAATATTGATAATTTTCATGCTTTCATCTTAAATTCCTGCCCTTATGGCTAGCTTCTTCAACAATACAAGCCCCACATCCAATTTCAGTGCCGCCTGCTAATATTAATTCCAGCTTCACCTTGACTTCTCAGCCAACCGGCTCCTTGATCTCAACTGTGTCACCAACATGTAGGGAAGCATTGCGAGTATGGTCAAACTCATGCAACTGACTGGCAATAGAGCCTCCACTAAGGTAGCAGTTACAGCTGCAGCAATATTTTGCACGAAAGGAATCCAATTGCTTAAGGCCCGTTTGGTTTTATTTTCATTCTCATTTTCATTTCCATCATTTCCAAAATTTGAAAAATTTGTTAGTGAAAATAAGTTGAAAATGAGTTTGTATTTGGATAAATTGTTGGAAAAGTAATAATATATTGGATTTAGTAGGTTATAGGTAGGGAGAGATAGTAGCAATAAAATAGAGATAGAAAATATATAGGTTATTGGGGAATGTGTTTAAAAGTGATGTTTTTCAATTTTCAAATAGTAGAAAATGTGAAAATGAGGTCTGTAAACGAAACCAAATGGGCCTTAGTTTATCCTGTCCCAATTTCTAAAACACTTTCTTTAATTTTGGGAGTATCAAACATAGAATTTTCTTTTTCAATTGACTTGCCCTTAGTCAAATTGCTTGATTTCAAGGAAAAGAAGATGGTTTCTTATCTTCGAGACACACATATACACGCAGAGCAAACATGGTTACGCTATTTGTTTGTATGTCAAGTCATTAAGCTGTTGTAGTTCATCCAACTCCCATCCTTCAGTCTCTGCCTGTCTGCTGTTCTATTCGCCTGATTTGGTTAAAGTTAACAAGGGTTTAGAAGCTCCTCAAAAATCCATCATAATCTGTAAATACAGCTCTGTTACATAGAACTATATGCAAGGTGGTGGCATCTCCAGGGCAATTGCGGGAGAGCAAGAGAGCAGGACATGGAGGAAGGGTTGGGTCGAGGGGATGAGTTGGAGTTATAGTTTTCTCTTTTTAAAAGTTATATTATTATTTTAACGTTTTCTTGTTCATTTCGAGAATATGAATTTTAATTTTTTTTCTTTGAATTCTGTTTGTAGAATAAGTGTAAGAAGCTACTATGATACATAGGGAGACATGTTGATTAAAATTTAAATACCAGGAAAGATAGGTGCTAAATTTTTACAAAATGTTACTGTAAGAAACTGCTCATACACTCATTCCTAATTAAAGTTTTCTAATATTAAGTGTTCATTATATTTATGATAAGTAAAAGCTGGAAGTCAAATAGTTAATTACAATTAATGTATACTCTTAATATTTAGAAAATTTAAGAAAGCAAAAAAAAATGACTAAAGGATAATTACTTAAGGTTATTATCCCTTCCATGTGGTTAAATTGTTTAAAATGATAGTTTTCTCATTTATAACATTTAGCCTACTCAATTTTTATTTTTTTTCACCATTAACTCCTGACATTCGTGGTGTGTGCATGCAAGGATCCACAAATTTTCCCAAACATTGCAGGAAAGAAATAGGATTGTTTTTCATATTTTTTCTGACATCAGCTTTTATTCGGTTTTAAACCTTAGGGAAAACTGTTGGGAAGTTCTCATAACTTCCAATACTACAGCAGAGCTGTCAATATCTTTGACAAACATCCACGGATGTAATTTACCCTACAAAATAACATCAAATTGTATTATGACTGTCTGAATTATGAAACAACAAGACAAGTTAAAACCACAAAGAGAAGAAACTTTTTCTTACTCTTTTTTTCGGGTTTTCTTTATTCGATTGGGCTTTTGGTCCCTTAAGAGTGTGCTCAATTGTTTTTTATAGTAGTCTGGGTTATGAAACAAACAAGAAGCTAGAACCATAAGTACACCGATGAAACTTTTCTTTTTCTATTTGGGGAAGGGGCTGTACAGTATCCATGGTTTGATTTCTTATGTAAACATATCAAAAGTGCCTGCTGAAGAAATACTGATTGGTGAACCATCTTTTCTCCATGACTATGTAACATTAGAAGGTAATATATATTGCATAATTGATGTTTTGTTCTCTATGCAGTTATGGGAGTGAAGAATTGCTCACTACACTCGCAAGGCTACATGACTCTCTTCTGCCATCTTTGCAGAGGGGCTTTCGTATTATTTTGGGAACAGTTGAAGATAGAAACAAAGAAGTATCAAGTGACTTGCTTTCAAATGTTTTTAGTAGCCTGAGGATGTTATCAATAAGGATAGCAAAATTTGGATGGAAATTACTTTATTTCTGCTATCTCAGTGATGAGGCATTTGAAAGTAGTAATCCTCTCCCAGTTCCAATGAAGATGTTTCCAGCAAATGTGGAGGACCCCATAGTGAGGTCTGACATTCTAATACAGACAATAAGAAATCTCACTGCAGACCACATGCATGTTCCTGGTGGCCAATCTTGGGTAACATTTATCCAGAACGTTGAGAAGCATCACAAAATGATGAGTAGGATTGAATTGTTGCAGAAAACAGGTAAGAATTTCTATGAAAATATAGTTTTTATATGCCCTCTGGTTCTTGGCGTTTTGAAGTTTCATTCTCATAGCAATTAAACTTAATTCTTGTGGCTGTTGTAAATGCAGCCGAAATGTTTATATCTTATATACATGAAGTGCATAAATCAATTTGAAGTGTACTCATCAGTAGCCAAATTTTGTTTCGGTGCATTAAGTGCTTTATGAGGATAGACTAAAGCACATAGATTCGAAATTTTAGATTTTCTCTTACATGATTACCTAGTGAATCAAAAGCCTTTTTGAGATGGTATGGTCATGTACTGCCTCAGGCACTTAAATGATCTAGAAAGTCATGTTCTGAAAACCAATGACTTAAATGATCTACCATTTATTCCTTTTTCCAGAAGTTTTTTTGTACTTAAAGTAATTTCTGTTTTAGGTATAGAATTGAAAAATGTCTTTTTTTATTTTAGGAGTATATCTATAGATCATTTCTTACAGTTGCTTCTATGACTAGACTTCCTTCACCTAAGCTGATCATCATATTAAAGGTGTTCTTGTTACCAAATTTTGTTATGTTGCTTCTTTTCTTCTCTCATCTTTTTATAATAAAAAGAAATACCAAATCTATCTGAATGTTTGCATTCGTGGCTTCTGGTCAAACCTCACATAATGATGCCATTGAGAAAAAAGAAATAAAATGAGAGATTTGCTCTATGGCTAGATATTTAAGAGCAAAAAGCTGTTTTAACATTCTTAGTCATATTCATGTGAAGGGGTGCTTTGTCTATTAAATGAATGCGTGCTTTAGCCACTATGTACTGTACATGTTCTATGCAATTTGATCTGAAATGAATTTTTCTTTGAATTGTTTTAGATTGTATTGGCAAAAAAAAAAAAAAATTTTTTCTAGGTATTTAAATGATCAATCTTGAATCTTGAATCTCATCAATGATGCATCCAACTGACGGTATAAACCCTCTCCAACTGGCAACTTTTATCTTTTGAGACGCCTTCCTGCTAGTTATTTGTTTTTTGCATTATCTCCATTTGCCTTACTGTTTATGAATTCCACATCAATTAATGTTATCTAAAACTTGGGTGAAGGTTGGTTATCAATGGATGATGGACAACTCCAGTTTCTTTCTGGTATCATGATGACTCCACAGCAAGCCGATATCAAAGTGAAAAGCTCTACTTCAGTCCCCGTGACCAGCAACAAGATGCAGGCAGATGAAGATGCAGCAATTTTAGAGTCAAAAATCATTCAAATAAAGGAACTCTTTCCAGATTATGGTAGGGGTTTCTTAGTAGCTTGTCTTGAAGCCTATAACCATGATGCAGAAGAGGTGATTCAGAGAATTCTTGAGGGCACTCTTCATAAAGAACTACAGTCTCTTGACATTTCATTGGAAACAATGCCTCCTCCAGAGTCTGCTCCATCCATCAGTAGACATGACAAGGGTAAGGAGAAACTGGTGGAATCTACAGTTTCACCTTCAGAATTTGTGGCACCAACTGTTGTGAAAAATCAAGCTGGAGTTTCTTCAGGTTCATCCTCTTCTTCAGCTGGGAGGTTTGTGCGCAAGAATACACGCGACTTGTCTGATTTTGAGACCCTAGATGCCAGAAAAGAAAAGGAATTGGCAAAAACTGCAGCTCTTATATCACAGCTTGAGTATGAAGATGAGTATGACGACTCCTTTGATGATCTGGGCTTGAGTGTTGGTGATTCAGGGCTTGATGAGTCGGAAACTCTCGTGGAAAAAATGGACTCACGGAGAGGAATATCTACCAATGCTGATGGTGGCAGCTCAACTTCAAATGCCGACAATTCCAAGTGGCACTCGCGTAAAAAGCCCCAATTTTATGTCAAGGATGGTAAGAATTACAGCTACAAAGTTGATGGTTCTGTTGCAGTGGCCAGCTACAATGAAGCAAAATTGGTTAATCAAGCACAAAGGGAACTTGTTCATGGCCTCGGACAAGGTGGCAACATTCCTTTGGGTGCAGTTAGGAGATTAACAGAGACGAAAGAGGAGCAAAATGATGGACAGGATGCTGATGAGGTTGGAAGACGAGGAGGACAAGGTGGTGGCAGAGGTAGAGGAAGGAGAGGTGGTTTTTCTTCCGGGAGGTTTCCAGTGTCAAATGAGGAGCAAGAACTCAGAGACAATGATGAAGGCGGAGGAAGGGGAGGCCATGGAAATGCCCGAGGTGGAGGAAGAAGAGGCAGAGGGAGAAATCAGTATAGAAGAGACAGAGCAATGAGCAAGCATCTTTCTGGGATGCCAAGTCATTATAACACATGAAGGTTCTTTTTCTTTCTTTTTGGTTCAATTGAAAACATTTTTTCCAAATTGGTGATTGCGCATTTTGGTATAAGAGACGCTGGACCTTTTCTTTGGTAGACTTGGGCCAACTGTACAGCTGGTTGTTAATCAGGAGAACGGAGTGTCTGAACTATTGGTACAGCAAATTGTGCGTTATGAGGGTTTCCAGTGATGAAAACATTAACTTTAAGCTGCGTAACAGTTCCTGAGATCATTTTTTTGGCTCAAGAGCCTCTTTTTAGGATGGCCAGTCAGGGAGGTTCTCATTCTTCTGTTGGAACACCAACACCCCACCCCCTCCCCAACGAAAGAAGACAAAAGTGTCGTGGAACCCAGCTGGTTACAAAGAAAAGTACTGTGGAAACAAAAGATTTTGAAAATAGGCCCGACATCTTAGGTTGGTCCAACCGATGACCAAAACCAATTCAGTCTGCATGAAGTTTGAAAACCATCTACTAATTTACGCGACGCTGATCAGGATATGTGGAGGCCATCAATAGCTATTTTAGCTGGTGATGGTTCAAGTTCATCGGTTTTGCTTTTTCTTATTCATTTTCCATTTCTTGGCGTTGAAAGATCCAATACTGTCGACTGAAAACCGTAGGGGAATTGGGAGTTAAAGCAGATAATACTTTCTTTGGAATATGAGTTTATATGTTTGCATATGAAAAATTGCATATAAAATGCTTACAACTAATTTAAAAAAGAGTAGAAGTTGGGGAATTTTTCGTGCCTTTCTTTTTTTTTATTTTTTTTAATGAGGTCAGTGTTTGATATACATACAAAACTAAATATTTCCACTATACTGATCGAGTCAATGGTTAAAAATTGACAGAACTAATCGAATGAATAACCAAGAAGGCCATCAAATACGATATTGCTCCGCTTTAAAAATTGTAGGTGAAAACCCGGTTGGTGGTTCAGGTCAGATATCAATAATTGCCATCTTGTGAATAAAAACCTCTGCAACTACAAATCTCAACTTGAGATAAAAAGGAGTGGGTAATGCTTTAGTTTGAAAAACTCTGACCAGTTCCAGCTGCCTAAGCGCAAATTGAAACCCTCAAAAAGTAGAATCTGTATTAGTCCAACTTTATTATTGACTCTTTCTGACATGCCAGCACCAACAGCCACGACGGACGTTAAGCGTCAATCAAATTAATAACAAATGCATCTTTGTAATTGAAAAAACTGGCCTCCCTACCTCATCGTTTTTGTCTTATAAATCCATTCCCAGAATCATCAGCCAGCATTCTTTGGAGGAAGATCCATTTTTGTTGCAATACGTGAGAGAATGACGAGTGAAAATGAGCAACTCACTAACTCAGCCATAAAATAAATGATCATTCTTGTCTCAATAATAGGTCATTCTGGGAAACCAAAATTGGAAAGTGCATCTGTATGTATTCGGCCACATTTGATTTGGTGATTACATAATCGTGGAGATTGGACTGATGGCAAGATTAGGTGAGATTATATAGAAGATCACTTTGTTTGATACAATATATTGGACCTAGAGATTAGGCACAACAACAATCTCACCTAATGTCAAGGTTTGTGTTTGATACCATCACCTATATTAAGTTTGACGATAATGTCCTCTGAGCTACCTAACTTTTTCCCCTTCGTTTGACAGCCTTCCTAGATCCCCAATTTGACTGAAAAATCATTTGTAGCGAGGAGTAGCTTTCAAGCCGCCGGCAGCGATTGTTTCCTGATCACGAATTGGTGAAAAGTAATAGGTGCATACAATTTGAAGAAGCTTCTTCCAATCTCAATCACGGCCGAGGGTGAAGAGATTAATTCTTCAAACTTGAAGCTGGCAATCCTCCCACACATTGTATTATGCAGCACAATGACAGTGCAAGAAAACATCAGTTGGCAATTGCTCTATTTATTTCACATACATATCCAAGCTGATTGTGTTTCCCTTGCAAGTTGAATGTCAAACTCTGGTATGATCAGATTGCAGCAGCATTTGGCAAACAAACTTTTGGTGTACATAATATTTCCGCACTCTGGTCAATCAAATCCTTCTTCACCTCCACTATTGTCCCCAAACATTGCAGCCATTTCCCTCCTCTAGAAATCAGGCATCAACCTCAAGCCATTGCGCATATTACCAATTTCAGCCATGAGTTTTTCCAAATCCTCAAAATCATAAGTTTTATCCTCATCAAGCTCTGACATTCTGTCAACTTCATTGGCCACCAGAGTTGCTTCTTCTCGGTCAAGCTCTTCCAGCAATTGAGAAGCCAAGGTTGATAGTTGTTGCTCTTCTCCAACTGATTTGGCCTCTCTCTATCTATCTATATTGTCAAGATCCCTTTCCAATGGCATCCCAGTTCCTGAGGTAGAAACAGGACCATCTGCAGAAATCCATCCTCCGTCATCCCATGGTTCTGCTAAACTAGAAGATAATTTTTCACGATTAGAAGAGGATTTTTTTTGTCAAATGTTCCTTGCAGTGGAGGTCAACTATGTCATTTTGGCTAAAAGGCAGGTTGGAGAAAAACAGGAGATTAGCTAGTAGCAGCCCCTCACCAGCGATTGTAGTCGTGTTCAATCATGTGTACAGTAGCGGGTCATGAATTGAGCAGTGGGCGGCCCGAAAAATTCATGTTGCAAATCAAACGTGGGATTACATGACATTAACTTGTCTTGTAGGGGCTAATCAGGGGCATCAAACGTGGCCTAAGATGATTACTGAAGTTCCAAAAGGAGCAGCCAGATGCTCTCTAATTTAAATGAATCATATGATACAAATGTGTTCAATTACTATATTATTTATCACATCTAATAAATGAATCCTAGCAAGTCACCAGATAATATATATATTCTTCCTCGCATGCCTTGGACATGCATAGCTTACAATAGAAGCCAACACCAGTAAACATTTTCGAAAGTTCAACATCAACATATCCTATAACCAAAAGCCTGGATGCCTCCACTCCCTGCTTTAACCATCAGTGAAACCAACCGCAAAGTGGCCAGCATTCTTATCCTGCAGATGAGAGAAGTCAACATGAATGCTTTAGTGAATGGCAATAAACAGTTCCAAAACCCCGCTGTTAAGTTTCATTTCGCAAGTGAGACAAAATATCAACCCCCTGACACAAGTGGTGACATGAATGACTAAATGTTCATTGCAAACGAAATATTTGTGAGCAAGGAAATTGTGCCAATTGATGACTGCTTAGTGAATGGAAACGAACTAGAGAATAAACTGAGCTCAACCCTGGTTTATTAGTACAGTAACTAAAAAAGAAACAAATCTGATTGCAGATAAACAAACTCAGCCACATGATAAGCATAAATTTCCTTTTTGCGTACTGTTGATTTCTCTCCTCTTTGGGTGCCACGTGGAAAGAAGAGGGTAACAAGAGAAAAAAGACATCAAGAGAAAACATTATCTTGAAAAGAACGAACAACCTGAGATAACATCCGCTGTTTGTTTAGTAGTTGCGTCCGCGCCTTGTTAAGGGCAGAGTTAGGCGACTTGTACATCCTCTGTCAAGTAAAGAAGGAAAATAGGAGTATAAGCGATGGAATAGCAAATTAAAATAGAAAATGGCAGAGCAGCAGTAAAATGCGGCAGTCTGTATATCAACCTTAGGGACAACTAACCTTTTCACTCCCAGACATACGATGCTCAACCCCAGATAGAAGCTTTTTCTTAGGAGTGAAATCAAATACATCGTGAAGAAATTGATTCTCCTGTCCAACAGAACATACAAGAGCAAATGACTGAATTGATAAAGAAAAGGATATCACGGGCTTTTTCTTAAAGGGCCTGGAGACAAAAAAAAAAAAAAATCTACCTGCATGTGCTTAACAAATCCTCCTCCAAGAAAATGCTTCAGGAACTTCAACTAAGAGTCACAAAGATGAGAAATGTCAAAAACAACATAAATATGTTGCACAGGTAAAATAAATAAGAAGGTAATATGGACCTGTATCAATTGAGCCCATGTGCTTGTGTTTAGAGACTCTCCACCGATCTTCATAGAGGTTTCCGGCGCATAACCATCCTGATATCCACATTAAAGTTCAGTATCCACAACCGAAACACAGCACATTAACCAAACAACAGGATTACCTCAAGAAAATCCAGGATATCTCGAAATGTGTTCCTCTGGCTATTGAGATCTTTCTTTGCAGAACCTTTACCACCAGCCTCAGCAGAGAGGCCTTGCACTTGACTAACAACTTTATTTCTTAACCCATGTATGTGTATTGATTTTCGGGAATCATTCCCTTCATCAGTTGAGGGATCAGTCGAGCCTTTAGTTTCTGTACAGAACTTCTCCAGGCTTCCCTTCTCAAAAATTAAAGCAAGTGCTTCACCAGCTGCAATACGAAGCAACCTGTCATCCTTGTCCAGCAGAGTGGAGAAGTAGGAGATTGACCTGAATTATTTCCCAGGGTCATTATCAGTCTTAATAGGCCTTGCAACTCAATCACACATAAATAGAAAATATCTACATAAGAGATGAAAAGTCAATCTCAACTACAAATTTCACAGATAATATATACTAACTCTTGCCAACTCTTAGGGTTGAGAGCCCAGCCGTCCACAGTAGTAAGAAGAAATGACCAAGCAGATACCACCATTGTTATCATTGCTGGTGAAGGTTTAGCAGCAGCCACCTGAAACATGAATGAAATCACAGTAAAACAACCAACCAACCAGCACATATTAAGGCAGGTATTAAAATCTGATAGCCAACAAAATTGCTTCTTAGATCACCAATGCTCAACCAAACTTCATGTAAGCATATCGACCATGTGTTTTTCTCTATATGTAGAGTTAATAATACCAAAAAAGTCTTGGACCAATCTGATAACAAAGATGCATACATTGGGACCCAATTTTGCATGAGCCACTTGCCACATTATTTGCATTGATTTCTCTGTTTGCTCCGGTTCTTCACCACCAACGAAAGTTATAACAGCCAAACACTCAAGCAACTGTTATTGCATCAGATTCCCAGAAAACATTAGGTCAGGCATTCATAAAGGACATTGTAAGTTGAAATCTGAAACCCAACCAACAACATATGACATACCGACGATATCTTAGACATCTCGGGCCGGGTTCTAAGAGCCTCTGATATAGGAGAAACTGATTCTTCCAAGATCTCTTGTGCTTTCTCCCCAGGACCGGTGGTCAAAGCTAAAAGTCCTATAAAAGAATGTGCAATGAATTATTCTTGGCCCAACACTGAACAATGAAAGATTAACAACAATATGTGAAGGGTCAGAGATAAACCTATCGCATGAGATGCCAAAGCAACCTCCTTTGCAGAACCCTTTTTGATTGAATTCAAGCACTGGTGCAGTAATGTAGCAAACCTAGATGGAAACAAGAAGGAACAAAATATCAAAACTACCATAAAACCTTAATGCAACTGAAATTTAAAAAGCAAATACAACTGTACACTCAAATCAAACACCAAAAAATTTAGAGATGAACAGATTAGCATTAAGAGGTTAAAATTGACCTTTATGATTTATGGCACAAGGGTTTCTATGTTTAAAAATACAGTTCTGCCTCCCCACTACCACCCAAGCCCCCCAACCCCCCAACAAAAAAATAAAATAAAATAACCCCTCCCCCCACACAACCCAAAAACATAGGGTAACTGGAATAATAAATAGAACAAAGAGAAGCTCCAACCATATCAATTTAGTTATCATGTAAAAGACAGGAATCAAATCCGCCAACTAGCTAACTATTCATTTATAAGAAATCGAAGCAGCAAAGTTAAGAACAAAGCATCAGAAACAATGGATGTGTACTTCTTTTCAACAAACTCAAGCTGTAAACTGCTATTGAAAGATGCGATGATTGATGCCAAAGCCCCCTCCCTAGTAGAGCCTCTGCACACAAAACAGAGAATACATATCCATTAGCAACCTCAATAGTTTACTCTTCTTCACATGAAATTCAACTGGATCGAGTTTTTTCTTTTCCACTTTCTGATCAAGTCAATAGACTCCATTTGCTACTTGTCACATTCATGCGTATGGACAATTTCCAAGATAGCACGACTACATGCATCAACTCTTAATTATTATACGTAACACATTAGCAACCAAACAAATAATCTGAATAATTACATGCAAGCAGAAAAATTTACAAGACCCCTCAAAAGTCACTGTCAACTATTTTTATACCACAATAATGAAATCAGAAGAATTACCTCTTCTCGTACAAAGCATCTAAGCATTGATCAAGCAAAGTGTCTTTGTCCACCTGCACTTCCTCAAAACCAGGATCTACCATATTATCAAAGCGCATAGACGATGAAGAAGAGCTCATACTATCCGTATCATCACTATCCAGCATCGCAGCATTTTTCTTTTGAGAACTTCCTAAAACGCCCATAAATAAAATTCATTTAAAAAAAATTCTTCCATGTGACAGCACACACAATGACTCATTTACCTAGTTACCACAATAAACTTCAGAAGCAAAGGAATTCAAGGCATTCATAAGCAAGGGTCTTAAAGACTTTTCAGCGATCTTAGAAAGGCAAGCAAGAAATTCAAATCAAGGAACACTTAAACTAGAAAGCATGCAGCAGCTTTCGAAACATACTACCTTTCCAACAAAAGACTATACAGATTGCTATTAGGACTATTATTAAAGAAAATTCATAAGCCAAGGTAACTAACCACCTAATGTGGTAGTTTTCTGCAAGAAGTGGGTGAAAGTCAAGTCCAACTGGATAACCTAGTGAGATAATGAGTTCTCATCTATGGAACAAACCAATCATTAGAGACACCTGGATGTCGCAGCAAAAGCCCTTTGCCAGTCAAGGCAGACCTTGAAAAGAAGAGCGTCAAAGATAACCAAGAGCTAGAATAAACATAAGAGTTTACAAACCACAATGAGAGACACGGGGTTTTTTATAGGGAGTAGAAAGGGCCAACATTATCCCTCTATTGTTATGATAGGTCATGTTTGTCAAAATGCCTATAGCGCTTTTATGAGCATCTGAGGTTTAATTAAAAGCACCCCACCCACATACATCATGTTTTTGGGGAAAAAAATCAACTTGGGATAAATTGCTAAATAAAATGTTGACATTTGATTCTTATGTTTGTTCATATGTTGATTGTTGGCTGGTAAGCGAGAAATATAGTGTCACCCACCCACCACCTAGTCATTTGATTTATGCATCTATTTATTCTATATGAGAATGGGCTCTCAAGTAATAATTGCGCTCATAATCTTCCCTTCCAAAGCTACTAGTTCTCTTTACATTTTTCTTGAAAGTTTCTGTTAAGAGTTCTCTTCCCCCCCCCCCCCACCCCACAGTTTGTGTTTCATTTAAAAAGGATGAATTGTTTGGAAGCACAGAGGGCGGTATGAACAAACGTTCAAAGACTCACCACTGCCACCGGATTGAGAATGATTAGGTGCAACAAATGTCATGCCTCGACATCCATCAAAAGCTTAGAGAAATGTGGTTCAACACAATTCGAAGTCCTATGTAATGATCCATCTTAGGGAGGACCCAATGTGACTGGGACAATACTAAGTTTACCAAAGACGTACTATTAAGTCTTTCAACTTAAAGATATCCAGAACTATTGGGTGAGTCAAGTGAGTCGGAGGAGTTACACAAACTAGTGGGGTATAGAATCCGGTAAGGGAGCATTTGATGAGTTCCCCAAAAAACTAGAAGACTTGAAAATAGTTACAGCTACGTGGTTTGAGAGTGTTAAAATCTCATGTTTACAAGATTGACCATGTGTTCAGTCAAGTAATAGATATAGGAAATTGTAATCGCATAGCAATCTATCTAATGCATTGAGGTTATTGTCCCCTTCAAGGACCTTCTAAATAGATACTTCATGGTTTAGAAATCATACTTGACCATAGATTTCGTATGAGGATATCGAAACAGTCCGTGGTTATGTTCTTTCGTGGCCTTAAATGCAGTTGAGCCTGCAGTTCGAGATCCTTAACCAACCATAATCAAGCAACGGACTCAACCTCACTAAATTCTAACAACAAGAACGATATCCTTATCACCTTTGTTCCTAAACAATAGAATCACCGTACTTGTCCTACATAAGCCAATCCATCAACCACAATCCTAAGGCTATATCCACCACCATTACTACCATCTCTTGTCGCATCTTGATATAGGAACAAATAAAGAAGGAAATAACAAGAAAACTGTCACAAAATTCTAGACCAGATATAAAATAAAACAAATGATTTTGGAAGGAAAACTAGGAAAAGAAATGTTGCTTTAACTGCCCACTCTAAAATAAGTAGGAGCCAAAATCACTAGGTACTAGATGGGCGAAATTATGTATTTCCATCCAACCAATATTTCAACTAAAACCAATACACAAAGTAAATGGTCAGATCTGCCAAGCAGTTTATTTCCAATTGACTTTGTTCCAAACACACACCTAGTATTGTGAGTTACATAATGAACCACATCACACTTATAAGAGCAAAATAATTATTCAGCAAAAATAGCAAAAATAAACTTGGCACACCAAAAGAGGTGATCGCCTTAGTACGTACTTCCTACCGTGAGATAAAACTATCTTTTCTACTTTCTATAAATACCCTGCTCCTCATGTGAACTATTAATTTATTAATTCAAACTCTTCTTTCCTTTAACATTCTTTTTGAGGTGCGATTGACCATATGACTTCTTAGGAGAGACCTCTAATTGACCATACGACTTCTGAGGAGAGACCCCTAACGACTACAAGTTTGTTAGTGTCATAGTCCAAAATGCATCATCTCAGTTGGTTATATCCAATTGGACTTGACAGGGGAGCTACCGCATCAACACCACAGCCGAACTAGGGGGTAAGTAACTACGTGCCAAGGAAAAGCAAAATCCATTTAAATGGACTCATGTACAGAACCATACACTTAGAAAAAGAATATCCAGATGAAAGAATGAAAAATTAGAACTTAAACCACTTTAAGATGTTTAAATGTATTTCATAAATCAGCACAAACCTCAGGGAAGGCACATGCTTAAAATATACCAAAAAATTAAATAACACCTAAAGTTCAGTCTTTCCACAGCAATTTCCAATTAAAGAAACAAAATTTCATAGAAAAGGGAAAAGATCTTAAGTTCTAATCACAAGAAAGAAAATGGAACCAATTACCGTGCAAAAGCATTGAAATAAATATAAAAAGAAGGCGCCGAGTAATTGAACCAACTTACTTTTACCCATGATGCAGAGGCAAATCCAATCCAAATCCTTTTAATTGTTGCAATTTACTGAATCTAGGTTAGAAAAAAGAGATACAAGGATGAGTAAAATCTGAACGATGAAAATAAGCTATTGAAAAAGGAAAATCTTGAACTGCAGAGGAATAGAGGGAAGAATGCGACAACAACTCCGTAATTGAATCAAAGAACAGTGTATCCATGAAAATTATTTTGGGGAAATTAGAGAGAGGTCGGCTCTTGTGGGGATAGAATTCGTTGATGAAGAAACGGTGGAAATTTCAGATATCCAAGAGGGTTAGGCTATAATCGGGTCTTACACATAACACAAATTATTAAAATATGCTTTTGATATAAGGGCTTGTTTGGCGTTCCACATCTAAACTGGCTTTTGTTCTGTTTTTATTTTGTCAAACAAAAATATGTTTGTTTCCTTTAGTTAATCAATTTGTACCATTCAGTTTATCCTTATGGCTAAGTTAATGGTGCAGACTGTTCTGAAATAAGCATGTTAGTTACCACTTTTTGTATTCTTTTCCGTTGACTTTTAGCTTAAATAAATTTTTACATGGGAGATCTATATATTCTCAAATGTTCTTTAAACATTATCTATATTTACTTATCCATACTTAATAAATCAGACTTGATAGTTCAATTATTTTATTAGCAATATTACTATATTTTTGATGGAGTTCGATTTTAGAAACTTTTGTATTAATGAGCTATTTAACTTAATTATAATTTAAGAGATCGAACTCGTAAATGGAGGAAAATGAGGGAATGAATTTGTAAAACATAGTGTAAGATCACGATTCACATATTAAATATGTAAAACCGTACAAATGTGTATATATATATGTATACTTTGTTCAAATATATATGTATATGTATGTGATGATGCATGGATCCGTCGCCACACAACCCCCCTCCGAGGTATTGTCTCACCTACGCCCGTTGAAAGGCGGCGGGTTTTGTCCTTGAAAAGGCGCCTCACGGGGAAGGAGAGGACTCGCCGCTTATATGCTGGTCAAGACCCTCTACTCCAACCGATGTGGGACAGAGTCCAGGCATATCATCAGCCCCCCATTAGAGGGGCTTGCCAGTCATTCGCTACGGGGCGTCCGACCAGCTTTTGCAGGCCGTTCGCTACGAGGCGTCGGACCTGCATGGGCCACCAAATGATGATGCATGGATCCGTCGCCACATGGCAGCCCCCCTCCGAGGTATTGTCCCACCTACGCCCGTTGAAAGGCGGGGGGTTTTGTCCTTGAAAAAGCGCCTCAGAGGGTAGGGGAGGGCAAGCCGCTTATAAGCTGGTCAAGGCCATCTGCTCTATCCGATGTGGGATAGATGCCACACATATCATCAGCCCCCCAGTAGATGGGCTTGACAGGCCGTTCGCTTCGTGGCGTCGGACCTGCATGGGCCACCAAATGATGATGCATGGATCCGTCGCCACATGGCAGCCCCCCTCCAAGGTATTGTCCCACCTACGCCCGTTGAAAGGCGGGGGGTTTTGTCCTTGAAAAGGCGCCTCACGAGGAAGGAGAGGACTCGCCGCTTATATGCTGGTCAAGACCCTCTCCTTCCCCGTGAGGGGGGGGCTGATGATATGCCTGGACTCTGTCCCACATCGGTTGGAGTAGAGGGTCTTGACCAGCATATAAGCGGCGAGTCCTCTCCTTCCCCGTGAGGCGCCTTTTCAAGGACAAAACCCCCCGCCTTTCAACGGGCGTAGGTGGGACAATACCTCGGAGGGGGGCTGCCATGTGGCGACGGATCCATGCATCATCATTTGGTGGCCCATGCAGGTCCGACGCCTCGTAGCGAACGGCCGGCAAAAAGCTGGTCGGACGCCCCGTAGCGAATGACTGGCAAGCCCCTCTACTGTGGGGCTGATGATATGCCTGGACTCTGTCCCACATCGGTTGGAGTAGAGGGTCTTGACCAGCATATAAGCGGCGAGTCCTCTCCTTCCCCGTGAGGCGCCTTTTCAAGGACAAAACCCCCCGCCTTTCAACGGGCGTAGGTGGGACAATACCTCGGAGGGGGGCTGCCATGTGGCGACGGATCCATGCATCATCATTTGGTGGCCCATGCAGGTCCGACGCCTCGTAGCGAACGGCCGGCGAAAAGCTGGTCGGACGCCCCGTAGCGAATGACTGGCAAGCCCCTCTACTGTGGGGCTGATGATATGCCTGGACTCTGTCCCACATCGGTTGGAGTAGAGGGTCTTGACCAGCATATAAGCGGCGAGTCCTCTCCTTCCTCGTGAGGCGCCTTTTCAAGGACAAAACCCCTCGCCTTTCAACGGGCGTAGGTGGGACAATACCTCGGAGGGGGGCTGTCATGTGGCGACGGATCCATGCATCATCAGTATGTGTACACACACTTACGATATTCTTTCCTAAGAGTTTGTTTTTTACATATATTTATTATTTGTATATATATGGACGCTGAAAGTTTACTGAATTCGAATTTCTTACCTCACATTTTATATGTGAAATTTATGTCACTGAAACAAAGATTAATGTGGAGTTCGCTTTTTACATTTCGTATCACATATCTTATGCAAAATGTTTTAATCTTTAATAAATTCCAAAACTTAGTGAATTACCTTATATTTTCCTAGTATTAGTTCAATTACATTGAACTAGTTAATTGATTCAATAATTAATGTAATTCTTGAGCTAGATTTAAGCTTAATAAATTAAGTAAATTGAAAAGTATGCTGTGGAAATAAATTCTAAATTTTTGAATTAAAAAGCTATTTCTTAGCCTTTTTAAAAGAAAAAAAGAAGGATTAAAAAACTCTATTTATTCTTAACAAAAAACTGATATAAGGTGTCAAATTTTTTATACTCTCTGATTCGAAGCTTAATTTGGTGCATATTCGATGAGTGTATTGCTGGATAAACAAGAGCATATAGTCTTTCATATCCCAAACACGGCCTTCCAGCTGGTATATTTTTTAATTTTCTATCTATGCTCGGATTGAGAGGAGGGGAATCATTCAAGGATCAAGGTGAGTGGTCCCGAATATTCGTGAAGGTTGTGGGCGGGAACAGAGATTGTACGGTGAGGGCGATTACGAGGATAGATCCAAGCCATGCACTTTGGGTCGGTGGAGCGATGCTGGGGCCCAGTGGACCGAAGTGACCAAATTGAAGGAGAAATTATAAAAGGAAAGGAAGCACGTGGTTTTTTAGGAAGCACGGGTCCCTGGCGACTGGCCACTATAATCTGGGACCGGAAGCTGCGTTGAGTTATGTTTATGTCTAAATCCTTCCACTAAAATCAGGCTCCTTCTAAGTTCCAGAGGACGCGTTGGTTTGATGTGGAGCTATCTGGTGCGGACACCTCCATGAAAATACAAGTCACGTGATACAAGCACGGTGATACAAAAATTTAAGATACATAAATATAATTTTTTATTTAAAAAATAAATACTATGTTATGGCAAGAACAAAATACATTATTAACTAGATGTGAATTAAATATACCATTAGGGCTAGTTTGGTTAGAATGATAAGGTAGGATATAGTGTTTTCATCATACTTTATTATTCGTTTGGTTGGAATGACAATAAACACTCAACCCTCATAAATATCAAAAACTCGTGTTTATATGTGCAATTTCAATGATAAATTAACATATCACGTCCCATGAATTTA
Organism: Jacaranda mimosifolia; assembly: GCA_018894105.1. Lineage (NCBI taxonomy): Eukaryota > Viridiplantae > Streptophyta > Magnoliopsida > Lamiales > Bignoniaceae > Jacaranda > Jacaranda mimosifolia. The sequence goes on from CM032123.1 coordinate 7,227,628, forward strand.
TTTATCATGCTAATCAAATTATTCCATAATAATAAAAAATTACATAAATTATCACATGATAATTAATCATGAGATAACTTAAAAATCCAACCAAATTAGCCCTTGATTTACTATACCATTAATGTAATACGTAATGTTTTTGTTTCACATAATTAGTGCTATGTTGTTTTAAATGTACTTGGAATCAATTCAAAATTTTCAATGACATATTAATTTTTAAAATAGTGAGTGATGTTATATGATGCCTCAGTCTTTATTTTTTAATGGTTTTTAATCCTTAAAATAATAGGAAATAGAGTATTTATAGATATCTAATATTAAAAATAATATTTTTATATGGTGAGATGTGTGTTTAACGATGATATTTATGTATATTTACCCCAAATAACTACTATATTCTTATAAATAATGCTAAAATTATGTGATTTCTTACAAAATTGGATAGCTCAATCAAATGTGGAACTGCATCAACACGGACTAAATAGTGGATAGAGCAAAAGGATGCTGGACTTAATGCGAGAGCCCCTGTTTTCATGTGATTTTGAAGCTAAAGGTGAGTGAGAATGAGCTTATTTATAATAATTAGCATTCGATGCACACTCAATGCGTGTACATTCAATAAAAGTAAAAATTAATGATGTAACTTTAAATCTCAAATAGTTTAAAAATAACTAATGTTATAGTAAAAGAAAAAACAATCAACTAAAATCAGTGACAAACTCATTTATGTAGCTTCGAAAAAAAATAGTTTAGGTGGAAGAAATTGTACTTGCAAGAAGAAGTTGGAAACATAGGAAGAATCCCAGAGAAACGAAAATATGTACATTCATGTATGACCTTCTTGTATGTGGTAGTGGTGGGGTATAATAGTGAGGTGGTAGTTATTCTTTATAGATTTGAGAATTTGAAAAAAATGAGGGTATTTCAGAAAAAGTATTTAAAAATATATCAAAAAAGGATAGACATTTTATTATTAGTATAGATAAAAATAATTTTCTTATATGATGGAGCATATGGTGGTCCTTGAATCATAGTAGATCCAAATAATTACTATACATAAGATTTAGGGGACCGGCATATTTTTCTGGATCTTGCATGTATACAACGATAAGCTAATATGATCATTTTATGTGATTATCAAAATGAAAAGGGGGGGTAAAAATAACAGCACAGTGTTTTAATCAAGGTCAAGATTAATCTCAAATTTTATTTTGGAAAAAAAAAAAAAAACACTTCGTAAAGTATTTTTTTCACTTAGTATAATAATACCTTGTACTTCATTTCATAGATCTTTTCTTAATTTCTTCTCTCTCGCACAAAATTTCGAAGTCCAACTATATACGTCATGTCTTAATTTTGTAAAACAAGCCAGGCTTCCATTTGGTTGAAATACAATTAAGCCCACAGTCTCCGCTCATCAGTACACAATGTCACAAACAACCTCGTACTTGGGCAGACAAGGATAATATATAGTACGAAACAATCCTTAAGCCCGCTCTCTTTTTCCATCTTCAACTGAAACTAACCTTATGGTTGGATTTTAAATTGTAATGAAAAGTTATTTTAAAATATTTTAGTATGCTTCAGATGAAGTAATTTTATACTTTAATTTTACATATTTATGTCTTTTTCTTGTTAAATTTCTTGATCCAAAGTCCAAACATTGGCACATTGGAAAAAAATATGTTTTTCACACACTATTAATAAATATTTATAAGGCTTCAAATGCTATCAAACCAAACAGTAAAATAGTTGCTTAGAAGCAATCTAGTTCTGGCAAAGTCCAAGCCCTTATAGCCCATAGCACTATAAGAATAATATTGGGAATAAGAAGTTCATTGAATTTGTTGCTAAAATATCAGTATTAAATTTGATACTCAATTCAAGGGCTAGTGGCCCAAAGAAACGAAAGAAACAATTATATTTTTCATATAATATCTTCTTATATAAATAAATTAAAAAATCAATTAGAGTTCTTTTCCATCACATTGCCCCCCCCCCCCCCCTTTTTTTTTAAAATCTATTCTTTTTCTGAAATGGAGCCAAAAATTATTTGAGTTATAAATCATGAAAAATGACAAATTCAAAATTATTACTGATGACAGATTTTAAGGGAAAATAACTTTTGTTTTACTTCATTAATAATTTTACAAATGCAATAATGATAAGAGCTTGTCTTTGTTATCATGTTGATAATTAGTGAGACATTTATATTGAGGATACAAATACAGTCACATAATTATTGCAATATCTGTTGTTGTTAATGATATTACACAATTCTTATGTCACTAATTTCTAATAATGGTAATTATATACGATTTTTCTATTTTTTTAATTTTTAATAGTGATAATTTGTACATAATTTTTTTATTATTAAATTTGTAAGAATTATTATTATATATAACAAAACAAAATTTCTATCATATTATACATATGATTAGGACAACTTTTTTACCATGTCATTTGACATCTTACAGATATTTGTTTTCTTTGTGGACGCACCACTAACGAAGTTGTTACTAATATAATTTCACCAAAATTGTTACGCCACACCAACAAATTTCATAGGACCAATTAATAGCAATAAAAATTGTATTTAAGTTGTAACATTTTTCAATAAGTAGTGTATGTATTTTGTGACAAAATATTGTTAGTGAATCATAATGATAACAATGAAAGAATTTTCCTCGCTGCTACGTGTGTGTAATAATTATCAAAATTGATAATTTAAAGACAAATTTAAGATCACAATTAAGTTTTCTATGATTATTAATGAGGGTAAAAACTGTATATAACTGGTGATGATGGTGAAATCCATTTTGAGTTGGATCAGATGATGAATTTGGTGGTGTTCGACGTGGGTGGTCAATATATAAAGGAAATTGGGTTGAGTCCTGCAATCACAAGCAAACGTTAGGCTAACTGAGGGCACTTCAACACTCAAGTTAGTATAGAGTCAACAAGATATATCGAGCAGCAGAGTGAGGGCTTTTGGATGTAGAATAGCATACCTTTTGAGAGGCTGGAATGGGGGTATTTATAGCCTTCGCTTGGTGGAGATTTGTCTGAGATGCCCTTGATATGTAAGAATGAACTTTGTCCTTGCATGAGGGACATTAAGTCAACTCACATTCCTGTACTACTCTAGGCGGCTGCCTTTCCAGGTTTCATGGGCAGGTTAGTACACTGTAGACGCGCCTCCTTTCTAGTGTGGCAGTATGGGTGGTACTGGGGTGGCATGCGCCATTAATATGGATGCATGCTGCCTGTCAGGGTATTTAATGCAGCAGAGTTGACGCCGTGTCGAATCGACCTCCGTGGTCAGTGGTAAGGTCGACTTCATGATGGGTTAGGGCGCGGCGTGTGAGGTAGATGAATGTCGCGGTCGTGAGTCGACCAGCGGCCCCGTTTGTGAACGACGTCGATCTAGATGGTCGATTAGGTCACCTGACGTCGGTAGCACCATTGGGCCTGGTGTATGATATGAGCCTAGCGCTATATCCTTGGGCCCGTGATCTTTGGGCCGAACACATTGGGCTATCCCATACCATGAGTCCTTCCCACTTCCGAATGCTGAACGAGGGAATCGACGAGAAGGATTGGGGAGTAGTCTGTTGAGCAATTACGCGGGTTCGTCGACGAGGGTTTTTGAAAATTGACCCAGGCTTCGGGCATATAATGAGCGGTTACATCGTGCCGCGCGTGGTACTGAATGGTGGTTACAACATTATTACAACCGCTTGGATTCTCACGTTCATATGGCTATAAATAGGCACGGTTAAAGTACTCATTTTTACTTTTACTGCCTTTGCATCTAGTCGAGCTTAGAGCCAACTGCCGTTGCTGCTAATATGCTCTGCTTTTAGTTCATCGACAGAGAGTAAGTCTCTTCTTTCATTCTCCTTAGTGTTCTTCGTTTTGCTGTAGTCATGTTGCATTTATCTGATTCTGAGGGTAGCCATGGGGGGGACAGCGAGGCTACTCACTCTGATAAGCCCGGGGGTTCAACAGAGGAGTCGAGTAGCTCGTCGAGCGACAGCTTGAGTTCCAGTAGCTCGAGCAACGATCGCGGGGGGTGATGGAGCTAGGCCAAGTTAGGTTCCTCCATCACGTGGTCGATTATTTACTCCTGACCATTATAGTGAAATAGTGTCTACAATCACCCCATGCTGATCTGAGGTGTATTAGGCAATGTATCATGTTTCTGCTGAGTTTGATCTTTTAACACCTGGGTCTTCTGGTCGAATTCATCGACCCCCGGCTGGCTGTATAACTATGTTTGAAGATGCCTTTAGGTGTGGTCTTAGGTTCCCCTTAAGTGGTCCTGTAGTCAACTTGCTTAAGGGCTTACAAGTGTGTATAACCCAACTGTTTTTCAACCATTTATAGCTTTATCATCCTGATGCACATTTTCAACCAGCCTGCCAATTTTGACAACTTCTCTAATATTTTTCATCTTTCGATGTCCCGCAAGTCGGGTAGCACCGACGAGTCGGGTTTCTATTATCTCACTACTCGACCCCATCGTAAGTTTCTTGTGACCCCGACCTCTTCTTATGGGCAAGAGTGCAAAAAATATTTTTTGTATGTTCGAGTTGCTGAGGGTTTTAATATTTCGAGGGGCTGGTGGATGGGGCATGTCGAGATACCAGGTAACCTAAATCTAACCTACGTTTGTGCGGGATCTAGTCGAGTTTGGTCAGGTGGAGGCCTCGGTATTTATCGAGGAAAGAAGTTTGGTGTTGGCTGGGTTATCACCAGCCCAGCTGGGCCTGCCAGCGAACGATCAATTAAGTAGATTGTGTTGTCGATAATTTATTATTTTTCTATTTTTCTTTTTGATTTTAACTCTTTGCTGTTATGTTGCTTGGCAGATCGAGAAGAAATCATGAACTGTGCAAGAGCCGAGGCTTTGGCGAGGGCCGAAAGGAACTAGCAACGTCGTTTGGCGACAGCAGCTCGTCGAGGGGCAACCATGGTTGAGGCACCTCAACCTGAGGTAATGACACCCTCCACTTCACCTACTCTGTCGCCAACTCGGCTAGTGGCGACCACTGGTAGCAGTCTGGTAGGTCGCAAAAAAAGAGCTATGGTCGAGCAGGCAAGACCTGCTCCAAAGCGAACAGCCGTCGAGAAAGGCAAAGAGAAGGACACTGGGTCGGGCCAACCCTTCGGCTATGACTTATTTAGGCAGCGTGGGGATGAAGTTCTATTCCACCTGTTGAAGCTACCATCTTAGAGGTTCGGGACAGATCCGAGCATGGCTGTGCATAACTCCTTGTTGATGGAGACGGTGGGGCCGACTGGAGCTGCCCCGCTAAAGGTGATGATGGTCAGGCTCTTCGCGTTCGACCAGAAAAAGCTGATGGGGTTGAGCCAGAATGCCGCGCTCAAGGCTCTAGCTTATCACTCAAATATGGTAAGGCGTTGGTCGATTGTGTTGTATTGTCGAGCTTTTTAGTTTTCAATCGAATGATGTTTTCTCATCGGTAATGCTGTCTTTCAGGTGGGCCAGCTGGGCTACCATTTCTACAGGAGGTCGGAGCTGGTCCTTACTGACCATGAGCACTTGCAGGAGGGCAGTGATATGCAGACATTAAAGGCACGACTCGAGTCTTCCCAGACCAGAGTTGAGGAGCTGGCTAAGATGGTTAGGGAGCTTAACAAGCAGTTCCAAATGAAGGATACTCAGCTGGTTACCTTCGTCGAGGAGAAGACCAGGATGGATAAGTTGCTCAAGCAGGCTCGGTTGGATGCGCAGCTCGGCTATGAGTCTGGTCATTTCGCTGGTCGAAGGGCAACGCTCGATGAAGATCAAGCTGAATTTTATAGGAAGCTGCCGTTGATGCAACGAGATGCAGTTCAGCAATTTATGCTCTGCTCGGCGTTTTAAGACGCGAGTGTTATGTTCTCCTTAGATGATACCCAGAGTGCATTTGAGAAGGCCCTTAAGCAATTGCAATTTTTGGGCTATTTATTTCAACCTGATGATAGAGAATGCCTTAGCCATCTCCTTAACGAGCAGTTGCAAGCTTACCCAGAGGGCGAAAAGGGTATCACTGAGGAGGGAGGTACAGAGGCTCCTGTGGTCGAGGGAGTTGCAGAGGCTCAGCCTGTTGTGCCCTTGACCGAGGTGGCCAAGAGGCTAGATGAGATCGCCAAAGAGTTTGCCTTTGCTGGCGAGTTTTCCTTTGAAGTTCGAGATGGCATGGTCGACGCTGCCGTGCACCTTCCTCCACAGGACATGAGCTTTCTAACCGATGAGGCTGGACCTTCTCAGCCGGTGACGGCTGCTGTTCCTGTGCCGTTGAGATGCCCGGGCCAAGGGTGATCGACCCTGCGGTAGTTCCCATTCTGATTCCTTCGAGCGATGAGATTGAACAAGCTATTGAGAAAAGTGGTCGAGGGGGGCACGACGAGGGCGCCGGGTCGAGCTAATGCTGCTGCACTGATGTACTTTTCATTTTAATTGATGTACTTATTTGAATATTTTGTAATCAAGATTTCTGGAAATGAATAAAGTACTTCTTTCACTATTCGTACATGTTTGTTTAGTTGAATGTCATGCACTCTTTTATAACTCTTTTAAAAACGATGAAGGTTGTAGTCGAATATTTGCGTTGTTAAATTTTGGCAAAATTAGTTCAAGATTGTCGTCGAATGAACCATGATTACCTAATCCAACGCATATTACGATTTATGTTATGTATGTGCAATTTAGCGATTTTGGGGTCGGCTGCAATCCATCACGTCGATTGCTTAATTGAACAAGATAACTAATGATAAATTCATATAATTTAGCGACTGCAGGCCGACTGCAATCTATCACGTCAATTGCTTAGTTGAATAAGATAACTAAACAATGAACTCGTATAATTTAGCGACTGCAGGGTCGATATATTAAAAATTTTAGGGTTCATCGTGGCGGCCTGAAACCTGCTTGGTCGACTATGGGGTCAACGATTTGATCTTGCTTGTAAAGCCTTGACTTAACGGCTAGAAGCCTTCTTGGTCGACTACAGGGTCAACAATTTGGTATTGGCTGTGAAGCCTTGACTTGGCAGCCAGAAGCCTGCTTAGTCGACTACGGGATCGACGATTTAGTCTTAGTTGTGAAGCCTTGACTTGGCGGCGGCCAGAAGCCTGCTTAGTCGACTATAGGGTCGACGGCAAGTAACTTATGCTAGTAGGTATTCACAAGAATTTCCATAAACCTTCATTTCTGCGAGGAAATACAACGGAGGCCAGTACCAAGGTCATGGTAACTTGTTACCTCATGCGTCTGCTAGACGGTATGCATTGTGTTTCGACACTTTGACCACGTGGTAAGTTCCTTCCCATTTCGGGTCGAGTTTTTCCACATTTCTCGATACTTTGACTTTCTTGAGGACTAGTCCGACTTTGAATGCACGGTGTCAAACTGCCTTGTTGTAACGTTCTGTCATCTTCGACCAGTATCATTGCATTGTGTTGTATGCTGCATGGCACAACTCATCGACAATTATTAGATCAAAGGCCCTTTTCGTCGTGTTGCGGACCGGGTTATAATAGATCCTCAGGCCATGTGTTGCACCAGTTCGGATGGGATTACTGCTCAGAGCCATAGACCAAGCTATAAGGGTTGTGGCCCATATCTGTTCGAGGTGTATTTCTATATGCCCACAGCACTCCTGGGAGGTCATCTGCCTAGCTTGCTCCTGTTTCTGCTATTCGAACCTTGAGGTGGTCGAGAACTATTCTGTTCATGACCTCCGTCTGACATTAGCATGGGAATTTCCTATCGATGTGAAGTATTGGCATATTCCTAAAGCCTCGCACCATCTTCTTATGCTCTTACTTTGAAATTGGGTCCCGTTGTCCGAGATCAGGACTTTGGGCAAACCGAAATGGCAGATTATGTTCTTCCAAATGAAACTCTTGATGGCCTCATCGGTGATTTTTGGGATTGCTTCCGCTTCAACCCATTTAGTGAAGTACTCAACCGCCACGATGATAAATTTTCGTTGGCCGGATGTTTTTAAGAGAGATCCCACTGTGTCGATTCCCCACTAGTCGAATACCATCGATGTGGCTGGTTGGTACGGTATGTTCGAGTGGAGCTGGCACAATGGGCACTTCCTAGCAAAGTCGACAGAGTCTTTTAATAAGGTGAGCCAAAAATAACAGTATCGAATGACTTTGTGGGCCAAGGATCGACCTCTGAAATGATTACCGCAAATGCCGGCGTGGATCTCGTGAAGCATTTCATTTTATCTCTTTGTGCTTTAGGCATTTAAGCGGTGGTCCTGATATCAACCTCCTGTAGAGCTGTCCATGCTCATCGAGGGCGAATTTGGTTGTATGTGCTCTAAGTCGGCGGGCTTCCTTTCCGTCGTCGGGGATTGTCCCTTGGCTTAGGTAGAGCTTGATTGGGTCCTGTTAGGAGGGCGCTGCCTCTTTGACACTCTCGACAAGGCTCTGGTCATTAGTGTGGATTCATGGTTTGGTGGCTAGCAAGAACGTTATAGTTCTTTCTCTGGCTCCCCTCGTCGAGCTAACGAACTTTGATAGTGCGTCTGCCCGCTTATTCTCTGCTTGAAATACCTGGCTTAGAATGAAGCTTTTGAATGACTGCTGTAATCGTTTCACCTCAATCAAATACTGGCTCATCTTGGCCTCATTAGCTTCGAAGTTTCCTTCAACCTGTTCTGCGACCAACTGGGAATCAGTGATCGCAACTAGGTGCTCAACATCATGAGACACTGCCATGTTTATCCCAACTATGAGAGCTTCGTACTTTGCTTCGTTGTTGGTGACTGGGAAGTCGAGCTTTATTGCAAAATCATACTCTTCTGCAAATAGCGAGCGGAGAGAAACACCGACCCCGTCTCCCAATATGGTTGATGAACCGTCAACGTGTGAAGTCCAAATAAAGGTTTCATGTCCAAGCTGGTCTGGGAGGTCGAGTCTTTCGGCGACAAAATCAACTAGGACATATGCTGTTATGGCCGTTCGAGGTTGGAACGTGATGTCGAACTCCCCGAGCTTGATGGCCCGTTTTGTGAGTCGTCCTGACGTGTCTAGTTTTGACAATACTTGTTACAATGGCTGATTGGTTAGGACTATGATCGCATGGGATTAGAAGTAAGGTCGTAACTTCTGTGTTGTTGTAACGAGGGCAAGAGCAAACTTCTTGATCTTTAGGTAATTGTGTTCATGCCCGTGCAAAGCCTTACTACAGTAATACACATGCCGGTGAGTTCTGCCTCTCATCAACGTCAATACTGAACTGATCGAGATGGTGGATATAGCCAGGTAAAGTTGTAACACTTCTCCCAGCTCGAGCTTGGCGAGCATAGGTGGCGAGGACGAGTATTGCTTAATTTTGATTAGAGCCTGGTCGTGCTGTTAAGTCCATTGAAACCCCAATTTCTTCGTATTTCTGAGTATTTTGAAGAAAGGGAGACTTTGTCGGCCAGTCATGCAATGAACTTGCTAAGGGCTATTATCCTGCCGACCAAACGCTGTACATCTTGAACAGTGTGAGACGGGGCGATGTCCAAGACTACCTGGATCTTATGCGGGTTTGCCTCGATCCCCCTATGACTGACCATGTAGCCAAGGAACTTGCTTCCACAAACTCTTAATGTGCACTTATTGGGGTTGAGGTCAGTTAGGTGGTCCTCGGCTTTCTTTGTTTTGACAATCATGTCGTCAACGTAGACCTCCATTGATTTTCCGATCTCATTCTTGAACATAAAGTTGACCAATCTTTGGTAAGTTGCCCCCGCATTTTTGAGCTTGAAGGGCATGACTAAGAAACAGTATACTCCATTAGGGACGACAAAAAAGGTCTTGTCCCTATCCTCGGGTGCCATGAATATTTAGCAATAGCCTTGAAAGGCATCCATCATGCTCAATAATTCACAACCAGCTGTAGAATCAACTAGCAAATCTATGCGAGGCAGGGGGTAAGGATCCTTAGGGCAAGCTTTATTTAAATCAGTAAAATCATTACACATGCGCCATTTTTTCTCATTCTTAGGGACGAGCACAACATTACAAAGCCACGAGGGATACTGAATTTCTACAATATATCTTGCCTCTAGTAGCTTGTTAACCTCATCTTCAATGATTTGAGACCTCTCAACGTTGAAGGTTCTTGTCTTCTGCCTCATGGGCTTGTAGAAAGGGTCCACGTTGAGACAATAGACAATAACGCTCAGGTTGATTCCTTGGAGGTCGGAGGCTTTCCATGCAAACACATCGATTTTTCTTCGAAGGAATTCGACCATGAAGCATTCCAGACGGTTGCCCAAATCACTTCCGACCTAAGTAGTATTGTCAAGGTTTCCAGGTTCTAGCTCTATCGTCTTGAACTCCCCAACTGGCTCAACCCGAGTGTCTTCCAGCTTCCTCTTCTTAGATGAAGATCCCTCATTGGGTTTCGCTACAGGGGCGTCTCCCGAGGGCTTCAGTTGAGGTCACCTCTTCTATTCGTTGGACTCGACCGAAATGGTATAGCAACGCCATGCATCCTTAAGATTACACAAAAGTTCCCATACTCCTGCTGGCGTTGGGAATTTGATCTTCATATGGTAGGTCGAGACAATAGCCCTGAAGTCGTTCAGGGCAGGTCGCCCAATGATGACATTGTAGGCGAATAGAGCGTCGACTACCAGATAGTTGATCATCAAGGTTCTGCTGCGGGGGCACTATCCAAAAGATGTGGATAGGTTAATAGATCCCTCCGGGATGATCTTAGACCCCCAAAATCTGACCAGCGGTGTTCGGACTGGCTCAAACTTTAATTGTCCCAATTTCATCCTGTTCAATGTGGACAAGAATATGATGTTCGCAGAACTGCCGTTGTCGACCAAAATCTTTCTCATCTCGAAATTAGCCATTTCGAGTGTTACCCCATAGGGCAATCAATCTTTCTATCGACTCCTTTGTTTTCTAGATGATCGAGGTCAAACTCGGTGAAGGAGATTGGTTCTACGCTGGTCCTGGAAAATAGTTTCAACCTTGGCTGATTTGGTCGATTCCAGTTGCCTTTGGGTTAGCTTTCTGGCCGATCTTGAGTCCCTCCCGTGGGACCTCCCGCAATTAAGTCGATGACTCCGCGAATGGGTGGGTGGGGTTCCTGGGCTGGTCTCTTTCCTTTATCTTCTCACCTCGGGCTAGCTGACCTTTCTCTATGGGGAGTCCAGTCGGTTTTACCCTCTTCACGCCTGGCATGCTCGTCGACATATTTTTTCAGATGACCCTGCCTGATCAGCCTTTCTATTTCGTCATGCAAATTGAAGCAATTCTCCATGTCATGCCTTTTTTGCTTATAGAAGTGGCGATACTTCTTTGATTTTTTCATAGCTTCTGTCTTGGTCAGTTTCCTGGGATTTTTAAGGAGATTGTCATGGCAAACAACACCTCCTTCCTTAGGAGGTTAAGTAGAGTATAGTCATGGAAGCGTTTGATGGGGGATCGACATCCCTCCCTGAGCTGGCGATCGTCTTTCTCCTTAATTTTCTTTTTCTCGACCTCAAGATTGCCATATTTCAACTTATTCATCTCCTCTTGGGTCATGTATCTCTCCGCAAGGTCGAGGAGCTCCTCCATTGACCTTGGCTACTCGCGTACCAATGCATTGGCACATTCTTTCTGCCTGAGGCCTAAAAATAATATGTCGATCAGGTACTCGATCCTTGGGCTGTCGATTTTCAACACCTCCGTGTTAAATCTGGTAAAAAAGTCTCAGAAGGATTTCCCCTCATTCTATTTCACCGTGTGCAAATGGGTGTGTTGGAGTTTTGCCTTCATCCTACTTGCAAAATGGCGTAAAAACTTGTCGCACAATTTGTCGTACGAGTATATCGACGCCGGTTCTAGCTTAACGAGCCAGTCCAGCGCTATCCCTTGAAAGGTGGTTACTAACATCTTGGCGTGGATGTAGTCGTTGTGCTCGTGCAGCTGCATCATATGCTCGAACTACATCAGGTGCTCGTTTGGGTCCGATGAGCCATCAATAGCGGGAGAGGCCAATCGAAATCTTGGCATCGACAGCAATGCGCTCATTGATAATATCCTGGATGAATGGTGAATCTCTCTCCCTTTAGAACCTTGGCGGTACCTCTTGATTGTAGTTTTTCTCTGTGTTTCTCCTCGAGATCTTCTCCAATCACCGATTCAACTATTGGACTCAGTGGGATACTTCCTCTCATTCTTCGCTATCAGTTTTAATGTGTTTTTGTTCGGGTGGGGTCTCGAGTGCTTGACCCTATCGTGCAGCGGGGCTCGAAAGGGTCAAACGCCATGGTCAAATGAATCAACAACCTCCTCGTGGGGCATGGGTCGGACTGCTTCCCTTGGAAAACAGCCTGGGCTCACTTCGCACCTCGAGAGAGGCCTTCTGGACTCTGGTCGATCCTAGTTTTCTCTAGAAGATCTCTCTTCCGGGGTTGCGGGCTGCGGGTTGCGGTGTTACACTGGCCACCGGCTCTGGTTATACTGTGTGCCAATTCAATGTCGCTGAAAGTTGAGCTGAAATCTGGGCGAATATCGGCTCGCTGATGAGCTGCATTAGTTGGGGCATGGTCAGGGTGACCACCTGCTCTGGCTGGGCACTCGATCCTGGCTCGCCAACTTCTTACTGAGGTCGAGGAAAGGGAAAGCTAGACCTCTGATTCTCTTCTCTTCCCGAGGCGGCTCGCCTAGTATTCACCATTTTCGATAGCAGACTCAAGTGTTTCCCACAGACGGCACCAAATGATGAGGGTGAAATCCATTTTGAGTTGGATCAGATGATGAATTTGGTGGTGTTCGACTTGGGTGGTCAATATGTAAAGGAAATTGGGCTGAGTCCTGTAATCACAAGCAAACGTCAGGCTAGCCGAGGTGCCATCGACTAAGGCACTCCGACGCTCAAGTTAGTATAGAGTCGACCAGATATATCGAGCAACAGAGTGAGGGCTTTTGGATGTAGAATAGCATACCTTTTGAGAGGCTGGAATGGGGGTATTTATAGTCTTCACTTAGTGGGGATTTGTCTGAGATGCCCTTGATATGTAAGAAGGATCTTTGTCATTGCATGAGGGGCATTAGGTCAACTCACATTCTTATACTACTCTAGGTAGCTGTCTTTCCAGGTTTCATAGACAGATTAGTACACTGTAGACGCGCCTTCTGCCTAATGTGGCAGCATGGGTGGTACTGGGGCGGCATGCGCTATCAATGCGAAGGCATGCTGCCTGTTAGGGCATTTAATGTGGCAGAGTTGACACCATGCCGAGTGAACCCCTGTGGTCGGTGGCAAGGTCGACTTCATGATGGGTTAAGGTGCGGTGTGAGAGGCGGACGAGCATCGCGGTCGAAGGGTTGACCAGCGGCCCCGTCTGTGAACAACGTCAATATGGATGGTCGATTTAGGTCACCTGACGTCGGTAGCACCATTGGGCTCGGGGTATGAGGTAGGCCTGGCGCTACATCCTTGGGCCCGTGATCTTTGGGCCAAGCACATTGGGCTATCATAGGGTTGTAAATGGATATTCGAAAATCCGTTTACCATTTGTATTCGTATTTGTTTATATCAAATTTATCCGCATCCATTTAAAACGGATATTATCCGTATTTGATTAGCAGATATCCAATTATAAATGGATACGAATATGGTAAATGTGTATTCGATCCATTTAATATCCGATCTGAATATATATTTATTAAATAATATACTATTTATATTTTTCAATAAAAATCTCATAATCCATATATGTATATATATAAATTATAATTGAAGAATTGAGAAGAAAAAAGAATAAATTTAAAAAATTATTGTAATAGAGAGAAAAAATTGAAGAATAAAGTTAATTAGCATAGTTATTGTTAGTTGACTTTATAATTAATATACTTAAATGACATTATTATTATTAATATGTACTAATAATCCATTATAAAGTCAATTATTAATTAAAAATTATGTTATTTATTTGATTGTTTTTGTTTTAATGAAATTATATAGTTCCTTCTATTAATAAAATATGTATTTGTTATAGGTTTATAGATTCACGTATTTAGATATTCGTAAATGGATATCCAAATAGTTATCATTGAATATGAATTTAAAACAATAATTTGAATACGGATAAGTTTAATAAAATATAAATGTATCTAAATAATTATAATCGAATACAGATATATATGAATCCGACGGATACGAATTTGGATATCATTTTTAAATATCCGTCAAATTCGTATCCGTATCCGAATATTCAAAAAGTTAAACGGATATGAATATGAAAACAGTGTATCCGATCCGTTTACACCCCTAGGCTATCCCATATTAACTGGATTAGGACGGAATCTAGGTGGATCGACTTGCTTGATCGAGTAAATGAGCTCCACAAATACCTAGGCTGGGTCCCGCAACCACGAGCAAACGTCAGGCTAGTCGAGTTGCCCTCGGCTATGGCACTCTGACACTCAAGTTAGTATGGAATGACCAGATAAGATGAGCAGCAGAATGAGAGCTTTGTAATATAGAATGACAAACCTTTAGAGAGGCTAGAAATGGGGTATTTATAGCCTTCACCTGGTGAAGAATTTGTATGAGATGCCCTTAGCATGCAGAAAGGGCTCTTGTCCTTGCATGAGGGATTTTAAGTCATCTCCCCTGTATTATTTTAGGTGGCTTTATCTCCAACTTTCATGGACAGAATAGTACACTGGAGACGCACCCCTGCCTAGCGCGGCAATACGAGCAGTACTGGGGTGGCACGCGCCATTAATGTGAAAGCATGCCTGCCACCTATCAGGGCATTTAATGCGGTAGAAAAGGGATCTTACAGTGAGTCGACCTCGCTAGTCGACATACAGATCGATCTCAGGGTGAGGTTGATGACCGATGAAGCAGCAGTCAAACAATCTAGTCAAACGAGTCAAGCGTATGCGCTTGGCTCATGGCCTGGTCGAGTGGCATCAACGTTGCTTAGTGTGCCGTCGGAAAGAGGTGTGAGAGGTCGATCCAGGTCAACAAAGTGACTGGGCTCTAGGGGTGAGATGGGCCTAATGATACACTCTTGGATCGATAGTTTTTGGGTTGAGCCTATTGAGTCATCCCATATCAATTATTATTATGGTAAAATAAAAAGATATAGACTCACTCATATATATAATATAAATTTCGAATGTATATTATTAGTGCTAGAATTGTGGTTTGCTGGGTGCATTCATTCAAGTTTGGTGCTTCATTTAGCGCTTTTTTCAACTGAGAACACCCTCCCCCTCCTAGATATATATTATGTATATTTCATCAAGTCAATATTTGTGAAATCAGACTGGTGATTTAATTGATGACTTTATTGATTGTTGGTTGAATTGATTTATGTTGTGACATTATAATTGTACTTAATATTATATAAATATATTAAAAATATCAAAAATGCAAAAAAAAAAAATGTATAAGAGAAAAAAAGTAAAAATCACTTAGTATTTATGAAACTTTCTCCAAATTTTACTTCGCAATGATATTCATAAAATTTATGGACTTAGTATTTTAATTTTTACTTAAAAAAATTTACTTATCAATTTAAAAGGAAAATCGATTTATCAGTTCAATAAATTTTGTATCAATTTACATTAATTTATATTAACTTCTTCAAAGAGTGATTTTAATTATCAAATCAAATCAAATCAAAACCTCGATCAATTCCCAATTGAACTTGCCGTCCGATCGGATTTCTTAAACGTTGCATCAAGCCCATATGTTTGAGAATATATGTGAGGAAATGCCAACTCCAAACTTGCCTGTTAGAGGCACATGCCCATCACTAAAAATCAAAGCATATTAATTGCTGAACACTAGTACACTGTTGTTCAAAGAAAAAGAAAAGAAAAAACTCTTTATTTATTTATTCATTTTTCTTGATTTAGCTATTTATCTCTAGAAGCTGAAGCTCTTGTGGTTATACTCCATCTGCTTGTCACAAATTCCTTGTTGCTTTGTCAGTTTTACCCATGCAAGTTCTCAATAGTCAGAAACATTTGAATCCCCTTTTCTCAGACTGATCATGGGGTAGGGTGGGTTGGGGCGTTAAGAATAAGAAGAGAAGTTGGGTGGGGTACAACTAATGGGAAGAAAGGCCATGTGAGCACGCTGCCCAGAGAGTTTTGGGAGTAGGGAATTAACAAGTTTGAAGGGGGGATGAGTCAAAACTTTGGGAATCCAACCATCTTATTTTTTATATTTTACAAGTATTTAATGTATTTCTCTTTTTAATGTTTGTTTGCTGTAAAAATACTATATTGTATAATTTTAAGTACAAGGTAAGATTGGCAGTGGGGGATGGCTGGCTGGCTGGCTGGCTGGCTGGTTGAAAGAGATGGGCATGGAAGTTAGTGTGTTATTTTGTGGGGTATTTCGGTCACTTAATTAATTAATTAATTTATTTTTATCCTGTCAGGAAATTTTAAGGCACCAAACCAAACCACCAGGAGTACCTGCTGCTGCTGCTCCCCACCTGCCTTCTCATTTTAACCATTTCTGTGGGCCTCCAAGAATTCAACTTAGAGATAAATGTAATTCCCGAACAGAGCCTAGATATATATATATATATATATATTTTCTGTTAAAAAGAATGAAAAGCTCAACTAAACAGACACTAAAGAGGTTTAAACTTAACATTAGCCTATGTTTCTTGCATTATTGTAGCTCCTTTTAAGACACGCTTGAGTTGGAAAAGGGTTATTGCAACATAAATGGAACCAAAACTCTTGATTCATTGCGATATGTTCAATTAAGATTTAAGAGCATATAAGTAAACAGTTCAATAAAAGTGCCAATACAATTAGTTAATATGACTGTTAAGCCCACGTAAAATGGACTCCCTAAGCTTGATGAGTTCAAACCCATTAAAAATTCAATTAGTATAAATATTAATTTTCACAATCAAATTCATTTTTTAACTCGAGCGCTATCTCTACATGAGAGTGTTTCTAAAGCAAAAATTCATCATTCAATTATTTTTGAAATAAAAAAAAAAAAAAAACCTCCGATCCGATTCCATGCAACATCATATTGTTAATTATTACATTATAGGACATAATATGAAATACGAATCGAGTGCAGAGAAATATGTGAAAAAAAAGAACTAGTTTTCGTTTCCCCAGGCTGAGGAAAGAAAACATGCTTCCTCTCTAACAATGATTCTTTCTTTTCAAGTTCCCAGGGGGAGGGCTAGACATTATTCACCTGGTGATTCTTGGCATAAAATACTTGTGTTCTTTTCTTTGCAGTCGTGATTCCCACAAGAAAAGACTTTAAGGTCTCAGAATTTTTGCATGGGTCCTCTGTTCCCATATAGGTGCGGGCTCTTACTGCCATTTTTTCCTTTACATTTTTCCAAGAAAAAAGGCACTGAAAGTAAAGGGAAAAGATTGCTTAATACAGTCTCATATATATATATATATATATATATATTATACTATAAAAGGAAGAGGAAATGGTGGAAGGAAAAAGAAGTTAGGCAATTGGTGCTCCAAAAGGCCATTGACGAAGTTATATACTTATGATCGATTTATTCATTAATTTATTGATTTGTTGCTAAGAAACTGCAAATGTATAGAAGTTACAACCTAATAAAGTCCTGATAATCAGGTTACATATAACATGTCAAGAAAAAAAATCAGCCAATGATGAGTAATCACTACAAAAAATATTATATCAATGATAACATATTAAGTGACAATATAAAGTAACAATAATTTTATTTTGTCACTAGTAATATTTTTTAGATAACAATAATTTTTATTTTGTCACAATATGGCTCAATTCTATCCCAAATATAATATTTTAAGTTGTTATCATTAACAATTAGTAACACTCCTATGGTGATAACTGACAATCTAGTGACAATTTTTAATTTGGGATATAATTTTTTTTGTCAATAAGTTGTCGCGGTAACAAGTAGTGACTGTCAATTGTGACAACTTAAACACTATTATTATACTTTTGTATTGTTACTAACCCTTTTTTTTTTTAATAGTGAATCCCAACCATATTCTCAATTTTTTGGATTCGTATATATATATATAATTTTTGCATGAGTTTCTAGTAATAGGATTAATCAGATTAAAGAAGTGAATGCTTTAACTATCATTCAGGATGCAGCTTAATTAATTTGATCTATAACTTTTCACAATGATATAATAGGTTTGGTTTGATTTCATTTATGGTAGTAGCTCTGGATCAAGAATTGAGAAGTGTAATAGATTTCTCCACTACAATCTCACTCACTACACCCAACTCTCTGTGTGTTTTTAATCCAAACTAAATTTTAATTATACCTAAAAAGTATTTTGCTCACTCAAAAATTGTCTTTCACAAGAACACTCGAATTATGATTTTAGGATTTACAAAAAAATCAAACATTAAATAAAACTGGCACGACAATACCCAACTTCATACTTTTTTATGCTTCCAATCTCATTCCTAACACTATAAATCCCAAATTCTCTTTTCTCCTAGCGCCACAATTCAAGATTTCTGTAGCCACAACCTCAGCTTTTTAACCTTATAACAAGAGTTCTCTGCTTTCTTGCATCAGTTAATTCAATCAAAATATCTTAGATACTCAAATAACAAAAATACAATTTTATTGATATTTTAGAAGGATTATAGTGACGAATTCAACTTTTGGATAATAAATAGAATCCGAAAGTTAGACCTAGGGGCTATTTGGTTTTATTTCCACATTCACTTTTTCCATTTTCTACTATTCCACAAATAAAAATCATCACTTTTTAAAAAATTTCACCAAACATCATTTTCATTTTCATTTTCAAAACACATTTCTCAATAACTTATATATATATATATCTCTCTCTCTCTCTCTCTTCTATTATTTTTATCTCTCTCTACCTACAACTTATAAAAACTAATATAATCATTACATTTCCAACATTTCATTCAAATATAAATTCATTTTCAACTCATTTCCACTAACTAATTTTTCAAATTTTAGAAATGATAAAAATGAAAATTAAAAATGGAAATAAAACCAAACAGCCCCAAATGTTTCAAAAAGAGTAAAGACTTGCTATAATTTTGTTATAGATATTATTAGGCCGATCGTTCATCCAAACCTTTTCTAAATGAGAAGAAAAATTAGAACATCACAAGTCGGAATATACACCACGAAGACCTATGCCAAAGAACCAAATAGAAAAGAAAAACGAACCCTGAGGTGAGGAATATTAGGGAGAAAAAAAAAACAAAAGAAAAAAATGTGCGTAAAGGATTTGAGTCAAAGATGTTGACTGGCACGGAATTCCTTGATCTTTATTCCATCTTGTCTTCTCTGCTTCTTGTATTCTCAATTTTATCAATTTTTTTGCCGGAGAGACGTGCTGAGCCACTTTATTTTTTATTTTTTTCTCTTTCCCTTTTTTTTTTTTTTTTTCCTTCTCTTTGAAAAATCAATTCTGCAGCAACTTTGAGGGGATGTTTTGGACAGTTTCTGCAAAGGGAAAACCATCTACTTTCTTTTCTAATTTAGATTTCTAAAAGCATTTTAAGTGGGCTTCACGTATCTACCCACTGAAAAATACAAAAGTTTCATAATAGAATAATAATTATTAAAAAGAAAAAAGAAAACAATTTAGAAAGAAAGAATCCCATTTTGTGACCTTTCAAGAAAGGTTAAAAAGGATAAATTTTTGAAACGGAAAGGTCCGATTTTTTCCTTTTTAATAGAAAAAACCAGAAAGAATCTAAGTTAAAAAAATAAAAATAAAAAACCAATTTATAAAGTAGCATGGATGGGCAACAACATGGCTACATGAGTCGTCCCTCTTAACTGAAATAAGCGTGATATACGTAATTTGAAAATTTCTTTTATTCATTTCTTTTTTATATATATTTTGCCTGTTTTTGATAGGTATATATACTACAGATTATTAAGATTTTTTTTTTTATTTATTCATAAACATGTTAAGAGTTTATTAAGTTTGAATTCCTAATTAAAGTATGTGAAACTAATATCATTAAATTAATTAACCATTCTATATATATTATTAAGAACATTGAATTCCAAATATTTTCTCCTATGTTCGTTCGATAAGGCATTCTCACAAATCATATAACATATAGATAGAACAAAACATGGTCATTAAATTTGGGAGAAGCACAAAAGATATAAAAAAGTGAAAGTTTGAGAAAGTACTTTCCCTATGGGCAAGTACTCTACATAAAAAGATAGCTAGGATTTGGCTTTATACCTTTATCTATGTTAAGCCACAACGCCCCCCAGCCCCCAGAACGTACCACCCCCACTCCCCCAACCACACACACACACACACACACACACACACACAAAAGGAAAAAGAAGAAAAAGGAGCTGAAGGGGTATTTGATTATGTTTCCATCTCCATTTTCATTTCAATTTTCAACATTTCTAAAATATGGAGAAGTAATTATTAATTTTTGTTTAAAAATGAAAATGTATTTAAATAATTTGTTTGAAAATGTTGAACAGGGTAGGTATAGGGATGATAATTTATTAATTTTATATCTTTTTATGTATAAGAAGATGTGATTTATAGAATATATGTACATTTTAATTATTTTGGAGCAATGAGTGTGTATTATAATATTTGATTTTTTGCCTGGTAGATAATAGCATGACATGATAAATACAAGTTGAATTGAAAAAAAATAAAAATAAATAAGTAGTATTTTTAATAAAAATTTGTGTTGGCAAGTAATCTCTATTTTTCAAATAATAAAAATTGGAAATATGCTTTCTAAAGAGGCAACCAAACAGGCTGTAAGTGTAATTGAAGGGTTAAAATTTTCAGTTTAAATCATCTATTTTATTTCCTATTCTATCTTATATTCCATTTTATGAATATATGACACGTATGTTAAATCTTTTCTTATAAAAAAGTTTAATTGAGAATCGAGTACACTTAACATAAATATAGCAAATAAAAATAGAAGATGAAATATGGAATAAAATAGAGGATGCAAAGTGAAAAATTTCCCGTTTGCTCTAAAAATAATTTTAGTTTTCCTATATTACTAGGACATCTTCAATTTATTTATTTCTTGTGAGTGAAGCCAGTTTTACAATAAATATAGGATGAGACCTTCGTAGGTATCATGCACTACCAGAAAATATCACCTTCACTAACAGAAAATATGTGATAAATAGGGTTCTATCATAGTTTAAAGACAATTTTGATGAATTACTAATGATTTTAAAAATATGAGCAATAACATATATTAGTTATGGTACTTGCATCGCATATGAAGAGTATATATTGATATGAAGAATCCATTACAAATTTCATAAATCCAAATATGATTTTTCAATCCGTTACGGAAATTTCATCACAAAATTAATTATGTAACACACTTTATTTTCGTTACAAAATTAATTAATGACAAAGTATATACTAAGAAATTTATAAAATAAATCCATCACACAATGATAGATTTCACTAATTTATGATAAAATTATTTCATTTGATTTGAGTTGTTGAATGACAATGTTAAAATTAGCATTAATTACTTATATTGGGTAATGGAAATGTTATTTTTTCGCAATAAATTAATCAAAATAAATTTATTTTATCATAATAACATTGTTTACAAACTTATAACCACCGCAGGTATTTTTAAATTATTAATTACCATAATTAACAATTATTGATGCTGCTAATTCTATGTACTAGTCGGTGAACACTATTTTTGTCTTAAAAAGCTGAATAGGAATTCATCAACTATATATAGAATTATAGATGATTAGGGTTTGACCAGCATTGTTGCCCATTACCTGCGGCGTAAAACTGGAGTAATGGACATTCTGACCTAGTAATAGTCATTGTACCATATGTACGCCACCTCAGGGCGTCATTTACTCTAGGGCCAAGTTTGGTTGGATTTTAATTTTATCCCATGATAATTTATCTCATGATAAATTATGTGATTATTAATTATTGTAGTGTTGTTTGATTTGCATGATTGTTTGTAAATATACTTATATGATTATTGTTTGATTTGAGGTATAATAATTCTTATCATTTGATTGTTTTATAAAATGACCATGCTATCCTTTAGTTAAAAAAGACAAGCAATTCTTTCTCTCTGTATTTTTTTTTTCACAAATTATTTTTGTAATGAATAGTTGCGGAGACACGTTCACTTTTTTCAAATTATTTTCTTTCCCTATTTTTATTGATTTAATCACTTCCGAAAGTTTCAATAGAAGGAATCTAATCCATAATTTTTAATTTATTTTTATAATTTTTCAAAAACATTAATTTATAAAATTAATAAATTAGAATAAAAATAAATTAACTTTTTTATAGTTATGATATGTGTAAATATAACATGTGGATCAGTTTAATAATTTTCCAATATTAATAGCTTGACTTATTTTTTTTCAATTTTTCGAAATTACTAATTCAAAATAAATTAAATTATTTTAATATTATTCAAAATTATTAAATTTTAATTTATAATGTAAGTTTAGAATCATTAATTTCATTTCATAAAATTATAATATATAATTCATTTTGTTAATTTTCTTAAATTATTAATTTAAAATGAACAAGTTATTACTTATAATTTCCAAAGTTATTAATTATTAATTTATTTTTATAAATTGAAAGGCCTTATTGATTATTAATCTATAATTTACTCTCATAATCCATAGTTATTTTTTATAATTTTCAAATAATATTATAATTATTCAAGATAGTAGTAAAAAATAATTAATTTTATAATAATTTTTCTTCACATAACTATTCAAAAATAGTTTCATAATTTTATAATTACAGAAAAATATGAAATTATTTATAATAATTTAATTTCTCAAAAAAACTATTTTATAATTTAGGCATTCTAGTAATTTGCCAAAAAAAATAAGGGGCAATTGGACTTTTTGCTAAAATGGATCAAATGGGATAAATAATCCAAGGGGGTGGGGAGGGTTTATTAATATCAAGAATTGTGTTTATATATACGGGCTTGATGATAAAATACAGGCCCGTGTGTATACAATCATACAAACCAAACATTGGATTGAGTGTGATAATTTTTCCTAATCCCATCAGCCAAACAAGGCTGAGGTTCGTTAGTTTACAAATCCCCAATACGTTTTTTAATTTCTAAAATTTAAACAAATAAGCAATACACATTTTCCAACCTCACTCTCAAAATACAAAATTTATTCTCCAAAATATCCTTACTATTTATACTCTAATACAATCCCCAATACTAACAACTTTCATAAATTGTCCCATTCACATTACATATATATACACATATTACCACTCATTCAATCTATATATACGTATATAAATACTTTTAAAATATCAATTTCACCCCATCAATCCAACCAAAAAATTATTGATATGACATCATGTTCCCTCACAAAACATAAACAAACAAACAATCTTTTCTCAATTCATTCTCTACCTACCACCCAAAATACAAACAAACAACCATTACATTCTCCAACCACACTTCCCAAAAACCATTTTGGCAAAATGCCCCAATTCAGAAACAATCAAAGCATCTTTGTTTGAACCTCAGATTTTATGGTGAATTACATCTATACCCCCTGAGGTTTGGCATAATTACGAAAAAATTCTTATTGTTTTGAAAATTACATATACCCATAAAACTTTGAAACTAAAATGCAATGCTAACGGAATTTGTGAAAACTCAAAAATGCCCTTGTGTTAAAATTGGCAGAAAAATAAAAATAAATAGAAATATGCAAAGATATAAATACCCTTGAACCTATTTGTAATATTTTTGTATTTCTGAGGATTTATTTGATATATTTTTATCTCCTTAAATTTATTAAAAATTTACATCTATCTCCTTAGAAAGTATGATTTTAATAATTTTAAATTACAACATTACTTAAAATAAAAATTTATCTTATATAATATCACTTTAATAATTTTAAGAATCTTAGATATAACTTACAATAAATTTATCTTATACAATATAACTTGAATTATTTTAATAATTTTACTAAATTTAATTTAAATATATTTATTTATTAATTAAGTAAAATAAAAATAAAAATCTATCTATCATCTTAGGTAACGTAATCTTAATAATTTTAAATTATATACTCAATAATAAAAATAATAAAAATATCTAATATAATTAATTAAAATTTTCTAATTTTTTTATTAACAATAAAATAAATAAAAAATAAAAAACCATCATTTTAACAATATAATCTTAAATTCTATATTTAATAATGTTAAATTATAAATAAATTTAAATTAATTTAATTTAATTTATTTATTAATGAAGAACTAAATACGTTAATATATATTAATTATATTTATTTATTAATTAAGAAAAATAAATAAAAATTATTTAAAAAATAAAAAAGGGAACAACTTCTCCTTCCTACCCTTACCCCGCCACCCCTCCCCCCAAACTTCTGCAAGCCATGGTTGCCTTTGGCCCCTCAACCCCCTCCACACATCTTCTCTTCCTCCCCTAAAGTTTCTACTACAATGGCGGGTTGGCCCACCTTTCGCCATGTTCGAGTTTGCCTCCTTGCTCCCCCAACCTTTTGCTTGCCATGGCTATGGCTAGGTGGCCAAGCCAGATCTGATCGATACAGATCTAGCCATGCCCGGATGGTATGGTGTGGTGTGGTGTGGTGAGGACGGGGATGGGTATATGTATGTGTGTGTTTGCGTGTGTTATATGTATTATTTAATACATATATATAATTTATATGTATGTAATATATATATATGCATCTATATTTATATATATATGTATGTGTATTTAAATATATAGATACGTATACATGTGTATTTATGTATACTTATATATAGAGATGTGTGTTTATTTATGTATATATGTATGTATGTATATATTTACATCATATATGCACATGTACATGCATAGATACATGTAATTTATAAATATTTTAAATATTAGATGATAAAAATATTATAAATACAACCTTAAAATTCTGAATGTCTTACAATACAATCCCTGAGGGTATTTTTGTCCATAAAAATTGTTAGAGATGGTCAAAATTGAAGTCAATATAAGAGCAATTTCAAAACTTCACCTATTTTTTTTAACGGCACATGGACGGAACCCTAACGGCGAGTAACTGTTGGACTGTATTGTTAGACGACGGTAAAATTAGGGGGTAAAATGTAATTTTCAAAATAATGAGGGTTTTTTTCGTAACTGCACCAAACCTAAGGGAGTATGGATGTAATTCACCCTAGATTTTAATATAAAATTTGTGAAGAAAAATTTTATTTGCATATCAAATGATATAACTCTGTGTTTTAATAGTTGTACTGTTACATTTTTTTTCCTCACTATTTTCCTTAATTCAAACATAGCATTACGATTTTGTTGTAGAAAAAAGAAAAAAAATTGCATCAACTTACCCCAAAACCATGGGCATTTGAAATTCATCAGCTTATTGATGTGCGATTGGATTTTGGTATCAATCCGATTGTATTATTATTATTATTGGTTAATAGATTTTATATATTAATGTTCATTACATTTCAATAAAAATACCAATTTGCTCATAGATTAGCACCAGTCACTTTTAAATTGGAAGTCGTTGCTCAACTAATCGAGTAATATTGCTTTTAAATGCATGAGGTTTGCTGTTAAGGGGTATGTGTCAAATATTTATAGTTCAGGGGATTTAAATGCAATTTTCCAAATGTTTGAGGTGATTCCATATTGATGTTGGGGAGTAAAACCTACAACGTGTACAAAATATGGTTTCTGATATGGGACGGCCCAAGTACCTGGGCCCAAACCAAGTTAGCCCAGTCAGATGCCGAGGGCCCATGTGCCTCATCGACTTCACTCGACCAGGTTAGCCCAGAGACGTAGTGCCAGGCCCAGTCAGGCGCCCAAGGCCCATGAAATTCCTCGACCTTGGTCGACCATGTTGAGGTCGAGTCGGAGGTCGAGAGTAGTACAGTACTCTGCCACCGCATTAAATGCACTGACGGGCATCACGCCTCCGCATTAATGGCGCATGCCATCCCCCTCACCGCCTGACACAGCAGGCGCTGCTACAGTATACTATCATGTCTTTGAAACCTGGAATGGCAGTTAGCTGGGGATATGCTAGGCGGGGAAATGACTAATTACCCATGGCCCAAGGCTAAGGGCCCCTGGGTGTACCAGGGGCATCCTAGACATTTCCTCGAAGTGAGAAGGATATAAATACGCTCACCCCAGCCTTCCAGAGGTACGCACTCATACACACTAAAAGCCCTTACTCCGCTGTTCGATATTTCTAGTCGATCGTTACTGACTTGAGCGTCGAAGGGCCTAAGCCGAGAGCCTCCTCGGCTAGCCTAACGTTTGCTGTGATTGCAGGATTCGTCCCACCTAAACAAGGATCCCGACCACCCAATTTGAGTCCCACCCAAAATCGTAGTTAGACCCATATCCGACGAATCGAACCCTCATCAGTTTCCTAAGATAAATTCTTTTCTAACGCTGTAGTCACTTAAGAGGGTCTAAGACAACTCAAATTAATAATATTTGATTTTATATATCATCAGATAATCAAAAAATATATGATTTACGTTTTGGCTTTTTTACGGATTCATCATTTGATATACATGTTTAGAACAAAATTTATCGGTAATATGTGTCGATTGAGATAATATTTCGACGTGACTAAATTTCTATATTTAATGATGGATGTAGTCATTATCACAAATATATTCTTATTGGATAGAATTTGTAATAATAATAATAATAATAATAATAATAATAATAAATATCCACACGTTTAATGAAACTTTAACTCAAAATTTTACATAGGTGTATTTTTGAAAACTCAACTTTAACCATATAATCAAAATCTAATGGCTGCAGCATAATGATATAATTATGTGGGAGGTCTCATGTTCGACCCAAATGGGCGTCTTTGTGTGCACCTTATGTGTGCCTCTTGGTTTGTGATCTTGTGGAATTTGTACGTTCATCTTATTTGATTTGATATTCGTATTCTATTAATTTGTTATAAGATTAATCTTCTTGATTTGATAATTGAATTTATAGACTTGTTGTAAATGATACTTTAAAAAAAAAAAAAAAAATCTAATGGCTGCAGCATTATTTGGCGATGTGAACATTTTTGAATGACCTTCTATTACTTGTATGTATATATACACACATGTACACACATATCCACATGGGCATCTGAGATCTAAGTTGCATTATATCATCTCAAATGGTACCAAACATAATCGGAATCTAGCACAAATATTCTACCTACCAATTTATGTAAAGAATCGGACATAATTTTATTGAGTTGAATACTAATACGAATTGAGAAAATATCCTTACAGTTGAATGATCAGATTGGAGTGATCTTGATGTCTGAATTTAGATAGTTCAATCATATGTCCTATAAACAAATACGAGATAAGATTGTGGAGTTTTTTCAGTGAAAATCATTCGACAATAAAACCACTAAATAAAGTAAGGAGGTTTATAAAAATTAGGGAGAATAACATAGTAATAAAGATAATATGTGGATAAGTACCGGTAAACATCAAATAACATTAACTATAATTATCACTTGACAATTCTAACCTTGGTTGATCTGGCCAAACCTAAGTCCTTCATGTTCTAAGAATTTAATGGATAGGATCATTTGGATACTGAGTCAAAATTGATCATTAAGTAAGGACATAAATCTATAAGTTTATGAAAAAAAATATCATTATTGAGACATTTCTAATATTCCCACGTCAAATACGAATCAAGTAGTCTAAATTGATAGTTTTATGGATCTTGGAATGCTCAAATCTTCATACAACCTCACGAAGTACCAAATCCAAGTCGTGACCAAATGTACTTATTTTTAGTGTTGAACCCAAAACAATATTTTTCTTAGGTCATTGTGAATTTTTTTTCAAAGTCATAAAACAGATGAATATGTTCTTTTGTTAATAAAGAAGTACGTAGAATTCTGAATTCATTAATTTAACCTACCAGTAGGATTGGTCAGTGGGAACTCTTTTAAGATAATGGAGACAAAAATTAGGTGGTTAGAATAATTAAGGAGGACATAAAGACCCATATAGTGTCGAGTAGAAGTCATCCAACAATAAAATCAATAAATGAAATTTGATTGTACGAGTTAGAGAGAAAAGCGTATTAATAGGGATGAAATATGAATATGTAGGTTTGAGTTTCAAACCCTTAATATGTGTGTATTTTTTTTTTTTTTTTTTTTTTAAATAGAAGTTAAATTTTGCTAATATGGCTAAACCTTAGTCCTCCATATTTTAAGAATTTAATAGATAGAGTCGCCTGAATTGTAAATCAGTTTTGGATCACTTGAGTCAGAAATCAATTTTGAATCTACCCAAACTAACCATTTTGTAAGAACATAAATCCAGTGTTCAGTGGCTTGTGGCCTTGTGACATCAGTCTCCCCTATTATGTGGGAGGTCTCTAGTTCAAAGCCGAATGAGTTCCTTTTTGCACCTTATATGTGGATCTGGTGTGGAGTCTGTACTTCCCTTTACGTGATTTGAAAATTGAATTCTATCATCATTTATAATGTTCTCTCTTTCAAAGAAAGAAAAAAAAGAACATAAATCCATAAATTATAGAAAAATATTATAATTGAGACATTTCTGATATATATCCGAGGTCAAATAAGAATTAAGTAGTCTAATTTGATAATTTCACCGATCTTGGAATGCTCAAATTTACTAACAACCTTACGATGTGCCAAATCCAAGTGGTGATCAAATGTACTTAATAATTTAGGGTTGAACCCGAAATAATCTTTTTCTTAGATCATTGTTAATTGTTTCAAAGTTATAAAACTGATGAATATATTCTTTTGTTAATAAAGTATGATGTAGAATTTATTATTTTCAATTTTCACCTACCCATAGGAATGGTCCCTGGGAATTCCTCTAAGATAATAGAGACAAAAATTAGGTGGTTTTAAAATAAGTAGATTAGACCTTTTTCTAACAAAGTTAATTAAACTAAATTAATGAAAATAATAATAACAATTTTTTGTATTGGATCTTGCGTTGTACAGTTGTCTGCTGCTTGTGAAAGGCTAATCTGCATCTCCTATTTGGGCTAATTGATATAATAATCTCCCTTCTGATTGTTTTGAGCAGTGAAATGGCATCTCCTATTGTAGTCTATTGGCTGATTAGTAATGGGCATTAATGGATTAACAAACAAGCTTCTTCTTCTTTTTATTATTATTTCTTTTTTTTTTTAGCCAAAAAATAATTCATTTTATTAAAAATTAATAAAGTTAAGCTCCTATCTCTGGGCTATGCATGCACACATCACGGAAAACAAATTTGATTAATTTTGGTCAGTATGTGAATTCGAAAAAAATTCTCTGATCAAGGTTGGATAACTCTGCATTTTAATTTGGTAGAACTAAGTAATTCAATTTGAACTTGAAAGCACGTACAAATGAGGCCACGGAGGGTTTTAATCAAAATCTTCAGCAATATCTACTAATTCGAAATTTAATTTGAAAATAAGAAAATAATGATAAATAAAAAAATCTTGGATTGATTGGGCTAGGAATTCATATTTTGATTCAGTATAGATCTTCAACACCTAATTAACAAAGAAAATAAGATGACATAATATTTGGAAAGTAAATACAATAAATATAGAAAAATATGGACAACATACTAATGGAATGTAATAATAAAAATATTTATAGATGATCTCACTTTAATAGATAGCATGAAATTCCCTAATTGATCTCTTGGGCTTTCTAGTCAAAATTAAGTTCTAAAACCTCATCCATGGTCCTTTGTAAAAGAGAACGATAGCTAAAATATTCAACAATTGCCAAATTCATAGTTATAAAGTGATTTGCGGCAAAAAAAGAAATAATATAAGTTGGTCTTTCAACTATCCTTTTGTCTATATATATACATGGACCAAATGATGCCATATATGAACATAACTATCATTTTTATTTTTTTTTGGAGGGGGGAGGGGGTCTATTTTTTAAGTGTTATAATTAAAGTTTTTAAATAAATAAGGTCTAATTCAAGTGACCAAACAGATGTTTTGAAGTTATGTAATTTTAGATTCGACCCTCATTTAAACTAAGTATGATTATTTGTCAATTCAAAAATAGTATTTTGTTAATTATGATAAATGTTGACGGTTTATTTTTAATTATTAATTAATTGTTGAGTATGACATTCATTAATATATAATGATATTTAGTTGTTTCGTTGGAAACATTCATTTTGTATTTCCTTATAATTCCAAATTTATGACTTTGCAATTTAATTGCTAAATTATTTGACATTACTAATTTCTATAAAGTTAATAATAAAAAAAACACATACTCGAAGTCCAAAGGACCAATAAATGCCGAAAATAGTGGAATAAAAACATAGTGATTTGATGTAACTATGTAAGCTGTTCCATTTATATCCCAATATATTGTATAATTTTGCACTAAATGGCAACACAAAACCTCGACTACCCTTTTTTTATTTGCAAATCTATCCTAAAATTATATTTCCTTTAACAAATATAGCATTTAGTTCTGTTGTTGTTTGGGGGGGCGGGGGGGATGGATTTGGAAAAGAAAAAAACGCCAAATTGATAAGAAAATGCAGGAAAAGAAAATTAAAACAAAATAAATAACTGCTTATGTATGTGGCGTGACGTCATGATGGTCCAACCCACGTTAACGTTTGACTGGTCACACCATATGATGGGATTGTGGGACTTGGGCTTAACTATCCATGGCCATGGATGGCCCCATTACAAAAAGGGACAACCCTTTCTTTTTTCATTTAATAACCCGGCTATTAAGATTCCATCGATTTTACTATTATTAAGGTTGGAGATTGGTGAATTGGATATTTAATGCCAATAGTATCATATATGTATTTGATATTGGTATATAAAAAAATTTCATAATTACCCTTGGAAGTAAACAAGAAATATAATAAGAGCAATACAAGAATTCACACATTTTTCATTTGAATAAGAATTCACACACTTTTCACTTTGATAAGACCAATTTGACTCAACCTTAAAGAATGACACAACTGATTTGAGCCATTGAACTTGAATGATGTCAATATCCTTTATCAAGTTGTATCATCAACATTTTACATAGGCCAATTTTAAAAAATTCAATATTGTATATATTTATTCTATCCATATATTACCCACTTTGAACACATATTATCTTGACCATTGAAGTATCACATCGTGCAACTTCCAATGATCCAAATCTCATTTATATACTCGAAATCTAATGTAGTTTGGTTGATTCAATCAAATTAAGATCATTTTGCATTGAACCAGCAAGTTGACCCGAATTATTTTAAATAATTACTCTCGATCTTACATCAGTGTTAAATAATTCATAAATTTATTTAAAATTATCCAATTAATTGGCATGAAATTTTTCATCCAATCCCCCCAACCCACGCCCCATCACCCCACTCTGGCCTCATCTTATTGGTCCATGTAAACCATAAACAGAAACGCTCCCGCAGTCAAAGCCCAAAAGCTTACAAATTCTTCACTTATTTTCACTCCCAAGAGAAACTAATACCAACTGAAACCCCCCTCTCCCTCCACCACTCTCCGCCACCACCCCACCACCACTTTCCAACTACTCTACTTTGAAGGCCACATTTCAGGATTGCTTGTAGATTTAGCAACCCATTAGGGTATGGGAATGAATTATTAATTTTTTGTATTATTTGGGCAACATTTTTAACGAAGTACAACATTTGTGGTAATGGTTTGCTTATCACATGCCTAATTGAAGACACGACCATTATCATATACCCGCTTATTTTGGCGCCACCAATCACTCCCCACTCCTTACATATCCTTGGATTTTCCTCCTGTTTACATCTAGATGCTGAAATAGAGTTGAGAAAACACTCTAAAAAAAAAAAAAAAAGTTAAGTCACACACAAATTCACACAAAAGAAAGGGGAAAAAAAGATGGAAAATTTTCAATCTATATGTTCTCCTTCTAATCTACTACTATGTAAAGAAAATGTGGCTAGTTTGGATGATGAAGAGGAAGAAATGGGAGAATTTGCTTCAGTTGTGGAAGATGGTTATGATGATGAGTACATGCAAGTGCTTCTTGATAGAGAAATCTCAAGTGGTGGGCTCCAAATGCAAGAACTTTTGCAAAATTCTTGGATTCGAGGGGCTCGTTCGGATGGAATCCAGTACATTCTCAGAGTTTGTTTCGAACCCATTTCATTTTTTACTTTATTCTGTGTGTCTATGTATTTTGGGATATGTTTGTCGTTCTTGATGATTGATTGAGGGGAGGGAAAGTGAAAAATTTTGGGATTCTTTTGATGCAGACAAGGGAGCTTCTTGGGTTCAGATTCCAAACTGCTTATTCAGCTGTCACATATTTTGATAGATTTCTCTCAAGAAGATCTATTGATGTAAGTCAATTATTTTTCCCCTCCAAAGTTGTGACTTTTTTGCTCAAAGTTTCCATTTTTCTTATATTATTTTGTTGAATCTTTGACAAATGCAGGGAGACAAATCTTGGGCAATAAGGCTACTGTCAATGGCATGTCTTTCATTGGCTTCAAAAATGGAAGAATGTGTAGTGCCAGCATTATCAGAATTCTGTGTGGAGGATTACAATTTTGAGAGCAGTGTGATACAGAGGATGGAGCTTTTGGTATTGAATACATTGGAATGGAAAATGGGATCAATTACTCCATTTGCTTTCATTCAGTTCTTTGCAAACAAGTTTTGGGACAATTTATCTCCACCAAGAAATGGATTATCAAGAACTGTGGAAGTCATTTTGGTTGCAATGGGAGGTAATTTTTTCACCCTCAGAAGAAAGAGTAATTAATTTCCTTTCTTTTTTGATTAATCTCGGAATTAGTTTGTTATATTCTTGATTGATTTGGAATTCTTGAATGCAGATGTGAAAATAATGTGCCACAGACCATCTGCCATAGCAGCAGCAGCCACATTGGTTGTAATGGATCAAGGGTTGACAAGAGATGCCTTGCAGCTCAAAATTTGCCCTTTAACTTCAAGCCCTTCTTTCAAAATTGTGAGGCATTTTTCCACTTGTTTTTGTTTAAAAACTATCAATTTTCTGATGAATTTCTGCATTTTCCTAACACCCCACTTCACAGATTTTTGACAAGGTTTTTTCTAATTTTCACTTGCAGGAAGATGTCATTTCTTGTTATTACCTAGTTCAAGAAATGGACATTGCAAGATTAAAGTTAAGCAAAGGCATCAAAACTCCTGATTTGTCAACTATCCAATTACACAGGGCTGAAACCTATGGAAGAAGTTCTTCTGTCACATCTGCTGCAAGTGCGAAAAGAAAGAGGCTTGTGTTCAATCAGAGTGATCAATTTGATGATGTGCCTAATAAGAAGGGAAACCCCTGAAAAACCTCAAATAAATCACCAGTTTAGTGGGGGTGAGAATTGTTTTTACTGGCCTAATGAGTATGCTAATTTTTTTGTACATGATTTGGAGTTGATTGGACACAAGTAGAAGGAAGGAGAAATATATTTGGGAAAAAGTTAATAAAAGCAGAAGTTTGGCAGCAGAAAAGAAAGCTAATTTGGCTCCCCCTAAAGAAAAGAAAAAGCCACAGCTCATAAGGTGTGGAGAGGGCCTCAAAGATATGACTTCGCACAGTTATAACTATTGTTTTTCTTCATACTTGTCCCATTTGTTTCATTATTTTAACTACATTTTCTTTTTCTTTTTTTTTTTCCATTTAATAATTTATAATATCCATATGCAGCCCTAGATTTTAAAGGGTGTTGCTTTGGATGCCTTTTTCTTTTTAGTCTTTGGAGAAGAAAAGTTTGATCCAATAGGGATGGGGGAGTAGAGATGGCCAATGGGGCTCTGGGGAAGCTGTTTCTATGATTTGATACATCTGTGTCGCATGTTTGCCCATCACAAAAGTTTGTAAGAGATTGGTGTGACTGGATTTGTTTGAATGTTTGGGGGAAAGCCCTTTCTTGAGATCTTTTTTTTTTCTTCTTCTGTTCAGCCTTGCCCTTCTCTTGAATGGTCATCAAAAGGCCCCAAGATTTTGGCTTGTGAAAAAGGGGGAGAAATTTCTTTGCTTATCATGTTGATGGGACATATCTTTTGTGTACCTGAGAGGCCAGCAGAATTTTGTCCATGGGTTTTTACTGTTTGGGGGAATACTTGTTGCAGTTTCATTGAGAAACTTGCATTTGTGTAGGCCTTGTGTTGAAAATTGCCCTTCAAAGAGTTTTTACTTTTACTTTGTGCTCTTATTGTATAGGGCTTTAAATAAGTTCAATTATTTACAATTTTGCACTCTTGTATGTTTAGTGAAGTTCATGCTGTTTGATGTGAGAAAGGTTCTAATGATTATTTTGAAAATAAGACAATGGTATTAATTAATTAGTCAGTGGTTAATTATGCTTGGTAAGAGGTTCATATATTAAAAAATTAGGATATATTCATAGTAAGGATAATTTTAACAATGTAATTAGTGATTGAGGGATAAGATGACTTTTAATGAAATATAAAGGAGACTCTCAAAGTTTTAATTATTATGTTACAATTTTTGGGTTTGATTTTTTTGTTCAATACTAGTGATTTTGGTACATTCTATTCTATGTGTGTGTTAAAACTTTTACGATATAAAATAAATAAAAATATATATTTATTTCTGTATAATGTTATGGTATTTTCAATAATTTTAATATATTTATTTAAACTAATTAAATAAAAAATATGATGAAATGATAGTAGTGGAGCTATGAAGTGACAATAGTGAATTGTAAATTATAATTATTTTATGTATAACTTATAGCTATGAATTAAAAGACAATAATAAAGACATTTTAAGGAGATCAATATAAAGCACACCAAAAAAATGCAGATACTATGTATTCAAGAACACTATACATTTTTACCTTTTGGCATTATACTATCTACATGTTAAGAATTTTTAATATTTCAAATGAATATTTAATTAGTATAAATATTATTAACACTTATAAAATTACGTATCAATATTTTATTTTATAATATTATTATGCAGAAAGCAA
Source organism: Jacaranda mimosifolia (assembly GCA_018894105.1). Lineage (NCBI taxonomy): Eukaryota > Viridiplantae > Streptophyta > Magnoliopsida > Lamiales > Bignoniaceae > Jacaranda > Jacaranda mimosifolia. The sequence continues at coordinate 7,262,740 of CM032123.1, forward strand.
TTTAGATGGGATATAGTGGGTTAATGATAAAATTTGGGTTTTCAAGTGAAACAGTTAAACACTTAGTTATTATTGAGCAGCATAGTGAATTAGGATATCATTGAATTCTTTGGTCTTCCTAAGTGTTGGAACTTGGAAAGGAAAATAATGATTAAATTTCAGTTAAAAGGAAAAAAGTGGAGCCTTTGGACATGTTGATAAAAACTAAGACCTTGACTCAATTGCAAAAAAGTAGTCGTTTGACACAATGTATACAAGTAAGGATGCAACTCTTTCTTGTTCCTGCAACAAACATTGATTTCATAAAAGAACTCAGAGATCCCAAGTGTGTAATGTTATTAGGCAGACTTTCCCTCTATTGGTTAATTTTTTTCTAAGTCTAGAGCATCACCCTCATTCTTTGTCATTGCACTATATATTGGTTATTACAATTTCTAGCACTATAGTAATTATTTTTGGTGATGGGTTCGCTAGGTTTTACGAATTTTCTCTACTATCAAATTGAAGCTTTTCGATTAGTTTGAAGTTGCATCGTTTTATTTAAGTATATTCAAATTTTACTTTAAGTTAAGTTCATTTGGATATTGACAGAAAGTGTTCCTGGCAGATAGTTCAGGTTATTTATTTTAATTGATATTTTATCTTTTATTTTATTTATAAATAAATACTAAATATATTAAAAAATTTATAAAAAATACTTAATTATGAATTACATATACTTAACATATAAGAAAATCAGGAATAGGGACGTAAATGAGTCGAGCTCGATAAAAATTGTAGGCGGTGAACTCGAGCTCGATGAACCTACTTTTAAGGGGTTCGAGCTCGAGGCCAACCTCGAGCTCACGAGCTTAATACTAGTCGAGCTTTAGCTCAACTCACCAGAAAATTATAAATCAAATAAAAATATTAAATATTAATAGATATTAATTATTTAAAAATAGAAAAAAGTTTATGAATTGGCTCTCAAGCTTTCGAACAACTAAAATAAAGTTCGAACTTGAAAAGCTCAAGTTGAGCTATAATCGAATTGGCTCACGAAGCTCATGAGTCGGTTGGAGTCATCTTACACCCCTAATATGGAATTTTGAAAGGTGGCCCGGCCCATATGCATCCTTGCTTCCCCACTCTATGTTTATATATCAATCTATATATTTTTTCTATCTCAATGAACAAGTGCTCCGACCGCCCTCATCTATTGATCTCCTCAACCATCCAAAGACTTAAGGTAGTGATTGCTCATAATGTAACTCGATCCTCTTACCAGAATCAAATCATACAACGACCACCTCCTTGATTTACCTTCCAGACCTTTGGAATAGGTCTTTAATTATTTGTAAAAATCATTAGTCATTTTGGCTCATTTACAATCCCCTTTTAGAAGTGTTTTCTCTAACAGTCTATAGGCCCTAAAACAAAGTTTTTTTGATCACATATGAGTTACTTTGGAAACTAGTAGTTGAATTTTGTACAAGCCACTTTTAAGGCTTTCTGATCATATATGGTGGGTATGGTCCACATCCGCTGTATTCCTAATTAAGAAATTAATAAGTGAATTTGAAAGAAGCCCACGTATTGAAAATGAAGACTTGTCAAGAGTCATAATGGTACTTCTCTGGGCAATTCTGATCAGCCAGCTTTATTTGCAAACAAAATTGGTTTGCCCATGCTCCAGTCCATTCACTCTCTACTTTGCGGGTTGGTACAGTGATCACTTATTAACTTTAGGGGGATGGCTTTTCTGTAATCACACTTTCTCTGTGATGTTTATCAGTGAACAAACTAATAAAGCAGTGAATATCTTATAAATTGTGGTGAAATAATTTATGTGCAGTTATGATACTGAAAAGTTGTTTATGGTTGAATTTTATATTGAACATGTGTGGATTTGCAGGTGAGACAAAGTGCTATACATATGGACTTTTTGACTCGTGGGATGAAGTCATACACGAGCTACCTCTTGAATTTTTAGGAGCAATCTCTAGAATTTCAATTTTTTTAACTAATTTTAGATTCCACCAAGTCGTGATTAAGATATTTTGTATAGAAGGAAAAGTGATTGTGATACTCCATCCCATATAAACTAAAAATAGTAAAATAGTGAACACCTATAAATTTTAGTTCAAAAAATTTATGTGCATTTACTTGATATCCTTTTTAAACAAATCGTTCATAGCCCATGTTGAAATCCAAGAGAATTTATTGCGAAAATAATGAAATAATAATAAAATAATTCAATGGAATATGACAACAAGATTTAACTTGTTCGACGATGTGCCTAATCCACCCGACAAAGAAAATAAATTTTATTGATCTCAAATCAAATTGCGAATACAAATTTGAATCCCACAAATCTCACGAGAACACCCACACCCTCATTCTAAACTCCGTCTTGAGAAATTTACTCAAAACCAGTAAAGAAACTCTTGTGTCATGTTCGAGTTGTTTCGTCGCGAAATAAAACTCCAAATTTATACTCAAAAAATGAAGCCCAAGGTCCATAGGCCTGCGTCGCGCGCCGGGGTACACAAAACTTGTGCCCCACCATGCCGCAGATCAACTTGCTGCAAAGTCTACCAGAAACTTTGCGCTGGGGCGCAAAAAACTTGCGTCCCGGTGCAAAGTTGCTGCATGCCGCTAGCTGGGGTGCAAACAATTGCACCCTGGTGCGCAGTCACAGTAGGGGTGGCAATCGTGTCGTGTCGGGTTGAGGTGACGATATTACAAAATTTTGCTCAACCCGAACTCAATCCGTTTCAGCATATGCTTATTTTTCATTAATAATTCAATTAAAAAACCTACAGGTCAAAACACGGTTCCCAGTAATCAGATCTCAATTAGCAGCAAATTTTAGGAGTTGACTCACTTTTTTACTTGGAATAAGTTTGCAATATATTAGAAACGAAGAGAGAATTACAAGATAAGGATATTTGAGCAAAATAAAATAAGGAAGTACTGGCTTCCCTTACAAAATTCAAAATGCAAAAATTAAAATAAAAGAAAATTTTCAAATTGCAAGGAAAGTGACAAGCCCAGCAAATGAGCCCGAGATTAAATTCCAATGCAACAAGATACGACCCAGCAGAATTAGGCCTATTAGATGGCCCTCCACTATCTAATCCTTGTAAGTTGTAACAAATTGGAGTCCAAATGTCCAATTAACTGGGTCCATTTGTGTTTATGCATATTGCTAAAGGGTGAAAACAAGCGTGGGTGGATTGTACATGTTACAAGAAAGAATAGTAGCCTATGAAGCAGGCAAAACTGAAAATGACAACAACTAAGCAAGATGTGGAATGACACCCATCAATTCTTGATTAGTAGCACCGACGTCTTAATATAACACATCCATCCCCCACAAAATGCAACTAGCATAAAGGTTGTCCTACCAACTACGGTACAAGATAAACAAACTAAAGTAGACCATGGCTAGAACCTCAATGTAGCATCCATTATAAAGATGGGGACCATCAAATTTCTTTTGTCTAATGCCTGCTAAAAGCACATCACTTAGTACCAGTGACAAAATGATTCAATGACAAATCTTGATTGTACAAAGTTTTAGCATAATCTCAAGTCATGAGCAAAGCTAGATTAACGGCAAAGGTGAAAAATGTAGTAACTAGTGTTACAAAGTAGAAAGAGTGAATTGATTAATACATCAAAGACTAAACAATTCAATAAAAAGTGAAGCCATTATAAAGGAATTCACCAAAGTAGCAGATAAACTCAGCACACACAGAGTCAACCAGTTCAGCAAGCTATATAGAGTTGACAGATTCTAGACAGCAAATTTTTTGCATCAAGTGCCTGATTTCACAAAATCAATAGTCAGATGGTAAGATGATATCATCAATTTTCAGAATCATTTTAACAACTTGAGTTACAAGTAGAATCTGCTATTGTTTCCCAATCAAAGTCTCAAAAACATTTTGTTCACGCATGTCATTAGTGCCAACATCATTGCAATCGATACCACATCTGGAATTGTTCTCCTGCCAAGAAAAACCATACAATTGCTTTTCAGACAAACAACCACCAAAATATAATAGGAAGAAAAATCCAAGAAAAGAAACAACCAGATCAAGATTACCTTAATTAATTAATTTGCTGAGATTTAACAGCAAACAAAGTTTCTATAGGTTGGAGACCACTATTTTCTGTCAGTGCCATGGGGATAGCATCTAATGCATCTGCAAATGCTTTGATTGCATAATCCTCAGACAAACAAATAATCTAGTATCATTACTCCTTAGACATCAAATAAACTTGTGAAGAAAGAACCCCAACTGAAAGCTGTAGATAACATCAATTCCAACAAAAACTATAAATAAATATTTTACATGCAATGTCAGCTTGTTTGCCATATTTAATCAAAATTAAAAACCATCAATTAACACCAGTTGAGTCACTAGAAAAACAACTAATACCAATATCATCCTGTCTGTTTTCAAATCAACAACAAAAAAACACAACCAATATGGCAATATCTAATCCAAAAAACCAACTGCATATCCTTTTCCACTTTCATCAACCAAATCACAGCAACAAACAAAAACTATGTAGCAAGTGATTAAAGCACTTACCAAAATTCAAGTGATTAAAGATCCACAATATCAAGATTAGCAACATTAGAGCTATTAGCTGCAGTACTCGACTTGGCATCATTTTCATTTTGACATATCATAAAATTTTCAATCAATTCATCCAATTTCACTTCAGTAGATACTATAGCAAATAAACAAAAAAGATTATTAGTTTACAATTAAATACTCCCTAATATTCAAATTAGTGATAAGAAAAAGCTTACTAGTTTGTCCAAAAAGCCAATCCCTACAACAAACTAATGCTTCAACCACATTTGGTTTCAGTGCACTCCTGTATTGATCAAGAATCCTTCCACCAGTGATGAAAGCCGACTCAAATGCAACAGTAGAAATGGGCATGGTCAATATATGCCATTTGAGCAAATTCAGGATATCTAAATGAGTGTGCTTTCCAAAAACCAAGTATTCAAGCTTTGTATTTCTTTCAATTCTTGGTTCATCCAAATACAACTCCAATTGACTTTTTTGAGCACTGGTGACAAATTCTGAGCTCTGGAATGAGTCAAAATTCCTAAAATTATATTTAAATAAGTTAAGAACATTAAATGATAAAATGCTAATTAGCTTAAATAAAGTACTTATTATTTAAAGTACCTTTAACACATTAATACAGCGAGCCTGAGGAGTAAAGGTATTATCCTCAACCATGCCTTGAGAACTAGAAGTTGATGCACTGGAAGTTGGCTTAATAGCATTTTTCATATACTCATTGAACACAGAAAACATTTTTGCCTTAATATCTTCACATTCTTTAGACCCAGCACCATATAATTTGTTGTAACAAAACTCAACAAACTGAATTTTGTACCTTGGATCAAATATAACAGCAAGAGCTAACAAAAGATTAAATTCTTTCCAGTACTTGTCAAACTTATGAAACATTTGAGAAGCAATCTGTCTCATGAAACCATCTGCACTTTCAAGCTCTTGACTCAAAGTCAATTGTATCAAAAATACTTGAGGAAAGTATAGATTGGATGTGGGATACTTAACACCAGAGAAGAGATTCGTCGTGTCATAGAAAAGTTGAAGAAACTTACATATTTTTTCCACTTTTCCCCACTTATCAATTGATGGACAATGCACAAAATTTGAATCAGTCAACCTCAAATGATTAAAGGCTCGACGATAATACAATGCACAAGAAAGCATCAAATATATGGAGTTCCATCTCATTGGAACATCTCGCCTAAGAGCTTTTCCGATATCAAGAGATGTTTGTGTTACACACTCCAAGAATTTTTGCTTTCTAACTTGAGAACCTTTAACATACTTCACACATTCTCTAATTTTATCAATAGAACTGTCAATCTTCTTCAACCCTTCTTGCACAATCAAATTAAGGATATGGGCACAACAAAGAACATGTAAGAATTCACCATCACTAACCAAAGAAGATTTTAGACTAAGTTGGACCTTCAAAATATCAACAAACACATCATTTGCAGAAGCATTATCAAGAGTCATTGTGAACACTTTTTTCTCTATTCCCCAATCAGTCAACAAAGAATTAATTTTCTCAGACAAAGCAATACCAGAGTGTGGTGGATGCATATAAGAAAAGTTTAAGATCTTCTTTTGCAAACTCCAGTCAGAATCAATGAAATGTGCAGTTAAGCATAAATAACCATCAGTAGCAGTGGATGTCCACAAATTTGAAGTAAAGCAAATTCTACCAGGACAAACACACAATTCAGACTTAAGCTTAGTCATCTCCATTCTATGCAACTTAAGAACATCTGCCTTGGCAGTGTTCCTAGTAAAATGAGTGACCCGAGGCTCCAAATAACTAAAAACAGCTCTAATTCCTTTATGTTCAACAAACTGAAAAGGTAATTCATTGATTAATGCAAAAATTACCAATTCTCAGAACCTCTCTTGGTTAAAATTTTGTGATCTACCTAATAAACCCTTTTGACCTTGTTCCAACAAAGCTTGACCAATATCATGAGTATGCCTTCTAGGACAACTAGAAGTAACATGGCGTTTCAAATTACCTGTACCATAAACACTGTCAGTTTTGTATATTTGTCCACATTCTTTACATTTGCAACGTGCAGATTCTCCCTCTTTCTTTGGAAGCATATCAAAATATGCCCACCACTTTGATCTCTTTTTTCGTTTGACTTTAGAGGCTGTTGCACTAGTTTGTTTTCCTTCACCCTCAAAAGATGTTTTCTTCTTCAATTTCATTATCTATATCAACTGTATTAGCACTTTCTCTTTTCATTTTTATTTCTGGAATATATAAATAAATAAAAACCAAGTTTGAGACATTTAAAATGACAAGTTGGCAAAAGAAATACTATTTCATATAATCACAAGATAAATTTATTTTGATATAATAAATAATACTAATAATAATTAAACTCACAACTATTCACCAAAAACACTTTCTATTCTACTTACAAGTAGAGCATAGAAAATGCAAAATTAATACAAGAATCCCTAAAGTTTTTTTTTTTTTTTCAGGAAAAGAAAAAACAAACTTTTAAGTTTTAACATATGAAAAACAAAAGCAACACAAAAAGGTACAACCCATCTACAAGATTACAAGGTGGAATCAAATTAAAGGATAACTCAGGCCACGGGCCACCCCCCACCCTAAAGTCCAAAATCAGATAACCTTAGAACAGAAACTCAGAAACCACATTTTGTTTGACCTACCCACCCATAGACGATAATTACCATTTATCAATAATATTATTATGACTGACTGTAAACAACATCACAAAAAAATAGCTATTTATCAAAGGTTAAGAGAAGGGGATAGAGTAGTTCAGATGGAACTGTCGTACAATAATTTCTAGATATAGCTTTGAATTTGAGAAACCTACCTATAGACGTTGGCGGACGATGGAGTTGAGGAAAAAATTGGATCCGTCGGTAGTAGATGGTAGATTGGTAGTGAGAGTTGGGGAATGGAGAGGAGATAGCTGTTAGGTAGAGTCGGTAGGATGTAGAGAGTTAGGGAATGGAGATGAGATGGCTGATGGGTAGAGTTATTACACGGTACTCAGTTGACCATAGAGGCGTGGAGACGGGCGACGGCAGTCGGTAGTGAGAAAAAGTTGGGGAGGAAGAGGAAATTGAGTAATTGAAATTTGAACCCTAGTCAGTAGTCAAAAACTCATTACTCAAATAGGTTATTTTGTTTTTTTATTTTTTGTTTTGAATCTTTTTTCTCTTTGTTTAGCTTTTAGCACCTTTTAGTTTTAGTAATTGATTTTATTTTTTTAAAAATTTTGAATCGGGTTGGGTCAGGTTGGATCGAGTTGATGGGTTACCTAATAAAATTATCGTATTTTTGGGTTGTTATTTGGTAACCCGACCCAACCCATAATTTTTATGTTGCTTATCGGGTCGACCCAATGTCGACCCAACCCAATAACCCCAACCCAAACCTAATAATATCTTGTCGGTTCGTGTCGTGTCGAAAATTGCCACCCCTAGGTCACAGTCACGCCCGCACTCAGGTGCGCCTTCCTTGCGCCCGAGTGTGCAGGGCGTGAATTTGTTGCCCGCCTGGCTCTATCGCGCGGCCGGGCGTGCCTTGTTTTGCTCCTGGGCACGCGGCGATCCCTGTTTTCGTGCCAGCCGCGCACTGTAGCGCGTCTGTCCTGCACCCCAACGCACAAAGTCCTACTGGACCGCCCAGGGTGTTCTTTGCGTGCCCATTTCCTCCAGTTTGCTCCTTTTCTTCCGTATCTCATCATATGTGGCCCAAATTTCAAGGAAAAAATCAACAATTTTCCATCTTGACTTGAAATTCACCATCCTTCTTTGTCCATGCGCCCAAAAGGGCATTTCATCTGAGTTTGCAAATGTTAATCAAATCCAAGCAATGCTCGAATTTGATTCCTAGAACAACTTTAGTCAATATATCTGCCGGATTATCCTTAATCCCAACTTTGTCAACCAATATAACACCTTGAGACACCATATCCTGGACAAAGTGATACCTCACATCTATATGCTTTGTTCTCTCATGAAACGCTTGATTCTTTGATAAGTGTATGACACTCTGACTGTCACAAAATACCTTAGTGATCTCAGAAGTCATACCCATATCATCGATCAGCCCCTTTTGCCAAATTTCTTCCTTGACGTTTTTGGTCAAAGCCATGTACTCAGCTTCTGTTGTGGACAATGCAACTGATAACTGCAAAATCGCCTTCCAGCTAATCGTACAACTTGATACACAAAACACATAGCCCGTCATGGACCTTCTGCTGTCCAAATCTCTTACATAATCCGCATCCACATAGCCAATAATTCTAGTAGTAGAATTCGATTGACTGTACCTCAAACATCTGTCTGCAAAGCCTCTCAAATACCTCATGATCCATTTCACAGCCTGCCAATGTGTCTTTCCTGGCATTTGCATGTACTTGCTCACCACACTAACTGCATGTGAAATGTCTGGCCTAGTGCACACTATGGCGTACATTAAGTTACCCACTGCACTAACATACGGCACATTTCACATGTGTTCTACCCCCTCCTTAGTACTCGGTGATAGATCTTATTAGAGCTTGAAATGAGCTGCAAGTGACGTATTAACTGGCTTGGACTTATCCATCCCAAATCACTCAAGTACTTTCTCAATGTAATGTTGTTGAGACAAGTACAACATTCCGCATGTCTGTCCCGAATGATCTCCATGCCAAATATCTTCTTTGCACCACCCAAATCATTCATCTCAAATTCTTCACTTCAATGAGCTTTTAATTGGTTGATCTCAGATATGTTTCTAGAGGCAATCAACATATCATCAACGTACAACAGCAAATATACAACTCTATCAATACAAAATTTATAATATACGCAACAATCAAATTTGCTTTTTACATATCCTATTTTGGTAATAAAAGCATCAAACATTTTATACCACTACCTGGGAGACTGTTTCAAGCCATATAATGACTTCTTCAAAAGACATGCTTGATTTTATTTCTCATAAACAACGAATCCCTCTGGTTGGCTCATGTAGATTTGTTCCTCCAACTTACCATGCAGAAACGTTGTTTTCACACCCATCTGCTCCAGCTCCATATCAAACAGAGCAACCATGGCAAGTAAAACACGAATGGAAGTATGTTTTACACCTCGGGAGAACACTTCATGAAAGTCGACTCCCTCTCTTGAGTAAAATCCTTAGCAACCAATCGTGTCTTGTATCTAGCATCCTCAACAATGGAAATCCCTTCTTTCTTCTTGTAGATCCATTTGCAACCTACAATCTTCTGCCCTTTAGGTATATCAATCAGCTCCTATATGTTATTCTTGTGTAGAGACTCAATTTCTTCACTCATAACTGCAAATCATTTATCATAATCTGGCCTGGAAATTGCCTCTTTATATGAGACTAGATCATCTCCTACAAACTCCTTGGCTGAACTAAAAGCATAAGCTACCAATCTGAGTAAGCAAACCATTGTGGCGGTTTGATCTGCCTCCTCTCCTTATCGCGAGCCAAGCAATAATTTTGTAGTGGTTTATTTTCCTGTTGTTGATTAGTGATAGTGCGCTCTCACCATCTACCACATTCTATTTTCTCTTAGAAACTTGTGGAGTGTCAAGTTCAAGCTCCACATTCTCCTTAACGCCCTGTTGACCGCTTTCAGGCTGCTCCACCTTCTTCATCATTGCAGATTCATCAAATGTCATGTCCCTGCTGATAATCATCCTAGAGCACTTGTCATTATTACACCATAAACGATAACCTTTAACTCCATCTGCATATCCTAGAAATATGTATTTCTTCACCCTTGGTTCAAGCTTCCCATCCCATATATGAGCATAGGCTAACACCCAAATACTCTTAGATTTGAGTAATCAACAGGAAACCCGAACTAAACTTCCATTGGTGTCTTGCAGTCCAAAGCAGTTGATGGTAACCTATTCACCAAATACCACGCAGTGTTAATAGCTTTTGCCCAAAAATCCTTGGACAATCTCGCGTTAAAGAGTATGCATATTGCTCTTTCCAAGATAGTCCTGTTCATCCATTCTGCAACTCCATTCTGCTGTGGTGTATGTACAACTGTGTGATGCCTCACAATTCTTTCCTTATCGTAGAATTCCTGAAATTCCTTATTGCAGAACTTCAATCCGTTGTCAATCTTCAAGCGTTTGACCTCATTTTCTGTCTGCTTCTCAATTAAGGTCTTCAATTGCTTGAAGTTAACAAACACTTCATCCTTATACTTCAGCATGTACACCCATACTCTTCGTGAGAAATTATCTATGAATGTCAGCATGTATCTAGCACCTCCCTTTGAAGAAACTTGCGAAGGCTCCCAAAGATCAAGCCGCTGCCAAGTCTGGCATAAACTTTGTGCTGAGGCGCAAAACACTTGCATCCGAGCGCAAAAAACTTGCATCCCGGCCCAAAGTTGCTACATGCCACGCGCCAAGGCACGCACAATTGCTCCCCAACGTGCGGCCACAGTTACGCCCGTGCTCGGGCATGCCTTCCTTGAGCTCGAGCGTACGAGGCATGAATTTGCTGCTCGCCTCGCGCTGTCGCATGCCCTGCTTTGTGCCTGGGGGCCCGGCAGTCCCTGTTTTCATGCCAGCCATGCGCCCATCCTGTGCCTCAATGCACGACGTCCTATCGGACTGTGCCGGGATGTTCTTCGCGTGCCCATTTCCTCCAATTTGCTCCATTTTTTCTGTGTCTCGTCATATGTGGCTTAAATTTCAAGGCAAAAATCAACAGCCTAATTTCAAATTGTATTGGATAAGTTTAGAGATAAATTCTTACATTCAATGCACTCGGTTGCTCGTAAATAGTATCATTCTCAGGTACTAATTTTGCCTCCAAAATACTAAATTCCTTGTTAATATGTGAAATGCATAGAGTTAGAATTACATAATTAGAATTAGAAATATGATGCATATCTAGTTGAATTCTATTGTAAATATTTTCCAATTTCAATTCTAACTGCAATTAGTGTTTCTTCAACAAATTCTACCTTGACCCTATGAGGATAATCTTTATAGCAGCAGCAATAGGCATACCAACAAATCCAAACATATCAATTGAGAACTATTGTTGCCGTGTGAGAGGAATGGAGATGTAAGTACTGGCAAACGTGCCCAAGAATTCAACAAGTGCTTGGTCATTAACTCATTTCATCATTTCCAGAGCATCATCTACAGACCAGCTCCAGTGGCAAGATTTAAACAAAGGCCTCAAAACACTAATTGTACGACTGGTATGCAGAAATGATGTGGGAATAAAATGGGCATTCCTAAGTCTATTCACAAACCCATGATTGGAATAATTTGAAGATAGTAATCCCCATTCCCATAGGAATTTCCATTCCCAAAAGCATGAGTTTATCTATTCCCTCCCTCCTCCATGCGTTTAGCTATTCCTAATCCATTGGGAATAAATCTATATTTTTCTTTTATAAAATTACCCTCCAAAATTTAACAAAAGACATTATATATATTAAAAAAACACTTCACTTTATAAATATATATATATATATTTATACATATGTACATCAGGAGTCCATTTTCAAAAATTCATTTTTACCTCTAAAACCTAACAAAAAAATATTAATTTAACCGCTACAGTAAAAAATGTCTCCCTTAAAATATAAACAAATATACCAACACTCTCCAAAATAAATTTCTGACATTACATTCCCTAACACAACTTTCACATTCCTCAACCCTGCTCTTCAAATTCATTTTCCCAAAATATATAATACAAAACATGCAAAACATTATCAAACATTAGCTGAACTACTATTAACAATAGTATTTGATGTGGCTCGGAGTCTAGGGTCTCAACCTCGACCTAGATGCTTGAAATTGACTCTGTCTTTGACCTCGACCTGGACCTGGATCCGCACACAAGTATTTTTCTAGGCCTTTGACCTAATCAAAAGAGGACACGTTAGGCTAGCTAGGATGGCCCCCAGCTAAGGCCTTCCAATGCTTAAGTTAGTGAGTTGCTGAGGTGACCAAAGGAGTTTGAGGTAAAGAGAAGAAGTTAAGTGAGAGTGAGTAATGACAACATGACATGATACTGTGCAATTCCTTCCTTTTATAGGTGATGAACTATCCTTATCTGTACAGATCGAGGTGGCGCATTGTTATACGTCATATCCTTGATTGATGAACGGCTTGAATTCCTGATCATAACCTAAGCCAGGTCGAGTACATCTGGGTCGTGACCCAACCCGAATAAAAAAACACGGACCCTGTTCTGTTTGGGCATTTTGGCTAAAGTTTGGGGGCAAAATGGTTTTTTCTTCTGTCTTCATTAATTATTACCATCATTAACTCTCCTACTTCCTAAGTGTATTGGTTCTTCCACCTACTTGAGGGAATGCACCTATACACTATGGAAAGTAGGCACCAGGCTTTTACAGCCGTCCAATCAATCGTCTGCAGTTAATCTGAGTCGTCAATACCACCTCAGGAGGCAAACTGTCAGCTTCAGTCATCTATAAATACCCATGGAATGCCCCACAACTTCATTTCACTTTCCTTCTCCTTTTTCTGCTCCAACTCGCTCCATCAGATCTCCTCATCCAACCTCTCGAACTGCTCGCATGACCCCAATCTCCTAAGTTTGTTTTTATCTTATTTATATGAGCTCGAGTTTGAGTTCAGGTTCCTCTTCCAAAAGGACTCACGACCTCAGTCAATTGGGGTTGAGTGAAAGTACCTCCCCTTCCTCGCACTCCGAGGGTATGACCTCTCTCCAAATCATTCCTTACACGAGTTTGATCCCAACCCCGATCCCCATTGAGTCTCAGATCCCGATCCCCCAGTGGGTTTGCCCCTAGCTGGGCCTTCATCTGCCTCCGTGGATAAGCTGACCCATGATCCCGAGATCGAGGAATATATTTTTTCCACGTCCCTTTGGTTAGTAATAGTTCCCAAATTATGGTCTCTAGTGGTTGCTGAGGTCAAGTCGAGGTTCTTAATCCCTTCAGAATACAAAATAATCTTCCCCAATAACTCGAATTAGATGCATCTCCCCCTGAGGGCTGTGCCTCCTTCTCCATTGGCATGCTAAAGAGGGGTCTGAGATTCCCCATTCCCGATCCCATAGAAAGTATCCTGTTAGGGCTAGACGTTCGTCCTGCCCAACTCATTCCTAACTCAATAGGACACATCCTCTGCTTCCTCATCATAATGACTCATTTCGAAAACTAATCATTCCAAGTCATTCCTACTAATTTGCACTATTTAGGTTCCACTGGGGTCTTGTGCTAAAGTTTCCTTCCCCGTTTCAGCTTGAGTGTCCTGGGGTATATCATTGGTGGGTGGTATGGGGGAAGTAGGTGATATGGGGATGGGAGTGTCCATAGTTCATCCTGGAGTTCTATCCATCACTAACTGCTTGCTCTGACAACCAATGAATCAAGTCGGACTTCCCACAGATGGCACCAATTGATGCAGCTCGGAGTCTAGGGTCTCGACTTCGACTTGGATGTCCAAAATTGACCCTATCTTTGACCTCGACCTCAACTCAGATCTAAACAAGTGATTTTTCTAGGCCTCCGACCTGACCAAAAGAGCACACGTTAGGCTAACTGAGATCGCCCCCAACGAAGGCCCTCCAATACTTAAGTTAGTGAGTTGCTAAGGTGACCAAAGGAATTTGAGGTAAAGAGAAGAAGTTAAGTGAGAGTGAGTAATGACAACATGACCTCATGCTGTGCGATTCCTTCCTTTTATAGGTGATGAACTGTCCTTGTCTGTATGGATCGAAGTGGCGCATTGTTGTGCGTCAGATCCTTGATTGATAAGCGGCTTGGATTCCAGATCATAACCCGAGCCAAGTCGGGTTCATCCGAGTTGTGACTCAACCCGAATAAAAAGACGCGGATCCTATCTTGTTTGGACATTTTAGCTAAAGTCTGAGGGCAAAACAGTCTTTCCCTCTATCTTCATCAACTATTACCATCAATATTACTCAACATACTACTACTTGGCATTACCTAATCCATGGTTTCCATATTTTTATCCATTTACTTAATCCAGTAATTACATTTAGTAGTCAATTAATTTACTAATATTGTCTCACATCTTTTTATATGACATTTGGAGTTTAAAATCTAACTCACTCTAGGTGCATGTGTGTAAACCTATGCAGCAACTAATATTTATATTTCACTCACTAGCTCTATGTCTACTATAAGTATTTTTATTATAATTTTTTTTATATATCACAATTTAAATAAATATATTATGATTGTTAAAAATCAATATTATATAAAGATTAATCAAAAACTTTTATTTATTTTATATTGTGATGTGACAAATTAAGTCACAACCCAATTAATTAAGCCTATCGAGACGAGCACTTAAACTCAAGTGGATTGAAGCTCACTACATATCTAATTAATATAAATACTAACTTTTAAAGTTAAACGGACCGTAAAAAGTCACTTGTAAATAATCAAGAACTCTACCTCTGTGCAAATGCATTCTAGAGCAAAGAACTCGAAAAATTTCACTTACTTTTGAAAATGACCTAAGCTCTTTTTTCGAGCACAATCACATTGTAAAAATTTTAACACATGCATAAAATGCAGTAAATTATTAATATTAGATAATGATAGTACTATGACGCTTTATTTTGTAAATTTTATTGAAAAAAATAATGGTCTAAACTTAGATGAGTATAGCTTTCTTTTGCACTTGAAAGTTTGTATTTTATTTTTGAAATAATGGCAAAATATACTTGTTTTGTGATTTAGAGAATATCAATTTATATTTTTAAGTTACCCACATTTAAAGTTTTAATGTGATTCTGATTAATTTTTAACTATTATTTCAACTCAAAGGTCAATTGTTGCACTCACGAAAATTTCAATTTATAACATTTAATATTCTTCACCAAATTGAAGTTAACTTCCCTTGCAAATCTAGAAGGGAGCTGCATTCTAATTTTATCTTATAGTTCCGCACGTTTCTAAATGACTTTTTTTAGAGAAATAATCTATTACATTATATACTATACGCAAATATTAAATATTATTCAATACAAATATAATAATAACTTTAAATTAAGTATAATAGATGCCAACGTATAAATGAAATTATAATCTTATAACCAATCTTATTATTTGGGAAATATTCCATTATTTGGTTAAACTTATAAGTTTTTTTTCATAAAGAAGTATAAACTTTTGTAAAGAACCTCTAAACACTTTAGACAGTCAGAAGGACGCTATAACTGATTTTTTTAAGATTAAAAACAACCGTTATTTTTAATAATGCAAAATTAAAACTATTTAAAATAAAACACAAACTCTTTAAAATTTAAGTTTGGACCGACTCTCTCTTAATTTTATTCTTTAAATTTATGTTTGGGCACATGAATTGAAACTAATTTACTTTAGGTAGAATCCAGCAAGAACTTGGGGCCTCATGTTACCTCTTACACCAAACCATCTTAGGTTGTAAAGTTTGGGCCTTGCCATTTTTCCAGAATAGTGTGATTTTAGGAATTTGAGCTATAAATAAGAAGCCCAAAGAATAGAACTATTCAGAAAAATCGATACTAAAAATTAATCTAATAATACGAATAACATAATAAATAAACTCGAAACATTTTTTAATATCAAATAGTAAAATAATAATACAATAACTCGAGTAAGGACTTGTTTGCTTGCCAGGATTGTGTATGATAGATATATAATCAACTGTTATTAATTGTTTGGTTGTCATAATTAAAGCCCATGATTAATAAAAGGCTTAATATTTTATCCTAAATTATTGGGATTATGTATCCCACCCACTTTGTGTGATTAATAATCATAAGATTAGAAACATTGAAATTAATATATCAAATGATGAAATATCACTACATATAATTTAAATATAAAACTATAAAACCAATTTTTTTGAAAAAATATTAAATTAATTGCATAATCAAATTTTTTTTATAAGATTTTTTTATACAACATTTATCTGAAGCATATAATTTTTTTTATATAAAAATCATTTCTTCTATCATAATAAGATTTCGTAACTAAACTTTTGTTTGTAAATTGAAAAATAAATCATGTTATTCAACTATAAATTTATTTCGTAAGATTACAAACTAATCTATAAACATATCAAATATATAACATTTTAATTTACGAAATAAGTGTATAAGTTTATAAATTTGAAAGTTAATTACCTTTTCAAATTAAATAAATTATTTCGTAAGTAATAATAAGTTATAAACTATTTGAGAAAAAAGTTTAAAAATTGAGACTTACTCACTAAAACGCTACATATATTTAAACATTTTCAATGAGATAATTCAATTATTAAAGTAAGATTATGGATAAAATTAATATTTCATACTTGTCATGAATTACAATTCTAAGCATTCAAATTGTATTAAATTATGATATCCAAATTAGCAATCCAAGCAAGCAAATAAGGTACTGATATATTTTCTAAATAATGAATTCTACACTTATCAATTACATTCAATCCTATTATGATAGACAAACGAGCAGTGTATTACAAATCCATTATCAACAGTGTCTTGGAGCGTGCGTAAAAAGTTGATAAAAAAGGTAAATTATCATTACACACACATATTACGGACTTAAGACAACCAAAATTCTAATGAATCCTTGGTAATGACTCCCTCCCTCTTCTTTTAGTATTTAATCATTTTCAAATTTTATATATAAAGTGGCTACAAATGAATATTTCCTAAGAAGCATTATTTCTTCTATCACTATAATAAAATATCAAATCAACCTAATATTGAGATTATCAGAAATTTTTTACTTCAATTTCTCTCCTTAAATTCAAATCACTTCATCCAAATGCAACCATAATGTTTCAATTCACATTCCTTCTTTCATTTTCTCATTTTTTTTCCCGATGATCTTACGTTTTGGTATGAATAATTAAACATTTAAAGATTAGAAAAGTAAAAATACTAAAAAAGGGCCCAATTGATTAAAATAATAATAAAACAAAAAGACAAGAGAACTCAAATTAATTAAACACATAAAAAAGGACAACAAATTCCAATAAGGCCTGAACTCATCAAGAAAATAACTATAAATATTAAACTCTAAAGAGAAAGTGGGCATGTACGCAATAAAATGTGAAAACTTGAAAACTAAAAACTCTCTACAACACATTCAGAAAAAATGAAAATCGAACCTTATCGATTATCAGAAAGGGCCCGGGCCCGAATTCCGTTTCCATGCAACATCATTTTTTGACCACAAATTTGAGCAAGGAAAGACTATTTACTTTTTTTATTTCTTTTCTTTTACTACTCTCTTCTTGACTTGAAAAATTCCCAAATTCCAGTACCATACTCAACTTTGGCTGCGGTGATTTTTAACGGCGATAATAGCGTACTCAAGAGTTTCAATTGAATCATTTTCAAGAAACGACCATGCCCTACTTTCTTTTCTTTCTATCCGCCTTACTTCCTTCAATAGAAATAGAACTAGTTTAACTATTAAAGACAGAATTTCTTAAATGAATAACGAATTGTTAAACTAAACTAAAAACTTAACCATTGTTTTTTTTTATTGTTTATTTATAAAAAAACTTAACCATTCTTCGCCTCATATTTTTATTTTTTAGTAATTTCATTGATCCAAACACAGTATAAATTTAGCAAAACTTTATAAACAAAGAGTAGATTTCAATTTTTCAATAAAGAAAGTCATGCTCCATAACAACAATTTATGGGTGGGGGGCAAGAAACCCACATGAAGTTGTGGGGAGCCCAAAACTGTGGATAATTCCAATCTTAGCAAAAGTCCACTGGATTCTCCCAAATCTGCAAAATCAAACATATCCATGCGGCGACCCTTCCTCTAATCCCCCCTCTCTCTCTCCCTCTCTCTGGAAATAGCAATTTGACAATTTCTATGCCCCAAAAGTAAAGCTCAAAGTTAGAGGCATAAACAAGTCGATTAGAGCCGGAATATAGGAAGCACAAGCTTAGCTCATTGAATAAAATAAGGCTCAAGCTATCCTTATAGAGCTCTTACCAAAAATTAATAAAAAAACTCGATTCATATAAATTCGGATGAACTCGAGCTCTTATAAGTTTGAATTAATTCAAGCTCATTTAGGTCTCAAAATAAAATTTATAATTATAAATTTTTAAAAAATTGTTATTATTTTATTAAAAATAACTAACAAAATACTAATAATAATATTATTATTATACATACAAATTATAAAAAAAAATTATTTAGACTTGCGAGCTTTTCAAGCCGAATATTATTGAATTCGGTTCGGCTTGTTTAACTAGCGAGCCCGAACTGTTTGCAAATCATTTCATCTCTCATTTACACACCTGCACAAAGTAAATTAATTTTGGAAAAGAAAAAATGAAAGACAAAATGAACACGTCATCACGTGGCAGTCACGTGGATATTCTTATCCTCTTCAAAAAAAGAAACCAAAACAACATCACCCTTCATTGACAAAATAAGTCCACAATTATTCGCCACGTGTCCCCCCGTTATTCCCCAATTTTCTTCTCTTTCTTCTCAATTTCTTCGTCAACATCGGGGCAAGGCTCGCCGGAGCTCCTGCGCCAGCAGGTTGGGGGCGGAGAGATGGGGAAGGTGCCCTTCTATGTTCAACATGTGCACCGTGCTCCGCCCTCCAAGGTGGTTCGCCAGGTACGTCGCCACCGACGCCGGCACCGACACGTCCTTCGCCGTCTGAATGATGGAGCACGGCACCCTCACCAGCCCCAGCACCCCTCTCAGATCGCTGTTGAACACAGTGCGCGACACGAATAGCGTTATGTCTGGCCTCATGTTGAACAACGTCCGGCTGAATTCCCGAACCGCCTCCGGCACGTCTGCCCCCACCGCCAGCGGCGCGAAACCGTTCACCCACGCCTCGTAGTTCGCCTCCATTGCTAAGAAAACTCTCTCTATCTCGCCTTGCTCGAATCCGCCATGATAGTTCGTGTCGTTCAAGAACCTGCAGTACGATTAGTTGTATAATTTTTCATTTTTTTTTTCTGGTTAATTTTAGGAATAAATTAGTGTAATTAATTACTTTCTAAGCAAAATCAACTCAGCTTTTGTCAAAAAATATAACGAACTGCATGTTCGCCGAAAGTTCTGCTATTCCAATTTTTGGGGGGAAGAACAAAACAACTGCACAGTTTTGAGCTTCAATTTGTTTTACCTAGGAGAGGCGCCGATGAGGATGAGCTTACTGAAGAGCTCAGGGCGGCGAATAGAAGCGAGGATTCCGATGGTGGCGGAGATAGAGTGGCCGACGTAGGTACAGCGTTCGATGCGGAGAGCGTCGAGTATGTAGAGAAGATCGTCGACGTAGCCGTCGAGGGTGGCGTAGCGGCGGCAGTCGAAGTAATCAGGGTTGACGCTGCCGGCGCACACCAGGTCATAAAGCACGACGCGGTGATCGCGGACGAAGAACGGCAGAATCCGCTGCCAGGCCGATTGGTCGGTGCCGAAGCCATGGGCGAGGACCAAAATTCTCTCGCCGGTGCCCACCACTCGGACATTCAAAGCTTCCAACAGACTGTGCCCCATTTTTTCCCTTTCTTCCTTAAAATCTACAAAAATATGTTTAAGAAACTTATAATTTTATAGGTCCTGAGCAACTTATAAGAAATATTTGTCTGTATGAAGAGCGGCTGCGAATTGAGAGAAATGGGGAAATATTAACTGTTTGTTTGAATATTTTATATAGAGTGGTGAGTGGTACAATGTTTTTGGTGTGTGGGAGAGGTTTGGTATGGGCTATTTATATTGGGATTGTAGAAGTATCTCATCTGTTTGGATGAGTTTTTAATTTTTTTTTTTCTTTTTCTTTTTAATTTGGAAGTATATGCTAAAATGACTCGGGATTTTTTGCATCAAAAGGTGACAGTTGAATCTGGAATGTGCATTTTTTTTGTGGTGAGTGGTGACCAGGTTGGATAGTTTGGATTTTGAGAATAAGTTTGGAGTTTTGGACCCATTCACTCATATTTAATTAATTATGTGAAGATAAGAGACAAAGGTTGATTCCTTCCACAAGCACAAAGAAATCCAATTGTACTGTACTTGGATTTCATTGGAGGATTGCTGACTTTTCTTGCATAAAATGTGTGGGCATCAGTTGTAGGTTGACATTTCAATTTGCAAGAAATGATTTTTCACCAGAGGAGAGAGAGAGAGAGAGAAAATATATATATATATATATATATTTGTGTGTGTGAATTTTAACGTTTCTCTTCTTTTTTAACAACTAAGTTTTTAACGAATAAGAAAACCTAAAGCTCAAAGTTTTACTACCACCCTTTGTAAAAAAAGAGTTTTATTTATGAAAAATAGTATCATATTTGAGCATATCTTGCAAGAAAAGAAAATTTTATATTAAATTCCAAATATACGAAGTTGAGATAGAATGACTTGCACTAAATTTATTTAAAAATTGTATTTTTCGTGTCTAATAAGTGTTCCGTTGTAGTCAAGCCTAAATTGAGACCATTCATCGCTTCTAATCAACTTATTCCATTATTTAAGATTCAAGTAAGCATAGATAAAAACCTCTCAATTTAACAATGTATTTTCTTGTACTTTGGGGTTATAATTTTTCAAAATTAGTTTTGTATATGATTCATTAGTCCTTATTAGAACTTATTATGTGGTAAAAGATCGCATAAAGATCCTAAGCAAAAAAAGAAGAAAAAAATATTCGCAGTGAACCAACTTTGAGTTTAGTATTTATTCTGTTAAATATGTAGTAAAAATAAAAAATAACTTACTTTTCCTTTTGCCTTTTTCTTTTCCTAAAGTAAGTGTTAATGAAGAATAAAAAGCAACACCAAATTGTGCATGTGCCCGAGGATGAAATAGTGAAATCGGCCTCCATAAATTGAGATGTTGATGTTAGTTGCATGGTTGGTCGATAAAACAGACCTAAATTCCATCATGAAGAAAAGACATAAAATTATTACCCATATAGTATGTGACTGTCAATCTAAACCAAACATTACATTTTTAACTTTTTTCTATTCCTTTATATCTCAAAAGAAGATTTTGATTTTTAATACGACTATTCTCAACTACTATTTTTTTAAAGAAAATATTATAAAATACTCAAAAAAAAAAAATATTACCTTTTCAATTATTAACCTGATTCCACCATTTAAGATTAGCAAATCATATGATCCATGTGAATATTGTAGGTGTTTTGGTGCGTGTGACTTAGAGGGTGTTTGAGTGAGCTTATGATGTATAAGAATTTATAATATGATAAAAAATGTTTGATAATTTTTTTTAGAAATGAGGTTATAAGATTTTAAAATAAAATGTTAGCATTTTATAAGCTCTTTTAAAAAAAGTAAGGAGATCCTAACTTATTTTTAAGATCTTAACAAATTTATTTATTTTTTAACCATTATTATTACAAAATTATCATTACTAACATCTTATAAGTTCCAAAATCTTATTTTATCCAAACACTTCAATAAATTATTTTAAAAATAAGATCTAACATCTTATAAGCTCAAAAACTATTTTATAAGATATAGGAATTTATAAGATGTTTTAAATAAGTTTAGCTAAACACCCTCTAAGTGTGAAAGTGAATTGCTCTTTTGATGGGTGACCATAATCTATACACATATTCTATACTCTTCTTCACAAAAGGAATAATAATAATAATAAATTTTGATGTAAAATAAAAAGGAAAATTGATGTAATTTTTTTTTTTAACGTATAAATACACATATATTAGTGCGTGGAAATATGGTATAAGTTTGGAGAGCACATTTAACCATCTTAGAGAGAGGTTTTGACTAAAAATAAAGCAATTGATGTTATAAATTTAAAGGCGTAGTAGATACATAAATAAAAATTTCTTTTTTTTATCCTTCAAAATAAGAACCACCATTTTAGGACGGATAGAGTCAAAACAGCGGGATAGTTTTTATGGAACGGAGAAAGTAATATTTAAGCCTTGTTTTGATCTTCAATTACATGAAATATGTCTGAACTTTTTTTTTTTTTTTTTTTTTGAAGTTATAATTTTTTATTCTTAATAAAATTTAAAAATTTATTTATGGTGAGCAACTTTTTACTTCGAGAGCTATGCGATATTATTTTCATAGCTTCTATGCCACCCAGTTAGATTTAGGGTAAATTAATTCTTGCTGGCGTATAGGAGCTAGCCTGGGGCTGTTCTACCCAATATGTCCTTTCTTTTTCAAAACTAAATTTTCAATAATCAGATTAAACAAAATTCTAAAGAAATTAAACTTTAGTTGTTATATCGACGTTCTTATAGGAAATCGTAGCAATAAAAGATATCGAAGGCTTTATAATTGAAAAAGGATTGAAAAAACCTGCACTCTATAAACAACACCGCAACTCCGATTGATTTTATTTTAAGAAAGTATCACTATAAAAAGTATGCAATATTAGTGTTAAAAATAAAATATAATAGAAAAATTATCATTGATGATATATATTAAGCGACAATAATTTTTATCTTAGTATTAATGACTTTTTTAAGTGATAATAATTTTTTATTTTGTAACAATATGGTTCAATACTAACAAGAACTAATAATTTCAATTATTACAGTTGATAATTTGTGAGATAATTTTTATTATTATTAGGTTGTTTCCATACGTGTGTCATTAATCATCAACGGTGACAGCTCAAATATTATTCTTACTACTATTTAATTTGTAAAAACTATTAAAATGATAAAATAAATTCCTTTTTCACTTAATATATATAATTATGTAATGACAACTTTTCATTCATTTAGTATCTTATCACTAATTATTTTTTTAATCTAGTACTGCATCTATATTCATCCATTAAAATAAATTCCCAAAACAATCCAACTACAAATAAATATTATATGTTTTACTTATTTATATACACGCACGTCAGATGCTCGTTGAATTTAAAATCCCAATCATACAATTTATGTGTGATACTTAAGTCAAGGAATTGAGGACACTTGGCAAACAAACAAATACTTGTATATGAATTAAACAGTGTTCGAAAAGTCATACTATTCATTGAACTGAAAAATTTACTAGTTCACGTTTCACTAGTTTAACTGTTGGTCAGATCGTAATTACACCGCAATTGAATCGTGACATCATAATTACATAATATACATTATATATTACTTAAAATTTAATAAAATATTAAACATAAAACATAAAGAGTGAATTATATTATTCAACTTCATAAGTTATAATTTCTTGAAAGAAATAGCCAAGAACACATAGGTTGGGTAAGTGCCCATCTGGTTTTATTTTCAAAACTCCTTTTCATTTTCTGCTGAAAATGAAAACAGAAAGCTATTAACTTTTCTCATATTTTCACAAATATTTTCATTCTCCAAACATTCTCTAAAACACACTATTACACTCTCTCTTCATTTTTTGTTTTCTCCTAGTCATATTTACATAATTTTTAATACAAAATATTATATTTTTCAAATACAACTCATTTTCAACCTTACATGATCATTACATTTTAAACAAAATCTCCAAATAACATTTCATTTTCAAAAATAAATTTATAACTAACTTTTCACTATTTATTTTTACCAGAAAATAAAAATACCTCCAAAAAATAAATCCAAACAGTCCTTCAGGTTTCTACCTTCTAGCCGAATTTAAAAACTAGAATATTAGATTTGATTTGGGGCTTTTATTTTGTAGATTTGTTTGAATATTTTAGCTTTTTACCTTTGTAAAATGCATTTTAACTTTAGGTGTTCACATTAAGTCAAAAAACTAAAAAAAATGTTAATTATGTCAAAAATTAAATGAAAGAAAAAAATAAATGAATCGGTCTGGTTTTCATAAATTATGAATAGTTCAACGGTTCAAACGATCCGACTATCAATTTAAATAATTTTAACAAAATATAACAATTTTCTCTACTATATCAATTTTTAATCAAAATCTAATGTTTAATAAGACAATCGATAATTCAACCGATCCGATCGGCTAATATATTCCTATTTTTGAAACAGTGAAACTGAATTACTTGTCCCGCCCAATCCATGGAAATATTAATTTTATCCAAACGTAATCCCGCTTTTCTGAGAGCCTATAGATAACAGGCATGCTTGGTACATCAAATCATTCCAGCGCGATAATGCACCCCTTGATAGCGATGTTTAAGAAGTATAGAAATACTTTCTCAATTCTATTTTAATAGGTTAAATTTGACAAGACACATTGTTATGAAAGCACGTTAAAAATTAATTTTATATTGTAGATTTTTACGCTACTAATCTTTGAAAAAGTAATCAAAAAGCTAAGAGCATGTTTGGTTTTATTTCCAAAATTCATTTCCATAAATTTTACTATTACAAAAATAGAAATTATCAATTTTTAAAAAATTTTACCGAACATAATTTTAATTTTCATTTTTAAAACAAATTCTCCAATAACCCCATATATATTTTCCCAATAACCTATATATCTTCTCCCTCTATGCTATTATTTCTATCTCTCTCCACCTACAACCTACATAATCATTATATTTCCAACATAATTATTACATTTCCAAATATTTCATCCAAATACATTTTCATTTCCACATCACTTCACATAACGAATTCTCACAATTTTAGAAATGATGGAAATGAAAATAAAACCAAACGGGCCTTAACTCTTCTGTACTATTATATATAACATAGTTTTGTACTTATTTAATTGTATAATTTTAATTTTAATTGTGCAAATTTGTTCACATATTAAATTTTTCAAATTTTAAGTTTTTTGATTCAATAAAAAAAATAAATTATTGGTTGTTTATTTATTTTTATATTTCATTTTAATATGATCAACTTATCCATTATAACTAAAATGTCATGTTGTGTTTATCCAAAATTGCAATATAGATTTCTATATCATATAATAATTAAAAAACATCTATTATCATATTTTCATCTCACTAAATAAGTTTATAATTTTAAAAATATTATAGAAGCACCATATTAAGTACTCTTCCCACAAAATTATATCTTACAAATGTAATTTATCACAAAATTAATAGATAAATATTCTATTTGTTTTATATGTAAATTTTGTTATTCTACAAATATTCTTTTTATATTTTATTTCATATTATTCGTAGTACAATTCTATATTTTTAGTTGTAGTACCTCTTTTCCTAATTAGCATAATATAATAATATTTTTATTTAGTTTTAATTAATTTAATGTTCATTTAGAATAAAGTTTTTAATATTTTTCTGCTAACACATATTTAAATTATTTTTGGTTTGCTTTTATTTTAAATTAATTAAACATTTTATCTAATATATTCAAATATTTTATGAATGTTATTGCTTTATTATTTCCTCAATATTTATTTAAAATTAAAGTTCTTATGGCCAACTTAGGATTGTAATTTTTATATTACTTAAAAACATTAGCATGCAGTACTTTCTTATTTCAATTAATGATATTTTATGTATTTATTTTTAATACTATTTTCAAATATTTTTGTATGTTCATATAAGAATTTATCTTTAATATTGAGTTTTTATTTTACTATTGTTTTAGTTGTAACTCTCTCGATTTATCTAGATAAAAAAATTATATACATTTCATATTTGAATAATGTGATGTTATGAAATATTTTAAAATGTTGTAATTTTATTAAGTTGTTAAAATTATTTAATTTTCTTATCAAATAAATGAAGAAATACTATATACTTTTATATAAAATATTAAAAATTTTGGCACTTGATTTACTCATTTCTAATTATGAGCATATAAAAAAAATTATTTTTTCTAAAACAATCATGTGCTTTGATAAGTTTATTTCGATTGGTTGAATCTTTACTTATTATAATATTTTTATATGAAAATCATCTTATTTCTCTTCAATAAAAAACTTATTTATAAAATAATATTTATATACAACTAAAAATCAAAATTTCATTGCTAAATAAATACTTTCTCACAATTGATATATTTCATATTTTAGTAATTTATATTCACTTTGATATTATTAATTATCAAAAATTAAATGGATATACGAATTAATGAAATTATCTAATAAATATGAGCTCTAATAAATATTAACTTATTTGTTCATTTAAAGAGTTAGATTTTTTTTAATTTAATTTTACATTTTTATCCAAAAAATTTAAAATTTATCAAAAAAAAAAGATAGTTGATAACAAAGTTATTTCAAAACAACAATCAATTTTTCATACTTAATAAATTCTTTTATATTTATATAGATATAATCACTTTAGTTTTAGTTAAAGTAATACCACATTCAATTATTTATAATAAAAGATATTCAATCATTTGATCAAATAAATTCTTTTATTTCTTAATTAAATAATTATTTTTTAGACAACTTAGAATTTAAATATATATATATATATATAACTTTTACACAATTCATATTAAATATACTTCAAAGCAAAAATAAAATACTTAACAATCATAAATATATCTTAATATCGTGAATTATTTAAAAACTTTTACAACTTATTTGTTGCTTATGAAAGAGATAAACAAATATTTATGTAAAATATCAAATCATCACTTCTTTAGTAAAGAGTTAGGAGTTTGTATAAATAATTATAAATTAATTGATTTATAAGTTCTCCATTTATCAAAATCTTTAAAATTTAATTATTTTTACAATAATATTTTTTAGATATGTGAAATAACTTTAGATGAAACTATATATATAGAATATAATAATTTCAATGAAGAATTTATTTCAAATATAAATAGGTACTTCCTACATCAACTATAAACTCTGAATTTTGTTTTTATATTATTAATTTAACTATTTTAAATTTTTAGTAATATAATAATAGAGAACTCATTTTTAATTATTTGAAATAAATTTTTTTATATGGGACATATTTATAGTTGACATTGTTGAAAATTTTCAAAAGCTTGATAAATTAATGACCACTAAAATAGCAAGTGATATTAATTTTTGTATTTTTTTAATATATTCACTCTATTTTATAATTATATAGCATACATTTATTTTAATATTTTTGCCTATAATAATTAATAAAAATATTTTTACATGGACTAATGATGTAAGATCGAAAAAGTTTGACTGAAAGTAAGTATCCATTTAATTATTCCTACATTTTTATATATTTATAGAGAAACTTATGAAAGATTGATATTTTATTTTGAATTGAATATTATAAAATTACTTATTATATTATTCATGTACATAATATATGTTAATTGGTAATTTAAAAATAATAAAATAAATGTAGATATAAATAAAAATAAATAAATTTTACTTATTAGAGTTATATGAAATATTAAAAGATATTTTAGCTTATAAAATTGTGTGTTAAAAAACTACTTATTCAACATTTAAAATTCTCAAATGTCATAAAAACTAATGATAACTTCCAAATTACTAAGAAATTATACAAAAAAGCTTTATATTTTTTTAAAAAAATCATTTGTTTATTTATCATATCAAAATATGTAAGTATAAATATATATAAATTGAAAAGTGTATTTAGCAAAATATTCTATACTATTTTTATTTTCTTAATTTATATATATATATTTTAAAATTTATCATTTTATAAATTTCTATAGAATTTATAAACTTAGAGTTAGCAATTCTTTGATATTCTATAACTTATTTAAGTATAAATTATCTTCAAACATAATATATTTATATTATTTTATTTAATTAGTAATAATTTTTTTTCATTAAACGCTAAAAGTAATTACAATTCATGTTTTAATCACATGAAATAAAATTAATATCACTATAAATAAATTATAGAATTATTTTCAGTACATCGCACCAGGTACATGCTAGTTACATTGAATGAAGGGTTCTGCAAGTGGAAAAAAGAATTTCATTTTACAATATAAAATAATTTTATTTTGTTAGAGCAAAAAAAAATCAAGCATTCATTACTAAAAAATTGCTTTCTTAGCAAATGTAATTAACAAGTAATAAAAATTATTAACTATTAATCCATAATTTTATTCATTGAGAAAGTAATAGAATAGCTATGCAGTATTTGTAGGAAAATTAATATATACAAAGAAAAAGAATAATGATGAGCTACAAGTTGATTGCAACAAATGTTAACTATGAGAGTATCTATTTTGAGTTTTGCTATATCAATTTCGTAACTAAAGTTATGAATTTTTAGCATCAATTATGAATTGACTATAACTAGTACCGTATTTTTTTGTAGTCTATATAGTTTTCACTATTATTTTTAAAGAAAGTATTTAAAAGTTAATTCATTACATTAAATGAGGGTGCTTGCAAGCGGAACAAAGAATTTGATTTCACAATATAAAATTTTATTTTGAGTAGAGGTGCAAGTTAAGTCAAGTCAGCTTGGCTCAACATAGAAAAGCTTTGCTTGAACTTGATACTATAGCTTATCAATCTCAGGCTTGAGATCGAGCCAAACTTGAATTTTAATAAAATGGCTTGAAGACTCGCAAGCTGGTTCATGCATGAACCTAAGTGTTTATACATATAAAATACAAGTATTAAATAATTTATAAAAAATAATACTTTAAAAATATATCCTACATATTGAAATAATTTTCAAACTATAATTTATTTGTTTACTTATATATATTGCTTACTAAATAATAATTAATAATTTATAAGATGCTAATTTTTATAAGTTGTAAAAGATGATAGCATGATAGCTCCAATTAAAAATAAAAATTATTTTATTCAAATATTTTTATAAAAATACATATAAGTTTAAACTATAAACATGCTCCAGTGTGAGCTAGTTATTCTCATTACATATATGATATGATACTTATTTTTCTTGATATTGCATGATATATTATATATGATTAACACATTTTTTTTAAAAATTTAATACTGCAAGTACGAAATAGTAATTTATCATTATATTAAAAGGTCCATTTTTAAATTTTACTATTTAAACTTGAAAAGTCAAAACAATATTGTTCTTAAAATTTACAAAAATTATAAATCTTTAATAAATTACATGATTATAAAACATATAATTACTTCATGAAAATTATTATTATAATTATAATTAACAAGTCATTGATTATTTTTCTTATATCTAATAATATTAATTCAATATGGATATATAGTAACAATATCAATATTATTAATATTTTAATTTTTAATTTCAAAATTATATTATTATTTATATCTTTATGTGTATAATATATACAGTTTAAATTAATCAATGCATATTTTTTAGATCTAAGTCTCCAATTAAAAATCCATCATGTGCTTACAAATTTATTTTTGTATTCTAAAGTATAAAAATATGTATTATATTTCAGTGTTGGTATATGTCTGATGAGTTCAAGCTTGATTGTGACTCGACGTTTAATGAGCTCAAATTCAAGTTCGATACTCATCAATAAGCTTGAGTTTGAGCCTAAAATTTGAAGTTCGATGAGTCTAACGTCGAGCTTGAGCTCAAGTATTTTACGAACAATCAAAACTTGAGCTTGAAATTTTTACTGAGCTCGACTCGTTTGCAGTCCTAATCTTGAGATGTTATAAAAAAATAAAAACAGTAAATAGAAAAAAATGGTAATATCATAAACCCAACTCACATCATACTCCACAATTTCTCTGAGGTCGTGGAATTTTCACCTTAAATCCTGATAATGCTACTGTGTTTCGGTTGTCAATTTCCATGAAACAGGAAAAAAATAAAATTACAAAACAAAGCATAAAATGTTATCATTTAAATGATGAAAATGTTTTTTTTTCTCACAATTTTTTCAAAAAGGTATTTTTCTCTCAAAAAATAAAAAATAAAAAAAATCAAACAAGCACAAACAATGGGAATAATTTAACTGAAAACCCACCATCCATACCCCCCCCCCCCAACACCCAAATAAATAAATAAATAAATTGTTAATATTATATGAAATAATTATTCTCATCATTATTGATATATAATATCCCACTTATACCCTAGGGACATTTAAATAAAATTATGATAAAAAACAAACATAACTTAATGGGATGAACCACTTACGAATTCATTAAAATGGACCGCCGAACCCAATGAACTCAGTCTGCTAAAAATCGAATCAATATAAATATTAGCATATGACCAAGAAAATCATCAAATAATATATTAATAAATTCAAACACTTTCTCAAAATAAACGCATTCTTAAAAATAAAAAACCCACAACTTTATTATTTTTTAAAAAAAACCACGATCCAACTTGGCATGATTGTATTTTAACTTCTTTCTAAAGGCTCACGTTGTCACAAAACGTGTCCCTTACAAGCTAATGTGTGGCACTTAACTCCTCTTTTGCCCTTTATGACATTCACTAAGTCAGCCTCACCCTTCTCAGGTGTTGCGTGTGCTAAATGAGTCAGCCAAACGGGAGAGAGAGAGAGTTGAGAGAAAAAACTCAAAAAGAATCTATATTACTTACTTTGCACTTGGTTCATACTTGGTTTCTACTCCATTGAATTACAAATGAATTCTTACACCTATTTATACTACCATCCTCCTAATGAATGGTGGAGATCAATTCAATCCTACGATTTAAATTACAATTCTAGAAGTTTTTTTACACTATAACTTTTTATAAATTATTCTAAAAATTTCTACACAACTTCTGCAAATTTCTATAACTATGTACAATATTCTAGACTCCTATAAGTCTTTCCTAAATCTCTGTTGCCTTGCTCTCTTACACGTCTTCGACCGAGGTGTGACAAAATGCTCATAATCCTTATCATCGATAAAATAATGAGAGGCCTCATGCATTATCTATTCGAGTCTTGCAGGTGGGCATAAATAGTGGAAAGCTCCCAAACTAAATGTGTACCAGAAGTTTCTATGTAATTTAATTTAGCATATATTTTTGTCTTTTATGTGAATAGTGGATGATGATAAGAGCAAAGCAAGGGGTGGTGATGCAACTGATGACAACCAAAGCTCAGAGATATTAATTAATGGGAAATAAAAGTTGGTGGTAACCAAAGTCTTTAATTAGGAGAGCGAGACATCTAACAATATGAGAAGAGCCCACTAAATTCAGCATGCATGGTCCTACCCAACCATATACATATATATTTCACATTTATTGCAACCCCCAATTTCTCAATTTTGTCACTATACAAAGCCATGTCCAGATGTCCTGAAGGCTAAAAATGTAAAAATAATTAAAGAAAAAGAGGTTTCCCCATGGAATCTCCATTCAGTGCATAATGAAAGATTGAAAAGACAATAGGGTCATATGTTGAAGAATCTGATTCATTGGATGTAGCCTTCATTCTTACTCCAAATATTAACAACACTTGTTCAGAGAGCTCTCTCTCTCTCTCTCTGCAATTTATTTTTTATTTCATTTTATAAATAAATAATTGTTTAAGATAAAATACGTGATAATGCATAAATTGGAAAAACAGAAGCCAAAAAATAATAAGTTATGAGATAATTTTTAAAATACTTTAATGAAAATAATGATGTGCAACATTTCTATTTTCTAAAGTAACAGAAAAATTAATAAAGAAGAAAAAAAATACTTTCTTAACTTTAATCTAAATCTTCTCATTGAAAACTAAACTGAGAGTTTTAGATGATAGTTCAAAATGTACAAATCGACTCCTGGTTTCATTAATATCATTACATCAATTTAGATTGACTAATTAAGAAAATTCATTTTTTTAAAAGTAAAATTTTAACCATAACAATAATTTGAAAATAGGGGGATATGCGTGTAAGAACATTGGGGCTTTGTTCTCCTATATTTTTCAAAAATATTTTTCAACTCCCAAAAAATTTTAAAACACTATAATTTTATATACAAAAACCCCTCACGATTCACCCAAAAAACTCTACACCCTAAAAATCACATCTACCCCTTATTTTCTTACCCCATCTTTCACATCATTCATTCATTTATCATTCTCTCACTTCACTCACGCACACACACACACACACACATTTACATCTATAAAAGTATTAAAATTTTACTACTTAAAAAAAATTCCAACACTTATATTTACAAATTCAATTAAACTAATTGTGGAATTTTTTTTATACTAAATAACATATTAAATTAATTAAATTACTTATTAATTAAAAATATATTGATATCTTTAATATTTAATGTATTAATAAAACATTAAATTTATTCATTTAAAAATAGTTTAAGATGTTTTAATTTGATATAATAAACAAATTAATCTTAAAAATTAATCTTCATTGA
The DNA here is from genome assembly GCA_018894105.1 of Jacaranda mimosifolia. NCBI lineage: Eukaryota > Viridiplantae > Streptophyta > Magnoliopsida > Lamiales > Bignoniaceae > Jacaranda > Jacaranda mimosifolia. The sequence continues at coordinate 7,295,552 of CM032123.1, forward strand.
ATATTAATATTTACATTTACTTAAATTATTATAAAAAATGTAATTACAGTGTGATATTTGTTTAATAATCTATTATATTTAATAAATTAATATTAATATAATTAAAGTAATTGTCAAGAAAATTAATTAAAATTAAGTAAAAATTATTTTAATTATTACTAAGTAATTTATTTATTAAATAATGTATTAATTAAATAATGAGATTAAGTATATAAATAACTTATTAAATTAATCAAATTAATTTATTTAATTATTTAAATAACTTGTTATTTATATTAATTGTGTTTCATATTTCACATATAATTAAATATTTTGTTTATTTATTAAATAAATAATTTAATATGATTTAGTCTCATATAATATAATTTTTTTTTTAATTTGATGAATCGTTATTAAGTCTTATATAATTTTTATTTCAGTTAAATAAATAACTAAGTTTTATTTATACATAAATCATAGATAATACATAGTTAAATGATTATATTTTAATTGAAAAATAATAATTAGTTTATAATTAATGTACAGTAATTAAATTTTTTATATAAGTTGATATCAACAATTATGATATTAGTCGATTTTTTTATCATTAAAATATAATTACAATTTTATAAATAATTAATATTTATTAATAAATATTTTCTTTCAAATAATACATCATTTGCTAGTATTAAATTTATAAAAATATAGATTTTAAAATAAAGCACCAATTGAATTAATTATATATCATTTTATTAAAACAATAGATTAAACATTATATATATACACACACATTATCTAACTATATATAAATATGCATACATTTATAATATACTACATAAAAAATTATTTTTATTCTATAAATACAATAAAAAATAACTAATTTGACATCAATAGTAGAGTTTATCTCCCCCAAAATATTAAAAAAAAAAATTCATTCTCAATTTATTTTTTATATTTCTCTAAAATAAAAAAATGTTCGACACATTCTTTAAATTTTCTTTCAAAAATTCCTTCTTTCAAAACGTGGTTTTTTTTTTTTTTTTTTGAAAAAATGACCAAAACATGGGAGAATAAGGCGTGAGGTTTCCCATGAATGAGAATGCAAGGCACAACTAAGCTAGAAACTAGAGGCTAAGGTCGCGTTTGGGGCCCCTTTTCCCCGACAATGCCACATTGAACAACAGTGACATCTGCGGCAGCGGCAGAACAATAGTCGTACGGTCCACAGCCTTAACTAAACTTGTTTGAAGGTTCCATAATGTCTTTATGACTCACCATCGCTCTAGCCTCTAGCTTATCTTATCCACACTGTCTGTCACATTCTTCACTTCCTTTTTCTGTTTTTTTTCCCCAGCTACTACTTTTTAATTCTCGCATCCTATTCCCATCGTCCACAATGGCCTTACAAAAATTATTCAAGGATCGAGCTCAAAGAGGAAAAAAATAAAATAAAAATAATAATAAACAAATAATAAGTCGTCGTGAGTTTTTTTTGGTTTTGTTTCTTCAATATATTTTCAATTCGAGAAATAAAATTAATCATTACAATATTTTATCACATTAATATTGTTAGACATATACTAAAATACTAAAGTAAAATAATTTTACTTTGCTAATAAAAGAAATTAATTTGACATTTATAACACAAAATATCTCTTTTAAAAATAAAATTAAACACGCCAAAAAATCTCCAACCACTCCCAAAACAAAATCAAACATGTACATATTTTCCAACCTAACTCATCAAAATATGTTTCCCCACAAAAAAATAAAAAACAAATAAAGGGCTAGATTTTGCTGGTTGGTGTTTTTATTTAATGAGCAATAAATGAATTTGAATATTGTTTAAATATTAGTGACCAATTTTGAAAAATAATTACATATGTACATTTGAGACCTAAACCTAAGGAATCCCATAGTGTTTTACATTTCCTCCCTCCCCCCTTCTCACTCTATTTACTTTCACAAAGTATGCACTCAAGACTGTCATTTTCTTTAAAAGAAAAAATTATGTCATCACACATTCTTAGTCACCAATGTAGCTTGTGAATAAAAGAAATATACACATATATATTGTAAATGAAAGATTCAAACTATTGACATGCTCAATATATAATTTTATTAACTATTACATTTAATTCATCCAATAAAAATGATATATACACATTGTAATGCCCTTCCTCTTTTTTTATTTTTATTTTTTTTGTGATAAATTAATGCCCTTCCATTTCAACCCCTCCTAAAAATGCTAGACAAAAGAAGGGTACCTATTGGAATCCAAGTAAGTTCCACAAAAAAAGGAGATTGGGTTCGTTCAAAACCCAAGGACATTTTTTTTGTACGAAAATTTCAACATAATGATTTTTTTCATTGTACGAAATTTCATTAAAAGAGAAAAAAAAGAAAGAAAGAGAGGACAACACTCTTTTGAATCCAACTTCTTCCTCAATCCTCACACTTTATTTATTTATTTATTTATGACTTATGAGTCACGTAAAGAGGAAACACATATTATCCTTTTTTTCTTTAGGAAAGCATGCGCCTAGCTAGATACCCACCCCAAAGTGAATTCACACTCCATTATTTAAGCCTGTGCGAATGTGACATTCTGGGGCACTATCAATCCTGAATATCACTATTGGATTTGACAGTCATGGATAACCTGAAAACAATTGAACTCACTCTTGAAACTTCCTACCTATTCTTCTCATCATGGATTGGATGACATCCACTAATCCCGCATATTTTCATTTTGTGGTTCTTCTAATTTTGGATAATAGTACATATTATGTTCTATATTAATTAAATGCTAAAATATTATGGGAATGTTTGATTATATTTTTTGTGTAATTTTATTATGTATATATTATGTGTTTTGAAAAAATGAATTATTGGAGAATGTGAAAGTTATTTTTTGGTATGTCTGTTTATGTCTTGGGGGAGACATTTTTTAATGTAGCAGTTAAATCAATACTTTTTTGTTGAGTTTTTGGGGGTGAAAATGGAATTAAATAATTTTTTAATATTAAAATAATAAAAAAATATATATGATGTATATATAATATATGTATGTATATATTAAAAATGTGTGTTTTGGTAGAAAAATGAGGATATGTTTGGTTATGTTGGGGAAACATAACCAAACAATCTCTATAGTGTTGTAAATTTAATATTAACAAGAATTGTGTTGGAACTGTTATTATTTTATAACAAATGACATATATGCAATAACAACAAAAAATATTATCACAAATTATTTTTATTGTCGAATCAGTCTGTTCCATTTCTTGTCCAAGACAATAAAAAAAGATTTAATTCAGTAGCAAGTGGTATTTTGATGTGTGAAGTCATAAGTTATCTATAATCTTGATGTGAGTTTATTTTGTTTGAATTTGTCCTTAAATTGATCCCATGTGAGTTTTTCTATTCAGATTTACTCCATCGATGTGATTTAATGAGATTGAATTAGAAGTTTGTAGGATTAACATGAGGAGATAGATCCGATTTATCAATAGTTATTGATAATCCATTTGTTACTTAATGCAAGACACTATACTAGCTTTCGTCTCGTCACTTCACATCTTAACCATGTCGTTCTTTTTTCAGTACAACTTTAACTAATTAAGAATAAGCACTTGGCTAAAAATTAAAGACTAAAATTGGTTAGGTTGGACTACAATCCTACTTATTTATTTGGAATAGTAAATTCTTCAATAAATCAGGAAGTGTTGCCCGTAATCCCTTTTTTTTTTTTTTTTTTTCAGAAAAAAATGTACTCTGCAGTCGATTCAAGCCAAGCATATATGTAAGTGATTCATGAAAATAATTTGCATAAGTTTGATTTGGATTTGAATGAAAAAAACAAAAGAATAATAATTAATTTTCTTTCTAGAGTTTTTAAGGAAAATTTGGAAAGGAAACTTGATATATAAAAATTGATTTAATTATGTCATTTTTTTTTTTTAAAGTTACGTTGTTTATGAAATTTAAGAATCTCTACTTATTTCTTGAATATGAAACCACTATAATATAATTTATTTTCAATTTTACTTTTTTTTTAATTTGTACAATATATGCTTTACTATATTCTAAATTAAAATCCAGTGTCAAGAGAAATGAAAAGACTACGTTAACTACAGAATTTATATTGTAGCTATGAATTTAACTACACCCTTAGATTATTTGAGTGGCCACGCGTCCATGCCCTTATTAGACAATCCCATATAAGTTTGGTTGCATTGTGAGCCGTTAATCGACCTCTATTAATTTTCTTGAAATTATGTTAAGAAAGAATTAAGTAAAGTAGAGAAAAATTGAAAATTACATTTTCAAAATCATAAGATATGAATAGTATTATTTTCAAAAAAAATAAGGAATATCATGTATGACACAATAATCAATCGACTCCATGAAATACAGACATTAGTTTAAAATATAGTAAAAAAATTGATTGTCTAAAAGATTAATTGATCAAATAACATTATTTTTATACTTATATGTAAAGTTCGGATTTAAACCATAACAAATTTTTGTTGCTCGTACATGTGCAAATAAAAAAACTATTAGAAAAACTAAAAATATTATCAGGATTTAAAAGTACTTAAGGTGTTGTTTGGGATGATAAAGGAAATGTTCGTTTTAGATTTTAAAAATTTTAAAATACAGCTGAGCTTTGAGATCACATATATACAGATAGAAAAAAGCATTTACTTAATTTTGATATTGAAAAAGAATTGCAGTTAATATTCATTATATTTTCCTTCTTAATTGCTTAATTCGGACTACATCCACGATTGTTGGATGACGTCACTAAATCTGATCACTAGGAACTGACTTTACGGAGAGGGGGAGAAAAAAGAAAGAAATAAAAATAGACATAATGGGCTGGGCATATTTGAGCACAATTAAGGAGCTGTTCGTTTATATTTTAATCTCGTTTTTACAATTTCTAACATTATTCAAAATTAAAAATAAATTTATCTAAGTTTTTCTTTTGTAGAAATAAAGATATATTTCCAAAAAGATTAACTATTATTAGTGCCGACATTAATTAAGAATAATTTAATTACTCGAATGATTAACTAGAAATAATTACAAAAATACAAGTCCAATGATTAAGACTGATTCAGACAATCATCCTAATTACAATTATGTATAAAATGGTTCCATCAGTGGAGGCCTGTACGGCTCCCCCGCAATTTAGAGTAAATTCTGCAAAAATTATGGGTTCAGCCATAAAAAAGGATTGGATAAGTCAAAAGATAGGACATACAAGTAAAAAGTTAGCTAATCATGGAGCAGGGGATAGTCACAGTTATAATGATTTGTTTAGTAAGGGGTAAGCATGATTACTTGGGATAATGCACGCGTGATTTAACGTTAAATCTTTAGGATGGTTATACGTTAAATCGTGTGTTTCTTTTTCCAGATTCCTGTTTTACCCATTCAATGAGGGCATATTTTTTAAGCCTATGAAACATGTGCCAAGTGTTATATCCTTTGGACGAATGAACTCTGGTGCTAATTTAAATATTTTATTATGAATTTATCTGAAATTTTGACTATACTTTAAAAAAATTAAAAAAAAAACAGTTGCTAAAATGATATTTTAGGAAGAAAAGTTTTCATTTCAAGGGGCGAGGCTGTACGTCTCTTCTCAAGTCTTTTGATTGGAGCAATATAATCGTGTTGATTTTATTTTGTATAAGAGGATTTGAAAGTTTTGAGATTAATTACAAAAATTTCCCCATCTTTTATTCCTTAAAATGTTCTTTTATAAGGACAAAATTTTTCATCGATGCGTATCAACTGAATGATGTCTTAAAATTAATGAATCTTTATATTTGACGATAGATTTAGTTATTATAAGTAATAATTTAATTTTTAATTATTTTATAAATTATTTCTACGTTAAGCAAATTTACAAGACATAGTGACAATGTATGTACAACGTTGTGGCACCATGATGGAAGAAATTAAAGTCCAGCCCCTTTCAAATCAGGCATTATGGATAATTTGACAAGTTTAAACCCCCTTCCGTGAATACTTTATGTTTATTGTTATCAAATGCTGCTAGAAAATATATTGAAAAGTTGGAAGTTTTATGTGTTTAATTGCGTATAGAAAATTTTTATATTATCCTTAAGATGATAATTGCACCCACTATTTGTGCTGTAGGGGTTATGACAATTCACTCATAGGATTCAACTAAGGTACCCAAGGAGTTGGAGTCAGTACTCTAAATTCCTATCTAATTTTTTTTGTTAATATTGAGAATAATTGAGAGAGTATAAGAATATATTTTGTTGGAGAGTAATAATGCCTTTTTTATTTGAAAAATACTTATAAAATATGTGTGGATTAGTTCTTCTTAAGGTTACAACAAATATTCACAACAACTATGACTGTTAGTTTAAACAATGCACTGATTTTAATAGTTTTGTCTTTTTTCTAACAACCACGTACGTAATTTAAATAAGTAAATAAATCACATATTTAATTAAATTATAATTTGAATTTAATCCATGCAACGTCATGCATGTGCCAAAATGCTAAGTCTTGATTATTAATATTCAACCACTATATATATATATATATATATAATTCTCATGCATTTGAACACTCTCTAAAGAACCTTAAAATAATCTAAAAACTTAATAAGAAATTCACCTAATAAAGGGACTCTTTTTTTCTTATTTTTTCAATGTCGGATTGAGATCCCGAAAGAATTCTCATCCCCTCTCCACTTAATGTACTATCTAGAAATCCTAATTAAATCCAACAAATGCTAATTGGATGGGACTGTATTCCTAATTTTCTTTTGACTATTTTATATACAGAGAATTTTTTTTTGACAATATATGAACGTTAAAAAACTTCAATTACCAATAAAAGATTTTTCGTATTTCAGATACGATTATTTAGGATGTTAGATATTTTCAGTCGAATTATTTTAAGTGAGCATACTCAGTCGTTCGATGAATGAAAAATCAAGTTTTTTATGGGTTAGTTGAGATTGTTACCTTAATAATACTTAAAACTTCTAACACAGAATGTCTGAATTTCATTTGCCAAACTTCCTTATGCGCACATGCTCATTTGTCAGATGAACAAGAAATCAAGCTACTTATGTATTCATTAGGAAACTACCTCATTGTTCATTGAAGATTATAACATTCCATTTGCTTACTATGCTATACTTAGAGGTTTGTGTTATGAGTAAAATTCTCATAGTTTCTTGAAAAAAAGTACCACACTACTAAATTTATGTTATAATCAAGAGTATTACGCTATTACTTATTTGGGTTTGTAAAGCTTAGGATTTAGTTAATAATAGCAATTTTCCAATACATATATAAATATATATATATATATATATATATATTAAAAGTTCATTAAATTCAAACATATGATATTACACTTCATGCGTAAGACTAATGCTACTGTACCAACGGCCACTTGGCTAGTCCATATTAGTTAAGAGTATTAAATTTATACAAGAGTTTCATTAAGTCTTAGACATGTAAAAGATAAATATATATTTGAATTTTGAAATTTACTCACAACATCTTTAAGTCATGTGTTTTTTAATATTATGATTTAGAATTAGAATACATTTATAAAAAGTAGCATATAATATGTTACCAAGCGTTTGGCATCTCAACATACAGTCCATTTGATTTTGATCACTACGAAATTCCAGAAAATATATTTCTACGTTTAATCAAAACAAAGGAAAAAAGAAAAGTTACAAGAATGAATTGAAACTTCTAAAAAGAGAAAAAAAAAAATAAAAAAAAAAAAGGCCAGAGGTTTCACCGTGTCAGATCTTGGACTTGTTTAACCTGATTTTGGGCGTCTTTGTTACGAAGCAGTTGCAGCCATTTTCATGGGCTTGATCACTTTTTAAAACAATGCTTGGACACATTGGGCCGATTTTCTAGCTTACAGATATTACGGTCATCAGCCCGTTTTCTGTCCATCGTTACTTGTGGGCGATAAGTCATAAGAGTTAGGATTATGAATTTTAATCTATGTTTGGGCCTTAAATTTCAATGAGAAAATATTATGAACTTGTTTTGTACTTCAAATTATATAATTTTATATTTTAATTTTTACATCTTTGCATTTGTTCCCCCCCCCCCCCCCCCCCAATTCATTTTCTTGAACCAAACTTTTCTTTATACGTATATTAACACATGTACATGTACATTAGGGGCTCATTGTTGAGCGGTCATCTAGCTTAGTAGTATAGGTCTCATGCAGTAAGTAAAATGTTCAAAGTCAAAGTTAACGGACTCTTCATGTGCATGTATATAAATATTAAAAAAAGAAATAACAAAAACTTGTTAGGGTTCAAACTTTGACCTTATTATTTATATCGGGGTGGCAATTTTCGATAGGATATGATAATATGATATGAATCAATACAATATTATTGGGTTTGAGTTGGGGGTAATTGGGTTGGATCAATATCAGGTTGATCAAATAAGTAACACGAAAATTATGAGTTGGTTTGGATTGGATTTCGAGTTACTTGCAACCCAATACAACCCAACACAAATTTTTAAGAAAGAAAAAAGAAGTATATATGCATGCATATCTTTTTTGAATTAGTATTTCGTGTACTTACTCTTTGCAATAAACTTCAATTGGAAGAAGAGAATAGCAATGAAGAGATATAGTTGAAATTAAGAATTGAAATTTCTATACTTTTTACATTTTTAATTAATAACTTGATATTATTTTTGAATAATTTAGCTCTAGATTAGTTTGTAACAAATTGATAATTACTATACTTAATATCAACTACTTGCAACTGTTGGGATGGACTGGTTGGTTATTAATGATTGAATTGTACTTATTTGCTAGAATCGTTGTTAAATTGAATTGTGCGTGAACTTTTGGTTTGACATAGAAATTTCCATATTGTTGATGTTGTACAGAAAATTGTATGAAGTCCAATTATCATATTGCTCTATGATACAAAATTTGAGTTCCTAGAGTATAAGATTGACTTTTTATTAAGATTTTAGTTGAATATAAAGTTTTGTAGGTTATTTAGATGAATTTTGATGAAAAAGAATCACAAGTTGAAATATGTTGTGTTCGGTTTGACACGAAGACTTTCAAATTGGGTTCAAGTTGAGACTTACTGGGTTGAGTACTTTCCAGATTGAGTTCGGATTGAGCAAAACTTTGTAATGTTTCCACCTCAACTGACATGAAATAAATCCAGCCGACAAAAAAAATGTATTTATTGATCTCAAATCAAGTAACAAGTACAAACTTGAATTCCACAAATCTCACGAGAACATCTAACACCCTCGTTCTAAACACCGTCTCAAGAAACTGTCTCAAAAGCAGTCTAGAAACCCTTGTGTTATGTTTGTGATAAGTTGTCCCGGAACAAAACGAGTATAAATATCTCAAAACTAGAGTCCTAAGCCCATGAGCCTTGCATCCGGAGCGCAAAACTGCTTCTTATGCCGAGAAAACCCGCATCTGGTCGAGAGAAATAGGTGGACCGCGCGCCTTGTAATGGACAACTCGCGCTAAGGCGCGGCATTACAGTGACCCACATGCCAGGGTGTGTGGTTCCAATTTGCTCCATGCCTGGACGCGGCATTCCTTGCGACTCCAGCTGCCCATCTCCGCGCCTGGGCATGCTGCTCCTTGCGCCCTGGCGCGCAGCGTTATGCCAACTCGTGCTCCAGTTGCCCATTTCGCTCGCTTGACTCTGTTTCGCTCAGTTCCTTATCAATTTTACCCTAAATTTTAAGGCAAAACCAACAATTCTCCACTTTGACTTGAAATTCACCACCTATCTTCTTTGTTCCTGCCCCTAAAAAGGCCTGTCATTTGAGTCTGCAAATGTTAATCAAATGCAAGCAATGCTTGAATTTGATTAATCAAATAGCCTTATTCAACATGTTTGCCGGATTATCCTTAATCCCAACCTTGTCTACTAGAATGACACCTTAAGACACCATATCCAGAACAAAGTGATACCTTACGTCAATGTGCTTTGTTCTCTCATGAAAAACTTGATTCTTTGACAAGTGTATGACACTTTGACTATCACAAAATATTAAAGTAATATCAGAAACCATACCCATATCCTCAATCAGCCCGTTTAGCCAAATGTCTTCCTTCACGCCTTCAGCTAAAGCCATGTACTCAACTTTTGTTGTGGACAATGCAGTTGATGATTGCAAAGTCGCATTCTAGCTAATAGTACAACTCGAAACACAAAACACATACCCAGTTATGGACCTTCTGCTGTCCAAATCTCCTGCACAATCTGCATCCACATAGCCAATAATTCTAGCAGTAGAATTCAATTGACTATACCTCAAATATTTGTCTGTAGAGCCTTTCAAATACCTCATGATCCATTTCACAACCTGCTAATGAGTCTTTTCTGGTTTGTACATTTACTTGCTCACAACACCGACTGAATGTGAAATGTCTGGCCTAGTGCACACCATAGCATACTTCAAGCTACCCACTGCATTAGCATACGACACATTAGACATGTGCTCTACCTCCTATTTAGTACTCGGTGATAGATCTGATGAGAGCCTGAAATGAGTTGCAAGTGGCATACTAATTGGCTTGGACTTATCCATCCTAAATCGCTCAAGTACTTTCTCAATGTAATGTTGTTGAGATAAGTACATCAATCCTGCGTGTCTATCTCAGATGATCTCCATGCTCAATATCTTCTTTGCACCACCCAAATCCTTCATCTCAAATTCTTCACTTAACTGAGTTTTTAAATTGTTGATCTTAGATATGTTTCTAGAGGCAATCAACATATCATCAACGTACAACAACAAATATACGAGAAGGCCATCACTACATTTTCTATAATATACACAACAATTATAAATGCTTTTAGTATATTCTATCTTGGTAATAAAAGCATCAAACATTTTATACTACTGTCTGAGAGACTGTTTAAAGCCATATAACGACCTCTTCAAAAGACATGCTTGATTTTGTTTCCTAAAAACAATGAATCCTTCTGATTGGTTCATTTAGATTTGTTCCTCTAACTCACCATGTAGAAATGCTGCTTTCATATCCATTTGCTCAAGCTCCATATCAAACAGAGCAACCATGACAAGTAAAACATGAATGGAATTATGTTTTACTACTAGGGAGAACACTTCATGAAAGTCAACTCCCTCTCTCTAAGTAAAACACTTAATAATCGATCGCGCCTTGTATTTAGCATCCTCAACCTCGGGAATCCCTTCATTTTTCTTGTAGATCCATTTGCAGCCTACAATCTTTTGCCCTTTGAGTACATCAACCAACTTCTATGTGTTGTTATTGTATAGAGACTCCATTTCTTAACTCATAGCTGCAACCTATTTATCAGAATTTGGTCTGAAAATTGCCTCTTTGTATGAGACTGGATCTTCTCCTACAAACTTCTCGGTTGAACTCAAAGTGTAAGCTACCAAATTTGAATAAGCAAACCGCTGTGGTGGTTTGATCTGCCCCCTCTCCCTATCGCAAGCCAAGTTATAATTTTGTAGCGGTTCATTTTCCTGTTGTTGATTAGATGATAATGTGCTCTCACTAGCTTCATCTACTACCTTCTGTTTACTCTTTGAAATTTGTGGAGTGTCAAGTTCAAACTCCACCTTCTTCTTAACACCCTGTTGACTGCTTTTGGGCTGCTCACCTTCTTCATCATTACAGACTCATCAAATATCACATCCCTGCTGATAATCATCTTGGAGCACTTGTTATCATTACACCACAAACGATAACCCTTTACTCCATTAGCATAGACTAGAAATATGCACTTTCTAGCCCTTAGCTCAAGCCTCCCATCCCAGACATGAGCATAGGCTGGACACCCAAATACTCTAAGATTTGATTAATTAGCAGGATACCTGGACCAAACTTTCATTGGTGTCTTGTAGTCCAAAGCAGTCAATGGTGACCCATTCACCAAATAACAAGCAGTGTTAATCGTTTCTGCTAAAAAATTCTTGGACAATTTGGCGTTAAAGATCATGCATCTAGCTCTTTCCAGGATACTCCTGTTCATCCGTTCTGCAACTCCATTCTACTGTAGTGTATGTACAACTCTGTGATGCCTCATAATTCCTTCTTTATCGCAAAATTCCTGAAATTCCTTGTTGTAGAATTCTAAACCGTTGTCAATCCTCAAGCACTTTATCTCATTTTTTGTTTGCTTCTCGATTAAAATTTTTCATTGCTTGAAGTTGACAAACACCTCATTCTTATGCTTTAGCATATACACTCATACTCTCCGTGAGAAGTCATCAATAAATGTTAGCATGTGCCTGGCACTTCCCTTTGAAGGAACTTGAGAAAGCCCCCAAATATCTGAGTGAATGTAATCTAAGGTGCCCTTGGTCCTGTGAATTGCAGTGCCGAATTTCACCCTGTGTTGCTTGCCAAGGACACATTGCTCGCAGAAATCCATCTCTCTAGTTTTCTCTCCACAAGCAATCATAGTTTGCTCAGTTCTGACATCCCCCTCTCATTATGCCACAATTTTGTAGTATTATTGACTGATGAAGAAACAACCATAGTACCAGAAATAGTGATGCCTTGCAATATGTAAAGGCCATTCCACTTGTCTCCCTTCATGATAAGCAATGCACCTTTGGAAACTCGCAGAACTCCAACTCAAGCTCTGTATTCACAACCATTCTTGTCCAGAGTACCCAGCGATGTCAGATTTTTCTTCAGATCTTGAGCATGACGCACATATGTTAAGGTCCTTACTATGTCATCACATACAAACTGAGCCAATTCCTACTACCCTACAAAAAGCATTGTTTCCTATAAGCACTTTACCACTGTCGTATTTCTAATAAGTGGTAAACCAATCTTCTCGTGGGCACATATGGTAGGAACAACCACTATCTAAAATCCATTCAGAGCTTAGTAAAGTTTCAACAATGTTGAGAACAAGCCCACCATCAGACTCATCCTCAACAATTCCTACGACATCATCTCGTTTCTAATCAGAAGTTTCACCTGCATCTTTCACCTTTCCTCGTTCCGGATAATTTTATTTCTAGTGCCCCTTTCCATCATACCTAAAACACTTGTCTTCATTTTTAGGCTTGGTTCGGACTTCGATTGGCCTCTATTCCTTTCCCTTTCTCTCGTTCTCCCTTTCGCCACCAATCCTTCCCCACTTTCACTATCATTGTTACCCAGGACATGTTTTCTCAATTTGTTGGAATTCAATGAGGCCCTCACATCCTCTATTGAAATCGTGTCTCTCCCGTACAACAAAGTAGAATTAATGCTTTGTCTTCATCTTTAGTTTTAGCATCTATACTAGCAAGATCCAATATCACCTTATTGAAATAATCAATATGTTGAGTAATAGATATACCTTTCTTCATCTTCAATGTGTATAACCGTTGTTTCAAATATAGTCGATTCGTCAGGGACTTCGTCATATAGAAACTCTCTAGCTTCTTCCACAAATCTGCTGGCGTACTTTCTGTGGTGACCTCTCTCAGTACATTATCCGCCAATGATAACACCAGAGTACCATAAGCCTTCACCATAAACTCGTCATTCTCTTCGTTTGTCAGCATCTCGAGTAAGGAATTTCTGCCCTTTAATGCTCTCTGTAAACCTTCACTACAACAATTTGCACTTCACGTAACAAAAATTTTGGTAACAAAAGTAAAATTCGTTACATATGTTAGATTTATTGTAATAAAATTGATTTTTTGTTACAAATAACATTTTCTTTAGTAACAAAGTAAAAGTCTTGTTGCCTTTAACTCAAATTTGTTACCTTAAATTTTTTATGTTCATTACTAAATAATTATTCGTTACGAAAAATGTTATTTTGTTACATATAACATTTTCCGTCATATAAGAAGATATATTTGTAACAAAATTTGGTACCTTTTGTAACAACAAAATATTTGTTACAAATAAAATATATTGTAACAAAGTTTTTAGTTACTAAATTTTAATTAACTTCCCTCCAAATATCAATTGTATACATATGGTAACAATGATTTTCGTTACTAATTATAAATGAATATTAAATTAAATTTTTACTAATACTTGTGGGTTGGGCTTTTGTTCAAGAAATGGACTTCACAATAATGTAAAAAAATTGTTAATTAGGTTTAACCAATTTTTTAGTGAATTATTATTGAACTGGATTTTATTTTAAAGATTGAGCTTGAAGAGATTTGAAGTGGATAATCCATTAGTTGGGCCAATTTCTTTAACATATTGGGCTTTATAACTTTTTTGTGAATTATTCAATGAATTGAAAGTTTTCATTTTGAGGAAAAATGCAAAATTGGTCCCGTAATTATACCCTACTGGCAAATTTTGACTTTATATTTTTGGTACACTAACTTTTGAATTTTGACAATTTGAGGATAAATCTAGCCCGAATTCATTTGCAGCAGGACCGATCCACATGGCGCCACATCACATCCTCTCTCCTACGTGGCATGTGGTGTGGCAACTCCTTCTTGGCATGTATTTTACTAGACAAAAAAAGAAGAAGGATATTTGCACAAAAAATTAAAAATAGGTACATAAAAATTGAAAAAAGTAAAAAGATGAAAAAAAAGATAAATCTTGAAAAACATTTATATACTTATATATATTTATATATATTCACATATATAAACACACATACACATGTATCCCACTTGCTAAATTATCAAATTAAATGAATTGAGTCCTAAAAAAAATTTAAAACTTGCACATTAGAATTTAAAAAATCAAATATCCTTCAAATTTATAAAATTTTATTTCCTACGAATTTACCATCTAAATTTTTTTAAAAATCTAATTTATGACTTTAGGCCATATAATTTTAATAATATTAAGTTAAAATAGTAAAATATCTAAAAATTTAAATAATTTTTTTGACTTTATTTATTAAGTTAAAAATGAAATAAAAATTAAACAATAAAAATTTAAGTCTATCCTATTATCTATATAATTCAAAATTACATAAGAATATTAAAATGATAAATACATCTAAAATAATTCTGTTAAATATAAATATATTTTATTTATTAATTCAAATATGACAAAAAAAAACTTAAACAATAAAATTTTAAGTATGACATCCTAACTATATAATTATAAATTACATAATAATATTAAAATAAAAAATATTCTAAACATTAGAATTTAAAATATCAAATATCCTTTAAATTTATTCAATTTTAATTCATACGAATTTATCATCTAAATTTTTTAAAAAATCTAACTTATAACATTAGGCCATATAATTTTAATAATATTAAGTTAAAATATTTAATAATGTTAAAATAGTAAAATATCTAATAATTTAAATAAATTTTGTTGACTTTATTTGTTAAGTTAAAAATGAAATAAAAATTAAACAATAAAAATTTAAGTCTATCCTATTATCTATATAATTCAAAATTACATAATAACATTAAAATGATAAATACATCTAAAATAATTCTATTAAATATAAATATATTTTATTTATTAATTCAGATATAACAAAATAAAACTTAAACAATAAAATTTTGAGTCTATCATCCTAACTATATAATTGTAAATTAAATAATAAAATTAAAATAAAAAATATTCTAAAATAATTCAATTATTCAATTAATATAAATAAAAAATTCAAATATAAGAAGAAGAAGAAGAAGAAGAAGAAAAAGAAGAAGAAGAAGAAGACCTACCCTTCCCCTCTAGCACTTCATATATTTCTCATTTCTTTTCTTTTTTCTTCATTCTTTTCTTTTCTTTTTATTCTCATTTCTCTCTTCTTCCATTATTTCATATATTTCTCATTTTATACATATATGTATAAATTTATCATTGTTTCTCATTTCTCATTATTTCATATATTCTCATTTTATACACACATATATATAAATTTATCTATAAAATTTTAAATAAATTTTATTTTCATCTTTTTTCTTTCTAATTATTCATACATGTATACTTATTTTTTCTATTTATACTTATTCACATATATATAATATACATATATATAAATTTATCAATAAAATTTAAATTACTTTTATTTTATCTATTTTTTTATTTATTCATTCCAAATTAAATCATATTTAATATTTATTAAAACATATATATAATATAATTTTTATTCATACTTATATGCATATATAGTATATATATACATATATATATATATATATATAAACTTCAATAAAATTTAAAGAAGATTCATCATATATTTCTCATTTTATACATATATAATTTATCATTATTTCATATATTCTTATTTTATACATATGTATAAATTTATTTAATGAATTTGGATGGCAATGCAATTTTTGTTTCCCTCCAACTTTGTATTCCCTCCAAAATTTGGCCCATAAAAAATATTAACAATTGTTTTTATTATTAGTTTGACATAATAATGTAACTTGATTTCTTCCAAAAAATTGATTCCCTCTAAAAATAATGATTTTTTTTTTCATTTTTTCGATTCCTCTAAATTTTAGCTCCTCCATTTTTTTTTGTATAAATAATCTATAGCAAAATTAATATCTTTTATATTAGATTATATGATGAATTGACATATAATTTTTTAAATTGTTAAATGATTTTCTATTATAGTTAAAATAGTTAAATAACATATAATTTGGACTTATAAATTTTGGTGCTTAAAACTTTAATTTTTTATTATAATTTATTACAATATTTATTTAGAAAAATTCTAAAAACCCCTTAAAATAAATAGTTAAAGGTTACATACCTGAATAACAAAAGAAAATAAAGAAATCTAGTTTACCATAATACTTAATGAAAAGAAAACGGTCCATGAAGTTAGGCCAGTTAATTTTACATTTCGTATTTTAATTGTTGTATTGGCCAATTAAAGATTTTTATAACTTATAGATATCTATATGTTAATTGTGTGTATATTTTACTATATAAATTGCTAAAATGAAGATAACTTTCGCGGTTTAATATAGTGTAAAAAAAGTATTTACTTAAAGTATATTATTAAATATAATGATTATTAACTTTCATAGACGTGAACAAATTGTTCTTAAGAATTAGTTGGCCTACATATTATATTTCCTTCAAAAAATAAGTTTCCCTCCAAAAATGAATTCCCTTATTATTTTTTTTATTCCCTCCAAATTTTTGCTCCTCCCTCCATTTTGTGTATAAATAGTATGTACAAAAATTATTTATTTTATCTTATATTATAAGATGAATTATCATGTATTATTATGGAGGTTAAAAATTTAATTATATTTTTTGTTATTATTTATTAGGACATTGTTTTTGAACAAAAATATTTTAGAAAAATTGTTTATAAATTAAAAACTTTAATCTTTACGTGTAATTAATTTCATTTTAAAAATTAAAATATTCTGTACTAATAATATATTGATATGGAAAATTTGAACATGCATTTATTGAAAATTTTCCATACTTAATTAACACAAATTGTTTTAAAATTGACCAACTTGTATAACTTTAATATAGTTGGAAATTTTGAAATTATTTTGAAATACTCACGACATTATAATATAAACTTAGTAATATAGTTATAAGTTTAATAAAATTATTTTTTATCCCCATATATTTAATTAAATATTTGAAGAACTGTTAGCATCCTTAACAAATTTGTAGACGTCGGTTGGAAATTTATATTAAAATTCAAAAATATCCTTTAGAAGCTGTTTTGATTATCTTTAAGACAAAAATACCCTTGGACTTACTTGTAACTTTAACATGGGGGTTTAACGTTAATATTATTTAAATTACTCAGAATAAATTTAAATAATTTTATTAATAATTTTTTAAATATTAAATAATCTTTTAATTAAAGTTGGATTAAAAAAAATAAAAATTTAAAATCATCAACATATGTAAAGTAATTTAATCAAATTTAATTAAACATATTTATTAATTATAAAATAAAAATAAAAATCAAATCCATCTCCTAATTCAATATGATTTTATTTTTAAATTACATCTCAATAATATTAAAAAATAATCGTATCTAAAATAATTTATTTATATTAAGTTAAATATATTTATTAAATAAAAAAATATTTATTAACAAAAATAAATAATTTAAAAATAAAAATAAGATCTAAAAATATCATACTAACACTATTAATTTTAAAATGTCTATTTCACCCTATCAACCCAATAAAAAAATTATTGATATAATATCTTGTTCCCTTCTAAAACACAAATAAATAAATAATTTTCTCTCAATTCATTTTTCACCTACCACCCAAAATATAAACAAACAACCATCACATTCTCCAACCCCACTTCCAAAAAACCATATTGCTAAAATATTTTGACAAAATGCTCCAATTCATAAACCAACAAGCCCTAATTTAAACTAATTTCATTAAATTTATTAATTAATAAAAATTAAATAAGTCAAAATGTGGGAGATATAGAGTTGGAACCTTGTGAGACCTTGATGTGTGTGTGTATATAAATAAAAAAATTAAATTTATTTATTAATCAAAATAAATAATTTAAATAAAAATAAAATCTAAAATTTTATCCTAACAATGTAATTTTAATAATTTTAAATAAATAAATATTTTTATTTATTTTGAACAAAATAATGTAATGATTTTAAATAAATAACATAAGTAAATTTTTTTAATTTAAGTTAATTTAATTAAAATTTATTAATTAACAATAAATAAATAAATAAATACACACACACACACATATATATATATATATTTTTTTTCCTTCCTTCTTCCACATCCCCCCCCACCCCAGGCCTGGCCATGGCTAGACCTAGTGGCCGGCGGTGAGGGGGGTGGGTATTATATATGTGTATATATTTATATGATATTTATTTTATATATATATATATTTATTTATATGATGTTTATATTGAGATATAAATTTTTTTTATAAGGATTTTGTTATATATTTTTAAATTTTTTTTAATGAAGGTTGATTGGGCAATTCAATTTTTGTGAAATTTTTATAAATAAGTCAAAATTTTGAGTTGTTGGGTAATTAATTTTTTTTAATTTAACAATTTTGCCTGAATACTAATGGAAGTTGAGATGCTATTCCAAATGTATTAAAAAAATTAGAGTTTTGGTCCTATAAGTGTCAACTTAATTACCGAAAGTGCAAACCCCCATCCAATGAGACCAAAAATAGAAATTTTTCAATATAACCAAACACTACATTAGCCAAAAAAAGAAAACTAAGGGCTCCATTGAAATGGTAATGATTTTATTGGGCTAGTTGCAATTTACCCTAATGTGATTTGTGAAATAAGTGTTAAACCCTTATGTGAAAAATATATATATATATATATACACACACAAAACAACTTCTTTATGTTTTATAAAATCACGCACACCACCTCCCCCTCCACATTTATTGCCCATTTAATGTAATTTTAATATAAAAAGATCAATTTACCCTTAATCATTTCACATATATACAATTCAATTTAAATAATTTTTTATTATCATATTTTATTTATATTTTATTTTTTTTCATTCTTTTCTTTTCTTTTCTTTTTATTCTCATTTCTCTCTTCTATTATTTCATATATTTCTCATTTTATACATATATATAAATTTATCATTGTTTCTCATTTCTCATTATTTCATATATTCTCATTTTATACATATATATATATAAATTTATCTATAAAATTTTAAATAATTTTTATTTTTATCTTTTTTCTTTCTAATTATTCATACATGTATACTTATTTTTTCTATTTATACTTATTCACATAAATATAATATACATATTTATAAATTTATCAATAAAATTTAAATTACTTTTATTTTTATCTATTTTTTTATTTATTCATTCCGAATTAAATAATATTTAATATTTAGAAATATGTAAAATATAATTTTTTGTTCGTACTTATTTACATATATAGTGTGTATATATATATATACGCCACAAGAAAATAGGTTAATCGCGCCATATACTTTGCGCTGGTTTTTCTAAACTGCCGCAATTAATAATATTATTTCTTTTACTTATTAGATTGCTCTTTGTTTTTAACTTTAAAGGGTTTTGTCCACTATTTTTTAATATATATATATATGTAATGTCAATTATTTTTTAAAAACAATCTTATTTAATTTTAATTTTTGATTAAAAATAAATTAAGTTAAGACAAAACTATGATAGTAAAGATAAAAAAAAGTAAAATAAATCAAAATAAATATATAAAACAATTATAAAGTTAAAATCAATATTAGTATATAAGTTAATAGAAACCTTTTAATTTGACTCATAACTTAGTTATCGAATAATTAAGTGAAGAAAAGAGTTTGGCATTAGTCATATAAAGTTAAAACTATAGTAAATTGATAAAATATTTATAAACTTAAAATTGATTTTAAAATATGAATTAGTGACAAAATATGAGGATGAAATTATACTGTAAAATAAAATATAGAAAAAACAAATTATTGTATTCATTCTCAAATTTTTGTATAAATATAATTGGATATTCATATTATATTTTGCAAATAACAAAAAAAATAGTGAATAAGAAAAAAAGTTGTTAACCTTTCAAATAATCAAAATAAAAAATTCTCATTATTTCATATATTCTCATTTTACACACATACACACACACACACATATATATAAATTTATCTATAAAATTTTAAATAATTTTTATTTTTATCTTTTTTCTTTTGAATTATTCATACATGTATACTTATTTTTTCCATTTATACTTATTCACACATATATAATATACATATATATATAAATTTATCAATAAAATTTAAATTACTTTTATTTTTATCTATTTTTTCTATTTATTCATTCCGAATTAAATAATATTTAAAATTTTAACTATGTATATAATATTTAATTTTTCATTCAAACTTATATACATATATAGTATATACACACACACACACACACACTACAAGAAAATAGGTTAATCGCGGAATATATTTTGTGATGGTTTGTCTCAACCGCCGCAAAATATTAATTTGACGGTGGTTGAGCAACAATTTATCCAAATCGCCGCGGAATTCATAATAAATGGCGGTGGTTAGTGTAACATTCCTTGAATGAATAACTTCGTACTGATTTTTCTAAACCGCTGGAATTAATAATATTGTTACTTTCGCTTGTTAGATTGCCCTTTGTTTTTTACTTTAATGGGTTTTGTTCACAATTTTTTAATATTTATATATATGTAATGCCAATTATTTTTTATAAATTTCTAAAATAAAGTATTTTATATTATAAGCTCTTCTACAAAAATACTAAGCCTTTACCTAACAATTTATATATACATTTATGTAATAAAATTTCTTTGCTTCATGCAGCTATATTATATAATTATCTCACACTTTTTATTTATTTCTTTTAATTCACTATTTGATACTCTTATTTTATTTATTCAAATGACAATTATTATTTTATTTTTAAAAACAAAATAATATTTGTTTGATAACATGTGAAATTGCTTGAGAGCTTTATATGGAAGAGATGAATAAGTAATTGAGCAAATGCAAATATCAACTTTTGGACATGCAGCCAAGATGGTTAGGTGGTTGCTTGAGGGTGGGCATGGTTGCGAGATCGAAACCTGCTGCCAGCAGGTTGAGATAGATTTTCGCTGGGCTTGCGGGTGGGCCTGCGCTCGGGTGGCGCTCTTGCTGGTGGGCCGTGGGCTGGTCTCTGCTTGGGTGGCGCTGATGTCAAATGGCCCATCCATATGAAGGAGCCCATGCACACACATTTAGTAACAAAACTTTTAGTTATTTATTCATTAGTAACGAAATGCTTATTTTTGAATTAAAATTTTATGTAACTATTTGTAACCAAATATTTTGTTACATAAATAATTAGTAACTATACTTAATTAAATAAGTAATATCATTATATTATGCATTGGTAACGAAAAAATAAAAGGCAACAAAATTGTCAATGTTTTAGTAACTAAATATTTCGTTACGCTATAAAAATCTATTGTAACTACTACACTTTTTTTTTACTAATATCATATTTTGGTAACGATATATTCCGTCGCCATAAGTCCATCATTCGTAACGAACCATAAATTTCGTTACTAAAACCTTTTGCGACGGGCTTTAGGGCACCAAACTTAAGTAACGAAAAATTCGTTACCAATATTTTGTGTAACGAATTTCAGCTTTATGGTAACAAAATTATTCGTTACTAAAAGTGTAATTTGTTGTAGTGCTTGTTGACATAGGAAGGCATGAACCTTCATCTTCCACAGTTCAAAGTTGTTCTTCCCATCAAATTTCTCTATCTCGTACTTCATGGTTGACATCTGATCCAACATGCTCTGATACCAATTTGTTGAAACCCATGAGGATCTATTGTTAAAATTATAAAATAATAGTAAAGTAATTTAATGAAAACTGACAACAAATTTAACGTGGTTCGGCGATGTGCCCAATCCACCCGACAAAGAAAAGAAATTTATTGATCTCAAATCAAGTAACAAGTACAAACTTGAATCCCACAAATCTCACGAGAATACCTAACATCCTCGTTCTTAGGGAAGACAATTTATGCCTGATTCATTGATACTCGCTCTGATCCAATCAAGGCAGGTAGAAAACCCAATCCGCAGCGGGGTGGGGTGTGGCGGGTTTGGGTTTTGTAGTGAACCCACCTCGAAGTATTTCTATGTATATATTTATATGTAATTTAGTTTTTTATAGGAAATATATATATATATATATCAAACCAATAAACTAAACCCTAAACATATATTGTTGGTAGCCCATAGCCCTTGTTTTCCTTTTCCTCCCAATCTCCACAATGCCATCCCAACAATCATGACTCCCAAATCCCAACCGAAGAGCAGATTCAAATTTCAGATTCAACCCAAACGTTCTTTTGCAAGCCTTCTTCTTTGCATTCCCTTAATTGATTCAAATTTGCATTCAAATTTCAGATTCAGCCTATACGTATCGGTTTGATTTTTCGCAGGGTTTGTGTTTTCTTTTCTTTGCTCGATTCACCCATTTTTGGTCCCCTGATCGTGCGACACTACGATTCTTCTTGAACTCAGAGGTCAACCTTTGCTCTCTTGTGCATTTTTATATATATTACATAATATATGTATTTTTTATGTTGGATAAACAGGCTGGCTATTCTGACCACACCAGAAAGTGAATCTAAGATTGCTCGAATCTATAATTGTCATTACTGCAAGATTAACATAAGAAAAGTTTGGTTTAATTTATTTCTTGTGTAGAATATATCTCAATGTTATTACTCAGATCTCTATGTGATTGCACATTAAATCTGAATCCAAGAAAAAAGAAATGTCATTCTACGATTTTGCATTTTGATGTTACCTTAGAAAATATTAGACTAGTTTCTTACTAGAATCACTTT
Organism: Jacaranda mimosifolia; assembly: GCA_018894105.1. NCBI lineage: Eukaryota > Viridiplantae > Streptophyta > Magnoliopsida > Lamiales > Bignoniaceae > Jacaranda > Jacaranda mimosifolia. Next base: position 7,318,919 of record CM032123.1, read on the forward strand.
GATTAGAGAGAGAATCTTTTATAATTTTGTTGTTATTATATTTGCAACTTGGTTCAATAAGTTATTATATATATATATATATATATTACACAGTTAAAGAGGTTTTGGCAAAGGATAAGGATTGAGTTAAATCAGTCAAAATTGAAATTTTGAATGTTTAGATTTTTTGAGTGGCTATCCATTCGAATTAGATTCTTGATACTTTGTTTATGTTTACTTTGAAAAGTTTTGACTCTTTTGGTGTGTATATAACCTGACAAAATGTGTATTTCTTGTTGTAATGTGCTTTCTTTTGTATATAGGTGTATTATGTAGGTGTAAAAATTTTCTTCAAGACTTTTAATGGAAGATGATGCGTTTGTACCAACTTCTGAAGATAACACTATGTCGTCTCCTATGGAACATCTGGATAATATTAATCTAGGAGTGGAATCTAATTCAATTCAAGAAAGTCATGAGGAAACATCTGCTCCAGCACCATTAGATGGAGATGGAGGGCACGAAGAAGATGACAATAAATCTGGATTAAGATGTGCTTTTTGGAAACATTTCCAAAGATTTAAAATAGATGGTGAATGGAAGGCAAAATGTTTTCACTGTGGCAATGTCTTAGAAGCAAATATAAGGAATGGAACAAAAACTTTGAAGAATCATGCTCTGTTCTATTGCAGTAGAAGAAGAAAAGTGAGCTCAAAGCAATCAACTATTGTTGAATGCTTTGGTAAGCAAGGGAAAGTTACAGATATGAATTCATTTGATCAAGAGACTTCAAAAAATGATATGGCAAAGATGATATTTTTGCATGAATATCCACTCAGTATAGTAGATCATATTGGAATGAGGAGGTTTGTTTCTCATCTGCAACTTAATTTCAAATGCCCAACTCCCAATGTAATCAAGAAAGACATTTTACAAGTTTATGAGAATGAAAAACTCAATGCAATGAACATTTTGGACAAACTTGGAGGTAGAGTGGCAATTACCACTGACATGTGAACTTCCAATCAAAGGAAAGGATACATGGTTGTCATGGCACATTATATTGATAATTCATGGAAATTGCAAAACTGCATGTTGAGGTAAACTTTTCAAAAATTCTTCATATTTAGATTTAATTTCATTTCAATATTTAATTTATATATTCCTTTTAATTGGCAGCTTTACTTATGTTCGCACTTCGCACACAAGTGAGGTGCTTAGCGATACATTGATGAAGATTTTGTTGGGTGGAATATAGAATTATCTACTATTACATTAGATAAATGTTCTACCAATGATGCTATGATCGATGATTTGTTGGGATGATTAGATAGTGGATATTTGTTGTTGGGGGGTAAATTACTGCATATGCGTTGTTGCGCTCACATCTTAAATCTGATTGTGAAAGATGGTTTAGACATTGTTAAGGAATCAATTGAGAAGATTCGCAATAGTGTGTCATATTAGAGTGCAATACCTAAAATGCTTGAAACATTTGTCAGTTGGTATAGCAAAACTAGAGTTCCATTTACAAAAAAGATGGTCTTGGATTGTCCAACTAGGTGGAACTCAACTTTTTTGATGTTGGAAACTGCTTGGTTTTATAGAGATATCTTTCCTCATTTGAGATAGTGGGAACCTCAATATAAAAGTGTGTCAAGGACTTCAGATTGGGAATTGGCGAAAGAAATTGGTGATAAGTTAAAAGTTTTTTATGAAGTGGCTCAATTATTTTCCGGGACTCAATATCCAACTGCAAATATATATTTTGATAAAGTTTGTGAAATTAAGTTGGCATTAAATGAGTGGCTCACTTCTTTTACTTCTTTGATTTGAGATATGGCATCTAATATGTTGTTAAAGTTTGAAAAGTACTGGGATAATATTCATGGTATCATGGGTGTTGTTGCTGTCTTAGATCCTAGATATAAGATGGATTTGCTTGAGTTTTACTATGCACAGTTATATCCAGGTGATCACTCGAAGGAAATTGATAAAGTTCAACAAATTTGTTATGATCAATGAGTACCAACAAAAAGGTTCTTCAAGTTCAATTGCATATGAGCCTTTTACCCAAGGGGATGCTATTAGATGTGGAGATAAGTTGTCTGCTTTTGATTTGTTTGTTAAGAAAAAGAAACGAGCAAGGAGTTCATTTAGGATAGAGTTTGATCTTTATCTAGATGAAGATATTCTACCACGAGCTCCTGATTTTGATCTTTTACTTTGGTGGAAGATTAATTGGATTAAGTATCCAATGCTTCAAAAAAATTGCCAGACATATTTGCTATTCCCGTGTCTACTGTTGCTTTTGAATCAGCTTTTAGCCGGGAGGTCGCTTGATTAATACTCATCGTAGCAAATTGAAAAAAGATACAATAGAAGCTATAATATGTTCTCAAAATTGGTTGTGGGCTTTAGAAAAAGGTAATGTTTCATGTTTCATTAATTTTTTTCATTTAAATATCATTTTGATTATTACATTAATTATTATATTTTGTTTTCTAGATGCTAAACCTATCAATCTATCACTCTGGATGATTATGTTACAATCAACGATGAGGTGGAGAAAAATGACACAGAGTTACCCGAGTCATGGAGAGTTACCTTTTTTTTTAATCAAGTGTTGAATTTGTTTAATTGCAATTTGTTATGTTGGATTTGATGGTAATATTGTTAATGTTTTGTATTTAAAATTACTATTTGACTTTCTACTAGCATGTTGACAATGTATCTTTAACTTTTTTTTTTATTATTTTAACTAAATTGGTTTACTGGAATTTTCAGATGCCATGCTCAGATTTTGGATGTTTCAAATGATTAGAACCTCATATGTTGTTCTAATTGCAGACTTTGTGCTCATTTGCTGCTATTTCAATTGCTTTGCATTTTGGTTTTTTGTTGCACAGGGCTGTTACAGATTTTTGAAGATGAGCAGTATATGTTTTGCTGTAGTTATTTATGTATAGATTTCTGATTTGTGTTGCTGAGTCTGTATTATTTGGTGAGCTGTATTTTGTCTTAGCTTCTAGAGTATTGTAATTTTGGATATTTTGTGGTTCGTGCTCTGAAGTTGCTAAGTAAAGAGATTTTACTGCTGTGATGTAGGTGTTGCTTCAGTTTGACAGCAACACCTTACAGAAATCAGTTATTTCCTGTGCTTCTTTGATTTTACTTGTGCAAAAATAGTGGTATGTGATTAATGTCACTCCTAGAATTGGTTGGCAAATTGATCCTTTTGGACATTCTGCTGTTTAGGCTTACCTTTTGGGGGAAGAGGTACTAATGTAGTCAGTGCACTCAGTCACAACCTGCTCTTTTTTCCCTTTTCTTGTCCAAGACTTTTTCATTATCCAGTCACCAATATTTTGATTAACATTTCTTTTAAAGTTTTACTGCCAATAAAACATAATATCATTGCAGAAGGAATGTGTTCTTTACATATATAGATCATTGTGCTCTTTATGCATTTCAGTAAGGTTCTTTACATGTATTGATCACCGTGCTCTTTAATTAGGATTGGGTAGGGTTCAAATTTTCACTTCTAAAATCCACGAGGCGGGTAAGGATGCTATAAATCCATTGTGGGGCGGGTTTGGGTTGAGTTAAAACTTGCCCTAACTCATCCCGTTGCCATCCCTACTTGTTCGAAACATCGTCTCAAGAAACTATCTCAACAGCAGTCTAGAAACCCTCATGTTATGTCTGTGATAAGTTGTCTAGGAAGAAAACGAGTATAAATATCTCAAAACTAAAGTCCTAGGCCGATGGGTCTTCACCGCGTGTCAGGGCAAGCATGATTTGTGCCCCGGCGCACAAAACTGCTGCTTGTGCTTAGAAAATCCACATTTGGCTAAGAGAAATAAGTGCACCACGCGCCCTAGTGCGGACAACTTGTGCCAGGGCACTGTATTATAGTGACTTGCACGCCAGGGTGTGCGGTTCCAGTTTGCTCCATGCTTGGGCGCGACACTCCTCGCGCTTAGGTGTATGTCGAGACTCCAGCTGCCCGTCTCCGCGCCTGGGCGTGTTGCTCCTTACGCCTCAGCATGCGGCATTCTGCCAACGCGCGCCGAGGTGTGCTCCAGTTGCCCGTTTCGCTTGCTTGACTCTATTTTGCTCCATTCCTTGTCAATTTTACCCCACATTTCAAGGCGAAATCAACAAACACGATACGATTAATACCTTTATATTTATACATATGAGAACAATATCATTGAGCCAATTAACCCATAAGCTAATCCAAACTTAAGATCTAACAAACATTGACAACCTAAATAAAACTACAAATATCTTACAAAGAAATACAAGTTTGTTTATCGGTTATTTGGCCAAAAATCCCCAAACCAACTTACATTTTAGGGATCAGTCCCCAGCTACCATTTCCTTAGTTTTAACTCCCCACTTCCAACTTTAATTTAGAGTTCACTACCCACTTGAAGTACAAAGATAAAAAGCCCTAACTTAAATTGAAAATGACCAAAAACTCTCCACTTTCCCACTAACAAAATTGCTAGTCACATAACTCTCCCCACAACTTACGTTTTCTCTTCCCATTTCTTTATATTTTTCTCTTCCTATTCCCTTTGTCTGTGCAAACCCGACGAACGCAGCAATGACACTCTACATTTCTATTCCGCACTAATGTTGCAACGAAATATTCATCTCTTTCACTTTCTGGTTTGGGAACTGACTTTTCTGCATTATTTTTATGGTCGTAGCTAGAAAGGTTTCTATTTTCGCCCCTCAATTGCATAGCCTGCGAGATAAGTTGTGTAATTTCCTATTTTGTTATTTTTGTATTGAAATACAGAAGAGAATGCAATGCATTACTTTGTTTGCTTCTTGTTTGATGTTTGTTTTAATTATTTTAGGAAGGATTTTGATACACTCAACTCCCCACGGTTGGTCTTTTCTTTTATTAAAAAAATTCATAATATAAGCTTTTTGGTACTTGAATAATGTCAATTTATATTTCAATTGTTGTTTGAATTGTATGATTCAAATATCAGTTATCTAAATTTAGTAACTATATAATTCATATAAGGTGTAGTGTATATTAGTTGTTTGCAACTGAATTTTAGAGATATTATCTGATTTATGGTATATAGATGTGTATACATCATGTTTAAGCATTTCTTGGGCATCCATTCGTACAAACTCATGATTAATATGATTAGTATTATTTTCAAATAATATGGTATGAAAATTTAAATTTTCAGTAACTAAATTGTGACTGCAGTGTAGATCTCCAATTCAGTATTATGTTCCAATTTTTTCGGCAGTACACAAAACCTCCAAATTAGTATGTTGTGCAGTTTATTTGTTTTTTTTTTTTTTTTTGCAAAAGTTGAAACTTTCAGTATTTAAATTGTAAGTTGCAGTACACCAAACCTCTAATTCAGTATTATGTGCAAGTCTTTTTGGCACAAAAATTCAAACTTTTAGTATTTAAATTGTGACTTGTTGTTCTAAAACCTCTAATGCAGTATTTGTGTAGTTATGTATGTCTCTCTTTTCTGTAGAAATAATGGTTAAAACTCGAGGAAGTGCATACCAAACTACCGAAGGTAATAGAGACTCCGAGCTATATTCTCGATGCTCTCTAGACTACTTTAAAAATATTATGAAAAAGTTGTACGGTAAGATGAGCTTCAGATACACTGAAGCACTAAAGAGAACCCCATTTCCTGCGTACCTTAAAGTGACTAATTTGAGTAAATTGAGCATTAATAGTGTTATCAGAGTTGAAGCTCTCTTAAGGAGGTTTGATATTAGGTCTTGTTCTTTTATTTTTGGTAACAATATAAGGTTTCCTTTTACTGTGATGGATTTTTCTACTGTTGTGGGGTTACAGCATGTATGGCAACCTATGAATCTTGATATAAAGATAGCGTCAAAAACTTTTAAACGATTATTGAAGGAAAAAAAATAAGAAAGTCACTTGAGTGGAGAATTGTAAAAGATTGAATGAGTTGGCAAAAAAGCACAGTGATCAGGATATAGATGATTTTGTTAGGATGTACATATTACTAGTTTTCAACTGTATTTTGTTTCCAACTAGTAACTATTCGATGCCTAGATTCCTTCTACCATACGTGGATGATTAAGCGCTTCCATTGGCCTTTATGCATGGGGAGTTGGTGCATTTAAGTTTTTGCATGATGAGATTTTGGTGCATCGAGGAGGTGAAATGGGGGAAGGTCCAAAAAAGAAATACTTTGATGGATGCAGTATTGGCTTGATGGTAAGTTAATGGCATTGTTATTATTAATATTTTTTATTACTATTATTGAGTAACTACAACATTGCATAATTCTTCTTTTGAATGATAGGCTTGGGTTTACGAATAGATTCCTTGCTTAGGAACAACAAATTCATTGCGTTCATTTCCATGATTTCTTCGATGGTATGAAAGTAAGATCTCTATGAAAGTTGCTGATGTAGACAAAAAATTCAAGACGATTACTAAAAATATGGTAATAATTTATATTCCTTATCTTTATTTTTATAATAGTTTTATGTACATATAAAATTAAAAACTAAGTTGCATAGTTATGTTTGAACAAGTTATAGATATTTATCCATTCCCCGATGAGGAGAAATTGTTGTTACCAATACATCATGGAGAAGCAACTGTTGATGTGTATGGCTTGCAAGGAATGTTAAGTGAGAAAGAAAAAGAGATAGGATTACTGAAAGAAAGAACTTTTTTTTTTGAGAATGGAGGACTTGCCATTGGAGTTGAGGTTGACAAAAAGAAAGGTAAAGGAAAGTTAAAATAAAAAGAGGAAGAAGATGAGGAAAAAGAAGAGGAAGAAGATGAGGAAAAAGAAGAGGAAGAAGAGGAGGAAAAAATGACGAAGATGAGGAGGAAAAGGAGGAAAAAGAAGATGAAGAGAAAGATGGAGAAGAAGAGGTGGGAAAAGAAAAGGAAGAAAAAGAGCAAAAGAAAGATGAAAAAGATGAGCAAGTAAAAGAGCAAGACGAAGGTGATGATTGTGGAATTCACCATAAAAGTCCTAAATTAGGGGATGTTCTACCCTTGAAAGTGACCATAGAAGGAGAAGATATGTGTATACAAGTTTTAAATACTACATTTTGGAATTTTTATACTTGATGTAAGTGAGACAAATACTGAATTGCATTAAAAAAATACCACATAGTTGGACTGAAGTATTGGATATGTGTATTGCATTTTTTATAGGAGAAGATGAAAGATGTCCAAAATACTAAGTTGATAGAGGTTCGATTTGCAGACACCAATTTATCATATAGTGAAGACTGCTTTAATCAGTTTCAAGGACGAATAGATTATAGAGGGTGGGCCGAGATATCTGATAAAGATAGAGAAAATATTGACTTGCAACGAGATAAAATGGAGTAATTATAGTGAATGCAAATTATTCTTTTTATAGTAATTTTATGATTTGAGTAACATGATGATTTATTGTTGTATTGTTATTGTTTGGGAGGGGCCTGATCTTCAAATTGGAGGTTATGTGTTTTGCAATCTGTTGTTTGGAAAAGAGTTGAGGTTAGATTTAATTGATTGCTACATGAAGATCTTGTGCAGCCCTTTATTTAGAGAAAAATGTGATCACAGTATTTGGTGTCTGACTCTGTATGTGCAAGTATGTAGTGTTTGTTTTAATTTCCAACTACAAATAACTTGATTTAGCAAGTTCTAACATTAATTGTTGGCAGGAGAAAATTCTGAGAAAAGTTGAGAAAGCAAATGAGAGGCATGCTATGAAACAAGATGAAATTCCAAAATTTATTCGTCAACTGAGCACGTGCAAGTTCTTGAAAGAGCTGAATTTAGATGTGTTAAACAAATGCCAATTTATTATATTCCCCATTAACAATCATTATCACTAGTTCCTCCTTGTGTTGGACACTACTGAGAAGAAGTTCATACAGATGAACTCATCCTGGTCTCCCCAGACGAAAGCAACGACAAAAGATTTTGTAAGTTCGCTTATAATTGTGATATATTTATCCAAGTATTTGAATAAAAGTAACAAATACTTTTGCAGTCTAAGTTTTGACTGGATACTTAAAACACTACTCTAGGTATATTATGCTGTAAAAACAAGTGCAGATACGTTTAAGTTACCAACAAAATAGGAACCTAGACTGTGGAGTTTATGTATGTCTTTGGGCTGAGTGTTATGCAAAAAACACGAAGGATTTCTAGCATTATGAAAATGAATGTTCTATGGATACGTATCGAGCACAAATTGCTATAAAAATTCTTATTGATGAGCATGATTTAATGTATTTTAGAGGAGAAGAATGATGTTTGAATGATTATTGTCTGGATGAATTGACTATTTTGTTATTTTGTATTTCAGTATTTCTGAATTCTTACTGGATAACGTTTATAATTTGTGTATTTTGGGTAATTAGAAATGGATGGTGTTTACAATTTATAATATAATTTAGAAATTTATTTATAAATAGATGATGGTAAAAATATATATGTTATAGGTTAGCTCAAAATAGGTACATAAGTAATAGAACTCAACATGTATGAATGCAGAAAAATCAAGTACATAAACATAAAAAATAAGTGCACAACATTAATAAATTATGTAAATGCAATTATGGAGTACATAACTTCCAAAAATGGGTACTTATTCGTGAATTTTTGGTATTATTCTTATAACATAAGGGATCTAGTTCAATTCGGTCTAATCTGGCCATTGCATGATCATAAGACCATGACATATTAGTCTTAGGACTCATATAATTATGATAGATTCACTGGTTATAGATGGTGGTGTCGGGAGAATTCATTTGGCTCATGCATCAATGGTTTATACTACTATGAATGAGAGCGCAAGTGGTTGGATGTGGGTGTTTGAGTTCCCAACTATTTCAACATGTACTATCATGACCATTTCTTCAACAAACCATAATTTTGTTGCATTAGTATGTCTTATGTGTTGTTCCACGCATCGAATTAAACCTCATCTCTGCCTTTGGAAAGCAAGTACATAAACACGAAAAATAACTATACAATATTTGCAAAGTAAGTACATAAATGCAGTTCTGGAGTACATAACTGCCAGTTGTGGGTACTTTTTATCTGATTTCAGTATCATTCTCATTACATAAGGGATCGAGTTCAATTCGGCTTAATTTGGCCATTGCATGATCATAAGACCACGGCATCTTAGTCCTAGGACTCATAGAGTCATGATAGGTTCACTAATTTTCCATGGTGGTGTCAGGAGTATATATTTGCCTCATGCATCAATGGTTTAAACCATTCTAAATGAGAACGCCAGTAGTCGGATGTGGATTTTTGAGTTCCCAACCAATAAAACACCTACTATCACAACCCTTTCTTCAACAAACCATGGTTTTGGAAAAGCACGCATTGAATTGAGCCTCATCGCGGCCTTTGGAAAAACAAGTAAATAAACAAAGAAGATAAGTACACAACATTAACAAATTAAGTACATAAACGCAGTTATGGAGTACATAACTACCAAAAGTGGGTACTTTTTCACCAATTTCCAGTATCATTCTCAGCACATAAGAGATCTAGTTCAATTTGGCCTAATCTGGCCATTGCCTGATTATAAGACTATGGCATATTAGTTTTAAAACTCATATAGTCATGAGAGGTTATTGGTTTTCAACGGTGGTGTCGGGAGGATTCGTTTAGCTCATGCATCAATAGTTTATACTACTATAAATGAGAGCGCAAGTGGTTGCATGTGGGTGTTCAAGTTCCCAACCATTTCAACATGTACTATCACAACCTTTTCTTCAACAAACCATGGTTTTGGCACATTAGTATGCCTTATGTATTGTTCCACGCATTGAATTGAGCTTTAACTCGACCTTTTTAAAAGCAAGTACATAACACATGTATAATAGGTACACGGAATTTACAAATTAAGTACATAAATGCAATTACGGAGTACATAACTGCCACAACTGGGTACTTTTTCACCGATTTCCAGTATCATTCTTAGCACATAAAGGATCTAGTTTAATTCGGCCTAATCTGGCTATTGTGTGATCATAAGACCATGGCGTATCATTATCAACACATTATGGATTTTTGGTATTATACACGAGCGGTTTCACACTACTATAAATGAGCTCGCAAATGGTTGAATGTGTGTGTTTGAGTTGCCAACCATTTCAACATGTGCATATCTAAACCATTTCTTCAACAAACCATCGTTTTGTTGCTTTTAGGTCACTTGTGTGTTGCTCCACACATCGAATTGAGCCTCATCTCGGCCTTTGGAAAAGCAAGTACATAAACATGAAAAATAAGTACACAACATTTGCAAATTAAGTACATAAATATAGTTTTGGAGTACATAAATGCCTATAATGGGTATTTTTTTGTGAATTTTCTGTATCATTCTCAACACATAATAGATCTAGTTCAATTTGGCCTAATCTGACCATTGCGTGATCATAACATCATGGCGTATCATTATTAGCACATTAGGGATTTCCAGTACCATATATGAATGATTTCACACTACTATAAATAAGAGTGCTAGTGGTTGAATGTGTGTGTTTAAGTTTCCAACCATCTCAACATGTGTATATTTAAAACATTTCTTCAACAAACCATGGTTTTGTTGCTTTTAGGGTTACTTATGTGTTGTTCCACACATTGAATTGACCTCACATTGGCCTTTGGAAAGCAAGTACATAAACATGAAAAATAAGTACACAATATTTGCAAATTAAGTACATAAACATAGTTCTGGAGTACATAAATACCTATAATGGGTACTTTTTTGAGAATTTTTGGTATTATTCTCAGCACATAAGGGATTTAGTTCAATTCGGCCTAATCTGACCATTGCGTGATCATAAGACCATGGTGTATCATTATTAGCACATTAGGAATTTCCAGTACCATATATGAACGATTTCACACTATTATAAATAAGAGCACAAGTGGTTGAATGTGTGTATTTGAGTTGCCAACCATTTCAACATGTACATATCCAAACCATTTCTTCAACAAAACCATGGTTTTGTTGCTTTTAGGTCACTTCTGTATTGTTTCACGCATCAAATTGAACCTCATCTCGGCCTTTAAAAAGCAACTACATAAACACAAAAAATAAGTACATAATATTTGCAAATTAAGTACATAAACATAGTTCTAGAGTACATAAATGCCTATAATGGGTATTTTTTTGCGAATTTTTGGTATTATTCTCAGCACATAAGGGATCTAGTTCAATTTGGCCTAATCTGGCCATTGCATGATCATAAGACCATGGCATATCATTATCAACACATTAGGGATTTTTGGTATTATACACGAGTAGTTTCACACTACTACATGAGCGCACAAGTGGTTGGATGTAGGTGTTTGTGTTCCAAAATATTTTTACATGTGCCTATCCAAACTATTTCTTCAACAAACCATGCTTTTGTCACATTAGGGTGTCTTATGTGTTGTTTCACGTATCAAATTGAGGCTCATCTCGGCCTTTGGAAAGCAAGTACATAAACACAAAATACAAGTGCACAACATTGGCAAACTAAGCATATAATCATAGTTTTGGAGTACATAACTGTTAATATTGGGTACTTTTTCTAATAAAATGAAAAGTAAATCTTGATAATAGCTCCAATGTAAACCTTCTCAATAGTTAAATGAATATTCGTTCATGACTTCTTTCACATTAAAACAATAATACAATATGTCCATATTTTACAAAGTATACAACACAAGTAATTCTATAAAAATTCTCCGATTAAATACAATATAGTACAAATGCTACAACTTAACATGTCCTTCAGACAAGGACAAACTTAGCAGCTACCATAAGCATGTGTACATTGTCTATTTATAATCCATCTTCTTTTAAATCTTTATCTTGTTTGCATCATCTTTTTCCTAATTTAAGAGAAATAAAATCAATCAAAGTATTATTTAATAAGTAATGACAAATGGTAATACCAGTATAAATATACAATAAAACGGTAAACAAATCTGTCGCCGTATCAATTTGGACTAAACGGTAAGAAAGTGACTTTTACTCAATAGAAGCACACATTTACTTCCAAAATATTATATCATTTTGCAATGTGTTCTATCATCTTGCTCTACAACATACATAATTTATGTAAATCCACAACACACAATTTATTATGATCTATTATCTCAAAACTCCTACAACTACTAATATACAGATTGAGCAGAAGTATTGGAGTATCAGAGTGGAAGTGCTAAATTGCACTAATTTGGTATTAATCAGTGAACTACTAAGTATGATAATATATAAATAAAGTATCTTATTAAGGAGGAAGAACATATAACAATTAGGTACTAATCGAAACAAATAGGAAATACAACGAATAATTAATGCAATGAAAATATGAAGAAACTTACCAATACATAGAACATATTTTCCTTTCACATCTTTTCGGTTCATTTTTTCGGACAACCATCATATCAACGATGCCCATTTTAAGCAAAATATGCAATTGAATCATATTCAAAACATCATTATCAGTTTCCAAAATGGCATACATTTTCTGATGTGGAGCGAAATATTGCAATTTATTGAGCTCAAAACTAATTCCAAGCCGTTTTTTCCCAATATAAAATAATAATTCTATCAAATTCATACCTTCATAAATTGACAGAATATAGAGTTCTCCATTGTACATACAACTTCCTAATAGCTGAGTTTTAACATCTGAGCCACTCGAAGACATTCTTATTACGCTCAAATTCATGAATTCTTACCTTCTTCCACGCGCAATTAATATACTCCACCTCAAAAGAAAGCGATGATAACTGGAGATAAAGTAGCCTTGCTTCTTGCTAGTATGTTGTAGTTGATTACAGAAAATGAAGAAAAAAAAAAAAGGGGAAAGAAGCTTCCTCCGCCGCGGGAAGATGAACATAAAATAGACGGGAACCAGAGACAGAGAGAAATGGGTCTGCAAGGTTTAGGAAATAAGGAAAGAAAAAAAAAATACCATTTCAATTATTTTAAATGGATGAGGAGTGAACTCAAAATTAAACTTTAAATTGAGAAGTTTAAATTAAGAAAAGAATCAATGGGGACTGATCACAAAACTAAAAGTAAATTTGGGGATTTATCAATAAGTTGCCGTTTGTTTATGCTTGAATATATTTTAGGTTTCATTTTATGAATCATGTGCAAGGGATGTCGAGCCAGAGATTATAGACGCTGTAATTATTACTATATTTTATGTAGGAAACTTGTCCATATACATGAGTTGTGTCGAATAATTTATATGCTTCTTGGCAACCTAACAATATGATTTAACACATACAAGACCAATTCTCTCTCTCTCTCTCTTAATAAGAAAAGGAAAAAAGAACAAATTTGTTTTTATGTGAAGATTGAAATAATGAAGTTGTCTGTGTCCGAATTTGCTTCATTATTGCTGGAATTGTTGGGCAGCCAGAGATCAGATTTTTTTTTCTTTTTATTGTATACACGCACACATATCAGAAATTCATTAAGGCTCGAACTTCTGACCTCTCACATTATGTGGGAGATTTAAGTTATTGGGTCACAGGCCACTTGGCAGAGATCAAACTTTTATTCAGACACAATACAAAAGTAGATTTTAATTGGAATTATATATTAACGATTAATTAAACCAAGTATTCAATATAAAGGCTAATTAAATATAATTAATAAAGCATTAAAGAAACTACTTTGACAGTAGATAATTAAACAAAACCTCGTTGGCTGGGCTGGTAAACATTACGGCCATATTCTTGTTTGATTGGTGGGATCGAAGTTATGAGGATAATAAAATTGCATTGATTAATTATGTTTAGTAAAATTATTTATGATTATAATTTATAAATTTATAAATAGCGATAATCTTGATAACCCAATTAGTAAGTGAGAATAAAATAATTTTTTAATGAAATAAAAAATAGATTCAATAGTTTTTAATGTTATATTGTAAGTTTTGAACTAAATTTTTCATTCAATATTTTTGAAGCTCCGTATTTGTCTATCTACTCATCATGGGCGGCCATCAATCACTCCCCCAAAATATATGTAATTAGTCCAAACATAATAATATATTCAAACAAATAAGACAAAATCAACATGTCCTAAAAGTAATGTGAAATTGGCCAAAAATTGTATCCTTTATTGATTTGCGTATTCTTTTTTTTTTTTTGGATAACTTTCTTTTCCATTTCTTTTCTGTTTTTCTTTTTTGATATCCTTTTATGGTATAATTGGTACGTAAGAATGAGATGGGAATGAAATTGATATTCCCAAGGCCATTTCTAAACCCATAATTGATATAATTTAGAGATGAAAGTGCCCATTCATGTCGGAATTTCCATTCCCAAAAAGATGGATTTAGTCATTCCCACCTTCCCCTATGGGTTTAGCTATTTCCAATCCATCGGGAATGAACCTATATTTTTTTTCTTTTTTTAGCAAAACAACACTCCATACTTAACAAATACTTTTATATTTAAGCAAAGAAATCTTCACTTTGTAAATATTTGATATTATGTTTCATCTTATTTGATTGCCATGTGTTTTTATTTAATTATATATTTTATTCATATTTTTTTAGTAATATTATAAAAATTATTGAATTATTATAAATTATTATAATAAATAATAAATAATAAAAATAAGAATAATTATGCGCATCTCAATTTTTATAATAAAAAAATAGAAGTATCATCGACTTGGTCCATGCTAATTAATAAAATATATATAATTTAAAATATTATTTATATCCGCATATTTTCGAATGACTAAAAAAAATATACAAAACTAATAAATGAATAGTTGTCCATTCTATCAATAATTCTTCAAATTAAAATTATAAAAAAATACAATAAATCGTTCTAACCTTATCACAAAAAAGTTAAGCACTTTAGTTATAAATTATTTTATAATTTTATAACTATATTTTATTGAAAAATTCAAAAGAGCTTACTAAATTATAATTTTAAAGAAATCGTGTTTCTACTTTTTTGCGTAAACATGTATAGCTTGTTGATAACATGTAAAATGCATATATTTACTGATGTAATTCGAATAATATTAAAAGTGATATTAAAACTGTATAATTATAGACTTACTCAAAAACATATCTATAGTAATATATATAAAAAAATATTTTACTAATAAATAACTTTATTTTAATATTTTTTTACAAAAGGGTAATTTGATCGCTAAAAAAATTTATTCAATTCCTACTGGTCATTCCTACTTATCAATCATTAGAATGGAATTAAGGAGGGAATGACGATTCCATTCCTTTCTCATTCATTGTACATACCAATTATCGGATAAACTATATCAACATCATTTCATTCTTAACTTCTTTCCATTCCTAAAGTCATTCTATTCGTGCATACTAATTATCACCTTATTAGTACTTGAGATCTTGAAAGTTTATACAACTTATTCTTGAATTATCCAGCCTTAATTATTTTCCCTCAAAATCTATCATTCCACACTTTGGTTCCTTTTTTCCATTTCCTATTTCAATTTGCTGTATATATGTCAAGTGTATCTATTTCTTAATCAATTGTTTTTATAAGAAAATACTTAATATATGTGTCATATATTAATAATATATAATAGGATATGGAATAGAAACTGAAATAGAAGATTTGAATCTTTCTTTCCATGATACAACTTGAAGTTTAATTTACAGGGAAAATTGCAAAAATAGAACCATAACTATAAAAAAATAAAAAAAACGACAAGGCTCGTCGGAAAGCACAATTAACGCATCGTAAAACACTGCCAGCTCACCGTAAAGCACAATCAAGGTCGAAATATGTTTGGGCGGCCCTTGGCTAGCACAACTCTATGCTTAGTCATATGCCACGTGTACTTTGATAAAGAAAAAATTGCAAAATATGACCATAAGTAAGGTCATTTTACGAAAGAGGACCATAATTAAGGAACAATAAAAAAAAAAAAACCAATCTTAAGAAGCAGCAAAAAAGATAACTAGATAGTACTGAAATATTGAGTAGGAAAAAGTTGGGCAAAAATTGATGACACCGGAGTGCTACAAAATTTGCACAATTCATTCGAAATGACTACTGATACAAAATCGAATGAGAATTTACGAAGTTGGAATGATACAAAATTCATCGATTAATCCAAAAATGACTAATGATGCAAAATCGAATAAATTAACGAGTTTGCATCGGGTGATAGTTGATGATATTACTCCTTATTTCAGTTTTATGTGTTATCTTTTTTGTTGCTCCTTAATTCGGCCATCTTTTGTAAAATGGGCTTACTTATTGTCCTATTTTTGCAATGTTTTCTTTATCAAAATACACATGACATATGACAATACATGAAGTTGTGCCAACCGAGCGCCATGCAAACATATTTCAGTGCTGATGTGCTTTTGAGTGAGTTGATTGTACTTTCCAGCGAGCCTTGTCCTTTTTTGACCAATTTTTTTATAATCAATTTACTCTAATTTATATGTCACTTTTTGAGCAAATTGTTGTAATTTGTGCACTAATAAAATCATGAGAAGATCAAAATACATAGCAATAACAAAAAATAAAGAATTAAATAGAAAGTAAACCTAATTAAGTAGTCATCTATTCATGCGTATTTTATTGGCTACTATATTTACTCCAATCACTTTCGAAGAAAATTATAAGGTTTAGTTGACTCTGAATTGGCTTGAAACTCTCAATTAAAGTTGATTTGAACTTTAGTGGGTAGAAAAGATATTCTAAAAGATTTTGAGAGAAAAAGTATTTTCGTAATTTTAAACGAGGTTACTGAGGAGCCAACTTGTACTGACCGTTCCACTAATTAATAAATAGTTCCAATTCTGAAGGAAGATAGACCGCAGACGCAGTTGAAGACGAGGAAGAACTGATCCAATGATTCGTAATTGTATTAATTGTGCAGTAATGCCATCATTTGCCTTAAGATTTAGACTATATGCATGTCGTTTGAAAGCCATCAGTACTTTTTCAAACTATGGTGGAATATTTGATCAATTTAGGTATGATTGGTCAAGAATTAAAAAGAAATAAACTACAAAACAATCAATTAATTGGTCTAATAACATCGTCTTCGTACATATAAATTATAAGTATAAAATTTAAAATTTGAATTATAACGAATTTTTTATATGTATGCATATGTAAATAAAAAGAGAGAGAGATCGCAATCACTCATTAAAAGAATCGTTTTATTATATGTTTTTATTCATGTAAAATGTAAAAAACCTGCTAGGAATTATTTTTTATTTCTTCATTTTTACCATCTTCATTGACTTAAACAAAAAAGTACAGAGTATTAGACTTGGATATATTATAACCGAAGTTGAACAACAATAAAGATATTGGTTTATTTCGAGAGATGATACATCGCGTCCATATATATCAACAATTAATATAATTAAGATAATTAATTAATATTTAAATAAAAAAATTAAATTTTGCATCATAAATTCCACTTGAAATCTCATAAAGATATATACCATGAATGATGTCACGATCTGTTAAATACATAATACTATATTGAATTATTTCAGCAAATTTATGAATGAAATATTAACAATATATATGGATGATGCCATGGACGGATTTTTGTGGGGGCAAGCAAGGAACTGCGTGTGTAATATATATATATATATATATATATGTGTGTGTGTGTGTGTGTGTGTGTTCGTTAAAAAGTTTTAATACTAGTTAATTTAAATTTAAATTTTAAAAGAATAGATCATTTAATATTAATTAAAATAATTATTTTTTAATTAGCATTCATTAATAAAAAAAATATTTAACTTTTTTTATTGGGATTTAAATAAAAAGTAATTATTTATATTTATTGTATTAAACTTATTGCTTTTTAATTAACAATAAAAATAAAATTAATTAATTTAATTTTTACATATTTTAATTTTGTAAACTCAAATTTTTTTAAGTATATATTCACAATAAAATAATCAAATGAAGATTGCAATTAAGTTAGACTCGTTAGAGTATTCTCATTCACTTTGTGTGAGAAGAAACTATAGGAGTTTAATTAAAAAGAACATTGAAATTTACAGAACAATCAAATTTTGACTTCAACGAGATTGAGATAAAGAGACAGAAGTAAGTAAATATTTTAATTTTTTTTTTAATTTTCTTTGTCTTTCAACAGCTAAAAGTGAGAAAAAAATTCCCGTTATAAATATTATGAAAAAAATGCTCAAAAATAAAATAAAAAATAATTTTTTAGCCAATTATTTTTGAACTTCTATATTTATATAATTTTGACTCCCTCCACTTCTTATTTCTAAATCCGTCACTAAATGATACACAATTGTTTTCCTTAAAAATAAATATATGTGGGACTTCAATTATTTCTTCCACAAAACAGTAAGAATAAAAATCTGATCTCAACCTTTTGGGAATGGTAAACACATGCATTGGATGAAAAGAAAATGAGATTGGCCGCCAACCATGAAAAATCAGTGGCACATGACACATGTGGTGTGCGACAGTTCATGTGTAGGAAAATCGGACTGTAATTGTCAATCAAGACTTTTGTGTGACCCCTGATAGATTAGTTGTCACTAATCCAACATTGATGCTTCTTATTACCAAATTTCATGTGAATTTTGAGGGTGATATGTTTTTTCTGTCTCACTAACTTCGTATGGGCCTAACTTGATTATTAATTCAAAACACAATTCATACTTCATACCCCTCCCCCATATATTTAATATTATGCTTTTGAAATTTTGGAGTTCAAACGTATCGAATTCCTAACATGTGTGTATAAATAAAAAAAAATTGCAATAATTATAACTTAGAAAAGAATAAATAAAATTAGATATATGGGATGTAGGCTTGAGAGTAATATTCTTAAGTTGGTTTACGTCAAATTGAACTTTTTTTTAATTTAAATTTAGCTTAAGCTGACCTAAATTTTGCGAACACAAAAGAATTAGGATTTTTGTTGGGAGTACTATGAAGAAAACTTTTCAACAATCAAATTAATAGTCAAATTAAAGTAGGTACGTAGTATGGGAAAATAACAAGAAAAGTTAAAATTGCAAATTGACTTACCACATAATATTTATAGGTAATTATCATTTAATAATTAAAAGATACGTAATTTAATCTGAATTATTTATGATATCAAGATTAATTCAATATTGAAATTAATTGAATAATCAAATCGAGTCATATTAGACCACCAGCATAGAACGAATCCGAACAATGTTGAGTCCTAAATTATTTTTCTTGTGGTTTTGCATATTTTGGAGAAAAATCATTAAATTTTCTTTGACAGCAAACCTTATTCGCCATCACTTTTAACATCATAGCATGAGGGTTCGATGTTCATGTTATTTAGTCATGGTTTAAAAAGCTCTGTTTTTACAGAAATTTAACGTTTCTTATTATCTTCGGCGACACAAAGTTCATGATAATTATAAATATTATTCGCGATTCTGATATTTTCGTATCACTTTTCGATTCTTGATGTTAATTAATTTTTGTACTTTTTTTTATCACAAGTTTATATATGTGTTTTTATGTTTGGCGCTTAATCTTCCCATAAGCATTATTAAATATATATATTTATAAAGATCCCCACATATTTCATAACTGTAGGAATTTATAATATGCAGAATAATAATAGCTTACTTCGAGTTTTCCTTTAAAACTAAGTGCGCAACATATTTTATTTTCCAAAATTAGCATTCTAATGCAGACTATCTTAGATTTAGAGGGTGTTCATTTTATAAGATATTAAATTTTATTTTAAAAATAAAATTTTCAAGTATTTAACAGGGAAAAAAAAGGGATTCAGAAACTTATAAAATGCTAGCACTTTCAGTTTTATACTTGATATATCTAGTAAAATTAATTAAAGAATCTTTATAAAATTTTAAAAATAAATTAAGAAATTCTTAGTTTTTTTTTAAAAATAATTTATTAAAATTCTAACATCTTATTTTGAAAATTTATAGAGTTGTCTTTTAAAAATTTTACTAAATATTTTATCATATCTTATGAACTAACCTCTCCGATATTTCATAAGATGTTTGAAAATTTTTATAAACTCAATCAAACTCTCTCTTAATGTATTTATATGTATAAATTTATAAAGACAGTGACTTTTCACATCTTTTTCTATATATGAAAATATTTTACGACCCCACAAAAATTTCAAGATCAAAAATAGAATTTTGAAATTGAAAACAAAAACGAACTTAACTGTCATTGACATTTAATCCCATTTTCACATTAAGTGTATTCCTTGAGTAAGAAACACTCCCAGGAATCATGCTGAGTATTGTTTATGTTTTCACCAGAATGTCAAAAAAAAAAAACTTTGAATCTATTCCTTGAGTGTTTTCACCAGACAAACTTAATCCTTTGTCACCTTAAAGTCATGAGAGGATGCCTTTGATTTCGCCTCAATTCCACCATTGCTATTCTTTAATTAATTTTATATCATACTATATAGCCAATTCTCCTAGAAGTAATTTTCCAAAATTAGCGTTCAAGGATATACTTCTTTGGAATTCTATATTTTTTAGTTCTTCGCTTAGATTACTCTTAAACACGAAACCAACTAACTTAACTTTAGGAAATGTTATGCAAACTACTTTAGATAAGTTTATGCAATTTATGATCAACAATCAAATATATATTTAAACTATTTATTTTGAAGTTCAATGGTTAATTGAATCAATTACATCATAACAAGCTCTCGATGCACATGTCTGTATAAATATTAAAGAGGGATAAACATTTTGAATGCCAATAACTTAAAAAAAGAATTAACCAACTTGCTAATGCATATTATTTATAAAATGTGGAGGCTATGTATACTCTCTCTCTCTCTCTCTCTACTTTTTCCTCCAACTACATTATTTGTTCTCTCGCCAATTTTGCTTTCTTTTTTTTCCTTCCAATTTTTTAAAGTGCATTATTCCATAAAATAAATTTAAGCGAATACTTAAAATGACAGAGAAAATATAGTACCAGATAAAAAAATAAATAAATAATTCTAATTATGTATATATTCCTTCATTTAAACAGACACGTTATATGTGCCACAACCGTTAATAGTTATAGACTGGCTTAGCACTTTTTGAGAAGAGAATAACACTACCAAGATCGTCCCTTCTTTTCCTAAAAAACAAAAAAACAGGAGGAAAACGAAAAAAGAGAAGAAAGGCTTTTTGTATTGATGGAAGGTCCTACCACATTCAAAACATGCTCTGTTCCCTCTCGTATACTACTACTACTACTAGTAGTAGAGCTTATGATATACTTAGCTTTATTAGTGATCTTGTCAAAAGGGCTTCAACAAAACCACCCTTTTTTCATTTAAGGCCACCACCTTTGCAAATGGAAGGCATTTAACCAGCCACGCTGACAACTCCACGATTTTATGATTCTAAAATGCGCATAAAGGGAGTTGAAATACATTAGGACCATAGATTTTATTCACAAAAAAAGAAAAAGATAAAGAGAGTAGAGAGTTCTTTTTCTTGATCTTTTCCTTAATTAATCCGCCAAACATAAAAACTAGTGATTTCTAATGCCGCAATTAATAATATAATTGCTTTGTTTTGTAATAATAAAACTACTAACTAATCAATATAAAATACCAATTTGGGACAAAGAGAATGTCTATCAAGGCACATGAGCTATCTCTTGAAAAGTTTTATCTACTTCTGGCAAATAATTTCGATAAAATGGCCACTAAGATAGCATCATCGATCTTCTCCACCACTAATTCATATGCCAAAGGAATAAAAAATAATCGAAGAATTCAGAAGAAAAAAAAAAAGAAAAAGAAAAATCAAGGTACAGTAACCTTAAACTGTACATAGGTGCAGAAAAAAATAAATAAATAATAAGATGAGTAAAGAATTAAACAAAAAAATTTATCAGATGAATTGGTTTTAAAGACGAAACTCATACAACTAGCGACAATGATTGATTGATTTTTAAGACCACACCCGTCAAAATCAAATAGTACAAGGTAGGAGCAGAAATATTATCTCCAATAACTCTTTTTCTTTTTCTTTTTCTTTTTCTTTTTCTTTTTTTTTTAAGAAAAGAAACTACATTAAAAACTGACCAAACATGAAATATATTCGTGGACAAAACAAGCAGATTAGCGCAATCTATGCATGATACAGGTGTTGGCATGAGTCATCCTTTTTGTACCAAGATCAAAATCGAAGTGGGACTGGGCAAATTTACAAAGCTTTTTCACGAATGTCACGACATTGCATATTTACAATTTTGACCCTTCCTACCTCCCTCTCTGATTTTCCAGTTCTTTATTTTTTTGTCTTTTTCTTCAAGTTTCCATAGGGAAAGACTTTGTAACGGTATGGGGCCATGTGGGTAGTCCAGGAAAGAGACAGATCAGATTCAGAGGTCCTTTGCAGCGGCGTTGGTGGATCTTGGCTGCCGTAGAAGCTCAATCAATGCTTCCGCCTGTCCACGATATCACACACCGCATACGACAATGGCGCACGCCCATTAGTCACAAACACAAACTCCACACACATAAATAAAAATAAAATAAATGAACAATCTTGTTATCATCCACCCTGTTATGTTTTGTTTCGAATCTATTTTTCTTATTTTTTAAAAAATATAGTACAACAAAGTTAATTTTTTAATTTATTTTTTTATCTAAACTAATGATATAATAACACTAATGTCTCCATCATTATGTTTGAGGATAGTATTTATATATATATATATATATATCAAAACACAAGCACCTAAATTTTGGTAGGCCTCGAATTCCAAACTTTATATACAAAAATATTAACAACATCATTTAATCAATTGACTACTCCACCCTAAAAGACTTACTTTAGTATACTTTTCTTAGTCAATTTTGCACTCAGTACATCAGTATCTAACTATAAGAAAATAAATATAACAGAGGTATCTAGGCAATGTTACTGCAGTAACAAGCAAATTTGCAAAGTCAACTAATATATAAAATCTCCAGGTAAAAATCAAGCATACGTAAGCCATATATTTGCTTGGAATAGAAAGAGCAAAAAATCTCAACAAATGGAGAGACTTTTCAAGGTACTACAGTAGAAAAGTAAAATCCCGTGCCCTGCCTATTGCCTAATCCAACGCGCACAGTTTCAGATTGAACGTGAAACAACTTGCGTATGGCTATGGACACGGAAAACGTCAATTTCATTTCGAAAATGTTTATATATTTCGTGTGTGTGTGAGTACACATATTTTTTTATTTCAAAAAATAAATCTTAATATTCTTTTAAAAATAGAAACAATAAAATATGAGTATATAAAATATCTTGGTTTTTCAACTGTACACGCTAAATATGACTATTGGGTTGAGATTTGATACATAAGAAAACTTTCTTAAAAGTAATCATACCTAAATCCTACTTAGCAACAATACTTGTTTAAGTATAATAAAGAAACAAAATTGAAGTGTCAACTTTGGTGGTGTTCTATTAATAATTAATGATTAGGTGATGACAACTCGTAAGTGATTCGTTCTACCATATAACATTAACAAACTAACAACCAATACTAATTATTTCAATTATTTTAACCAATTATTAATCACACCACATTATTGAATATCTATACACTCCCTTGTGACATCCGAGAGCATTTTAACCATTAATTAACAACCCACCAATGTAATTACACGATAAACACCAATTTCTTATTCTTCTTTTTATCTCGTAAATATCCATGGCCATCTTGTCTAATGTTTACCATATTCATCTTCAGAACAGTAAATTTTTAAAAATTATTATTAATTCTAAGTCTCGAACCAATCACAATCATATTTGAATAATCATAAACATTATGGAGGTGACATGGCATCTGTCGTAATTAATGCGATTGTTTTTAAAACATGAGTGTGGCATCTCCCTTGAGATGGACAACTTTGATGGTGTACAATAACTAGTGTGGAATATTCATGTAGAGGATAATTATGCGTGTAAATTTTTTTTTTTTACCTTTTGTTTGGCGCGACTGGTCCCGGTTTGTGACAAAGCGACCAAGGGAGGAATGGCTCCTTCGCGGGCCACCATTGTCCGATAAGCCAAGCAATCCTCACATAATTGCAACAGTATCGCCACCGCAATCTCCTTCTGCCGCTGCGTTCCGACCTCCACTATCTCCACGAGAACTGGAATTCCGCCTTCCTCCACCAGCGCCGTCCTCGCCTCCGCCACCGACACCAATAAACTCAACACAAAAGCTGATTTATCCACCATGTTCGACGCCAAATCCGCCATCATCTCCACCAGTGGCTTCATTATTCCCGCCTGCACCGCCCTCAACTTATTCTCCTTCACCGAGCACAACGAGTACAGCGTCGTGCACGCATCTTTCTTTCCGCGAAAATTTCCGTTCTCCAGCAAATTCACCAGCGGCGGAATCGCCCCGGATCGCCCGATCGCTATTTTATTCTCCTCGATTTGCGAAAGCCTGAGGAGCGCGCAAGCGGCGTTCTCTCTGGCAGTTGAGGTGCCGATTTTGAGCGCGCGGACCAACGGTTTGATCGCCCCCGAGTATGCAATTTCTTCCTTATTCTCGTCACACAACGAGAGATTCAAAATCGCAGTGACGCCGTACTCCTGGAGCTGAGGATCGTTCGACGAGATAATCGAAATCAACGGTTTTATTGCCCCTGCTCTGGCGATTTTGATTCGGTTTTCAGGTTTGTTCTTGGCGAGGAGACGTATTTCCATAGAGGCCTGCTTCTGCTCATCGATATTGCTGGAATCGAGGTCAGAAACAAGCTGGGCGATAAGCTCATCGGAGTTATCAGAAGCGCAGGTGAGGAAGAGCCGGCGGCTCTGAGACGACGCCGTGGGGAACTCGCCGGATCTGTCGCTGTTGCAGTCGCTGAAGGCGGACGAGGAATCATCGTTGAGGCTGAGATCGCTAAATTTACGCCCCATATAACTAAAGCCCGACTTAACTGAATCAGTATCCATGATTAATTCAGTCGGTGATCATGTCCGAAAATCAGGGAACCGATGAATTAAGTTTGGGTTGACTTTTTTGGAACGAGAGAGGGCCGGGTAATAGGAACAGAAAAAACGACCGCGTTTAGAAGGGCATAGGTGGTGGCTCTAGGTGTAGCAGAAGTAGGAAGCCTATGAATTCTTGAAGTGAGAAAGAAGCGAAGAATATAAGCGGAGAGGTGGGGGAGAGGGATGGGGTGAGTGTGGGTGAAGAAGAACACGTGGAGGCCGTACAGAATCCGAGTCGGGACAGCACGTGTGAGGTGTCTCATCTTTTAACGCGTGCGGAGAAGGTTCGGCATTCGATAGAACCTTTGCCCATTTCTTTCTCTTTTTTCTTTTTATTTTTGCTTTTTATTTGTGTTCTTTTTGATTAGTTTATGTAATGCATGCCCAATTTTTTGATGAGGCAATTGCATTGAAGATGGGAATTTTTTTTTTTTAATTTCTTTTTTTATGTTTGAATTTTTTTGCTTTTGGGAATAATATTAGGGCTGACATCAGCCCTAATATTATTTTATGTAATTTAATATAAAATATTTTATTTTATATTTAAAATTTAATTAATTAATTTTTTGAAATATTAAAAATGAGACCATAAAAATGCAAGTGATTGAAGCATGTTTCTATAAGTTTACTATACTCTGTATTTACTTTAGTTGATGTAATATATTAACTCGTGAAGGGATGCTTGTAATGTTAGAATATTGGCCAAAATAGGCATATGAAATTGCAGTATATGATTATATATTAATACGTTAGTCAAGAATTATCATTTATAAATAATATTTCATTTATAAATGACTACTCGCATATATTTCATTTGGATAAGGAGACTCGCATATCAACAATCATGCAAGTAGAAAATGACATTAATTTGTCAAACTTGTTGGATCCGACCGAGGGCTGGCATAAATAGTGTGGAGTTGTTCATTGAAGTTGAAGCAGTACGCCCTAATAATATGCAAGACATATTATTGCGAAGGGAGCATGGATCCTACATGTCACTTTTGATGCAATATCATTTGGGTAGTATTTTTACATCTCAACAAATTCCCTTGGGAGGAAACCAATATGCCACTTAATTTAGTGGCAAATATGGACATACAATTCTATACACATAGGCAGGGATTCCTGACTTGCCCACCGAAACAGATGGCTTTACAAATTTTGGAATCCGCAATATTTATGATGGTGGTTCTACATCTCATCAACATCCCAACGTTGGTCCTTCTACTTTCCATCAAAAAATTTTGAAGCCGACACCCAAGCCCAAGCCCAAGCCCGGCATCATTTATTCTTCCAACTTTGTAATTTTGTTTTATGTTTTATGTTTTTCCTTTGTATCGAACTTCAAGAATAATAAATTTGGTCGAAAATTTCAAAAAATTTATACAGTTGTGAGCTATGTTATATTTCACTTACATACTTAAAAAATAAAATCCATACATTATTTTTTAATTAAATAGTGAGTGTTACATATTAAACGCATAAATATTAAATATACCTAAACCCTAAACTCCAATATTCTGGCTTTGTCTTAGGGAGTAGTTGAAATGCAAATTTGGACTTTAAAATTTAAAATCAATAAAAACGATACATGATATTAATCATTTTCATTCAAGATATATTGACATTGACAATAACCATTTTTCTCTCGCAATAACCATGTATATCCACGCTAGAAAAATGAATCATCTCCCATTTGAGTTTAATTCTAAAAGACAATATATAGAAATATATATGTATATATGATAAAGTTATGTGAATGGTGGGTTTTATAAGTGGAATAGATAAATAGGACCGAATATGTAAAAATATTATGTGACAGTTTCATATACCAAAATAATAACATACTTTGAAATTACAAGCATCACTTATTATTAAAAAGTATGATAATGCTTGATTAATGTATTAATATATAATCATATACTGTGATTTTACATGCCTATTTTGGCCAATGTTCAAACATTACAAGCATCCAGTCACAAGTTAATATATTGCATCAACTAAAGTAAATATAGAGTATAGTAAATTTATAAAAACATGCTTCAATCACTTGCAATTTATAAAATAGTACATTTATAAAAAAAAAATTAAAATTTATACTATATTTTTATGGCTCATTTTTAATATTTTAAAAAATCAATTAATTAAATTTTAAATATAAGATAAAATATTTAATATTAAATTACATAAAAGAAAGATAAAACAAATGACACTATGTCAACCCTAATATTATTCCCAAAAGAAAAAAAATTCAAAAAAATAAATAAATATATATATATATATATAAAACAATACCAAAAAGAAAAAAAAGAAAAAAAATTCCCAAAGAGGCCACGCCTCTTGAAGGGAAT
Source organism: Jacaranda mimosifolia (assembly GCA_018894105.1). Taxonomy (NCBI): domain Eukaryota; kingdom Viridiplantae; phylum Streptophyta; class Magnoliopsida; order Lamiales; family Bignoniaceae; genus Jacaranda; species Jacaranda mimosifolia. Next base: position 7,346,290 of record CM032123.1, read on the forward strand.
ATTATTCGAAAAGAAAAGAAGAAAAAGATAGTTAAAGGTGTGGCTGCAAGCCACGCCTTACCATAATTTTATAAATTTTTTAAAACTATAGTAGTTTTGTAAAAATTATTTTTTCTTACTATATTTTTATAAATTAGCCTACTTGCAAGCTATGGGCTTTTGCCTCTTAACATTTACGGGTTAATAAATTGACCTCCACATGGTAGTTAAAATAGATAAAAATAATCCTCATATTAAAAAAAATCAAAATACTACCATATATTTATAAAAATAGTTAAAATACTTCACTGTTGTGGAGGAGGCGGTGTGCATATTTAAAAAAATATATGGTGGTGTTTTGTTTTTTTGTTTTTTTTTAAATCATGAAGGAGGATTTTGCTTATTTTGATTGTCATATGGGGGTCAATTTGTATTAATTCGAATATTTACATACATCATATATATCTTTATTTTAAAATTTCAAGTCTTTATTCTCTTAAAAGTAATGAAATTACCTTTGGTATGCTATTAAATTCCTGCCTTCATTCTTGAAAATAATAACTAAAACTTATAGCCCGTTAGGTTTTATTTTCATTTTCAATTTTTATTTTTATTATTTTTAAAATGTTGGAAAATAGCTAGTGGAAATGAGTTAAAAATGAGTTTGTATTTGGATAAATTGTTAAAAAAATAATGATTATGTTGGGATTAGTGGATTGTAGGTGGAGAGAGAGAGAAATAATGGAGTAGAGAAAGAAGATATATATGTTATTAGGGAATATATTTTGAAGATGAAATTAAAAATGATGTCGGGTGAAAATGTGTAAAAATGTTATGTATTTTATTTTTGGAATAGTAAAAAATGTAAAAAAAGGGGTTTTGAAACTGAAACCAAATGGTAGTAATACGACATAATTTTTTTTTTTTTTTTGACAAAAACAGTTTATTATTTTAAAAGAATGTAATATCTGTTGATATCTCAGAGGAAAATTCTGATTGACTTTCATAATAATTAATTTTTGCAGAAACCTTTTTAAAAGAATTGATTTTTTTAAACACAAAGACTTCTGGAATATATTGGGAAAATATGTTTTGATAGCAGGATTCGAGAATTTGTTCAAAATCAACTTGTACTTAATTTTATTTTCAAAAAAAAGATAAATTCTATTATGCATATCTTTTAACGTAAGTTTTTCTCTAATTAATAGGGACGTCTCTAATTAATAGAGACGCATTAAGTTTTATATTAATATGTGCTATTTTTTAATAATAAAAATTCATAGTAAAATGATGATTGACAGACATATATATATATATATATAGTTTTGATTCGTATGATATTTTGAAAGAATAATTAAAAAAGGTTTTAATAATATTTTCGAAGAGAATAATTTTTTTAAAAAAATATTAATTTTATTTTAAAGGGATAAAATTGGGTATATCTCAGATAGAAAAATTGAATAGAAAACAGCGAGCGAGATATAGCACTTTTTGCAGCAGCGGAGAGGGATGAAGACACCCAGGAAAGGAATGAATGAATATTGTAAGCGAATGTCTCCAAACATTACCCAGTCATTTATATATATATATATATATATATATATTAACTTTTCAGAAATAGTTTTTATTCCAATTTGTGCGGACTGCAGACACAAAATTGCTTGTAACGTAAATCGGCCGGTTGAAAACGCATATTCAAAGTCAGCTGAGCTCAAAGGCAAATTGGGGAGTAGTACATTTCCTTGTTTAGCCCAAGCCCCAAGCCAACCTGGAAAAAAAGCAGTAGTCTTCTGCTCTTCCTCTTTAGCCCATTTTAGTTTAGTTTGTGAAAAGAATTAATAAATTAACAGAAGAAAAGTGGCAAATAAACAAAAGTATATATTTATAAATATATATTATATATATGTTTAAAAAAACTAATAACAATCATCAGGACCGGTGACCAGTGGCAAGCATACCAGTACTAGTGTTACACGAAGCAATAAAGTTTGGTTTTTCTTTTTCTTTTTTAAACTGAGCAATTATATATTAATTAAGAAATAAATAAGCGGACTTTCAACCTTACATTTGAATAAAACCTCATTGACAAAAATAAAATTTAATTAAAGCAGAATCTTTTTATGAAACCTCACGAAGCTAAGTATGTGAATTTTACCAAGTAGCCTGTGACCCAATGGCATAAATTTTTCACATCATGTGGGAGGTTAGGAGTTCGAGTCCTAACGAATTCCTGATATACGTATGTGTGTATAAATTAAAAAAAAAAAAGTACGTGAATTTTTAAGTAGAAAATTTTGTGATTTTAAATAAATAAGAATAAGTTGCGTGTTCCGATCTTCCAAGTGGATTATCCTATGGACATACCGTTGGGCTTCACTGAATAATTGCGGTTGTTTGTGTCATGGAGTCTGGGTATCTCTAATTTGAAGAACTAAGGGCCATTTGGTTTCATTTTTCGAGGCCATTTTCATTTTTTAGTAAAAATACATAGTGAAAAATTAGTTAAAAAAAATATTTTTGAAAATAAATTGTATTTGGATGAGTTGTTTAAAATTATAGTTTTATATATATGTGAAAATGAGATGTATTTAGATATTGGGTGTTTTTGTATTAAAAGTTGTATATTCTTTTAATTTGGATTAATTATGTGATGTATAATTGTTTGAAAAAATAATACTATAATTTGAGTTTGAATAATTTATAATATTTTTGTAGTGAATGTTGTTTGAAAAGTATTGAAAAAATAAAAAAAAAGTATATATAAGTAATAATAGGTGGAAAATAGGTATGAAAATGGAGAGAGAATATAAAAAGTAATGTTTTGAGAATGAAAATATATGACAAAATGATGTAAAAGTTGATAGTTTTCTATTTTTATTTTGAGGAGAAAATAAAAATGGGGTTTGAAAATGAAAACAAACGGGCCTAAGACCCCCCCCCCCCCTCTCTCATAGTGTTTTCACGACTTATTGGGACTTTTAGAGAGAGTGTGTGTTTTCATGATGTATTGGGATTTGGGACTTTTCTTAAGTGTACATGCAATTAGGAATAACTAACTTCGGACTTTTTAGGGTCATATATCTATGGTTCTAACTTATTAGGGAAATTCTAATATCAGTCATTTTTATAGGTGATTAATCTTAGTTATAGTCTAAAATTATGATACATGTACTTTGTTAACTTTTCTACAACATTTAACTTGTCTATTAATGTTAAATGTAACTTATTTCTATTATTGGAATTAAATTTCTTTGTTGGCATGAAGATTTGATTCTGGGTCTGATAGTTGCAGTTAAATGATAAAAAATTCTAAAGTTGGGATTTGACCTTAGGTTCCTTTGTTAATGGAGAAGTCAAGTATAGAATTCTTAACTTATAAAAAATAAATATAATTTAAAAAAAAAACTTATTTTATATGAAAAAGAGAATTGATTCAAATCAATTTTTATTTGAGTTAATTACATAAAACCCCTAAAGTTTGACTCATTTTGTAAATAAACCCAAAAAATTACAATGACTCCCTAATTTTGTTTTGTCTGAAATTTTTATAAAATCATTGGCCTCCATTAACAAATTTGTTAATATCATCCAAAAAATTATGTGAAAGTTCAAAAATATCCTCCAATAACTGTTCACATTATTTTTGAGGCAAAAATGCTCTTGAACCTATTCGTAATATTTTTTATACTATTGTGTAATTCTAACATTATTTAAATTACTTATAAAGTTTAAATATATTTTATTTTTAAAAAAATTATTTAAATATTGAATTCAAGTTGAATTAAAAATGAAAATTAAAAACATAAACATATATAAACAATTTAATCAATTTTAATTAAACTTATTTATTAATTAAAAATAAAATAGGTAAAAAATAAAAAAAAAGTAAATCAATTTTTTTTTTAATAAAATTATTTAAATATTGAATTCAAGTTGAATTAAAAATGAAAATTAAAAAAATAAACATATATAAACAATTTAATCAATTTTAATTAAACTTATTTATTAATTAAAAATAAAATAGGTAAAAAATAAAAAAAAAGTAAATCAATTTTTTTTTTAATAAAATTATTTAAATATTGAATTCAAGTTGAATTAAAAATGAAAATTAAAAAAATAAACATATATAAACAATTTAATCAATTTTAATTAAACTTATTTATTAATTAAAAAATAAAAGAGCTAAAAAATAGAAAATTAAAATTAAAAGTAAATCAATTTTATTTTTAATAAAATTATTTAAATATTGAATTCAAGTTGAATTAAAAATGAAAATTAAAAACATAAACATATATGAACAATTTAATCAATTTTAATTAAACTTATTTATTAATTAAAAAATAAAAGAGCTAAAAAATAGAAAATTAAAATTAAAAGTAAATCAATTTTATTTTTAATAAAATTATTTAAATATTGAATTCAAGTTGAATTAAAAATGAAAATTAAAAACATAAACATATATGAACAATTTAATCAATTTTAATTAAACTTATTTATTAATTAAAAAATAAAAGAGCTAAAAAATAGAAAATTAAAATTAAAAGTAAATCAATTTTATTTTTAATAAAATTATTTAAATATTGAATTCAAGTTGAATTAAAAATGAAAATTAAAAACATAAACATATATAAACAGTTTAATCAATTTTAATTAAACTTATTTATTAATTAAAAATAAAAGAGATAAAAAATAGAAAAAAAATAAAATAAAAGTAAATCAATCTCTTGAAAGATATAATTTTATAATTATTTAATATACATATATGTGTAGTCATATATATATGTGCTTAAATATGTATACATAATATAGACGTGTATATATATATATCCACATATATATATTATTTTTAAAAAATGAAGAGTTTTTGTGGTATTTAATTTCAACTTTTTAGTGAGGGTTATGATATATTTTTGTGGGTCTTTTTATAAATAGATAAAATTTTGCGGGATTTTCATAAATAAATAACAATTTTCGTTCAAAGTTTCACGAAAAATTAGGAGGAGAATTAAAAGTGTTAAAAAGCTTATGAAATTTGTGCCAAAAGTGATCAACACCATAAGTTCGGGACTAATAGTAGACACACAGTTAAACTATGGGACCAAAAAAAGGAATTTTTACAAATAACCCCCATGTGTTAAGAAAATAGGCAAATTACCACATTGTGAAAAAATAATAGACAAAAAACACTCTTATGTTTTAAAAAATCATGCAACGAACCCCCCAGAAAGCGTGGGTATAGGACACGTGCTGTGCATGCATCTGGACTTAAATTTTTATATATAAAAAGATAATTATGCCTTTATTCATCAACCGTTGGATCTTCTTTTAAAAAATGAATGGTCTAGATCAAATCATATTATATTTTTAAAAATATATATATAATATAATATATTATCATATATAATGTGTATATACATATCACATATGTGTGTGCATATATATACATATTATCATTTATATATATACAATTATATATAATTATATATATAAATGACTACCCCACCCGATCCCCACCCCCACCCCCACCCCCACTGGCACCTGGTAGCCGCTGCCAGAAACTGTAATTTAAAAAAAAATTCAAAAATAGATGGTGGCCGTCAGCCGTCAGCCGCCATCAACACGGCCGCCATGGCTACATTGGCCAAATTTGGCTAGATTAGTATCTAGCCAGATTTGGCCACAATGCTGCCATGGCAGCCCATAAGACTTGGGGACAAGGAGATAGAGTGGGGGGTTGGGGGGTAGTTTATGTATAGGCAACCGAAAACTGCAATTAAAAAAAAAAATCAAAAATAGATTGCAGCCATCGGCCGTCATGGCTACATTGGCCATGGTGGCCAGTGGCCGAATCTGGCCACAATGCTGCCATGGCAACCCATGAGGCTTGGGGAGAGGGAGATGGAGTAGGGGGTGGGGGTAGTTTATGTATATATTATTATATATATTATCATATATATATGATAATAACTATATAAATATAACTATCTTATAATATATATGTATATAAATATATTATATATTTTCATAAATATATATAATATTTAATTTGAAACAAATAAATAAATTTATATAAAGATGATGTTATTAAATAATTTTATATATATTATCATATATATATATGATAATAACATCATATATACTAATATATATATATATATATATTTAATTTGAAATGAATAATTGAAAGACAAAATATATAAATAAAAGTTATTTAAATTTTATAGATAAATTTATATATATGTATATATATGCTTTATAGGTATTTAAGTATAAATAAAAAATATGTTATTTATTTTTATGAAATTTAAATTTTATTTACTTTGGAATGAATTAATGAGAAATGATAAATAAATTTTATAAAATAATTGATAAGATAAAAATAAAAGTAATTTTAATTTTATAAATAAATTTATATATGTATAAAATGAGAATATATGAAATAATGAGAAATGAGAAATAATAATAAATGTATATATATATGTATAAAATGAGAAATATATGCAATAATGGAAAAAGAGAGAAATGAGAAATATATGCCAAATGATAGTTTTGTAGTGAATTATTTTCTTGCTACCGATTAAATGATAATGAGCTCTCACCAGCTTCATCTACTACCTTCTGTTTCCCCTTTGAAACATGTGGAGTGTTAATATCAAGCTCCACCTTCTCCTTGATGCCCTATTGACTACTTTCACCCTGCTCTACGTTCTTTGTCATAACAGACTCATCGAATGTCACGTCCCTGCTCATAATCATCTTGGAGCCCTTGTCATCAGTACACCACAAATGATAGCCCTTGACTCCATTTGCATAGCCTAGGAATATGCACTTCCTTCCCATCGGCTCAAGCTTCCCTTTGCAGACATGAACATAGGTTGGACACCCAAATACTCTCATATTTGAGTAATTAATAGGAGACCTTGACCAAACTTCCATCGGTGTCATGTAGTCCAAAGCAGTCAATGGTGACATATTCACCAAATAGCAAGCAGTATTAATAGCTTCAGCCTAAAAATCCTTGGACAATTTAGCATTAAAGAGCATGCATCTGGCTCTCTCCAAAATAGTTATGTTTATCCATTCTGGAGCTCTATTCTAGTGTGGTGTATGTACATCTGTGTAATGCCTCACAATTCCTTCCTTATTGTAGAATTCTTGAAATTTCTTGTTTTAGAGCTCCAAACCATTGTCAGTCCTCAAGCATTTGATCCCCTTTCTTGTCTGCTTCTCGATCAAAGTCTTCCATTGTTTGAAGTTGACAAATACCTCATACTTATGCTTCAACATGTACACCCATACTCTCTGTGAGAAGTCATCAATGAATGTCAGCATATACCTAAGACCACCCTTTGAGGGAACTCGAGAAGGCCTCCAAAGATCTAATTGAATATAATCCAAGGTGCCCTTGGTCTTGTGAACTGCGGTGCTGAACTTCACCCTATGCTGCTTTCCAAGAACACACTACTCTCAAAAATCCAGCTCCCCAGTCCTCTCTCCACAAAGCAAACCCTGTTTGCTCAATTTTGATATTCCCCTCTCACTCATATGCCAAGCCGCATATGCCACAATCTCATAGTATCATTGATTTATGAAGAAACTGTTGTAGTACTAGAAACTGTATTACCGTGTAATACGTAAAGACCATTCCTCTTGTCTCCCTTCATAATTAATAGTGCACCTTTGGAAACCTGCATGACTCCATCTCGAGCTCTGTACTCACAACCATCTTATCCAGAGAACCAAGCAAAATTGAATTTTTCTTCAGATCAAGAACATGATGCACACTTGTCAGCATCTTCACAATATCATCGTATATTTTAATACTCACTGTGCCAATCCCTACAACTCTGCAAGAAGCATCGTTTTTCATGAGCATTTTACCACCATCGTATTTCTAATAAGTGGTAAACCAATCCTCTTGTGGGCAGATATATTAGGAACAATCACTATCTAAAATCTACTCCGAACTCAAAAGACTCTCTGTAACATTGAGAACAAGCCCACCATCAGACTCATCCTCAACAATTCCTGCAACATCATCCTGTTTCTAATAAGAAGACTCACCTGAATCCTCCGCCTTTCCACGTTTTGGATAATTTTGTTTCTAGTGCCCATTTCCTCCACACTTAAAACAGTTGTTGTTTTCTAGGCTTGCTTCGGGACTTAGATCGGTCTCTATTCATATCCCTTTCTTTTGGTCTCCCATTCGCAACTAATCCTTCCCTACTTTCACTATTGTTACTGCCCATGACATGTTTTCTTAATTCATTCGAATTCAATGAAGCCTTCACATTCTCCATTGAAATCATATCTCTCCCATACAACAAAGTAGTAACTAAGTGCTCAAAAGATTTAGGCAGAGAACATAAAAGAATTAAAACTTGATCTTCATCTTCAATTTGTACATCTATACTATCAAGATCTAGTATCACCTTATTGAAACAATCAATATGCAGAGTAATATATGTACCTTCCTTCATCCTCAATGTGTATAACCATTGTTTCAAATATAGTCGATTTGTGAGGGACTTCATCATATAGAGACTCTCCAGCTTTGACCACCATTCCACTGGTGTACTTTCTGTAGCAACCTCTCTCAATACATTATTTGTCAGCGATAACACCAAAGTACCGTAAGCCTTTCGTATAAATTCATCCATTTCTTCATCTAATAGCGTCTCTATCAAGAAATCTCAGTCCTTTAACGCTCTCTATAGACCTTGTTGACATAGGGGGTGTGCACCTTCATCTTCCATAGCCCAAAATCATTCTTCCCATTGAATTTCTCTACCTCGTACTTTATGGCTGACATTTGATCAATCCTGGCTCTAATACCAGTTTGTTGTAACCCAGAAAAACCAAATAATATGATTGAGAAATAAAAGTAAAGTTATTCAATGAGAAAATACAACAAGATTTAACGTGGTTTGGCGATGTGCCTAATTCACCTGACAAAACAATGAATTTATTAATTCTATATCAAAGTGCCAAGTACAATTTAAGTCCCATAAATCTCATGAAAACACCTAAGACCCTCGTCCTACAATCCGTTCTGAGATACTATCTTTAAAGCAGTATAGAATATAGTTTCTATGGTTCGTCCTTAATCAATTTGGAAGAAACGGGGTTTAAATACCCAAACAAAAATAGCAAGCAACCTATGGGCATGAGCTTGCGCCAGGGAGCACAAGATTTGCACCCCAACGCGCAAAATTCAATGTTGGCAGAATGGTTTACGCTAGGGAACAAATTATTTGTGCACCCTAGCGCAAAGTTGCAGCAAGCGCTGCGCTAGGGCGCGCATAAAATCTGCACCTTGGCTCAAGGTTACAGAATACCTTGCGCCAGGGCGCAGCCAACTCGCGCCTTGGCTTGCGTCGCAAGCACAATTTGCCCAGGCCCGCACCTGGGCGTGACTCCCTCGCGCCCCGGCATGCCCATGTGTGTTGGGGCGTGCTCCGATGTCCCGTCTCGTCTGTTCTGCACCATTTATTCATTTTCTCACCATTTGTAGCTTAAATTTCAAGACGTAATCAACAATAACAAAATAAAATTCATTGTCACCTAAAAAATATCACTAGTCACAAAATAAAAATCATTATCACTTAATACATACCATTAGTGATAATTTCTGTATTATTATTTATTATTTTATCAACTAATATAATATTTTTTTAATGAATCTCCAAACTATATGGAGACTAATTCTTTTTATTTTTAAATGGTAAACAATTATGTTGCGAAAGACTAACGAGTATATTACTTGAAAAACATGACATTTATTTAGTTTACAGCACATTCGTAAAACGATCTACTAGTGCCAAAAACTTGCCTCAAAGTATAAAGTTAAGGTCCAAAACTTAAAATCCTGCACTGAAGTTCACACAAGTTATGACTATTAATCTATTTTGAAATCAATTTTATTACGTATAAAATTTAATATAAGATAATAACTCAATCCATTATTTATTAATATTTTTTATATAAAAATATATATTTAAATATCTCACTGAAATCGACCACTAACATTTTTGTCTGGCCACTGTTCCATTTTCGTCTGATCAATGGTGCCCACATGTCCAATAGCAGCGTTTCAATGAAAAGGGGAATGATTTTGAATGGGTTTCACTTTGGGTACAAAAGGGTACTACTTTCATTTAATAAATCCACTCGTTTTTAGTGCCACTATCGAGTTGCGTAGCTCACTGTCCCAATTAAGTATTGCAACTCAATTTAATGCCAAAAAGAAAATTTCAAATTTAATTTCTCATATTTACTAAAGTTAAATAAATTTAATGATCAAACCATTGTCCAATATCAAGTAATATCATTTATTTTTAAGTCATAAACATAATTTGAGAAAATTGAGTTTATCATTACTTACCTTCATATGGTACTAAGAAACTACAATTTGCATTATTTTTCCTAGTAAAGTTAAGATAACAATTGCAAAAATTTTCACACTATCACTAAATAAAACATTGGGCTTGGATTAAATGATTTAGATTTGAAGTATTTTAATTTTTTTGTAATATTGTTAAAGAATGGACCTTGAGCCTAATTCAACCCCAAAAGTTAGCTCAAGAGGTGAGGATTGTCCAAGACCATATATAGAGACCACAACTTATTTATTTCGCCGATGTGGGATACTAACACACCCCCGTGCACGCCTAGGAATGAACATCTAGAGCGTGGAATAATATGAAATAGGTGGCCCAACAACACTGGGTGGCTCCGACACCATGTTAAAGAATGGACATTGGGCCTAACTCAACCCCAAAAATTAGCTCAAGAGGTGAGGATTGTTTAAGACTATATATAGAGACCACAACTTATTTATTTAACCAATGTGGGACACTAACAAATATTAAAAAAGTAATTCAAAATATTGCTAAAGAATTTGGATCCATGTGAATTGAAATTATACAAGCAAATTTAAGAGATCTAAACTGTGATGGATTTAAAATCTTCGGCGCTCAAATCTTTCAATCAAAACCTAGCGTGAGAAATGAAAGTAAGTGAATTTTTAGTGAATTTTTCGTTTTTTTTTTTTCGATGAATCTGATTCTAGTCGAGCTTACAAACTTTAAGAAAGTGCTTCATAATAGGTTCAGGCCAGTAGGTAAAGTCCATATTAGTCAAAAAACTCGAGTCCATGCGTAGAGTCACCTTGCTTAAATATGGGCCAGCCCCCAACAAAATCTTCATGTTAGTAGAACATAGATGAGCTATCCGATATGGCATACTAGTATAATAGGATCTATAGTTGATTTACCAATTTTATTTGGATCCGATATGGCATACTACTATCAATTTTAGTTCTATTATGATCTAGCTCAAATTCAACCTATTGACATTACTATGACTAGAACATAGATGAGCTATCCGCCTATCCCTATGGCTTTGTTTATTTATATTTTTTCAGAATATAACTTCAACCCAAAATACAAATAAAAAAACTGGTATATTCTTTCAATGTCATTATTAAAATAATAATAAAAATTTCAAAATATCTCATCTCTAAAACATATTCAACTATATATATATATATCAATTATTACAACTATATATATGATACATAGGTAATTCATATAAAAAATTTAATTTAATTTCATCCCATTAACTAAATAAAAACCAAACCGATGTGACATTTACGCTAACAATTATCTTCTTCAAAAACACTTCCAAAAGCATCATTTTATTCTAAAGCATTCTTTAACAACTCAAACAAAATTAAACAAACATTATATTCCGGTCCACACCACACTCACTATTCAAATCCATTCTCCCAAAATAAATTCCGTAAACAACCAAAATTCAAATAAACAAGCCGAATATATTGTATCATCCATACTCTAGTGACTTTTATTGTTATTCAGATTCAAATTTGACTTTCTACACTTGATAAAGTTTGAAGCCTAACTTAACATTAAGCCAGGGGTAAGAAGAATTAATTCTCTATCTAGTACTTTCAATTTGAATACTAGGCCATAGTACTCATTTATTCGAACTCCATTAGATTTAAAGCAATGTTTTTAAAATCGGACCAGACAAAAAATTGGTGACGTTATTGATTACTTGTTCGATCGATTTAATCAGTGTTATGTCATAATGACGTCATAATTATATTTAATTTTATAAATATATATAATATTTTAATATTAATAAAAAAAATAAAAAGTCCAACAATATATGAAAGATATTATTTGAAAAAAAAAATTATTCTTACTCATTCTTAAGTTGATCTTTTAAAAAAAATACTATTTCATAATTAGTCAGCTACAGATGAATGGTTTAATTAAAAATATGTTTAATATTAATTTAAGCCATCATTTGCTTCATACTTCAAATCCAAGTAAAAAAGAAAAAAAAATCACAATAAATATTCAACATAGTTTAAGAGAGATTAAACAAAACAAAATAACAAATTAAACATAAACATCCGCATAAAATTACTACTTTGTTAAATTTCATGAAAATAAATTTATGAATCAAAAAGCTACACTTCCAAAATCTTTAGTCATCATGTTCAACTAATAATTCCTCTTTTTATTTTTATATTTTTATATTTTTTTTTAAAAATAATTTTTTTTTTTTTTAAATAGAAAAATAAGTGAACTGGTGGCAAACCGGTTGGACCACCACCGATTTAACAGGTTTTTTTTATCAAATTTGGCTGGTTTTGACCGGTTCACTATGTCCCTGCTTTTTAAGCTTCAACTAGACCGGATTGACCTCCAATCAGTGATTCAACTGGTCCAATTTTCAAAACACTCATTATAATTAATATCAAAGACTTTAAGTTGATTTAACCCTTGTATCAACCTTTAATGTGGAGCGTTCTCTGAGTTTAAGTTATTACAAAATGAAGGTATCCATTTTAGGTACCTATATATAATTTGATTGATAAGATGCAAAATAAGGAACTTCATCAATTACATTAAAAAATTATTACCACTCTTATTTTGTTCTTTTAAAAACTCAAAAGTAAAACTCATTTTCATATCTTTAATTAGTCTTCTTCCACACATTAGAACACACAAAATGAAGAATATTTTCATTTCACATCACATGAAAACAATAACTCAACGACTGTGTAACCATATATATATTCTCATATTTCAAACACTCTTAAGATGGTAGACGAAATATAAATAATACCAAAGAGTCATCCGCATAGATTACTAGATGATCTCAAAATTGTTTGACCCTTAGTTCAGTTAGATTTGAACGAAGTGAACTAGTAGTAACAAGTTAAAACAGTTTTGTCATCTTATGTCGTAAATTCAATGTGAGAGAGATATAAATACAAATATCGTTATTTTAAAACTTCGTTGTTCCAAAATATCGATAAATATAGCTAGAATACAAACTCATTGGCCTCGTTTGATTCCCGCCATTAGTAATATAATGTAATTTGGGCCCACTGAAAATTATGTGAGATTACCATAATCTATGCTAGTGTAATCTTATATTTGATATTGTAGATTACAATTGACACTACGATATATTCAAATCTTTACCTCATGTTTGATACATTCTATTGACCGCTGTATTATTTTGATTTTCCAATCATGCCTCCACATCCAATAACTCGTCTAATACTTAAGATCCACCCTATTGATTAGATATTATCTGAAAAGTTGATCTTATTTCAAACTTGAACCTATTCCTTACATTTCTTACAGAGCATCATCCGTTTGATAACTTCTTAACAAAACTATCTTGCGAAAAAAAATATGGCTCGATAATAGTAAAGATAAAAAATATATGAAGAAGCTAACAATATTACAAAGGAGGTTGAAGATAGTTATGGAGAATGCATGGATTAGGATTTTTGAATTTGGAAACGAGTGTGGCAATTCAGGTGCTATAATATTTGGGCAAATTAGTAATTTATCAATTAACTAGTTAGGAGATAGTGGTCTTATTGTGTATGTTCTGAGTATAGGCACATCATGGATGTACGCATTGGCGCCATAATTGGTAACATTTGTGTACATTCGTACAAAATGTGATTGCTGAGGCATCAGAAAGTCCATACTTTGTTACCAAGAAAAGAATCACATAGGCGCGATATGGAATATTGAATATACACCAAAATACTAATGTAATATAGGTATTTTACACACGTGTATGCACCAATGTATGCAAGAAAATCGCTTAGGCATCAATACTTTAAATAGGCAGTAAAGTTAGCAACTTTCAAATTTTTGAATTTGAATTAATTTTGCGGGTTTCTTGGTAATTTTATTTTGCAATTTGAAGAATATATTGGTCAGTCAACATGTTCATCGGCCTAAAGAGATTACGAATATCTTCTCCCACCCCAAAATTTGAATAGACCCTAATCTTTGCTACAGCATGGGCTCAAGCGCACTTGGAGTTAGTGTGCTCCAGCTCAATCGCCGTAATCGTGCATATCAAACAACAAATTACCCTCCACTAAAACAACTATTAGTCTCTATTATCTAGAATCAAACGCGATCATTATAATTTTTGTTCCACTTACAAACACATGACAATCAAATCACAAACATACATTGATCTATATGTATAGCTAGGCCCGTTTAGTTTTGGATGTTACCCAAGATTACCCATCCTAGTAGTACTTAATCTCTTCTTTGATAAGAAAAATTGAAGGGGCGGCCCAAATGATGCTAATGGACGCCCCGATACTGTTCAAAAAATTAGGGTTATTGAAGTTTGGTCTGCTGATATGCGATTGGTAATCTCCTTCCCTAGATTAACTATAAAATTACTTAAATACACTCTACTTTTAGTTGGAAATGACAGAAAAGCCCAAGGATAAGGGCAATTTAATAATTTTTATCGCGAGTCTCTCATATCAAACAATAAAGTGAGATTAACGGAGAATGTAGTGTGTATTAACGTTGAATGCAATATTCACAATCAAATGAGATTATTAATCACACTCAAATACTATATATTCTACCATCCACTACTACCTAATGTTCGGTATCAAACACGGCCATAGAGTACATAAATTAATTCCAACAAAAACAATACACAAATCTAATAATAATAATAATAATAAAGTAAAAGTTTACACAGCAGGATAGAGCTGAGGCCTAAAGGAAAACCATTTGAAACCACAACTCCACTTCTCAGGCAATAAAGGGCACTTAGGCAGCCAATGCCAAGTCCTCCTACAGACCTTGTAGAACAGTATCTCAGGCCAAGTATGGCAGCACACACAAATCAATCCGTCCTGCCAAAAACAATACACATGCTCATAGTTATGATAACAAACAGAAACAAAGTTTCTGCACATCATTTGTGGCAAAGTTTCAATCTCCACCCAATTTTTACCATCTTCTGTCAATTCCCATATCTTTATGTTTTTCGAAATCCCACTGATCCCTACGCCGCCTACCAAGTAGAGCTTCTGGCCGGCCCCATTACTCACCAGTCGGGTGTTCCGGCAACCCTATCACCAGACTCTCCCACTTGCCAGTCTCCAAGTGGAACCGCACGATGTAAAAGGGATCCCGGGTGGTGAAAAACAAGAATCCTTTATAGAACACGCATTTTTGAAAGGGGTTTTCGGTTATGATGGGATCAAATCCATCAGATTCTTGCCAAGTATGAACGGTGGAGTCGTAGATGATGATCGAGTGGAGGACAGAGTGAAGAGCTTCCAGCCATGTGATGTGGAGATTAAAGTGATCGTCTTGGGCTCGAATGGGACCTTAGGGAAGTTCACACGGCGGAAGGACCTGACCAAGAGGTTGCATATGATGAAGGAAGATGATCTTGGGATGGAAAAACAGAGGAGGCCATTGGAGGAAGAGACGAGATTGGGGGGCAAAAAGAGTGAGATATTGGACCATGAGTTTGTTGAAGTATTGAAAAGAGGAAAGTTTTGAGGGAATTGTGGGTGGGAAAGAAGGATGAAAGAAGAGAAAGACAAAGAAGAAGAAGAAGAAGAAGAAGAAGAAAGGAAGTGTTTGGAAACAAAAGAAGGGGAAGCAATGAGAGATTTGACGTGTTTGCAGGTTGATCTAAGGCTCAAAAAAGTTTGCAGTAGCAGAAAAGAAAGGATGTGTTCCAGCAGATGATCCGGCAGCCCACTCCATATTCTTGGATCCATTTTATTTGAAGTTTGCTTATTGCCTTAGATATATATATATATATATATGTATATGTTGAAGAAGGATGAGATATTATTGATTAAGATGAAGAGGGATTTATGCAAAGTGAAAACAATGTGTAGGATAAGACAAATTAAGGAGTATGAAAAGGAAGGATTATATATGCAAATTCTACTCCGGATATAAATGAAAAGTTGGACTAATTTACGAGGATTTGTGATTGATAATAAGTTGGAGGTGGGGATGAACAAAGTAAAATATCAATATATGTAATTAAGAGTGTGGGACTTACGTTTGATGTATGAACAAGTTATATTGAAAAACTAGGATCTTGTTTGTGTAAGGATATTGTAACATGTGCTTTTACTTGTCTTTTTTTGTTGCTTGGAAGAAGGTTCACTCCAAGTTTCTTGTCAAAATTTGCGTTTTGTGAAGGGGTGTGTGTGTGTGTGTGTGTGTGTGTGTGTGTGTGTATGTATGTATATATATATAAGTACATTAGTTGAATAAATTAATTTAAACCACCGATCAATTGATTAAATGACATCATCTTTATACTTATATGTGTGATGTTCGATATTCAAATTTGAAATATTTTAATTGCATGCGTATATAGTAAAATAATAAATAACATGCAATATAAAGAGATGAAGTGGAAAAAGAGAACCAAATTCATGTAGATAAGTAAAAATTAATTAAAAAGCTATACTATCCATATATATGTCGCACCAAATGCCCAAAAAATATAAAGATGAAGTGAAAAAGTAGTGCTAAATTTGTGTGGATAAGTTATAATTAATATTAAAAACCTAATATAATGTGAAATAAATCAAGAATGTTAATTACCCCTTGTGTGCATGCATTTAAAACATTTTCCCATCATGCATTTAAAATGTGAGAAAACCTTTTTCTGTTTCTCTTTTGCTTTTTAAATTATGACTTGATACATGTAATATTTTCTATTGCAGACAGAGATTATAAGTGTATTTTGTCTGACGTGCGTGTAATTAACACATACGTCGGAAGAGGGTTAAGGGTTTTCCCCTTTTAAGAAGGCATCTTAGTACTCACTACTCATTTATGATTTTTGGCACAAAAAAGCAGACAATTGAGGCTGCTTTCACGTTGGATTTTCCCAGCTGACCTATAATGCAAACTCTGTCGTCTATATTTCATTTTCTCATCAATCTTGTCTTCTTTATTATGTTTAACTTTATGCTTCATTTTCTAAGTCAATGGGAACGAACAATGCAGCATAAAGTCGAAACTCTGTGATACGTCACTTGATCTAGCAAAACTATCTAGGCAATGTATGTAATAATAAGTCAATTTGGGTTGGCTCAAAAATGACATGCGATACACAACAGAATAAATAGAGTATGTAAAACCCTTACCTATTTTTGTCTAAATACAAGCAAAAACATGGCACATGGGGAAGGCTAGACCTCAAGTATGGAATAAAATGTACTTTAATTTGGGAAATTTTAATTAAATTCTAATTAAGAAATAGCAAGGTTGAGCTATCAAAAATATATCATATAAAAGTACATACGATGTGAACATGTATGTAAAATTGTAAATGGCTAAAATAACTCGTTAAACATGCAAAAGGGAAATTAATTTTTAGAAGTATATGTGCCTTGCATATATATATATATATATATATTATTGAGGGTTTGCTTATTATTTTTCAAAACTAACAAGAACATATCTCAAAATTTATTTTTAGGGAATTTATATTATAGATAAGTACAAATCTATATATTATATATGCCAAAAAACTAACAAGCAAATTATCATAATATTGTTCTCCAAATTCAAGTGTTAACTTAATTCCCATATATGATACACATTAGTTCACATTCAAAATGTAAGTACTATAAATTGAAATGAAGTCTTAGGACATGATAACTACACGTCCATCCACTTGGGTGGGTATACAACAATTATGGAGTATCCATTATACATGATTTTTGGCATGCTTCGAAATCTACAAACGTCGGGACATCACCATATAATATAATATAATATCTTACGTGAAATCAACTGTGAATTGTACATCATGCGTGAGTGTGAGTGTGAGTGTATGTCTAAAGAGTCAGAAGTCCACTTACCCGCCAAGCATGGGTATATACATCATAATAATTTCAGCATCAACGCCACCAAACGCATTAATTATGAGCAATAAATATTTAGGTAATGTTTGGATATGAATTATGTGTTTTGAATTATATGTTTTGAGAGAATGGATTTTGGGAGTGAGATTGGAGAATGTGAAATTTGTGTTGAAAAATGTGATGTATGTTTGTTTATATTTTGGAAATAGTATGAAAATTATTTTGAAAATTTTTGATATGTTTGTATATGTTTTAAGAGGAGACAATTTCTACTATAATAGTCAAATCAATATTTTTTTTATTAGGTTTTTAGAATTTTGGCAAAAAAGTAAACTATATGTTTTGGTTACATTTTGCCAAAACAAATTTATTTTGGCAAAATGTAACCAAGCATAGACTTTAATTATTTTTTCTAAATGACTAGTGGCTATAAACATTTAGCCGGGGGAAATTGACTTTTTAGTCAGGGTTTGTAAATTTGAAATTTGTAAAAATGAGAGGGTTACTGAAAGAAACAAACAAAAAAGTTAAATGTAATAATTTATATATATTATAGAAAAAATATATATAAATTATAATTTTTCTGGGAACAAAAAGCTAGTTGATAAACTAATATTAAACCTGCAGAGGGTGACTGACATGTATGAATGGAACTAGAATGGAATAAAAATTGGGATTATTAATCGATTGGATTCATATCAAATCAATATTATTAAAATTTGAATATAACAATCTACATCCAAATGCCGTTCAATACCCTAAAAAGACTTGCATCAATAAACTATTAAAATTACATTTGAGACCGATGAATATTCAAAATTTGATTAAAAATTTTGATCCAATTTAATTTTCTTTTCTCTTTTTTTTTTCCTCTTTTGTTTTAGATTGTCTGAGAAATATAGTGTAATATGCTCCAAATTTAAGTTTTTCACAATTTTTTATTGTATATTAATTGAAAAAATTTAAACAATTGGATAATTCATATTATATTATATATTGATTAATAGGTATATGCTTTCGCATGATTTTTTTGCATAAATAATTCCACATTAATATTATTTTTAAACAATTCTTTTAAAAGTTTTAATATCATTTCAAATTTTAGTATAAAGAAGAAAAATAAAAGAAGACAAAAAATAGAAATAAAGAAAAACAACGAGAGAGAGAGTGAGAGTGAGAGAGAGAGAGATTTCCCATTCAAAAGGTAACACGCGAGTCATTGGACAAAATGGTCGAAGAACAAGAGGAGGATAATTAACAGGATTTATATTTGATTATTTTGAAAAATGTGGTACCAAATTTGTTAACTCCTGCAATTAAATTGTGGGACTAAAAAGCAGTTTTCCTCTCCAAGTCAGATTTATGAACCGTCTACAATTGCTGGACTAAAAAGCAATTTTCCCCTCTTAGCCAAGACTACTGGATATCTAATCAAACCAAAATTTGTTTTAACAGTATCATCATATAGAAAAAGTCTCAAATAGGATCAACCATATCCAGTTCTGAAATTTTCAAGGACAACAGGGTTACATACAAGAGGAAAACAAGGAAACAACAGTGCTTTTCCTTTTTCTTCAAGGATCGCGATTTTCAGGACTTACTTTACAGGGGAAAGCATGAGGCCAGACCAGAGCTTATCGAGTAATATCATAACATCTCTTGTATCTCGATTTATCTTTAACAGCCATAGTGGAATTGTACAATACTATGTACAAGTAGAAAAAGAGAAAACAAAGGACCAAGAAATAGATAAACCTTAATCACTCCAGTTATCTTGATCAATTGCTGCAGCCTGCGCATTCCTTGATTCATCCTGCATTTTGACCAAAAGTAGGATTCAGGATGCAGTCTAATCTGAGGACCACCACATAAAGGTTCAGTTTCAAAAGCCTACCACTTCATCAGAAATGAACTTGGATGGGGACCAGACAAGAATTTGCCTATCATTACCACCAGTGTATAACTCCTATAAGAAGACAGAGAGTGATTCAATAATTACCTCAAAGCCATTTGAAAACATAAAATGAATCTAGAAAGGTTCCCTGCGAACTGGCAACAGAAAGGTCCCTTTCATGCTAATTATAGTATTATACGCATCAAAAAAGGTTAGAATGGGGGGATCATATGACAGCCAGCCCGCCACCCCCTTAGTCGTTTATAAAGTGCCTCTCCTTGTTTCCTGAATACAATGACTGGTACGCCATGCAGATATGAGGAACAGGGTGTACCATTTTTACTTTCAGAGTTAACACAGTGCAATGGCATAATTAGGCTAATCCTTCTAAGGGACACAAAAACACATGCACAAGGAAAAGGGGGAGAAGAGAGATGAACCTGATCTAGGGCATTGTACCAACAGCAATTGACATTTTCATAGTGGCCACGAAATGTACACTTCGTTTGGCCAGACCACATATCAAAGACCTAAGAGATTGAGAAAAATAAGTTACACGGCTGGTCATATATTTGAAAACAAGAACTGACATATTGGAAAGAATGGAGACAGTTATTACTTTCGCAGTGGTCATACATGGAACAAAAGCAAGAGTTGAATCCTGGGACACAGCCATCTGTATAGCCTTGCTGCTTTGTAGACGTGTAGTTTCAAAGTTTACAAGTGTATTGCACCCAGATTCTATATCCCATAATCTCAACCTCGAATCAGAACCTGAAAATCAAAAAGAGCATAAATAATTGCACTATCCTCGACAGAAAAATAGGTGAGAAGAATGTCATACTCAGAACTTTATTTTCTACCAGTACACCAAAGATTGTGGCCTCTCTATAGAGGAAATACTCTAATCATGTGCTATCTTCAATTCCAGAACCACTAAAAGATGGCCAGACGCATTTCTAGTTTATCAAATGAAAGAAATCCCAAATAGATCATCATGACAACTAATGCAAGTCAATTCCAAGCTGTTGAAAACTTCAACTTCCTGTAATAGCATGGATATACAAAGGGTTGGAAACAAACCAAGATTTTTTCATTTTTCCATGTCAAAATTGACTAGTAATTTAGTTTATTAGACCATTATAGCAGGTTAGACCTAATGGAAGATAACTCATATTTAAGAACAGTCAAAACAGAAAATAACTCAAACCTTCTCATGCCAAATGACATACTGAAAAAAGAATCATGATGCACCAGACCAGAAATAGTTGGCATATTAATCTTATTCTAGTGTTCTGAAACAAGAAAGTAATCAAGAAATCATTCCAGCAACTGTTCCAGAACAAGCCAATTTAAGAAGCAGGAATCATCGACCTTAGAAATTTAATTAAAAAGGTAAAAACAATAATCGTCGCTTCAATAGATAGCAAATTCAACCTGCACTTAGGAGATACATGCCATCTTCAGTAACCTTTAATCCAGTTACAACACCATAATGGCCTGTAGCACGGTCATGGCTTGATAACATTCCAGGATGTGATCGCTGCTTTGCAGTTTTCACTTGACCAGAAATCCTACCAATGGCATGAGGTTTTAACGAGTTTCCATTGGCTAATTTTCTCTGAGGTGCTCGGACTTTTGCAGACGAACCTTGGCCTGTCGATGAGGATTTCTGCAGGAGCTTCACAAGAAGTAAATAGTCTGTTTCTGTAGTATATATTGCTGTTGAAAAGTAATTTTTATGCCTATACATAACAATGTTCATGGAAGTATAAGAACCAGAAGAAAGGTGCATAAGGTCTTCGTTCTACTCAATCTACTATTCAAAGCTCTGACTTGACTTTCATATCAATCAAAATTAATTAAATTCCTATGCTATGAAGAATTCCTATTTAAAGATAAATTTAGGCATACTTTTGTTTCCCAGTAAACCTACAATGATATCTCTCCTCAATCAAAGCAATAGCATAAATCTTGACATGAGAACCATTGTGATGTCAAACAGCTATTATTTAAGCAGACAGTATGTAGATTATATCTCAAAACATCGATTGCTTTGCAGATGAATCTTAGGAAATGGAGAACCTTATTTGTCGTAGGACGCACAAGGAGAGGTGGACGTCTTCCAAACTGAGAATGGGATTGATCTAAGACACGAAAACATCCAGCTCGCCTGATGTCCCAAAAACGTATAGCACCATCACATCCTCCGGTTACCAAGACCCACTCACTAGAGGTAGACCATTCCACTGACATTACCCCATCTATCATAACAATAAAAAAAGATAATGCATAAAGATCTGCCAAATTTCAAAATGCACGCATTTCTACAAGAACCCACAACAGACAGGTTCAATGACAAGAAACAGAATTAATTTGTCCTATCTTCAAATCGGAGGTGGAAGCAAGCAATATTGTGTTGGTGACAGAATTAAGGAGAGCAAGAAAAATATTATCATTATGCTAAGTAATAAAATGATAGGAATAAATTATAAATGGTAACTTGAAGAAGCAATTAGCTCCCTAAAGGAGATACAAAAAGGTAGGATTCCTATAAATTTGAAGTAGTTGGAAGAAGCTATATTACATTGAGACACTATATGAGGAGAAAGTATCATGATGAGAGGACAACGGAGGGAAGTTAAGGAGAAAAAAGAAGACGAAGAAGAAGAAGAAAGAACCACAATGACAAACAACATATATACCCTCTGTGAATTAAGTCTTCCAAATGTACAAATGACCCCGTGCTGGACAATTCAAATCCATTACAATAAACATATGACTATTTATCTACTGTGCACTTATCACAATTCCAGAAAGATGATTAATTTATCTTACAACTCCACTAAATAGATTGTAACTATAGTCTTTCTTTCCAATCCAAGAACATTGTCTTAATTTGGTTAATGACATTCAATGCTAATCTTCCACATTAACAAGTTGCGAACTCATATTCTAAGTAATATAAGAGGGCATGATTATTACTTATCTTATGACTGCTGCACCACGTCAACCTTCAGCTGATTTCTAACCTACACCCATTTAATTAAACCTATGTAAATATCTTATGCAATATCATAACAAAAATCTCCTAATTATGAAGGAGCTATGACATTCATCATCCGCTGAATGCTTATGCATGCACCTGGAATAAGCATTCTATGATGGTCTGATCTTTTGAATTTAATATCAATCTACCTAAAGACACAAAAACAACATGGGTGAATTTTCGTTGTTAAGACAAATACCTATTGAGTTGAAGTGCATAGACACACACACACACATGCATAGCAGGGCAAGTGTTTGGATCTATTATGACATAGTCATGAGGTGTTCAGCAAACCTTTTGAATCTCATAAAACTTCTATGTATTTTTAGATTGAAGCAAAAACAATTTTTTTGTACAACCTAATGATATGAATTACTCTATTTCAAATCCAGTGAGCAGACATTGTCAAGTATTATATATATATATATATATATATAATGCCTTTATATGTATCCATACATATATATATGCAGCTTTTCTAAGTTATAGTGCAAATAAAGCATACAGAATGAAAGGCCCAGGAGATGACCACAAAAGACAGGTCATTCTTGGTCGTTCTAAGTTACCAATTATGGTTCCATGTGCAAAAGATAACATCGTGTCGAAGATTAATAACAATAGCAAAGTCACAAAAACCAGAAAATCACAGAAGTATAAATGATATAATAGCAGGTCTAGAAAGGCGATGCATCATTAGCATACCACGATGACCAGACAAAGTGTGAGCAAATGCTCCAGAGGCAATATCACATAATCGAACTTGGACATCCTCAGTTCCAGCAGCAATTAACATGTGAGATCTCGCTATTGAAGACATAGCATTTCTATAAACCTTCCCAGGCATCCTAAAATTAACTACAACCTGCAGCAGAAATTTTGAGAACAATAAAAGGGTAGGAACTTTAAACACATAAATAGAAGAGCCCATTGAGAAAATATCACTCACTTGTGCGGTATTTGTATCCCAAACATTGATATGATGATCATATGAACCAGTGACGAACAAACCCGTGTCGATTGGATACCAGATGGCTGAGGATATGGCATATTTATGCCCATGCTCATGTTGCTTGTTAATAACAAACAATGACTTGTGCTTTGCAATTAGGCCACGTCCCTCATAATCTGTTGCACGCTGAATATCATAAACCGCAACAGTTGCATCTGATGCACCAGCCAGCAGATAACGTCCCTCTGTCAAATCAACCTGATCTTGAGATCAACAATGAGCCCACAAAAGTTTTTTTAAGATAACATTACCTTACAATGAATAAAGATACTTCTGACCAAATAGACAACAAAATAGATTGCAGCATAGGTTGAAATACTGCAACTCAAGCTAAAATATAAGAGCATCATATTTTGCAGCTCAATATCTCACTCCATTTTTCGCCAATTATCATAACAAATGTTTTCAAATCTGAAATTCAATTGTCAATTAGAGACCTATGTGGAGAAAAGATCAACAAGAATGGGCAGTCAAAGCCATTAGAATTAGCTCACGACAAGAAATAGCCACACAAACCTGGACATAACCATGATCACATCCTTAAAATTTTTATAAGAATGATAATTTTAGTAAACCCCGAAGTTCAATTTTCATCAGTACAAACATGTATCGGAGCAAATTCAGCATCGACGCTCACTTTCCAACACATTAACCAAAAAGCACCAATAATGCATTATTAAAGAAACAAAAAGAAGAAAACAAACTTCAATTGAAACTAATATCTATTCTAGAAGAGAAAACAACCAAAACCCACAAAAAAAAGGCGAAAATTTTATTAAAAACACATACACACTCACGAAGTTCCACAACAACAATAACAGGGTTAAGGGAAGAGAGGGGGGAAAGTAAAGGACAATCAAAAATTGAAGCGAGCAAGGACCTGAAGAGAGTTGACTGAGCCACGATGAGAAGAAATGATTTCCTTGTGATTAGAGAGCTGAATGGATGAAACCCTAGACTTGGAAATGCGACTGCTGAACAAATTAGGGCGAAGGTTCCCGAACTCTCTCTCTCTAGTCTCCTTCCACATCGTCCTCGCATCTTGATCTTTCTCCTCCGCCACCAGTCCAATTATTCCGCCTCCGATTCTCAAGTCAATTAAGATACTCACACAAACAATGGATAATGTGTGTGTGCCGTGTGTGTGTGGAGGATTGAATGAGAATACTATCAAGTGAAGGGATGATTGATTATAATCTGGATTTTGCCTATAACTAGTTTATTTATCAACTAGAATTTTACCAGCAACTTGTTCATCTTCTTCGTTGAGCTCACGAATTTACAGTGCGCCCGTCTGTAAGGATGTTACGTGGAAATTGGGGCCCAAGTCAAAGCAAAAAAAGCCCAAATGAAGTTGAGCTTCTGATCCGATTCGGATCCATACTGGTAATAATAATTCATATAAATCTATGTGCCCATTTGGTTTTGTTTTCAAATATTATTTTTATTTTTTGTTGAAAATAAAAATAAAAAATTATCAACTTCACTCTTATTTTTATAAATATTTTCATTTTCTCATTTTATATTTGATTTTATTGTGTGTTTTGGGAGAATGAATAATGAAAGAATTGTGGGAAAATGTGAAATAAAGGTTGGTGACTATGATTGATATTTGGTTATGTTTTTATGAATAGTAAAAAATGGGGATTGGGGAATTTTGATATATTTTGTTATGTTTTGTAGGAGGCATTTTTTACAGTAAATATCAAATCACTACTTTTATGTTGGTGTTTGGGGGTGAAATTTGATATTAAAGAATTTTTTTAATTGTAAGGATAATAATAAAAAATATTGTGTGTGTATATATATATGTATATGTAGTGAAGAGATATGATTGTATTGTAAGTTTATAATAATTGGTGTAATTATTAAGTGGGTAGTATTATAATATTTTATGAATTTGTTTGTTAGTTGAAATTTTGTTTTATTATTATTATTATTATTATTATTATTATTATTATTATGTTTTATTGTTACTAAATTTTATTATTATTATTTTTTTATTTTTTTTATTTTTTTGGTTGTTGTTGTTGTTGTTGTTGTTAGTATTAGTATTATTATTTTTATATTTTATTATTGTTAATATTATTACTATTATTAATATTATTATTATTACGATTTTCTTAATATTGTTATTATTGTTACTATTGTTACACTTTATACGGTACATATGAGTGTCGTAGATTGAAAAGCACACTCGTATTTATAGATACTTGGACAAAGAAATGTGACGGAAATCTAAAAAAAAAATTGTAATTAAAATCGAACTGTGCTTCAATATAGGGTGGACGAAATTAATAATTACGTATACATGAATATGAATCGTGGCAATAGAATTAGTAAATGTTATTATTAATATTTATTACTATTAATATTGTTATTGTTATTATTACTACTATTATTAATATTATCAATATTAGCTTGTATATTACGTTTGAGTGTGTTGGATTAAAAAGGAAGTCGTATTTGTAAAGTATAGGAAGCATGTCTTATGCCGGCAGAAAGAACACAATAAATCAATCCAAACACCAGCTTTTTTAACGTAGAATTCGTTCATATCACATGTAGAATTAAAAGATGGGAGTATTCTAATAATATTATATATATCTGCAAATGGTACATAACACATAATTATAGACATCATGATATCAGAGGGGTGCACTTTGAGGTAGAGCCATCACGTGTCTGTGTAATTATGGAACCTGCCACGTGTCCTAGGTGCCAGTGGGGGGTGTTGATGCATCTCCTGCTGTCCCACCATCAAATAGGTCGGTTGCACGATCGTCGGTGAATATGTACAAGGGCTCTCCGAATACACGAAAATAGCTCTGCCTGATAGTCTCCTGAGCGAGGTACATTACAATTTTCAATGTGTAATATGAGCTGTGTGTATATGTATCATTTATTATTTGAAATGGAAAAAAATGGTAAACTTAACTTACATTCCCAACATGCGCCCAGTACTATGTGTCAACATGCACCACCATGGTGTCGGCGTTGTACTGCACCCCAGGTATAGTCATGTAGTCCAAAAATGCATAGTATCGACCAATCAGCTATTGAATCTTCATTTTAACTTCATCAACAGTCCTCACCCTCCCAAACGTCCTAGACAGACAGTGTACAATGTGGGAGCACTCACCTATGAGGACCTGCTTATTAGAGATGTCACAGGAGGGCACAGTATTCATCAAGTAAGTGATTAGGACAGCCTCCTCCTGAGGCCTCCAATGGGGATCATGAAATATACCATGCACAGGCACATTACGAGTCAATGGTGTCCCATTGGATAATCCTGGCATAGTTTATGGCCGTAGTGTTAATATCGTGATACATGTAAAGATGTCAATAAATAAAACTTAAATCATACATGATATGTCCATTCATCACGTACAATACTCATTACCAACACTAACAAGAATTATATAGTACATAAAGTCATCTAGGGTACAATCAAAACAATATATAATAATAATACATTCAGATTACAGTGAATTCAAGATGATGTAGGTGGTCGGTCTGGTGTGTGACCTGTACTAACTTGGCTTGTGTGAGGCGAGCTATGCCGTCTCGATAGTCTCGTGCCAATTCGTCGCATAATCTCAGACCATGACGTGATAGGCCTTACTCCCGAACCCCTATCGATTCCACCATCTGAGCCAGCGGGCATGTCTGCTCTAACTTGAGTCCAACGAAAATGTGGGATGTCAGGCCTAGATGACCCCTGCAAGCACAAAGAACTACATGATGCGCTTGCACCTGATTGGTGACATGGCGTTCTTGCTGATTTAATAATAGATCGTCGCATTTGTCATGCTGGCTTGGGCGATTGCCAGTTCATTGTGGTCTTCCACGCAGTGTAAATATCTCAGATAGTAGGACGTATCTAGTCTCCGCATACCGCCAATAACGGTCTACAAGTCGGTATCTCTGCCCACACATTAAAGAACAAAATTGGTTATAGAACACATATAATCGTACAAAAGATTAAGATGAAGATGATAGTACATAGTATCCTTACCGCTTGGAGCTCCGGTCACATAATAGTAGGCACGTAATTATCACCGGTTGACAACTCGTAGAAGACGTCAAGATTCTCAACGATCGCCTTCATTGTGTCGTGGCGCTCCTTAAGCTCATTAAATTTCTCCTTTACAAAATCAGTCATGTATGGACGTTGAAAGTGCCAGCCAAATTTGTTAGCTATGTCGGGCATGCATATCTGTAAGTACCGTTCATCCATTAGGGAGTCAATTGTGTTAGCATCCAGCAACATATGCATGAAGCACTCCTCCACATTAAGTCCCTATACATTTGTAGTGTCGGTGGTAGCACCATCCACTGATGCACCCTAACTCGTACTTGTATGGTACGAGGACCGTACCCAGTAGTAATGAATATTAAAAAATAACATATATAATAGATTTGCGTACGTTACGGAACCATACGAAATGGCAATTATAAGAGTTCCGTTACTACATAAACCTGTTTGTTTCCACCTAGAGCATGTGGTCATGCATATAATATCTTAAATAAGACTGCTAGTAAGAGCAACAACACAAGTAACAAAATACATATACAGTATCCACATAAGGGCAATAGCAAAAGTGGCCTGTATGGTGTGCTAAATGGGGTGGTGTGTGCTGATCAGTGCGCACAAAGTTATGCTCATCGCAAGGAAGGCCAGTTGGCGATGCAATCCCAGAAAAACCACATGTGGATGTAGATGTACTATAAGTACCATGCGATGAGGCAGCGGCTAAAATGGTCGACGCTGCCTATACATACCTGTTGTCTCCCCACATCCACTGTTTGCTCATATGAAGCTACGTGGGTGCTCAAGGAAAGCTGGACATCTGAAAAAGTAACATCCATAGCTCCTATCTGTCCTGGACATAAGGACTCGCATAGGGCCGGCACCGCATGCGCACATGGGAGGATCGAACCTACTCATCCTTTAGCAAAATCATAGCACGTATCTCATTACATAAATTACAGAATAATATTTTTATCATGTTACAGTGCGATAAGAAATACAAAGATATCACTACATGTGACACGTGATGATACATACAAATATTCAATCATGTGGGATTATAACATGGCGACAGTAATTTTTAGTTAAAAATATTAAGTGATGACAAGTAGTTCTAAAACAGTACAGGTGCAGCAACACACATACAAGATGATATTGTGGATTTAAGTATTCAATCTAAACTGATCAATGCCTGTCGGCCAACAGCCATTGTGCCAGACCATCCCTAAATTTAGATTGTGCATGTATCTCCTACTGGCTTGGGTGACCATGGTGGTAGAAGGTCTCCCAATCTGATCAAGTTCGGGATCTGGGGTTCACGAAAATGTCGTCATCCCGACTATACTTATAGATGAAATTATACAGCGCACAACATGTAATGACAACATCAGTTTTCCAGGCAACCATATAGCTCGGCATACCCCAAGCTAAAATTGGAAACCGCTTCTTAAGAATCCCAAACGTCTGTTCTATGGTGTTCCTCAGTCGAGTGTGTCAATAGTTGAACAGCTCCCTTGGCCCACTATATATGGGGGTACCATGGAACTGTTAGAGGTGGTACCGGGACTGTCTGTATGGGGATAAGAAGCACATATAGTTTGTGAAGCCAATATCGACGAGGTAATACTTCCCTAAGTGAGAATATCTAAATGTGTTAGTGCAATCTAGGCAGAAGTTGAACAATATAAACTCTGTCTGACACATAGATATGAATATGTACTGTTATTAGAATCAAACCGTGATACCTAGTGGGGGGAAAGGAAAGGCAGGGTCACTTTGGATTGCATTCAGCAAGACCCGTGCATCATTGGCACACCCCTCCCAATCCGCATACACATATGTAAACATTTTGGGAAATGTTCCCTTTTTGGGAACAATATACATTCTGTCTGCGAGCAGGTACTCATGCACACACTAATGTGCCATTGATTGTCCCCACTGCACCCTAAGGATAAAAGCCAAACAATTTAGGTACAAATTATTATTAGATGTATTACATAGTTAGATCTTATCTTTTAAGGATTCGATACCTGAAAATACGGGAAAAAGTCAAGATTGTTTTGAATCTGGTTGGGCACCTTGTTAAAATTTCGAAGAGTTATGAGCTCAGGTGCTAACATATTCAATGTCCTAATCACACAATGTATATGGCGGTTCACCATCTCCAAGGAGTGTTGGAAACGTTCCATGGTATTCCTCTGTCTCTGATGACAGCCAACTGTTTACATAAATATTGCCACCTCCTCAGTTGGTGATACCCGACATTGTTGTGTTTGAGGTAAAAGCCTACGACTGGTTAATTTATGGACCAATCTCATGAATATAGGCCTCTTCATGCGTAGGTTATCGTCGAATCGGTCAGGATGGCCATCCATTATCTCGCCAATCCAATCTACTCCACGGAGCATTGATGTGTTACGTGGCATTTTGTCATTATATGGGTTAGGTAAAAATACATCTGCAATGAATAATACATCGTCAGCACCGTCGGACACATCACTGCCAGGGGTGTCAGGTGATCCTTCGCTCAACTCTAACTCATCGTCATGTGGTGGCATCGAGCTTGATCCACTAGCCATCTATTTAAAGGAAACAATCATCACATTCAAAGTAAATTATGATGGCATAATTTTAGATAGAACAGGCATACATACTAAAACATCCTTACAACAAAGGAGTCCGAGTTCCTAAGTCAGACACAAATAAGTTCGAACATACAAATGCATTCATAAAGTGAACAGACAATTAACAGCTCCCAAAAACAAGAGTGGAAGTATTAAACATGGCAGCATCAAACGTTTTGTAGAGGAAATAGAGGAGAGCCTAATTGCCTAGGCATTCAGCCCAAATACGCCTCTCTCTATCATCAAGTTGGAGGAAACAATTTCTCATCATAGCACTTTGAAGAGCGTTGATAGCCCTTCCAAACAAGCGGTCTGGTAAGCCCTCAATGCGTGTCAATGCATCCATACACTCATCAATTAAGCTATGGGCTTTAGGCCCATCCTCTCGGACTTGGCGTCCATCATGCCATCCCATTTTTGTAGGACCTCCTCCAAGCGACTCTGTCTATCCCGGGCATAGAACTTCGCTTCTTTACCCCGTCGTGATGAACTCTCTCCCTGTGTATCGGCTGTGTCATCAAAGTCGTAACGTGATGAAGTTGAACATTTTGACCCACCAGTACTGCCTCGACTCACATTGTCGCTCCCACTTGGATTACTGTCAGTGGCTAGATGGGGCTGAGCAAAAGACCTGGCATTGGAACCCGATGCAACATTTTTGGAGAACATCTCAGCATAATAATCATAACATGGTAAGCCGTGGTCCATCAACGAGCCATGATCCGGGTGCTTCTATAGAAATTAAGACATCAACATTAAACGAGGTACTAAACAAGTTGTATAAAGATAAGATGATAAATGTACCGCGAGCCAATGGGCGATGCGATCCTCGCTAGCCGTGATCATGTTACGGTCGTAATCCCAACCGTAATCGGTTCCATTCATTATCAATGAATGAAACATTCGCCACGATGCACGTAGTCGATTCCATTTTTGCTTGAGCTGCTTCACATTATAAGTGTATAAGGGTTGTAGCTCAACATCCATCTTGTGGCAAATCTTATTCCACGTGTACACCAAGAACATGGTGGAAAGAAGCTGACCAGCTTTGTATTCATCATAGGAAAACTCAATCAACGATTTTTCATTTATAAACGGCCATCGCACATATCCCAACCTAACACCCCCAGTTTGGGTACTCTATGTACCATCATCTCCATAGCTTGGATCATGACCGGAAGGATCCATCTATAAACAGGGTTATTGCATAACAAGGACATACAAATTACATTGATACCAGCAGGTGAGCAAAAGTTCAATATAACGCATGGCCAGCAAAATATTTTCCTAAATGCTACCGCAGAAGAGTGAGTCCCAAATACGATAAAGGACTACGAAACTTGTACCAATTAAGTTGTAACTCTAAATGACTACTAATCTGTGCACTAAAATTGCATATATTTTATATAAGTTATGGTATTGTAATAAATTTATTGTATTTGTTATTGGAGTAGTGACAATGACAAGAATAGTGGTATGTAATTGCCAATTATAATTATTCAATGTAAGGTGCTTTATACCAAAATACTGAATAAATAAGGATATATATTCTGTATCCATAAAATGTATGAATAATACAAAAAAAATTAACAAACTGTTTTTTACTTACCATACATTTCTATACACGAGACCACTGAGATTAAAACATATAGCCATAAAATTTTAATTAACAATTTATGAATGCAAGGACATTTTTCTACATTATAATACTATCAGGTATAGCGCAAAATATTATAATTATGTATTTGAATTTAAATTTATTTGAAATTTAGTTTGATGTAAGCAATAAGTTGTAAATTGTAAGAACAAATTGATAATTATATGTACACATTAGTAACCATCACATATATTAGATGTCTACATACCGTGTATTTATTAATATTTTATGTTTTATTACGTAGCTTCCATATGAACAATGTATATTTATAATAATTTATGCATGGAATAAATTCATGGATTAGTTAATTAATTTTTATATTCAATTTATTAAATTGTACATGCATTTATTTGAATTCCCAAATTTGTTTTACTATTATTTCATTTTTTTCATAGATTTTAATGTACATTTGTGTACGAATATTTCATTATATATACATTAATACACATATACATATCTAAACGGTTTAGAACAATATCCCTAATACACATTTCTATAAATCCATATTCCGTTTCACTAAATTAATACTAGCGCATTTTTTGTTTACTATTAATGTGACAATATTTTTTTGCGCACCACTAAAACGTTCCAAACGGTGAGATGCTATTACTTTTGTAATTTATACGTATTATACAATCAATGTATTATACATACCAGTAAACGAAAGCATATCTCATTTAAAGATTTTAAAATGCAAAACTCATAACAGTGTACACCAATTCACTATTATCGTGTATGCCTATTGTTATTTACAGTCTTAGGGACAAATATGGCACTGTATGAAATAGTATATTTTGATATATTTTTGTTCTTCATTCTACTTCGTGCTATTTTCCCTTTCTATTCTTCAACTATTGGCATGGCAGCTTTTATTACATTTATCTTAACATTATAAAGAACGAGGTAATGTTTAGTTCAATTATATGCGAGACTTATGCGAACAATTAGTATTTGAAATGGGTATCACACAAACACATTGCATCAATATGGATTACATACAAAACCTTTCAATATGTATATATGACATAAAAATGACATATGCAAGTTACATTTGATTGAACTTAAGTCTCAATTACCAATAATATCATTCCACTAAACAAAAGTATATAACTATCCCTTAGCCATGCGCCATTACTATACGGATGAAACATACAAAACAAAAAAAAAAATGTAAAAAAAAAAAAAACCATTAACAAGGCAATTGTTATAATGTCCATTTACAATAGTACATCTTCTTGCTTGGATTATTCATAAATGAATGGCCTTTAATTGCTACTGAAATAAGTGAGTGAAGCTGCAATTTCAGTCTCATTCTACACCAGACGCACTATGTGGATGAAGGTGCCAAGTGAGGTACCCAAAGTTTTCAAAATCGGACCGGACAATGAACCGGTGAGGCTACTGGTTACTGGTTCAACCGGTTCGACCACTGGTTGAATCGGTATGACGTCATATTGATGTAATAATTATATTTAATTTTATAAATATATATAATATTTTAATATTACCAAAAAATAAAACTTTCAATTAATCTAGAAAGAATATTATTTTAAAAAAAATTCAACTTACTTATTTTTAAGTACGTTCTTTAGAAAATAATAATATTTTACAATTAGTCAACTATAAATAAATAAAAAATAATATTTCACG
Source organism: Jacaranda mimosifolia (assembly GCA_018894105.1). NCBI lineage: Eukaryota > Viridiplantae > Streptophyta > Magnoliopsida > Lamiales > Bignoniaceae > Jacaranda > Jacaranda mimosifolia. The sequence continues at coordinate 7,380,420 of CM032123.1, forward strand.
TTAATTTAAGTAATTATTTGTATCATACTTTAATTTCAAGTAAAAATAAATTTTTTTATGCAAAATATTCAACATAATTTAAGAGAGATTAAACAAAATAAAATAAAAAATTAAACATAAGCATTCACATCTAACCATCACTTCATTAAATTTTAAGAAAATAAATTCATGTTTTAAAAATTACATATTCAAAATCTTTAATCATCATCTTCAACTCATTTCTTTTCTTTTTTACTTTTTATTTTTTTTAAAAAAATTAAAATTATAATTAAAATTAAAATTAAAAATTAAAAATTAAAAAAAAATGATTGAACCGGTTTTGAGGGTTCAACCGGACCGGACTGGCCTCCAGTCCGGTCCGATTTTCAAAACATTCAGGCACCAATACAACCTCCTCTCCCACAATAAGTCAGAAACATTCAAGTTCGCATAGCTACCTTGCTGGGATTTTTTAAAAAAAAAAAAGGAAAACAAGACCAATACCAAAAATGTGAGATTGAGTAATTTGGGACCCCACCCACAAGAAACGATGTGATCCATTTAGATGCTCAATCTCTAATTTATTTAATGTATGTGGTCACTCCTATCCAAAGGAACCAAAGACAACCAATTTATTTGACATCATGGTACTCAACGAATTTTCCCAACAAAAAGAACAAACACACAACCATGAGGCACAAACGGGAAAAAATGCCGATGAATTATACACAAACCAGAACAGAAAGTTGAAACCCCAACCAAATTTAAGTCACAAAGATACCAGAGGGAACTGTCACATAGACAGTAAATCGCGGACAGCAACCAAATCAAAGGAATGTATACTAAGCTAACGGTAGGCGTGATATTATTCATTGCATGAGGAAGGGCGGCCTCAGAAACAACAGTTTCACCCATAAAAACACTGCAGAGTATAATGAAAGAAATAGAGGATAAGAGGACACAAACCGAAGGATGGAGTGAACATATGTTTGGTATTGCCACCACACTTAAATAGGTTGACTGAAGAAAGATATAAAGGTATTTCACAGGTTGGGATAAAACTGGGCAGATTACATCTATTGTAGGGCCATCACAAGTAGGCCAAAAACATTTTGCTGATGGTTAACAACCATCATGATGGATATTCTGTACAGCATACAGAAGCTGCGGTGTGTAGTAACACTGCAAGGCACATAATCAAGACTCGGTACGAGTCCTCCAACAAACAAATCCTAAATAGTCATCATGGGGGAATAACTTACTTTTCCATTCTAAGCATGTATTTAAAATGGAGAAACCCCAAGCATGATGCTAGTATAGCTACAAACTCAACTGCCTTGATCAACTTCAAACAAGTAACATAGAGGACAATAAAGCCACAAGGATGATACTAATTGACCTTATCATATAAGCACACAAAGGACAGAACAGTACTCAAAGCAAAGGCATATCATATTGCATAGAAAAAAATCAGAGATGATCACAAAAAATGCAATGCATGACAACTTTAAATGGGCACATCACACAATCACAGAAACTGCTGGTGACATAATTTGAACTTACTGAGGAGCTACCACTAGTTGGAGTTGGTGAACCTACGGGAGAGCTGGTCAGGGACTTGGATGTGGAAACGGTGATGGAGAAGTTGTCCCCAGACTCACTAAAAGAATCTGCTAAATGCATTTCCATAATTAATAACAAAAATTGCTAAACTTCAAATAAACTAAATCATATTGTTAGGGTGTTAATACGAACAGCTTGGGTTTACCTTCCATTTTGCTAGATTTACGTAGGAAAATGGGTGACTGGATACACCTTACTTGGATAGTAGAGGGGAAGTTTGTTTAGGTAAGAGAACACGTTATTTTCACCAGGGATATCATGTGGTGGTAGTGTGCTAGTGTGGGAGCTTGTGAAAGCTTAAGTGTAAGTTGTAGATTTAAAGATGGATGGAGGAATATGAAGACAACAGTGCACATCAATAATTATGAAGCTCATACATTATTTTGACATGACTACACCCAACCAGAAATAGGAAATGAAAAGGCCAGTAATGAACAGTAGTCAAGATTCCTGGACATAACACTGAAAATGTTCAATGCCACACATAGGATTCCAGCATGAACAAAACTGGAGGCAGCCTTAATAAAGTTAAAGACTGCCACACAGTCACAAGTGCCAACCTATGATCAGTATGCTATAGTTGATAAATATATAGGCGTACAACAGATTGAACAGCACTTGACATAACACAGCTACAAAATTATCAAATTTTGAAGATTTTGGAGGGAGATTGTAGTTCATCTCAGAGATACATAGAAGAAATTTATTACAATTAAGCGAAACCATTAGGTGAGTAAACAGAGAAACAATATTCTCAGCAGATACAGTCAAACAAGATGACAACATAATTTAAACCAAATAAAAATTCGAAGCAATATCAACAACAGCAAACTCTATGGGACTGAGGCAATAGGATAGGTACAACATGCATTCTCACCAACAAGCTAGGGGATACATGCGCATTAAAAAACAGAACATGTGGCGCAACAACTATAAGCCCCCAAATCACAAAACAGACTAACCATGGATATTCATTCACTGGAATTTAACTACTTCACAAACATAGAGAAGAGAAAATATGTGAATACAGATTACGAACGCTGCCCAAGAAGCACGAAATCAAGAAAGGAAATAATTTTCAGTATTGCAAAACATCCCAAAACAATCAAGCATATATCAGCAGCGCATGCTCAGACGCTATCGTAAACATAATGAACACCCAATAGCAGATTGGAAGCAAAGAATACCCCCCTAACCAATGATTTGAAAACCAGACCGGACCGGTGACCGGTGGTCTGTCCGGTCTGGTTGAATGCTAAAAACCGGTAGTGGTCAAAATCGGTCAAGAACCGGTTGAACTGGTCAAAATCGGTTGAAAACCGGTCAAAACCGGACCGGTTCAACCGGTTCACTCTTTTTTTTTTTAATTTTTTAAAAAAAGTAAAAAAAAAAAAGAGAGAGAGAGAGAAATCGTGAATTGAAAATAATAATTAAAGATTTTGGACATGTAATTTTTTGAAATATGAATTTATTTTCTTAAAATTTAACAAAGTAGTAGTTATATCATAAATGTCAATATTTATGTTTAATTTGTTATTTTATTTTATTTTATTCCTCTTAAATTATGTTGAATATTTGGTGTAGAATAATTTATTTTTACTTGGAGTTGAAGCATAAAACAAATAATTACTTAAATTAATATGAAATATTATTTTTTATTTATTTATAATTGACTAATTGTGAAATAGTATTATTTTCTAAAAAACGTACTTAAAAATAAGCAAATTGAATTTTTTTTGTCAAATAATATTATTTCTATATCAATTGAAAGTTTTATTTTTTGGTAATATTAAAATATTATATATATATTTATATATATTTATAAAATTAAATATAATTATTACATAATTATTGCGTCATACCAGTTCGACCAGTGGTCGAACCGGTTGAACCGGTAACCAGTAAGGTCACCGGTTCATTGTCCGGTCCAGTTTTGAAAACATTGCTCCTAACCCAAAAAAAAAAAAAAATCCATAATAAATTTCTCAGAATTACTGTTAATGTACCATGGGAAGATGCGATAAAGAAAAAAATTCGTAACAACGAACAATAAATAAGTCAGAATAACACTTCTCCACGAATAGGTTCCACAAGCACTCTGTAAAGGCGAACACCAATTCACACAGAGACCACAAAATATGAAGATCAAATGCACGATTCCAAGGTGCGTATTTGAGTGAACAACAACATAAAGGATATTATAAATCAACCACACAGACACAAATCGAACCCAGAAACACATACGCGTCAAGATATACGACGTCTTCTACTCCCCGGGCTCGATTCAGCATCATTTTTCAAAACAGCAAGCGACGCCAACATAAATCAAAGATCTACATTTACGGAAGCCAGGAAACACCCATCGGTGTTCGATTTATCAAACGATCTAACAATTCCTTTTGGGAACGAGTTTTGAACGACCTCATATGGGTTTTTTTTATAAAAAAAAAACCTCATATATATTTCGATTCTTGTAACGAGGGAGGAGAAGGAGATGGGAGAGGGTGAAGGGGAAAGGGAACGCGGAGGCGGAGAAGGAGGCGGAAGGGGGGAGATGGAAGGCGATAGAGAGAGACCTCAAGAGAGATAGTGGATAGGAGACAATGTCTGTAGGGAGCAGAGGGGTGTTGAGGAATGGGAAATGAAAGGGGTTGGGGATTAATTAGGTTAAAATCGAAGGGCTTTTTGGGAACAAAAATAGTAAAAAGAAGAGGTTTTTTCCAGCTGCATATTTGGGATTGTTTCCCCGGAACGACGACGTTCCGGGGAAACGTTCCCAAACACAACCTATATTTTTCAAATACAACTTATTTTCAACATTACATAATCATTACATTTTAAATGAAACCTTCAAACAACATTTCATTTTCAAATTCAAATTTATAACTAATTTTTCTCTATTTATTTTTATTATAAAATGAAATGTCTCCAGAAAACAAATCCAAATGAAAATTGGCTATGATATTATTCTTTTTATATTTGATTAAGAAAATTTAAGGGAAAGCGGTTATGTTTTTTGTGTGATTTTATTATGTGTTTTGAAAAAATGAATTATTGGATAATATGAAACTAGTTTTTCGGTATGTTTGTTTATATTTGGGGGGGTGACATTTTTACCGTAACAGTCAAATCAATATTTTTTTGTTGGATTTTGGGGGTGAAAATGGAATTGAGTGATTTTTTTAATGTCAAAATAATAATAATAAAATATATATGATTTATATATTAAAAATATGTGTTTTGAGGATATGTTTGATTATATTTCTCCAAAATAATATTTTTGGGGAAATATAACTAAACATTCCCTAAATAGGTTTATAAGCTCCTTAAATATTTTATAAAATATTTAGGAGTTTATAAAATTTTACAAAAAATTTATTATATTTTTTTTAAAAATATATGGATTTCCAAAAATAAGATATCATGGTTTTATAAACTCTTTAAGAAAAAGTACAGAATTCCTAATTTATTTAAATCTTAACAACCTTTTATAATTTTAACTATGTTAATAATAAAATTATCACTATTAATATTTTATAAACTTCAGTAATTTGTTTTATCCAAATACTTCAAAATTTTATTTTAAAATAAAATTTAATATTTTATAGAATATAAAAATTTATAAGATATTATAAATAAATTTAGACATACAGTTAAATTTTGCGTAAAGATGGTGAATATTCTTGAATATGTATGATGATATTTCTCGATCCAAATTTTTATTGAAATATAAAATATTGAGAGTTTAATCCAACCCAAATTCAAGTTCGAAGGCAGAGTTTGGCATTGGGATTCGTGTTGATTCAAGCAAATTCACACCAACTACGAGCTAGATTTATTATTTAACTTTGACAGCTGTTTTTTTTTTTTTTTTTTTGAATTTGAATTTTTATTTGGAGTTAATTTCATTAGTTAAATAAATTGAAAGCCAATAAGCATTAATGGAGCCAAACCGAAAGGGAAGTTGGTTTTGAGCAGCGCTACATTTCTGCATATATTTTATTGCATTCAAAATTTTCGACTTTGATACTGATTTAAAAATGAATGTTGATATTGTGAGCTGGTATTTAAGTTCCATAAATTAATAAAGATGTTTTATTTACTCAAACTTTGTCTTATTTTACCCCCTATACTTTTTATTACATCACTTTGGCTCCCTGTATTCTCAATTTTACTTAAATTATTTAATTCCATTAAATCCTCTTCATCTCCTTAACACCGTTAACTTTTTTCTTTTTAAAAGACGAAGTTGCCCATAATTTTTAATTGTTCATTTAACAAATAAAACTCATCTTTTCTATAAAAAAGAAAAAATTATATTTGAAGATTTAGAAATATAAAATTACCAAAGACATATAAAGAAAACATGTTTCTTAAAGACCGACTTCAAATGCCCATATGATAAAGACCAACTTCAAATGCCCATATGAAATCTCACTTACATGTAGTTTTGTTGCTACTTTGTGCTAAAGACAGTGTTTTTTTTATTTTTGATGATTTCATTAAAGGATGTATTAAGTAGTAAAACAGAGTTAGTAAATCAATTCTGTGGAGAAAAAATGGGATCTGCATATTATTAATTGAGTTTTCTTTAATGGAAATTATTGTTTTTTCTAGAGATATACTATTAGTATATAATGCAAGTTTTTGATTTATTTGTAGTGCAGTCAATAGTGATGTTCAAGTTTCATCTTTCAACATTTAGCTTGGATTTTTTAATTTAATTTTAATATTATTTTGTATAAAATTTGTGTATTCATATAAGAGACGAGTAGTTGGGAGAGATTGGCAAAAAAAATTGAGGTACAAGCATTTTGTGTATATTAATATAAAATGTGGTGATCAACCCATTTTTGCTTGGTTTGTTAACAAAAATTGAAGAGGTTTTAATGTTGTCAAAGTAAGTAAAGTAAAATTGAGAGTACAGGTAAAGTGATGCAATTAAAAGTACAAAGGGGTAAAGTTGATTTTACCCTTATTTTTATTTTTACTAAAAAAATTGATAAAATTATTCATTAAATATGAAACAATATTATTTATATTTTAATAACTCGCATTTAGTTAATCTTGTATTACGTGGAAAACGGGGGAAAAAAATATTTGTTTTTTCATTGAAGAGAATTCTTTTGCTTTTACATATTTTGATGAACAATCTAAATATTCTTTTATTTTATATCTTTATTATTTTATTGATGCTTAGCAAATTGAAAGTGATGCGTTTTTTTTTTTATTTTAAGATGAATAAGGTATTAAACATTACATGTTGATCAAATTTAATTTTAAAACCATCTAAAAGTACCCTTATATTTTATCAAGCTTTTATTGTGCTTTTGAATTTTATGATTTCATTAAGAAAGAAAGTTGAGCTTTGATAATTAAATCTTTTAATGAATACTGCAATTTCTTTCATAGTATTTCAACTCGGTTCATTTTTTAAATAATTAAACAAATTATCTTAAATATTTAAATATTTTCTATATATATATATATATAATAGGTAAGTGTGGAAAGTTTAAACATTTAAATTAAACAAAGTCAAAATAATCTGTTATTACCAATAAATCAAATTGAGCTGTGCGAAATACATAAAAAGGACTAGTTAGGTGAGATGAAGTAAAAGCAATACCATCACTTCCTTCAATTCAAACGAACTTGGACAAAACATAAACATAAAAACGCGACATTGGTCCAAAAATCCCAATAAAGGGCATTAATGAAAAACAGAAAAAATTGATGTCTAAATTACATATATCCCCCCCAAATAATACATCAATAATCAAGGGATATTTTCAAATGTCGATCGCAAAATCTCCAAAGAAGAAAAGAGCGTCATACAGACAAAAACTTAAAAGGCTTCATCAGCAGGAGTAAACCTTGCTCTTTCTCCAACTTGAGACAATTCCAGCTTGCTGTACAGAGGAATCAGCCTAGCGCATGCCAAGGAATCGTTTGATGGAGAATTCGGCTAAAAGATCAATAGATAGGGAAAAATGTCGCAGAGATCAAACGTCTCCCCAGTATTTTTCTCATGGTTGAAAGCTGATTGGAGAATAAAAAGCTGCAAATACTATCTGTTTCAACTCTTTCTTTTTCTGTGAGACAATGTGAATAATACAAGTCCAGTACAACATGGACAAGATTCTGGCAGGCTAGGAAAATATAAAGAAAAATGAAACAATAACTTCTAAAAACTCTATGTTAAGTTACAGGTGATCTAGAAGTCGATCCTAACAAAGCTAACTCCGCAGCCTTTTCCTTTGCCTACCCTCTTCACTTGATTCCTGCACAAGGAAAGCAATAAGAGGGTTGAATTATTTTTCTAGGTCAGCTTGCACCTACAAGCATAAAGCAATCAAAGAAAATATAATACAAAGTATTTGTTATCATCACAAGTGAACAAATGAAAATCATTTCAATTTAAAAGCAAATTGCTACACACATTTTCTTGGTACAAAAGTTATTCAGCATCAACATTGAATATTTCCTTAGATGCAGCTTGCACATGGATCCAAGTGCATCCTATAGTTCCACAAATGAGCACTACGACATTTTGGAAGTTCTTTATGTACAGGTTTTGAAACATGGTGCATGACTTCAATTTTCAGTGCAAAAAGCATCCATGATATTCCAGAATCATCAGTTAAAACAGAGTTGGAACCAGCTTATGGAAAACTAGCATTAAAATATCAAGAGAACTATTTTAAGAGCCCAATAGCAGTTAAGTTTCAAAAGAGCCCCCATGCCACTTCTGTTTCTCAGAGGTTTAGAATTGAAAGTAACAGTAGCCCAACCCTAATTCCAGATTAGTAATGCTCCAGTTTAAGTCTGCTTAAGTCAGGGAAATGACCAAGTTGAAGATCTCCAGCTATATTTAGCTCTTTTGTAACTTAGTTCCTGAGGTGAGATTATGCCGCTAGGACTTTGAGCTGAGAAATCAAGAAAGTAGGAACAGGCAACTACCCACATAAGGTTCCGATCAAATATCCTGATGCTAGAAGAGAAAATTTGGTTCACAATACGTAGAATCTGAGAGGACCAGTGTACATAGTTACTCAGACAATTTTACACAGCATGTATCAATATTTTTGTATTGAGCATTAACAGAGAAATCAAGAGATATGTATAATTTATTTTTTTAGGTATTCACTCCTTTCACTGAAGTAAATGTTATTATAACAACTCCACCATTAGTTCGAGAGAACATGCTATAACTCTCCTAACAGATTTTTCAAATGAATAAATGATATTGCAAGGTACCTTCGTTAAGGATTCATTTACAACAACAGGAGTGGCAATATTTTTGATTATTTGAATAGAAGCAGTTTGCTCAAGAATAACTTTTCTAAAGACTCACTTTCCAAGAGAAATATAAGAGAAAAACATGAAAGTATTAGGAAGAAGGGGGGGAAAACAAGACCCCAAGTTCACAGTCAGAACTATATTTGAAATTTCTTAGTTTTTAGAATTTCTGTAGTCCAAAACTTTGTAAAAATTTCAAAATAGTCAAGACCAGAATATGATTCAACAGTCCAAGATGTGTTGCCCTAACTTAACCTCAAGGCACCAGAATGAATGTATGAAGACAATTCCAATATTTTTTTCCCTCCATCATATGCATCAATATTATTTAGAACCAAAATATGGCATATGTGACAAGAACATATCTTTGAGCAGTTGATAAAATTAAAACAGAAAGAAAAGTTGTTAAAAATTGATCAAAAGCATACCGCTTCATCCTTTTTAAAATCTTCAGATGAAATCCCATGGGAGTCAGACCTACATTTAGCATGCACTATAGGACCTAATTGCGACCTATCCATTCCCACTGTTGAACCAGCCGGTGCATACAGATATACAGCCCCCCTATACATCCATTCTTCCATCTCATCACTGTAAAAATCATCAAAGGGCTCTCCGCATAATGCGCAAGTATTCTGATCTTCATCAGCAGGAACAGCCATTTCTTCATCCTCCTTTTCCACAGTGTTCTCAGCAGGCAAAAACCCAGGAACTGCCTCAGTTCCCAAAGCCTCTGCGCCACTGAGCCACATGCTAACACTCACAAACCACTTGGGAGAAGGCTTTGTCTTACGGTTTTTTAAAGTCCGATTCTTGTTGACATGCCAATCCATATGCTTACTGTGCTCTTCTTGGCCTTTAAATCGAAGGCCACAAGTTGTGCATTGTCTGGGTAGATCAGTATATAAAGTATTTATCGTAGTTTCATGACGCATCTTAAGACTGTCTTGATCAAAATCCACTCCAATAGAATCCTGAGTATTTTGCATAACGGAAGTTAGCAAAAACTCACTTCAATCAACTAATGACATAAAAGAGGATATAATATAGGACCTAAAAGCATACCTGCTTTGTTAAAGATATCAAACCTTGGGCCACTAAGGAACTAATTAAACCTGAAAGTGCATTCCCAGCAGGAGGGTTAGGAACAACTTGACCAATAGTTAATGCCTGAGTTGTGCCAGGAATAGGACCACCGGGTAGAGGCTGTAAGGCTGCCCCCGGAACATTAAATGACATATTAGGTGCATTGGGGATTCGCAAAGATGTCTGCACACCTGGAACTAGATTAGACGAACTATTGCCAAGAGGAGTGCCCCGCACTTGTGCTAAGTATCCATAATTTAGAGGTGGTACCATTGCATTTGATGGAATAGGTACTGAAGAAGGCAAGGCTAAATTCTGTCCAGCCTCTCGAGGCATTGACAAGTTTGGCTGTACTAGAGAAGGCTGGGCAGTACTTGGAAAATTAATGGGAACTGGTCCAGGACGCTGGCTAGGAATTTGAGGCAAGGTCACCTGTGACATGCCTCTAGTGCTACCCAAATGCTGCTCAGAATGAATTGTCTTGTTCAGACCATGATCAACAACAGCATTGGCAGCACTCTTCATACCAATTGGACCCCTGATCTGAAATTGTGGGGGATGAGCAGATAATGAGGGTAGAATGTTTGAACTCTGAAAATTTGCAGGATGCCATGATTTTGTTAAAGCTGCTGCATCAGCTGATCGAATCTCAGAAGCGGGTGAGTCGTAGGAGGAACTAAACGTAGAAACAACACTTGAGGGTCTGCCAAACTTCCCATCTGTATTTGGGAAATTGCCAACCACGGGGGGCTTTTGCTCACCAGCAGTTAAAAAGCTTCTACTTTCAGAAAAATAACCACCTCCTTTGGCATTAAAATGGCTCTGAGAATGCTGATGCGGCAAAATTAAGGATTCTCGGGCAAAACTAGGAGGAAGAACCTGACTTGTCAAATTACTGGGACCAGCATCAGCCGGGACTCCTGCAATCTTGTTACTTGATCCACGACCGGACTGAAAAGGAACAAAGAAAGAAACCATGGTTGAATATCAAAGAAGAATCCAGATGTTGCTTCCAAGATGAATTCAGATCAGGGTTTTAAACATATATTGGGTTATAGTCTAATACAAGGAAGTAAAGAACATTGACAGAGGGCTCGATTTCTTCACTGAAGTTTGTTATCATAGTCAAGAAAATGGTGGGGACAGCTAAAAACTTCTGATTGGATCAGCTGAAGCTCATAAATCAATTTGTAACTTTGAAACAGATAATAATTATCAGATATAATGATTTAATCTTAAGAAGTTATAACATAATTAACAAGGATTAAGAAATATCATTAACTTCCAAAATTTTATCATAGCAGAGAGAGAACAAATTAGAAAAGTTATCAAAGATTAATAGTTAACCATACGCTGATACGAGATACATCCTCAATAATGGAAGAATTAGTAACAGAAGAAAACTGAGCCTTGGCCAAGTTGCCTCCATAGTCAGTCACCGAAGGTGCGGTACGGTTTGTGGTAAAGCTGTGTCTTGCCGTCGAGTTACCAAGAGGTGGAAGAGATGAATAGATATCCTTAGACTGCCTCCGATCTGCTAGAGCTGGGGTCATGTCTTTCCAGTCAAACTCTTCCTCTTCAGTGTTTTGCCATGTCCTGATAGTTATGTTCTGATCAACACCATTTGAGTCCAACTGCTCAGCAGTATGATGCCTACGGTTCAAATGCTTCTCTCTTTCATCTATTCCATATGCACTAATTAAAGCCCTAGGTCCTCGAAGATCAAGACCACTGCCATACTTATATGCAGCAGATGCTTTAAGATGTTGACTGGAATCTCCCTGCCAATTTCGAGTTCGCCATTCACTTGTGTCCTCCTCTCTGCCCACCACTCTGCTGAGCCCATAATCGAAGCCCAGTCGAGATGGTGAGGCCCTGACGGCAACCCTCTTTGGAGAACTGTCCGCACCAAACTCCTCAAGTGAAGGCGATAATGACCCAGTACGCCCAACTCTATAGGGAGAGGAGGGCCTTGTGATCCTTGCAGCCGATGGCAGAGATCTCTTTACTGCATCAGGCCCAGAAATTGTAATGCCTGCACGGCCAGTTGAGCTGACTCCTTCAGTTCCAAACTGCAAATTGAATAACTTCAAATTATGAAACATGCTCATTATGCCCCAAAGCAGGTTCCTAATGGGATTGTTTCAGTAGATAAAGTTTCAAAAGAAAAATCACTTATATAAATTTCACCAGTGCGCTTGCAAACATAAACTATTTACAATCACAAAGCTGAGCAAAAACCAGAAATACAAGATCAATTTCATTTATAGACAAGTGTGCTATCATAAACTATGCCAAGACGTTGGCCGAATAAGATAATAATAGCAAAACACCTCAAAGAAAACCAATTAAATGGCAAGGCACAGCATAAAAGTACGAAAGAAAGTAGACAACCAAATCCTACATAGTTAACACATGGTGCCATTATAACCATAAGTCGACAATAGAGCCAAGTTGAAAAGAAATTGCAACTTGTGTTCATAAGTTTTAAAATTCACTGTTTGTAATTTAAAACCCACAACTATATAAAAATTTATACATGTAAAATTGACTAATAGCAATAAAACTGTTTCTTCTTAGCCATGTTTGAGCAATGCTTGATATCCTTAAACTTGTCCATCTGGCGGGAAACAAGAGAAATATTTTAAAGGCACTAATATTTGTCACCCTATCTTTAAATATCATCTTAAAATCAGGACAGACCAATACAGGCAAGTGTTAAAATTTCAAGCGACATCCAAGGACCACTTTCACTAGCACATAGAACAGACCAAGAATTTCAAAAAGGATGGGGAAGGTCCATCTGCATCCGACCCATTCATATTCTAATTTTCAGCTTTCCTAATAGTCCCTCAATATTTATTTTAGCAAATTGCACATCTGTCGTGTTCAAACATCTAAGAATAGCAATCCAATTTTTAGTGCAGGATAGTAATACTAGTAGTGTCCAAAGAAACATCATATGTGGCATAAAAAATGAAATATGCATACAATGACATTGTACAGAAGTAGATGATAGGAGTTGTAAAAAGAATTGAAATTTCACTGACGCTTACAGTATCCACAGTTGAATGACCATACTGATGCTGTGGTTCCAAATATTTTGGATTTATGTGTATCCCATGTGTTTCTCGAGGAGACTCAGAAGCTCTTGAAGAACTCAAGCCAGAAGATTGACCATTTACAGAAGGGGAAAACTGCAACCGTGTATCAATCTTTTGAAGCACTGACAACGGGAACACTGTTGACCACGTACGAAAAAGATGGCGCATTGCCGGGTGCATATTTGGGTGGACTTGTGCATAGGCCTCACAGAAAACCTTTGGCAAGCAAATAAAAATGAGCAATGACAAGCATGTTAAACCACATTAGCTCAAGATATCATGCAATGATGCGCAAGGAATTGATACTCAACATACATTCGAATTATTCTCACCTCAGGCAAGCGGGCAGAAAAGTACCGAATGTATTCCTTGCCTATGTTCTTCACAATACTGTCCAAAAGGTACAAGGAAGGCAATTTTTGATCAACAGGAACCTGGAAAAGACAATTATCAATGAAGTGGAAAATATCAAACATGAATTTTTTAACCCAAATAGCACTAAATAACAATTAGATGTCCGTGTCTTATTCTTGTGTGAAGATCAGAAAAAGGCAAAGCAAAGTCGAAATAGTACAGAAAGAACAGAAGCAAGACAAATAACATTCCAATGATATGCCAACATGTCGCAGAAAAGAAGAACAAAAACAAAGAAAAACATTATCACTGAGACCAAAGATTAAGAAAACAATTATAAGATTGGCATAATTTAATTTGTCACAGAAGTTTTTAGAAGCTAGAGCAAAGCTTTAGGCCCTTCTATCCTCAATCTCAGCATGGAGCAACAAAGATAGAAAGCACCATACAGCCGCAACAAGAGTATAATAAAGGTAGACTATTACTAAGAATTGTAAGGACAAAAGTCAAATAAATCGAACAAAGCCCTACTGCACTTTTAAAAGTTGTGTGCAGCTCTAATCATCAGGTAGTCAAGCATTCACCAAAAAATATTAGAAACATCCATTCAGATCTATTGGTCCTCTCTTCAACCAAACAGAATATGACATCTGTAGATGAAAGAGGAGACCAGAAAGAATTCACTTTCTGGTGAGGAAAGCTAGTTGGGTGAAGATATTTAGTTTTTAAGCTATAGGAGAAAGTGAAGAATTGAGAGTAATATGTTTTAAGTTGCACTTAAGCATAATGGAATTAGAATTTCTCTGGTTTATCTCAATCTAGATGTTTCACTATTAAGAAATGACATTAAAGTTACGCAATTTTTCTTTTCATTCTGCAGGAAGCTTCAAGTAAATGTATGTGAAGCCATCTTTAACAGGAACTCGACTGTCAAGCCAACAACAAAGTTTCAGTACTCGCTTGGAATTGCCAAGAGGAGACATTTGCAGGACATTGTGAAGAAACATCACAGGTTACACCATTAGAGAAGCCATAATCCCCAACCAAGTACACTGACAAAGCAGGACTCCACCTCTCCAAAGTCAAAATCAGAAAATCCAGGCCAAAATATATAAAATTTCTTCAAGATTTGATGAGAAAAACCAATAATAACATTACTTTACATGCATGCATTATAAACCACTAGCAAATCTTTGATTTCACTGTGCAGTTCAACAATTTTTTATTATCTGGAGAAAGGTAGAAACCAAATTTTTCAAGTTGAATGGTTCAAAATACTCAGAAGCAGGTTTCCTTAAAATTGAAAAATTTTGATGCAATCAAGGTACTTGTGTCGAATTTGGTAGCTTGGCTTTTGTAGTCTTTTAAAGTCGACTTAATATTAACTCAGACTTGTTTTCAATTCCATATCCTCATTCCGAGTTACCAGATATTGTAATTTTTTGGTTGCTTTAATATTTGTCATCAGCAGTTCACAATTTGTAAACACCCAAGAGAAGAAAAATTTAGAAAAAGGAAAAAGAGAAAGAACGATGAAACTTCAACTTTCATGAACTTTCCGCACTACAACTCCAATTGCAACAACTCCTATACACTTGAAATCACTAAATTAACAAATTACAAGAACAACAAAAGCTGTTGAGAATTCCAAGAGTAACCCTAAGTGCTATACCTCAATAATCCGGGCACAAATGGCATCGGCAATGCCCTCGGCGTGCGCCCTCTGCTCTCCTGCAATTATAGTGAGATCAGTGATGATGGGCTTCGAATTAATACTGAGCTCCGACAAAACAATCTCATAAAGCCGCACGATTTCATCTGCGCTCAAGGGCAAAACTGCCTCACCACCAAAAACCCTAAGTTCCTCCTCTCTCTCCTTCAACATGGCCCTAAACCGATCGAGGATTAGCGGCGGCAGGGGCTTCATTCCAACGCCATCGTTTTGAATTGGCGGAGGCTTGTTAAAACTTCCGCTGCTCAGAGGCATAGGGTTCTGAAATCTCGAAGTACGGTCCATTCACGGTGGGTAAACGGTAATGGGGTTTACTGCTTGTGGAATCAGGGAAGAAATAAGATTAGGGTTTTGAACCACCGTACGGACACAAACTATAAAAACAAAGATAAAAATGTGTAATTACAAATCAATCGTATAACCAAATAGTTCATTAGACGCGTTATATCTATGCGAGCGGTTGCACATCGGTGGCATGATAAAAAAATAACGGAAGAGTACGAGAAGAAACGAAAACGATGGAATAAAAAAAACGGTGGTGGAAGTGGCGGTACACGGCCACAGCGGCGAAATAGCGGAGAAGGAAGCTTGAGATCTGCGGAAAATCCACCGGCGCAACGGAGCGACGGAGAGGATGGTGACCGGGGGGGTTTGGGAGGGGAGATGATGTTGAAATTTTGCTTTTGCTTTTCTTTTTCCCTTCGATATATTATATGTATTAATGTGATTTACTCCTAATTTATTTAGGATTAATTGAAATATTTGAGAGAGTATCAAACAATAGGTTACCGCGTCCTTTGCAATTACCTTCTCTAAATATTTAATTGACTATTACATAAAATAAAATTCACTTTACCCTTTTTACATTGATATATGTAATATAGAATTGCTATTAATTTAATATCAAATTTTTATTTTATTAATTTTTAATTAAATAAATGATAGTTAATGCAGATAAATAATAAAATATGATTTCAATAATACACAAATATTACATTGAACTTTAAACTTGTCTATGTAAACTTTTATTACTATAATTTTGCATATATTATATATTTATATGTTTCCGTAAATGCATCAAGTAAATTATTTCTTTCTGCTCAAAAATTTTTAGTTGCATTAGTCAATACCCCTTATTAGCATAAATTAATTTCTAATTTTGATTGTAATTTTTCAATTAAAGAGGTATGCATTGAAACTATTTATTGAATTGTTTAAATATACTCGTACACCTTATTTTCCATAGCTTTGTTTATGCCATTGAAATAAAACGGCGAATGGAAAGATAACCATATCTGTTAATTATAATTTATAAGAGTTTGTCTGCATAACAAAGATACATAAATATAGGCATTTATAATAAATAATTTTATAACTTTTCTCCTAATATATAGTATTTTAAAAATAATGAATTAACTTTATTTAAAAAACAACATTAAAGTTTTTTATAAATAAATATTAATTTATTAATAGAAACTCAAATAATTTCATATGTATTAAACAATTTAATGAAAGAATTAACTTATTTTTATTAAGTACCTATGAGTATTAATTTTAATACTTTTATTTAGAACTTAACAAATATTTTTTTGTTTAAAAAATTTTAATTCCCTTGCTAATTAATGAAAAATTGGAATTGCAGAAATATAAGTGGAGAAATTACAAAAATATAACAAACTGATATAAGTTGGTATGAATGCTGACAAGATGACACCTCATGATCTAATCAATGACGGGCAAAAGAGTCTTTTTATTTATTCGAGTCTTTTTATTTATTCAAGTTGTATTCTAATTAAAAGACTCTGTTAATTAATATAAACAACATGTGCCAAATGTGATACACCAAAAATAATTATGTGATTGAAATAATTTATTTTATAATAATATTTATTTTATTTCATGTGATTAAAACATGAATTGTAATTATTTTTAGAATGAAAGAAATTCTATTATTATTTTTTAAAAATAATATGAATGTTTCAATTCAAAATATTATGTTTGAAGATGATTTATACTTAAATAAATTGTAGAATATCAAGAATTGCTTAGGGATGGCAACGGGGCAGGTCTGGGTGGGTTTGGCAGGTCCCGGGACCCGCCCCGCCTAACCCATTTTTTTTTTTTATATTTTTTTTACTCTCTCTTTTTCATTATCACTTGAATGTACATATTTTGCTATGATGGGTAGCGAGTTTTAGATAATAAAATTGAAACAAGTAAAAAGAAAGAGAAGCCCTAATTTTTTAATATAATATTATAGCCTATTGGATACTTATACTTATATAAATAATATATATGTTATATAATATATAATATAAATATATATAATATATTACTACACGGGCGCGGGTCCACCTAAACCCTAACCCGCCCCGAACCCAGGCGAATCTTTTTAATCAAGATCCGCTACCCGCCTCGAACCCCATTTGTTTCACCTCGAACCCACCCTATTTGGGGCGGATCCACGATTTACCCGGACCCATTGGCATCCATAGAATTGCTCATCTAAGTTTATAAATTATACAAAAATTTATAAAATGATAAAATTTAGAAAAGTAAATAAAAGAATTAAGAAAATAAAATTAGGGCACAAAATATTTTACTAAATACGCTTTTTAAATTATATATATTTACATACATATTTTGATATGATAAATAAGCAAATAGTTTTTTTTCTAATATAGAGCTCTTTCGTATGATTTGTTAATAATGCGGAAGATAGAGTTACAATTTTCATGACATTTGATAATTTTAAATGTTAAATATTTTTTGTCATAGTAAATATATAATCTCTTCGTACTTTATCTATGAAAATAGCTTATATTATATTATTAATTATTTGATAACTAATTCAATAAGTAGTTTGTAACATACACTATTTATAAGCTAAAATATCTCTTAATATTCTATATAACTCTGATAAGTAAAATTTATTTATTTTTATTTATTTATGTAGTCGTTTTATTATTTTTAAAATTATCAATTAACATATATTATGTACATAAATGAAATAATAAGTACAATTTTCAATATTCAATTTAAAACAAAATACTAATTCTTCATAAATTTCTTTTATAATTAGAATTAAAAATTATGAATAATTAAATTGATACTTATTTTCAGTCAGATTTTTTTTTATCTCACATCATTAATTCATGTAGACATATTTTTATAAACTATTATAATTAAAAATATTAAAGTAAATATATGCGAACAATTATAAAATAATGTAATTAAGTATATTAAAAAATATATAAATTGATATCATTTATCAAACTTTTTTAAAATTTCAACTATTTCAACTATAAACATGTCCCATATAAAAGAATTTATTTCAAATAATTGAAAATGAATTCTCCATTATTATATTGCTAATTAAATAACTATAGTGATTTAAATTTAATAATATAAAAATAAGTTCAGAGTTTATAGTTGTTGTAGAAAGTAACTATTTAGATTTGAAACAAAATTTTAAATTAAATTATTTGTTATATTCTATATATATTATTTTATCTAAAAATATTTTACATATCTAAAAATATTATTGTAAAAATAATTGAATTTTAAAATTTTTGATAAATTGACGACTCGCATATCAATTAATTTATAATTATTCATTTCTCAAACTTCTAACTCTTTATTAAAGAAGTGATGATATGATATTTTACATAAATATTTGCTTATCTCTTTCATAAGCAACAAATAAATTGTGAAAGTTTTTAAGTAAGTCACGATGTTAAGAGATAATTATGATTGTTAAGTATTTTAATTTTTAAATTGTCTAGAAAACAATCATTTGATTAACAAAAAAAATATTTTATTTGATTAAATGATTGAATATTTTTATTTATTTACTAAAAAATTTTATTAGAAATAATTGAATATTGTATTACTTCAACTAAAAATAATGTGATTGTATCTATATAAATACAAAATAAATTATTAAATATGAAAAATTAATTGTTATTTTGAAATAACTTAGTTATCAACTACTTTTTGGGGATAAATTGTAAGCTTTTTTGGTTAAAAAGGTAAAATTAAATTAAAAAAAATTCTCACTCTTTAAATAAAAAATAAGTAAATATTTATTAGAGCTTATATTTATTAGATAATTTCATTGCTTCATATATTCATTTAATTTTTTATAGTTAATATTGTCAAAGTGAGTAAAAATGACTAAATATGAAATATATCAATTGTGTAAAAGTATTTACTTAACAATAAAATTTTAATTTTTAGTCATATATTCATAATTTTCTATAAATAATTTTTTATTGAAGAGAAATAAATGATTTTCTTATAAAAAATATTATAAATAAGTAAAAATTCAACCAATCGAAATAAACTTATCAAACCACATGATATTATATAGAGAAAAAAAATTATATGCACATAATTAGAAATGGGTAAATCAAGTGCTAATAAATTTAATGAATATTTTCTATAGAAAAATATATAGTATTTCTTCATTCATTTGATAAGAAAATTGGAATAACTTCAACAACTTTATAAAATTATAATATTTTTAAATATTTCATAACATCACATTGTTCAATGTACACTATTCAAATATGAAGTGTGTACATATATATTTTATCTAGATAAATCGAGAGAGCTGCAACTAAAGTAATAGTAAAATAAAAATTCATTATCAAAGATAGATTCTTATTTGAACATGTAAAAATATTTAAAAATAGTATTAAAAATAAATATATAAAATACAGTTAACTGAAATAAAAAAGTATTGTATGCTGATACTTTTAAGTAATAAAAAAATTACAATCCTAAGTTGGCCATAAGAACTTCAATTTTAAATAAATATTGAGAAAAAATAAAGTAATAATATTGATAAAATATTTAAATATATTATAAAAGTATCTAATTAATTTAGAATAAAAACAAAAAAATATATATAAATATGTGTTTCAAAAAAATATTAAATTTTTTCTACGAAATACACTTTAAATTAATTAAAAAGAAAAAAGAAACTTCATTATATACTGCTAATTGGGGGGAAAAGTCCTACAATTAAAAATATAGAATTGTACAACAAAAAGCGTAGAAATAAAATGTAAAAAGAATAATTGTAGAATAATACAATTTATATATCAAATAAATTAAATATTTATCTAAATCTCGTGATAAATTAAATTTATAAGATATAATATATTGATAAGAGTACTTAACATGATGCTTATAAAATATTTTTCAAATTATAAACTTATTTTGTGAGATAAAAATATGATTATAGATATTTTTTGAATTTTCTTATGAGATGGAAATCTATATTGCAATTTTGGATAAACACAACATGATATTTTAGTTATAATAGATAAGCTGATCATATTAAAATGAAATATAAAAGTAAATAAACAATCAATGAAAAATTTTCAATTGAATTAAAACACTCAAAATTCTAAAAATTTGATATTTGGCTAAAATTGCACAATTAGAATCAAAATTGCATAATTATGGGCCCCACACCATTGTGTCTTAGTCACTTAGATTCAGGAATCAATTTGGATTTTTTATTTTTTAGATTAGAAGTTTCACAAGAATTCGAAGTTTGAAGGTGGATAAAGTGGATATCAAATTCGTCTAGGAATAGAGTTTTCTCTTCTCTCTTTGATTTTTTTTTTTTTTTAATTCTAGAATTGAGGCGATGTTTCATTTTGTTCATATTTTGTTTAACAATTCAATTATAAACTAATTTGTTATTTTAGAATTATGATGGATTCTTTCAAATAAATTGATAATAAAAGAGTTTTCTTCAATGAAATTAGTAGCATTGTTAGTTATTTTTTCTATTGTGTGCTTATTTTATTTGATTGTCTGATCAACAATCAAGTGCATCATTAGCCCCTAGAGGAATCTTGGAAAAGAAAATTGAGGGATTCATTGACAATAAAAGAGTTTTGGATTAATTATTCAAATAGATAAATTAGTTAATTTGTAAACAGGATAGCAATATACTTATTTGCCCTAGGTTGTTAGTTGAGTGGTATAACTCCATCCATAATCTAGTTAATTCACATAGAAATATAGTGAATTGAGTAAATTAAAAATTTGGTTGCGGGTAATTTGGAAAAACTCGTAATTGCATAAGACTCAAAATTAATAATTTGTTATTAATTTCATAAGGGGAAATTATGTAATCAACCAAATCGATTGGTGAAATCATAATTTTAGACTTCTATATCCTAATAGAAAACTTAGTCAGTATGCTCTTTCTTATTTTCATTAGTTTAATTTTAATTCCTATATAATTGAGTTTTGTTTAAATAAAGCAAATATGTGACAAATTAGTAATTAGCAGCAAAAAATTTAATTTCTTATAGGATTGACATTCTTCTCATTACTATATTATTTGTTGCGCTACGTGCACTTGCGTGATCGATTGCATTATTTGATTTGCACACCAACAATTTTCTTATTTTTCTTTGAACTGTTCATCTGATTTAAGTTTTTATATCACAACCTTAATACTTTACAATTGAGTAGCCATTGGACCTCAATGTTATTAGTTTCACATTTAAAGAGTGACGTTGAAGATTTGAATCCAATGAAGTCTTGGTGTGCGTGTATATACATTTTTTTAAGAAAAAATCCTTAAGATACTTCATATGATTTAAGTTGATGTATATATTATCTTTTTTTATTCACTTTTTGATTTTTTTCACCTCATGATTAATATAATAAAAATATATGTTTTAAAAAATTAATTCCTATTTCTTAATTTACATACAATGACTGCACTAGAGATTAGTTACCATAAATCAGGATGTTGTTATTATATTAAAATATTGGTATTTTAAATAGAGTCAACAAAATTATTAGAGAGTATGGATACCATAATTAGAAAATCATGCTACGATGATCTATTTAGTAAAAGGTAACATAAAATCAAGGAAATTTTTTCAATTTTCACCATACATAATCTTAAGGACACATATGATAGGAAAATTATGCTCGAAGCTTTAATAAATATACTAGTAATCGGTGCACACTTGATGTTTATGCATCTAAAATATTGAAGCACAATTAATTTAAATAAATTTATATGCATTACTTGTAAAAAAGTATTTGTTGTCTACAACAAAATTTAATGCAAAGAAACCTGAATTCCTAATAAAAAAGTGGGATTATGAATAATAGTTTGGGATAGCAGTGAAGTAGAGTAATTGATAGTTATTATGTAGCTATGTGAAATTAAAGTAAAACTTTAGGATATTTTAGTCCCACGATCCAAAAACACACCACTAAGACTCCGACACTTTATTAATAACTAGTAGTTTGACACATTCTGTGCATGCGCAAAATTTTATGGTTTTTTTAAAAAATATTAATATTTATTTATTTTTATATAACATAAATTTATTTTAATAATTTTAATATATTTATCTAATTTTTTTTGTAAATAAGAATTAGAAATTGTGATAAAATGGTAATTGTAAACATAAAATAGGTGAATTATAAATGGTAATTATTATATAACTTCTAGTTAGTAGAATTAAAAGAAAAGAGTGAGGGTATTTTAGGAAAATCATTTGAAAACACACCAAAAGAAAGGTAGGTGCTTTATTATACTATTGGTTGGTGTACACTCAATGCGTGTGTAACTATTAATAAATAAATAAAAATAATAAAACAATATAAATGAGAGATAACATAGGTGTAGAAAATTGGAAAGAAAAAAAAAATTACAGAGAAATAAAAATATGTATAATATTCACTAATTATTCTAGAACTAAGTGGTAGTAGTAAGGTAAGAATGGGGTGTTAGTTATTCTATAGTTACAGGGATAAAAAATAAAAATAATGACATTTTAGGAAAGTAATAAAAACACACCAAAAAAGGGGGCTAGACACTTTATTAATAGTATATATATATATATAATTCATGTATATGTTGTAGATATAAAATATGTGAATTATAAATGGTAGTTATTATATAACTTCTAGTAAGTAGAATTAAAGAAAGGAGTGAGGGTAATTTAGAGAAATCATTTGAAAGCACATCAAAAGAGGGGTAGGTGCTTTATTAATAATATATAAATATATATATATATTATAATATATCATAATAACATCATAACTACATTATTAACATGTCTTAACTAACTTCCATATTGCTATGGGATAGCCCAAGTGACTCGGCCCAAACCCCGTGGGCCTAAAGATGCAGCACCAAGCCCATCTTGCACCAGGGGCCCATTGGCGCTATCGACTTTAGTTGACTTCGAAGATCCGACGGCGTGCCCAGGCAAATGAGCACTCGACCAGGCCTCACACAAGGCCGCGGGTCGATATGTTAACCTGCACCGCTAATCCATTCTCCAATCCGCTGTCAGGTCGATCATTCCTCCGACCAGAGAGGTTGGCAGAGCACAGTACTATCTCTGCCGCATTAAATGTACTGACAAGCGGCATGCCTTCCGCATTTATGGCGCATGTCGCCCCCTTACCGCCTGACGTGGCAGACGCGTCAATAGTGTCCTACCCTGTCCCTAAAACCTAGGAAGGCAGCTACCTGGAATAGTATAGGGATGGAAGATGACTAATGGCTCCTCATGCAAGGACAAGGGTCCTCCCTACACATCAAGGGCATCTCAGACAAATACCCAGGGAGAGAAGGCTATAAATACCCCCACTCCAGCCTTTCAAAGGTATGCTCTCATATATACAAAAAACCCCAACTCTGTTGCTCATATTATCTAGTCGACCCGTATTGATTTGAGCGTCGGAGTGCCTAAGCCGAGGGATCTTCAGCTAGCCTGACGTTTGCTAGTGATTGTAGGATTCAACCCATCAATACTCGTTTATCGACCAGAGAGGTCAAACCTCGTCGGAATATCTACCTGATCCAACCTTCAATGGATCACACCCTCATCATTTGGCGCCGTTTGTGGGAAATATTGAGTCCACTATCGAAAATGGTGAACACCAGGCGAGCCCCATCAGGAAGGGAAGAAAATAGGAGATTAGCTCTCCCCCACCTAGACCTCAGCAAGAACTGGGCGCCTCAGGGTCTAACGCCCAGCCAGAACCGGTGGTCACTTTGACCATGCCCCAATTAATGCAGCTCATTAGCAAGCAGATTTCAGCACAAATTCCAGCTCAACTCTCGGCTGCCTTGAATCGGCACACCACCCAACCAGAACCGGCGGCCAGCGCAACACCGCAACCCACGACCCTGGAGGGAAGAAAGCCCGAAGAAAACTTTGAACAACAAGAATCTAGAAGGCCACCATTGAGGCGCAAAGTGAGCCCAAGCCGTTTTCCAAGAGAAATGGCTCGACCCTTTGCCCCGTAAGGAGGTGGGGGATTCTATCGACCACGGTGTTCGACCCATTCGAGCCCCGTAGCGCGATAGGGTCGAACACTCGAGATTGCGCACAAACAGAATTGCATCCCAGACGAATAGGGAGGAATGAGAGGAGGTATCCCACCAAGTACAGCAATTGAATCGACAACTGGAGGAGATCTCAAGGAGAAACACATGAAGGTTGCCCCACCAAGAGGGACCGCAGAGGTTTCAAAGAGAAAGAGACTCCCCATTTGTCCAAGATATCATCGACGAGCGCATTGCTGTCGATGCCAAAATTTCGATCAGCTTGCCTAGATACGATGGCTCAACCGACCCGAGCGAACATTTAATGCAGTTCGAACACATGATGCAGCTGCATGTACAGAACGAGTGCATCCACGCTAAGATGCTGGTCACCACTTTTCAAGGGATAGCACTCGACTGGTTTGTGAAATTGGAACCGGCATCGATATACTCGTATGACCAGTTGTGCCAGTTTGCGAGCAGGAGAAAAGCCAAACTCCCTCACACCCATTTGCACACGGTAAAGCAGATCAAGGGAGAATCCCTCCGCGACTTTTTCACCTGATTCAACACGAAGGTGTTAAAGATTGACAGCCTGAGAATCGAATTCCTGATCGACGTGTTATTTCTGGGCCTCAGGCACAAAGAATGTGCCAATGCATTGGTACGCGAGCAACCAAGATCGATGGAGGAGCTTATCGACCTCGCAGACAGGTACATGACCCAAGAAGAGATGAACAAGTTGAAATATGGCAATCTGGAGGTCGACAAGATGAAAAACAAGGAGAAAGATGACCGTCAGGTCAGAGAGAGACGTCAATCCCCGATAAAGCGTTTCCACGACTACACTCCACTCAACCTCCTAAGGAAGGAGGTGTTTTTTGCCATTCAACACGACAACTTGCTCAAAAAACCCAGAAAGCTCACGGAGACAGAAGCCATGAAAAAATAAAAAAAGTATTGCCATTTCCATAAACATAAAGGGCATGACACAGAAGATTGCTTCAACTTGCAATATAAGATCAAAAGATTGATCAAGCAGGGCCATTTGAAAAAATATGTCAAAGAGCAGGCCAGGCGTGAAGAGGGCAAAACCGACCGGACTCCCCGTAGAGAAAGGTCGGCCAGCCCGAGGAGAGAAGACAAAGGAAAAAGACTTACCCAAGAATCCCACTCGCCCATTTAAGGAGTCATTGACATGATTGTGGGAGGTCCCACTGGGGGGATTCCAGGAACGCTAGGAAACAAACCCAAAGACAGCTATAGTCGACCAAACCAGCCAAGGTCGAGATAGTTTTCCAGCTCTCCACCAGTGCGGAGCCAATCTCCTTCAGCAACTCAGACCTCGACCATATGATAAACAAGGGAGTCGACAGAAAAATAGACTGCCCCATGGTGGTAACACTGGAAATAGCGAACTTCGAGGTCAGAAAGATATTGATCGACAACGGCAGCTCCGTGAACATAATGTTCTTGTCCACACTTAATAGAATGAAACTGGGGGAATTAAAATTTGATCCAGTCAGAACACTGTTGGTCGGATTCGGAGGATCAGAGATCATCTCGGAGGGATCTATCAACCTCTCCACAACGTTTGGATAGGGTCCCCAGAGCAGAACCTTGATGATTAACTACTTGATGGTCGACGCTCCATTCGCCTACAATGTCATCATTGGTTGACCAGCCCTAAATGACTTTAGAGCCATGATCTCCACATACCACATGAAGATTAAGTTCCCAACCCTAGAGGGAGTAGGAGAACTTTTGTGCAATCTTAAGGACGCATGGTGTTGTTATACCATTTCCATCAAGTCCAACGAATAGAAGAAGTGACCTCAACTAAGGCCCTCGGGGGATGTCCCTGTAGCGAAACCAGAGGAGGGCCTTCATCTAAGAAGAGAAAGTTGGAAGACACCCAGGTCGAGCCCGTTGGGGAATTCAAAACCATAGAGCTGGAACCTGAAAACCCCGACAAGACCACTCGGGTCAGAAGTGATATGGGCGACCACTTGAAGTGTCTCATGGTCGATTTCCTTCGACGAAACATTGATGCTTTCGCGTGGAAAACTGCTGACCTCCAAGGAATCGACCCAAATATCATCATCCATCGGCTCAACGTGGACCCCGCCCACAAGCCAAACAGCAAAAGACAAGAACTTTCAATGCTGAGAGGTCCCAAATCATCGAGGAAGAGGTCAACAAGCTTTTAAAGGTAGGATATATTGTAGAAATTCAGTACCCCTCTTGGCTTTGTAATGTTGTACTCGTCCCCAAGAATGAGGGAAAATGGCGAATGTGTAACGATTTCACTGACTTGAATGAAGGTTGCCCTAAGGATCTTCACCCCTTGCCTCGTATAGATTTATTAGTAGATTCTACTGCTGCATGTAAGTTGTTGAGCATAATGGATGCCTTCCAAAGCTATTATCAAATATTTATGGCACCCGAGGACAGAGACAATACCTCTTTTGTCGTCCCCATTGGAGTATATTGCTTCTTAGTTATGCTCTTCGGGCTAAAAAATGCGGGAGCAACGTACCAGAGATTGGTCAACTTTATGTTCAAAAATGAGATCGGGAGATCGATGGAGGTCTACGTCGATGACATGATCGTCAAAATCGAGAAGACCGAAGACCACCTCGTTGACCTCAACCACACCTTTTCCATACTAAGGGCCTTTGGCATGAAGCTCAACCCCAATAAGTGCACATTTAGAGTTCGTGGGGGCAACTTCCTTGGGTATATGGTCAGTCAAAGAGGGATCGAGGCAAACCCACATAAGATCTAAGCAATTTTGGATGTTAGCCCGCCTCGCACTGTTCGAGATGTACAACGCCTGGTTGGCAGGATCATAGCCCTTGGCAGGTTCATTGCAAGGTTGGCCGACAAGAGCTTTCCTTTCTTCAAAATACTCAGAAATGCGAAGAAATCAGGGTTTCAGTAGACTCAACAGTGCGACCAGGCCTTAGCAGAGCTCAAGCAATACTTGGCCTCGCTGCCTATGCTCGCCAAGCCCGAGCTGGGAGAAGTGGTACAACTTTATCTGGTTATATCCACTGATTCAATCAGTTCAGTGTTGGCATCGATGAAAGATGGGACTCACCATCCTGTGTATTACTGCAGTAAGGCTTTGCATGGGCCCGAACATAATTATCTAGAATCAAGAAGTTTGCTCTCACCCTCATTACTGCAGCACGAAAACTACGACCTTACTTCCAGTCCCATGCGATTGTCGTATTGATGAACCAACCATTAAAACAGGTGTTGTCAAAGCCTGACACTTCAAGTCAACTCACCAAATGGGCCATCGAGTTCAAGGAGTCCGACATCACATTCTAGCCGCGGGCAGCCATAAAAGCACAGGTCCTGGTCGACTTTGTCGTGGAGAGACTCGATCTGCCGAACCAAATCATTGAGAACTCATCAGTATGGACTCTGCACGTCGACGATTCAACAACCTCATCAGGAGGTGGAGTAGGTATCTCTCTCCATTCCCTACTTGCAGAGGAGTATGATTTTTCAATAAAGCTCGACTTCCCGATCACCAACAACGAAGCAAAATATAAAGCTATCATAGCTGGAATGAACATGGTAGCAGCTCGGGGTATCGAGCAGCTTGTAGAGATCACTGACTCCCAACTGGTTGCGGAACAGGTTAAAGGCAATTTCGAAGCCAAAGAGGCCAAAATGACCCAATATCTAGTCGAAGTAAGATAATTACAACGATCATTCAAGAGTTTCATCCTGAGCCAGGTCCCCCGAGCAGAGAATGAACGGGCAGACGCGCTTTCAAAGCTAGCCAGCTCGACGAAAGACACCAGGGAAAAAACCATAACATTCTTAGTGGCCAACAAACCTTTTATCCAAGTCACCAATCATAGTCTCATCGGATGGGTCGAAGAGATGACTCCCTCCTAGCATGACCCAATTAAGCTCTACTTGAGCTAAAGGACTATGTCCAACAATGACAAGGAGGCCTACAGGCTTAGAGGACTGGCAGCCAAGTTTGCTCTCGACGACCATGGACAGCTCTATTGGAGGTCAATATCAGGACCCCCGCTGAAATGCCTAGCACCCGAAGAGGCAAACAAAGTGCTATAGGAGATTCACGCCAGCATCTGCGGCAACCATTTTGGTGGTCGATCTTTGGCACACAAAGTTGTCCGTTTTGATTATTTTTGGCCCACCCTATTGCAAAACTCAATCGACTTCGCCAGAAAATGCCCATCATGCCAGATCCACTCGAACATACCATACCAACCAGCCGCGTCGATGATCAATACCCAGATAACATGGTCATTCGACCAGTGGGGGATCAACATAGTTAGATCTCTCCCCAAGACATCTGGTCAGCGTAAATTCATCATCGTGGCAGTCGAGTACTTTACTAAATGGGTAGAAGCCGAAGCGGTTCCGAAAATCACCGATGCGGCTATCAGGAGCTTCATTTGGAAGAACATAATATGTCTATTCGATTTGTCCAAAGTCCTGACCTCGGATAACGACACTCAGATCCAAAGTAAGAGCACGAGAAAATGGTGCGAGGCCCTGGGAGTTAGCCAACACTTTACGTCGGTAGGGAACCCCAAAGCTAATGGCTAGACGGAGGTCACGAATAGAACAGTTCTTGACCACCTCAAGGCCCGAATAGCAGACACATGAGCAAGTTGGGTAGATGACCTCCCAGGGGTGCTGTGGGCATACAGGACCACACCGCGAACAGCCACGGGCCACACCCTGTACAGCTTGGTCTACGGCTCCGAAACAGTAATTCCATCCGAGCTGATCCAGCACACAACCAGAGTGATTCACTATAATCTGGTAAAAAATGCAACTAAAATGACACTTGACCTAATCACTGTTGACGAGCTGCGCCACACAGCCTACAACACAATGCAGCAATATTAGTCGAAAATGACGAAACATTACAACAAAATAGTTCGACCTCGGAGCTTCAAGGTTGGTGATCTCATCATCAAGAAAGTCGAAGTATAAAAAAATATAGGAAAACTCGACCCAAAGTGGGAGGGGCCCTACTCAGTTATCAAAGTGTTAAAGCACAACGCCTACCGACTAGCAGACACGACAGGCAACGAACTACCACAACCTCGGAATGCTGTAAACCTAAAGAAATTATATGTGTAGAGCGGCCATCAGCCTCGTTGTATTCCCTAGCAGTAACAAAAAGCTACGACGCATTCTGTAAATACAAAACTTACACAAAACAACTCTTTATCGTCGACCCCTTAGTCGACCAAGCAGGCTTCTAGCTGCCAAGTCAAGGCTTCCCAGCCAAGACCAAACAGTCGACCCCGTAGTCGACCAAGCAGGCTTCTAGCCGCCAAGTTAGGGCCAGTTAGTTGACCCCGTAGTCGACCAAGCCAGCTTCTAGCAGCCAATCCAGGACCAATTAGTCGACCACGTAGTCGTTAAACTATTCAAAGTTTACCATTAAGTAATTACTTTGTCTAATCGAGCAATTGACGCAACGGTTTGCAAGCATAAAGGTTGTTAATTTTGTTGCTTAATTGCGCGCACGAGGTGACAGATTACTGTCTCTGATTCATCAAGTTGTATATTACTTACAATTTCCTTGATAAGGGCCTTGAGTTAATCTTAGCTAAGAGCCAAATGCATATGTGCAATAAATAAAGATAGTAAATATAAAAGCTCGACAAAACACTTGCTTAAATACAAAAAACATTTATTTATACATAATGAAAAATGGACCATGTAACAACGTCTGCTTGAAGCACCTTCAGCATGCATAAAGAAAGAAAAGACTACAATATGTAAGCAGCAGCAATTTCAGCTCGACCTAACACCCTCATCACCAGTGGCTCGAGCACCCTCTTTAATGGCTTACTCGAGCTCATCGCTCGAAGGAATAGTGATCGAAACTAGCTCAAGCATGACAGTGGCAACAGGTACAGTGGCGATCACCGGCTGAGAAGGACCAGCCACGTCACTTAGGAAGCACCCGTCCAGAGGAGGAAAGTATGCAGCTGCATCGACCTCTCTCTCTTTGACCTCGAATGCGAAGTCGCCCGCAAAGTCAAATTCTTGGGCAATTGCCTTCAACCTCTCCTCGATCTCGGCCCGTCTCCTCTATTCGTCCATCAAAGGCTCCGATGGCGGAACCTCCATGACACCCTTAGCCACAGTGGCTTCGACGCCTGCACCCTCAGCCCCGCTGTCGTCCTCTGGGTAGGGCTGTAGCTGCTTGTCGAGCAGGTGACTGAGACGATGCATGTCTTCTGATCAGAAAGAGTAGCCCAGAAAATGCAGATGTTTAAGAGCCTTCTCGAAAGAATTGCGGGCGTCGTCGAGCGCAAACATAACGCTTTCATCCTGGAACGCCGAGCTCAACATAAATTGCTGCATCGCTTCCCATCGCATCAGTAGTAGTGTTCGATAGAACTCAGCGCGGGCCTCGTCAAGGCTAGCATTCCGACCCGTGGATCGACTAAAGGTGAAAGCCACCTGCCTGTCCAATCGAGCCTTTTTCAGTAGATCATCCAACCTGGTCCTCTCCTCGACAGAGGCAACCAGCTGATCATCCCTCACTTGAAGCCGCATGTTCAGCTCCTCGACGTGCTTGGCGAGTTCCTCAACTCTCATTTGTGAGGACTCGAGCTGAGCCCTTAGAATCTCCACATCCCCGCAAGCTTGTAGCTGTTCGCAATCGGCCAATGCCAGCTCCGATCGCTTGTAAAAGTTGTACCCCAATTGGCCAACCTGAAAGACAGCATTGTTAGAAAAAATACAAATAATCGATGAGTATTTAGCAACATAATATAGTCGACCAAAACCGTACCATGTTGGAGTGATAAGCCAACGCCCGAAGAGCAGCGTCCTGGCTTAACCCTATCAGCTTCTTCTGGTCGGCCAGGAACTGACTAGCCATCAGCACTTTTAGCGGAGCAGCGCCCGTCCGCCTCACCATCTCCATTGACAGTGAGTTATGTACTGCCATGCCTGGATCAGTCCCACACCTAGGGGAGGGCAGTTTGGGCAGCTAAAATAGAAGATCATCCCCGCAGGGCCCGAGCAGGTCGTTCCCCGTCGGTGGGCCCGACCCCACGGCCTTCCCTTTCCTCTTGTCTGATGCGGTCCTCTTTGGAGCAGGTCTAGCCTGCTCTAACATTACTCTTTTACCTTGACCCGTAGGGCTGCTGCCGGTAGTAGGAATGGGTCGAGCTGAATATGGTGTTGGCGATGGTGTAGATGCCACTGCCTCCTATTGAGGTGCATTGACCGCCGAAGTTACTCGACGAGCCGCCATCGCCTGTCGGCTCTGCTAGTTCCTCTCCGCCCTTGTCAGAGCCTCAGCCCTCGAACGGTTCATGATCTCATCGCGATCTGCCAATCATCAAAATAGCAAAAGTTAAAATCGAGCACAAGGACAGAAAAATAACAAACTGAAAGAAGCACAGTCTACCTAGTCGGTCATCCGCAAGCAAATTTAACAGAGCTGGCGACAAATCAGCCAATACCAAACTCCTCTTCTCGATAAACATCGAGGCCTCCATTTGGCCAAATTCTACCAGATCCCGAATGAAAGTATTGGCTCAGGTCAGGGTTAGGTTACCTGGCATCTCGACATGCCTCATCCACCAGCCCGAGGAATGTTGAAACCCCCAGCAACCTGAACAAATAGATAACGTTTTTTCCATTCTTGCCTGTAAGAAGAAGTTGGGGTTACAAGGAATTTACGATGGGGTCGAGTAGTTAAATAGTAAAAACTCGACTCGTTGGTGCTACCCGACTTGCTGGACATGGGAAGATGGAAGAGGTTTGAAAAGTTTTCAAAGTTGGCTGCCTGGTCGAATAGGTGCATCAAGACAATGAAACTGTAAATGGTCGAAAAACAATTTGGCAGCAACTGGGTTATACACACCTGAAGGCCTCTAAGTAGGTTGACCATTTGAGCACTTAAAGGAAACCTAAGACCGCACCTAAAGGCATCCTAAAAAACAGTGATACAACCTGCTGGGGGATAATGTATTCGACCAGAAGCCCCAGGCGTTAATAATTTGTACTAGAGAGGAATATGGTATAACTGCTTAATACGTCTTAAATCAACAGGGGTGATGGTTGACACAATTTCACAATAATGGTCTAGGGTGAATAATCGACCATGCGAGGGAGGAACCTGACTTGGCCTAGCTCCATCCCCCCCGCGGGTGCCGCTCAAGCTACTGGAACTGGAATCATCGCTCGATGAGTCACTCGACTTCTCTGGCAAACCCCCAGGCTTATCAGAGTGAGTAGCCTCGCTATCCTCCCCATGACTGCCCTCCAAACCAGATAAATGCAACATCATGCCAATAAATCTAAAAGATATTGAGGAGAAGGAAAAAAGACACTGAATTGATGAACTAAGAGCAGAAGATATTAGCAGCGAAAATGGTGGGCTAGATGCTCGACCAGACGCAAAGGTAGTAAAAGTAAAAATGGCTATTTTTTACAACGCACATTTATAGGCGCGCGAGCGCGGGAATCCAAGTGGTTGTAATAATGCTATAATCGCCGCGCCGCGCCGTGCCATGCGTACCACGATGTAACTGCTCATTAAATGCACTAAACCCTGGTCGATTTTCAAAAACGCTCGTCGATCTACGCAACCATCCGTCAAGCTACTTCCCAATCCTTCTCTTTAATCCCTTGTTCAGCATTCAGAAGTGGGGGGGACTCGTGATATGGGATAGCCCAAATGGCTCGACCCAACCTCGTGGGCCCAAAGATGCAGCACTAAGCCCATCTTGCACCCGGGGCCCATTGGCGCTATCGACCCTAGTCGACTTTGAAGATCCGATGGCGTGCCCAGGCAAATGAGCACCTGACCAGGCCTCATACAAGGCCACGGGTCGATATGTCGACCTGCACTGCTAATCCGTTCTCCAATCCACTGCCAGGTCGATCATTCCTCCAACCAGAGAGGTCGGCAAAGCACAGTACCATCTCTACTGCATTAAATGCACTGACAGGCGGCATGCCTCCACATTTATAGCTCATGCCACCCCATTACCACTTGGCTTGATAGGAGCGTCAACAGTGTCCTACCATGTCCCTAAAACTTGGGAAGGCAGCCACCTGGAATAGTACAAGGATGGAAGATGACTAATGGCTCCTCATGCAAGGACAAGGGTCTTCCCTACACATCAAGGGCATCTCAGACAAATCCCCAAGGAGATAATGCTATAAATACCCCCACTCTAGCCTTTCAAAGGTATGCTCTCATATATACAAAAAGCCCCCACTCTGCTGCTCATATTATCTAGTCGACCCGTATTGACTTGAGTGTTGGAGCGCCTAAGCCGATGGCTCCTCAGCTAGCCTGACGTTTGCTAGTGATTGCAGGATTCAACCCATCAATACTCGTTTATCGACCAGAAAGGTCAAACCTCGTCGGAATATCTACCTGATCCAACCTTCAACGGATCACACCCTCATCACATATTTAGTAACTTAATTATCGTTTATAAATTTGGATAAAAAATAGGTAACTATAAGAACTTTTGCAATTAGATATCATTGTTTCATTGTATGTATATTATCTAGAAAAAAATATTAGAAATTTCTTAAAATATATTTTTACTTCTAAAATATTATTAAATATTCGCCAATTCAAAATACCCATTTCCATCAACCATTTCACTCCAAAAATTCCAACAACTAATATTTTCATTAAGTTATCCTTAACTCATTAAATTAAGAAAGTCAATGAACTAGATTTCTTAATAGAAATTTATTCTAGATTGTCTAAATTGATTTGTATCAGTGATGATTTTAACTTTATTTAATTAATAGTTTTGGAGAAATAAATTTATCGAATTTTTAAATATGTACATATAAATTATAGTATTTATAGATCTAATTTTTAAAATCAATGAACTAAATAAAAAGATTAATTTTTGTTGAAATTCATAAATTGACATTTGTAGGTTTTCTTACTACAAATAAGTGAATACAGTTAAAAAAAAATAAATTTTAAAATTAAATATTAATAAATAAAAAGTTTCTTAATGTAAGAAATTCAATGGTAATTTTGTTGAAATATAGGCAAAAGTTAATGGCTAGATTTTTTGAAATAAAAAAGCTTATGAATGAATTTAAAATAGTTGAATTATAAATGGTACTTTTTATATAACTTCTAGTTAGTAGAATTAAAAGAAAGGAGTAAGGGTGTTTTAGGGAAATAATTTGAAAAAGCGTCAAAAGATGGGTAGGTGTTTTATTAATAATAGCCACCGTCGCACATGATTCCCGTATATATAAGTAATTTTTAAGTATGATGTAGTTTTATTTAAAAAAAAAAAATCATTTAGTACGATAAAAATTAACTGATAAATTATATAATAATAACAATTTTTTTTATTTTATATCATCATAGTGCAATAAGAGATTATACAAATAAAATCTGGTGAGAAATGAGTTGTCAATGGAAGTAATAATATGCATGAAGCTCTCATCCAAATATGGTAGTCAAACCTTCTAATGATTAAAAATGTAAAAATAGATAATGGCTAATCATTAAAATAAATATACAGTGAAACAAAAAGAGAAAGAGAGAAAAAGGAGGACTTGATAAAAAATAGTGTTTGGTGTACTCGTGCTCTTTTCCTCTATTTATCTTTCAACCTGCTAGTATTTTTCGATCTCTAGTACATTAATCTTTATTTGGTTACGATTGCCTTATCTCAACTTCTTGCAATTTTTACCGTCAATATTCTATGGATACACTCATCAGTTTTAAAGTTTTAGAAATAAGAAATCGTATCATGTATTGCAAGTGTGCAACATATATATTCTTTTCTAGATAGTCACAATGTAGAATTTGAAATGAAAAAATACCTAAAAAATTAAAAAGTATTTGGAATTAATTTTACTGCTTTGTCGTTACTTTTTTTTAAAGATGTTAGAAAATAATAAAGTACCTAAAAATTCTTGAAATTTTCGTATTTGGAAAAAGTTTGGCTTTTAAAATTGATAATAGTAACAATAAAATATAGAAGAAAAAATATCAAGCAGAAAAATTAAATAAAAATTAAGTCTGGGAAGGGGGGGGGGGAGAGAGAGAGAGAGAGAGAGAGAGAGAGCCTCAATTTGAAATCACCAAAAGAATTCATAAGCATAATTCCATGATTATGTTCTACATCTTTCTCTCAAAAACTTTTTTATCAGAAAAATATAATCGCATAAACAACTTCGACAATAAATAAATCAGTAAAATTAAAACTTAAAAGAGTTTCAAATATACCAGTAAATCAAAGTACTTATAACTTAAAATGAACATTCTTTTAAAATGATAATAAAGGATAAAAAATCTTTTTTGATTACTTTCTCTGCAATTTTGATTTCTAATAGAAGGATATGAGGAGAAAATCCTAGCTATAGTTGATAGCAATTGAAATGGGAGTTAATGGATATTGGAAAAAAGGGGAAGCCATGGCAAGGGAATTATAGATAATGGGAGAAGAGTTATGGTTAGTTATATATATTTATTTAGGGTTATTTTAGATAAAATACAATTTAGTGTAGCGGTGAAAAAACTACCCGTTTGTGAGTGTAAGCACCCATTCTCTTTTTATATAGTATAAATATAAAAATAGATATAGATATTATAATGGATTATAATAACATCATAACTACATTATTAAAGTGTCTTAACTAACTCCCATATTTAGTAATTTAATTATAGTTTATAAATTTGGATAAAGGATAGGTAACTATAACAACTTTTGCAATTAGATATCATTGTTTCATTGTATGTATATTTTCTAGAAAAAATTGCTAATTTTTTTTTTAAATATATTTTTACTTCTAAAATATTATTAAATATTCGCCAATTCAAAATACCATTTCCACCAACCATTTCACTCCAAAAATTCCAACAACTAATATTTTCATTAAATTATCCTTAACTCATTAAATTAAGAAAGTCAATTAATTAGATATTTTAATAGAAATTTATTCTAGATTGTCTAAATTGATTTGTGTCGGTGATGATTTTAATTTTATTTAATTAATAATTTTGGGGAAATATATTTATTGAATTTTTAGATATATACATACAAATTATAGTAGCTATAGATCTAATTTTTAAAATCAAATGAACTAAATAAAAAGATTAATTTCTGTTAAAATTCATAAATTAATATTTGTAAGATTTTTTACTACAATTAAGTGAATACAATTAAAAAAACGAATTTTAAAATTATATATTAATGAATAAAAAGTTTCTTAATGTAAGAAATTCAATGGCAATTTCATTGAAATATAGGCAAAAGTTAATGGCTAGAATTTTTTAAATAAATAAGTTTGTAAATGAATTTTTTAGATTGAAAAATAATTTTATAAATTTTTTAGATATAAGTTTTTACTTGAAGGATTTCTAGTAATTTTACCTATTTTTTATTTATAGACATAAGTTAAGATTACCAAAATGGGTAAGTAGAAGATACATTCAAATTGTCATAGGTAATATTTTTAAAATCGGACCAGACAAAGAATTGATGATATTATTGGTTATTGATTGATCGATTCAAACGATTGAACCAATATAATGTCATAATGACAATATAATTATATTTAATTTTATAAATATATAATATTTTAATATTAATAAAAAATCAAAATTTCAACAATATAGGAAAAATATTATTTGAAATTTCTTTTATTCTTACTCATTTTTAAGTTATTCTTTTAAAAAAATACTATTTCACAATTAGTCAGCTACGAATGAATAATTTAATTAAAAGAATGTTTAATATTAATTTAAGTGATCATCCACTTCATGCTTCAAATTCAAGTAAAACTAAGTTTTTTCACACTAAATATTCAACATAATTTAAGAGAG
Organism: Jacaranda mimosifolia; assembly: GCA_018894105.1. Taxonomy (NCBI): domain Eukaryota; kingdom Viridiplantae; phylum Streptophyta; class Magnoliopsida; order Lamiales; family Bignoniaceae; genus Jacaranda; species Jacaranda mimosifolia. Next base: position 7,417,790 of record CM032123.1, read on the forward strand.
ATTAAACATAATAAAATAACAAATTAGACATAAGTATCCACATATAACTACTACTTTATTAAATTTCAACAAAATAAATTCATGTTTCAAAAAGTTGCATGTCCAATATCTTTAGTCATCATGTTCAACTTATAATTCCCTTTTTATTTTTAATTTTTTTTAAAAAATAGAAAAATAAGTTAATTGGTGGCAAATGGGTCGAACCACCACCAGTTCAATTTCTTGACTTTTTTTGACCAGTTTAGTAGGTCCTTGATTTTTAAACTTCAACCAAATCGGATTGGCCTTCGATCACCAGTTCAACCGGTCTGACCGGTCGGTCCAATTCGATTTTCAGAACATTGGTCACAAGTTCTATATATATATATATATTGCAAGTAAATATATGTCCACCTTAAATGCTAATACATATATCCTTAATATTTTCTTGATATGGAGTTATGATGCAACACGAAAATGGAGAGAGGTCCTTTCTGATAAACAACTATTAATTGGTTCTTTCTTCTAAAAGGCATGCAGAGAGATATCTATATCTCGAAAATTCTTTCCAAATTTGCAATTCTTCTGCGAATGATTTGCAAAGAGAGAAATTTATAATTTTTGTCTTGATGGGATTAAGCCCAATAAGATTTTTCTGCCATTCTTCATGGTCTTCAAATTATCTCTGAGCTCTTTAGCCTTTTTATTTAATTAATTGATTTAATTCACTAAGCCAGCATTAATTAATTTATCGAATTGCTGCTGTAGCCCAAATTATCTGTATCATGTTAATTTAGCTTTAACAATAAATATAAATTGTTAGATTTAATTACATATATAAGTTAGTATAGGGACGGATCCAAAATGATATCGTCCAGCGGCAAAAATTTAAAATATAATATAAATTTCATATTTTACAATTTCAGTGTATATCTTCATCCAAGTTGAGAGCGACTCTTTTTTATATCATAAAATTTATCAATAATTGAACCAATGTCAAAACCTTTAGTAGTATCTTTCTCAATAAAAGTAACTAAATAAACAGTTAAAAAAATAATCTTTTATTGTATTTCTGAGGTTATTCCTAACAATGTATTCATTGTGGAAAAATGTTGCCTAAGTTGTTGCTATCGAAAGACAAAAAAAAAATTATTTATTTTTTAAATATTCACTTATCTTTATTTCTTTATCTTGATCTCATTGAAGTAAAAAAAGAAATGTTCTGATTATTTTGCAGGTTATTTTAAAGTTTTTTAATCCTACTCTTGATAGTATTTATAGAAGAAAAAGTTCTCTCAATTTTAGCTCTGAAAGACAAGGAAATTTTCATTATTTTATGCATTCACTTACCTTTTATCTCCTTGTTTTAATATCGTTTAAGTAAAAATATAGGCTGTGTTTGGTTACATTTTGGCAAAATTGTTTTGCCAAAATGTAACCAAACATACAAAAGTTTTCCCTCCAAAATGCCAAATTGAATTTTTCAAAATACCCTCTTCTATCTTTCATTATCCCCAAAACTTTTATATTTTTCAATATATACATACATATTATATATATCATAAATATTTTATTATTATTCTAACAATAAAAAAATCACTTAATTTTATTTTCACCCAAAAAACCTAACAAAAAGCACTGATTTGATTACCGCTACAGTGGAATTTGTATCCTCCCAAAATATAAACAAACATATAAAAAATTTTCAAAATAATTTTCTTATTATTCTCAAAACATAAACAAACATACATCACATTCCCCAACCTCACTCTCAAAACTCATTCTCCCAAAACATATAATCAAAAAATATATAATTCATATCCAAATATTACCATAGATATTTTGATTGTTTTGCAACTTCCTTAAGACTTTCTTTGGCTAAATCCCTATAGTATTTTTCCAAATAAATAAAGTGGAAGTGGTTTAATGGACTAATTGAATTGTCTTCATATATATATATATATTATTTATACACATACACGCCAAGGGTTCATTAGGATTTGAGCCCTTGTATTATAATATTATATGTGTGAAGATGATGATGCTGGACTAAAAACTTATTTACTTAATTATGAATATATAGCTTGATGAGGGAGAATTATTAAAAGATCAAAATGCCCTTACTTTTAGTTAAAATCCTAAAATAATCCCAGGATCTGCGTCTTTTTCAAATGGGCCAACACCTGACCCGGATACGTATCTAAGAAAGATCTTAGCCCTACAAAACAGCCACATGTACACTCAGGGAGGTGGACATGTGGTCTCAATAGTGCATGGCCAGCTGAACCGATAGCTATAAATACCCCCTCATTTATTGCTGGGGGATAACAAATGACATCTAATACTTACTTGCACACTAAGTATTCCTACCCAACGACCTTCGCACCCACCCATGGACCGACCCTATAACCCAATGAAAGCTCACCCGAGCTCTCATCTTTGGTCGATCTATCGACCATCGACAAATATACTGTTTGTTATTTCTTGCGACATCATAGCAATAAGTTTATTTTGAGTTTTATAAAATTAAAAGGTGAAAATTTAATCAATTAATGATAGCTTTATCTATAGTTAAGAATAAATTTTATTTAATTTAATAAATCTAAATAATTTAAGGCCCAACTAAAAAGTTATATTTTATAGAAATTAATGAATGACAATTAAAAATTAATTATTTTTAATTAATATTTAAATGATATATTCTTTTAAAATTTAGATTATTTAAATTAATCAATTAAAAATTTAATATATATATATGTATGTATTATAAAAACAAGTTTGGCGTGGGAGGGTTGAGGGGGTGGGGGGTTGGGGAATGGCCCCTGACGCCCAGTTAGAAATGTAGTATGCATTATACTATAATTGCCTTTTAATTTTAGCAAGATTTTGTTTAGATGTTTAAATAAAGTGCCGTCGTCTTGGACAATTCGTATTTTATACATGAATAGAATGTATGATTTTCTTCCAAGTTGATATTTTGCACCATTTGTGAGGATAAACTAATACAACTTAATGATTATATTGTAATTATATATTTTATCACTCTAAGTTTATACATCGCTTTTAGTACTAGCATTTATTTTGTCTAGATTGAATGTTTGATAAATAACATCTTTCGCAAATGTTTCATAAAAAGTGAAATTATGTCCACAACTTTTCAGAAAATATTATAAAGAAGTCCATATTCAAATTGATGCTTCTATTTCGCATAAATTCACATATGAATTGAAGCTTTGAAGATATTCCATGCAACTGTATAAACTTATGAAATGTTTTCAAATATTCTAAACAGCAATAAAATCTTGTAAATAGTTTATAAATGTTCTATGTAGGTTTAGAATTTATGTGAATAATTTTATCGAAATATACATAAGTGGTGAAAGCTTGTAGAAAGTTTCTATACATTACAATTCAAGTATCAAAATGAAATGCATTAGGAATATCCTTCGGGAGTTTTAGAAACCTTTTTCATTATTGCCTCAAATTAATCTCTACCTTTTAATTAAAGAGGTGAAAGTCATAAATAGGTCATAATGAAGGACAAGTTTGTAATTAAAAAGCTCTCTTATTAACTCGCATTTATTTACTATATATATTTATATTAATTTGTCAATTTTTCTAACTTCTTTACATTCATTTCTTTACTTTGACTTAGGGTATCTTGATTAAGCCATATCAAGAAGTTAAGGCCAGCATTTAATGTGAGTTTAATTAGTGACAATAGTCTCGAAAATAATGACAGTGATAAAAATTAATAGTTACTTATCCAGCTTAATTTACATCTGGGCTTGATTTGATATAAGATAATTCAATTTATGGATAGTATTTCATGAAATATATATACACATACAGACCTATATACATGTATGAAATCTATCAAGAAAAATATCTTTTCTAAATCCAGAAATAACCATATTTTTTAATTCAAGTTTTATGGTGCAAGAAAATATATACACATTTAAAACTCAAAAATATATAGTATACCAAAACAAATCGTAAGAATATATTATCTGTTAATTATACAAAGCGAAATCTATTATAAAATCTCTGAGTTTTTGGTATCAATAAAACATTAGTGTAATGCGTTGATTTTTGGTTTATAAATTGTAAATGATTGTGTTAACAAAATAATAGGTGGATCAAACAAATTATATTTGAAAATTGCTCAAAATTAAATTAATTAAGGTTTAGGTATAAATATTGAAAATTGAGGAATTTAATTGTAAATGAGAAAAGGGCTTGATTGCCCAAAATTATAAACTTCAGGGGTCAATGTGAGAAAATTAAAAGTTTTAGGACTTCAAAATAAATCAATTTGGATTTAATTGCCCTTAGTTAAAAATGTCAGGGGATCAACGTGCAAATAATAAAATTTGCAGGACTGAATTGAAGTTTAGGGGCGAAACTGAAGACGGTATAAATCTTCAGGGGTCTAATTAAAGGTGGTTAAGAGTTTGGGGGTCAAATTTAAAAAGCTAAAAAAATTATTTCTATATATATAATTAAGGACGAAATTTTATTTAATTTTCAAAACATACCCCAACCACAAACGACCAGAAATTGACCGAAAAACTCGAAACTAACACCGGGGTTAGCTTCCTCTCAACCCAATGAACACAACCATACCAAGAACTCTCCAAACTAGCGATGATTTTGCTAGAAAAAGTAAAGGCGGTAGAGCTTGGCGGTGGTGGTGATAGGTCACTGATTTTCGATGGTTGGAGTTGGGAATTGTTGGGTGAAACGTGATGGGCTCGACGTAAGGAACACAGTGGTGTGCTCAATTTTGAATTTCAGTGGCCGGCGGTGGAGAAATTAAGGCAGCAATGCGGTAGGGCATTAGGGCTTGGTGGTGGGTTTTTGTCCAATTTGCGGACGAGGAAGCAGAAGACGAAGAAATTAGTTGAGGGGCTTTGATGGGCTCAACGAGTCACATAGGTCGGTGGTGGTTGTTATCATCTCCGGTAGTGGTGCGGCGGCTCCTCCGGTGGTGGTTGGGCATATAATTTGAAATTCAATTCCGGAAGCGATAGGGCTAGTTTTGGACTGCGATTTGGACTCATGCTAACTAGATTGGGGTAAATTTTGAATTTTGTCGATTAATTTCACTTTGGCTTGATTGTATTGAAACTTGATGAGATTGGAAAGGGATCGGACTCACTTAGAAAGACTAAATCCAATTGTCTGAAACTTTAATTATAAATCTAGCTCTTAATCTTGGGTTGGTGCCGACCTAGTTAAAAACTAATAAGCCTAATTGATTTAATAGAAGAAGTTAAAAATTGAAAGCATAAAATAAGAGATTAATCCCAGAAACCTAAATGATGAGATTAAGAAAATCAATTTGATTAGTTTAAGGGCACCTAAGACATTCTAAGCCACAACATACACTATTAGATTATCTTATGTGTGTTTTAAATGGAAATAGGTGGCGAGGACGTGGTCAATACAGGGGCATAAAGGGATATCATCAGTCGACATCTATCAGGTGAGGTTTATACTCGATATATATATTACGATATTTCTTTACTGGTGAAAGAACCTATATATAGTAAATATAATATTATTACTCGATTATTCCTATTTGAGATTCAGAATATGATTTGTTCCTCTGTGCTATTTTGTTTGTAAACAACTTATCTTTGAACACATACACTGAATTTATGATATTACCTAGATTCTTTACAACTACCTCTTCCAAGGTTTGTCCCTAAATACTTATTTGAAAATGATACTTTACTGAATAACAACATTCTTATTTGAAAAAACTTTGAAGAATATCATTTGAAATTTAAAATTTTCTGATAGCTTCATCTAAACTGAATTTAAATATGTCAATTGAACTACAGAACTTTCAAAGGTTGAAACTATGATTGGTCTACGCGTTCTCGACCCAATTGTCATAATTTATGACACTACATGTGAAGAAGTCTTGCTGACTAGCCATTGTTTATCTATACTCTATATAGGGAGGTCTTACTGATTGATATGCAAGAACGGAATTAGGTGGGAATGGAATGACATTGATATAGTTTATCCTATGATTAGTATGTACAGGGAATGAGAAAGGAATGGAATCGTCATTACCTCCTTAATTACATTCTAATGATTGGTAAATATGAATGACTAGTAGGAATGAAATAAATTTTTTTAATTGATCAAATTACCCTTTTGTAAAAAATTATTAAAATAAAAGTACTTATTAGTAAAATATTTTTTATATATTATCGTAGATAATTTTTTAGTAAGTCTATAATTATGCAGTTAATACTTTTAATGTTAGTCGAATTACATTAGGAAATATATGCATATATATGTTATCAACAAGTTATATATGTTTATGCAAAAAATTAGAAGCACAATTTCTTTAAAATTATTGTTTTCAAATTATAACTTAGTAAGCTCTTTTGAATTTTTTGATAAAATATAATTAAAAAAATTATAAAATACTTTATAACTAAAGTGGTTAACTTTTTCGTGATAAGGTTAGAACGATTTATTGTACTTTTTTATAAGTTTAATTTGAAGAATTGTTGATAGAATGGACAACTTTTCATTAATTAGTTATATATATATATTTTTTAGTCATTCGAAGATATGCGAATATAAATAATATTTTAAATTATATATATTTCATTAGCATGGACCAAATTGATGATACTTCTACCTTTTTTATTATAAAAATTGAGATGCGCATAATTATTCTTATTTTTATTATTTATTATTTTTTAAATTTTTTATAGCAATTTAATAATTTTTATAATATTACTAAAAAATATATGAATAAAATATATAATTAAATAAAAACACATAGCAATCAAATAAGTTGGAATATAATATCAAATATTTACAAAGTGCAGATTTTTTTCTTAAATATAAAAATATTTTGTTAAATTATGGAGTGTAATTTTGTTAAAAAAGAAAAGATATGGGTTCATTCCCGATAGATTGGGAATAGCTAAAACCACGAGGGAGGGAGAAAATGACTAAACCCATCCTTTTGGAAATAAAAATTCCAACATGAATGGGTATTTTCATCTCTAAATTATACCAATTATGGGTTTCGGAATAACTTAGGAATGCCCATTATATTCCCATCTTATTCCTGCGTACCAATCATACCATACATGTGAGACAATCTTGCTGACTAGCCGTTGTTTATCTAAACTCCTTATGGTGAGGTCTTATTGATTAGTCGTTGCTATCTATATTCCATGTGAGGAGGTCTTACTCCGTTGTTTACCTGTACTCCCTGCGATAAGGTCTTGTTGACTAGCCATTGTTTTTCTATACTTGTTGTGATAGAGATGGTCATGTTGAATGACCCGTATTGGCACATGGTGAGAGAGGCAATCATATTGACTGACCCATATTGATATATTGGCGATAGAGGCAGTCATGTTAACTGGCCCATATTGATATATTATGATAGAGGGAGTCTTGCTAGTTGGCCCGTATTGATTTACTGGTGATAGAGACAGTCATATTGACTAACTCGTATTGATATATTGTGATAGATGCAGTCTTGCTAGCTGACTCGTACTGATATATTGTGACAGAGGCAGTCTTGATGGTTGACTCGTATTAATATATAATGATAGAGGCAGTCTTCTTGGTTGACTCGTATTGATATATTGTGATAGAGACAGTCTTGTTGGCTGACCCGTATTGATTAATGCTGATAGAGGCAGTCTTGCTGGCTGACACATATTGATTTATTAGTGATAGAGGCAGCTTTGCTGGTTAACTCGTATTGATCTATTATGATAGAGGCAGTCTTTTTGGCTGACCATATTGATACATTGGTAATAGAGGCATGTCTTATTGACTGACCTGTAACAATGTACTGATCAACTTGAGAGTGGTTTTTGGCTTATTCTATCTTATATGGTGATTGCGGTATAAAACTTAAAATGAAACATCCTTGTACAGTTGGATCTGTGAAATATGCTAATGCAACTGACTTTGTGAAATGTTCCTTGTACAATCTATTTTATAAAACTGAACAAAATCCTAGATTTTGAATTTAAGCCTTTTACAACTTAAAAACATTCTTGTACGCTCGGTTCTTTAAAATTAAACTAACCCTTGAGTTTTGAAGTATGAAATTGTTCCTGAAATATAATGAAAACTTGAGATGTCTCTTTGTTGGTATGAGACAACAGCGAGTCAGCTCATGATGTGTAAAACCTAAAATATTGTTCCTCCAATCTACTTCTTGACCTCGTGAAACCTGGTTATTGCTTAAAAACTTGTTCCCTTGGCAATTACTAATAGTTGTTGTACATTGAACTAATGTTGTTCTATATTGCATATTCATTGTTATTACAGTCCATGCATCTTGATCATTAATTCACCAAGTCATTCGAACTTACCCTTCTTATACTGTTTCTTTCTGTTTGTTACCTTAGATTGAGGATTAGAAGGTACCATGAGCTTGGGCAACATGATGTACAATATATATAGTGTTATCAAGGTATCTATAAACGGTAAAAATATGATATATATATATGTATGTTTGTAATGTAATAGTGTGTTTGCCAGTAGGCTATAGGGGTGTAAGATGAGTCGAGCCGGCTCATGAGCCTCATGAGCGGGCTTGATTATAGCTCGAGTTTTTCGAGCTCGAGCTTATCTCTAGTTGTTCAAAAGCTCATGAGCCGGCTCATGAGCTTTTTTCTATTTTTAAATATTTTTTATATATTAATTAAATAATTAATATATATAATAATTTACTTTCTTTTTCTAATTTAAATATTTATTATATATTAATTAATATGTATTAATAATTTACCTTTTTTTGTAATTTTAAATATTTATATATATGATTAAATAATTATATTATATTAATAATTTAATAATTTATCAATAATTATAATATATTATAATTTAAATCATTATAGTAATTATTATAGTTTCATATATATTTAATTTATAATAATAATTTTAATTATTTTATTAATTATTATTAAATAATTATGATATATTAATAATTTAATATTTTTATTTAATTTAAAATTTTCTGATTAGCCGGCTCGAGCTCGACTCGAGCTCAGTATTTTTGAGCTTGAGCTCGAGCTCGAGCCTGCAATTTTTGGCAAGCTCGAGCTCGAGCTCGAGCTCGACTCGTTTACACCCCTAGTAGGCTATCACTTTTACCTTTTGAGGAAGTGTAATAGGCTAGAGCTTGTGATATTTGACGTGACTCTTTGGGCGATTGTAAAATGATGGAAACTCAGGTTTGGCTTGCAGTTTGTGGTATGACTAGTTGACATAAATGTTATTCATTAATTATGATCTTGCTTATCACTTGGATTATTATGAAATTGTTTGAATTGAAAAATTCGAATGTACCTTATGTTGCTTTTGAAAAAAAAATTATCTTGAAAATCTGACTGTGGTAGCATTCCGGACGGGAGTTGGCGCCTCACGATTGGGGCACTACAATTAGTTTTACCCTTGTCTCGATGATATTAATTCATGAAGGAAAATTGCACGAGAGTTCATGAAAGGTGGTCTAGGAGGCCATCTTTACCAAACAAACAAGATAATAATTTGCTTGAGTATGTTAATCACTAATAAGTTACGAGTTTTGAAGCTAATAATTACATGTACATAGTACTTTCAATGAGTTCTAAAATATGGGATATTATATTTTTCCATCCTAATTAGCCCAGTGATGAGTCCATTGGGATCCTTTCCTTGAAACGTTTGAGAGGTCTAAGTGTTGTATGATTGATCAGCAAGCCGATCCATCACTTGATTTCCTTGGTGCAACAGATAAGATAACCTGACTTGTATTTTATTCTTAAGATGCATGCTTCATTGGTGTTATAATGTGTTTTCCGTTATCAGGTGTGTGATGTCAACCTCAAATCATATTTTGTTGATCAGTCTAAGCTGGCAAATTTCGAGCCCCCTCCTCAACGCATTAACTTCTGTCGCGATGTTAGTAAACATCAAATATTTCAAGTGAAGTTGGAAGGCATAAAATGTAAACATTTGAACTTCACAATTGAGGTGTTTGATCTATTTGAAATATATGAAAATACGGCTATTGACGAGGGACTAGTATTTTGAATAAGCAAATAAAAATTATACACGATCAAAAAAATAAAGTAAAATTATATAATTTATGTAAATGTTAGAGCATGTTTGTTCTCATTTCCAACATCCATTTTTATTTTAATTACTATTTAAAATTTGAAAACTATCAGCAAATATACCTTATTTTCATTTTCAATTCTTTCTAAATCTACTTTGTCATCTTATTATCATATCAATCAAATTCAAATTTGATTTAATATAAAGTATCCATTATAATTTTAAAATTAATAAAATATATACATAGTTTAAAAAATTAAATCTTTTTAAATATAAAAAAAATACAAATCAACTAACTTTTCAACTATATACATACTTTAATCATTATTTTCCAACAAAACATCCAAATACAATCTCATTTTCATTTTCAAACTATAAATATTTTTTTTTCAATATGCATGAAAATAAAATAGACTTTGAAAATAAAATCAAACGGGCCTAAAATTTTTGAAGTTAAGAAGTGAAACATTTAATTTATTTGAATTATATAGAAAATGGATTAAGGAAAGAGATTGAATGTATTTTCAATTTTGGAGCTAGAGTGTGTAAGAACTTGTATAACAATGGAAACAAAAATATAAGAAACTAATGAATTATTTGATTCTCTAATTAAAAAAATTAAATGATTTAGGATGTTATTGAGGAGATCTATATCGTCCCATTCCTCTTTCACAATCATAGAGTGACCCTATTTTTATTTGCATTCATAACTTTTAATTCTAGGAAGATCATGGGGGATTTTATGGACTAGTAAAAAGTTTGAATAATAGATAATATAATATAATTTTATCTAACAATTATATAATATTTAGATTGCAAAAAATGTGTTAAAAAATTTATAAAATCGTTTTGACAAATTAATGAAATTTATTTAGACAATTTTAGATTATAAAATTTTGACTTATTTTAATTTTTTGTCATAAATTTTAAATATATTAAGCCCAAAACCCAAATCCCTCCCCCAAATTCAAATTATTTTATTCAACGGCAAATGCTCAGGTAAAGTAATATGTAAACCCCCAGTCAATCATATACAGTAAGTAAAGCTGAAGAAGTCCACTGACAAAGATATTAAACCAAGTATCCATCCACCGCATCGCCTCCAAGCTCCGCCATGGGCCACCGCAAACCACTCAAAACCCTCCTACCAACCGAACCATTCGACCTCGAATCGGGCCTCTCCCTCATCCCCCGCGTCAAACTGAACTTAACAATTCACCGCGCGGACAAATCCGTATCCCCAATTGATGAGTGGAAGCTGAAGCGCTCGTTAATCGACTATCTCAAAACCTCGCATTCAATCTCTGTTCCAGAAGAAGACATCAAAATTTTTAAATATAGAGACCTGAAAAAGCGGAAGCGTGAAGATCCTGTGGCGCGTGGGAGCTTATTCGTGCTGGATTTGGGGTTTCTGTCGAAGAAATTGGGGTTGAGTGGAGAGGATGAAGTGGAGAAAGATTTTTTGAAGTGGAGGAAAGAGATTGTGGCGGAGATGGATGGAATGGAGTTAAATTTGGAGGGAGTGAAGTTTAAATTGAGTGTTGAGGTGCCGAATGGGGATGATTTTGAAGGGATGAGGAAAGAGTGGGAGGAGATTGCGGCGTTTGGAACGAGAGGTTGGCAAAGTTTTTGGCTTTCTGTTTGTTCCGTTTTAGTTTTCCCTTATTTTCTTTTGTGCATAAATGCATGAGAGATTTGTGCAGTAATGAGTTGATTTAAGAGTAAATTTTGTAGTGTGAGTATGTGGTTGAGGACTGCGAGAACTAAAGCAGAAGCTTAAATAGTTCTTGCGATAGTTGATAAGCGAGAATGCATATGGCATTTTTTTTTTCTCAAAGTTTTGCTAAAGAATAAGATATGGAATCCACTAGCTAGAATAAGAAACATGATTTCTACCTTTCACCTTGTTCGGTCTTTAGGTCAAAAGGAGTTCAATTTCTTGTATGTAACTAGAACTGTTTGTAAATAGGCCAGCATCTTCATATATCAGAAGTTGGACAAAAGTAGGAGTGATGACATTGATAAATCTAAAAGATGATTTTAAGCTATTAAGCAATGAGGGTTCTGGGGCTCCACTTTGATGGGGTTTGTTTTAGTGGGTAATGGTTACCATTTCAAGTGAGATTAATTGCTGATAACGAAATCTGCAGCCAAATATCTTTCCTTATGGTGATTTGGCATGTGGTATTGCCCAGTGCTTTAGAAATCATCTTAAGAATACACAGATGCTCATTTGGCTGTGTTTTATTACTTCTTATTTTAAGAAATTAATTTTCTTGGTTGCCTTCTTTTATTACATTGGTCCAATAGTCTATTCATCAAATTCATGGGTCATTCATCACCAATGTCCTTTTTGTTACAATATTTCAATCACACAACAACATGGCATGAGTTTGAGCAATAACAGAATGACACCATGCTCAGCTAACTGGATAATTTGAGTAGGGCTACATTTATTTCACTTCCTCAGTGGATTGGGCTAAGAACCTCTTTTCTGTATTATATCATGGTTTTTTACTGAATTTTATTCCTCATTTTACTGTGGATTTTGGGGTACTAGTTACCCATGATGATAGTTGGTAATGACAAATTTACCTTGGTTCTTGTAATCCCTTGAGGAAATGATTTGCTAAAGCAATTTATGACATTGCTATCCTCTCTCTGATGATGTTTCTGTGTCATGCATTGATTTTGTCCTGAACACATTTATGGGAGAAACAATGCTTTGGGTTTGTGCAGGATATCTCAGCCTGGTTTTTGGATCTTTACTAGTGTGATGATAAGTTGCTATAGGTTGTAGTTAATCCTTGCATTTTTCCTGCTCTAGTTTTTGTTCTTACTTTTAGGTTATCTTTTTTTTATTCTGATAATACAAATATGAGATGAACATTATACTTGAGACACATGTATTTGGTAGGATATCAAAGGAATGAGAGGCAGCAGCCTGACACAATCATATTGAGAGGTGTGCCATCAAGGTGGTTTGCTGAGCCCCGGGTTTCATCCAAACCTTCAATGCTAGTTACTCATACAATTTTTTCAGCTTTTGGAAAGATAAGGTGTGGTGCTTATCTTAGTTCTTAATGCCTTGTTAGACTGTGACGTTGGTGAATTCATTGCTAACTAGTGGAGTGATGGGATAACTAAGGAATTTTCTTCCCTGGTTTCAATGCTTTAATTGTGTTGATATGTTTTATTGTGTAACGTGGCTAATATTTTTCGGAACATGATTTTTGAGTCTCACATGACCGGTGCTTCATTTAGTAACTCCATTGTTACTTTACAGTAACGAATAAACACAAAATATTATATTTGTGGCCATTTATAAGTAAGACTATATTTCTGAACATATGGAGGCATTATGATGGAAATACAAAACTGTTCCTCTCCTTTTCAATGTTAAGGCCGTTGATGCAACTTGCAAGATGCTGCTTTTTCTCCTTTTTAACTATTGATACTTATATTGGATTTTTTAAGCTATCTACTTTTCCAAATTGTGCAATTAAATTGTTTTTCCTCAAATGCAAAATAGGAATTATTTTTCTCTGTAATAGAGAGCCACATATATAACTTAAAGAATTAGTTTCAAGTCATTCTCAAGAATTTGACATACGTGCTGGAGACCGTCTAGATCTTGCATATGATGTGAATTATTAAAGAGCCCCAACAAAAAGTATCTGCTTTGAAGGAGGAAATGGGATCTTGAAACCAAAATTCTTCTCTGAGCCCCAAATTGGAACCCAAATAAGATCATCTCTTTTGTTTGCAAATTCAATTTTCAATCTATCCAAGGAAATCCACCTCGTGCTCTTATCCTTTCCTCCTTTGTCTACACATTTTCTTCATTTTCTGGTTTTCTCTTGTGCTTATCTTTTTTCCTTTTTTGTCTATTTCTTTTTTCTTCAGCCAACGCGCTAAGGTCTTTTACCTCCCCCTCCTTGGATTTCATCTTAAGTCAAGACAGTGATGACTTCCTACCATGGTGGTGGCATAGGGTCTGGGGATTGTGGAGATATGGCGAGGGAGGAGGAGGAGCAAGATTAACATGTTTCAATGCCTGATCCTTGTCTCCTCCCCTTTTTGAATTCATTTTGTGTTAGTTTCATATCCCCCTTAAAATCTAGGTTTCAACAAAATTATCTTTATGTTCTACCCCTTTTCTACAATTGACCCTAGTCAAATACTTATATTTGCTCTCATGTCCTTCATGGCATGGCGATTTGAATTTAATCTGTCAGACTGTCAGTTATTGGTAATGTACATGACAATAAACCACACCTCTGGTCTCACATGATCTAATTTTCTATACCCACTGTCTCACATGATCTAAGTTGTACATTGATCTGCTCAGGTTTCTTAGTCAAAAAACTTGTCAAATAATATGAATTTTCTAGTCATATACAGTGATTGCAATGCTTTCTCTAACCAGTAAATTGGTAAAATAAAATATTGCTGTGCAAAGATGGTCCTTTGAATACTAAAAAGTCAAACAAGATGTTTGCTATATACTTAAAAAAAAAAAAAACAAAAAGATCACATGTGGCAACCATATTGAATTAATGCTCTTGTAATATACTCTATATTTTTGTCCTTGTGATTCTACCTTTAAACTGTTCTTTCTCTATAGGAATCTTGATGTTGGCGAGGACAATGACGTAGGTGAGGATGAGGATGAAGATAGTGGGAACCTAGTTTCAGGTCTCCACTGTAAGGTTGTGGTTCAGTTCGAAGGTCACAAGGACTTTTATAATGCCTTGAAGGTTTTATGTGGTCGCTCCTTAAATAAGGTACACGGCTACTTATCAGTTTCTTGACGTGTTCATTTTTCATGTAATATTATTTGCCTTCTACTGCCTGAATGCTGAGCAAGCAGCCATATTTTTGGAACATGTAATGGTCTGCTACTACACCACAATTTGATCTTTTCATCTCTCTTATTAAAACTGTTAATGGCATTTCTTAACAGATTTCACTAATGTTGAGATAGATTTTAGTTGTCAAACATCATATGAAAATTTCTAGCATGTGTGATGTTTCTGTTCACTTTTGTGATGCTTTTTCTCGACTTATGTGTGAATTATTAGTCCTCCAGGTGTGTGCTGCAATCTCTCTAAAGCTAGCATATCCAATTTTTTGTCTGTGTGTGTGTAATACAATAAATTCTTACATGCTTAGTAACATAGACTTGGCTACCAATGTGTGCACTGAATTTCTTTGTGCCATTGAATAAGAATTTCTGTTGAAAAAGATTGTAATAATGCAGCAAGGATCACGCTTGAGGGCTGACTATGAAGTGACCTGGGACAGAGACGGATTCTTTCGAAATGGTAGAAGCCGAGCTGAACAAAGTAAAAGATGGATGCCAGCAACTGGTGTGGGAAATTATAGAAGTGAAGCTTCTGGACGCCAGTCACAAGTCTCTCGAGTTAGCCCTGATGCACGTAGAAAGCGGTTCAAGGTATGTAAATACAGCAATACAGCTTTAACCTCGGAGCCAAAAATGTTCATGCTTGCCCCTATTTTCTATTGAATACCTTGGATAGTCCTGCAATTGGTAAAATCTTCTTGGTGGAATATTGTGTCTTTGTGTGGTTTAAATTTCTGAGGAATTTGAGTGTCTATACCATTTCAGTTCTGAGAAATCTGAGTATAAGGATTCATGATAGTTCTTATACAAATGCAGGATTGAAGTAAAGTTTGAATGCCGCAGAAGATTTCATGATTGAGCAGAAAGGTAAGTTCTATGTACAAGTTGTACTTTCTTTAGATTTGAGGTAATCCTAGCCTTTAACCAAAGGGCATTTTTTTTTTCTTTTTTTTTCTCTTTTTTTTCCTTGGGTGCAACTTGGCTACAGTCTGCATTACCATCTTTGCCCAATGGAGGTGTGTGTGATGCGTGCCTCAAAGCAACATTTGGAAAGGCTGGATAGTTAATGTTCTTCACCTTACTGGAACTTAACTTTTGTGTCTTCTGATCTAGCCAAGATCCATAGTATACTGGCGATTGGCTAAACAGATATTATTGCCAGGAAATAACTGCCAAGTGCAAAGACTCAACATGTGTTCACCTCAGGTGACCATAGTTTGCATAAATCACTCTATGAATTAGTTAGTTACTCATGATAGTTGATTAACGTAGACAAAAGGGAACAGTGGAGCCATTAGAAAGAGTCTCTTTGCTTCCGCAATGGATATCTTTTGTTCAATTTCTTTCAGTCTTTCTTTATTTTCTCCCTTTTATTTGCGTTGGTTGTTTTGTTTTAGGTGATCATGATTGATCCTTTTGCTAGCGATATATCTTCAGCAAACATTGCTTTAATGCTTATTTGTATCTACTTGAGTTGCTTCATGGAATCAGTGGTGATATTGTCTTTATTGCAATTTATTTATTGATGCAAAGAAAAGGGCTTTCCAATAAAATAAAAATAATTAGCACATCATTGTTTTACTGAAAGTGTGTAATTCTATGCGAATTACAATAGTTGAGTTGAAGTTGAAGACATCTTTTTGGTAGTTTTATCATCTGATCAGGTAATGAATGTTTACTGATGTAATGCTTAATGGGGAACAAAATTAACTAGTTGTAGACATTGGTCTAGACAATAATCCTATTTTATAATTAAACTTCTGATATTTTGATATATTATGTATTTATGTTACACAAATCGTGTTTTATTAGTATGCATGTTCAACGAGTATCAAATCCAAAAGTACATTATCAAATCGTACCTATTTATGATTCTTTTTCAAAAGTATTCGTCCATCATAATAGACAAATTTACACAATATTTATCAAATTAATGAGATGTGTTTACGATGAGTCAAAATAATTAAAAGCTTATTGAATTTTATTTTATTTATTTTGTGTCTGTTGGGTTTAAACTCTCAACATCATACTTCACGTTACGGATGAGAATAGGTTAGGCTATTTGTTAGGAGCATATAGCCTAGCTTACCTATATCCTATCTAGGCTTAGTTTATTTAATAAAAAGGTCAGGTCAATGTTTAAAAAATAGGTTTTTTTAACTAAATAAGTTAGATTTAGGATCTTCTAAAAGCTTGCAAAGGCTAACAGGCCGACTTGTTTATCCTTCTTCACATAAAAAATACAATAATAGTGATATAATATTAAATGATTAATTGTATTTAATTTCTCTAAGTAGTTCTTTATGGAATTTGTCACATTACTTAATATTATTTTTTGTTGAAAAGATATGATTTTATATTTAGATTTAAACTTTCATACTAATTTGCATTTGTTATTTATCATTTTGATTATTTCTTACCAATGTCTATTACAAGTTTGACATATTAAAAATTAAGATTTATGTAATTAGATTTAATTGAAGCCTTAGTAGAAAATAAACTTTTAGGTAGGCTTTCAGAGCATGTTAAGGCTTTAGAGTTTATTAAAAAGGTTAGGTCTAATCATAAAAAAGAAATCTATAATAAATAATAAGCTAAGTTCAAATTCGTCATTTACATAACAGTGCTGACCTATTTAAGTCAAAGTTTAGCCGGACATAGCCTATTTTCATGCCTATTTCACGTGTGAAACTTAGGTCGCTTTTGGCTCAAAGGGTTTGTTTTCCTTCAATTGAGGTACAGTCTTTTAATGGGAAGTAATTTTGTGATTATGATCGCATGCAAATGTAGTTGATTTACTCATGATTCACTAGACTTGAAATAGTGCTATGCTAACAGAATTAGTGCTCTGTTGATTTTTCAAGTATATGGTATGTTTTTCTAGTAATTAGAGTTCGAATATGAGAGAGGGAGAACTAAGGCTGCCGCTTTTTTCCATTTTTCCTTTTTTAATTTTTAATTTATTAATTACATTTAAAAAAATACAGCTTCAGAAAAGATTGTCTGTAAATCACTAGAAAAAGCAAAATCAGCACGACGATGTTAAGAAAGCAGTAATAAGGTCTCCTCAAGTTGTCTTAAATTCCCATTTCATATCTGGTTTCCTTTTTCTGCTTTTTGGGAATTCCAATTTCTCCTATTTGTGGGGCCGCGTTGAGACTTTCATTCTGACTCAACTGTTGCTGCTACGGCTGCTGGGTTGGCAGTTATATCATAAGGGGATCGGAGGCCATTTCAAAGTCTTAGCCGCCAGATATCGTGATTCCATATGGAAGCCTCATCTTGTTGGATATTTATATTTGTAGGTTGTTCGTGCGTGGATACTTTACATCATTTATTTCAATATATATTTCACCATCTGTTTTAATTTCACACACACATATATACATGCTAAGTTTGATTTACAGTAAATTATTTTTATAAAAAAGTTTATATTTATAATTTTTAGAGTTTACCATTAAGTTATCTATTTATCCATAATTATAATAAAATATTTGCTCAGTCTTAATAGTATTTTCAAGGTTTCTTTAAATTAATCTTTGAGATTTGTTTAGTTAAAGACCAAATTTGTTCAAAATAGAATATTCAATTTGTGTAGTTGGATCAACTATTTGACTATTTTTTTTTAAAAATGTAACATTGAATAGTTTAAACATAATTCAATCACTAATTGAGGATTGAATGTTATGACAATGAGAATGGATCTTTCTTTCTTTAGAAATTGAGCTATACTGATCTCTAGAAGTGAAACGATTCCAAGTCAATCTACTATGAAAGTAAGGTATTCATTGTGCAAGATCCTTTGCAATTGGATTAGCTTGTGCTATTTCAATCATGAGTCGACACCATGTCCAAAAGCCAGCTTTAGAACTAATTGTATCACCCCAAGAATAATGTTCTTTGACCAACTTTCTTGTTTTTTCATTGAGCCACTTTATCATTCATTTTGTGTTGATTTTTTCTTGAAATTTGAGGTAAAATTGACAAGGAACGGAAGAAATAGAGTGAAGTGATCGAAATGGGCTCGAGAACACACCCCGGCGCGTTTTGGAAGGACAACGCGCGCTGGGGTGCGAGGTAAGGTGTGCCAATGCGTGTACATGGGCGAACAAGGCATGAAAAGACATGTCGTGGGCCCCGGTGCATAGTGAACAGTAATTTTGTGCCGGGGCTCAAGTTTTTTGCGGCCCAACTCAAAGTTTCTGCCTATGTTCGGTTTTTTCTTGGCACAAGCAATTTTGTGCCCTCGCGCGCGACGCACGCCCACGGGCCTTGGGCTTCGGTTTTCGACTGTAAATATCAGTTTTTTCTTTCAGGAAAAGTATCACGAACATAACACAAGGGCTTCTTTACTGCTTTTGAGTAATTCTCTCAAGACGAAATTTAGAACGAGCGTATTAGGTGTTTTCGTGAAATTTGTGGGATTCAAGTTTGAACTTGCACTTTGATTTGAGATCAATAAAATTCCTTTTCTTTGTTGGGTGGATTAGGCATATCGGCGAACCACGTTAAATCTTGTTGTCACTTTACATTGAATTACTTTACTATTATTTCATTGTTTTCGCAATAGATCCTCCTGGGTTCTAAAAAATTGGTATCGGAGCAGGTTGGATTAGATGTCAGGAATGAAGTATGAGGTAGAGAAATTCAATGGGAAGAACGACTTTGGGCTGTGGAAGATGAAGGTTCACGCCCTCCTGTGTTAACAAGGTTTACAAAGAGCGTTAAAGGGCAAAGATTCCTTGCAGGAAACGCTGAAGGACGAGGAGAAGGATGAATTCATGGCAAAGGCTTACGGTACTCTAGTGTTATCATTGGCGAATAACGTACTGAGAGAGGTCGCCACGGAAAGTACGCCAGCGGATTTATGGAAGAAGCTGGAGAGTCTACATATGACGAAATCCCTAATGAATTGGTTGTATTTGAAACAACGATTATATACATTAAAAATGAATGAAGGTACATCTATCACTCAACATATTGATTTTTTCAATAAGGTGATTCTGGATCTCGCTAATATAGATGTCAAAATTGATGATGAGGATCAAGCCTTAATTCTCTTGTGTTCTCTGCCAAAGTCTTTTGAACACTTGGTTACTACTTTGTTGTACGGGAGAGATACGATTTCAATGGAGGATGTGAATGCCTCATTGAATTCCAACGAGTTGAGAAAACATGTCATGGGCAGCAACGATGGTGAAAGTGGGGAAGGATTGGTGGCTAAAGGGAAATCGAGAGAAAGGGGAAGGAGTAGAGGCCGATCGAAGTCCCAAACCAAGCCTAGAAACGGTGACAAGTGTTTTAGGTGCGGTGGAAAGAGGCATTGGAAACGAAATTGTTCGGAATAAGGAAAGGCGAAGGATGCAGGTGAAACTTCTGATCAGAAACGGGATGATATCGTTGGAATTGTTGAGGATGAGTCTGATGGTGAGCTTGTTCTCAACGTTGCCAAAACTTTACTAAGCTCGGAATGGATTTTGGATAGAGGCTGCTCCTACCATATGTGCCCACGAGAAGATTGGTTTACCACATACTAGAAATATGATGGTGGTAAAGTGCTTATGGGAAACGATGCTTCTTGCAGGGTTGTAGGAATTGGCTTAGTTTGTATCAGAATGCATGATGGGATAGTAAGGACCCTAACAGATGTGCGTCATGTTCCAGATCTAAAGAAAAATCTGATATCACTGGGTACTTTGGACAAGAATGGCTGCGAGTATAGAGCTCGAGATGGAGTTCTGCGAGTTTCCAAAGGCTCATTGCTTATCATGAAGGGAGAAAAGCGGAATGGCCTTTACATATATTGCAAGGAAACACGGTTTCAGGTACTGCATCGGTTTCTTCATCAATCAATGATACTATGAGACTATGTCATATGTGGCTTGGGCATATGAGTGAGAGGGAGATGTCAGAACTGAGCAAACGAGGTTTGCTTTGCGGAGAGAAAATTGGAGAACTGGATTTCTGCGAGCAGTGTGTGTTGGGCAAGCAACACAGGGTGAAATTCGACATTGTAGTTTACAGAACCAAAGGCACCTTGGATTACATTCACTCAAATCTTTGGGGACCTTCTCAGGTTCCTTCAAAAGGAGGTGCAAGGTACATGCTGACATTCATAGATGATTTCTCACGGAGAATATGGGTGTACATGCTGAAGCATAAGGATGAGGTATTTGTCAATTTCAAGCAATGGAAGACCTTAATTGAGAAACATACAGAAAATGAGATTAAGCGCTTGAGGACTGACAACGGATTGGAGTTCTGCAACAAGGAATTTCAGGAATTCTGCAACAATGAAGGAATTGTGAGGTATTGCACAGTTGTACATACACCACAGCAGAATGGAGTTGCAGAACGGATGAACAGGACTATCTTGGAAAGAGCTAGATGCATGCTCTTTAAGGCCGGATTGTCCAAGGATTTTTGGGCAGAAGCAATTAACACTGCGTGTTATTTGGTGAATATGTCACCATCAACTGCTTTGGACTGTAAGACACCAATGGAAGTTTGGTCCGGGTCTCATGCTGATTACTCAAATCTGAGAGTATTTGGGTGTCTAGCCTATGCTCATGTCCGGGATGGGAAGCTTGAGCTAAGGGCTAGGAAGTGCATATTTCTAGGCTATGCATATGGAGTCAAAGGTTATCGTTTGTGGTGTAACGATGACAAGGGCTCCAAGATGATTATCAGTAGGGACGTGACATTCGATGAGTCTGCAATGATGAAGAAGGTGGAGCAACAGGAAAGCGGTCAATAGGGCGTTAAGGAGAAGGTGGAGATTCATATTGATCCTCCACAAGTTTCAAATGGGAAACAGAAAATGGTAGATGAAGCTGGTGAGAGCATATTTCCACCTAACCAACAATAGGAAAATGAACCACTACAAAATTATCGCTTGGTTCGCGATAGGGAGAGGAGGCAGATCAAACCACCACAGCGGTATGCTTACTCAGATTTGGTAGCTTATGCTTTGAGTTCAGCTGAGGAGTTTGTAGGAGATGATCCAGTCTCATACAAAAAGGCAATTTCCAGGCCAAATTCTGATAAATGGGTTGCAGCTATGAGTGAAGAGATGGAGTCTCTACACAAGAATAACACATGGGAGTTGGTTGATATACCCAAAGGGCAGAAGATTGTAGGTTGAAAATGGATCTACAAGAAGAAGGAAGGGATTCTCGGTGTTGAAGATGCTAGATACAAGGCGCGATTGGTTGCTAAGGGTTTTACTCAGAGAGAGGGAGTTGACTTTCATGAAGTATTCTCCCCAGTTGTAAAACATACTTCCATTCGTATTTTACTTGCCATGGTTGCTCTGTTTGATATGGAACTGGAGCAGATGGATGTGAAAACAACGTTTTTACATGGTGAGTTGGAGGAACAAATCTGCATGAGTCAACCAGAAGATTCGTTGTTCCCGGGAAACAAAATCAAGCATGTCTTTTGAAGAGGTTAATATATGGGCTGAAGCAGTCTCCCAGGCAGTGGTGTAAAATGTTTGATGCTTTTATTACTAAGATAGGATATACTAGAAGCAAATTTGATTGTTGTGTATATTACAAAATTTGTAGTGATAGCCTTATCATATATTTGTTGTTGTACGTTGATGATATGTTGATTGCTTCTAGAAACATATCTGAGATCAACCAATTAAAAGCTCAGTTAAGTGAAGAATTTGAGATGAAGGATTTGGGCGGTGCAAAGAAGATTCTGGGCATGGAGATCATCCGGGACAAACACGCAGGATTGTTGTACTTGTCTCAACAGCATTACATTGAGAAAGTACTTGAGCGATTTGGGATGAATAAGTCCAAGCCAGTTAGGACGCTACTTGCAACTCATTTCAGGCTCTCATTAGATCTATCACCGAGTATTGAGGAGAAGGTGGAGCACATGTCAAATGTGCCATATGCTAGTGCAGTGGGTAGCTTGATGTACGCCATGGGGTGCACTAGGCCAGACATTTCACATGCAATCAGTGTTGTGAGCAGGTAATGCACAAGCCAAGAAAGACTGATTGGCTTAGAGGTATCTTAGAGGCTCTGCAGACAGATGTTTGAGGTATAGTTAATCGAATTCTACTACAAGAATTATTGGCTATGTGGATGTGGATTATGCAGGAAATTCGGACAGCAGAAGGTCCATGACGGGCTATGTGTTTTGTGTATCAAGTTGTATGGTTAGCTAGAAGGCGACTTTGCAGTCATCAGTTGCATTGTCCACAACAGAAACTGAGTACATGGCTTTGGCTGAAGGCGTTAAGGAAGACATTTGGCTAAATGGGCTGATCGATGATATGTGTATGACTTCTGAGATCACTAAGGTATTTTGTGACAGTCAGAGTGCCATACACTTGTCAAAGAATCAAGCGTTTCATGAAAGAACAAAGTACATAGATGTGAGGTATCACTTTGTTCGGCATATGGTGTCTCAAGGAGTCATGTTGGTTGACAAAGGATAATCCGGCAGACATGTTGACTAAGGCTGTTCCAGGAATCAAATTCAAGCATTGCTTGGATTTGGTTAATGTTTGCAGACTTAGATAACATGCCCTATTGGGGGCAGGGATAAAGAAGATGAATGAGAATTTTAAGTCAAGGTGGAAAATTGTTGATTTTGCCTTGAAATTTGAGGTAAAATTGACAAGGAATGGAAGAAATAGAGCGAAACGAAGCAAAGTGATCGAAATGGACTCGAGAACACACCTCGGCGCATTTTGGAAGGACGACACGCGCCGGGGCACGAGGTAAGGTGCGCCAAGGCGTGTACATGGGTGAAAAGGGCATGAAAAGACGCATCGTGCGCTCCGGTGCATAATGAACAGTAACTTTGCGCTGAGGCTCAAGTTTTTTGCGCTCCAGCTCAAAGTTTCTGCCCATGTTCGGGTTTTTCTTGGTACAAGCAATTTTGTGCGTGTCGGGGCGCAAGTTTTGTGTGCCCCGGCGCGCGACTCAAGCCCACGGGCCTTGGGCTTCGGTTTTCGACTGTAAATATCAGTTTTTTCTTTCAGGAAAAGTATCACGAACATAACACAAGGGCTTCTTTACTGTTTTTGAGTAATTCTCTCAAGATGGAGTTTAGAACGAGGGTGTTAGGTGTTTTCGTGAGATTTGTGGGATTCAAGTTTGAACTTGCACTTTGATTTGAGATCAATAAAATTCCTTTTCTTTGTTATGTGGATTAGGCACATCGGCGAACCACGTTAAATCTTGTTGTCACCTTATATTGAATTACTTTACTATTATTTTATTATTTCTGCAATAGATCTTCTTGGGTTCCAATATTTTGTTCAGGATGCAACTAGAATTTTTAGTGTATAGAGGGTAGACGGATTTGGTAAAATCAATCTAAGCCAAACCGTGGGGGTTTTACAGGATCACATTTTGAAGATTACGTATGAAGATTTTTCTTAATGCATCCAAAGAAAAAGATTTCATGTCCCATGCATGACATTGTAAAGCTACTTGAGACACCTTATGGGACACTTCATGGGTCAAGGTATGTGACGTGGGAAATAAGCTTTTAACTTCCTTATACTTCAAGTCCGTACTTTTCATATTAGTTGGATCGATTTATTTTAAGTTCGAACATAATCTAATTGTTAATTGAGTACACATTGTTCTTTCCTAGAGAATCGTATAAATATAAACTTAACAGGATAGGTCCACTTCAACATCCCACTATAAATAACTCCAATCACATGGTGATAAAATTATATTTTTGTTGAATTATAGCACTTATTTCTAAATATAATGATCTATGCCAACTAAAATTTTGGATGGTTTTTGCTGGAACAACTAATTGATTCTAACCCTATTATGATTTTAGGTTTATAACGTAGATCCAATTTAAATTGTCCCCATAATAAATTGATTTTGGTTAGATTTGTCGGGCCATATGGGATTAGTATGCCTGTTCTTTAAATAAATCTACATCACGCACATCTTATTTGGAATTCGTAATAAAGTAACAGACAAGAGGAATTATTAATGTACATTTATCAAATGCACTCAATATTTCCACTCTAATAAATAAAACTTAAAAAGGAATTTTATCTAAAATTGCACCAATATATACACATCAAATGGCTTATAGATTTACTTAGGGACCATTTGGTTTCATTTTCAGAGAGCGTTTTCATTTTCAAGTAAAAATAGAGAGAGAAAAGTTTGTTAGAATAATTGAATTTAAAAATGAAGTTTTATTTGGATTTGTTGTAGAAAATTATAGATTTATATAGGTGTGAAAATGAGATGTATTTGGATGTTGGGTGTTTTTGTATTAAAAGTTGTGTAGTTTTTGAATTTGAATTGATGATGTAATGTGTGATTGTTTGAAAAAATAATATTATAATTTAAATTTGAATTTGAATTTGAATTTATAATATTTTTATAGTGAATAGTGTATGAGAAGTATTGAGAAGATAAAAAATGATTAAAATAATGATAAGGGTTGAAAAATGAATGAAAATAGAGAGAAAATATAATAAAAAATGTTTTGAAAATGAAAATATTTGAGAAAATGATGTAAATAGTTATAATTTTCTGTTTTCATTTTCAGGTGAAAATGAAAATGGCACGTGAGAATTAAACCAAACGGCCTGTTAGGCACTAAGCAAGCCGATGCACGATAGATTAAATTACTTGGGCAAAACTGAACTAAGAAAATTAACAGGAAACAAGAAATACACATAATTTCAAAAGCGGGAAGCGACCAAAAAACCAAGAAACAAGCGCTGGAAAGCATACATCCATGATCCATGTCAGAATGCCCAGAACGAATTTCAGCACCAAAAGGGGCATTCCGAGAATCGAACTCGGGACCTCTCGCACCCAAAGCGAGAATCATACCACTAGACCAAATGCCCAGATGCTTAGTCCAAGCTCAATTTCTTATTTTTGTCAAGTTGATTACTTAAATTGAAATTAGGGACAATCTTAAGCTTTGTTAATAATGGATTTATTTGATTCTTATTGTCTACATATTTGCTTGATGTGTTGATCATATGATTTTCCAAACAATATTCACATGTGAAAAAGAAAATGAGTGGTATTGTGTATGGAATTCACTAATTATTTACTTTTATTTTGGGTGATTAAAAGAAAAAAAGAAGATAATATATTATGGTGTAGGAACTGTCAAGAAGAGACAAAATACGATAAGTAGATATATGATTTCGATTGTGATCGGACAATAACTGAACGACATGTGATTAAAATGATAGATCAAGTAGTTGTGAGGATGCATGTTTGCCCACTCCCCCTCCTCTCATTAGTAGGAGCTTTGCCCTCTTGACTTGATATCTTAAGAAGACTACAACTGAAATTGAATTTAGTCCTCAAATTAACAATGTTATAACTTAAAATTTAGGAGGCTATGAGTTGGTCCTTATAATGGTATAGAGAATACAGGGTCATTTACTCAACACAAAAAGAAAGAAAATCATTACTTTGTCATTTAATTTGCTGGCCAACTAAATGGCATTCACGATCTTGAAACTTAACAACTTAGGGGGAAAAAATCGATGGAGTTTAATAATTCAATTAAATCATAATTAAATGTTGGAGCCCTTTTGAAATTTTTTTGATGGCAATAAATACATTAGGGACTATTAGTTTTGTTTTGAAGCGTGTTGAGAAAATTTAACTTTGATAGTGGAACTGAAGAGTGTATGGGAAATAAAATTACGTTTGATTTTATTTGGAGAGAGAGAAAATTTTATTATAAATATCTTTTCATATAAATTTTTGTCTAAATAGTAGTGTTGCATCAAATTTATTATATTATTACATAATATTAATTTACATTGTGGTACAGTAGTCGGACGTATTTCATGTTAAAAATAATTAAAAGATATAAACATGTATAATTAGGATTGATATAATGATTAAACACGATTAGAAATCTAGAAATTTTCAATTATATTTTGGTAGAAAAACAATGTAAGTCACTAATTTTACTCTTACGTGATTCTTTATAATTGTTCCTATTTAAATGCTAACCTCGTTTTGCTTAAAAAAAAAAAAAAAAGAGGAAAAGAAAAGCACTTCTTTTTTTGTGGGAAAAATTATATCTCGAATCCAACTGTAAAGGACCAACTTTAAATTCAAAAATTAGAAGGATTGAGACAACCCATCCTTGAGCTTTGTCCAGATTCTAATTAATATGTACTCTCGACTTTAGTGGGACCTATGAACTCTTTTTTTCTTTCTTTTTTTAATTAAAAGTATATTGTACTTTGGTGAAAATTTAAAAATAAAAAAAGGGTGCTAACTACTAGCTATAAAGTAATAACTACAACCAGAGAATTCTGTGGTCGAAGAAGAAGAAGAGTGTAACATCAATAACTAGCTATGATGTACATTCTAATATTCCTTCATCATGAAAGCCATTTTATAAAGCGACGTATGCTTCAAAAGAAAGATTTTATAATAAAAAGTTCAACAATTTAATCTTACAAATTGGAAAAGTAAGGAAGCTAATTTATTTGATGCCCAGCCCTATATGCTGTCCTTGGATTTTCATGTACAATTGGCATATCAATTACGCGAGAGGTAAGTAGACAATTTGATAGTAAATTATAATAATTATAATTAGATCGATTATGAATTTGAATTTTTATAAATAATTGAGAAATTAATAATTTTTTTTTTTGAAAAAGAAAATTTATATATATATATATATATATAAATTTTTTTTTCTTAATAACAAAAAGGATCTCACAATTTAAGTGACCATGAATTTCGAACAAAAAGTTGTGGGCTTGAGTCAATCAAGGTAACGTATTTATGCTTTAGAACAATATACCCTTTGCCTTGGGCCGAGAATATGCAATTTGCCTTTGACATGAAAAGTATAATGATAAAACAACACAAGAAATTTATGGCTCCACTAAAATTAAAGAAAATTCAAATTTAATTTTAAAGAGTTGTCTAAATTTTTAATTTCAAAATAGAGTATATATAGATCGAGAAAAAATAAATAATAATTATTTCAAGTAATTTATTTTTCAAGAACAACATCGTGTTTCCTGATCTCTTATATCACTACATCAAAATTTCCATTCATAATACTATTTACTTGATTGGTTGACGTTGTTGCTCTAAAGTAGTTATGTGTCACTTAACATTCTACACAGTATTTTCGGTCCAAACAAAATCACTTAAAGAAAAAAGAGAAGAAAAGAAATAGTGCTTGAAAACATGTATTGTTTGAAGAAGTAGTCGACTATTTAGCCTTGGTTTGGTTGAATATGTTCTTGCTTGCCGAAATCAAAGGGCACGGAGACTTATTCTTGTTGCACCTAACCAGTCATTTGACAAATGTTGGCGCCAAAGATTTTTCACTTAATCTAAACACGATGGTGTTAATTTTCATTAATTGATACCAAACAGTACTTAAAACAATAATTAAATTCAAACATTTATCAAAAGATATCACCTTTTACTTTTGCACTAGTTAATTTAATTGAATGGTATAGTATTTGATATTTCCCCTGGCCCTGGCCCTTTTTTCTTATTTCTAGGTGTAGGAAATCATATGACAGTTCACTACAATTATCACCATTCATTTCTGGTGCAAAGCCATAGCTGGCACAATCATAACGACATCGTTTTGGCCCTCCACATCTTTCATTCAAAATTTATATATATGCTTCATGTCTACACACATATATGCGTATTTATTTATTAATCAAAGAGATTGACTTTCAAGTGCAAATACAAAAGAGAGTTTGATTGCAAAATACATCCATCGAGCATGGGTGAAATTATATGTTCTACAATAAACACCAAATTCATTCAATCAAATGGGCACAACAAATATTTACTTCAGACAATTAGAAAATGGGCATTAAAATCCACGAGAGACCATGTTAAAAATATGTATTTTAGCGTGTTAGAAAATTACTTATAAATATTCTTTTTCATTTATTCAAATCAGTAATTATTTTAGTAATAGGAGTTTTTTAAGCATTTTTCTCGAATTTCATGCAAATTATATTATACATGTGACGAAAATGAGAATTCTTTTCAACTATTGAAAAAAATCTACATCATATAGGTTGAAAAATGAATTGAAGACAAGACCACAATTTCATTGTCTTGTGGAAAATGGATTAAGTGATGGACAATCAAAATGTGAGAAATGAATGTGATTAAAATGTTCATTGCCATTCATGGCCTTAGATATTTGTGATAATCTTTCATGGCATATAATTTACCACTTTCACTTGTTGAAAAGAAGAAAAAGTCACACAGCCAACCAATGTGGGATCCTACCAAGCATGTGACTTCAATTGGCTTGCAAGGAACAATTATGACTGATTTTCTAACAATTTTCTTGAAAGAAAATTATGAAACAATTAATTTTGTGACATCAACAGAATGTAATACTTTATTTGAAAATTTTGCAAGAGGACAATTATGAGGTCCTTGTAACAAGTTTCTTGAAAGAAAAATACAGGATAATTAGGATGACAACAATATCAGCATTTAATGCTTTAGTCCAAGAACACATTTTCATATTTTGTTTTAATGTTTTATCAAATTTAAAATTAAGTTCAAATTTCATTTAATTTTTCAACGCGTTGAGTGTCAATCAAGTTGAATATAAGACGAGATCAAATCAATATTTTCTTTAATTAACTAAGTCATAATATTTGTAACTATATAAAAAAAAGTCATATTATTTGTACTAAATTTTCTTTATTAAATGAAAAAAAATAAAGATCTATACTATTTATAAAATCAGCATCTTAATAACTAATTTGATATTTTTTAAGTGAGTTGACAAAGTGAACTCTCATTTTAAAAGATAAAAATAAGATAACTTTGGGGATGTTTGGTTATGTTTTCCCAAAATAATTTATTTTGGGAAAACATATATTCATTTTTCCTTCAAAACTTTCGTTTTCTAATATATACATACATATATTATATATATAATATATATTTTATTATTATTCCAACAATAAAAAAAATCACTCAATTTTATTTTTATTTCAAAAATTCAACAAAAAAGTATTAATTTGACTACTACAGTAAAAAAATATCTCCCTCAAAACATAAACAAACATACAAAAATACAACATTTATATTTTTCAATAATTTATTCTTCCAAAATATATAATAAGCACGTAATAAAATCACACAAAAAACACAACCAAACATTCCCTTTATTTTTTTTTTTTCTCTCTTTCTAATTTTATATTTTTGTTTTTACATAGAAAATTATATAATGAAATATGAGAGAGAGGAATTTGAAAAAAAATATCTAGCAACAGGTTGTTGGGTAGTGAAAGAGGGACAAATGATTGCCAAATGTCTATTCACCTAATCAATTTACAACTGGGCTAGTGGTCTCCTCCATCCCCTGCAATCCCATTCATATTCCTCTCTCCAAAGGCCCCTTATCTTTCCCACCCTTCTCTCATTCATCCCCCCCTACTGCTATCTGCTGGAACACACACACACACACACAGAGTGCATAATATTAGTTTCTTTGTTGCTTGCTGTGCTTGAAAACTTGAGCAGCATAGCAAAATGGCATTTGCTGGAACAACCCAAAAATGCATGGCTTGTGACAAGACTGTTTATCTTGTGGACAAGTTGACTGCAGATAACAGAGTCTACCACAAGGCTTGTTTTAGGTGCCACCACTGCAAGGGCACTCTCAAGGTTAGTCACCTCAAATTCTTGTATTTTTATTTACTTCTCTTCCCCTATTATTATCTGCCTTTCAGATTCTTTCAAATTTTAGGTGGGTGGAAAGTTTATTGTCGTGAAAGAACACATTGATCTACAAATTCTTGGCTGTTGAATTGATTCTTAAGATATAGATCTTGGAATTTGAGAGGCTTCACTTTCAAAAATATGGAAATCTTGTTAACTTTTTGCCTTCAGTTTAGTGGTCTTCCAAGTGCCATTCGTTTGTTAATAATTTATGATCGATATTGCTAAAGTATATGGTCCAAGAACTCATTTTTCTTTTTTCCTTTTCCTAGTTTGCAGTGTTTTTTCTTGTTTGTTTTGCCTATGTTTTGTGGGTAGCTTTTCATTCCAGAACCAAACATTAATATACATCATTTCCGCTCTTGTAATATGGTGAATCTTCTGTTTGTGGCCATGGATTTTCTGATCTGAGAGTTGTTCAACAGATCTCTGTATTCTTTCTGGCCAAGACCACAGGAAACCTTAAATAGTTCAAGGGAGAATTTCACACACACACACACTATGACTTCTCTTTGTTAACATTTTGGTTGTGGCTTGATTTCAGCTAGCCAATTACAACTCTTTCGAGGGAGTCCTCTATTGCAGGCCACACTTTGATCAGCTCTTCAAAAGAACTGGAAGCCTTGACAAAAGCTTTGAAGGTAATTAATTGACAACGGAATCCCCTTGGTAGACATGTTGAGTTTTGAGCTATTTACATTAGCTGCTTATTCATTCTAATCAGGGACACCAAAGATCGCAAAACCAGAGAAATCTGCTGACATTGAGGTAAGAACCTGCCCAGATCAGAGTATGATTTTTGCCCATTGCATTTTGATGAGCCAAGGATCTTATATTTGATATAGTTCACTTTAGAAAATGATATTAAATCTGCCCGTTACATAGTTTCATCATCTATATCTTGCCTATCTTGAGTACATATTCGTGTGTAGTTGATCTTCAAACCTGGATTTTTGATACAGAAACCAAATGCAGCTAAAGTTTCAAGTATGTTTGCTGGAACAAGAGAAAAGTGTCTGGCCTGTAAGAATACGGTCTACCCAACTGAAAAGGTAAAATCCTCATTCCACAACTGAAAAGTATTTTAAGTATTTCTTTCTGAGTGACAAAGTTTCAACTGAAGTTTTAGAGTTATGCTAATAGATCTGATGCAACAGGTCTCTGTGAATGGAACGTCGTACCATAAGAGCTGCTTCAAGTGCAGCCATGGAGGATGTGTTATTAGTCCGTCCAACTACATCGCTCATGAGGGGCGGCTTTACTGCAAACACCACCACATTCAACTTATCAAGGAGAAGGGCAACTTAAGCCAGCTTGAGGGCGATCATGAAAAGGATTCAGTTAGAAACGGTGCTGTATCTGCAGAATCATAATTCCTTTAACTACTCCATATCCTACTTTGTTTTTCTTGTTTGCTTTTGTTTAAACCTCTTCAAGTCGACCCAGCTTCCTGAAATCAAGAATGAGTTTAAGCCTGGAAAAGAACAGTTGGTATGTTTTGTATGTTCCAAATTTATGTGTGCGCCATGTTTTGATAGATATTATTGGTTCATGCCATAAAATTGTGGATGTTGGGAATGCGATATAACGGCTGGATTTTATTTCGCTTTATGTATTTGGCGACGACAACACTGAAAAATTGATTGTCATGGCTCGCTGCAGAAAATATGATCAACATTCTTAAGCTTATATTTTTCCTTCTTTCTTTTTTTTCTTTTTTTTTTCCCCATGTTTTTCGTGCATGCTTTTTTCAGTTTTACAAACTTTCCGCTTTGTTTTCGTAATTGATATAATTATTAAAGAGCCTCTAAAATTTAACAACATGATATTCATTAAAAAATATTAATCTAACATTTTACAAATTGAAATATATCAATGATAATAATAACAACAATGGTCTAGATGTGCACATCCTCATCTAAACAGTATCAAAGGTGAATTTAATGAATATATCGAGTGGTCAATTAATATAATATTACCATCTTTACATTTATGTCATAATTTGAAACCTAAAGAATCCTAAATACCCGTGTAAAAAAAGGAAAAAAAGAAAGCGATCTTAATAAATATATATTTTCTTCTTCACATGGTAAAGCAAATAGCAACAATTAGAGATGAAATGAACTATATTGGAGGACTACATAGAAGTGCTGCAACTCCATGTCGATTTTGCGCCAGTTTTCTCTTAATTGGTACCTTAAACCAGGAGAAATCATTTCCCAGAAGTAGCTCTATTCTTGAACTTTTAGTCACATATATAATAGCCACCAAGAATAGACAATTTCAAGAACGTCATATGCCAAGGTGACAAGAAATATTATCAACTGCACACTATGCTCCTCATGCAACAGGAAAATAAATCATCCGAAAATAAAGAATGAACACAAGCAATTACAATGGAAATCATCAACATCAGAGCTAGATTCTAAACTGGAATATTACTTTTAAAAGTTCAATAAATATGTTACAAATACCACAGAGCATAACCCACATTAAATTTCAGAATAGTCTATGTACAAATGGCAGTCCTAAGCAAGGAGAAGAGAGGGTGATGCTTTATTGAATGTACAATCAACGATTAATTGGTTCTATTGTATCAAGAAGGTGGCCATTTTTCGCAATATGCTTCAAGTCTATAACATAATTGTCTCTTAGAAACCCAAATCCAAATGTCCCATCTCCATACTGCCAAATTCTGCCCTCAACCTGCCGAGGATTTGCAGTGGTACCAGCTAAGTCTGGAATAACCAAGTCATAGCTCGAGTTGATGTAAAGCATGCGTGAAACACCTCCATTATCTGAAGAGGACAGATGATCAGCATGACTTTGATCTGATTCTGCAGGTGGCCTGAGGTGCAGGCGAGCACTATATATGCAATCCTCTTCGGGAGAAAAGGGAGATTCAATAAACGTAGAGCTTGAAGTCCAAAATATTGGGGCGTGATAAGTGAGAGGCCTATCAGAGTCCCCAACCTTCCGGCAAGCAATACCCCCAACATCATCATAGGAAACTAGATAGAAATCCAAACTCATGTCATCACAAATACCCTGCAGCAACAGATGGAAAGAAGATGAAAGGTAGGCTAACTTCGTTATATCTGAAAATAAGACTTAGAAAGCCTGAATTGTGACATTGAGCCGCCAGTGAAGCATGCAGACTGAGATGGTGAGAATCTGAGAGTTCAAGCCGTTGTTCATACTGCTCATACAGGTTGGTACTGGTTAAGGTAGAGAGAAGCACACAGTTGAACGCACATCATCAAAAAATTATCACCAAAACAATTACAACAAAATGGATATATATTTATTCAAATTGAAGAAGCATGAAGCAATGACATTAAAAAATTATCAATGCTAGAGGACTTGAAGATTCATACTCTAGATAACGGATTTGAAGTAAAATCCATCATAAGTGTATCACACCAATTTGCAGATGGCAGAAGGAATCTCTTATAATTCCACATGTTTTGGTTCAGCCCTTACTTTACTTCAAATGAACCAGCAAAACGTATGCGTTTACATTTGGAACAAAGTAATTTACATAAATAATGGTGCATACATATGACAAGGATTTTGCAGTTGAAAAAATCAATTATTATTCCACGTCTTTTGTTTAAGCCCTTACTTTACACTAAACAACCTAAATTCAAATTTGAACGAGTGCAGCCTAAAACACAACCATCTCAACTACTTTAATCATGTGAGGCAGATAATTTGACATATCACAAATTTGTCATTCTAGGATCTACTTAAACGTCATAACAGTACCTACTTAAGTAGCCTAGTATCAATATCAAGCCCAAAGCTATATCAAACTGTCGAGATCAGTTCTAATTAAGCTTGTGCCACTCTTCGAATACAACAAAATCAACTGCAAAAAATCAACCACTAAAAAAGTCTCAAAACCTTCCAGAGGCCCTGCAATGGGCGGGCAGGTTTGGGCAAGCAATTTACGATTTTGACAAAATGCTCGGGCTCCCATTTCTTCACCCGCCACTGTTTCTCCTTCTCCCTCCTCCTCTGCCTCCTCGATGCCCCATTACCACCAGGACTCGTCCTATTCGCAAAATACTGATATATCTCAGTCATCAACTTATCAGGTGGAGAGCCATACACATTCTCATACTCCTCACCTCTCAAATTACCCGAGCTTGACGACCTCCCAAATCCAGAAAACCCCAAATTCTCCTCCACCACGACATGGCATTCCCCTATGAAACTAACACTCACCTGAATCAGTTCACTCTCCACAAGCCCCAATTGCCCCATCAAATCCTCCTCCGTCAATGTAAACCTCCCATCCGGGTCAAGATAATTGACCGGTTCCCCATTTGACGCAATGCTCATCCACAAAAAGGGTTTCTTGATTACCTCATAACCCCTATTTTTCGCTGGAGAAATCCTCGAACCGGCGATATAAAAGGGCCCCCACTCGAAGAACACGAGCGGGGGCGAGGACGCGGCCGCGCCACCGCATCGGCGCCAGAAGCCGATGAGATTCTCGTATTCGTGGAGGATGCGGTAGAGGTGTTTGTAGGAAATTTTGCCGCTACCCCATTTGTTGATTAGGGTTTTGGAACCCCATCGGCGGTGGCACATGGAGAACCAAAGCCGCTGGTCGTGGCGGTAGAGGGAAACGAAACGCTTGCACGTGGAGGCGAACGCCGCCAAGTCACAGGGCCGGAGGAAGGACAGGACGCATAGCTGCACATCCTCGGGGAAATCGCTGAACGACGACGGAATTACAGTTTCCATTTTCTTTTATTTTACTTTTCTCCAGAGTCGAACAATACTTGGGTTGAAATCTGGAAATGGGTTTACAGTTGACAAACTACCAAGACATTGGATTGGAGGCTGTAGGGGTATGAATGTATTTTCATATTTATGAACTTTATGAATTAATTTTGAATCATATTATATAGTCCAGAATTGTCACTATATCATTTGCAATACATATTATTGAATA
Source organism: Jacaranda mimosifolia (assembly GCA_018894105.1). Classification (NCBI taxonomy): domain Eukaryota; kingdom Viridiplantae; phylum Streptophyta; class Magnoliopsida; order Lamiales; family Bignoniaceae; genus Jacaranda; species Jacaranda mimosifolia. Next base: position 7,453,434 of record CM032123.1, read on the forward strand.
TTTGCAAGAACAATATTGACATTTATTATTTGTTAAATTACTTTATTATTAAGTTAACAAATTATAAGTTGATAATTATAAACTGAATTCTAAATTTTATTATTTATATTATTACAAATAAAAGTAATTATAAATACTAAATTTAATTTGATGTCCAATAGTAGAATGAATTTTGAGTTTAGGGGTATTGTTTTTGTTGGGATCTCCTCATAATATGTTTTCATTATGATCCTTTGCAATGATCTCATTCCGTATTGCATTAGTTGTAAATAAGAAAAATACTCAATTGATTTGATACCATAAAATCAACAGTTCTGTTTGCTCAAATGATGGCTTAATAGTTGAAAGTTTCATATAAAAATCTGCACGATTTTTTGGAAATAAAGAAGGAAAATTTCTGTTGGAACTTCACATGGAAACCTACAATAAAGGAAGAGTTATTTAAAGAAAGATATCTGCTGGATCAATCTTCAAGATAATTGTTTAATTCATGTCTAAAATACAAGAAGAAAAATCTGTATAATCTTCCAGCATCAGGTAAGGAAAGTAACTATGGGAGCTTCAATATAGCAACTTTCAAATCAAAGAAGGAAAGTTACTATTAGAGTTTTACATAACCACATGATTAGAGCTAACTTCATATATTCAAAGGCTGTGTTTAATGTTATCTAATAGCATCAATTGGGACAACTAATGTTGGCTAGTATGCTGTTTGATACCCACCATGGAAAAAACGGCCCGGCCCATAAATTGTTGATGGCCTGCAACTGTAGCAGCTAGTATGGCTGATTGAAATCGCGGGGGTGAGGGTGCGATTAATTAATCGCACCCTGACTTGAAATTACTGTTGAAATCAGCATGTCAAAATTGACCTTCAATGTGACTTGTGTTTTCTCACAAAGGCCCTCTGACTCACTATAAAATAAAACAACCCCCTGTGTATTTTGGAACACTGGTCACAGAGAACAACACAAATTTACAGATATGTCGAAACATGGAGGTAGTGGAGCCCTAGGTTTCATGGTTTGCTTGAATTCCTCGTTGAACCAACGATTAAAAGCGGTTATTGTCTTGCCCATTCCAGGCCTGAAGTGGGTTATCGGTTTTTTTTCCCCATTTCCAGTTGGATATTGCTGATTGTAGTTGCCCTAACTCCTTCATTTCTGCAAAAATTGTTTAAATTGTTTCTTACATCGCTCTATTTTGCAGGACCCCTTGCTTCGGACACGATTTCTTTGAATCGTTTCGACTTTTTGTTCAGAAATAGGTAGAGGCTTCGCCGTGAAACACTTGCCTGGAACAATCGACTGGTAACATTTTATGCATTATGTTTTTTTCTTTCTTTTTTTCTTCCATACTGTTTCTGGTTAGAACTTGGGGAAATTATATCAGTCCTGGTTTGTGTGTTATATATAGTATATATATTTTTGTCTGGTTTATTTTAATTGGCTTATGTGTAGAAGTGCATAAAATGATTATTAGTGAGTTATTTCATTTCGGGCATACCTTGTTTGCGGGGGTCCTAAAAAACATGTTTACTTTCTTTTTCATCTCATCTGGAATAGCAGAATACCCGCTGTACATAAGCTAAATGTATACTATATCTCCAATTGTGTGGCAACTACACTTGTATGGTAAATATTGCTACTGTGGACTGTTTGTATTTACATGTATCCGTGCTCATAAATTCGATAGCCTGCAATGTTGCATTTTGTGAATGAATTGGGTGATTGTTTTTTGTGTCTAGTCTGCATTTGGTTGCAATGATGAGATTAGATGTGATAAGATTGAGATGGATATATAAGCTATATAATATATGAATACCATCTAATATTTTGTTTGGTTGTTAGGATTGAGAGTATGGATATCTCAACAAAATATACTTTTGTTGTTTGGTTGGTAAGTATTGATAATGTGGGATATACTCAAATTTACTAAACTAGTCTTATGCTCTATTGTGATGACTGAAATGCCCATATATAACTTTAAATAATATAAGATGCATTTTGAGTAAAATACATAGTTGTTAAATGCGAAAGGCGGTGCGAGGCGACAATGCCTCTAGTGCCCGAGGCGAGAGGCGAGGCGAGAGGAGCTCGCCTTTTTGAAGCGAGGCGAGAAAATAAAAATTTATAAAATATATTATGTATTTAATAAGCTATAGTGTAGGTAGAGAAGAGAACCTATAAGATATGCAACAAATATAACATAATAAGTCTAACTCAAGTTACTTAATCAGGTATTCAGGTTTTAAGTGCAAATCATCACAAATAGTCTTAAAAGAAAACTAAAATGCATCAAATATCCATAATTTCAGACCAAATCTCAAATCATAAATTCTAAATCTAATCAAACAAGTCATCATCAAAGTTGCCTCCATTATCATCACTCCCATCAACATCATCTTCATCATCGCTACCACTTTTGTAACATTCATTATCTTCCTCTTCCACCTCTGTCTCACTATCATCAAAGTTGTTTTCTTCCTCTTCTTCATCCATGAGATGGCGTGATGAAGACGAAGTGGTTTTCTTTCTTCCTCTAAGGTTAGCTACCACAGCAGCTTTTGATTTGCCAACTGAAGTAGATCTAGAACTAGATCTATAATTATAGGCTGGCTCATCAACTCCAACAGCTCTTGCAACGTCTCCCCATGTTAAATCTTCACCATCAAATACAGGAGCGTCCTCTTCATTTTCATCCTCCTCCAAACACCCAGTCATCCATTCATTAGTTTCATCAATTTGTGGCAAGGTGATTGGATCAATTATACCACGCTTTTCATAACGACGCCTTAAAGCTCTATTACACTTGATGAAAACTAAATCATTCAAACGTTGTTGCTCCAAGCGATTTCTTCTTTTTGAATGAAGCTACACAAGGTTAAAAATAATTAATTAGTATATACTATATACATGCATACATTGATACAAAACTCAAAGAACTAATTAAGCAACTTAAACTTACATGCTCAAATACGCTCCAATTTCTTTCACACCCAGATGAACTACAAGTAAGACTAAGAACTTTGATGGCAAATTTTTGTAGATTTGGTGTTGAAGACCCATGTGTAGTCCACCACTCAGCTAAAAGTTAACAAAATAATAAAGTTATTAATTAAGGAAGAAATATTTTATTCATTAAAGAACAAGAATATATAATATATTAATTTTGTTACCTGGACTTTTTGTGTCACAAGTCCTTCGTCTAATAGCTATTGGCAATGAAAACATCCTTTCACCTCTCATGTAGATATCCAACTCATCAGAAATTGCATCTTGATCTTTAGGGTCATGCACTAGTCTTTGTATGCTTTCATGTAACCCTCTCATACTTCTTCATCTTGTTGTATTTCTGAGTTTGAGTAGAAAAATTGCGGATTCAGAAAATGTCCCGCTGCATGCAAGGGTCGATGAAGCTGAATGGACCATCTTTCATCAATGATTTTGAATGCCTCTTTGTATTTTTCCTCTTTATGGCCAAATGACTTAGCAATTATCTCCTTAGCTCGATCCATTGCCTCATATATATATCCCATTGCAGGCCTTTTCTCACCATCCACTAATCGAAGCACATTAACTAGAGGGCCAGCTAACTTAACAGCATAAGCAACATTGTTCCAGAAAGAAGGCATAAACATAATGTCTGCAATTTTTCTACCTTGGGCCTCCCTAGCAAACTTGCTATCAGTCCATTTCTTTGATGTAAACATCTTTTTCAAGTTTGTCTTTTGCTTCTGAAACCTCCTCAGTGTGAGAAAAGCAGTTGCAAAACGTGTTTTTGCCGGCCTAACCATTTCCTTTTGCCCCGTAAACTCTCTCATCATGTTCAAAACAAGAGTTCTGTTGTAAATGTACCCATTCACGGTGACTGCTCGTTCATAAATTTTCTTCAAATTAGGCATTTTGAAGATATCTTCAAACATGAGGTCTATACAATGAGCAGCACATGGAGCCCAATACAAATGTAGGTACTTTGCCTCCAATAACTTTCCTGTTTAAGGAAATGAATTCAATAAGTTGATATAGTGATATAATATGCTAATGTTAAAAAATAATATAAAGTATATGAAATAATATTTTCTTACCTGCTGCAACATTTGAACTTGCACTATCTGTCACTATTTGAACAACATTATTCTCCTCAATTTCTTGAACAAACGCATCAAGCAACTGAAACATTTTATCACCAGTGTGAGCATAACTTGATGCATCAACAGATTTCACGAACATGCTTCCTCGTGGGCTATTCACCAAAAAATTTATCAATGCCCTTCCTTTTTTATCTCTCCAACCATCAGCCATTATTGTACAACCAAACTTTTCTATTTCAATATGATGATCTTTCAAGATTGCTTTTGTATGCTCCAACTCCTTCTTCAAATAAGGAACTCTCAACTCATGATAACTTGGGGGCTTCATACCTAGAGCATACTGACCAATAGCTTCAATCATAGGACCAAAACTATCATATTGTACAGCATTGAAAGGTATTCCGGCATCGTACATCCACCTAGCAAACTTCTGCACCGCATTATCCCTCATTTTTTTTTGGTATTCGTCAAATTTTTTTGAATTTTTATCACCATGTTTTCTTTGGTTCACAACTTCATCTTCATCTTGACGAAAAAACCAATCTATAGGACCAATTTGCCTTGACTTTTTTTGTTGGGAAGTTTCCATTTGATTTGATGCAAGACTTGAAGAACGAGATTGATAAGACATGGGCCGCTTTCCACGTGCTATAGAATCTTGTTCACCTTCCCATAGATCTTCTTCATGCATTTCATCAAAATGGGGAATTGCATCCATTTTGTTTTTCACTTCTTTTTTCTTCAACATATATTCCCTCAACTCTTCTTTCACCAATTCAGGGCATTTTGGACAAGCTTTTACATCCCTAAATCCTCCAACAAGATGTTTCTTGAATTTATTTATCCCTCCGTTTGTTTCTTTGCTACAATAATTACACTTGACCTTATTCGTATCTTTTGGATTTGGCAAAATTCCATAATTCCATGCAGGATCCTTTCTGTTTACATTTTGAGAAGACATTTTTTTTATCTCTATGTTCTGCAAAGTGCAAACAAAAAAAGAAAAAAGAAATTCAAAATCAAATGTTAAAAATGTATCATGTATGTATTAGAAACTAGAAAGATAGAAGCCAAAAAAAACAACACAAACATCAAATTAACTTAGAAAGGTGAAAAACCAAAAATAACCAAACAAATTCAAGTTTTCAAATATAAATAATAAATTAATAACTATTCTAAAGAATTATAAAATAAAAAAAAAACATTTTAAGGAAAACAAAAAGACATACTACATAATACATTTAAGTTCTTTATTCAATGAATGAATAAAATGAACCAAAACTACATTTAAGTTTATTAAATGAAATGAACTAAAAAGACATACTCCAACTTATGCACATGCTACACAAATCCTCTAAAGAACCGAATTGAAATGTGACAATTCATGCATAATAATTTACTACAATACAAATTATGCATATAAATACAAAATTCAGACAATTAAAAATAAAAATTAGCATCAAAACTTTCTATCCAATTTGAAAGCGCAATTAACCAGTTTTGCACCCCTACTAAATACAAACTTACTGCTAACACATTTAAAATAAAAACATAAGGCTGACTGGCTGAGAAACAGAGAACAAATCGAGGGAAAAAAAGAAAGGAGAAAGAAACAGAAGAAAAACAGACTGCCGTGCCGACAGAAAGAAGAAAAGTGGACAGAAAGAAGAAAAGAAGAAAAGCGGACAGAAAAAGAGAAGAAAAAAGAAAAAAATCAGTCGGAGCCTTACCCGAAAAATGGGTCGCTGGAATCTGGGTCGCCGGGAAATGGGTCGCCGGAATCTGGATCGGCCGCCGGTGGGAAATGGAGCTGATAGTTGTAGTGGCACAGGCGCTGTCTTCCGAAGGGCTGCTCAGCGGATTTTTTTTTTCTTCCCGTTAGCGATCTGTTGGCCGCTGCTTAGGGCTTTCTGTCTCTCCTTTTCTTCCCGTTTTTTTCTTCTCTTTCCCTTAAAGTTGTGTTTTATCACAAAACCTACTTCTCTTGAAATCAAATGGGTTCAAAAAGGTGCGCCTTTGCGCGCCTCTCGCCTGGAAAAAAGGCGAGCAAAGGCGAGCGCCTCTTCTTGCCTTTTGAAACCGACTCGCCTGGGCGAGGGAAAAGGCGATTTTCCCTCGCCCTTGTTGCCTCTCGCCTCAGGCGACAAAGGCGATCGCCTTTGACAACTATGGTAAAATACCAACAACTTTCCTTCACCAGAACATAGCAAACAAACCCACATTTCATATATAATTAAATTAAATGGGGCTAGTTGAAATGGTAAGTTAAATTTGAATTTTCTACATAAAGAATATATTTCATGCAACTACAAACACAGCTAAATTTGAAGGGATTGTTCATAGTAGCAATTTTGGATCACTCGATGTATTTCCTAAAATTTTATAGTAGAAAATAAATAAAATAATTATGAAATTTGTTTATATATTACTAAAATTTTCAATATTAATACATTTATTTAAATTTTTAGATGAGTAGCATAAAAAAATTAAGATAAAAGGAAAAAGAAAAAAAGTAAGTATTTGAAGTGAAAAATATTAGAGAAGAGAAAAGAAGCCCAAAAATAATAATGATGAAAATCTACTCAAAAACATACCCAAATAGGGTATGTACTTTATATATCGTATATATATTTTGTCATTTGATGCTTAACCATTTCACTATACAAAGTTCATATTAATCACACTTTTTTAAGTGTAATGTTTTAAAATTCCAAAACACCAATATATGAAATAGATGACATATATTTATTAGGTAATTTTATATTTTTTAAATAATTGATCGAAATTATATGAAAATTATATACCACATGCAAAAAATCAACGAAAATCATATAATTAATAATTAAATAATAAAATAAAACTTGTGTACTAGTTAACACAATTTATAATTGGGGGACAAATATGTCCTTTATATATTTTCATAGTTGAAAATATTGGCCTCGATTCAATATCCCACCTTCCAGGTGGGATTCACAATCCCTTACCTTGTTGGATTGAAAACCAAGCTACAAAATTATAAAGGGTCCAATATTTTTGAACCAAACAAAAATTTGGGTTGGAAAAACATTATATCCAACCCAATCATAGCAACCAAACGGAGCCCTAATGTACTATGCAATTGAGTTAGGGACCAATATTTGATTCTTATAAAAATGTCTAATTTGTGCGCCTTTAGGATTATTGTTGGATTGGCATACTCAAACTCGAGTTTTGGACTGGGTTTATGTATTTTTGCTGCGACAAATTATTTGCATGTATTTGCTTTATTATGCTTATTGTATGCGTTATGGGAGGCGAGGTGGTAGACAAACTCGAGTACCTAGGAGGTGGAGTGTAATTTCTAAGATACCGGATCAATTAAAACACTTGAGGGAGATTGTGGAGGTTGATGATGAAGCATGTTTGAATAACTTGCGTATGGATAGAGGTGCATTTTGGCGGCTATGTTATTTGATGTAACATGTAGGGGGGTTGCACCATGAAAAGTTTGTTAGTATTCCTGAGAAAGTCGCCGCTTTTTTGTCGATCCTAGCACATCATAAGAAGAATCGGATTGTGAAACATAATTTCAAATGATCTGGGCACACAATAAGCAAGTATTTCAAAGAGTGTCTTAAAGTTGTTATCAAGATTAGCCCACTTCTCATTGTCACACCTCAACCTGTTGATGATGACTGTACTGATGATACTTGGTGATGTTTTAAGGTATTTTCATATAAACCAATGATCCAATTAAACGTAATTAATTGTTGTGCCTCCTTCAACTTAAATAGGTATTTTATAATTGCTCTAGGGTTGTCTTGGGGCTTTGGACGGTACTTACATAAAAGTTAGGGTTCCATTAAGTGATCTGACACGGTACAGGTCTAGGAAAGGTGATTTTTCTGTAAATGTCCTTGGTGTAGTCGATCGTGAAATGAATTTCATATATGTTCTCGTTGGATGGGAGGGATCTGCTGCGGATAGTAGAGTACTACGTGTAGTTGTGAACAAACCAAATGGCCTCAAAGTTCCTATCGGTATGTTTTATTTATCTAAATTGTTTATCTATACGTTCTTTACTTGAATCCTAATGTCAACAATTAATGCTTTTTTTTTAAACCTCTTTCAAAGGAAACTACTATCTATGTGATGCCGGCTATCCCAATTGTGAAGGATTTTTGACTCTATATCGGGGGCACCCAATATCACCTTGATGATTGGAGTGAGGGTGCATTGGCACCACAAAACCCTCGTGAATACTTCAACATGAAGCATGCTCGAGCGCGTAATGTCATTGAGAGGGCTTTTAGACTCCTTAAGGGGCAATGGGCTATACTAAGGAGCACAACGTACTATCCAATCAAGATGCAGAACATGATAATCTTAGCATGTGCACTTTTACACAATTACATTCGTGGACAAATGCCAATTAACCCACTTGAGGAGTATGTGTTGGATGAAAATGGTATCGATTCGCACATGATGTCGATCACATTGAATCGATAAAGAGCTCATCAGAGTGGAGCAATTGGCGTGATAACTTGTCAACCAATATGTATCGATCATGGAGAGAATCTCATTCTATATCTTAGGATGAATAGATTGTCTTTAAGTGTTGTACGGGTTGAAGAGAACCTTGAAACTAATTGTGTTGTTGGTTTATGTTGATTTGAACGTAATATCTTTTGCATAAATTTTGTATGATGAAGAGACGTGTGTGTTTCATTCAAATCAGAATCTGTCTTGGAATTAACATGTTACATGTAGTTATTCATATCACATATTTGAATTGCATATAATTATGTATTACAACTGTAAATAAACGTTTGTTTGAATATAATCAAGTGATGGCACAATCAGGATGGTCATCGCAAAGTACAGACAGGTCAAGTAAATTAGTCTTAGCCCCACAACGCTTTTGGACCCATCAAGAGGATGATGCTCTAATTAATGCATTGAAGAATTTAAAGGTAGGTGGATGGAAATGCGATTGCTCTTTTAAAGGTGGTTACATGGTTAGGCTGGAGAACATGATGTAAGAGAAATTTCCTCAGTGTAGCATCATGGTTAAGCATATAAAATCTAAATTGCAAGTGTGGAAAAAGACATACTCTATCCTCAAAGGCATACTCAGTTGTAGTGGAGGTGGTGGAGCGACAATGGACCCCACATCGCATATGACAGTTGTGGAATCAGAATCTGTTTGGGCTGAATATGTGAAGGTATATATGTTTGCTCCAATCATTTGTATTCAATGCATTTATTTTTATTCCTATATATAGTTAAACGAGTGCTCATGTCGTAACATACTTGTTTGTACGTGCAATCGGATGCAGCCAAACTTAGAGAAAAATCGCATCCATGGTACACTAGCTGGGTTGATATTTTCGAAAACGATAGGCTGACTGGCGAACAATCATTTGATGTAGTTGATGTTGTTCAAGAATTGCTCCATGGAACTAATGCAATGGGAATAGATAGCACACCTGAGATACATGTCGACTAAATGCTTGGATTCACTACTGCAAATACAGCTGAAAATGATGAAATTTCTGTGTCCCCACCTTCTGCTTTGGGATCAAAGAAGAAGTCATCATCTTCTGGCAAGAGAAAGAGAATCGAACCATGCAACATTAACTTTGAGAAGGTGATGGGGATACTATTGGAAGACACCAAATCAGCTCTTGAAAATCTCGCCGATAAGCATGCGCAACCGCCGCCGTCGCTGCCGTCTGCGCCTGACGTGGACGCCTTCCTCAGAACATCGTTATTTGAAGAACTTGCTCAGCTCCCCGAACTATCTATGGATGATCAGATACGTGCCACATATCATCTGGTGCATAACAAATTGGAGATGGATGCTTTCTGGGGGATGCCTAAAGAGGCGAGGGCTTGGTTTGTGCGGTTTCTACTTTCTGGTCCATTTTGAAATGACAGTGCAAGTGGTGAATTTTGCATTGTTGGGGATAACTTTGCTGACTGTTATTCAGGATTATTTGGGTATAAGTTGTGTTGCAATATTAGTCTTCTTTTTGTTAATTATGTAATATTCTGTGCTGTTGAGTTTACTTATGCGGCCACTGTTCTGTTGACTAAGCCTTAATGCTAAGAAACCAAGCTTGCCTTCTGCTTGTATTTTAATTTATGTGGTTCCAGATTAAGTTCATGGATTCTATGTATCAGGATTATCTAATCGTTGGATAGGGTGTTTTTGGAATATGTACTCAGTATTTTGCTGCATTGATAAAAAATAGACCATGAAGTCTCCAACATCTGATCTTGTTGTTGGAAAAAAATGGACAGTAATATATACATAAATGTAAATTGTATAACATGATAAAGTATCCAAAAAAAATAGAAAAGTAACCAAATGAAACTACTAGGCAATTTACATGTGAAATAAGAAAATGTAATTATGCAATTGATTAATATTATATTCACTAATAAGGCAATTATGGGTTTGGGAAGGGGGGGACGAACATAGTTAATGGCACATGGCCATAGTTGTTTCATAAGATGACCACTTATAAATAAAATGATTATGTTATTATAGAATCATGGCCTTCACATGGCTAGTGCCCATATTCTAAAATTGAATTTATTCCAAGAATTAACACTGGATATTTTGAAGATCAAGGAATATATTTTATTGGGATAATGAGAAGTCAACAATGTGTATAGATTATTTATTCCAGTGCTTTGCTTAATATCTTTACCGCACCAACATCTGCCATTTTATAATGATGTAGCCAGCCACAAATTTTTCTAGTTTCTAATCTAAAACTGAAAAATACTATGCAACATTGCCATTTGTTTTTAGATCTTACTTAATACTTAGTTTTTGGATCATTTAGTAATGTACATAGGAACTTGGCAAATTTAAAACTTAATTAAATAAAGGTAGAATATTACACACAGGAAGCAAGTAATTTGCATAAGCATAAGGAAAACATAACACCGGCCACTGTCTTCGGGACATGGAAGCATAAGGGCAATTTGGAGTATTGGAACATGGTGCATGGGAGCTAGCCGGACCTCGGGTGAGGGAACGGTTCAGACATCCAAACATTTCCTTATCATCATCTTCTGTCCATAAGCCATCGTAGTGTTCGTACAATGGAATGTTCCATGGATTTGGATTAGAAACTATTAGCTTCAATGATCCTTGACTTGATTTAGTATGCCCATATATATTGTCGAGCTGATTCCAGAAGGAGGATGTCAATGGTTGGCAATCCACATGTTTGGAGGGTGCGTTTGGCATCCTATTTTGATTGGTGTTCAACGGTTCAATTGGTTCTGTGCGAGTATCGTCAGAAATTTGTATGATCTCTAGGTCGCCATAAAAATTAGATGGCTTCGGTGGCCCAAAGATATCACATAAATCGAACTAATGTGCATCTCTTTTGATCATGTATGCCTTTAAACGTGGATATTTCTACAAAGCGAAAAGAAAATATTAGGCAAATGATACAATATGTGTATAAACATAATTGTTTATATATGAAACATAAAGCAAATATTTCCATGGTGATGTAGTCCCATATGTAAGATTCGACTGTCACGATATTGTATTCCTCATTGTAGTTAACTGGGGGCAAAGAAATTAAGAAACCAAATACAGTGTGTCTCTTTTGCAGATTCTTGAAATGCATGGTAGCATCCTTGTTAGAGAAATTTGTCTCGAACATAGCATTGACCCAACGCATGCATGAACGAATGAGAAAAACATTAGACAGACTGAGATATCTTCCTTTTTCTAATCGGGCATAATCTTTGAGTCGGCGAACAAACTTTTTCTCAATTTCCTTCGTCCATGGTGCCACATAGAAGATTTGGTCTTGACTTCGGAGATTTCTTGGAGCCATATATATGATTGAATCAGTTTTTTCTTTTCAAGCAAGGTAAGAAATGGGGAGTACGTGACGGTAACAGGCTTCTGTGTTAATGAAAGACTCAAAGCACTCCCATTTATACAACTTAAGGGAGCCCATAAATTTAAGTTTGGTCTTGAGAAAGGGCAAAGCCATTAAGTGGAGGCTTCAATCAGTTGAATTGACATTGATGGGAATTGCCAATGCACTGCCGAAAATGCTACAAATGAAAAACTTATGCCAATGATACTACAGCCTATTTGGGACCCAAAGATTCGGCTTCCCAATCATCAAAAGCTGCCTGTGAATATGGCAATCATGAGCAATGTTCAATTGCAAATTTACTAACTTCAGTACTTTTTTAGCCATATCCCTTATTGTGTATTTATCTATATATTTCATATATATGTCTCTACATATATATAAATTAGAATGGAAAAATATATTTTTAGCCCCCTCAAAAAAACGATTTTGGTGGTTTACCCCCTGTGAAAAAAAAGGTTGAAATACCGTCTTGTGTTTTTAAAAATAAGTGAAAAACCCCTCGGAGACTATAAGTAGAGTGCACGCGCCCATTTCGTATAACACAGGGGGGTAAAAAGATTTTTGCCCAATATATATATATGTTATGAATAATGTTATATGCATATACGTGTATATCTATAATTTTATATATATGTGATTATATATATATATGCCTGTATATAATTTTTTATATAATTATATAGTACTTGATTTATATAAATATGTTATATATTTTATAAATATGAAATTATTTAGTTTTGATAATTATGTATATGTATGTATATATAAATTTTATAAATATTAAATAATATTTAATTTATATAAATATGTTATATGTTTCATAAAAATAAAATTATTTAATTTTAGATTAAACAAAAGAAAAAGAAATATATATTATATGTATATATATATGTTATAAATAATTTTATATACATATATATTATGCATATACGTATTTATATAATTTTTTATATGTATATAATTATATATATGTATGGATATATAATTTTATAAATATTAGATAGTATTTAATTTATATAAATATTTTTGTTAGTATTTTATAAATACATAGGATATTTAATTTAGATTAAATAAAAAGAAAAAGAAAAAGATAAGGATATAAAGTAATTATATATATGAGGTTATTTTCATCCTTTCAATAAAAAATTCAACTCAAATAGACAGAAGAGGTCAGTGATCCAAATTTTAAAAATATAAGGCGGCGTTTCATCCTTTTTTTTTCACAAGGGGGGGGGGGGGGGTTAAACCGCCTATTTCGTATAATATAGGGTGTACAAAAAAGATTTTAACCCAAATTAGAATTATTGATGTGAAGTCAGATAAAAAAAAAAAAGGATTGAAGTGTTGGCAACTAATCTTGTCGGTAGCCCAATCTAGTGGACTAATGACTAGTACAACACAAATACAAAAACAAAAGTCATACAAAGTTCCAATTAGTTTATACACTTTTAACATAATGCACTTAAAAGCATGTTGAAACGGCTACCCATGCAAATAAAATGGCAACTACAACACAAGTTTTCCAATGACCAATCCCAGTAGTAGCCCAACAAAGGCAACAACAATAACACAACCGCACCCAAGACAACCTCCGAAGACCAAAATAGATTTGAATGAGGAATTGGGATATGCACATAACTCAGGCCGTTGAAAACTAGAGTTATCATTTGAAGGGCCTGATCGTGAACTTTCGCTTTGCTCTGCATGATCAAGGGTTCTACTATCATGTGAGTTTGAGCACTTATATGCTGAAGGAGTCTGAACGTAGGAACCTGAATTAAATCTCGACGAGTGTGATTGGTATGATTCATTGTGTACTGGTGAATAGTTCAAAGGAAACCCTTGGTACACATCCCACTAGATGAAGTGACCATCGTGATTATTCCTTTTTGGACATTTGTAAAACCACATGCCAGGATTCTTTGTCGTATGAGATTGACGGAGCACCATTTGTCCTCCACCGTAAGGGCAATCTGGTGATGGCTTTAGGAGCATTTCTCACTAACCAACTAGCATGCAAGGAAAGATTGCAATTAAAAAAGGAAGTATGATATTATGTGTAGAATTTTATACTAGTTCTACAAATTTGGATCCTTATCACCGGTGCAATGCAGTCAACCACTATCTTCAAATCGATTTCACATAAATTCCATCATCTCCAGATTTATAGATTATCAATGCAGACCAATATATTCGATTACATGGATAATGTATTAATCTGTTATCGTATTCCCCAGGTGTCATAAGGCGCTTCTCAAGTAACGAGGAAACTGCGCACTGTGCGGCTAGTAGCTTGCCATACGCCAACTACGTCCGTAGAAATATAACCGTCAAAGCTTGATAGCCGTTGGGTGATTGTGTGTCGCAATCTCGCCCACACTAGGGCACTTTAGAGGCACAATCCCTAACGGTACTTACTCACACGCCGGAACGTTTTGGAAAGAAAACTCCATTTCATTGATAACAACAACAGTACAATATCGATAATCGTTAGAGCAACGCTAGACGTTGGGGAGGGGACTCTAACAATGCAAGTACAACTTAGCTTCGAATACTCATTCCCCCTATAATAGGCTTACAAAAGAAAAAACATTGTTACAGCACTAGATATTGAAAAGCTGAAAATTACAATAAAAGCGGCAGCATCCTGCTTATATATGTACAATAGTGAAAACAAAAGAAAAGGCCTACACCTAGGACATGGTAGATACTCCTTGGAGTGCAAGTCCATTAATGCAGGCTATTGAGGGGCGGCCCGGATGCCCTGTAGACGGTCAAGGGGTCCTATGGCGGGAGCGACCCTTGACATTTTCCCCCACTTGAGATGGCGACGTCCTCGACGACACTGAGGCCTGATATGCCTCTAACAGAGGTTGTAACGCCTTAAGGTTCATCACCCGCTCCCAAGAGTTCTCCTCACTGCTACATCCTTCCATTTCACCAAGTACTCCATTTGAGTTGCGCTTCCTGTGCTAGTTACTCGATGATTTAGAATTGCTTCCGCCACCCTCTTTTCTTTCTTCGTGAACGTCAATTATGGGTGGCTAGGTCTATTACGGGATGCGTCCTCCTGATCTGCATGATAAGGTTTAAGCTGGCTCACATAGAGGATATTATGAATTTTTCACCAGTCAGGCAACGCTATCTTGTAGGCTACATTCCCGATGCATTTAATGATAGGCAACAGTCCAATGTACTTCTGCATTAAGCGAGGGTCTCTCCCCCTTGCTGCTTTTGACTGTATCGAATCAGGGACCTTTACCAATACCATATCTCCTACTTGAAATTCACTGAAGCGACGATTCTGATCTGTATGCTTTTTCATCCGCTTCCGAGCTTTCTCGAGGTAGCTTCGGGCTAAATCAACATTCTGTTTCCATTCCTGCGAGAAACTCCGTGCAAGAGGATACCGCACACCTTGCGAGGAGTCCAGAGTGTGTGGGAGTAGCGGTTGCTGCCCAGTCGCAATCTCAAAAGCACTCTTATTGGTGGTAGAGCACTTCTGGGTGTTGAAGCACAGCTGAGCAACATCCAATGGCTTCACCCAATCCTTCTGAGAGCCGCTCACAAAGTGTCGAAGATATTCCTCCAACATGGAATTGAAGCGCTCGGTTTGGCCGTCAAACTGTGGATGATAGCTCGAGCTCATAATTAGTTTGGATCTGAGGAGTTTGAAGAGCTCGGTCCAAAAGCTGCCAGTAAACTGAGAGTCCTGATCACTGACAATATCCTTCGGCAGTCCCCAATACTTAACAATGTGCTTGAAGAAGAGATGAGCCGTCCCTTCTGCTGTAATATGTTTAGGGGCTGCAATAAAAGTAGCATACTTAGAGAACCGGTCTACCACGACAATGATAGTCCCCAAATCTCCCATCTTAGGCAACCCAATGATGTAATCCATAGATATGCTCTCCTAAGGTCGTTGGGGAATCGGAAGTGGCTCCAACAAGCCTGGTTTCTTCTGATGGTCCGGCTTGTTCTACTGGCACACCAGACAAGTATGGACATAAGTCTCAATATCATCCCGCATCTACGGCCAATAATATGATATGTGCACCAAAGCATAGGTGCGCTCTACTCCTGGGTGTCCCCCTAAAGAGTGTAGTGGCATTTCGAAATCAATGATTTCCTCAGGTCCCCGCTTTTTGGGATATACATGTAGTTTTCTTTGGTCATCAAGAGTCCTCCATCCATCTAAAACTGCCGAGTTTTGCCCTTCTCGGCAAGGTCAACCAAATACTGCCCTGCAGGATCTTTCGATAAGAGCTCTCGTATTCAGTCCTTTACAGAGGTGGTAGCTACACTCGAGGACAAAGCGGCCACCATCCTCGTATGATCTGCCCTCCGGCTCAAGGCGTCTACCACATGGTTGCTCGTACCGGCACGGTACTCCAAGGTAAAGTTAAACTCTGCCAACAACTCTTGCCACCGTGCTTACTTACTGGTCAGTTTAGACTAGCTCATAAAATGGCTGACAACAATATTATCCGTCCTGACCACAAAAGGAAAGCCCAACAAGTAATGCCACCATAGTCTGAGGCAGTGAACTACGGCTAGCAACTCTTTTTCATGCGCTGAATAGCGCCTCTTTGCTTCCTTCAACTTGCAGCTCTCGAAAGCAACAGGATGCCCGTCCTGAATCAAAACTCCTCCAAGAGAAAAGTTCGAAGCATCAGTCTCCACTTCGAACATCTTCGTCAAGTTCGGGAGGGCCAACACAGGGTCCGACACCATAGCTCTCGTTAGTCCCTCGAACGCTGCTTGGCATTGAGGTGTCCAATTCCAAGACTTTGTCTTCTTCGTGAGGTCGGTGAGGGGTCGTGCTATTTCAGAGTAGCCTTTCACAAATCTGCGATAATAGTTTGCCAACCCAAGAAACGACCGCACTTCATGAACATTCCCGGGAGGCTGCCACTCCTGAATAGCTTGCACTTTCTTCAGGTCCATACGAATTCTCCTCGCTCCACGATGTGACCTAAGAAATGAATTTTCTCCTGAGCAAACGAACACTTCGACGGCTTGGCGTATAGTTCATGCTCACGAAGCCGAGTGAGAACCTTTCGCAGATGCTCCAGATGTTCGGCCAAGGTCCCACTATACACCACAATATCATCCAGGTACACCACCACAAACTCATCCAAAAAACCATGGAGTACTTGGTTCATCAACGTGTTGAAGGTTGCTGGGGCGTTCGTTAGTCCAAAAGGCATGACCAGGAACTCAAAGGCCCTATACCTTGTGACCATTGTAGTCTTCACCTCATCTCCCTCCTGGATCCGAACTTGCCAGTAACCCGACCTCAAATCAATCTTTGTAAAGTATTTTGCCCGGCTAAGTCGGTCAAAGCAATCGGCCATAAGCGGTATAGGATACTTGTTCTTCACAGTAATTTTGTTCAATGCCCGGTAGTCACAGCACATCCGTAAGGACCCACCAGTCTTCTTTTGGAACAATACAGGGGCTCCATATGGTGACTTGGCGGGCTTGATGATCCCACACTCCAGCATTTCCTTCAACTGCTTCCTAAGCTCCTCAAGCGCAGGTTGCGACATCCGATATGGCGCTTGGGCAGGAGGTTTGGTACCCGGCACCAACTCAATCTCATGATCCACTGCTCTCTTCGGCGGTAGCTTCTGAGGCAATTCGTCTGGCATCACATCCTCAAATTCCTGCAAGAGCTCCTTAACCACACCAGGGATTGGCCCTGATGCCTCCTCCATCTCTTCAAATCAAAGGGTGCACAAGAATGACGACTCGTTTCATTTGCAACCCTTCTCAAACTGAATAGATGAGAGATTTTTGTCCCCCAGTTTCCAAGTCAATATAGGTATGACGCACGGCTTGGTTCCCATCATCATCAATGAATCCACGTGCGGCATCACTACCGTCCTTGTGTCCCTCAGAAATTCAAGCCCAAGGATAAGCTTGAAATCATCCATCAGGACCACTGAAAGGTTTGTCCTCCCCTCGAATGGTCCCACCTTGATGAGCACAGATTTGGTCACTCCTGCAACCGGCTGAGCAGCTGAATTAATAGCTTTCACCCGACCAACTCCTTTCTGCAGTACAAGCCCGAGTTTCTCTACTTCGGCACTTGCTAGGTAGTTGTGGGTGGCACCAGCATCAACCATGGCACGAACCGATTTGCCATTGATCTTCACATCAACGAACATCAGCCCTTTCTTTCTATAGTTTCGAGGCTGTGATCCCTCCTCCGGCTGGTTCTCAGTTAGGGCGGGTGCAGTCTTGCTCGCCTTTGGTGGCATTGTTCTTTTAGCTGCCACCTGTCAAATTATATTGCACCACTGTGAGATGGCCCCAAGGTTGTCCTCACCCTCATTTGACTCCTGCTCTCCAGCAGTAGGGGCCTGAGTCTCGATTTACTTAGGCACCCTCCCCACTTCTGCAAGGCTCGCTAAGGCATTCAGTAAATGATGCTTCGGATAATCTTTTATCCGGTGTGGACCACCACGAAGGAAACATCCACTATTCTTCTGCGGTGCTCCCTACCTATTTTCTAGTTTCGCCTTATTGGAACTCGCCTGTGAGCTCCCTTGGGTGTGGGATTGCCTCTCTCCCCCATATTTGCTTGGATTCGGCCCGAATGATTTCGTCCCGTCCTATTTTGACTGATTAATGTTGGAGGCTACATGTTTCTCCTTTCGGGGCTCTGAACTGTAATCCATTAGCCGCTCCGCTGCTCCCATAGCAATATTCAAATTGGCCACTCTTTGATGCTGCAGCTTGGCACGCGCCCACGGTTTCAATCTTTCCAAAAATGTGAAAAGCTTATCCTTCTCGGACATATCCCTTATGTCTAGCATGTGCGTGGAGAAAGCTTTCACATATTCCCTGATGGAGATTGTATGCTTCAGGTCTCGTAAGTCCAGCCTGGCATTATATTCGACATTCTCCGGGAAGAACTATTGCCTGATTGCTTCCTGGAGCTGATCCCATGTATCCATATGCATCCGACGTGCCTGGATATCTGCATATTTGGTCCGCCACCATAGTTTTGCATCTCTCATCAAATACATGGTAGCGGTCGCCACTTTTCTTGCCTCATCCTCAATATTAGCAGCAAGGAAGTACTGTTCCATGTCAAACAGGAAGTTCTCGACCTTCTTTGCATCTCTTGCCTCATCTCTTGATTCAAATCGGCTGTATTATTTTCCCTGTGGGCCTCCGTCAAAGCCTGACAGGCATTTCTGCTCTCACCCAGTTGAGCATGGAGATCCATGATCTCTGCTTCCAGTCCTTCGACCTTCTCCTCTAAGGTCTCAACCACAAACCGCAGCCTGGAGTCCTTATCCTCCAGTGCGTCCAATCGTTGTTTTGTAGCACCAATCCGTCTTAGGGCTTCATTCTCTTGCCCCGCTATATTTGCGGAAGCTGCAGGTTCTAGCGCCATTTGCCTCGGCTAATAGATCAAGAGCCGAGGCTCTAATACCACCTGTCACAGGGTGCTTCTCAAGTAACGAGGAAATTGCGCACTGTGCGGCTAGTAGCTTGCCACACGCCAACTATGTCCGTCGAAATACAACCGCTAATTGTCTCGGTAACAGTTAAGAGCTTAGTAACCGTCAAAGCTTGATAGCCGTTGGGTGATTGTGTGTCGCAATCCCGCCCACACTAGGGTACTTTAGAGGCACAATCCCTAACGGTACTCACTCATACGCCAGAATGTTTTGGAAAGAAAACTCCATTTCATTGATAACAACAACAGTACAATATCGATAATCGTTAGAGCAACGCTAGATGTTGGGGGGGACTTTAACAATGCACAGTACAACTCAACTTTGAATACTCATTCCTCCCTATAATAGGCTTAAAAAAGAAAAACGTTGTTACAATACTAGATATTGAAAAGCTGAAAATTACAACAAAAACGACAGCATCTTGCCTATATATGTACAATAGTGAAAACAAAGAAAACGCCTACACCTAGGACACGGTAGATACTCCTTGGAGTGCAAGTCCGTTGATACAGGTTGTTGAGGGGTGGCCGGGGCGGCCAGGATGCCCTGTAAATGATCAAGGTGCCCTATGGCGGGAGCGACCCTTAACACTAGGGATGGCCTCTTCACATTATATGTAACTCACAACATGTAAATCTTGCAATCACACAACAAATCAGGAAATAGAACCAAGGCCACTTGCAAATCATATATCCGCCGAAATATAATTAGTTTCCATATGATTTATTAACTATGAAATGCCCATTTGACTTGTTAGAATTTTGGTACTCCGTGAAAACAAACACAAGGAAATGAAGGTTATAGAGATAAATTCCGCCAATATGTACCAAATAATAGAAATTAGGAAGAAAACAATGCCCAAAATGGACAACCATACTCACCCCACAAATACCCATATATGCTTCCACTGGACAAAAGACGTTATGCAAACTGTGGGCTGGCCGAAATGATTAGCTCCGCAAGCATACTCGGCCAGAAAATTATTGGATTTATACAATTGGAGAAGTCTATAGGTGTGTCAACAAATTTCAAAGGAGCTGTAGTGTAGGGAAGGGATTTCGGCAGGGTTGTGCCTTCAAGGAAAATGGATTCTTTTGAATGAAAATTGTGGTAGAAAGTTTGTTTTTCCTTTCCTCAATTTTTTTGGCAATTGGAAGGGGCCTACCGGGGTCACAAATGTAATATCCATATTTAATGTTATATATCAAACATGTGTGCTGGACAACATAACATTGTAGTGGCTGCTAGTAGACTACAACAATCTGGCCTATCAAACAACATAATAGATTCTTCAATCATGATTTAGCAGCAACTAATACAATCGTGCCTATTCATGAAATTCCAACATTGTAGTGCTGTTGGAATTTTTATGGCAACATGGACTCAAGAAAGGGAAGTTACGGCTGAAACTTTATATGGCAACATGACATGTCCAGAAGATGCAAAAGATTCTGAATAAACTTCATCTATTTTAAATAGAAGAAGTCCCAAGACAAAACACTAAGCATTTTCTCAAAGTTCAGAACTCTACAGGATATTACTCTAAAAGTTGCCTGGAAGTTTGTTTTTGCCTTCCATCATCTAGTCTGTTAGAAGTTTCTGCGATAGAGGAAATTGCTTTTTGTTGTCGATTTTTTATATCTTATTTTTGTTGTAACTTCATTTGTGTTTAATATAAGTGCAAGTTAAAAATTCTAAGATTATATCTTAGGTAGTGGAGTAGGCTTGGCGAACCACTATAAATCATTACGTTCATCGCATTTGCTGCTTTTTGATATTTATTATCCATTTAGATCTTTATTTTTGTTATATAAAACCTTTCATAAAACCTTCTCAAAAGCAAAAAGTGTTAATTGATTGAGAAAAAGATCAATTCACCCCTCTCTTGATCCCACTTATATTTACAATTGGCATCGAAGCATCGAGGCTCATACTATAAGTTCTAACAAACTTGAGCTTAATCGATCCTAATGGTTGTGTCTAGCTTTGATGTTTATGTAGACGGACAGTCACATACTCGTCCACCCTTAGTCGATGGTACAAACTACTCCACATGGAATAATCAAATCAAAGAATTTTTCATAGCTCTTGATCATGACCTATGGAGCATAGTCATTGATGGACCGTTTATTCCAACTACTAAGAACATGTCTCCTAAGGGCAGAATGAAACTTACTATGGAAGACAAAAGCATACTATCCATGAATGCCAAAGCTAAGAATATCCTATCTTGTGCCCTGATCAAGGAAAAATATAACAGAGTCAGCACCTGCTCCGCTGCGAATGAGATGTGGAATTGCTTCAAGTCACCCATGAAGGAACATCGTAGGTACAAGAAAGAATTGCTTTACTTACTCACCAATATGAAATGTTCTCCATGAAAACAAGTGAATTAATCAGCTAAATGTACGCACGCTTCATGGAGATAGTCAACCCCTATTTGCACTTGGGAAAATCATATTAGAAAGTGAGCAAGTTCAAAAAATCCTGTGATCCTTACCTCGAGAGTGGACACCAAAGGTCACTGCAATACATGAGGCCAAAAATCTGGAAATTCTATCAATAGGAGAGCTCATCAGATAACTCACTGCTCATGAAATAACACTTCTATCAAAAGAAGAAAGTTCCGAAGGCAAAGTTAAGAAAAATATTGCCTTCAACTCAGAACAAAATGGCTGGAATGAAGATTCAGGAGATCTGGATGAGGACGACTTGAATGATGAAATATCAATGATCACAAAATACCTTAGGCAACTGACTCAAGCAAGAAATCGCTTCAAAAAAGATAACAAATCAAGTTTCAAAAGAGGTAGCATGAACTACCAACGATATGAGCAAATCATTTGCCATGAGTGTCATGAAGTTGGCCAAAAAAGACCTAACTGTCCAAAGCTTAGGAGAAATCCCAAACCCGAGAAAAATTCTAAGTCCAGAGCAATGACCATTACGTGGGATGACTTAGATTCTAATCAATTCAACAATAAGGACAACTGTCTCGTGGCTGATCGATAGGTAACTCTCTTTTATGAAATAAGTACCAGTGATTCTGAACAAGAAAAAGCTAGGTTGCATGAAGAATTTCAAAATCAACTAGCTGAGATGCAACAAGAAATAAACTCTATAAACTATCAGATAAAGAATATTCTTGATGAAAAGGTTGAACTTATTCAAAGTTATAACAAAATTATCAAGAAGGATATGGATGATAGAAATAGTCTTGTTAGAAAAATTCAAGAGCTTGAAAATGAAAATTCCTTCATATTAGAAGAGAATTACAACTTGAAAAGAACCATTAAAGGAAAAAGGAAAATGGGCGAACCTAAAACCAAATTTTTTGGAAAAAAGAAACAGAAAGTTTGTTATACCTGTGGTAGGAAAGGTCATGTTTGCTACAAATGTCCGATAAGAAATGAAATTGGAACTAAATACTTATGGATTCCAAAGTCTAACAAGCAAGGACCCGGTACTACGTGGGTACCTAAAATATTGACAAATTATCATGCAGGTTCCACTCAAGAAGAATAAAAAAGACAAGTGGTACCTGGACAGCAAATGTTCCAAACATATGACCGGAGATAAATCATTCTTTACAAATCTACAGGGCTTTAGTGGGGGAACGTCCTATTTGCTAACAACACAAAAGGTAAAATCATAGGTAAAGGCATTGTTGGAAAAATCAATGGAACTTTCATTGAGAATGTGTGGCTGGTAGATGGTCTGAAACATAATCTTCTAAGCATTAGCTAGCTCTATGACAGCGGGTATCAAGTACAATTCCACACATTGCATTGTTACTAAGAATGATAAAATCATTTTTTCAACTGTTAGGGACATAAACATTTACTGCATTAACTTGGATGATTTATCTAGCCAACATGTTGAATGTTCGGTAGCTTCAGATAGGGGTGGACGGGGATCGGGGGGTACCCGCTCTGTACCCGAGGGCTTGGGTATCATTTTTTGATACTCAAGTCCCGACCCCCATTTTAAGAGGTACCCCAAAACCCCCACTAATTTTTTTTCATATTTTTAATAAATTAAAATTAAAATTTTGTTAACTCATTATTTATTTTTGTCGTAAACCAATTGATAGCACTGCAATTCATTATTCACAAGTTCTAAATTTCACTTAATATATAATTTTAAAATTTAAATATAAACATTAATGTCTAATATATGATATACATCATATATTGACACTTCAATTAAATGTATAATACTTAATAATATAATAATTAATTTTTTTTAATAAAATGGGGGTACCCGATATAATTTTAAACTTAAATATAAATATTAATGTCTAATATATGACATACATCATATATTGACACTTCAATTAAATGTATAATACTTAATAATATAATTATTTTTAAAAAAAAATAAAATGGGGGTATTGGGTACCCTAAGCCAATACCCGATACCCGACCCCCAAAATTTTGGGTATCCCCATAAATACCCGTTTGGGTTTGGGGATTAAAAATACCCAACCCGAACAAAAAATACCTGATATGGTCAGGTCGGGTACCCCAAACCCAAACCCGATGCCCACCCCTAGCTTCAGAAGATCCTAGTTGGACATGGCATAAACAACTTGGACATGCAAACATGAATTTACTTGATCATCTTGCTAAAAAGGATCTCATTAAAGGGATTCCCAAGATTGGATTTGTGAAAGACAAAGTATGTGATGCATGGATTAAGGGTAAACAAATCAAAACATCTTTCAAACCTATCAAGGATATATCTTCATCAAAACCTCTGGATCTTCTACATCTTGATCTCTTTGGACCTATGAAAACATCTTATCTTGGTGGGAGCAAATATGTTTTTGTGATTGTTGATGATTTTTCACGATTTACATGGGTTCGATTTCTCTCTCACACGAGAAGTAATGCCCTAAAAGCTTTTGTATCCCTTTCTAAGAGAATCCAAAACGAAAAATGATATTTCATTAAAGCTATAAGGAGTGATCATGGAACGAAATTTGATTATAATGAGTTTATGATCTTTTGTGATGAAAATGGATATTCCCACAATTTCTCTACACCAAAAACACCACAACAAAATGGAGTGGTAGAAAGAAAAAATAGAATTCTTCTAGAAATAGCACAAACAATGTTGAATGAATATGAATTGCCTAAATTATTTTGGGGGGAGGCTATAAATACCACATGCTATATTGCTAATAGATATTTTCTTAGACCTTTTATAAAAAAAAAACCCTTATGAATTATGGCATGGTAAAGTACCAAACGTCTCATACTTTTGTTTATTTGGATGCAAATATTTCATTCTGAATAACATATGTCATCTTGCTAAATTTGATTCAAAATCAGATGAAGGCATATTTGTGGGATATTCAGTTCATAGCAAAGTTTATAAAGTTTTTAACAAAAGGAAAAACCATACAAGAGTCCATACATGTTGTTTTTGATGAAACTAATTCTTTTATTACCAAAGATACTTTGAGCATGGAATCTACAGGTATTGATAGAATTATTAAAGCAGTCCAGCAAAAGAAGGAAACTGAAAAAGAAAGTTCCAAAGAAAACATTGATGAAATTCCAAACAGAACTTCCAAGAAAGGAGATGAAGAAAACATGCGGAAGTTCAAACATGCATCGAGTCATCCAATTGATAAAATAATTGGGAATTTAGAAGCGGGAATGATAACTCGATCAAAGGCAAAAGATTACGATACTGGTAATATAGTTCTCTTATCACTCATAGAACCTGTTGATCTGCATGAAGCATTAAATGACAGGTACTGGAAAGAGGCAATGAAGGAAGAACTTTTCCAGTTTGACAAAAGTAATGTATGGAACTTGGTAGAAAGGCCTACTGACAGACCAACCATTGGAACCAAGTGGGTTTTTCAAAACAAACTAGTTGAGAAAGGGATCGTGGTAAGAAACAAAGCAAGACTAGTTGCAAAAGGGTATTCACAATAGGAAGGTATCGATTTTGATGAAATATTTGCACCCGTAGCACAATTAGAGTCGATCTGCATGTTACTTGCATATGCATCTCACAAAAATTTTACTCTTTTCCAAATGGATGTTAAAAGTGCATTTTTGAATGGCCTTACTAAAGAAAAAGTTTATGTTGAACAACCACCAGGTTTTGAAAATTTTGATTTTTCCAATCATGTTTTTAAATTGTCTAAAGCATTATATAGTTTAAAACAAGCTCCCAGGGCCTAGTACAAAAGGATGAGTACTTTTTTTCTCTCTAAAGTATTTTCTATGGGCACCATGATACCACTCTTTTCATAAAGAAAGCTGCTAATGAAATGCTAATAGTACAGATTTATGTAGATGATATCATATTTGGTGGTACTAAAAATTCTCTTTGTGATGAGTTTGCGAGTTCCATGAAAAGTGAATTTGAAATGAGTCTCATGGGAGAATTAAACTTCTTCCTTGGACTGCAAATCAAACAAAGTTCCACAGGTATATTCATATACCAAGAAAAATATACAAGAGAACTACTTAAGAAGTTTGGAATGGAAAACTGCAAGGAAACTTCAAATCCCATGGCACCTAACACCAAATTAAAGGCTGATCCAGAAGAAAACGGGGTTGACGAAATAATGTACTGAGGAATCATTGGAAGTTTACTCTATCTCACCGCTAGCAGACCAGATATTCTATTCTCAACAAGTTGTGTGCCCGGTTTCAGGCAAATCCCAAGGAATCCTACCTTCGAGCGGTGAAATGAATATTAAGATACTTAAAGGGATTTGCTTACCTCGGTATCTTGTATCCTCTCTCAAAATATTTTTCTCTTGTTGGATATTCTAATGCTGACTATGCAGGTTACAAGATCGACCGTGAAAGTACCATGGGAACCTATTTCTTGGAGAAAGATTGGTAAGTTGGTGTAGCAAAACACATAGCGTTGTCGAACTATCAACAACGGAAGCAGAATATATGGCACTTGGAAATTCCGCACCCAAATTCTTTGGATGAAACAAACTATCTAGGATTACAGTATGAATTTCTTCAACATACCTATAAAATGTGATAATAATAGTGCAATTAGTATAACAAAAAATCATATTCATCATTCTAGAACCAAACATATAAAAATTAGGCATCATTTCATAAAAGATCATGTTTCTAGTGGTGTTATTTGCATAAATTACGTGGAAACTAAGTTTCAATTGGCAGATATTTTCACTAAGGCCCTTTCTGATGAGCGTTTCACTTTTCTTAAAAACCAGATGGGCATAATCTCTTCTCCCGCTGAAATTTAAAACTAAGGAATACTTTCCTTAACCCTTTTTTGATGCTGAATGAGGAGATGGATTAGAACTGGAACCTTCCATGATTGTTAAAACTAGAACCTCTTGTGTTATGTTTTGTGAAACTTAAATGTTTTCTACTTGGTATTTGTCTTGTGTCATGTCTTGTGAAACTGGAACACCATAATACTTTCTGCTTGGTATTTGTTTTGTGAAATTGAACTTGCTAATGTTGGAACTTTTGTTTAGAGGATATGGATAATTGAACTATAGAATTATTCTGCTATTTGAAGTTTAACATCTTCCATTATGGAATCTGATTATGCTACCCGATGTTATATATGCTCATTTTACAATAACTGATTTTAACCCTTTTTGAGAACTTTGAAAATAGTCTTTTTCAGCACCACAGCTCATAGTCAGGGGGAGCTTGATTTTAAGGGGAGCACCTTGTATATGCGAATGGATCATCATCAAAAGGGGGAGATTGTTGGGATCTCCTCATAATATGTTTTGATTATGATCCTTTGCAATGATCTCATTCCATGTTACATTAGTTGTAAATAAGGAAAATACTCAATTGATTTGATACCACAAGATCAACAGTTTTGTTTGCTCCAATCATGGCTTAATAGTTGGAAGTTTCATACAAAATTTTCACGATTTTCTGGAAATAAAGAAAGAAAGTTTCTGCTGGAACTTCACATGGAAACCTGCAATCAAGGAAGAGTTATTTAAAGGAAGATATCTGTTGAATCAATCTTCAAGATAATTGTCTAATTCATACCTAGAATGAAGGAAGGGAAATTTGTATAATCTTCCAGCATCAAGTAAGGAAAGTAGCCATTGGAACTTCAATATGGCAACTTTCAAATCAAAGAAGGAAAGTTATTGTTAGAGTTTTACATAACCACATGACCAGAGCTAATTCCATATATTCAAAGAAGAAAGATAGAAGGAAAGATGTCGTTGGAATTTTTATGGCAACCTAGACTCAAGAAAGGGAAATTACGGCTGGAACTTTATATGGCAACATGACATATCCAGAAGATGCAAAAGATTCTGAATGAACTTTATCTATTTAAAATAGAAGAAGTCCCAAGACAAAACACTAAGCATTTTCTCAAAGTTCAGAACTCTATAGGATATTATTCTGGAAGTTGCGCTAGAAGTTTGCTTTTGCCTTTCATCATCCAGTCTGTTAGAAGTTTCTGCAATAGAGGAAGTTGCTTTTTATTGTCGATTTCTTATACCTTGTCTTTGTTGTAACTTCATTTGTGTTTAATATAAGTGCAGGTCAAAAATTCTAAGATTATATCTTAGGTAGTGGAGTAGGCTTGCCGAACCACTATAAATCATCATGTTCATCGCATTTACTGCTTTGATATTTGTTATCCGTTTGGATCTTTATTTCTGTTATATAAAACCTTTCATAAAAACCTTCTCAACAAGCAAAAAGTGTTAATTGATTGAGAAAAAGATCAATTCACCCTATCTTAACCCCACTTATATTTAAAGTTATACTCAAATTAGTCTTTAATTCTTTTGCACATGTTCTAATAATTTATCATGAATTTTATCATAATATTCTATAATCATTATGGCTGATAGTTTCAGTGTAAGTAATAATAGTTACTTAATAACAATATGTAAAGAATAATAGTGAATTAAATAAAAATATTGAATTTTATTTATAGCATCATGAATTAAAATTTTAAATTTAATTTGATGTCCAATATCAATTTTTTCATTTTTTGTTATACTATGTGATACAATGAAAGTTGTAACTAATAGTATCTTTTGACGTATTTAATAGTAATTAATTGCATGTAATAGCCTCCCAACGGAAGAGAGACTGGAAATTGGGAACGCATTAATAATATCAAATTACACAAATCTTGTTCTCTGTATTATCACTAAAATAAAAAATAAATAAAAAAAAAGAAACAAAATCTGATTCTATAAATTTGTTTCTGTAATTATAATTATTTGAAAAAGATAATATGAATCAATAATTTAACACTAATCAATAACAACTTTGTTACTTGAGTAAAACAAATTATCATAAACCACAATTAAGTTTGAACACCATACTTATAAAGCTAGCTCTGAAAAAAATATTTCCAACCACAAAAAAGATACAAAATGAGCCTAAAACTTGGATGAGACATCAAAATCTCTGTGATTTATTAACTATAACCTGTTTTGATCCTTACCAGACATCCTCATTTCATCACACTCATTCACACAAGTACAACCACCTACAAGACAATTGATGATGAAAATTCCATGTATACACACAGGTATACATGCATAGCAGTACATCTTAGACGCTAAACATGTAGCAAACTTTCATAAATCACTGCTCTGATCTAGCCCAGATCGTCGGTAATATTTGCTTAAACGGGATCCATCACCGGACATCCTCCTATCGATCCGATCCTTAGAATCCCCACGAGTAAGATTTGGTTTTCCATCAGCCTCAAAAATCTGGCCCAACAAGCCTTCAATTGATTCAGGGGGTGGATAGCACTTAACCTGCAGAAGAAGTGATGAATATGTGTTGAAAAACTCTTTATATGCCGGGACAACAAGCCTCACAGTGGCACCCATCATTTGTTCCCTCAAATCTGCATCACAAACAATCTTATAACTGCTCCTATGCCTCTGGCACATATCATCAAATCCCACCATAAAAGCCTCCATTTTCCCCCTCACTAGACCTCCAAGCCCCTCTTTATTATTCACTCTCTTGATTTCCTCTTTGTCTATCAGTCTCACCAAAGTACCCCAAGCCTGCTTCTGATAAAGGTAAGCTGATTCCTCAGCTGCATTTCTATATCTCTTCTTCATATATCCCTCTCCCAATAGCTTCCCGAGTTCTGTGTTTCTAGTCCTCATGTATATGTACCAATAAGCATTCATAACAAAGATTTGTGCAAGTACTTTGTCCTTATAATGCAATTTCTTTGACTCTATATTCCTCTGGATTGCCTCCATGACATTGGAAATGGCATCTTTGAGCAAATCTTGATCGTTTTCGGGATTTGAAAGGATCCCAGGTTTCCACAACTGCTCTGTCTTGAGTACCTGTGCCATTGGTGCACTATAGCTGTCTACAGTTAGGTTCTTGAGGTAGTTAATGGCATATCTAACAAGTTTAGGGACTGAGCCATCTTGAGGTGGAGGCAATCCATCCTGATTGCCCTCAATCTGCAGACCAAACTCCCAAAAGACTCTAGTTGAAGCATGAACTAGGAGTTTTTCGAGTTCTCTAAAACGGGAGCAGATATCAGCACCGGCTTGGCCATCAAAAATCTCTGAGAATTCAGGTTTGAGCTTTTCTAGTGAATCAAACATGTCCAAGAGCTTAAACAGCTTCTGGGGTTCTTTGCTGCTTCTTGCTACGCCTTCCCCAAATCTGAAAAAGACTGCCATGATTTTGTCAGCAATCTTGATGAAGCACTCTGGCCATACTAATCCTTCCATGATTTTTCCCAGGACTTGGTTGCAGAGGTTCTTTTCAGATACGAGAACTGTTTTTACTGCTAGTTCAAAGTGTTGGATCCACAGAGCTATTGCTGTCTCTAAATTCTCCCATTCCATTTCGTCGATTTCTTCTGGGGTGTATGTTTTCAGGTAATCTGGACTTAGTCTCATTAATGCTTTAGCTGCCCTTCTGTATCTCACCTGTTTTCAATGAAGTGGGAAAAAGGTGAATAAAAGACCCTACAAGAATGTAGAAATAGCTAAAGATCTCACGGAATTGGCACCCCAACCATTGGGTTGTACTGACCCGATGAGTGACACAAAATCCAAATTGTCCAAACAAGACAAGTGGACGGATTTTAGCTCATGTATAGTTCGTACGAAGGACAACACTATAAATACTCCAAATCTCCTTTTGAAACAATTTATACAATCCTTACTCATTATTATTTATACGCGAGTTGTGTTAATTTATATATTACTATCTCATTCTCTTAACTGACTTAGGAGGGTTATAATTGGAATCTTCCCAATATACTTGTGATTCATTCCCTTTGTTTTAGGTTCTAAATTCCACTATTTTATCTATTCTAGGTAATTAGAAGAACATTAGTAGACTGGCATGGAGAAGCCCGATGGACGACCCGGATCACATAACTTAAATCAAATTAAATTTCGAAAATTGATTTGACAAACATCAAATGATGATAAAGATAGGAAATATATCTGTAGAAACAATAATAGTCTTACCTTAACAAATATGTCAATGCATATATCCAAACAATCATTCGCAGCCAATGTCTCAGAAATCCTCCTAAGAACCTCAACCTCCAAATCACCGCCCAGACTATTATTCACCTCCCTTTTACTCTTATCATCATCCTCTGGCCCCTGATGATCCCCTATCTTCTGATGCTTTAATTTCTCCAACAACCCCTCAAACTCATCCTGCAAATTCAAAAGGGCTTCATCCAGAAGCCCATCAAATCTCATAGAATCCACCTCCGTCCCACAGATTGCCTTAAGCGTGATCAACGTCTCCCTTAGACGCTGCGTCCTGTAATGATCAGTGGCCTTAGTCCTGCTCAAGAACTCAACCACTTCTTGCAGCTTCTGAATCGCTGGTTCACTCTCTTGGCTAATAGAATTTATCGCTTCGTTTAACTTATCCACACAGTCGACGTACTTGATCAGCTTCTTTAGCCTTTTTCCAGATTTCTTCTCCGCCAGCAGTTCGGCGGCTATCTCAAGAAGCTTGCGCTGGAGGGACTCCGAGAGCTTGAAGCTCTCCAGGAGGGCCAGAGCCGGAGATATTGCCCGGTTGATCCTCGTGTCGAGAGCTTTCGTTGCTATGGACAGGGACTGCAGTGGAGCTATTCTTCTTGAAGCCAAATTCAAGTTTTCTTCTATGGCCTCAAACGTTTGATCCATTTTTCCGTAATCTTTGTCAATGTTTTCAGAGAACTTGAGGAAGGTTTTGAGATCAGAACAAGCTGCTTGTAACTTGATGAAAGTTGAGTCATCTTCTTCACTATTATTTCTGAGCTCCATTTCGAGATATTGAGGCTGTCTCTGTGTGTGTGATAGTGTGTGTTGTTTTTCAGTTATAGAAAAAAGTTGGCAGAACCGAGGAAGAGGACGAAGATGGCATGTCCAATGGCCATAGGTTTTCGATGTAAACTAAGGGCAAATGGCATTCAGGAATTGTGTAAGGACATTCTATGGATTCGGAGTGTCCAAATATGATGGCCGGTGTATTTTGAATCAGTCCAAATGATTAGATGTGTTGGAAATAAATTTTGATTTTTTTAATTTATTTTATTTTCAATAAATAATCATTTTATAATGTGTTTTAATGTCACAATTAATGTGCTTTTTAATTTGGTTCATTTTATATTTGTAGCCTCAAAATCGTTTACATAATAAATTTTGACCATTTTATTGCATCATTGTTGGGCCAAATTATTCTTGAATTTCTCGTGTTTTATGATAATTTTTAGTGACCATTAATATTTCATAACGGTCATATTTTGGTGTTACATAAGGAGGTCATTATCTTTTCTTTGGCACATAGAAGTTGTGAGTTTTAAAATGTTTTATTTTATACTCCCATAAAATTTTGTGTTTTTGACAATATGATTATGGATAGTTTTAGTTTCCTCAAGGACGTGCACATGGGATGAGACACTTTTGTGAGCTAATGGAGTTTTATCCTTAAATCATGATTAGATGTTAATTTCCACATGTAGAAAGGCAATTATGCGTGGCTTGAGGACAACAACAAGTGTCATAACTTTTCATTGATCCAATTCAATTTTCTCGATATTTTATGAGGTTTGAGTTATTATTTTATAGCATCATAATTTTACAGTTTTTAACTTATATATATAATGATTATATACTTTTTGTTGAGTGGTTAATTGGCTTAATGATATATCATCCTCACATCAATGTTCAAAATTTAGTTAGCCGTTGGTGTGTTTGCGTGTGTAAGTATAATAATATATGCAATGTTTATGTTTGCCATAGGGAATGGTGGAAATGGGGTATTTTAAAATATTTTGAGATTATTTTAAGAATTTTGAGAAAAATGAAAAAATTATGGTCGTTTTTATTTTTTTCCTCAGAAAAAAATATTTTAAGGAAATAAAAACAAACATTGCCTAAGAATATATATTCTGGTCAACTAGTGATTTGAAGATAAAATAAAATAAATAAGAAAATAAATATTTAAAAGAAAAAAGTAAGAGAGTGAGAAGAAAAAAGAGAGTACTTTATTATTATTTTTTAAAGTAAAGTTAATTTTTCGGTTAATTAGAAAAAAATCCCTAATCCTACTTTCATTTTAGTGATCAGTCCCCATTTGAATTTTTACACACTAAACTCCCTACTTTTTCACAAAACTTAGAAATCACTCCCCATATCTTTTAGAAAGACACATATATCCTTGTAGTTAGAGAAAACAACAAAAATACCTGAGAAATGCGTTTTTCTCTTCAAGAAGAATGCTTTCATTTATTTTTTTTCTAAAATCGACGACTTCTCCAAGCGGCCAAACAAAAGGGCGCGAAATCGTTCATCTGCCATTGATGCGAGAAAGAAAAAAAAAAAAAAGACACCAAAATTTTTGCCATTTTTTTTGTGACAATGGAAGGAGAAACAATGGCAACAAGAAGCGAAATACAAAAAGAAGTGATAAAAAGAAACAAATGTATGTTTTCTGCATTTACAGTTTTAAATGTCTGTGATTTTTCAGTGTTATACTTATTTCTTGTCTATTTTCTCATGTTTAGGGTTTTTATTTCCTATTTAGTTGTTAAACACTTGAACCCAATTGATATATATAATTTTATTTGTGAGATGGGAAGTTTTTGATTTGTACTTGAAAGGCATAAAAGTTGTACTTCACTTTTTTGAGGTTTATACTTCTTTTTACCTGAAATTATACGATGAAACTATCTGAAAGTGGTAGTATATTATTTGTGGTACAAAACATCTAAGCTTGCAGTACACATTAAGCAAAAGTGTAGTATATAATTTGTATAAATGTAGTATATTTTAAAAGCAAATGTAGTATAAATATTCAAGCTTGCAGTACACATTAAGCAAAAGTGTAGTATATAATCTATGTAACTGCAGTACATTTTAAAAGTATTTGTAGTACAAAATATTCAAAGCTGCAGATTAAATGAAATTATAGTATATAATTTGTGTGCATGCAGTACATTTTAGAAGCATCTATAGTACAAAAGCACTCAAGCATGCAGTATACTTTAACTGAAAATGTAGTATATAATTTGTGTATTTGTAGTACATTTTAGAAGCAACTGTAGTACAAAATATTTAAACCTGTAGTATACATTAAATGAAAGTATAGTATATAATCTGTGTAAAGAGGAGCTAAATTCATCCGGTGCAAAAAGAGATCAGAGTTGAGTTGGGGCACCGCATACACTTCGAGTCCTTATGTATATGTTGACGAGGATGTCAACGGATCAAGTGGGGGAGAATGTCATGGGTCGCTCATTAGAGAAGAATGGCAACCTTGACTTCAAGGGGCATTAGGAGCGACAAGGCGTTGTAGGCTCACTCGGTAAGGCGAAAAAAGCCCATGAGCAGAGACTCTTACGAGGTGCGGTTTGAAAAACTATTTCAATGGCATATTCCTTAAGTTATGAGGATGCTTCCCACCAAGTTTGAAGTCATTCCGTGTCCGTTTGGGCACCAAACATTGAGGGCGACCTGGAGCGGTCTTACTGCACGCAGGTAGTGCAAAGATGCATTGAGTAGAGTGGCTTGAAAAAGGAATTTTGTGAAACTGTTTCAGTGGGGTGTTCCTTGAGGTGTTGGCAACGTTCCCACAAAGTTTCACCAGTAGACGGTTCCGTTTGGATAGGAAACGGCGAAGATCTTTAGAATGCGGCAGTGCAGTGGCAATGCTGTAATTCCAGCTTATTGCGAGGGAAATTACTGTTCCATGGAGAATCGGACAGAGCTGGAACTTTGTGGAGTTAATGTATAAGCCGAGAGCTATCCAACGGTTCAAGCGGCAAGTGATTTGGACACCGGGAGAGGAAGTTGCGAAAATGTAGTACAAAACATTCAAGCCTATAGATTAAATGAAATTATAGTATATAATCTGTGTATATGCAGTATATTTTATAAGCATCTGTAGTACAAAAACATTCAAGCGTGCAATATACATTACTGAAAATATAGTATATAATCTGTGTATCTGTAGTATAGTTTAGAAGCAACTGTAGTACAAAATATTTAAGCCTGCAGTATACATTAAATGAAAGTGTAGTATATAATCTGTGTAACTGCAGTATATTTTAGAAGCAAATATAGTATGAACATTTATGCTTGCAGTACACATCAGGCAAAAGTGTAGCATATAATCTATGTAACTG
This sequence comes from Jacaranda mimosifolia, assembly GCA_018894105.1. Lineage (NCBI taxonomy): Eukaryota > Viridiplantae > Streptophyta > Magnoliopsida > Lamiales > Bignoniaceae > Jacaranda > Jacaranda mimosifolia. The sequence goes on from CM032123.1 coordinate 7,488,554, forward strand.
CAGTACATTTTAGAAGAATCTGTAGTACAAAACATTCAAGTCTGTAGATTAAATTAAATTATAATTTAATATTTGCATATATGCAGTACATTTTAGAAGCATCTGTAGTACAAAAATATTCAGGCATGTAGTATACATTAACTGAAAATGTAGTATATAACCTGTGTATCTATAGTACATTTTAGAAGCAATTGTAGTACAAAACATTTAAGCCTGTAGGGTTTGAATCATACTTTGTATGTACATACATATGTAAATTGAAGCGTACTTTGTTTATAATATTATTTTGTATGTAAGTATAATTTTCCATCAAGCATTTATAATATTTTGATTTCAATATAATATGAGGGAAATGAAATACAAATGTAGAACGAACAAAGTAAAAATTGTGTTATGTTGAAGTACACTTCAATTCAATTGAAATCGAGCAGTGAATTTGAGTACAATATGATGGAAATGAAGTACAAATATAGAAAAAATAAAGTATAAATGGTGTTATGTTGAAGTACACTTCAATTAAATTGAAATTAGGTAGTGAATTTAAGTACAATATGATGGAAATGAAGTATAAATATAGAACAAATACAGTATAAATTGTGTTATATTGAAATACAGTTCAATTAAATTGAAATCGAGCAGTGAATTTGAGTATAATATGAGGAAGATAAAGTACAAACGTAGAACAAATAAAGTATAAATGTTGTTATGTTAAAGTACAGTTCAATTAAATTGAAACCGGACAGTGAATTTGAGTATAATATGATGGAAATGAGGTACAAACAAAGTATAAATGGTGTTATGTTGAAGTACACTTCAATTAAATTGAAGTTGGACGGTGAATTTGAGTACAATATGATGTAAATGAAGTACAAACGTAGAACAAACAAAATATAAATGATGTTATGTTGAAGTACACTTCAACTAAATTGAAATTGAACAGTGAATTTGAGTATAATATGATAGAAATGAAGTACAAATATGGAACAAACAAAGTATAAATGGTGTTATGTTGAAGTACACCTCAATTAAATTGAAATCGGGCAGTGAATTTGAGTACAATATGATGAAGATAAAGTACAAATATAGAACAAACAAAGTATAAATGGTGTTATGTTAAAGTACACCTCAATTCAATTGAAACCGGATAGTGAATTTGAGTACAATATGATGAAAATAGTACAAACGTAGAACAAACAAAGTATAAATAGTGTTATGTTGAAGTACACTTATTGCAATTGAATAATTAGTCTCCAATAATTGTAGTGATAGTCAAATATAATATTTTGAGATTATCGGATCAGATGAAGTACGTATTTGTACAGGTTATAGGGTGAATATTATTGTCAAATGCTCATTTATTTATATCTTTGAAAGCATAAGTATTCTTTATATTACTGCGATTGATAACATTCATTCGTTGAACATTAGTGGTTAATACTTTAAAACTTTAATATTATTTTATTCATATAATAAATATTACACACATTTTTAGAGTTTGGTTATTAATTACTGAGACTTAAAAAGCAAATCATGGAACAAATTTTAATTCAACAATATTAGTAAAAATATTAAGAAATTGAGTACATAATGGCCGAAATGAAATACAAATGTCGTGAAATCAAATATAAATCTTTCAGATTAAGGTACGAAAGCACTATATCTTGGACAACATCCATTTGCTAACTTCCACGCTAAACAAGTACATTATTGCCAAAAAGAAGTACAAATGTCATGAAATCAAGTACAATTCTACCAAATTGGGGTACAAAAAAATTGATATCTCGGACAACACGCAAAAATGCCAATTTCATGCTAAATCAAATACATAATTGCTGAAATGAAGTAAAATTGTCATTAAATCAAGTATAATTCTCCCAGATTATGGTGCAAAATAACTGATATCTCCGAAAACATACAAAAATGCCAATTTCACGCTAAATCAAATACATAGTTGCCGAAATAAAGTATAATCGTCATGACACCAAGTATAGTTCTCCCAGATTGGGGTACAAAATAATTGATATCTCGGACAATATACAAAAATACCAATTTCACGCTAAATCAAGTACATGATTACCGAAATAAAGTACAAATGTCATGAAATCAAGTATAAATCTCCTAGATTAAGGTACAAAATTTAGCTAGATTACTGATTCTTTGCAGATTCGATGATTATGCCCTGTTCTACCACATCTTTTACACTTAATTACACGTTTATCAATTTGTGATGGAATCCTCTATGTCCTTCTATGCCCAGGTTGAGATCGGCAATCAGGTGCATTAATGACGCAATCATCATCTAGAGGGAACATATGCATATCATACGTAGGAATAGTGTTTATCACTTATTGGTATGCTTGTTGATACATCTCAACTCGATAATATTGATCGGTAAAGTCATACGATGAAAGTGACTTTGACTCGAGAGTACAAATTTTGATAAAATAAAGTAAAATTTAGGAACACTTGAAGTATAGAAATTCAATGAATATAGTATAAGTTTAGATAAAATGATGTATAAAATGAAGTATAATTTCAAAAAACAGAAATATAATTTTTGATAAAGTGAAGTACAATTTCAGAACACCTGAAGTATAAAACCTTAGCAATTGCAACACAATTTTTGAATAATCCATTAGTAGAATACTTGAAACTTAAATAATAGATTTAGATAACTGAAGTATAAATTTGGAACACTTGAAGTATAGAACTTCAATGAATAGAGTACAAGTTTAGGTAAAATGATGTATAAAATGAAGTATAATTTTAAAAAATAAAAGTACAATTTTAGATAAAGTGAAGTATAATTTCAGAACACCTGAAGTATAAAATCTTAATAATTGCGGTACAATTTTTGGATAATTCATTAGTAGGACACTTAAAACTTAAATAATAGATTCAAATAACTGAAGTATAAGTTTAGATAAAATAAAGTACAATTTCGAAACACTTGAAGTATAGAACTTCAATGAATAGAGTACATGCTTATGTAAAATGAAGTATAATTTCAGAAAATAGAAGTACAATTTTATATAAAAAGAAGTACAATTTTAGAACACTTGAAGTAAAAATCCTTAGCAATTGAAATACGATTTTGGATAATCCATTAGTAGAACACTTGAAGTATAAAACTTAAATAATAGATTCAGATAATTAAAGTACAAGTTTAGATAAAATGAAGTACAATTTCAGAACACTTGAAGTATAGAACTTCAATGAATAGAGTACATGTTTAGGTAAAACAATGTATGAAATGAAGTATAATTTCAAAAAATAGAAGTACAATTTTAAATAAAGTGAAGTACAATTTCAAAACACTTGAAGTATAAAACTTTAGCAATTGCAGTACAATTTTTGAATAATCCATTAGTAAAACACTTTAAACTTAAATAATAGATTCAAATAACTAAAGTATAAGTTTAGGTAAAATGAAGTACAATTTCGAAACACTTGAAGTATAGAACTTCAATGAATAAAATACATGTTTAGATAAAATGAAGTACAAAAGAAAGTATAATTTCATAAAATAAAAGTACAATTTTAGATAAAGTGAAATACAATTTCAGAACTCTTGAAGTATAAAGCCCTAGCAACTACAATATATTTTGGTTAATTGATAAATATAACACTTAAAGTATATAACTTCAATAAATATAGTACAATCTTTGATAAAATGAAGTATAATTTCAGAAAATCAAAAGAATAATTTTATATAGAAGACGTATAGTTTAGGAACACTTCAAGTATAAACTGCTAGAAGTTGCAGTACAATTTTGGATAATCCATTAATAGAACACTTGAAGTATAAAACTTACATAATAGAGTACAATTTTAGAACACTTCAAGTACAAAACTTTACAAACTGCAGTACAATTTAGATTCTGTAGAAGTATTACCTTAAATCATCACTGCTTTTCTTTGCACTGCTGCTCAATTCATCCTTTCGGTTTACCAGGATGTCAACAACGTTCATCTTCAATGTCAAATGCAGAAAGGCCATATTCATGACACCGTCATCATCAGTCAAACTCATGTATAATCTTTGATGTTGAGCTATGTATTGCAAACTGAAGTGTTCGGCGTTGATTTCACTCCATTTTCTTGCGAGATTAATGTATATGTCCATTAACTTGATTGAACACTCCTACTTCACTACTGGTTGACATTGTCAGAAAATGTAAGAAACTCAGAAGCAACTAAGAAGAAACTGAGAAGAAGAAGAACCCGAAAATGATAAAAATAAAAAGAGAAGAAGACAATGCAGCTATCGGGTTTGTGGTTTTTGGCTCTAACGTTATTCTTGTTCCCGCCGTGGAGCTTGTTGCGTTTTTTCTGTTCTTTCTATTTCTGGTATGATAATGTTTACTGTTTGCTTGTCTGGATGAAGAAGAAGAAGAAGAAGTGAGAAAAAATTAATGAAAAATATTATATTTAAGGGCATTTTTGTCAAATCAAGTGAGTGGGGAGTGATCTCTAAACTTTTAACAAAATTAGGGAGTTTTTTCTAACAAAAATTAAGTGGGGACTGATCACAAAAGTGAAAAGTGTGTTTGGTACTTTTAAATAAGTGTCCCTTAATTTTTTGACTCATTAAAAAGATAAATCAAATTAATTATTTTAAAACATTAATACTTTATAAATGGTATATGTGCTGTGCAAACAGAAAATGTCCAATGTCCACTTGGGCCAGCTAAACCATTGGCCCACCTCATGTGGATCGAGCCCACGACATTTATATTTTTAAAAATGAAATTTTATCACCAAACCATTGATTTATCCCAAAAAATAAAAACATCATCATTTGTGTATAAGTCTTGGTCTTTGTCGAGTTAGTTTGAACTCAAATTATGTATGATGAAATTTTGTGTGGGGCTAATGATCTTTGCGTGTGTGTTTCTTAAAAAAAAAAAAATTATATATACATATACAGACATATTAGGGATTCGTTAGTACTGCTCATGTTAGAATTTTAACACATAAATTAATTTATCTCATTGAGGAGATACTTTAGTGTCAAAATTAATAAAGTATTGAATGAGCAAATTGAGTTAAAGAGTGAGCTATGAGCTAAAATTATATTAAGACATGGAGTGGGTGGATGGTGTATAATAATAATCCGAAAATAACAATAATAATTAATCCATATAATTATTATTAGGATTATTTTAATTTTGGATTTTGAGACCGAAATTAATTCTTCCAACAATAATGTCTATTTTTTAAAGAGTTACAACCATGACTTTTGAATTTAAAATAAAGGCCACAACATTTATTTAGTCTGACAGAGTTAGAGACATGTCTTATAGAAATAGGTACTTAAGTCCTATAAATATAGGTACGGGTCAATTGCACAGCGCCCCCCCTGTGATATTCGTAATTGGTTCATAACCCCTATGAAATAGAAATTGGCAAATAAACCCCTGTGTTTAATTGAAAGTTGCTCACCTGACCCAGCAGCATTCTCATTGTTGTTTGATGCTCATTGAATAATAAAAAGACAAAATTACCCTTAAATAAAATTATTTTTTTATACATTTCAAATTAATTTAAAAAAGGTATATGTTTTTATTTATACTTATATATAATATGTATACATATATAAGTCTATTAATAATTTTGAAAAAGTATATAATATAGTTTTTACACTTATATAATATATGTACATGTATAAATTTATCTATAAAGATATTATATATTATTTATTTATACATGTCACATATATCCATATATAAACTTTCTTTAATTATTTTAAAATTAAATAATACATGATATTTATAAAAATTAAATAATATATATTTTATTTATAGTTACATATAAAATATATGTACATCTATAAATATAAAGATATATGTTTTTTATTTATACATATAATATATATAATTTTTTTCTTCATTTCAAATTAAGTAATATTTATTATTTGTAAAAATATAAAATATATAATATTTATAAAAATTAAATAATATATTTTTTATTTATAGTTACATATAAAATATATGTACATCTATAAATATAAACATATGTATTTTTTATTTATACATATAATATATATATAATTTTTTTCTTCATTTCAAATTAAGTAATATTTATTATATGTAAAAATATAAAATATAATTTTTATTTATACTTATATACATATATATAAATTTATCATAACATGTATATATGCATATATATAAAATTATATATAACATATATATTGTATATGACTATATATTAATATATGTCATATATAATATATTATATATAACATATATATCTATATATATATTATCATCACCCCCCCAAACCCCCCCCCGGCCCCATCTTCCCCAAAGCCGACAGGCAGCCATGGCTGCCGTCAGTCGCCATCTTTCTCCTTCTTCTTCATTTTTTTTTTCTTGAGTCGCCGGCAGCCGACTGGCGAGCTGTCGGGGCTGGCTGCCATGGCCACCCCCCCTGTCTTCCCCAAAGCCGACAGGCAGCCATGGTTGCCTGTTCTCCAACCCGACGAGCAGCCATGGCTGCCGTGCATAATGGCCAGGTCTGGCCAGACCTAGCCACTGGCCGCCGAGGTTGATGGCGGTCGTCAGTCGCCATCTTTCTTCTTCTTCTTCCTTTTTTTTTTTTTGGGGGGTCACCGGCAGCCGTGGCCATCGGCTGCCAGTTGCCGGCAGCCATGAAAAACCGACTGCCATGGGTTGGGTTGGGGTATGGTGGGGTGGGGTGCGATTTACATTTGTTATATATATGTATTATAAATATATCTATTATATTATATATATATATAATAATATATTACTTATTTCTTTTTTTTAAAGATATTATATGATTTAATTTGGACCGTTGATTTCTTTTAAAAAAATCTAACGGTTGATAAGTGAGGGGCTTGATCGTCTTTTCACACATAAATTACATGCCAAATCGCGCACACCCATGCGTGAATGACACCTTCCTCCCCAGGGATGCTCATTGCATGATCTTCGAAAACACAAGGGTTTATTTGCCAATTTCTATTTCATATGGGGTTATGAACCAATTGCGAATATCACAGGGGGGCGCTGTGCAATTTACCCATATAGGTACTGTCTACTGTCATTTGATAAGAAAAAATACACAAGCATTCTAACACTCTAGGCATTCATTTTCACATACATACATACACATTTTTCATTAAGCACAAAAGGTTCAAGTCAGTTCGGTTTGGAGTTTCAACCAATAGGAGTGCCGCCTTCAGTTGTTCGGAGTCGTTGTATCTTGGGAGGTTGTCCGTTAGCTATCCTCGGGTATCAGTGGGAGATGGATAAAACCTTAAGGAAGCTATGCTCGTGCAGGCCTCAACTCGATATTTATTCGGTTCTCAGTTTTTGCTTCCGGTTTGAATCCTTTATCAATTTTAAAATTGATTTATAATTTTATTCTATACATGTTTATATTGACTACTTAATATTAGTTTATGCTACTGTGTTATGTGATATATTCTGATGTACAACATTAGTCTAACAATCTTAAGGTTTTAATTCTCTCTATCTACATAATTAAGTAGCATAGTATTATATGGCCTGACGTTTCACCACAAAGTAATAAATTTATGCTTCTGTCTTGTTATTAGTTTTGCCTCTGAATTGTGCGTTAAGGTTGAGTGTCTTCATTGTTAAGTGTAATTTGGTATGAAAATCATGTGTCTTGTCCTGTGCATATAATCTGTAACAAGAGAATTGTTTACATACTAAGACTTTGTAGGACAATTATAATAGCTTTATCACAAAATTCCTAACAATTTAAAGTCTTGTCTCTCATTTGTGTTTGTATGCTCAATAGGTACATTATATGGCATGTGCCAGTATAATTTGTAGCATTGCCAAAATCTGTTGAACTCTTAAACTCTTGGCCGATTGTTGCTATTAGAAATTTAGTTTGTCAACTTTAATTCTGTTTTGCCATACTGTTGCTATAATTTCGGTATATATTTGTAAAAGTTGATACGTATTAATTTAATGTCTTGGTTTACAATCCTTCGGAAAAAAATCATAAGTTTCCATTCCTGCACGCACTAAAATTTTCTCACAATATAAAGATTAAAAAAAAAAAGAAAGTGTGTGCTTCGAAAACTTAGCCTCAGAATTTTTTCAGAACTTACAAAATTATAAACTTTGAGACTCGACCTCTTTCCTAAATTCTTGAAAGAATTACGTGTGGGATTTAGGCTTTGTGGTTATACATAAGAAAATCATTGTGTCCTCATAGTAGCCGTCCTCTCTTGCTTATTAATTTTGCAACTGTCGTGGCTCTCTCTCCTTAGATACGACCTGTATATTAAATTTCCTTGCATTACAATATTCTGTAGGATATCGTATATATACTTTATGGAAGTATTGTGTAAAATTTGATTGGAGTATATATTTATACGTTCTGTCCATTTTTGCAACTGTCGAGATAAACATTAGATTGCTTATTCCTTTATATTAAATTGTAGAGATTAATTATGGCTACAAACAATGATGTGCCAAATGTTCCTAATGAGCCCAACGTGATTGGCATTGGTAGTAGAATGCTGAATGCTCCTGTTGTGCCGCCTCCGGCTACCGCTTCTCCTACTCTAGTTGCAGTTGGACAAGCGGAGAAACCGGAGAAGTTCAATCGAAAAGATTAACAAAAAATGCTATTTTATCTCACCACTTTGAACCTTGTGAGGTTCTTACAGAAAGAACGCCCTGCATCGGGGGAAAATACAGATATGCAGACTGTAGTGGCTGTTGATGCATGGAATTATGGGGATTTTTTATGCAAAAACTATGTACTTAATGGGTTAGATAATGCATTGTACAATGTTTATAGTCCTATTGCTATGGCTAAGGAACTTTGGGAATCACTAAAGAAAAAATATAAGACGAAAGATGTCGGCACGAACAAATTCGTTGTTGGTAAATTTCTTGAATTTTTAATTATTGATTCCAAGTCTGTAATGTCACAGGTGAACGAGTATCAAATGATACTACATGAGTTGGCTGCCGAAGGAATGGCTCTTGGAGAGGCGTTCCAAGTAGCAGCCTTGATTGAGAAGTTACCCTCGGGTTGGAAAGACTTCAAAAATTACCTCAAGCACAAGTGCAAGGAAATGAACTTTGAGGACTTGATTTTGAGGCTAAGAATAAAAGAAGACAATCGACTTCCCAAAACAAGAGGTGGTGGCAATGCTTTTGAGAGCAAAGCAAATGTAGTGGAACAAGGGCCATCAAACAAGTGAAAACGAGACTCGCCTGGCTAACTAGGTGAGAAAAAGAAAAAGAAGTTTGAAGGCAATTGCTATGTTTGTGGCAAAGCAGGGCATAAGGCCAAAGATTGACAAAATCGTCAACAAGGAGGGACTCATAAAAAAGGCGGGCCTTCAAAGAAAAGAAACATTGCCTATGCTAATGTTGCAGAAGTGGATAATCTGTCAGATGGTGTCATTGACTTGAACTATCAGCCAATGACTTGAACTATCAGCCGTGGTTTCTGAGGTGAATCACACTGAAAATCCTAAGCAGTGGTGGGTGGACATTGGGGCCACTCGACACGTGTGCTCAGATAGAAACATGTTTTCAACATATGAGAATGCAAAGGATGAGAATTTGTTTATGGGAAACTCATCAACTTCCAAAGTACACGAAATTGGAAAAGTGGTGCTCAAAATGACCTCTGGGAAGGAGCTGACTCTCAACAACGTGTTTCATGTGCCAGACATAAGGAGAAATTTAGTGTCATGTCCTATGCTTAGCAAAAATTGATTTAGGCTAGTTTTTGAATCTAACAAATTTGTACTTACTAAAAGTGGAGTGTATGTCGGAAAAGATTATTTGTGTGATGGTCTTTTTAAAATGAATGTAATGACCATCGTACCCAAAAATGTACCAAAAGTTGTTATTAATGGAAATAAAGTAAATTCGGCTTATTTGTTGGAGTCTCTAGATTTATGGCATCATAGATTAGGACATGTAAACTTTGGTACTTTGAGTAAACTAGCTAAAAGTGGAATTTTACCTAAGTTGGACTTTGACACAAAAACTAAATGTGAAGTTTGTGTTGAGGCAAAAATGACGAAAACTCCTTTTAAGGCAATTGAAAGAAATACTGAACCATTAAGTTTAATTCACACAGACATATGTGACTTAAAAATGGTGCAATCAAAAGGAGGAAAAAAATATTTCATGACCTTTATAGATGATTGCACAAGATATTGTCATGTTTATCTACTTTCTAGCAAAGATGAAGCTATTGAAGTATTTAAACATTACAAGAATGAGGTTGAGAATCAACTTGGAAAGAAAATAAAAATACTCAGAAGTGATAGAGGTGGTGAATATGTACATCCATTTGAAGAGTTTTGTGCTGAATATGGAATAATTCATAAAATAACAACACCTTATGCATCATAATCAAATGGTATTGTTGAGCGCAAAAATCGAACTTTAAAAGAAATGATGAATGCATTATTAATTAATGCAGGAGCACCTCAAAACATGTGGGGAGAGGCAGTGTTGACTGCAAATTATTTACTTAATAAGATACCCCACAAGAAGTTACAAAAAGCACCATATGAGGCATGGAAAGGACACCCACCATCTTATCAATATCTTCGAGTGCGGAGTGTCTAGCTAAAGTAGGAGTACCACCTCCTAAAATGGTCAAAATAGGACCAAAGACAGTTGATGGGATCTTTATTGGTTACGCACAACATAGTGCCGCCTATCGCTTCCTTGCACATAAATCTGATATTGACGACATTCAAATTAATACGATAATCGAGTCAAGGAACGCAAAATTTTTTAAAGAGATATTTCCTTGGAAGAAGGAAGAAGGACGAGTAATATTCAAAAGACCTAGAGAAGTTCAAGAGTTGAGTAAAGAGGACGTTGAGTTGAGACATAGCAAAAGAGCTAGAACGGTTAAATCCTTTCGACCCGATTTCTTGACTTACATATTAGAAAGTGAACCGCGAACATTTACTGAAGCTATGATGACTCCTGAAGCTCCTTTGTGGAAGGAAGCAGTAAATAGTGAAATAGAGTCCATCATGTATAATCATACTTGGGAATTAATAGATTTACCTCCTGGAAATAAACCCTTAGGGTGTAAATGGATTTTCAAGAGGAAAATGAAAGTTGATGGTACGATAGATAAATACAAGGCTAGACTAGTAGTCAATAGATACCGACAGAAGGAAGGTCTTGACTATTTTGATACATACTCGCCAGTAACTAGAATAACTTCTATTCGATTATTAATTGCCTTTGATGATATTAATAATCTCGAGATACATCAAATGGATGTAAAGATAGCATTTTTAAATGGTGACCTGGATGAGGAAATTTATATGGAACAACCTAAAGGGTTTGTGGTTCCAGGCCAAGAGAAAAAGGTGTGTAAATTAATTAAATCGTTATACAGTTTAAAACAAGCACCTAAACAATGATATCTTAAATTTGATCATGTAATGATAGCCAATGGCTTCAAGATTAAAGAGTATGACAAGTGTGTGTATATTAGAGGTACACCAACTGAATATGTCATTGTATGTTTATACCTAGATGATATGTTAATCATGGGAAGTAATAGTGACATGATCAAAGAGACAAAGAAATTGTTAAGTCGTAGTTTCGATATGAAAGATATGAGCCTTGCCGATGTCATACTCGGAATTAAAATTATAAGAACACCGGATGGGATAACATTAACACGATCTCACTACATTGAGAAAGTATTACAAAAGTTTCTAGATCCTGCTAACAGCTTTTTGAAACATTGATAGATGTAAACCAACAGCTTACCAAAAATAAAGGTGAAGGAAAGGCTCAAGTGGCGTACATGCACATAATTGGAAGCCTCATGTATATAATGAATTTCACGAAGCCAGATATTACGTATGCAGTTGGTAAGGTAAGTAGATATACAAGCAACCCCGGACAAGAGCATTAGAATGCTATTGTTAGAGTACTAAAATACTTAAAACACACCACGAAAGTATAGGTTGCACTATACCAAATATCCAGCTGTAATTGAGGGATACAACGGTGCCAATTAGATATCTAATTCAAACGAGTCCAAATCCACAAGTGGATATGTGTTCACTCTAGTTGGAGCTGCCATATCATGGACATCCTCAAAGCAGCCTTGCATAGCTAGATCAACGATGGAATCGGAGTTCATCGCATTGGATAAAGCAGGCAAGGAAGCAGAATGGTTACGCCAATTTTTGGAAGATATTCCAAATTGGCCAACACTTGTGCTAGCGATTTGCATCCACTATGATAGTCAATCTGCCATTGGAAATGCACAAGGTAGTATGTACAATGGTAAGTCTCGACATATACTGAGGAGACATAACACCGTTAGACAACTGCTCTCTAGTGGAGTTATCTCAATCGACTACGTGAAGTCTAAAGAGAACCTTGTGGATCCGCTAACCAAAGGTGTAAACAGAGAGCAAGTATATAAATCATCAAAGGGAATGGGACTTAAGCCTTTAAATAACTGAGTCACCATAACGGGAACCTTACATTGTGGGGGGCCACAACCCTCTAGTCCATTCCGTTGATGAGCAGACAGTGCATCCTGCAAAAGTTCTAGGTTGAACATTGCTTTTAATGACTTTCATATCTCGACATTTCGAGTGGGGATGCTGTAGGAACCTCTTAATGAGATGTCACCTATGTGAATAGGGATTAGGCCGATCATATGAGAATTTTTAAGGCTGAATTCTCAGAGTAGTACTCATGAATACCAAGAATTGTTCAGGGCCAAAATGAACACAACAGTTAAACCATGAAACTAACTATTGAGTGGTGTTGTGTGCAGTGCTATTGTCTTGATGTACACAAAAGTCGAACAATTCAAGACATCATGTTCACTGGTTGGCAAGTGCATCTGATAGTGCTCACTAAGGAAGGTTCAAAGCCAAAAGCTACCTCTCCTGATGCAATATCACTCAAGATGAACCTTTGTCGTGCAATTGCATTCATGAGCATATCTGTCAAACTATTTGCTCATTCATGTGGGGGATTGTTAGAATTTTAACACATAAATTAATTTATCTCATTGAGGAGATATTTTAGTGTCAAAATTAATAAAGTATTGAATGAGCAAATTGAGTTAAAGAGTGAGCTATGAGCTAAAATTATATTAAGACATGGAGTGGGTGGATGGTGTATAATAATAATCCGAAAATAACAATAATAATTATTCCATGTAATTATTATTAGGATTATTTTAATTTTGGATTTTGAGACCAATATTAATTCTTCCAACAATCATGTCTATTTTTTAAAGAGTTACAACCATGACTTTTGAATTTAAAATAAAGGTCACAACCTTTATTTAGTCTGACAGAGTTAGAGACATGTCTTATAGGAATAGGCACATGTCTTATAGAAATAGGCACTTAAGTTCTATAAATATAGATGTTGTCCAGTGTCATTTGATAAGAAAAAATACACAAGCATTCTAGCACTCTATGCATTAATTCTTACATACATACATACACATTTTTCATTAAACACAAGAGGTTTAAGTCAATTCGGTTTGGAGTTTCAACCAATAGGAGTGCCGCCTTTGGTTGTTCGGAGTCGTTGTATCTTGGGAGGTTGTCTGTTAGCAGTCCTAGGAGTGTTCAAAAAAAAATCGAAACTGACCAAACTGACCGAAAATTGAAAAAATCGAACCGAACCGAGTTTTCGGTTTTTCATTCAAAAAAATTCGATTTTCGGTTTTTTCGGTTTTTTTTTTTCGGTTAACCGAAACCAAAAAAACCAGTTCGGTTTGGTTCAGTTCGGTTAACCGAACCAAAAAAACCGATTTTATTTTATTTTATATACAAAATTTTATTATTCAATCACTACTAGTTTAAGTTTTATTTCACATTTTTTATTAAATTTTTTAAGTCTAAGATAAATAAATACAAATTTTTAAATAATGTAAATGTTAATGTATTTTTAAATTTTTGGGATAAATAATTTTTTTTTTTTATAAAGTGAAATAATTGAGAAAAAAAGAAGTAAATAATATATCAAAATAGTTATTAAAAACCCTATGTTTTATAAATAATATAGATATTAATATATGACATATAAAAACATGAATAGTTATAATACAAAGAGAACAAAAATGATATTTTTTTCTAAACTCAAATGGTAGAATTGCATAATTTTTTTATTATATGAATTAATATACGTTACATAAAAAAATAGATGATTATGATTTGAACAGCAAAAAATGTTATATTAAAAGAAAATTAATTAATTAATTAAACTTATATATATTATAGGGTATGTTGATGAGCAAAATTGAAATTTCAACTAAAATTGCAAACTAAGGGATAATGGATTGAATCCTATTCGGCTATTCTTGTGGTAGTACTAGTACTATATTGTATCTGCTGACCAATAAAGATTTTATTTATATTATTATAAAAACAAAGACCATTTTGTATCTAAAATAGAAGTTATTTTTGTTCATTTACATAATTTGTCATTTTAATTATTTCAACAACAAAAATTGACAATATAGTTTGAAGGATAAATTGGAGAATTTAACATAAAAAAGATAGTTTGGCTACAAATTTTATCAATATTTCATAATTATCTTTTAGAAATGATGATTTAATAAGGTTATAATTGTATTTTTTACAAAATTTACAAATCTGCAATCTATATTATGATGTCATTGGATCAATTAGCTATTTAACTTTAGTAGATTGAGTTTAAGATTTAATTCGCTATTCGATCTTACCAGTTAAGGTTTGAATATACAAAAATCACGTCCATCTGCCTTGACGATTATAAGCTAGCAATTTTAGCATACACAATGTGTATACTAAAATTTTTATAACATAAAATAATTAAAATATTTATTTATCTTCTTAAATTTATAATATTTTAAATGTATTTGTTTAGAATAAATAAATTATAATTTTATCAAAACAAATATTTTCAATATACAAAAAAAAGTAATCTAAATAAATTTTTTCACCTAAAAACAAATATTTTTATCAATATACTTTTATCAAATAATTTTTTTGGCACTAAAAGAATAAGTTACCCAATTCAAATTTTTAATTAAACTAACTTACTTTTGTCAAACAAACTTTTATAACACTTTCTTGAAAAAAAAAAAAATTCAATTTGGTTTTAACCAAAACTGAAAAAACCGAAAAACCGAAAACCTGAAAAAAACCGAAAAACCGAAAAAACCAAAAAAAATAAAAACAAAAAACAAAAAACAGTTCGGTTTCGGTTTCGGTTTTACATTTGAAAAAACCGAATGTACAGCCCTAAGCAGTCCTCGGGCATCAGTGGGAGACGATAAAACCTTAAGGAAGCTGTGCTCATGCAGGCCTCGACTCGATATTTATTCGGTTCTCAATTTTTGCTTCCGGTTTGAATCCTTTATCAATTTTGAAATTGATTTATAATTTTATTCTATACATGTTTATATTGACTACTTAATATTAGTTTATGCTATTGTGTTATGTGATATATTTTGATGTACAACATTAGTCTAACAGCTCAAAAATCAAACCTCATATATATAAATACGCGAGCAATATTATTATGTCTATTGATCACTCAACAACTAATAATCTTTTGCGTTATTTTCTCTTATTAAAGTTTTTGTTCCGTTATTTTTTATAATAATTGAACCCACATGTCATGCTACTAAGGTAGATATATCCATATGACACGAAAAAGTTGCAGAAATTCGTCTGAACTTTGCAGTATGGATTGATTAATTATAAAATAATTGCATGCTTTTATTGGGAAGAAATATTCACTCTAATTGAAATGATTGCATTTATTAAAACAAATACTAAATGTCAATGCCAAAATAATTACTAATTCTACACATTAAAAAAAATAAAAAAATCCAGAGTAATAATTTTTGTAATTTTAAAAATTGGGTAGAAAATGAATGTATACAAGTAGTGGAGTGTGAGCGGATATAATACTTGAAAGCATAATTTGGAGAGGAAAACAATGTATGACTTAAAAAGACATAAAATCCTAAATTGTACTTTTATTTACAGTACTATCTCTGTAATGTAATGCTTTTATCTTTATTTTATTGCACTATCTTCTTGCCTTTTATTTTATCTCCAGCGAAAATAAATTATATATGTATATATAAATATATTCTTATTTTTCTGAAGCCGTCATCTACTCATCTCTCGTAGAGAAAAAAGATGTCATCAGAGTTGCCACTAATCTAGTACGGACTCCAATATATTTAGGGTCCGTTTACTTTGTGATATAAAATGTGGAGTGATATGATGAAATGAGAAATGAAGAGTAGGATTAGAATAATTTTATATTTTTGTTATTATATTTACTTTGTGGGATGATATGAATGATAAAATTTAAAATTATATATTGAGAATATTTACATAAATATGAATTATAATACTTGGATAAATTATAAAAGACTAAAGCACCCCTAATTAAAATATTTTTCTATTTAGCATAAAGAAATTAATTTTTCTCCATTTCAATACAGCATCCAACTATTTCTTCTTTTTTTCCAAACAACCAGAAATTATTTTTTCTTCATTCCAATACAACATATTTACACAAATTGTATATATCAATTTTTCTTTTAATTATTTTAATACAAATATATTTTTAATATTTAATATTTTTAATTATTTTTAAATTATTTGGTTGACACCGCAACTAGAAATTATTTGCAGTTGTGGCGTCAAAGGCGTGTAAAACCATCACACCTAAAGGGTGGGATGGCTAATCACCCAAATAGTCCGCACAATAGCCGGTTGGTGGTTTTTTACAGGGCCCAATTCAAAAAAAGAAACATGGGATGAGGCAGGATATGGGCTTTCATCCAGCCTCATCCCACAAAGTAAACAAGCCCTTATAAGAAATATAAGATTTGTTCGTACTTCTGCTTACTATTTGAATGATTATTGTAAAAATTTCAAGTTCAAATTATTAATTTTAGTTACTGAAAATATATTTAATAATGGAAAAAAGTGCAAAAATATGACCGTAAATAATGCCATTTTGCAGAGAGAACCGGAATTAAAACTGTGGCAAAATTAGAACAATAACTATAAACAAATAAAAAAAGGATAATGCTTGCCGAAAAGCACAGTTAGCTCACAGGAAAGCACAGTCAGCGCCGAAAAATACTTGCATGGGACTTGGCTAGCATAGCTCTGTGCCTCGTCATATGCCACATATACTTTGATAAAGAAAAAATTACAGAATAGAACCATAAGTAAAGCTATTTTGCGAAAGAGAATAGGAATTAAGGCGGAGGTTAAAAAAAAAAAAAAAACCACATAACACTGAAATATTGAGTAGCGAAAGGTTGGGAAAAATTGATAACATCAGAATGCTATGAAATTTGTGCAATTCATCTGAAATGACTATTGAAACAAAATTAAATAAAAATTTACGAAGCTAGAAAGCTACAAAATTCAATCGATTAATCCAAAAAGACTAATGATGCAAAATCGATAAATTGACGAGTTTGCATCGGGTGAAAGTTGATGATATTACTCTTTATTTTAGTTTTATCATTTTTTTTAATGCTCCTTAAGTTTGGTTTTTTTTTTTTTTTACTGCTCATTAGTTTTGATCTAGTTTTGATCTTCTTTTGCAAAATGACCTTACTTATTGTCTTATTTTTGTAATTTTTTCTTTATCAAAATACACGTAACACATAACAAGGCATGAAGTTGTGCTAGCCGAGCATCATGCAAGCATATTCCGGCGCTGACTGTGCTATCCAACAAACCTTGCTTTTATTCGATTTTTTATAGTTATGATCCTAATTTTGCCACGACTTTAATACCGGCCTCCTTTGCAAAACAATTTTATTTACGGTTTTATTTTTACAATTTACTCTTTAATAATATATTAATCATTATGTAATACATTGATAGAAAGAAAAAATTAATAGCTAGCTAAAAGAAAAAAATATTAATCTCCTCTTTCCTACTACATATGTATTATCCAAAAAATTGACAGAAACATATGTATTAAAATTTGCTTTCGGTTGGATCATAGCATGCAAATGTAAATTAATTAAGTTCCACTTTCCCCTGACTTTTTATAATTTCTTTTCTCCCTGAATTATATCCTGAAATAACTTAGGTATAAATGTATATTCCTTGAGATATATTTAGTTATAAAATAAAATATAAAATATAACATAATTAAAATAATTTTTATGAAGTTTATTTTAAACAATAGTACAATTCAAACTTCTTATTATTTTAATTGGTGTTTTATATTTTATTATGAAAAAAAATATAAACGCATCAAATATACATAAAATCGTGTGTCCATATGATAGTATTTAATAGGACTGTAAATGAATATTCAAAAATTTATTTACTATTCGCATTCGTATCCATTTATACAAAATTTATCCGCATCCATTTAAAACAGATATTACTCGTATTCAATTAGTAGATATTCAATTATAAATGAATCCAAAAATAATAAATACGTATTCGATCCGTTTAATATTCACTCTGAATATATATTTATTAATTATAATATATTATTTATATTTTTTAATAAAAATATCATAATCCATAGAGCTATACTATTTATGTAATTAATTTCTTTTTAATAAATAAAATTATATAGTTCCTTCTGTTAATTAAAATATTTATTTATTATAAATTCATTAATTCACTTATTTAAATATTATAAATAAATATCAAAAAATAATTACCGAAAATAATTCGAATACTGATAAATTTAATCAAATATAAATACATCTAAATAATTATAATCGAATTCGATCGATATCCGACGGATACAAATTTAAATATCATTTTCAAATATCCATCAAATCTGTATTCATATCTAAATATTCAAAAAGTTATATAAATATAAATATAAAAAGTTATATAAATATAAATATAAAACAGGATATTTTATCCGTTTAATATCCTCAAGTATTTTAATCACACATATTACAACTGAGAATTCAAATACAATATTTTAGTCAAAAGATAATCAATATATATATATACATACACTCCTTATGACTAAGTATATATATACATATAAAGCCTATATATATTTATAATTGTACATTTTACAACTTTAAATTATTGAAGCAGACTGTGACGCTTCGTTTGTGTGGAACCTCCACAAGAACTGATAATCCTTAGCCTCACAAGCTAATTTCACAGCTCTGCAAGAAGCATTGACGCGCTTCTTCTTTCCTTTGCTTTCCCACTCAATCTCTGCCCGGCAGCTGAACCCATGCATACACAGTTGGAGCTTGGAATCCACGAACTGAAGCGAAACCTCCCCACCGATTCTCCTGCATGCACCACCACCTCCGCTGCCGACTCCATGCTTTGCGGCGGCGCAATCGAGCCAGCAGCATTCCGGCTGGCCGACCATCTTCTTGTAGACCGAATTAGAAATCCTCACCTTATTGCTGGAATCAGTTACAATTGCTGGCACTGCTTCCGCCTCCACATCTTCCTCCACTTCCTCAGGCCCCTTCGGCATTGTTCCCCTCCCCGGATCGCCGGTGATGCTCTTCACAATTATGCTCGAGCCGACCGGCCGAACCGGCCGAGGCGAGATGATGTTGGGTTTCACCGACTGTTGTAATTGAGGCAAGAAGTCTAATTCTTCGGGCCCCTCATGATCTGCTGTTAAGTTCAAATCTATTCCGCCTTTGACGCTGCTTTCTTCTTCCTTGTTGATAATAGGGAGCTGAGCGGCGGCGGTGCAGCAGAGGAGAGGCAGCGACACCGAGTCCGCCAGGGTTGCCACGGCGGTGTCGAGGCCGCACTTGGGAACCAGAGATATTTGAGGCAGCCCATTTGTAAACCCATGCATGGCCCAGTTTTTGGCCGGAGAATTAATTACCTGATAGGAAGGGTTGAGGCTGCCCTGGAGACAATTAGTTCTCCTTCGCTTGACAGACAGCGGCGGCGGGCTAAAGGCTGCTGGCCGGCCACGCTTCCAGGTTCTCGTCGGCCGCGCCTGGAGGTGAGCCCACACATATCTCAAATAAGGAGACTTCCTTATACCGTTGGGCACGGCGCCGCCGAAATTTTCATTTTCAGCAGTGGGATCATTTGTTGGTTTGGGGGCTATAGGCCTGTACCTGGACATGATTTCAGCAGTTCTTGCTGTGGCATAAGGGTTGATTGTTCGGATCATTTCTGAAAGAGTGTAAGAGACTATTTCTCTTTCTCTCAAAAACAATCAAAATCTTTGGCCGAAGAGGAGGAGGAGAGTGTGAATTGGTGTGAAGGGGTGGAGAATAATGTGGGAGTGAGTGGGCGTGTAGAGAGTAATTTAAAGAGGAAATTGAGCCAATGCGAAGGCGGCAACATGAAGGTATTATGGCAAGGTGAATTGACACTTGGAAGTGTAGGGTGGGTACGTGTTTGCGGAAGTGAAAGATTGGGACATGTGGGATTTCGACTAGGTTTGAACCTACATGCAGGCTTACACTTAAGAATCTCTCTCACTTCCTCCACTTCTTTTTCCTCTTTCTCCCCTGTTGAAAAAAACTAATAATTAATCACTAATATGTATTTCAAATCTTTTATATAATATAAAAGATTAGATATTCGAATCTCAATAATTTTCTAATATTTGTACTAATCTAATGGCATATATATGTGTCTCACGTGACATGAAAAGTTAGAAATTTAAAATCTAACCAATTTCTAATATGAAAGTATATTATAAATAAAAAAATCACTGAAAAATGCTAGGTACTAATTAAACAATCCTTTTAGCATGACCATGCAAAGTACATAGTTCCTCTTTTCTATTTTAATAATAATTTTATCAAAAGCTCAATCAAACTATTTTTTTGTCCATCGAAAAATAGACCGACATAGGTAAAACCTAACATTTTATTAATTGTCAATTACAATAAAAATAATTAAAAAATCAATTATGATTCTCTGAAAAAACCTAACTCCTTAGTATTACTATCTTGATAATAATATGTTAACAATGGAGACACAGGAGAAATAAAATATCGATGTATTTTTTTTGTTTTGACTGAGAAAATAATGGGCATGAGGAGCTGCCTGAATTTGATTTATCAGAAATAGGTTGATGGTGGATTAAAATTTTATAGGAATTAGAGTAGTTAATTCGGATGGATTGGGTGGGTTCGTGTTGGATTAAGGTAGGGGTATAATATAAAAATATCAAATTCAAACTCAACCCAACATGATGTTAAATCTAAAAAGCTTGATCCTAACCCGACTCACAAAAAATCGTATCAAGGTCAGGTTGACCTGATTTTTAGTCAAGTTACATGTTAATAACATGATAAACCTAACCCAACTCGACCTGATAAAATTGATCCAACCTGATTTGTTTATTTTGTTTTTCATATTTATAAATTTGAACACTATAATCCAGCAGAAGTTTGATTTACAATAAAATCTAAAATTCGGCGTAATCATTAAAGTCGAAGAAATATAATAACTTTTAAAACTTATCATGTCCATGAGTACTCCAAATATACAAAAAAAACAAACCATTATTCAATAATTAAATTTTTAATTTTTTAATTTTTGGATATATATTATTTAAATCTTATTTTAATTAGTCAAAAAAAAAATTCAAATGGGTTGAGTTGGGTTGGATCGGGTTAGGTTTATTGAGTTATTGGGTCACCCACTTATTTTTTCCGGTTAAGTGTTTTGACCCGAGATCAACCCAACTTTTTTTTTTTTTTCTTTGGGTCATTTTCGAATCCAACCCAATTTGACCCAAATTGAAAAATACTAAACCCAAACTTTATTTTTTTTTCAGGTGGATCATTATCAAATTATTGAGTTAAGTTTGATTTTGACACCCTCAATAGGAATACTTGAGAAATGAGCAACATATGTAAAATAAAAAAGTAAAAGAAAAACCTAGCTCCTTATTGGATGTAATAGAGGTCAGTGTTAGTGTCTTGATGGTGTATGTGCATACGTGAACCAAAGATATTACGGTAATGTTTGGTTATTTTATATTTGATTTTAATATATATTTTGAGCGAATGAATAATGTAAATAGGGTTGGGGAATGTGAAAATTATATTGTGAAATGTAATATATTTTTGGTTATATTTTCAAAAATAATTAAAATTTTATTTTGAAGAGTTTCGATATATTTGTTTATATTTTGAGGAGATATTTTCTATTGTAGCGATTAAATTAATTTTTTTTTTTTTTGTTGGTTTATGTAAAAATAGAATTGAATATTTTTTTATTGTAAGAATAATAATAATAAAATATAAAAAATATATATGCATTTGTATACTGAAAAAATAGGAAAAATTTAGAGATAATAAATAATAGAATAGGATATTTTAGAAAACCCAATTTTAACGTTTTGAAAATAAAATGAGCGTATGTTTGGAATTATTTTGATAAACATAACCTAACTCTCCCTAGCGAAATAAGTTAGGTTAAAATTTTCTTTGGTTTTGACTAGGAAAGTCAGTGAGTACGTAGGAGGTGTACTTGTCTGAGTATGATTTGCTGGGGGTGAAGGTGATTAGGTACCAATGAGGCGGTGGGCGCTAATCTCAGTGCAGCGGAGAAGGGATGTGGGTCCTTTATCTGCCGCAACGCGTGCGGTGTAGGGATGCATGCATGGCTACACCTACACCTATCAGGGACATATTTGGCTAACGTTATTATTCCTTGGTACATTTACCTAGGTTTGTAATCTATATATAGCTTTCCACTGATTTGACCTTGGCGGACGACGCCTTGGTTTGTCTTTTACATATTAGGTTTTGTTACGTTAGTAGAGTTTTCCTTGTTTATTTTTTCTTTTTTAAATTTATTTATACACGCACATATAAAAAATTTGGTATCATATTTTATATGAAAGATTAATATTATTAAATTAAAGTCACTCAATAATTAATATTATTTATAAAAATTTAAATTTTTAAGTCAAATTAAATTCTCCATGAGTATTTTAAATTAATGTAGATTTCCTATTGTTCTCAAACTTACTTCTACAATTGAAATAAGGAAATATATAATTATATGATAAGAAATTTTTATGTAATTTAATTAGATATATATTCAAATAAATTATGATTTGTTATATGAGAATACTAAATAAATTTATCAAATTAAATTCAATATTCAATTCTACTATATTTTATATTAAGTTGATGTTCGACCATTCAAAATTTGAGCAATGATTTTACTCGTTGGATCAGTTAAACTTGTTTTTTTAATTTCAAATATATTAAAATTTATATTTCTTAAAAAATAATATCATAGTATATATTCTAAATGTGAATTTTTTCATTAACAAAGAACTAATTATATGTAATTAGTTTACGTGTTCATATTTTGATCTTTTAAGAAAATTATAATTATTTCAGAACATATTGTTTTAGTTTTATATTTTAAACGTATAAATTTTACCATCCGTGTCGAGCGCGTCGCAATACTCCCGTTTCATTCATTAAGAAAAAAGATGCATACATTCTTTACAACATAAATAGTTACTTTATAGGAAAAATACATGCATGTCAACAAACATGACACGTATGCAGTTACGCACGAACTTTGGTGCTCATAGACTGCGCGTAGAGCAGAATTTCTCCAAGAGCAACGGATGAATTTAGTTTTTATTAAAAAAAAAAAAAAGAAAAAGAAACAAAGAGTAGAAGGAAAGGAAGAAGGATAAGAAGAAGGCAAGAAATAGTACTGGGTGACCACCGGGGCAATCATTTTACAGGGACAAACACGTGGGTTACACGTGGCACTTGACTCGCAAAGAGGTAGTTTTTGTCTTAAAGTGTCATTATAGCGCCTGCTTTTGCGGCCAATCGCAGTTTTGCGACTTAAGGCTTTAAAACAATGGAGAAAAATGATAATGACTTTTAACTCCAATTGGATGCTTTCACTGCCCAAAAAGTTCTCTATATTTTGATTTTCATGAAAAGACTATGTGGGAATATATCAGCTGAACTAATATATCTTTCTTCACATATTTTATAATATATATACATATATATATGTGTGTATTATGATATCGCCATGTCTTGATCTCGAATTGATCTGTTCAAATTGATGTTAACATCGACCTCGAACTTAGTTATATTTTATACTAGTGTTATGTATTTCTAATTCGATCACAAGAGCACACATTAAGTTAGTTGAGATCATTCTCAATTAAGGTCCTCCAATGCATAAATTAGTAGTTGATTAAGAAAATTAAATAAAAGCTTAAGTAAGATGTATTAAAGACAATGTGACCTGTTATGTTACCGTGCAATTTCTCCTTTATATAAGTAACAAATTATTTTTCATTTTTTTTATTTATGGATTTAAGTGGCAAATTACCGTTCTTTTGATTTGGGATTCATCGACGGTCTATAATTTGGGTCGAATCGCGTGGTGGATAAAAAAATGTGTGGATTTTTCGTCTTGTTTGGGCATTTTGCCAAGTTTTGAGGGTAAATTGGTCTTATAAATAAATATATATATATATACACACATATATATGTGGAGAGAGAGAGAGACAACGACGACGGCGATAAGCGGGGCAAAGGAAATTGATGAAAATTCATTGGTTTAAAGAGAGCTTTTTGCATATTTTCAGTTACAGATTAGCCCATATCATGCAAAAGTTAAATGTAATCTGATCCCCAGAATCACTAAATAAATCATGTCATAATAAATAAATATTTCGAAAAATATATGATAGAAATATTTGAATGCATGCAAGAAAGAATGAAACAGCCAAAGCAAACTGTTGCATATATACATTAATTATCAGTAACTCTCAAATGATTTTAGTAAATGCAGGAATTCTTTTTCTTTTTGTGACCAAATAAATGCAGGAATATATGATTCATAAATTTTTCTCTATTTCTCCATTGTAACAGTTTCAGGTATGTAGTCTCGCTCTGATTATCAAGAATATCATGTTAGTTCTGTGTACATTACTAGTATATATAAAGCAAGCACAAGATTTCTATATGTAGCATCTCTTCTGCAGTCCTCACGCTTTCATATTTCTGTAATTAACGCAAAAAAGACTTTTTGCTTGAAATTTTTTTTTTTTTAAAATGGCTAGCAATGGAGATAGTACCAATAATAACAATGGAGGAGCTATTGAGCCTGAGGAGCCACAGCCACACCCAGTCTTTGAGCAGCTACCCGGCGTCCAGTACTGCATTAACAGCCCACCACCATGGCGTAAATTCATCTTACTCTCCTCCTCTTTTTCTTTTATTTTTCATCTTTTTTATTTTTTGGGGGGGTACCCCTTTTTTTTCTCTCTTCATTTATGTTAAAATGAGCTCTGTTGTTGATTGAATTCACTGAATGTATCAAATTTTGTCATATTTCAGAAAACATATCTTAGGCACCTTGTTTGGATAAAAATGCCTATAAATAGCTAATTATATGACAATTTTTTCATTCTTGGATTGTTATTTGAGTTCGAAAAAATCTAATTCATCGTTTTTTCTTGATTCAGTAGAAGCTATTTTTCTGGGTTTCCAGCATTATATTCTGGCTCTTGGTTCTATTGTCTTGATTCCAAGTATCCTAGTTCCACAAATGGGTGGCAGTGAAGTAAGCTTCTACACCTCATTTCTTGAAATAACCTGTCTTTTGTTTCCTTTCTTTTTATTTGTCCAAGTAACAATGTTATCATGATGACTTATTGATTTTTAAGCCACCCCTTCTTTTCTTGCATTGCAGAAAGACAAGGCCAAGGTAATACAAACCTTACTCTTTGTTTCAGGAGTAAATACATTATTACATTCCTTCTTCGGCACGAGGTTGCCATCAATAATAGGCGGATCCTATGCATTCTTGATTCCCGTAACTTCAATTATTCATTCAAGAAGATATAGAACAGTACACTTGCCAGAACAGGTAATGTTAAAAAATGCTGATCTTTGTGCACTTCTCTAGCTAGAGCGCAATTGTTGTCAATTCATTGTGTGTGTGTGTGTGTTTCAGAGGTTTCTGGAAACAATGAGAGAAATACAGGGTGCTCTAATTGTGACTTCATGTTTCCAAATCATCATTGGTTTCATTGGTTTGTGGAGAAACATTATAAGGTCAGTTTGTTTATAAATGAAGTTATATATGATTTCATTAACGCCCAACTCAAGATAAATGACTGTTTTTGCAGTTTGTCTGTTCCTTAACTTCTTCTTCTTTGGTCTTAGGCTTTTTAGCCCTCTTTCTATGGTTCCATTGGTTTCTTTCACTGGACTTGGGCTCTACCACCTCGGCTTTCCTCTGGTAAGAAGTGTGAACCTTTCCATGTTTTGAAAATGATGCATAATCTGAAACCATTGTTCTGTTACTTCTTTGTAGACTGCAAAATGTGTTGAAGTAGGGATACCACAGCTGATCGTCATGATTTTAATCTCTCAGGCAAATTCATGTCTTTTTTCCTTGGTACCATATTTGTGACTAAATAACAATACTAAGTCTTTTGCCCCCATTTATTGTGATATCTTTTGCAGTATCTTCCAAGATTCATAAATTTAGAGAGGCCCCTGTGCGACAGATTTGCGCTGCTGTTCTCTATTGCAATTGTGTGGACTTATGCAGAAATTCTAACTCTGGGTGGAGCTTATAAGAAGTCTAAAAATGGTTACTGCCATGCTGATAGCCCTGGACTCATTGGTGAAGCTCCTTGGTATTATTATTGCATCATATCTTGACTTTCAATGGCTTGAGTTTGATGATCAAAAGGAACATTTTTCTGTAGTCATTCCGTTCTATTGGCACGATTTCTTTCCGCAGGTTTTACATCCCGTTTCCATTCCAATGGGGGCCTCCCTCTTTTAGAGCAGGAGAAATTTTTGCAGCAATGGTTGCTTCATTCGTTGCTTCAATGGAGGTCTTAACATTTTACATACATTGTTTATCTATTGCTATAATCAGACTGCATATCCTAATAGAATATTTTTGGCAGTCTACTGGTTCATTCATTGCGGCAGCCAGGTATGGAAGTGCCACACCGGTGCCGCCTTCGGTGATTAGTCGTGGGGTCGGATGGCTTGTACGATTAAAACATGTGTTGCTTATTTTTTCTTATGATAGTTCTAATAAAAATCTAAATTTCTTACTAATACTCTTCATATCTAGGGGATTGGGACTTTGCTGAATGCCCTTTTTGGAAGCGTCACTGGTTCCACTGCAATAGTGTAAGAATTCCGACTTGAAATTCAAGTTTTGAACTCAAAAATTTGTCTATCTGTTGAAAATACATCTTTTACCAAGATTTTGTTGAATATACAGAGAAAATGCAGGTCTCTTGGCCCTGACGAAAGCAGGAAGTAGAAGAGTTGTTCAGATATCATCTGTCTTCATGATTCTCTTCTCCATTCTGGGTGCATGTTCCAAGTTTTAGACTTCTTTTGGCAAGATTCTGCATTATGGTTGAGAATTTTCCCTGACTTATTGATACCCTGAATCAGGAAAATTTGGAGCGGTTTTTGCTTCCATACCCTTGCCAATCCTGGCAGCTTCTAACTGCATCTGCTACGGCTATGTCTGTATGTATCTATCTGTCTCATTTTCTCGTACTTTTGGTCCAATGCATTAATCCCATGTTCTGTTTTTACCTTAACTATATCTACTTTGCGAATCCTGTCTGCATGCCAGCATCTGCAGGACTGGGACTTCTCCAATTCTGCAACCTCAACAGTTTCAGGACAAAATTTGTCCTAGGAATTTCTTTCCTTGTCGGACTTTCTCTCCCACAATACTTCAGCGAGCATCATCTGAGCTCAAGAACTGGTCCTGTCCACACTCATGCAGGATGGGTATGTACACAACATTCATCCACATATGTATTAGGCCTTTTCGCCGGATGATAAGTAGCTATAGACACTTACGGACAAATTAAACTTAACAAGGCTTCTAAATTGTTTTTATATATATCTTGCAGTTGAATGACATAAGGTGTGTGATATTTACGTCGGGCGCGACTGTGGGTGCTGTAGTTGCTCTTATATTGGACTACACTTCCCCTCGAACTGAAGAAACGCGTAAGGATAATGGGTCTTATTGGTGGGAGAGGTTCGTGGTGTATAACAGAGATGTCAGGAATAATGAATTCTATAAGTTGCCTGGCCAACTCAATACATGTTGTCCACCTTTTTGAATTGTGAGGATTTCTCAAGTATTTTTGCCTTTAACAGTGCTTCGAATTGAAGGCTTCAACTCCTTTCCTGCTGCAAAAGTTCAATTTAAGTTGCTCTTCATTGCACAACTGCTTGCTTAACAATATTTCTGAAAGGCAAAAGAAAAAGGGGAATAAGATGTGCACGTATAATATCTGCTTTCGTTGAGAGTCGAACTCAAGACCTCCCGCTTACTAAACGGGTGCTCTAACCAACTGAGCTACGAAAGCAACTGCCCATTCCTGCTTCGGTTTTTGTTTGTTTTTTACCAAGATAACAAATTGAGAATTTATTTATTTGTATATGGGAATAATTTTGACAAAGAGAAATCCACTGGAAAATAGAAAATAATTGAAAGACACTGAGATCAATTTTTATTATGTAAGTGGAATACCTATTAAAAAAGAAAAAATGGGGGGGATACCATAAAGTAATAAATGCATTTCTATCAACCCCCAAGGCCCAGCTGAGTTGTTCTTTGTTATGTATAAAAGACAAGGAATCGTGCATCTCATTTTATTTTATTATAGACATTTCTTTGACCATAGTATCTTATATTATAATTTGTTTTGTCTTTTCATATTAGGAACAACATTGATTATTTTCACCCTTGCCTTGCAATTAAATAATAGGAAACATTTCTTCTATTGTGATGTATACATTAATGTGGTCTCAAATTAATTAGCAATAGAAAATGATAAATTACATTATCAATAATTATTCAAACATAAGATAAGACTAGCTGCAAGCAATACATCATTCCAATATATATATATATATATATCCCACTCATTTAAGTACATAGATTTAGACCTTGAACTATACAATAATATCATAAACAATAATATCATAAAGTGGAATATTTATTGATTTTGTATCATCTAATAATTCATAAACTACATACTTCAATATATATTGAAATAAATTATTGGTAACTCAACTCTAATGACTCTTACATAATGTATTTTTCTTTTTATGTTCGATTTATTCAGTCATTTATTAGACCCAAAAAAATAATATTTAGATAGTATTAGTGTATCAAAAAATATTTATTATTTAAGAGACGCAATCACTTGGTCTCAACTTAATAAAAATTTATGACAAAGGTACGCTCGAAAGTAAATTACAAATGTTTTTCACGCATTTATCATAAAAAAAAAAGGTAAGAAAAAGAAAAAGAGGGCTTCTACCAAATTTTGAAAAATCCTTTAATTTGTGTTTGGCGTTTTGCAATGTGGAGTTGATAATAATAGGTGATCGAGGAAGCATAGGATACACAAATCTGAAGCACATGGCTTGAAACAGCACACGTGTGGCACTTGACTAAACCTATTCCCAAAAGGTTTAATGCTGGTCCACGTGAGTTTTTGACATTTCAAAATTTTTAATCAAAATTCCCAAACACTGTCTTAAATGATTAAATAATAAGAACACGAAAATAAAGGTTAAGCTATTATTATTAATAAAGAAAAGAAACAGGACTGGTCGCTCACCTAAAAGACCAATTGCCATTCCATACCCTAAAAGATAACCATATAATTGAAATTCAGGAATTTAATCAGTATTTTTTTTAGAAAAAATGAAATAATTAAATAAATGATTGCTAATTAAATTAATTTATTCAATATTTAGATGAAATTTGATGTAATAATAAGATCCTTGGAGAGGAGACCCAAAATGGAAATTTTCTTTTTCATTGTAAAAATTATGTAATTAAATCATGAATGCAAGTTTTGATTTTTTATATTCTTATATCTACTTTTATTTTATTATATATTTAATTTTGTGTGAAAGTAAAAATGTATTTGAATTAATGAAGTAAAAATGTTAAGTTATAGAATCAAAAGTATATTTTAATATAAGAGTAATAATTTGCTAGTCTTAATATTTTTATATCAAATCATGAATCAAAATACTATTGGGTCAATAAATTATCATTTAATTTGTTTCATGTCCTATTATAATTATGTTCTTTATAATATCCCTAATTTATTTTGGGCTTTATCACCTTATAAGAAGAAAAGAAGAAATCAATATATTTGATCAGTTGATAAATTTTAAATGATTTTTCAATTACTGAAGTGTTATATCAAATATTGATTGTATAGGACCTACTAGATAAAATAAGTAGGTTAGCTTTGAAAAGGATGGATACAAATATGAAAACAAAAATAAGTGTATTTTTTGTTTAAAATAGATAAAAGCAAAAGCATTATTGGATATTTAAGTAGTAAAAAAATCAAAAATAGAAAGTGAAAATGAAACCAGACAAAACCCAGTACTTCCTCTAAAAATAAAAACTTTTGGATGCTTGAATTTGCAATACTTTTAGGTAGACAAGTTGAATTAATTAATTAGCACTCTTAAAGAACTTAAAGCTTTCAATTCATAAGCTTTTTGATAATTTAAAACCAAATAAAAGAAATAAGACCTATAATGATAAGGCAATTATATACATCACCTTGCTAATCTTACACCTCCATTTTTTTATCCTAAAATTATATTTAAATAAATTAACTGTAATAACTCTTTAGTACTAAAAACATAGAAAGTAAGAAAAAAAATGTGTGTAGATTGACCAGTAATATATAACATTTATACTCCATGGAAAAGTTTATAATTTACCTCAGTTGTGGTTTTTGGAGCTTGTCCCCGCAAAATGAGAACAAGTTAAAATAAAATAAACAACAGCATATACATAACTAATAATACATATAAAGATTGCTGGTTAATTAAAGTGGTGTGGGCAGAAAGGCTGAGCATGAGAAAGTTTTAGCACCATAAGGGCCAAGAAAGAGGGAAAGCAGTACAATAACAAAAATAGATGGAATTAGCTAGCTTACATTTCAGTGTTGTCAGTTTGAAACTGACAGCCTCATGCTTCAACACAAGAATCTCTATATATCTCTCTCCCTCAGTCCCTCTTCTCATATATACATACACACACACACATATATATATATATAGAGAGAGAGAGAGAGTCTGTTTTTATCCCTTATAAAATAAATCAAAAAGTCGTTGTTTATCAAGATGTTATTTTTATAGATTAAAAGAACTCTGTTAATGCGTTCTAATAGAATAATATTTCAAAACGCCCAAACCTCTATGTTTTGAAATATTATTATCATGAATGTGTATACATATGTATCTAAAAATATAAATCTTCTATGTGTATGGATGCAAATCAGTTGTCAAATCTGAGAACAATAATCCTCTTCGAGATAATATCTCCATGAGCTTGAATCTCTATTTTTGACAGTTTTTATATTCAATAATAGATTTAATTATCATTATTTTAATTAAATATGGATATGTCTATATATGTAACTAAAAATATAAATTCTTTGTGTGTGTGTGGATGCAAATTGGCTGTCAACTCTGAGAAATGATAGTCCTCTTTTTGTGTGGTGTGTTTGTGTTAGGTCCACTCAAACATTTATTGTTCAGATGCCTCTGCATTATTGAGCTAGCCCCCATGGAATTTACTCTCTTTCTTGTGTTGTTATTTTTTCACAATATTGTACGTACCCCCAATCCAATGGGGTGGTTGATGAAGCAATTTGGTACACACCAAGTTCAAAGGGTTGGAATTTATGTGGCACACAATTCGATTTAGGACTTCATCAGCCAAACATTGTTACTATCAAAATTTATGCGTTCATGTGGCTACAATCCATATCATGTTGATTTGATTTGCTGCTCCTGTAATGGGATTTGACACATTGACTATCTCTTTGCTAGACATATAGGCATGGTTGATGATTTTTGGAGCATGGAGTGTTGCATTACTTGTTATTGTCATATTATTGGGATCCGAAGTTGTGTGTCATTGGATAAAAGCGTAGGATGGGCCCTTTATTATGTTGAAACTTCACATTGTATATTTGAGTACGTAACTTAATTCTATTTATGTTTTAGACATGTCCATAAATTAGATAAAAATAAAAATAAAAAAATAGTAGAATCATGACAAAAAATTTTGACGTGTGTCAAACTGTTGGGATCTGAAGAGGTTGTCAAAAATGCTACAGAAAAACGTACTTGTTGGAAGGTTGAGCACAAGTCTTAATAATTACCAAATGAAGTCAAAATGCAATGAAATTGAAAGGGTTGGATTTTTAATTAGAGATCTTTTTCACTAGAGAGTTGATTTTTCAAAAAAAAAAAAAAAAAATCCTCAGGTAACCTTCAGGATATTATAAAGAGAGAACACTTTTCATGCATGGTAGAAGATAGGGATTTGGACTCACAACTGATGTAGACATGGGTTCTTGTTTGTGACTCCATTGAATCAAAGAAAAAGATGGAAACAAAAATGTCCTCTTGCGAGAGGAAACTAATGGAAAGAATTTCAATTTTATTTTTTTTGAAAGAAAAAAAAATGGCTTATTATATCTTGCATCTGACCTTACAATTCGCAAGGGACCATCTAGCAAGTTCAAGGGCTTGTTCTCTTATGTTTTGGTTATTTTCTAGAAAAAAATTTGGGAGAATGAATTTTTGGGAGAAAATTTGAAGAATGTGCCAAGTATTTCTTTTTGTTTTGGGGAAATATGAAAAATGATTTGAGAATGAGTTGTTTGTTTGTTTATATTTTGGGAATAGACAAATTTTACTGTTGATGTCAAATCAGTTGCTTTTTGTTGGGTTTGTAGGATGAAAGTGATTTTTTTAAATAATATATTATATATGTATGTATGTATATTTATAGTTGGTGATGTGTGTATATATATAATAATTGATATATTATTTTAATAAAATGATGTGTAATTAATTCAATTGGTGTTTTGTTTTTATATTTTTATGAATTTATTAATAAATATTAATTATTTTTTATCAGTATAAATATTAATTATTTTTTATCAGTATAAATATTAATTATTTATAAAATTATAATTATATCTTAATTATAAATATAAGCTAATATTATAATTATATAATAATTGTTGGTATCGACTTATTTAAAAAAAAATATTGTACATTAATTATAAACTAATTATTGTTTATTCTTAAAATTTAATTATTTAACTATTTATTATTTACAATTTATGTATAAATAAAACTTAGTTATTTATTTAAATAAAATAATATATATATATATAAGACTTAATGGCGATTCATCAAATTTAAAAAATAAATAGTTTTATATTATATGAAATTAAATCATCTTAAATTATTTATTAAACAAACAAGCATAGTATTTAATCATACGTGAAATATAAAACATAATTAATATATACATAACAAGTTATTTAAAGAATTAAATAAATCAATTTGATAAGTTATTTATTTACTTTAACTCATTATTTCATAAATAAATTACTTAGTAACAAAAAAAAATACTTAATTTTATAATTTTCTTGATAATTATTTTAATTGTATTAATATTAATTTATTAAACTGAATAGATTATTAAATAAATGTCACACGATAATTAATTTTTTTATAATAATTTAAAATAAATGTGTATTAATATTTAATGAAGATTAATTTTTTTATTATATCAAATTAAAACATCTTAAATTATTTATTAAATGAATAAATATAATATGTAATTAATATGTTAAATATTAAATATAACTAATATGTTATTTAATTAATATATAATTTAATTAATTTAATATGTTATTTAGTAAATCAATTATTTATTAAATTTAATTAATTTTCTCGATAATTAGTTTAATTAAACTTGTAAACATAAATTTTAGAATTTTTTAAATAGTAAAATTTTAATATTTTCATATATGTAAATATATGTGTGTGTATATATATGTATATATGAGTGAAGTGAGAAAGTGACAAATGAATGAGTGATATGAAAGATGGAGTGAGAAAATAAGGGGTAGGTGTGCTTTTTAGGATGTAGGATTTTTTAGGTGAATTGTGAGGGGTTTTTTGGGTAAAAATTGTAGTATTTTGGGAGAAAATTTGGGGAATGTGCATGTGTTTTAAAATTTTTTGGGGAATTGGAAAAATTTTCCCAAAACATAAGAGAACAAGCCCTAACCTTTCTGTGTCGCCCATACTGCATTACATTGTTCTTCAAACTTAAAGCCAATGTCAACTATAGCTGGCAAAATGCACATTCTTATTTAACATAGCAAAAGTTCAACTCCCTTTTAAATTATCAGAATGGAATGTCTTTTTTTTTTTTTTAACTTAAAACACATGTATGTTAGAAGTTCTATAGGTTCCAACCCTTGATTTATCAGTGGGCCAAATAACTACCGATTTACCAGAATGAAATGTTAGGTTAAACCTATGATTAGCTAAGTTTTGGGGTGGGGGGACATGTGAGGTAGTTTCAAAATATTTTCAAGATCCTTAACATGCTAAATACAATGTATTAATTTGTAAGATTTAGTGTGGAAATGAAATGAACATTTTCGCCGGTGATCAAGAATTCCCAAGTGATGAATTTGAAGTGATAACTGTGAAGAAGGAAGTAGAAATGGGGATTGGTTATGTCCAAGGGGATGCAACTAGGCAGCAAAGGGCATGTGCAAGTGAAAATAGGCTATTGGGACCAGCTGACTCAGAAGCATACCACACAATGCACAAGTAGACTATTAGCCTTATTATGATATGATCTACTTTTTTGACCCCTCTTAATGTAAATAATTGTTCTTGAGGAGTAATAGTATATATTAATCATCTCCAATTGTGTAAATGTTTCTTTTCTTTATATTTTCCCACAATGTTGGGCATATATAGTGATGAGAGTGGGATTTTTAGTTAGTTGGAGGGGTAATAATTAAGAATCTAAGTAAGGAATGGATTCAAAGTCTAAATGCTATATATGCATTTAATACATAAGATGCAAAACACATGTTTCTTGCACATAAGAAAAGAATATGTGGAATTGAGACATATTTTGTGGGCAAATGCACTCTCTAATTGTGGTTTTGTATTGAGTTTTCAAGTACTAGTGTATCTATCATAACCTATCTGTGCATGTTACCAGAAGCACATGATGGGCCTATGATCATATGTACCCTTTAGTCTCAGCTGGCTTCTACACATCTTTGCCATTCTCTTGCTCACGATGGGCCAATGCTGCATTAATTCAATTTTGACACCATCTATGCTTTAAACCCTTAAAGAAAGAGGCATTTTTTTAAAAAAAAAAAAAAAAAATTGTGGATAAAAAGTTTTGTGCATGCCTATAAACTATTTTAGTCAAGAAAACAAGACAAATGCTACATGCTGAAATTTTAAGACCAAGCCCACCATTTTTATATCTGTGTTCACCTTTATGAAGTGAAATAAAGTCAGAAAGTCAGGAGAAAAAGGTTGTTTATGACCAAATGAACCAGAAAGAAATCAGAGGATTAGTTGTGCTGTAAAATTTAGAGACAACCTAAGCACTTTATGTAAATTCTTGCTGAGTATGAAGCTGGCCAACGGCAGCTCTTTCCTGCTCTGAATCATGTGTTCTCTCTTTTGCAAATGGTGCATACTACTTTCATTTTGAATCCCAAGGACACTAGTTTCTGTCCTTTTAAAGTAAGACATGAAAAGATAAAAGTGAATCATATAAAAGAATAAGAAAAGTTTAATCTGCTGCATTTATCCATACTGACTGATGTTGTGGTAAGAAATTTATTTGTGCTCTTCTTCACTAAAATGTAAGATCCAAACACAGCGTTTAATGCCTAAATAGGTATAATACTTCTTCGTTTTCTTTTTCTCTCCTTCGGATTCACTTTCATAGTTGTCATATAAACAATCTGGTTAACTATCAGCAATATGCCTAGGAGTTTTCTTGCCTTGTTTGTCACAACAATGGTACATCAAATTATTTTAGTGTAAACCTTTTCACGCGTTTTCGCAGGATATGGCTGCAAATCTCTCTATGTGATGCAAAATTTGGTGATGTGCTGGATGCTAACTATTTTCTCTAAGGCCAAAATAGGCCTGCCTGATAGCATCGGAGAGGCATCTTTTCTTTCTAATACTTACTGTGAAAATTCAAAGTAACTGTGGTAAAAACAAACAAATATGAGGTCTTTCTCCATATACACTTGTTAATGAGTAATGACCAACCTCTATCACCCCTATCCATTCCCCCCTCCCCCACCCCCAACCCACCCCACAATGACCAAGACAACTGGCAAGTTTGATTCTTCTCGAAGTAGATATATAATATTGGGCAAAAAGATAGAGCCAAGGACAAAAAATAGTCTAGGATTTGAGTGTGATTTGTTTGGTCTTATATCCCTTCACCTCTTCCTCTCTCCTTCTTATAAATAGATACAAAACAAGGGGAAAACAAGCCATATAATCAGTCTCTTCCCACTTTACAAGTTCTCTTTATACATACAATACACTAGAATTCAACTCAAAACCTGCAAAAGAAAAAAGGGCTCACAATGAATATATCAACTTCTGAATGCAGTAGTGGATGCGAATCCGGTTGGACTATGTACTTGGATCAACTCTCCAATTCCAATGATCAGTACAGCAGGGCTTTTTATGAAGGAAAAGGAGCGTATGTGAATGAGGATCAAGAGGATGAAGATCTATCTATGGTCTCAGATGCATCATCAGGGCCTCCACATAATTTCTATGCCGTTGATTCTCAGTATTATGGCTACACATCCTCAGTCTCTGAAGATAAAAGGAAAAACAAGCAGAAAGACAAAACAAAAGAGACAAGGGCCAAAAAGCAGCAGAATTTGTGTCTTGATGACACTGCTAGCTCTCCGGTCTTTCATGTCTCCCAGGCAAGTTCAAGAAGAACTGATGAAGGAAAAAAAAATTATTCTGTTTCTTTTCTGCTATTTCTGTGAATTCCCTTTTCAATTCTCATTGATTTGATGAATTTCAGGACAATGTACCTCCTTCTTGTAATCATAATTCAGTTGAGCATGTCCCTGGTTTCTCACAGGTCTTTTCTGCTGCACATTTTGAGGTACTAGATTACTTACTTTCTTCTTATGGTCTATTTCTTTCCACTTTCCTTCTTACCAACATTATTATTCACATGATGTCTGATTATTGTTTTAGGGTGAATCCATAACCAAGAAGCATTTAGGGTTCTTCAAATCTTCCACAAAAGGGAAATCAGGTGAGTTTTCAGAGCAGATTTTTGTGATGAAAATTTATTTTCAATGGGAAATAATGTTTTCAATGGGAAATAATGTTTTCAAGGCCTGATTTTGGCTCTTCTTACCGCTGTCTGCCAGGCAGTTTGCTGGGAAGAAAGAGGCAGTAAAAAGGTTGCAAGAGTATGTTTTTCTATCTAACCTGCCTCAAGAGATGGGATTCCAGATTCCAGAAGTAAAGGGAATGGCAGTTTGAATTTTAAAGATCTTTGTTTGTGTCTCTTTAATCTATTTGTTTAATCTTTCTACCTGGTAATTATGTTCCTGTCCATGCAGTAGGGAACAACCTTAGATCATAAATGTAAAAATGAAGTTCAAAAATTAGAAAAAAAATAAACGTTTTTCTTTTTTTTTTTCTTTTTCGTGAAATCTTATATATATATATATATATATATATATGCCCACCTCCTTTCACTTAAATGAAGCTCCGCTGCATCCATTTGTGTTCAAAAATGCAAATGGGCTAGAAGGAAAAGAGACGCTTTACCTAAATTTCTAACCTCAACATATAACTTTAATGTTTCAAGCCTGAGGGATAGAATCAGGAACAACACAGTCAGCCCAGCTAATAATTTTCAAAATATGAAATTGTAATATAATTTCAAAAACGATATAGTCGTCGGTCCACCTAAGAATTGCCGAGATATGTAATTGTAACAGAAATTAATAAAACAAGCACTTTAAGCACTCGTTTTTTGGGAACATACCACAAATAATTAGTGTTTAAGCCACATATAGACACAATAATATGAGAGGGGAATAAGGCAAATAAGTGGCTACTCTTTTCTACACTAAGAATTGCCAGCCTAGCCAAGAACTAGTTTAGGTGGACTAAAAGTGAATAAATCTGGTAATATAATTATGTTCTAAACTTAAAAGGGAATAATATCTATGACGAAAAATTGGTGACACTTGACTCTAGCTTTCCTTTTTCCTTTTTTCCTTTTTTTTTTTTTTTTTTGGGGGGGGGGGGGGGGGGGGATGTTCTTTTTCCCACCAAAAAGTCCAAAAGGGACATCCCACCACTTATGACAGCTACATACTAAATTTGTGATCCCCATAAATATAATTCATGCAATTTTATTGAATTTGTTCAGGCTGAATTCTTCCAACTCTGTATTAAAGCTCTTGCCGTCCTCAAAATTTGAAACCCATTTCTTGGGAAATGACAGAGATTTTAGGAAAAGGACAAGGGCTCCCAGCTGTGTCCTTGGCCCTAACAATCTCTTCCCACATTTTATGGCACTCTAATAATTGAGATTAATATTATGTTTATGGTTTGAATTTAAGGTTGAATAATATGGAACAAAATATAACTGGAGAGTGATCTTACTTGATGGACAAAATTAAAATGTAAATTTGACTAGTTCGCAAATCCCAACATGGGAAAAAGAGTGAAATACCATTTTTCATGGTGAAAAAAAAAAAAGAAAAAAAAACCCAGAAAGTCAATTTTGCCTATTTTTCTTGGAAACAAATAGAGTTAAAAGTTGAAATAATTTTAGTAATTATAATATTTGGGACATGTGCATGGATGTTTGGGAGTAATTGTGTTTTATTAGTCTTTGCTGTACTCAACTAAATTTAGCATACTTTTATGAGGTGAGTTAGTGCAAACGGCGGTTTTTTAAATTGATTGCTTTCTTGCTAGTCAAATGTTCGTCCCATGTTGATAGAAATATTTGTCCACATTATGTTAAAAAAAGCAAGACTTTGGCCTCGCGATTGCGCCCAATTATTCTTTTCTCTACTTTATTGTCCTTCAATTATTGAATAAAATTCGTGCACACACGTGCAGTACATGTAGACACGCCAACAAGAAATTCAAAAAAATTATCAGGAAAAAAAATAAAAATCATTGAGCAACTAAAATTAAATTTCTAAAGGATAAGCATCCACGTGTGCGTACTTCTAAACAGTCAAAAGAGCATACTTATGTTATACTTTCTACTAATCAATTAATCATTAACTAATATCCTAATATAGAGTCAAGAAAAAAAAAAAAACTAATATCTCGACTTTTTCGCTTTCAAAGTTTTCTTTTTACGGGGGAAAAAGCGGGGGGGAGGGGGGGTCTCAATTTGAATGTACAAGTTCAATGAATAAAATCAGAATAATTTGTACAAGTGTGAAGTCCAGCAATGAATACTTTAATTACTTTTGATTTCCTTATAATAATATATTATACGCAATCCGAACAATATAACATGGTGCTTGGGGGGCTTATTAACCCCCTGAAATATCATATAAGCTATTTGAAAATTTATATAATATTACATAGTATTTGATAAAAAATTTTAAAAACGAGCTTTTATGATTTAAAAATAAAAAGCTAAAATCTTATAAATTTTTTTAAAAAAAATTAAAGAATTGTTAAGTTATTTTTAAGATTTAAAAAAAAATCTTTTAATTTTATAATATTAATTACAAAATTATCAATACTTGCGTTTTATAAGTTTCAAAATTTTATTTTATCCAAATATTTTAAATTTTTATTTTTAAAATAAAATCTAACCTATTCTAAGCTCAAAATTATTTTATAAATATAGAAATTTATAAAATCTTTTGCATTAATTCAGCAAAAACGATATAAATAAAAGAAAGCCTAAGTACATAGAACAGATAGATAATGGTTTTGAAAAGATAAGCATCAAGGACAAGTTGTGCACTCGCAAACAAAAATTAATATCAGATTCTGAGGTCCGAACCCCCACTCCTTCCCTAGCATCCGCACTTTAGGGCGATTTTAAAGATCCCACGGAAGAGGAATCTTACAACTACATTTAACGTAGATAATTGAATTAATTGACATCCAAGAGTAATCTTTAATTGCACACCTATGTTAAGCCACTCAATTTCTTTTGACCTAATGACACTAATCTCATACATTATATGTCAAAGTTGAAAGGCCTAATTTAACAAAGTCCCGAAATACAAGCATATAAATATATATAAAGAAAAAAAAAATTAGAAGCGCGCGCACACACACACACAGGGAGGGCTGTGCGAGGTTATCCCTCCCAATTCAAATTCAATTGCTCGCCATATATATAGTTTTTCAAAGTCAAGTCACAATGTTATTCTTTGGGGGAAAAGGTGCATCAAAATTCACCGAAAGGCCACAGAAAAATCGGAGGCTACAATAATAATAATAAGGATTCCTGTTTAATGGGAGTGCACCTAGTGTTTGCCGTCCAAACCATCTCCAAATATATATAACGAACTGAACAAAAGTAAGATCTGCTGCTGTTAGAGCAAAAGATTTCAAGAACGGAGGCACATCAACGATGGCACAATGGGCATATACCAACAAATAAATGTAAATGAGAGCAATTCAAGAAAAGCTGTTAAATCATGGAACCAATGCACAGCTCTTATAAAAAGAAACTTGTATTTAAAAAAAAAAAAATTAGATTACCATCACATGTTAACAGCACTATCAAGGGATACATTGCACAACATGGTCAAGACAGCCTAGACTACCCTCACCCTCCCTTACCCACCGACCCAAGTGATCAGAAAGAGAAGCTAGAGCAAAAATGATTGAAAGGCAACATTGGTAACCTTCCCAACTTATAGGACGTTAAAAAGCCCAACTGTCGTAGAGGGTATCATGACCCAAAGATATGTCTATGGACAGGCCGGGCATCAAAAGTGTCCACAACTTGTGTCCATGGCTTGTCTATGACCAAAAGAGAATTTTTGGAAAGATGTTCCACAAATAAAACAGGATCTCTAAATGCACAAAATTCAAAGTTCTTTCTACCACTCTGTTTGGTTCCTAATTCATGAAGTTTACGTTTTAGAGCTCCATTGCTGTGTAACTTTCTTGTTAATCCATGAGCCTTTGCCAAGTCACTGTTGTCGTCTCTATCAACAGGCATCCCGAAATCAATCAAGCACATTGCCCTGGAAATCACAAAATATCAGTTTTGGCTATGGAAATAGAGAATGCAATAGGTAAAATTCCAAGAAAAGACGTAAAGGTTACAAATGGTGATTTTTTATAGATTAGGGATTGCCTGAATATTCTAAAAAGATGAAATTTCAGCATATACGTTCTTTCAATATTTAAGATTGAATTTTCACAAAAACCAAAATCTCATGTTACTAATGAACCTCCTTACATTCTCAGCAAAAAAAATAAAATAAAACTTGCACCATAGCATACTGCATGTCTTCATGAATTCCTTCACATAATCAGTTGAAGGAAATATCTGTACAACATTATGAGCTCTCTCTAAAAGAAATGGAGATTAATCATAAAATAAAAATTTGTAGATGGAACTTCCCTTCATCAGAACTGCCCCCATCAGACCAAAAGACTAGAACATAAGGCTTGTTTGGTTTTATTTTCATTTTCAGTTTTCATTTCCATCATTTCCAAAATGTTATAAAGTAGTTAGTGGAAATGAATTTGTAATTGAATAAAAATGACTATGTTTTTTTAATAGGTTATAGATGGAGAGAAATAGAAACAATAGAATAGAGAGAAAATACATAGTTTTTTGGGATTGTGTTTTGAAAATGAAAATGAAAATGATGTTGGGTGAAAAATATGTAAAAAATGATGTGTTTCATTTTTGGAATAGTGGAAAATATGAAAATGGGCTTTGAAAATGAAACTAAACAGGCCCTAAAATTTTCTCCACGTAATGTACAGTTGTGTATAATTTCTTCTGGTTCTCAACAAGCTTATCATGCATTTTTAGTGCTTTCAAGTTGTTCATAGCGGCGGAAAACCTTAGTGAGACAGGCATAAATAAAAGAAATGTCAAACAAGAAAACACAAAATCCTCGTTGATGAATTGAAGATCCTATACTTCAACTGAAAGGGAAAACAATAGTCAGGTTGCTAGCTTAAAGGAGACAAGCCAATTTCAATTCTATGAATATACGAAAATGGATTCAGGATTTCTATGATTAAATCCAGTAAAAGCTAGCATAGTCATGACACTTAGTAATTTATAATATAACAACTCAAACTGACATGACAAAAAAGTGTCTCTATACTGTAACTAATATGGATGACTTCTGATAGTTAATTAAATAAAACAGGTTAACAAAGAAGCTTATGGCTAAATTCTTTCCCAGGAAGCATGCAGGCAAAAGGAGGTCAATGCTTTTAAAAAAAAAAACCAACAACAACAACATTTGCTGTCACAGAATATGAGTTTACCTGGGACTATAGACAATAACGGAAGACGAACTAGAGGATGGCTGGAAGGAAAGACCGATCACTTCTCCAGGAAATTCTTGATATCTTCTGGGCAGAGAAAATGTATGACGCATGGACCACTCCCCCAACTGTTTGGCCTCCACATCCAATGCATACACCTGATTTGAGGAGGTTGAGATGATGAGAATGTTGCTATTTTGAGGAGTAAAACCACCAGCAGTAACAGAAGCTCCATCCAATCTTGATATGAACCAG
Source organism: Jacaranda mimosifolia (assembly GCA_018894105.1). NCBI lineage: Eukaryota > Viridiplantae > Streptophyta > Magnoliopsida > Lamiales > Bignoniaceae > Jacaranda > Jacaranda mimosifolia. Next base: position 7,531,250 of record CM032123.1, read on the forward strand.
TGTTGCCTGTAACAATAAACAATTATATTACATCAAGGAATCCAAGGGAATGTGTCAATCGGCATTTCTACAGAGAAATTGGGTTTCCACTTTTCTGAGCAATACTTCATGACAGAAAATAGTTTTGACATTCCAGAAAACACATGCACTAAGACAGCAATGTATTTTTGAACACATAGCCTCTAAAAGAATTACGTCAGTGAAAAATATAATGAGAACAACATCTAGTAACCTATATGCCTGAATATTTTAGCCTTCGCCAGACCAGGCACTCCCATAAAAGCAAGAGTAAATTAACTTAATTGAACAAGTTATTATTCCAGGAAGTAAATATTTCAAGAAATGACCGCTCATCCATCATGGTATTAATTAACTCAACTTTTAAAGAACTAAAACATAAAAGGACCGAAAACTTGCCCCTTCCAGTACTAGCTGCAAGAGCAAATTAATTAAATTGATGCTTCACTAAAAACCAAAAAGAGATTCAACTTGATCCAAACAAAGATTTACAGTTCAATCCCCTAACACCGAAAAGGGAATCTATTCCATACCTTAGCGTTTCAAGATTGAAAATATACAAATCTCCAAAACAGTTGATGGCAGCTAACCACTGGCCATCATTACTTGTGAACATTTTTGTAATGGGAGGTTCACAAGGCGGCAGATTCTCACCACCATCTTTGCGGAAAGGAGTGAAAGCATGAACTAGCTCTGCACTTCCAACATCTACCACCTGCAACATGATTAGGTTTCAACAAGTAGAATTTGTAAAAACTCTTTAGCTACTAAATTGAGAGGTTAACCATATATCCAGCGCACTTCATTATGACATTTCACCTATTGGCTCACAGCTCTAGTTCTTGTTTAAAGGAAAGGATTAGTTCATAGTAAAATTCAACCTCATAACTAATCAAGTGCTATATAAGATTATTCTTTTGCCATAATATAATATGGTAAATATTAAGAAATTATAAGTCATAACTACCCATGCACAAGCACCCGTCTTTAATAAACAGCAAGTAAATAATACTGTCATTATGAAACACATAAAAAAAACATAAAACACAAACCAAACAAACAAACAAAAAAAAGTGCCACTAGTCCTTTAGCACTAAATGTCAAGGACACATAAGGATGTGAAACTTTTGATTCATACAGTTGACCTTGATTTTATGCTTTATGAACAGTGCAATTTAGCAATTTTTTCAATTGACTAGTGGCAATTCTACAGAACAAGGCTCCACATGGGGCCACATGAATAAAATAAAGATACGCAACTTCATGAGGCAAGTTACTACAAGAACCCTGAATATATGTATTCTCAATAAAATTCTCAATAGTCACCTAATCCCTACAATAGAGGTATTTAAAGCACCCAAACTGTCTCATGCCATCCGGTTCATATGGTAACACCAGCAGTCAGAATGGCCAGAACCAAATCTCATTTCTGCAGAACCACTCACCTCTATAGTCTAATGGGGTGATGGAGTATATAACAGCACTTCTATAGTAGTTTATCAAACCTTAAAGTAACCCCCTCAAAATGGATAGTTGTCAAATGATCGTATATCAAGTGACCACAACATAAGGATACACAACAAGCAGCAGGCTGAGCTCATGGAAAACAAAAATGTGGAAAATGATACATACATATATCCTTCTGTCATGCCCAGCTAGCAGCAATCGTGATGAATCAGAACTGAAAACCATGCAATGGGCAAATGGTAATTCCTGAGGGAGATGCCTTTTATTTACAGTCCACGAACTCTTGCCTGATTTATTTCTCTTCAATTCAAATAAATTGGATTTCGCGTGGTCAGAGTAGGCAAACGATGTGCTCGATGAAGAAATTGTGCTGCATATGATCTTCCTAGAAGCCTTGCATTTAACTCGTGCCACTAGATCGGTACTTGCAAGCCCACCAGATGGGCCTGGATTGACATCAGATATAGCACCGTTTTTCAAACGCACACAACAGATGTCCAACCAGTGTGCAGCCTGGATCAAAAGCAACGGAGTCTGGTTGAAAACTGTTTTCAGCACAAGTTGCATAGGCATTCTCTGTGGTGCAGGGCATATATCATGCGGAGAAAACTTTGTAAACTCCTTTACAGAATATGCAAAGAGTTTAGTGTCATCACCAGCTGAGATGAGCATAGGTACACCCAAACTAGCCCATTTATGGTAACTGAAATCAAGGGGCTTCTCTTTTCCACGTAACCTCTTCACCTTTTCATCAGGTGGCACATCTGCTTATGATATTAGAATGGATGAGTTGGATTTGGACTTAGAATAGAAGAAAAGAAAATGGAGTAAAAAGTGCATCCCAATCATAACGCCACCAAAGTCAAAATTATCAAAAGCCCTCCAAAGCAGAACCTACCTTCATGACAGATAGGTACGGCCACAGTCAATGCCCTCACATCATGTGTATGAGCTCTTACATAGCCAATATAGACCCATTTCTTGATAGCTTCAGGAATAAACTTTCCATCGGTAGAACCAACTGCATCACTAGAAAGTTTATACAATATGACCTACAAACATAGCAGCCAACATAAGATAGTGATGATGAAAATTATTTTGAGAAATTATAAACTAAATTACCAACTATGTAAAGAGCATGTGAATAAATCCTGAACTGTCAATTTTAATGTTATTGTTTGCTAAGTCAGAGGTCTTTCAAGGTAAATTAACCACCACTTGCCAAACGGGGAAGAATATCAACCCAATTCTGAAATAGTGCAAAAAACCACAGGGAGGGGGAAAAAATTAGGTGGGACTAATAGATCCAAGCATAACAAACCTCAACAAATTATAAGAAAAATCCATCAAATGATTTTCATGGCAAAACCCTTGACCTAGTGGACTAAGACTTTCAACCCTCATGGAGAATCACTGAAACAAATCAACCAATACAGATTATAAAAACATCAAGATGACAGAACATGAATGTACCTGACCATCAGAACCTGCAGAGAACACTCTATTGTGGCTAGGAGCTGCCGCTAAGGCATTTACATCACCCCTGTGATAAGAATGTGCCTGCAAAAGAGTTCCAAACTGACCATCCCAGAACTGCACACTGCCAGAACTATCCCCACTGACAATGGTTCCACATCTGAAACCAAGAAATGCAATATGAAACAGCATAGAAAAGCATAAAAATTTTTAGAACCAAATGATCCAATCCTATATGTAGGCAATACCAAATATGTATGTATGTAATGGGTATTTGCACAAAAAACATACCTCAATGCAAGCAATGACCATATGCAAAGGTCACTTCCACTCCCCAGACCTCCAAGCCCAACAGTTATTCTATAAATCTCATGAGCCAACTTAACGTCCCAACACCTTATGAACCTATTTATTTGGGGGAAAAAGGGGGAAAAAAAGGTCTCAGAATTTGAAAAATAAAAGTTACATTAAAGGACTCGTACACTCCCATCTAACAAGCTAATGCAGAATCTAAATATCAGATTTACTCAAATTTATTAGTGTCATACTCTATAAACAACACTAGCATACCCGTCACTACTCCCTGAATAAATCCTATTTGCATCTGTACTCCAGGTCACGCTTAGTACACGTCCTGCAAACAGTGAACTTGTTCGAATCAATTTATACTCCTCAGCCAAGGATGGCAAAAAGTTTCCTCAACTATATAGGGCAGATGTCTCACCACTGACCCTAGGCAACGTTCTGTTGTAAATAAGTTTTTCTGCATCGCAAACACTGTATATTCGCACACAGCCATCATCACAAGCAATTGCTAAACGGGTATTCTTAGCATCATCATTCTCATAAATCTCAGCTGTGTCTTTATCATCATCTTCATCTTCGCTGTTGCTATTCTCGTCTTCATCAACACCACTAGTAATTGAAGGACTAGCATGACCATTCCCATTGGACTTCATTTCCTGCCCTACATTGAGCTGCAAATCATTACATGGTTCTGCAGCAATCTGCCAAATCGAAATGCCAATGGAATCCAGAACCTTCTGCAATAAAAACACAGCAGCAAAAGCAGTACACCATCAATAAAACAATTAAGCTTCTCATATGCATAATCTGACCAGAAAAGTTCTTCATAAGATTTGACTGAGAAAATATGTCTTCTTATGGTTCAATGAGAATACATATAAATATTTTTATCAGCTATACATACAAATCTACAGATAGTAGAGAACAAAACTCTAATGATAAAAGCAAGCTACATCAAAATTGGTTTGGATGAAGCTGATTGGAAGGAGATCACTGCAGACTTTAGACTTCCACTTCACAGTCTTCTGCTCATATCAGAAACATGAGTAGTTGGTGACATCATGCACAATACAAATGCTTTTGACCATAGGCTCAGTGCTCAGTAATTAATTGAAACCTGTTGCCCCAATGTCAAATTTCCACACTTACTTCCAACAAATTAAATCTAGCTTGTATGATTAAGTTGCTAAAGACAATTACAGCAGCAGGACATTATATGTACAAACTAAAAGAGCGAAGTATAATTACAGAACTGGGTAGCATGTCTTATTATGATGCTAACCTTTTGTCTCAAATCGAACAAATCCCACTCTGAGACCGACCCATCAATGCTGGAAGATAACAATCGGCCCAACGGCCCTCCTCTTGGCCACGACCGACACCACACCAGCGAAGACACTCTCGAATTAGGGTCCCCATGTATCGTCTATACATGAAAAGTTAAAATTTACTAATATTTTTCAAAGTCCTTCCAATATAAAACTAAAATATGAAAACAAGAGAGTGCTGCGACTTACCAGCTGACAGTGCCAGCCGACGGAGCCGGGAGAAACAAACCAAATCTCGAGCGAGCCGTCGGCACGGGCCGCTGCGACCTGCGAGCCGTCAGCGCTGGTGGCTAGGGCTACAACAGCTGACGGATTCCATTCGACTGAGCTGATCCTGTGAACCCTAAGCATTTCTGTTTATTGAATTTTCTCAAAATTTTAAGGGATTTTGATGCGGAGGTGCGTGAAGGGAGGGAGAAGTAGCATTAGACAGAGAGGGAAAGCGGAGAGGTGGGCGAAGCTGAGAAAGGAGGTAGGTTTTGAGGGTTTAAGGGCGCACGGGTTTGACCCGGTGAAATGGCGTCAGATGTTACGGGTGGGGTTTGGTTCGATTGCTTTTTGGGTTCGTCTGCAGACTAATATTTGAATCTGGGTCTATGGAGCCCATTTAATCACTATGCACCTTATTGGGGCCTATTTCAATTCAGAAAAAGAAATCATTTTAGACTACAGACTAATATTCGGCCCAATAGGCCTTTTCTTATTATTCGGCTACGAACTAGTATTGGAATTTCGGCCTCATGAATTCATATTTCAATCTAGAATCCTAAATGTAAGGCTATCAATGAATCGAATTTTAATTCAAATTCAATCTAAATTGCTAATTTGAATTTCAGAATTTTTATCCAATTAAAATATTTGATAGATCATATTCGATTATAAATATTCGTAATCTGTTAAACATCCAAATATGAACTTTAATAATTTTTTATTACATTAAACTCTTATATATAATATCATAAAGATTTTAAAGATATATTTATATATTATATTAACCTAATATCTATATTAACATTTATATTATGCTATTAACATTGAGTCTTTAGCCTAAAAAATAAGAGAGATAATGATAAAATATCAAATATAATATTATATAATAGTTCATCTATGCATTAATATAATGTAAAATAAGGGTTTAATATTCAAATATTTAACTTTTAGACTAATATATAATAAAAAGTTGTCAGAAATTCAAATATGATATAAATTTACTTTATAAATACAATATTTTTTATTAATCCAAAAGTGGGGGAAAGAAAAAATATTAAATCGGATCGAATTTTTTATTGGATTTCGGATATCCATCAGATTCGGATATGGTATTGACTAACAAATATCCTATCGAATATCGAGTTGGATTTGAATATAAATTTTGATAATTGAATTCGTATTCGGATATGACTGATTTGATTCAAATCCAACCCGTTAATAGCTCTAACTAAACGTGCACAATACCAAAACAATACTTTACAAATTTTAAATGAAAAAAAAAAAAGAGTGCTTTTAAAGAAATATCAGAGTTTCTAAGAGATTGCTCGAGCATATCAAACAACTCCTATCAAATTTCCAATCCTCATATTAAGAGAAGCTTCAACTTCTTTTGCTTTAAACTCGTCAACTTTCATTTTTTATTTATACTCTATGATATTATATCCATTCAATATATTTAGGTTTTCATATTTCAATTACTTTTTCATTGTAGCATACATCTAATCCTACAATTGATGGATTTCTTTGATATTTTGAGTTAATCTTCAAATGGTTTCAATATTTAAGTAATCATTATCAATAGCTTTGGATAGATTGTAAACTATATGCATTTTGGGTTTATTTGGTCTTATTTTTGGATGGTTTAGGAAAAAATGTTTTGAAATAGTATTTTAGGAACGAGATAATTTTTTTGGAGGGAGGGGGGGGGGGAATATATATATATAGGGTGCGATTGCTTATGGGATCAAATTCCATTTTGATGACTTTGAAACACAAGACACATTTGGAGGCTTGTTTGGATGTGAGTTCATTTCTTGGTCTTAAAGACTTAAAGACAATTTTGATTTCCGTGCTTGAAAACTCTAAAACAACTTTGGATGAGAGGTGTATGCTGCTAACTTTTTTCCCCTTTCCTTTTTGTTTCTTTTTTGTTTGTTTCTTACTTTCTTTTGTTGCTTGTTTGTTTATTTCATTTTTTTTTTGTTTTAATATATTTTATGTAATAATTTTAGATATTATATATTTAATTATATCTATATTTTATTTTTAAATTTATAATGGAGAAGAATAATACTCTAATAATTAATTAACATATTTTATATTTGTTTAAATTTAAAAAGTACATATCTTATCAAAAAAAATATAAGATTTCAAAATTAAATTATATACTAATATAATATATGAATAGAAAATTTGGTCTTGTATCATTTTCAATTATTACTATATATTATAGACGGGAATGCACATGAGATTCTTCTGACCACACGTATGCATTACGAAACGATGTCATTTTATCACAAAGAACTTGAATTAAAATGAAAAACAGCACTTTCTTCTGACAATTCTTAAAAAAAATCAAAAGCCTTATATTTTCTTCCTCGTTCAATTTGCTCAAGAGGTTGGAAGTGGATAATCTAATTGGTTCTTTGTTCTTCATTCAATTAATGTGCTTGATAACTTTGACTTTCTTTTTTCTTTTTACTTTCTTTATGGAAAGAGTTTTTGTATATTTTTTATGATATATGGCTACATTTTAGGATTTTTGCAGAAGATAAAATTTGGTGAGGGAAGAAGATGAGGCCAATTTTTTGCGAAAATTTTGACTAGGACACTTGGCAATAAGAGTTGGAGCTATTATTCTCCAAATATGGAAGAACGCGTTGAAATAATTTGGTAATTCTAAAAATATTTTATTTTCTACATAGAGATTTCTTCTTTTCTTTTCTTTCCTGGGTTTCAGTCATTCTTGGAAAAAAAAAATTCTTTTTTTTTTTTCCTCGGCCAGTTCCGTTCGTAGCGCTTGGATTGGCTTGAGCTTATTTTGTAGTTGTGTAAATCAGTCACTACGAGTTTTAGAATTTCAAACTCTTCTAAGGTCAATTCGGATAGAAGTGTTAGGTAATGAGAAGTCACCATGCCTCTGCTGGCACCGCTACAGATTCTTCTTCTGGTTGTTTGTAACACTTTGATTTCCTATTTAACGGGTTTTTTTGGATTAGAGCAAGCTAATATTGTTAGTTGTGCAGAACAAATAATACAAACAGTTATGCAAATGCACATGTCGCAACAAGTAATAAAGTAATGAAAAAAGTGTCAATCCCACGAGGAACTAAATTATTTGCTACTAATTACTAATTTACCACACTTGTTTTATTCAAACAAAAATCAATTATATATGAATTAAGGCTAAACTAATGAAAATAAGAAAAAGTGTACTGATTCAAATATCTACCAGGATATATAAGCCTAAAATTATGATTTCATCAATTGAATAAGTTGATTACACAATTTTCTCCCTATAAAATTAATAACAGGTTATTAGTCTTGAATCTTATGCAATTGCGAGGTTCTTCTGAATTATCCACAATCAAATCTCTAATTTATTCAATTCACTATATTCCTATGTGAATTAACTAAATTATGGATAATGATGTACCACTCAACTAACCCCCAAGGCAAGCATGTATATTCATATCCTACTCACAAATTAATTAACTCATCAATTTGAACAATTAATCATAAGGTCTTCTATTGTCAATCAATCCATAGATTCTCTTTTACAAAACTCCTCTAAGGTTTAAAGGTGCACTTGACTGTTGATCAGACAATCAAATAGAAAAAGCACGCAATAGAAGAAATAACCTTAAGCGCTACTAATTTCATGGAAGAAAATCATGCATTAATTTATTCAAAAAATCCAACATAATCTTAGAGTAACGAAATAGTTCATGATTGAATTATCAAACAAAACACGAATAAAAACGAAACATTGTTTCAAATCCAGAATTAAAAAGAAAATCAAAGGGAGAAGAAGAAACTCTATTTCTAGACGAATCTGATCTCCATTTTGTCCTCCTCCAAATCCCAAATTCTCACAATACTTCTAATCTCCAAAATAGCAACTCCAAATCCTTTTTTTGATCAAGTGTTTGAAAGGTTTATTTATAACTAATTAAAAGAGTCTTCTAATTAGAATATGACTCAAATAAATAAAGACTCTTCTGTCCATCCTTGATTAGATTATGAGGTGTCATCATCCTACTAACATTCCCATCAACTTGTGTCAATTTGTCCATTTTTTCAATTTCTCCATTTGTATTCTTGCAATTCCAATTTTTTATCAATTAACAAGGGAATTATAATTTTTTAAACAATAAAATTATTTGTTAAGTTCTAAATATGATATTAAAATTAATACTAATAGGGCTTAACAAATACCCCCAAACTTAATATGTTGCTCGCCCTCGAGCAACACGAAAAAAAGACTCAAAGACACTCAAAGAAAAATAAATCAACACAAAAATGCATATATAAAAACATCACTTCTTTTTGCTACTCTCATAACTACTTCAAAGCTATGCTTGTAGTCAACCATAATTGCAATCTAATTTCACTATGCACAAATAAGCAGATACAATGTTCAAATGAACTCCCCGTGTATGTGTGTACTTTCTCTACAATTAGTTATTGGCAATTCGGATTAATTGATGTACAACTACAAGACTCTACTCTAATACTCCATAGATTTGCTTTCCATCTCTATCTTCACTAATGTAGAATACACTCAATAGAGGATCGTTTAGGACTTTCAGAGCTTGTAATGTAGGCTTGGGTAAAGGCAGAAAAAATATAAATAATACTGACTCAATACCCACAGCACTTGTTCATCATCACCTCTTAACTCTCTCCCAAACTTATTGAACAATATTTCTCAATTTCTTTCTTTCTCCCTTTTTCAGGTTTTTTTTTCCGATGCTCATGCCACTATGCATTTTTTTTTTTTTTGCTTTTTTTTTTTTTTTGCATGAGGCCTTGTTTTCACCAATTTTTCTTCTTTGGTGGGAGGAAAAAAATCAAACTTATGGGCACTATACTGTTTGTTCCCATCTTTATAAAAAATTCAAATAGATCTAACAAATAATTGTGAGATTTATTTGGTGGGACCATGTGTTTAAGGTGGCTATTTAGTTAGTTGATAAATGAAAAGGATATTTTAAAAATAAGCTCAACAAGGGACCTTAGGGATATAATATCATTTGGTAGACTTGAAAGGCTTAAACGGGTAAAAAATGGCCAAAGCCATTTTCCTTATTTGAGTGTTTTCTAGGATTTCGCCTCGATAGGGAACCAAACAAATTCTAGAGTTTAAAGTATTACATATGTTACTCGTGCATAAATGTCCTCTAAATCAAATAAATAGCTAAAAGTGAGAAAGTGAGTGCTCAAAAATAGAATATGTCATCCTAGCATTGCTTATACTCAAAGTACACAAAATTCCATCATCACACAACTATAATTTTCCACAAAACACAAAATTAAAGGAGTAATATCTTCATTGATTCAAAAAGATTAATTTCTGTACATGCAGAACATCAACTCAATTCCTAAACCTTAATCATAACCAAAATAACAGAAAATAAAGGGAAAAAAAGGACTAAGAATTGACTCGCAGAGCATCCCCCCAAACTTGAGAGGTACTTTACCCTTAAAGTACTAATACTATCATGACAACGAAAGCAAAAAAATAAGAAGAAAATAATAGACACTAATATAAAAAAAACAAAGATAAAAATAAAAATAAAAATAAAAATAAAAGAAAGAAAATACGCCCTGATCAATCAACAGTGTCATCATCCTTCTCGGCCTTCGGGGGTGGAATTGCAACAACAATATAAGTGGTGGTGAGAATTAACTCCAAATAAAATTACTCCCAATAATACCTAAAGAAAATCAAGAAATTCCAATCCATAAATCAACATCCAACAATTTTATCTCAATTGACATCCAAATATCCATCAATTAACCTCAATAATCAATAAATTATTTATCAAATAATCTCAAATAAACAACTACTAAATTTAAATTATTCAATAAATAATCTAACTAATTCCAAACTCTCAAACCAATTAAATAGGCCTTATTAAAAAAAAAAACTAAGAATTGAAATCAATCTAAAATACTAATATATATAAAATATTCTAAAGAGAGAATAATGAAGATGGTTGTGTATATGGGTTTGTTTGAGAAGAAGAAAGTGAATGAGAGGAATACAGAAGGAAAAAGAATATATATATATATATATAAATAAAGAAAAGAGAAGAAAATAAAAGGAAAAGAAAAGAAGAAAAAGGAAAAGGAAAGAAAAGAATTGGGAAGGGGGGTTGGGCAGGTGTGGTCGGTCGGAGGGTGGCAGATTGCTGCTCCCTTGGTTTTGTTTCTTTCCCTTTTTTCATTTTTTCCTTTTGGTTTTTTATTAGGTTGGTGCTCTGGGGCGCAAGCAATGCAAAATTGGAAAGCTGTGCAGGGGCGCATGTGCCCAGCACCCCGCGTGCGTGGGCCATTGCCCAAGGCGTGAAAATTCATGCCTTGGCGCCGGGGTGCAATTTTCTTGTGCCTCAGCGGGCAGGCTATTGCCACTTCTTTTTTTAATGGAAAAAAATTAAATAAATAAACAAATAAACAAATACTAAAAAAATAAAAATAAAAAATAATTAAAAACTTGGGTTGCCTCCCAATAAGCGCTTGATTTATAGTCTTCGGCTTGACTTTCAAGCTTCACTTGATGTTGGTTAAAGGTGGTTGTGGATTGTTGATGATCAAATCACTTTCCTAGTAGTGTTTGATTCTTTTCCTATTCGCCTTAAATCGCTTTCTTGAACCAATTTCTTCCAACTTCATCATTTAATGTGGAAAGATTTCAATTATGCGAAATAGTCCCAACCATCATGATCTTAGTTTTCCTGATAACCATTTAAAACAAGAGCCATTGAATAGTACATGTTCACATGGCTCTAATTGGTCTTTCAAAATTTTGCGATCACTCATTTATTCAATCTCTCCTTTATATGACTTGGTTTTTTTTATTTACCATACTAACTGCAGAGCACTTGTCAATGTCCTTAGGAAAATCAAATCTTTAAACACATTAAAAGTTACATTTTCATCTTGAACCCTCATGGTTAGCTCACATTTTTGCACATCTATGATAGTCCTACCTATGGCCAAGAATGGTATCCCAAGGATGATTGGAACTTCAGTATCCTCCTCCATGTCCAGCACAATAAAATCTGCAGGAAAAATAAATTTATCAACTTTTACCAATACATCTTCAATTATTCCCTTAGGACACTTGAATGTTCTATCTGCAAGTTGCAAGGTTACACTAGTTGGCTTGATCTCTCCCAATCCAAGTCGCTAGTAGATGAAATGTGGCATTAAATTTATGCTTGCTCCCAAATCACAAAGTGCCCTTCAAGAAAATTTAGTACTAATTTTGCATGGTATGGAGAAACTCCCAGGATCCTTGAACTTTGGAGGTAACTTCTTTTGGATGATTACACTACATTCCTCTATGAGAGCCACTATTTCAAATTCACTCAAATGCCATTTCTTAGATAAAATTGCTTTCATGAATTTTACATAACTAGGCAGTTTGTTCTAAGGTTTTAGCAAATGGAATATTTATGTGGAGTTTCTTGAAAACCTTCAAAAATTGTTGAAATTACTTGTCTAACTTTTGCTTCTTAAGCCTCTGAGAAGGTGTGGAGGTGGTTTGATAGGATTAACTTTTTCAGTTTTCTACTTCTCATCATTTCCCTTCTCAACTAGTGATTCTTATTCTAATTTTTTTGAAGATGGAGAAACCTTCTGAAATTCTTACAATTCTCTACCATTCCTCAAAGAAACAACATTGCAATGTTCATTACCTTCTCGTTTAGGATTTATCTCAGTATTGCCCCATTTGAGCTTCCAGTGTTTTGATTGAAGCTGATTAACTTTGATTTGCTACTTTAGTTTTTGTCATGAACTGCATAAACATCTCCTCTAATGAAGGCTTCTTTTCTTGAGTTGGTGGCTTTGTTTGTAGTTGGAAGCTTGGTGGTGGCAGTTTAGGAGCTGAAGATTGTCCTTGGTTGTTGCTCCATGAGAAATTGGGGTATTGTCTCTATCCAGGATTATAAGAATTTGAGTATGGATTATTTTAATTCCTGTTGAAGTTCCCAACAAATGCCATTGATTTCAAATTATGCTGACACTGATCACTCGAATGCGCATCCTCACAATTATCGCAAGTAATAAATTGTCCTTCTACTACTTGAACTTGTTGTGCTGACTGGGTTATAATACTTACAAGTATGTCCATCTTCTTTATTAAAGCTTCTAACTGTGCATTCAAAGATATAGTAGTATTTACCTCATAGACTCCCGCAACTTTCTTTGGTTGAGTTAATCTATCAGTTGGCTACTGATAACTATTTGCTGCCATCTAACTCAAATATTTCCCCAATCTTTTTTTGCATAAGTGTACTTCCTAAAGCAGCATCAACTATTCATCTTGTTTGTGCGGATAATCCATTGTAGAATATCTATACTTGAAGCCACTTTCTCAATCAATGATGAAGGCATTTTCTGAGCATCTCCTTGTATCTTGCCCATGCCTCATAAAAGGTTTTCTGATCAAATTGGACAAAGGAAGTGATTTCATTCCTTAACTTGACTATTTGTGATGGTGGAAAAAACTTAGCCAAGAATCTCTGTGCCAGATCCTCCTAAGTGGCAATGGATCCCGATGGCAAGGATGACATTATCCCTTAGTGAAAATGGAAATAACCTCAATCGGATTGCATCATTAGAAACTCCATTATATTTGAAGATGTCGCAAATCTCCAAAAAGTTAGCTAAATGAGCATTTGGATCTTCTGTTGGAGTCGCCCCAAACTGTACTAAACTCTATGTCATTTGAATGATAACGAGCTTGATTTAAATATTATTAGCCTGAACTGATGGTCTAGCGATTCCTATTTGGAAGCCTTGAATTTGTGGAATAGCATAATCACCCATATATCCATATTTTTCTGCCATTTCCTTAGTATCCTGGTTTGCTCGCTGAAGTACTCGTCTGCGTCTATGAAAAGTTCTCTCACTTTCTGGATCAAATGACACTAATTCTGGCTCTTGATTATCCTGCATATAATTGCAAGGATTCTTGAAATAAAATATAAAAAAATAAAAAATAAAAAAATGAATTAAAACTTGGTGCTTCAAACTAATATTAGCATAATCAAAAAACTTTTAGTTCCCCGACAACGACACCAAAAACTTGTTGGTTGTGTAGAATAGATAATACAAATAGTTACATAAGTGCACGTGTCGCAACAAGTAATAAAGTGATGAGAAAAGTGTCAATCCCACGAGAAACTAAATTATTTGCTACTAATTACTAATTTACCACACTTGTTTTATTCAAACAAAAATCAATTATATATGAATTAAAACTAAACTGATAAAAATAAGAAAAAAATATACTGATTAAGATATCTACCAGGATATAGAAGCCTAGAATTATGATTTCATCAATCGAATAAGTTGATTACACAATTTTGTCCCTATAAAATTGATAACATGTTATTATCTTGAGTCTTATGCAATTGCGAGGTTCTTCCGAATTACCCGCAATTAAATCCCTAATTTATTCAATTCACTATATTCCTATGTGAATGAACTAAATTATGGATAATATTGTACCACTCAACTAACTCCCTAGGGCAAGCAAGTATATTCCTATCCTACTCAAAAATTAATTAATTCATCAATTTGAACAATTAATCCTAAAGTCTTCTATTATCAATCAATCCTTATATTCTCTTTTTCAAGATTCATCTAGGGTTTAAAGATGCACTTGGTTGTTGATCAGACAATCAAACAGAAAAACCACACAATAGAAGAAATAAACTTAAGCACTACTAATTTCATGGAAGAAAATCATGCATCGATTTATTCAAAATAATCCATCATAATCCTAAAGTAACAAAGTAGTTCATGATTGAATTGTCAAACAAAACATGAATAAAACGAAACATTGTTTCAAATCCAGAATTTAAAAGAAAATCAAAAGGCGAAGAAGAAACTCTATTTCTAGACGAATCTGATCTCCACTTTATCCTCATCCGAATCCCAAATTATCACAATACTTCTAATCTCCAAAATAGCAAATTCGAATCCCTTTTTTGATCAAGTGTCTGAAATGCCTATTTATAACTGATTAAAGAGTCTTCTAAGTTCTAATTAAAATATGACTCAAATAAATAAAGACTCTTCTGTCCATCCTTTGTTAGATTACGAGGTGTCATCATCCTGCTAGCATTCCCACCAACTTGTGTTAATTTGTCCCTTTTTGCAATTTCTCCACTTGTATTCCTGCAATTCCAAATTTTCATCAATTAGGAAAGGAATTATAATTTTTTAAACAAGAAAATTACTTGTTAAGTCCTAAACATGATATTAAAGTTAATACTAAAAAGGACTTAACATATATGAAGGAAATGATAAATCATAGTAGAATAAAGAGGATAAATAAAAGTATGCTTTGATATTCTTTTTTTTTAATTATTTTTTTTCTAATTTGTATCAGAATGTTCTCATATATTTGAGTAGAGGGTAATTGATGAGATTTTGTTATCGCATATACTTCAGCCAATTCAGAATCTTCTCTATTTTGTAATTTTAGATTGTAATGTGGATGCTACTTTATCTATTTGTCTATTTATTCAGGCCCAAATTTGTTGAGCAAGAAGGATAATATTTGCCCATCTCCACAATTGTAATTTTATTGTTTTTACACGAATTGCTTTGGATTATGAGAGTTGGTTGCCTTATTTTAAAATTTGGTGAGTGTCATGTAGCAAACTGTTTGCGAATCTATGGAATCTCATTTATATCATGGTTGAATGACCTGCATTACTTTTCCTAAAGCTTTCTCTGGGAGTGACTAAAATGTTTGTTATCTGAGTATTAATTTGGTGTTTTGTTATGCACAAGTGGTTTCGACTCGCCGTCATCTAGCCATTATTGTGGACTGTGCTGCCGGTGGAGAGCTCTTCAAGAGAATCTGCAATGTTCTATGATTCAGTGAAGATGAGGTAGAATAGCATCTTTTCCCTACCCATTTGGCCTCGTGAAGAATTAGTCTTACTATGTTTTCTTAATATTCTGATCTTATCATCAATATATATATTTGCATCTAATATCTCTCGTAGTTACTAGTTACTATCATATTCATATGTCAACAAAGAAAAACACTATGCATAGCTTGTCTATTCTCCATTGTTCTCTATCTTCCTTACTATGTTCTCAGCTTCTCAGCCATTGTCCAGAGCTTGTCTATTCTTTGTTGTTTTTGGAATTCCCTGTCTTCCTTACTATGTTCTCACCTTCTCAACCATTTATAGTTATAATTTTTATCTTTCCGGTAAATTACCATTGACTTCTTTGTAGATATACACACCATCTTGCGCCTGTAACTTTTCTTACATTCGAGTTCTTGCTATTATTACGTATCTTTTTTTGACATTTGGATTTTTTGAAATGGATATTTTTGTTTAGATGTATTCCAAGTTGGGTTTACTTATAAGATTATTTATTTATCTTTCTTTCGATTTGTATTGGCTATCAGTGAGATTTAATGATGTTGCTGTTAAAGTTTCAATCTTCTCATAAATAGTGGTTTATGTTGTACTTCAATTTTAAGATATTGTCATTATGTTAGCTGCTTCAGAAGGTATATAAAAAAATATGCACTGGAATTATTAATTTTTTGTTTTATCTCAAATAGAAGGTGCATCTGCCCTCAATGAGTTGTTCTTTAATTAACTTTCCAGAATTTTGTGTAGATTTTGTATTGAGCAGACTGTTTGGATACGTTAAGTATAGCCGTAGTTTAGCATATCTGAAGTTCCTTACATTTGATTAGTTTAATTTTTGACTTACAAATTTAACTATGTGAATTTCATCAGGACATGATCTTATTCTTCGGTTCAGTTGCCAATGATAGGAAAAGAGATGTTGCCAAAAGTAATTGGTCTATGTTAGATGACATCATCATTATGCGTGTGGATATCGTTATATGCTGCATTTTCATTGAAAAGCATTATGTTTTTATGCGTCTTCCTTTTCCACTTTGAGCTACTAAAGAGCTTGTTGACACTACTTCACTTGCTTTAGGCTTCGCAGAAATTGGCTACATTTTATGGTGTTCATGGGCTTCAAGGAGAGATTTGAGTAAAGCCAAGCATAGATTTCTTTGAGTTGCCATTTTCCAAGGTAGATTTCCATCAAATGTATATAAGGATAAAACAAAAATTAAATGAAGAGAGAATAAGAAAAAAGTGAGAACAAACTACCACATGAGACTAAAACAAATCAAAATGGTGGTCATTATTCAAGATAGCCAGGATGGATGAAGTTTAATGCTCTTATTGCTTTGGGTGGGGATATTTTAGATGGATGATAAAAAAAGGGTTCTCAGTTATTGTAAAGATGTCAAAACATTATGCTTTTGTGATTGACTTCTTGCTTTATGTAAAGCTAGCTTGTACCTCATGTTATTAAAGGATCCAAATTTCCATCTGCTCCAGTGACTAGCAATTTTGACATGGTTTTGCGATGAAATGAAGACTGTGGAAATAAAGAAAACAAGTTGTGGCCATGATTAATTTTGGGTGATTAATGATGATGATGCTCTAATTTCAATTGCAAAGTATTGCTATGAAAAACATATTCAGTAAGGCTTTTTAGTTATGCATCTAATCTACTGCAAGGAAGATGGACCCTACCTACTTGTTGCTTATCAATAAGTTAAAAAACTAAATGTAGTTATTCAATATATAACTTGGAATATCTAAATTTTAGCGCTTTCTACCTGAATGACGATAGTATGCAGTTTTCTTTAATTTTTATAGATTGAGAGAAACTTGATGTGCCTAGGTTACATGTTGATATCCGTAAGGGGATATTTTTTTGTGTTGATCTTAGTAGATTCTAAAGTTTAGGAGTTGTGATGTTGCATGCCACTTTTATTTTGAGCATGACTCTGTATTACTATCATCTTATTGATAACAGTATGCAACAAAATTGCTATATCACAATGTGCATGAGGAAATAATTCATGAGACAATTGAAGATGTAGGGTTTGAACCCTCACCAATTTGGTATTTTTGATTATCAAAGATGTTGCTGATACTTCCCCACTTTTTTGTAATTGCTTCCTTTGCTTTATGAACTTTTTAGTCTTGAAGTTTAATCTCTCTCTATATAGCCTTATTGGTATGGTTTATGCTGTAATCGGTCAAAGAAGTTGAATAAATTAGGCTACTGCTTAATTTTTCATCTTTATGCTTATCATATTCCATGTATCTTTTTCCTTTAATATAATACAGCGTAAAAGAAAGTTTGCTTTTTTTTTTTCTTTATAAATGAGTGTGACAAGAGTCCTCATCGAGAATAAGTTTAAAAAATTGTATATTGTTATATCCAATATTTTTAAAATTAGACTAGATAAAGAATCAGTGATGTTATTGGTTATTAGTTCGACCGATTGAACCATTTGTTCGACCGGTGTGACGTCATAATGACGTAATAATTATATTTAATTTTATAAACATATAATATTTTTATATTAACAAAAAATAAAAATTTCAATAACATAGGAAAAGGTAATATTTAAAAGAAAATTACTATTTTATAATTAGTCAGCTATAAATAAATAATTTAATTAAAAGTAATATTGAACATTAATTTAAGTGATCGCACATTTCATGCTTCAAATTCAAGTAAAAATAAGTTTTTTTCACACTAAATATTCAAATAATCTAAAAGAGATTAAATAAATAAAATAACAAACTGAAAGTAAGCATCCATATATAACTACTACCACATTAAATTTTTAAAAAATAAATTCATGTTTTCAAAAAATTATATGTACAAATCTTTATTCATCATTTTCAACTCATAATTCCTCTTTTCATTTTTATATTTTTCCAAAAAATATTGAAAAAAAAGTTAATAAATATCAAACCGATCTAATCGATTTTTGATTGACATCCTTATTTATCTGTTAAAGAAAATTGTTTAATAAGTGAATTAGCACATTTGTTTGAATCAAATGGGCATGACACCTGTAATACCCCAAATTTTGATATACTAAATAAAATAAAATATGAAAGTGATATGTTTGGCTAGATTAATTTTAGATTCGATTCAATTACAATCTAGAATTAAAAGTTTATAATCGAGGGTCGAATTGTAAAAAAAGGGGGGGGGACTGGATTGTTTAAAATTATAAAGTTTAGGGGGTGAATGTGGGCAAGTGAAAAGTTGAAGGACTTTAAAATAATTAAATTTGGACTTGATTATCTAAAAAAAAAGAAAAGCTAGAGGCCAATGTGTAGAAATTAAAAGTTGAAGGGCTCAATCGAAGGTTAGGGACCAAAATGAAGGCGGTATAAGAGTTTTGGGGTAAGATTGTATGCGGTCCAGAAGTTTGGGGCCAATTTGTAAGAGACTGGAAAATTGGTTACATACATACAATTGAGGACAGAATTTCCTCAAATTCTCAAAAAATTGTCCAAACTTCACCCCACTAGCTAATCATCGAAAAACGACCACCAAACTCGAAACCCAAACCACGGTTGCATTCCTCTCAACTCAAGGAACACAACCATTCCAACTTTGACCAAAAACGATCGATGAAATAGCTGAAAAAAAGGGCGTGACGACGAGCCCGTGGCGGGATTGGCGGTTCTCCAGCGTACTACGACAAAACGAGGTATGACTTTGGTGGGTTTTGGTCGCGATGAGGTAGGCAATCTGGTAGTGGTCCTAATTTTGGGTTTTGACTAGCGGTGGTGGGAGAATTGCCGGTGGTGTTTGATGGCGGACGGTTAGGATTGCCACATGTTAGACAAAGAATTAGCTGGCTCCCCGGTGTTAAAACTAAAAATTATTTTTGGGGTTTTGCTTGCCATGGTGAGGCGTGCCTGGTGATGGTGGCGGTCTCCATCTCCGGTGGCGGCATGTGGTGGCAGTTTCAAGGCAGTGTGTTCTAAATTTGATTCCAGACTCATATAGGCTATTCTCAGCTTAAGATAGGATCCCAGTTCGACCTAATTTGTGTAATTTTTAATGATCGAATTTATTTCAATAAACCATTGAATGTAATTAGATTTTTGAACTTAGTTTAATTATGACCTGTATTAAGACTGTCAAACTATAATTTAGCCTAAGTTTTGGATTAATTTTGTAATTATTGTAATATTAAATTCAATCGGCTCAAAGGAATATCACTAAGACTTTAAGTGAATTTTGATTATTTGTTTATTGGTTCACCGAATTAAAAACAATGATGGATGACTATAAACATTTCAGTGTCTTATGGAACTTGAGGAAATTATGACTGAACAATTGTAGTAATTGAGGACTGGATAAGGGCACTTAGGTGCATTAAGAATTATGGTTTAGAAATCAAAACAACGTTGGTTTAGGTTGTTGTATTATGGACTTTGAATTGGTTAGGAAGCAAAGACATGGACTCTCCAAGCAGCTGAGGGTTATCATATCCAACCATCTTAAGCGCTTAGATATGAAACAAAAACTAGCGGAATTGTGTCAGAATAACCTAAAGTTCGAAAAAGACACTAAATATATTTGTGCTTAAGATTCAAAGGTTAATAGGATGACAACTCTGCATTTGACAGCTCTCGCTCGTTTGACTAGGAAGCTAGGACTTGAGTGATCATACGAATAGCAATCCCTCTGCATTTGACAGGTGAGTTTATACTCAATAGTATAAGATTCCATTGATGGGGAAAGAACATATATACTTGTTGATATATCCCAGTCATTTGCTTTCTTTTAACTTATGTGTTGAAAATAGTACTCCACATCGCTCTTTTATATTGAGTGCTTCTGTTGATAGTGATTGATATCGCTTTATGTGAAATTTGGCAATTGTGTTGAGGAAGCTGAAAATGATTTCGAAATATTCGCCATGTTTATACTGGAATAGACTTAATATGGAATTACTAGTTGTTTGTTTTCATGGCGAACTTATGTGTTAATCAAAAATGCTGTTGGGCAGACAAAGTACATGATGTACATGAGTAAATGGTATTTTGGGAATGGGCCCTGAGATCTGTTACGAAAGACGGCTGGGCAGAACGGTCTGCGGTGACAGATCTTTCTGTCAATACTCCGTACACGATGTACAAAATCCGTACTCAGTAGGCCGGTTGGAGGTAACCTTTGTTGAAGATTTGTTGCAGAAATTAAATACGTTGGATTTTGAGAAAGGAATTTTCTATTGTTCGGGAGACTTAAGGAATATATTTGAGTAGCGCATCGTACAAGAGCAGGCACCTCTCGGTCGGGGCATTACAACACCGCGCCTCGTGTGGTGTGCTCTACACTAGTAGGAATATAAACATTCCTAAAACCCATATCGAGAAGTGTGGTCATTGTTTTTTAAAATATTGTAATTGGCCAAATAAAATTTTGAATTATTTGCCAATAATTAACCCTGTCATTTTTAACGAAATGAAAATTTATTATTTTAGAAGAAATAAAAAACCATTAACAAAATTTTTGATTTATTTATTTTTATCATTTTTCGATTAATCCGATTAACTTTTTTAGTTGGAATCTAATTTTGCTCAATTTAAAAGATATTTGATTGTCCATTTTATAAAATCATATTAATTATATTAAATTTATCTTTTCATTAAACACAATTTTTGAAAATAAACATGCATAAGAAAAATAACAAAAAAACAAAATGCCAATATTATGTTATACATATTTTTCAAATTATTTTATGAATAAATAAAAAATAAAAATTAATTTTTTAACTAATCTGATTAATTTGAGACTCGTTAAAATTTTATTCACGACATAAAACAAAGAAATTTATTGTTTACCTAGTTGGAACTTTATTTTCCTAAATTAATAAAATAATTCATTGTCCATTTTTAAATAATTTTTGAAAAAATTAAAATTATTAAATTATCTATTATTTTAAATTTTTTAATAATATTTTCAATCCAAAACAAACCAAAAACTAAAACTTATAAAACATTTCTCACAACCATTCACAAGCCCAAATCGCATCAACACCACATTACTATAATTATTACATTTTATCTTAGAACCATTCATAACCTCATATCTCATTCTCATATCTTAAAAACACCAAAACAATCCCAAAAGCTTTAAAACACCAAACATGAAAAATACTCCACAAGCAATCACAATCAGAGTTTCTTATTTTGGGAAGAGATATGTACTATAACTATCAAATTGATAAAAAAAATTTGGATTAAGGGGTGGAATATTTATTGGGGTGAAAGTGCATTTTTATATTAATGTTTTATGTATAGTTGTAATGAGGGTGAAGAGATCTATATGTATATATATAATGAGAAAATCGGATTAGGGTTCGTGGGTGAGAATGTTTTGAAATAGTTTATTATATTTTAAATTGCGGCATCCGCAGGAAACATACCATGACATTTAGTATTATTTATCCGATTAAAAAATATTACAAGGAACATAATACCAAACAATGCCTTTGATTATCTTAGTGGAGAGTAAAATTCATTTTGATCCCTGATGTTTCAACTCAATTTTAAAATCATTCATATCCTTTTAATTGACCTCAATTTCATCCTTCTGCCCATTCTTCAATAATATATCCGGCCAAATTAAAGTGTATTTCTGTAATTGTCCATTTAATAATTAAATTGATAAAAAAACAAACAAAATATGAGCCATTCATTATTATAGGATAATCTGAACTACAATCCAAAAACCAAAGGCAACATTTATGATTTACTTTTAGTTTTTGATTTGATAAATTTATTTTATTATTCTTTAATTTCATTGTTAGCATAGCTTCTCAACTTTGAATGTAATATTTCTTCAGTTTAAAGTAAATAAATTGTATATTTGTTCAATTGTAAGTTAATACATAAGTAAAGTTATTAAATATATTTATACTAGCATTATTCCAGTGCTATGTGCGAATTCTTTAAATTACTATATATTAATTTAATTGTTGAATAAATATAATTAAAAATAAAAATATCACAAAAAATGGTAAAGTAATTAATAAAATTAAATATTACTTCAAAAAATGATCAGGTAAAATTAAATTTAAAGATTTAAAATTTAGTAGTTAAAGCTCAAAACATATAGAGACAGCTCATATGCATGATGTCATAAAAAATAAATTTCAAGATTATTCAGCGAGAAGTTAAAAAAAAAGTTTCGGAACTTTCAAAGATAAAAGTTAATGAATATTATTATATACTTTATTAAAAAAAAGAAAATATTATGCAACTAAAAAATAATAGATAGTTGTATTAAAAACTAAAAATATATGAGAAGGATATAGAAAATAAGATTGATAGCTTAAAAGATGTTGAAAAAACTTAAATTTATAATACTTTAACATTACTTTAAACTTATAGACTCAAAATTGGTTTTAAAATATGAATTAGTGATAGGATATGATGATGAAATTAGAATGTAAAATAAAATATGGTATATTGTCAATTAAGAGCAACAAGTTGATGGAAGAATCTTTTGCTAAAAATGCATCTTTTGTGACTTTTAACTTAAAAAATGATGAATATATATTAATTTAAAATCTAAAATATAAAGAATTAGATAATATGTTGACTGTTAAAACTTTTTTAAAAAATCTTATTTAATTTTAATTTTTTATTAGGAAAAATTAAGCTAAGGCAAAACTATAATAGTAAAGATAAGAAAATTTAAAAAATAAAATAAATATATAAAATAATTATAAAGTTAAAATCAATATTAATATATAAGTTAATAGAAACCTTTTAATTTGACTCATAGCTTAGCTATCAAATAATTAAATGAAGAAAAGTGTTTGATATTAGTAATTCAAAGTTAAAATTATAGTAATTCAATTGATAAAGTATTCATAGACTCAAAATTGATTTTAAAATATGAATTAGTGATAGGATATGATGATTAAATTAGAATGTAAAATAAAATATGGTATATTGTCAATTAAGAGCAACAAGTTGATGGAAGAATCTTTTGCCAAAAATGCATCTTCCATTCAAAGTACGCATCTTCTATGCAAAACTCATAGACCATTTTGCTTTTCTTTTTATAACTTGGGGATGATTTTGCTTATTATGTGTTATATAAAATATAGTTAAAAGGGTCATTTGGTCATTTTCCATTTTTTGGCTGTAAAGTGTTGCTGAAAGATGGCTAGAAGGATGAGATTGAAGCCAATTAAAAGGATATGGATGATTTTACAATTGAGTTGAAATCTCAGGGATGAAGTTACAATATGTAATAAATTTTTATTTTTATTCTTTTACTTTTTTATATGTTACTATAATTTTTAATATTTCCAATGTATTTACTGAATTTTAATATAAATAAAAGGAAAAAAATTAAGATGAAATAATATAATATAAAGAAAACAAAGAAAGATGAACTGAACAATGACATAGAGAAAGGGGGAAAAAAACTAGACAGAAGGTTGAAAATAAAAAACAACTTTAACTTTGATATTATTTTCTAAAACTAAGTTAGTTTTATTAACTTATACAGTAACGCACAAGTTAGCTATTTTATTTATAAATTGTAGTTATTTATACTATGTATATTTCTACAATATATACTATCATGAAAAGAAATGTTGGTTTGCATCTAAAATGAAAGTTATACACACACACACACACACACATACACATAAATTACATTTTAATTATCCAACAAGTAAAATAAAAGATGCAGTTTGAAGGATAAAATGAGAATTCAACATATTAAACATAGTTTGAATACTAATTTTACTAATATTTCAAATTTATCATTTAAAATACCATTTACAAATAATGATTTAATAAGGTTATAGTTGTACTTGCGATAAAGCTCCAAACCCACAAATTCATATTATGAAACCTCAATGTCCACTGTCTTCTTTATCATATCAAACGTCTAACATATTTTACTTTACTCCAAAATTCGATTTCATGCATTATTTTTGAATAACCTATAAAGTATTGCATGTGCATTGCGTGTGAAGGTTGCTAGCATTACAAAAAGAAACAATGTTTTATGCCTATCAATAAAGTTAGTCTTGACTTTTTTTGTATAAGTTATCCTTTAATTTTTCTAGCAACTAAATAGATACTACAATTTCAATGATAAAATGAAAATTTTAACATATAAAAAGTATTCCAGACACCAATTTTACTAATACTCCAGAATCATCCTTTAAAGTATCATTTACAAATAATTCAATAAGACTATAATTGTAATTTTTACAAAACCCGTATACCCGCATTGTTAGAACTCTAGTTTTCGTTTTCTTCTTTTTGTCATCTCAAATGTCTAACACTATTTTAACTTTGTTCCACATTTAGATTGTTTAATGTATTAAATTTAAAATAACTCAAAATATTAATGCACTTGAAAACTATGTAATGATCACAAATAAAGATTACAAGATAATAATAAGGATGTTTTGATATCACTTAAACATGCATCAAAACAATATGGTATTATATATAGCATTTGATTTATAATGTAGATAGCAATGGAGATTTGAATATGAGGAGTAAGGTGAGGTTAAAAATGTTAATTTTTCGTTTGATGTTGAATATTTGTCTATCAATTAGCTACCACAACAATGTTTCTTAATTTTTTATGATGGGAGTCGAATCCAACAAAAATAATTTTGTTTCTTTCAAATTTACTGAATAAAATAAAATAGAATGGGGGATTTTTATGAAATGAAAGACTAAAGTCTTAAAAGTAAATAAATCACAAATAAAAGTAAAGAATCAATAAGAATGAAATCTAGCATAAGGTAAAAATCTCAGTTTGGTTATAAGATTTGATCATTAATGCAAAGATTAATTCCTCTTTTTTTGAATAAACTGGTTATAGTTACTTGAACACCCTAATAACCAATTTCTCCTTATTATTTCGATAACTAAGAGAAGCTCGTTGGTTATTTTCCTTACCAATAAACAACCCTAAAGAAACGCTTCTATGATTTAATTTATCAACAACATTAAAAATTAGAAAGACCCAGCCCTAGCCAACAAACACACACAAGTGGGGTTCATTTATACTAGATTATTTATCCACATAACATAAATCACGCATGGAGTCACCACACATAATCATGTTATTTGCCACAAATATTAGAACAATTAAACAATTACGGATTTAATGTTCTAATTGACAGGACAATTATTTTAAGCTATCAAATTTGGGCTCTAAATTAAATAAACCTGAATAATCGTAATGAAAACGGAAGATAAATAAATACTCAAGGAATAAGGAAAACAAATTAAATCAATTAGATCTCACAAATACTGAAGAATCAAAACTTCGATAATTCCTTAGGCTAGAAGAAGAGTTTAGCAACTCATGTCTGAGAGAAAAAAGTGCAGGAAACTAAAAATATGCTAAACAAAAGAATGAATAATAATCATGAAAGAAACCTAGTTCCCTATAAATAGCTTACTACTCCTAATGCAACTGGAAAACTAATAAGAGTCCTACCAGAATAGGAAAACTAAAATTATCCTAGTTAAGAAATAAAAATTAAAATATTTCAGGAATATACAACTGTCAAAATATGTCCTCACTCAAATTATTTCTTTCTTTCATTTCCTGTCTCCTCGGGAATGCAATCTTTGCTCCAAGCATGTCAAAAACTCTATTTCCAATTGCATTTAGCTTGAATCTTCAATTTGCTTCACAAAACATAAAAAGAAAGTTAAAACCCAACAGTTAAACATTTTTACTATTAATCACAAGGGAAAATTATACGAATAAACGGACAAAAAATACAACTTAACAATTTAGTATATAATATTAGTCTTCTAAATGATAAATTTGTTCCTAGTAAAAATCCCTTACTCCTGCAACTCAACTTAAAAGTCATCTTCTCCCTTAAAGGGTAAATATCACATTTGGTCTGAAGTCAAATTACAATAGGTGGGTGTAATTACATAATGTTACATTGCACTCCTGCAACCACAATTGTGGTAGCATTGAATCTCTACTATAGTTGCGGGCTATGGCAAAATTACACGCCGACCCTCTTTTTTTATATTTTTTTTATTGTGGACATCAAATATGAGATTTTGCGATGTTAGGGTCTTATATCTATACCAATAGTATGTATCAAACGTTCCCATAGTACAAAGGCTAGATATGTGTGTTATTGTTTGTATGGTATGAAGGTTTCTATTCAAGCAATGTGTCTTCTATATAACTATATGAAGGAGATTTAGACGAAAATATATAGAGATAGATAATGTTTAGAAGATTATTATAGTAGTTGCTTCATTTTAATATTGGTTAAATAATTCACTTGTTTTTCTTCTTTACTTTTATTTTTATAAGAATTATTTACCTTGTAAAGCCTATATATCATAAGTTATATTATCGTTACGAACAACTAAACTGTGTTTGATAACGAATATTAATAGCAATGGAGATTCGAATATGAAAAAAAAAAATAGATTGAGATTGATCTTTGTTTGATGATGAAGATTGGGTATTCATTACTTGCCTCCATAATTTTTTACAATCTCATATAATTGTTTGATGTGTGATATTAGTCTTTGATCTTACTTACTTGCCTCAAATGAGGACTCGCTGTCTTTATCCGAGGGTATAATTGGAATTTTTTCTCAAGTTATAATAATTAAATGGACATTTGTATTTGGTCAAAGTATAATGTTAGGCGTACAAGTCACACGGTCACGCCTCCACGGGCAAGATTCCAATATGGGCTAATTATACCACAGTTGTGGGCTTTCACATTAATTTTAGGCCTACCCGTACATTTTATCGCGGATATCAACTAATAGATTAAGCGCCAAATCACAATCGAAGATAATAACAAACATCAAATGCGACCCTAGTAAATTGAAATATTAGATTGAGGTGTTTGTCATGTTTTCATCTTAATCTGCAATTGCTTGATTTAACTTTTAATTTAGATATCATATAAAATAATTATTTAGTCATAGTATTTCTATATATCTATATCGTCGCATTGTAATGCCACTAAATTATAGAGAACTTCTATTAATTACTACACTTGAGTGTCATGAATTTGTAGAGAATTTCAATTTCACGAAGATTGGAGATTTAAATTTGTGGACTAAACTTATGGTAGTGGTAGCAAGACAAATTCATACATCGGTAGTATGGAAAAAGAAAAATATAGGCGGTGTAAAAATCAAAATATGGAGTAAAAGTTATTATTATTAATAATATAAATTTTGTTTGATGTGTATTTATCAATATAAACGATATGTGGGCTTAATATATTTTCCAAATTAGTAAATTGCTACAAAAAAAAAAAAAACAAAAAATGAAAGAAAAAGTGGCTTAAGAATAAATAATTACTATACTTGTGTTTTATTGGCTGTGCAAATTCTAATAATTCTTTCGATTATGATAAACTTTTGATTTTGCAAAAATTCTATGAGTTGTGACACAAGTACGACCACACTCCTGAATTTAAAGAGTTTCATTATATTTTTAGTTCCATTCCTAATCACTCCTTCTCTAAAATTTTTAGTGATATTTCAATCTTTATTTTATCATTCATCAATCAGAATAACAAAAATTCATAAACATCACAGTGTTATATCATCAAATATACAATTCTACTATTCAAATCATTGTTATATATATTTAAGATTTTCAGACCCATATTCACACTCATTATGCTCATGTTCTAATTTTTTATTTAAAAATACTTATATAAAAGATAACTATATTTTCAAATATTAAAATCTATTTTACAAAGTGTGCATCAAATTTTAAGAACAGAAAGGTTGTTTTCAAATATATTTAATGATAAGTAAATAAATATATATTTTGACATGAAATGTGAAAATCAACTAATTGATTAAATGATCAATTTTTATTTATCTACCTTAAAGGTATTTTGCTTTTGCATGCATATCCTTAGGGCTCGTTTGTCTGGTAAAATTGTGTTTGTATAGGATAGATGCATAATCCAGCGTAATTAATTGTTTGGTTGTCACTAGGGGTGCAATTGAACAGAATTGAGTCGAGTTTGGACAAAATTTTTGAGTTCAAGCTCAAGCTCAGCTTAATAAGGCTCGAATTGACAAATAAATTGCAAAAAACTGTAGGCTCGAGTTCGAGCTCGAATTCGAAATAAAAAAATAGTAATATAATATATATTTATTAATAAAATAAAAATAATATTTAATTATATACTGGCTCGCGAGCCTTGAACCTAGATACAGACAGCTTGAAAATTGGCTTGAATTAGAGCTCGAGTTTGTGAGCTGGCTCGACTCATTTGAATCCCTAATTGTCACAATTAAAGTCCATGATTAATAAAAAACCCATTATTTTATCCTAAAGTGTGGGGATTATGTATCCCACCCTATTGGTATGATTAATAATTTTAGAATTGAAACATTGAGATTAGTACACCAAATGATGAAATTATCCCTACGTATGAGCTAAGTATAGACTTAATTAACAAATACATATATATACACACACACACACACACGAATCAGTAAGACTTGGTTTATAGAATTAAATTTTTAAGAAAATACTAAATTACTTGTGCAATTAAATTTATTTTTATAAGATTCTTTTATACAACATTTATCTAAAAAATATAAATTTGTTTATATTAAAATTATTTCTTTTGTGATAATAAGATTTCATAACTAAACTTTTTTTTTTCCCTTTTGTAAATTGAAAAATGAATAATATTTTTCAAATATAAATTTACGCTTAATATGATTTTTTTTGTAAAATTACAAACTAATATCCATGAACATATTCAATATAAGATAGTTTAATGTGTGAAATAAGTCAATAATTTTATAAAATTTGAAAATAAATTATTTTTTCAAAATAAAAATCAACTCCTTTTTAGGTAATAATAAATTATAAACTATTTGAGAAAAAATATTTAAAATAAAGTCTTACTCACGTTTAAATCTTTTCAATGAAAATAATTCAATTATTAAAACAACATTGGTGATGAAATTGATATTTCATACTTATCATAACTTATAATGCTAAGCATCCAAACGAGCCTTTAGTGTATTTTCTTGAAATATTAAAAAAAAAAATAAAAAAAAAATACAAACAATTTTGCAACATTTTCACACGAACAAATATTTTGCCGGAAACACGCGGTCTATGAGACATCGCTAGTGTCCAGAGTGCACTTCCCCGCTACCGTACTAACTCGAACTTTAACTAACCTAAATTATTGCACAATCACTTGTAAACCCTAAATCCCTTTTTCATTAATCCAATCTTTTGCTTCATTCTAACGTTCTAATTTCCTTTTTGTTTTCAAGAAACCTATTTGTTGGAAATAATTTCAAGAAACACTGGAGAGACAATGGAAGATGCCTACTCCAGATCTATTTCCGAGGTAAAATCTTACTTATATTCAATTATGTGAAAAAGGAAATCTTTAATTCATATCCAGTATTTTATTTTTTAATCCTTACTCGTTTTTATCCCGGATCAGTTAAGCAATGTACCATAGTAGATTGGAGTTAAATTTGTTGTTCTTGAAATTAGTTGGCCTGTTGTTTTATTTGATTTTGATAATTTAAGAGCATTTGATGCGTCAAAGATGGTATGTTTATTGCCTCTATTTTTATTGGGGTCCGTTGGAGAGATTGGCTTCTTACGAGTTATACTGTTAAGTAAACTTGGCTTGGATTGTGTATTCTACAATATGATGTTATAATGGTCCATTATTAACAGGTTTTGGAATTCTTCTCTGTGGATCCATCGAGAGGCTTGACAGACTTCCAGGTAAAAAACAGCTGTTATTATTGCTTGATCACTATACTCCCATGATTTGATCAATGTTGGTCTTGTGGTTTTTTCTTTTAAATTTTAAATAATTATTTATATATATATAATAATATTTTTTTTCCCTTCTCTTCTCTAAATTAAGGTCAATTAAGAAGCACTCTAGTGAAGGGACCATGCTTGTTTTCCTTTTTCCTTTTTTTGGGTCTTTTTTGCGCTAACTTTGGATTTTTCAGGTTGCAGAGCATGGTAGATTATACGGGAAAAATGGTGAGTGCTGTATTTTTGTGTGTGGTGTTTTTGTTATTTGTTTTAAGAAAAGGGCAGGATATTAAAAACTTAGGAATTGTCATTATTGATTGAAATAGAGCTGAGTGTGAGTAAGCATGTGGAAAATTTCGAAGTGTGTTCCTGTTTTGACTTGCAAGCATTATTATCTTAATCCCTGAATTCTTTTGTTACTGATATCTGGTGTTCACAAGGAAATTAGAATTGCTAATTCCATTTTCCCAGCAGTTGTAACATTCCATTAATTTCAAGGAGTATTAGAGGATTACTTGATTAAAAAACATCTTTATTAAATTCTTCTTCTTTTGACATATGTTTAGTTGAGGGTTTGTGGTTATAAAATCTTTTCTAGGTTTGCACTGTGTTGAAGTTTGGATCTTGGATTTAGGTGTGGAGAGGGAAAAGGAAAAGTTTCAAAAATTAAAGCCCAGGGCACTGTGATTTGAAGTGAGTGTTTTCCGCATTAAAGTCCATGGACCAAACAAAGCCCTGTAATTTCCTGCTTGTTTGGTTGTATGCAGGAAGTACCATGCTCCAAACCAGTTTCAGCATTGGTATTAACTGTATTTGGTACTGTTTAGTTATGATACTGCTAAATATGCCACAATTAGTACTCTCATATTCAATAATAAAAAAAAAGAAATATACTGTTAGATATGATTCTCAGCTAACTTTCCCAGACCCTATAGTTATGAAAGGCGTGGGGCGAGAGGCTAGCGGAAGGCCTATTTTTTGTTATTGCTCTATTATAAATTTGTTATATATTATATATAGTGGACTTTGTACCTGAATATTTGTTTCAATACTCCACCTAAGCTTCACCTTTTTGTCACCTTTTTTTTTTCCTCCTTTTCTTTTCTTTTCTTCTTCTGTTTCTGTCACAATCATCTACTGACCTCTTCCACCCACTAAAGCTTTAGTGGGCATGATATTTGCACTCTCCTGACCCCTCTTCCTAATCTCAAGCCTAAAGAAGACATTTGTGAGATAAGTAAGCTAACTGCTTTTGAGCAGTGTCAGATGTTAGATGGGATAACATGTATGTTTGGTGGGGGATAGTACACAAGAAAGTGTATAGGCTGGACTGAAGTGGGTTCAAGGATGTAATGATACTGAGAATGAAATAATATTGACGCAATATATCCATGTTTGGTGTGGCAGAAGAATGAGAAATCGTGATTCCTGTCCCATGTCTGATAATTAGTGTTGAAAGGAGTAGAATTGAACTTATAAATGACTCAAGTACTTTCTTTAGCAAAAAGGAAAATATAACAAATCTTTGAACGTCGCACTGATTGGTGCCACAATATAATCATCGACATCTAATTTCCAACATAAATGTGTTAAAAATGGCCCTGCATAAAAAAAGAAAAAAAGAAAAACAATGGCCCTGCATAATGAAAATGTGATACCTTAGTTCCAGATGCATACTTCAACCACCAATTTTGAATTGTCAGGTACTACATTTGGAAGTATATTGAATTATGATGTTGTTTTGTCCAATTCTCTTGTTTAGGATCTAATTGTCATTCATTAATATTTCTGTTGACTATAAGATCCTCCTTGCAGTTATCAACTAGCTTTGTGGGTTGTGGACATGCCAAAGAGGGTGAGGAGGGTTTCCTCTGATGATCAACTAGGCATTAAGGGCTCTGGCAGGGGATAGTGGATAGTAATATAAATAAATGACACAAAAGATGGTGACAGTCCTTAGCTTGCCACATGCCACCCGGCTGGTGCTTCCATGCTATCAGCATGATTATAACTGATTTCTTTGTTGGTAGAGTGGTACATGTGGATCCCTAGGGCCTTGATTTTGATGAGTGATAGGGAATGGCGGTTGGATTATTGGGACAGGAATGAGGGAATTGGAAAGTTTGGCTGCAGAGTTTGGGACAAGGGAAAGGCTGAAGGTTGATGGAGAGAACTGGGGTTGGGTAGTTGGGCTGGGATCAGGGGAGGGGTTTGTAGGGCTGGAGGGGGATGGGGTGCTGGGAACAAAGATAGGAAGACATTGTAATTTAAGAAAGTAGCTGAAGGTAGTTATGGCACTTGAAAAATATACTTAGTTTATTTGCATGAGTCTGTTATGAGCAAACCCCCGGTTTATGGAATGGATGAACCTAATCTTGGGGGGGATTCTTGTGGAATTCATGTTCTTGGAAATTAAATGTAGCCAAGTATGGGAATAGCTTAGTGAATTGTGACTCTAATTCTACTCCAGTCTTTTGAACTAGGCTCCTTTCTAGACAATGAGCTTATAATTTAGTACTGTCTCTGTCCTGAAACTTCATTTGTCTTCCTAGTTCTAAGGAATTTTTGTTTTGTAGAAACCAAACTATAGTTCTTCAACTAACAGAAGTGAATCAGATTAGAATAAATAATCCAATAGGCAATATGGAAGAGAGGAATTTCATTCTGCATTATTAGTTCTCTGAGCCTTTTTAAACAGAATAATCGATCAACATTTCTTGGCTTGTCCTGTTTCCTGAATGAATAATTGGTGTCTTGAATCTTGATGTTCAGCCTTCATATGTATTTGGAATATTGTGTTAAATATTTTTCTGCTCATATTTATATATTCTTTTACCCTATTGATTTCAGTTTTTTGGTTATGATATAAAACTGTATCTATTTATCCTCTCTAATGCATGACTTTGCACCTCTTTGGATGCATGTAATATGCTTGGTTGCAGTGCTACCTCAAGAACAAAGTAAGTAGTCTCCAACTCTCTCTCTCTCTCTCTCTCTCACACACACACACACACACACACACACACACACAATTATTTATGCTGTCACAGTGTTACTCTAGCTTCTTAACTGTACTCTGAAAACATATGCCCTTTGTTTTTAAGTTTTACCTTGTAAAAAGCAATAGATGTTCCCCTCGCAATGATACTGTATTGTGTTTGTTTTGGCTATGGTTTCATATTTCATAGCTGGTTTAATCAACTGCCCACTAATAAGAGACCGAAATTGTGCTTTGATATGTGCTATGATATCATAATTTAGAGCTACTTTATCAGCTTCAGTTAGTAAGAGAACCGAATCCTGATCAAAAGAATGCATCCTTAAAAAGCTTGACAATAAAAATTGGCACAATAGTGACTGGAAGCATTCAATAATTATGCATTTTTATAAATGTTAATATCTATTTAATGCTTGGATGTTCCTATCATTTAAGCATATTCAAAATTAATCAATATGCTGTTGTTGATTTTGCCTCTCTCTCTCTGTGTCATGGGTTGTACACCCTTTGGCTATTTTGTTGACACACTGGATATATCCACCCATGCCATAGTAGTGTTGGACATAGACGGGCACCAGGAATACTATGATATGCAGTGACATGGCGATCATGTCCTCTTTCTGTATCCTTTCATATCCATCTCCATGCATCCTTGCACTTCTATTCTTCTAATACTCGGACTTATCAAATTAAGAAAGATTGTTTTCATCCGTCTTATCAATAGCAAGTTCATGTGGCCCCTGTTTCTAGAATCTACTTTTGTTAAAATCACTTCTGCAGATTTATAGAGCTCTGTGTCTTATCACTATAACTGGGTGGTGATTTCTAACATTTTTATGATTCTTACTTATTACAGGCACTCCATTTTGGAAATTGGTGCTGAAGCAATTTGATGATTTACTTGTAAAGATATTGATTGTAGCTGCCATAGTCTCCTTCCTTTTGGCCTTGGCTAATGGAGAGACAGGCTTATCTGCCTTCTTGGAGCCTTCAGTAAGATAATAACTTTCTCAGTTTCTGTACTTCTAATCTATTTGCCACTTCGTTTAGAGAGAATTGGGTGCTGACGGTACCCTCATTTTCCTTTGAATGTGTTGTTTTTATTTCTAAAATTTAGTTGTGGACTGTTGGAAGATAATTGTAGATTGCTGGAAGAGAGGGTACTTAGATGATGTATTAAAGAATACTATCCCATAAATATAGAGATGCGATTAAGGTTAGATTACAAGAATGGTGTAGATATGTATATTAACTATTACCAAAAATATATTAAATAAAATAAGACTAGATATTGAAAATATCTAACTCTCTCCCTTAAGATGAGCATATCTATTAGTCGTATATTGATATATGAACACAAAAAGGACAACCCTGATGCGTTAAAATATTCTAAACTCTCTCCCAAGTTGAGCATCCTTGGAATCGGGAGGAGTGGAGAGAATGTCTATCAATTTGGCATGGAGGGAACAAAAATGAATGTGAGGACCTAGGACCTAAGGGATAGATAGAGATCATGACGAGATTTTACTAAATATTGATAGCCAAAGTAGTGTGTGTGTTTGTTTGTTTGTGTGTGTGTGTGTGTGTGGAAAAGTTAGACTGGAAGAAATTGAGAACTTGGTAAAGCTTATACGAGACACCATCTCGAGAGAATAGAGAAAGGATATTTGGCAAAAGTTCAATTTTTCTTTTTTTTCAATTTTTAAGGTCCTAGACGAAAGACCCAAAAGAAGACTAGAAGATGAGGAATAATAAAGATAATGGAGCAGAAAAAGAAAAGAGAGGCACTGGAACTAAGCTCTTCTTTAACAAAAAATAAGGCATGAAAACAATAAGCTCCAACCAAGTAAAAGAACAAAGAAGTTTCTCTTTAATCTGTGAAGTGGAAAAAAGAGAAAGGATTTGACCAGTGAGAAGGATATGAGGCTGGGGAGTTCCTGCCAGGGGTGGTGTTGAGAGAGAAGATAACGCCTCGATTGGTCATTATAGAAGATCTGGGTAGGAAGATGCAGATAGAGTCCCAGAAGAGTCTTGAACATGATCTTTCTGGTTGGTGGGTGGTGGTGGTGTTGATGTCAGTGAGGTTAAGAGGAGCTCCTTATTCTTCACACCAGTCACCATATAAGTTGTCACTTCTGCCGCTTACTGCCCAGGCCTACTAATCTTCTCAAACTTGTGCCCACTCATCTTCTTCTTCTTGTTCTTCTGTGTTTCAACCAAACAATGCATGTCTCCTTCACATAGCCATATTCCTTCAGTCTTTTAATGGCAGGAGGCAATTTGGCAAGCTGATACAACGCACCACTCCATGCATATTTTGGTGCTGAGGAAACAAAGGACAATTACAATCCATGACTTCCATAACTTCCATGTCTCCCCATTCTGCTACACATTCCCATCTTATGTTTCAGTTCTAGGTGCTGTTTTATGTTCAGTTTCACTTGTAGTTTGTTTTGTTGACTCTTGTGTTTTAGACACTAAAGTTGTGTTTCATATTTGGAGCCTAGTCCTCTCCGTATGGACTGATGTTATCAAGATTCTTATACTCTCTTCTCTAATAAATTTCCTCCCTTAGTTTCCTTATCTTTTATTAATTTTTTCATTAGATCTTCAGCCCCCAACATTTTGGTCTGAGAGCCATCTGCTTCATCATGGTTAACACTAGATCCAGCACTTAGCAATCTGGACCCACAATTCCACTTGCAAGCTCATTTGCTATCCCAGTTTTGCTAGTTAAGAAAAAGATGATTTATGGAGATCCTGTGTTGACTATGAAACCTAAACCGGATCACTGTACCTGATAAATA
Source organism: Jacaranda mimosifolia (assembly GCA_018894105.1). Lineage (NCBI taxonomy): Eukaryota > Viridiplantae > Streptophyta > Magnoliopsida > Lamiales > Bignoniaceae > Jacaranda > Jacaranda mimosifolia. The sequence goes on from CM032123.1 coordinate 7,567,588, forward strand.
CTCCATCAACATTGATGAACTCTTAGGTGAACTCTACTGCACTACTATCTTAACCAAAATAAACCTTCATTCTGGATATCATGAGATTAGGGTTCACCCAGACAACATCCACAAAACAACTTTTCATAATCATTCTGGTTTCCTCCATTTTGACTTGAGGACGAGGCGAGCTTTTCAGGGAGGGTGCACTGATACAACACCCCACTTGACACATATTTTAGGAGGGAAATGTTACGTTTATGGAGACAATTTGGAGAAAATAGGGCTGGAATGTATGGTAAGTGCTGAGGAAACAAAGGATGTTACAATCCATTACTTCCATAATTTCCATAGACTAAATATCTTATGTTCAATTTTATATTCAGTTCCAGGTTCAGTTTTATGTGCAGTTTGTTGTTTTATTATAAATAGCAGATGTCTCGTGTCTTTTAGACATCTAAGTTGTGTTTCAAATATTGTACGTGGAGCCTAGTTCTCTCCATATGGACTGTTTTGGACTATTTTATTAGGGAGATTGTTTTCAAGATTCTTACACTCTCTTCTCTAACAAAGTTCCTCTATTAGTTTTATTATCTTTTGTTATTTTCTTTATTAAATCTTCAGCCTTACACAAGCCCATTTCTGTTATCAAAAACTTGGATTTTTCCTCGGAATGCACTGGTTCTAATTGCATTAGTTACTAGAAACATCTTCTCTTTTGGGGGTGGGTTGGGTAGGTGGTGTCCTTCTCAGTTAGTCTGATGGTTTGTGGCTCTGAAGCCACACAACTTGAAAGTGTTAGCTCACTTTGTTGTGGCACAGAATCCATCTATCTGAAGCTACACCTGCCATCATTCCCCCACTAGCAGTGGTGGCCCGATGCCTTTAGGTCGATGGGTCTCACGTGGCTTCACTTGTTGCAGGGGAGATTCAAACTTTCATTGACATAGCTCTGAAAGAGAATTGTATCTGAATAACATACAGAAAACTCTTATCATATGTATAAAGATCGGATTAGGGTTTTAGTATAAGAATGGTGTGAAAACATACATGATTTATCTAAAACAAGACTAGATACTGAAAATATTGTAACATGGACTATTACATGCTGTTACCAATAGGCTTGCTTTGTCATTTTATGATGTTAGACAGCTTTAGTATATAAATTGTAGTTTTTATTCTGTTTGATGGACAAAGGATGTATCCCAAGTGTTCAACTCAGATTGGCCATGTTATTATATCCATTTAGGGGATGTAAACTTTTTATTGCACAGGAATTGTTAGTGAGCTTTAAAGAATCCACTATTACCATGGAACTAAAACAAAGGAGTTTTCTTACATGTAAGTTGGTGGACAAGAAATTTTATTACCAGTGAGCTCAAGATTGCACTACATATGGTAAATTTCTATTTCACCAATGTATTAATTTAGTTGTTAGTGATCGCATGGTGCAATTGCAAGGCTGTCCATATAAATGTATTCATAGTACAGCTGGATAGTGGATTTGCTGTGAAGGAAACCTATTTTGCAATGAAGAGGAAGATGGTAGAGTTTAAGAATGGCGGGAATCTGAATGCAACAAAAATTATGAAGCAGTTATAAGGAAATAAAGAGATTACACAAGCATTTAAAAGCTGATTGAATTTCTATTTCTTTCAATGCTGCAACTATATATTGGGAAATGTGAAACCTTTCTTGACTAGGTCTTTTCAACTTCTGATTGATAGCAGATAGTTCCGCATGAGTAATTTTTGAAATTCTTTAGGAATCCATGTGTTGCGTAAGATTTGGAGGACCCGAAACATAGAAGAATCATAAAATTACTTTTTGCGGATTTGTGACAATTAATCAAGGGGTAAATTTCTTCCTAGACTTAATATTTCACTCCTAGTTTGATCAGAAAATTTGTGAACAGAAGTTGCTTTAGTAGAATCATGTAAATACTTCAGTCTGACCTTTATTCCCGGTGTAAAGTTCTATAGATCCCTTGCCTTTTCAGTTGCTCAAGTTGTTCTTTTGTCCTTGTAGTACTCAACCAGGGGTCTGCTTTTAATTCACATATACCACTAATATGAGCAGATACTTTTCTGGAAGCATTTTAACCTGTGAAGCTAGTTGCTAGAGGTTCTGGAAGAAAGTTCCAGAGACTCGGCTGTCATCACATTTAACCATGTGCAGTAATAAGACACTAACGTGGCACAATTTGTATAATATTGAGGTCAGGCATTTAGTCATAAGAACATTATTTGAGCATAGATTGTAGACAAATATTCAATTATCTTCATTGATGCTACCTGGACCTTTTACATCATTCACTTGTTTGATATGGTTTAAGCACCATCTAATGGAGTATGAATTTGGCACGTGAATGGGAGGCAATAGACAAATTCTGTGCTCATTCAGCATATTAATATTACACTTTACAATATAATTTTCATAGTTTTGGAGGTCTACCTAGCTTGCATTTGTTGGTGCTTTTAGAGAGCAGTAGAACTGTGCATCATTTATGTCAGACATCTTGTAATTTCTGCAAGTTTAAGATGTAGAATTAAAACTGCAATGCATGTTTACCAGATGTTTATGAGTCTCTTAAGTTTGGCATATTTGTTATTTCAGGTCATCCTCATGATATTGGCTGCAAATGCAGCTGTTGGAGTAATCACGGAAACAAATGCCGAGAAGGCCCTTGAGGTTAGTGTCATATCTGAACGAGATTGTGAACACTGGAGATGCGCATTTATGTTTCCGTACATACTACATGATTCTTCATTCATTTTATCTTTCCATCTTTTAGTGTTCGCTTCTCTAGGTAATTAAGTTGGACAATTATGGTGTCATGCACTGGTCTTTTCATTATCCAATTGTGTCTTACCACATTGTATTATTCGTTGGATATGGATAAAAGTTTAAAGTAACTTCACATAGTTTTGAATATCGTCACATGCTCTTTTATACTTTTATATGCGAAACTTGATCTTGTGCCCATGCATGATAAGGTTACGTTTTGTCTTCTCCTTTTTTGGTGGGTCCTGCAGGCTTCAATTCCAAAAAGATCAATGAAGCATCTTAGAGAAACCTAATAAAGTGTCATTTGTGTCCTACGCTCTGGCAAGGAATCCTAGAAAGAATCTATACAACTCGACATGTAGTAAGTCTGCAAAAGAACAAGAAAAAAGTATTTATTTTCTGCAAAGGGTTCTGATTTCCATTCAGAAACCTTGCGTCAATTCTTTTAATATAACCTAGTCAGAGAACAGAATGTGATGTACTTTCATCAGCCTGCATTAAATGCAACAATCCCAATATGCTAAACAGAAGGCCATATCTCAGCCGCTGCTTGGAAATGCCTCAGGGTTACTTTTATATCTTTAGCTTCATTTACACCTCAAACACCACTAAGTAATTGCATGTCTGACTGCAGTTCCGCTAGATTCCCTTCTTTTAAGGTCTTACTAACCTTATGGTCTTTGAAGGCGATTCTCGTTCTCTTTGAGCAATACCACCTAATGAAAACCTTCCCATTCTTTCTGATCTTCCACATCAATCCTCATTATTCCACTGGTACTCCTCTATACAGTAGGAAAAGTATTTGTAGTGAAAGCTGATCATCCTTTGAGGATCTGGCCAGGGCAACATTCAAAGCTATTAATACTGCCTGCATATCTTACATCCAAATTAGTCTTTTCATTGGCAATCTGTGAATGATATTTTTCATATCTTACATCCAAATTAGTCTTTTTTGAAATAGATATTTTGGATGTTATTAGCGTACTGTGAATGATGTTTAGTTGACTTTCTACTTCAATGGAACAAGTCTGAACTCTCTTTGTTAAGACTTGGTTGTATCTCATGACCATGTCTGGGACTCTGTTTGGATTGTCCTCCTGCCTTTTGAGTTCAGAACTTAAAAGGTTTTGCAAAATGTGCCCTGTGAGAAGTTTTTTTGAAAGTAAGCGTGCTTCATATGTTTGACTGGACTTTTTCTATTTCCTTCTTTGTTTATGCATTTGTGGAAAGGTTAAAATGCCTGAAACTTTCTAGAACATTGATGTATACTATAACGATGAAGCTTCTACAGCTATACACTGTGGATAGCTGCTGCACGAACCATTGTTGTAGTAGATTGGAATTATTTGTTAATGTGTTGACGGGAACTCATTCAGAAAGGATACTATATTGTGTAGGCTGCGCCGTGGTTGAATTATCGTTTAGTCTATGCTTTTTCTCATTGCTTTTACTGATCGGTCATAGGAATCTTTCTTTTGCTGAAAAGGCCCTATATAAAATATCTGTTGTACTCTAACTAGAACATGAAGAATATAGGAGCGCTATATACTTCTAATATCTGGTGCTAGACAAATGCTTTACTTTTTTCCTCTTATATTGTGGAAGAAAGCCAATATCATTATTACAAAAGAGTGGATGTTCAGTTAAGTGGATAGAAGGTTCTTTCTCAATCTGGAGTGTATGAACTCAATCGGCTTATCCTAGAAATAGAAATTGGAGATGACGGGAAATACTAAAAGTTATTGTACTAACTTTGTAGTATGACTCAGGGCAACGGCTTCTTCACCATTTAATTTCCAGACCTGATACTCTTCCCTTTCTAGATTCCCAAAAATGAAGATCATTGTGTTTAAGAGGCTTTGGCTTAGAAGTTAGATTTTTTCATATCATAAAGCTTTTGGCATGGAGCAATTCATTTTTTTGGGATCTAGATGTTTGGTGCATTACTGGTTCTTCTGCAGGTTGTATTTAAAAGTTATGAAGTTATTAAGTCAGCTTACCCTTATAATGCTTTGACTTTTACCCCCCTGGATTTTTGAACACATTGCCAACTATCCACATTAGAAAAAGGTGGTTACTAAGAACTGAATTATATAATATCTAGCAAAACATGAATTTCTTCTTTATCAGTTTTTTTCTCCACTCGTTGAAGTCACATCCATTCGTTTTATCTGCCTTTTCTTGGTTTGCAGGAACTACGTGCATACCAAGCTGATGTTGCAACTGTTTTACGGAATGGTAAAGCAAGCACTCCTGCAAAACCATGGAAGTTTCTTATTTTATTTATGATGATATTGTTTGCTTGATTAAAGTCTGGTGCCTAAAATTCTTATCAGCAAACCTTTCATCTTAGTGATGAAGTTAGTTGACTATCTTATTTTTATTATTATGTTATTTGACTGTCTTTATGTGTGTGTGGTAGCCAAACTAGTGATGTGTGTTCTGGCTGATAATTTATTCTGTAATTTAGCTGTTGAACTACCCCATCCCCTTGTACTTGGTGTGGCTAGATTTTAATCAAACACTCTAAGGATATTATATTGTTGATTTTTGCTACATTTCTCTTGTTTTATTTCCACGTCACAACTTCTGGCATTCTGATAATCTTTGCGATGGGAAACTTGATCTCATACTTCATTCAATCATTTCTCTAGTGTGAATGAATATATATACCATATATATCAAATCCACGGTCAATCCCATCGACACAACCCTATAACCATATGCCCCAAATCCATCACCATCATCCTAACCCCTATCCGCTATCCAACCGAATGCAAAATCAATAACAGAACTTCTGTGGTTACACACACATATATTCACTAGAGTTGCTAGAAAGGGTAGAGAGTGAGACGCCTTAGTTGACAGAGGAAAGAGGAGGGCCTATGGTGTTATGGCAGTGGTAGGTTAAGACGTATTGGAGTTGTGGCCTGTGAGAGGCAGAGTGCGAAGGTTAGGGGTTGATGCAGGTGTTGTGGCGAGTGTAGAAGAAGAAAGAAATAAAAAAGGAAATGGTTAAAAAAGGAAGAAAGAAAAGAAGAAAAAGAGAGAGAGAGAGAAATAAATCAAATAATAAAATGGAGAACGAGAAAAATTATTTTATATTTTATTTCATATACTTTGAGTTTCTTTACTTGGTTCATTATATGTTTAATCATAGTTAAGTTATTCCCTTAGTTGCTAATTAATTTTAATTATTTGTTTAGTTAGAAATTAATTGTAGTTAAAGTATTAACATTAATTATTTGATTAGTTAAAATAATTACGTATTAATTATTTGATCAGTTAAAAGCTAATTATGAATTCTTAATTAGTTAAAAATTAAAGTAAAAATTAATTATTTGATTAGTTAGATAATTATTAGATTAGTTAAATATTTATGACTTTTTATTAGTTAAAAAATAATTGTCAAGTATTTGATTATAATTATTTGATCACATAAAAAATTAAAATTAAATTGTTTGAGTAGTTAAGTAATTATTGAATTAGTTAATAATTGTTTGATTGTTTATTTAGTTACAACAATTAGCTATTTAATCATATGATTAATATTTATTTGACCAGTTTCTAATCAAAATATCAAGTTATTATTTCTTAGATAGTTAAAAGTTAAATATTAACAAAATATTATTTACATTTTAGTTATAGATTAGATTTACATTACAGAAAAGCTGAAAGAAAGGTAAGTTAATAAGTAAAAAGTGAAATTATTAATAAATAGTAAAAAATCTGAAAATGGAAGACTAGTTGAAAATAAAACAATATTATCAGGTAATTAGACTGCGCCCATAGGCACATGCACAGGCAACGTGACATTTTTGTGTGCATAATTTGGTCACAACCAGGACAAGATGGCACCCAGGGGTAAGTTTTGAAAAGCAGCAGCTATTTTCATTGATGTTAGTGGTTATGGTGCCGGAACCTGTTGCCTGGGGGTCTGCAAGAAAAACATCACTGACGGGGGTGCCATTGTAATTAAACTTAACTGCAAGGGGTTTCATTGTAATGTCGCTGTAATTGCACAAGCTTTTGGGCCTTTTTTTGATTTCAACTAACCTAGGGGATGCTTATATAAGGATCCCTAAGATCAACTGATTCCTAGTTGAGCAGCCTCTGACCAATCTATGGCCTTATTTGAGTTAATTAACTGATCTTGGATGAACCTCTTTACACCCCTTCTCATCATGATCCTGATTAGAAATGAGTGCCGAAATGGTAGTCCGAAGCGCTGATCTGACAGTAAGAAAGAGAATTTGGTATGGCAAAACATGAATTGGGAGAACGTTCAGTAGAACATGAAAATGGAAATACTCAGCTTCCCTTGGAAAACAAACTTGGTTTGGTGAAACACCAGAAGAGGTAGAACACGCAGCAAGCATGAGTATGGGTGGAAGGTATGTTGTACCAACATAACAGATTAAGAAACTTGGATGTGTCATATATCTACCCTGTGCTACTTGAAACAAATTTGTTTTACCATGGAACCTCAACATTTATGGTATGGTACAAAGGCACAGAAAGGTTTTGAACAATTCTCATGCATAATGAATTCCTAACTTTATGACATTTATTTCTTTTTCTGCCTTTTACAATTTGTTCATGTTTCATGGTTGCACCTTGTTCATTGGTGGGCCATATTTGCTCCTTGTTATACTTTCCTAGATGTAGTAGAGTTGCACTTTTGGAGGAGTATTGGAGCGTGTCCTACATAGATTAAATGACGTTGAAACTTGGTCTACGAGGCTTGGATGGCAACACCTTGATGTGAGAATTTGAGATATAAATGCTTAGCAAATGTAAATAATATGCTATTGAATATTTATGGTTGGAGTCCAGATGGGCGAAACTCCGTAGATGGTGAGAAGCTTTGCACGACATTTACACCTATAAAATTTCAAGTAATAATTGATTCAACTTAAAATATAATATGAATCCTCTATGAAGCAATGATTTTATGTACCCATCAAAATAAGAATCAAAGATAATCAGAATGTACAAATAATCACCTTTATGTTACCATCAAAAAGCTATCTATTATAGTCTATGTAAAAACTTAAGAAGTAAAAGCAGAATTGCTCCCATGCCCCAAATTTTTCTAGGTGTATAGCCAAGAACACCTTGTTGAAGAGCAAGAAGAAAGAAAATGGAAAAGAGGGGTACTCAAGTTACTTTATTAGCAATAGATAAAAAATTTGAAAGATAATTACACAGATACTTAGATTTAGTCGGAGTATTTTATTTAGTCATATAGATGCACCATAGTTTGTCTATATAATTTATATGTAACTATAATATTACAAATGTTTCTCTTTTTTCTTTTTCTTTTTGGCGCCTCCCCCCCAAAAAAAAAAAGGAAAAAAAAATAAAAAAAATCCACGCATGGCTGTTGATATGTTGTTTAATTGGAAGTTGAGCTCATGCTTGTAGATGGCTTAGAAATACGATCTTTTTTGCTCCAAAATTTGTAACTTTGTTTATTGCTGTTAAGCTCAAAAACTTGTAGCTTTCTTTCTTATTCTTCATTAATTCCAGGTCATGTCTCTGCCTCTTTCTGGTAAACTTTTTGAGATCTGTAATTGTAATGATATTCTGCATTTTCGAACAATTGTTTTAGGTTGGTTTTCAATCCTACCTGCGACCGACCTTGTCCCTGGAGATATTGTAGAAGTCAGCGGTATGTCAGTCACTGGCTTTTTATATTTTTGAAGCCCTAGAACTGCATCCTTAACATCACCTCTTTTTCTTTTTGTGGCTTTTTATGTCATTTACATAGTGGGATGCAAGATTCCAGCAGACATGAGGATGATAGAGATGTTGAGCGATCAATTACGTGTTGATCAAGCAATTCTTACAGGTATTTTCTTCTGACATTCTTTAGTTTTAAATTTTTGTTTTTAAGCAAATGAATCAAGCATGATATTTACTCATTTTGATCATGATATTAATCTTGTATGATATCAGAAACTTTGTTTGTGATCTATTACATATTGGGTCTATATCCCTATTATCAGTTGAACTTTGATAGTTGTGCTGAGTTCATCCCATTGATTTCTATAATATTTCATTGGCATCTTTATTTATCATGCTCAAGCCTGTGCAAATGTGAGATATTGAAGCCATATTGGCCAAGGAATTTGGTTTGACTGGTATATACTGCAATGCCTATATTGTGCCTTGGCCAAGTGATGAAGAGGATCTTATGAGATTGCATGATTCATGGTATCTGTTTTCGTTTTAACTTTTGGTTGGAAGAGACAGAATCAAGAAGTTTGGACTGCACCATGTACATGACTTGTATTCTGTTTGCTGTGATCATGGCTGATGAATTTTGTCTTGAATGCTGTGAAGGAGCATAAAAATACGAATGGCAGTATGCCTTTACATGTTTAGCACCATTTGGTAACTCCGGCATCTATATACTTTTGGATGTGCATACTTGTGCAAAGTTCAAATGACTGAGGAGCTGAATGCTGTTCTGATGCTCTATTATGCAGTATCTCTATACATACAGGTTGATGAAATGCAAAGCATAGGAAAAGTTATGGTTACTATTATTAACATTAATAGATGGCACGTCTTAGTGATTGATTTGTGGTTCACAAAATTGAGTGAGGATGAACAAAAGGATCATCTTCAAAAAAGATATTAAACTAAAATGTTAAAAACATGAACCTAGTACTAAGATGCAAGATCTTTAAGGATGCACGGCCTAGGTTCCTAGAAGTGAGCGCATCAAAATCTTGGAAGTGGCACATGAGAGTGAATGCCACCTAGGGGCACTAAATACAGAGTCCATGTTGAATTATCCCCAAAATTGATTTTGTGGGCTGGGAATTTGGTTCTGTTCCTCATCTATCAATGCTGCTTTTCCATAATCTTGTTAAGCTCTAGAAACCTTTGATCATAATTGGTTATTTCTTTAATTGCTTTTTAAGCCAGCAATTTTGTTTGTTAAATTTTATGTTTCTGTAGTCATTCACCACTGCATGTTACAATACATGTGTTTATCTACTTCTTTTTTCTTGTGCCATTGTAATTTTTTCTTTCCCTCAGATCTGATTCCCTTTTGTGTTGATTGAAGGCAATAATACATCATTATTTCTTGGATTGTCATAGGTGAGAGCTGCTCTGTGGAAAAAGAACTGGATACCACCAGCGTGACTAATGCAGTATACCAAGACAAGACAAACATTCTTTTCTCGGTAATATTTTGAAAGTGATTCCTTCAATGTGTTTGATATCAGGTGTCTTATTGTTATGAAAATGATCCTTTGGGTTGTCAATGCATGCACTAATATGCTCATGGTAATGCTCCCAGTTTGGTGGACTGATTTAGTTTTCATGCTAGGGTACATTTGATGTATGATTTGGTTCCATGTTGGTTGTTCCAAGTTCGAAGTACCATTTGTACAAATAAGAATCCCCTTCATTATATGATTTCTTCTTCATATAGATAGATATAGGATCTATGGGGCAATTACTTAGAAGTACATTTTGTGCTACAGCCCTTCCTATTTGATAGAAAAAGATCTCATGATCCTGAACCGATCTTACCTAGGATTGTAGATCCCAAGTTTGTCTATGAATCTAAATGGGCACATTATATAACTTGGTCCAACTGTTTTCATATGTAGGTTAAATATGGGAACATATGGGCATGCCTGTATTAATGCGATTTTGATATGTAGTAGTATTATTTTCAAAGCTTTTGGTTGCTCGTCGCCTAAGCTTCCATCCCTAAATTTTTGCCAATTTGTCCTTTCTTTAAATTTACTGTAACTTGGTTTTTGCCTCCTAAAACTGCGAAGAAGGCATTTTGTGCTCTATATGTTGATAAGTTCTGGGCCTAGCCTTACGTGTAGCCAGAGCTATTATCATGATATAATGCTTTCTCTTCCCTACTTTGACAAATATTATCCTAATGTAATGCTTTCTCTTCCCCATTTCAAAAACTTTAGTACAACATCTAAACAGAAATATCATCCTAATGTAATGCGTTCTCTTCCCCATTTCAAGAACTTCAATACAATGGCTAATTGTGAGCTCTTCCACCAATATTTGCCTTCTGTTATTTTCCAGGGAACAGTAGTAGTTGCTGGAAGGGCAAGAGCTGTCGTTGTTGGTGTTGGCTCTAATACTGCAATGGGAAGCATACGTGATTCTATGTTGAAAACAGACGATGTGAGCATCTCTGATCTCTTTTGAGCAGTTTTTTGGTTGGTGACCAGGCTAATTGTTTTCATCCCCAGAACACATGATAGTGGATGGAGTACTTGGTCTCTAATACATGGCAATTTCTTCAATATACTAAAAAGATGACTTTGATTGGATATTGCTATTAGCAAATGTAAGCATGCATATGAATAGCTATTAGGATCTGGATCTCCTTCAATTGGCTATTATATGATGCAGGAAGTGACACCACTGAAGAAGAAGTTGGATGAATTTGGTACTTTTCTGGCTAAGGTGAATGTGTAAACCAACAGTTTTACTTTTATGCCTAATTTTATATTCAACCCATGGCTTATTAATTGATTTTTCATTTTGGATATTACAACTTATGTCACCAGGTGTCTGTTGTCTTTCTGAGATTTTTTGCTCAATCTAGGTTATTGCAGGCATATGTATTTTGGTTTGGATTGTTAACATTGGTCATTTCCGGGATCCTGCCCATGGTGGCTTCTTGCGAGGTGCAATACATTACTTCAAGGTATATGGATGCATTTTTTTGAGTTAATTTCTACAAAATCCTTTAAGGTTATGATGTCTTGCTTTGATTATTACTGGTTAAAGTTTTGATGGTTATGGCTACATATGTGCCAATGGAATCTTAGGTTCATAATCTGTTAAGAGTAGCTGTTCTTCCTTTGTTCCAGAAAGTACTTACGAGTTGCAAGCAATGTGCAACCTTGTAACACCTGATGAAATGCACTGCCTATGAATTTGACTGGAAATAAATTAAAATTTTTTTGGATATGAAAATGTGATAAAAGTACATTGTTCCTCATTAAATAGTGTAGATTATTTGGAATAATTTGTATGCCAGTCCATTCTAAATGTTGATCTTGAGGTCCTGCAAATTTAAAAGCAATTTCTGCATATTTTCTTTCGATCTGTCAGATTTGAAGCTGCAACTTTTCATTGGCAGATGACATAATTTTGTGCTCTAGTCTGATGTTGATTCATGGTAGCGGATGCTAGAGAAAAAAGAAAGAATAACATGCACTAACCTCATAATAATTCTCAATAAGAACTATAGCAAATGACTCGGTTGTGTTTCTGATGGTAAATGATGTAAAACTTATTTCTCTAGTCATGAAAAGAACTAATGAAAAAAGCATCATGGTAACCAAGAAGGAAAGAGTTCTCTTAATTTGGTCTTTTTCTATTGGTCAAATAGCAAATTTTACCTTCTTGGCCTCGTAATTACACTACTAGGATTCGAATGAAGGACCTCAGTTAAAGGGTCAGAAAGCATCCGACTTTTATGGGATTTGGATGTCAAATATTTTTTGGATTTCGTTATCTCAATTCAGATTGCTGTATTAGTTTTTTCTTTGGATATGAGATAGATAAAATTTGAATTGACTATGTAAATTGAAGTTTAACTTTAGTCCATCCATCTAAATATATCCCACCTTGTTTTGACCTCTGGTTAACTGTATCCTAGTGTCTTCTCTTAAGGTTATTTCTGTTAATTGGGAAAGCATTAAGCATATGCTTTTTGTCTATATGCATTCTTATTCAACCGTAAGTTGAATATAAATAAATTATGTTGCCCAAGACTGGATTTGTTCTGGTCATATTTTGACTTGCAGGCCCCATTTGATTGGGGGATGGCTTGGGTGTAACTGCTGAATGATGGATAATTTTTTTGGGGTATATAGGTAATTTGTGTTTGGTTAGTAGGGATTATTATAGAACCGTACATTCTTTTTTAAATTTTTCTGTATTTTCTTTGTGCTTTTTTTTCCTCTTTTAGTTATCCTGTTTCTGCTCCCCCTTCTCATACTTTTCTTTTTCCCCCTCTCTTCTTCGTCTGTTCAACTGCCGTGATTGAACGTCAGTTGTATAATGGATAATCATTCTCTTGTAAATCTTCCAAATTCAGTTGATGAGTATTATTCAAAATTCTGCAATTCTTGTGGAGCACATTATGTTTATTTAGTATGCAGGTTGGATGAGTCAAAATCTATTTCTAATTATTGAGGTGGCATTTCACTCATACTCAATTTAGGGGTTGCATCATTGAATACACTAATAAAATAATATATCTTCGTTCTCGTAATTCGGTTCTGCAAGTCTATGATAGCTTATCCAGCTCCTGAGTTTATTTGACACACTTACAATAATTTCTTTATGTTGTCTGCAAGTGTATAATAGCTTATCCAACTCCTTGGTTTATTTTACATACTATAATTTCTTTATGTTGTTTCATTTTCTGCTTATTTGTTTAGGATCAGCTTATAAACTTTGTGGCTGATAAAACAAATTATATTTTTCTTTTCTAGATTGCAGTTGCTCTTGCTGTTGCAGCCATTCCTGAAGGACTACCGGCTGTTGTTACAACGTTGGTTCTTAACTCTATTTGTGTTACCATGTGACTTTTCATAAGTACATCATTTTTCTATATTCATTTTCACCCAAGAAAAGTGGTGTATGTGGCAATGGTGTCTGCATTTGAAGACAAAATGCATATAGTTACTGTAGAAACTTTACACCAAAAGAGGTCTGGTTGTGAGTTGGTAACTATTAGCCACAAAAGAAAATTGACTTAGGTCTGTTGCAGTTTCAGGTCTAATTCTTTAACTGTTTGGAATTTCGTTCTCCAAATCTCCACATGCATAATTTTCTAAATTTACATCGGCTCCAGTACTGAATTGTTAGGCATATCATTAAGTAAGTCATATCATTGAGTAACCTGTTGGAAGTCTTCCATTACTTTCTGAGTTTCATATGATGTTTTGGTGTTTTGGTTTTGTGTCTAACATGCAATATGAGGACTTTAGCAACTAGTCTCTTAGTGGTTTTATTCTGCAGTTTTGAATGGCGTGTTCGCTTGGTCAATTTTCCCTGTTGCACTTGGAATGATTTTCTGTTTTTACCGTACACTATCCTCATGAGTGCCCAATAAATTATATGTCAATAGTTTAAATATGTGTTATGTGTTGTTTTCATCTTTGAGGGTATATTTTCTGGAAAATAAGAAGCTTCACTTTAGAAAGCACTTATGATACTATAATAGCAATAGTATCTACAGACTTGCGTCTTTTTTGGTGAATGAGATTTATATTCAAGCATGTTGTGTGAGTAATAAATAAGTTTTCTGTTGCACGACATGAGAAAAAAATTGCAGAAATCTTGTCTTGTGATTTCATGCATGCTACTAGTGTTTAACTAGTTCATTGCTTAGTGGATCCCAGATTTGATGTTTATTCTGCCTCTGATTTCATTCTATAGTGTTCCTAAGGTGCTAGATGCAAAATTTTATCTGATTTGTTTTATGCGGAAAATGCTGAACTGCTCTGGATGTTCTTATGTAAGAATCAGTCAGCCTTTTGCCAAAGTCATATCTTAGTTCTTGCCTCTGAATTTCAACAGGTGTCTAGCTCTTGGAACGAAGCGAATGGCTCGTTTAAATGCTATAGTCCGGTCATTGCCATCAGTAGAGACCTTAGGCTGCACAACAGTGATTTGCAGTGACAAGACCGGCACTCTGACTACCAATATGATGTCTGTCTCTAAGGTGTCAATTTACACGCTCTATAAATTCTTCTTTGTCATCTATCACATTCACATTCTTTTGTGTGTGCATTGCTTTAAGGTTGAGAATGGGGAAGGGGGCACATATGATTTGGTCATATATTTATGCTCACAAAATATACATAGCTCTTGAATTTAGAAATCTGATGTATCTGTTTTATGTCTATGCTTTCTATTTTCATCAGTTACAGTTTCATCTAATTCTAAATATATATATATATATATATATATAAACACATTTTTTTTATTTCTGGTTCTTGTTTCCAACTGTTTCAATTATACATATATGTTCTTATTTGCACTTATGTAATTATGCTGCTGATTTTTGTGTAGTTATTTTTCCAGTAAAATTTGGTTCTTCGGTCACCTTTTTCCTATGCCACTGTTACTGTAGAATATTGATGAAGGCGTTATGCATTCTTTGGCTAATCTTTTGAGCAGTACATTGTGATTAACATTCTCAAAAGCTGACGCCAGAATCAGCCAATAGGCGCACCCCCCCAAAAAAAAAAAAAAAAAAAAAAAACTGATTAGTTAAGTGTTTTCCTTTCCAGGTATCTGTCCTTCACTCGGCACATAATGTTCCTGTTGTGGCTGAATACAGTGTAAGTGGCACCACATATGCACCAGAAGGTACTCTCTTTGACAACACTGCAGAGGTTCAGGTAGCGTTTCTTGTCAGGCACTTCTTTATTTTTATCTTTCTTTTTTGTGATTCACTAAATTTCTTTGATTGACCAATAGTTTCACATCTTTTTTTGGTTCCTCAAGCTTTTTAAATTCTAATACTTCGATATGAAGAATCAACACCGATGCTTTTGGTGCAAGTGTTGCTTATCTTGAAGCGAGCACTCTTTCTAATCATCACATTTGATGTTATTACCATGTCTTCTGGAATGTATTTATATTTCTAATCATTGTCTGAAATTTGTCTTGTGCATAGTTTTTATGCCATGTGACCCCAAATCCTCCTAAGTTTTTGAATTGGTTAATGATTTGATTAGAAAAAGATTTATTAAAGGATATTTGAATCTTTTCTCTGATTATTCCAGCTTTTCAACCTTCACATACATTACTCAATGGCCTTGTTTGTTTCCCCTCTCTTTTGTATAGTTTATCAAAGTTTTTTAGAAGTTGTTCTGTATATGTTTTGAACTTGTGTATTTCAATGTGGCACTATTATACATTTTATTTACCATTATATGTTATATTGATGTGACTTCTTCTAAATTAAGATTTACTTGGGATATAATGCAGCTTGAAACTCCAGCAAATTTTCATTGTCTTCTACACACCGCTATGTGCTCAGCCCTTTGCAATGAGTCTGTTATTCAGTACAACCCGGAGAAGAGAAACTATGAAAAGATTGGTGAGTCAACTGAAGTAGCACTTCGGGTACTGGCTGAAAAGGTTGGTTACATTCTTGTTCTACTGATTCTGGCAAATTATGATGCTGCAGCTTAATTTCATCTTTTAATCATTCTTGCCTTCTCTTCAAACTGTTTGGTTTGAATCTGAATTTCTTTATCATATTCTACAGATTGGCCTTCCTGGTTTTGATTCTATGCCTTCAGCTCTTAATATGCTGTCCAAACATGAACGGGCATCATACTGTAATCGGTATTGGGAAAACCAATTCAAAAAGGTTTGCTCCTGCCCATGGTTACTATTTCAGTAGTTTGTTTTCAGAAGCAAAATTAAGATGAGCCCTAATCATTCTATTTTAGGATTGTCGACTCTGTGCCTGTTGTTTACATTAGCTGAATATGGCTCGTTGTTGGTTTTGTGCATTGGTTTTTGTGACGTTATGTTGATACATGCATGTTGAGGTAGCAAGTTGATAAGGCTGCCTTATCTTTTATGATCAGGCCTCATAATCTGGAACCACCAATGCATGCTATGATTTCGTATTGCTGTACTGTAGAAATATAAAATTTTTGCCCATCACATGTTACATGTGCAGGATGCTGCACATGGAGAAGGTGCATTTCTTTCTTATAAGAATTTTTAACTTTCATTCCAAAAAATAGATAATGTATTTGGTATTGTCAAAATTAAGTAAAGTTACTGAATCAAAAGCTGGCAAATGCAATTATCACCAGCGTTGTCAAACGCGCATGAAGCGCGCTCTATAGCACAACGCTACGCAGTTAAGTGTCGTGCGCGCTTCGCTGTGCATTCTGCGCTATCACGCAGTAGCGCAGCGCACGCTACGCTTAACCCACCCCATTTTTATTTAGAAAGAAAAAAAAAAAAAAAAGATCAAATCGTTAGAAGCAAAACGTGGAACAGAAACGTGTTGGCATTTCTAGCATATGCCCAGTAGGTCAGAAAGGAAAAAAACCCACTTTCAAAACCTGCTGTCCCTTTGCCCATTTCGTGCGAGCGACAACAGCAGCCCGGGCCCTTCTGTTCTGTCTTCTCCACCGGCGATCAACTTCTCCTCCCACCTCCGGCCTCTTTTCCGACCTACCTCCGGCCTCTTCTAACTAACGTTCGGTCGGTCTGATTTCCCCAGGAAAGTCGCTTGCTTTGTATATTTCTCTCTCTTTTTTTTTTTTCCTCTCTCTTTTATCCTTTATTTTACTTTGTTTGTTGACTAATGGGGCATGGGCAGAACTTATAGGGCATGGGCAGATAAAAAATGTCATTATTCTTTTAATTATTTCATTTTATTATTAAAAATGTGATTGTTAATTTATGGGTTTTTTTCATTAATTCATTTTCCTACTAAAAATGTGATTCTTAATTTATGGGCAAATAAAAAATGTTGTTTTTCTTTCCATTAATTTATTTTACTATTAAAAATGTGATTGTTAATTTATGGGTAAAAATGTTTTAGGGCTTCAGTATGTACATATATATATATGTGGTGAAATATATTGGTATTTTAGGTGCATAATAAAAATATGTACATATATATATATATATATGGTGCGCTTTATTTCGATAAAGCGCGCTATGCGCTATAGCTCCAGGGCACCTTTGCGCGTCGCTGCGCTTTGCGCTCCTGACAATATATATATATGGTGCGCTTTATTTCGATAAAGCGCGCTATGCGCTATAGCTCCAGGGCACCTTTGCGCGTCGCTGCGCTTTGCGCTCCTGACAACTATGATTATCACAAACAGATGTTCTAGCCTATCATTTTATGGTGTTACCATCATAAATTGGTTCCATCAATCATGTCAATTCTTGTTCAATTCTTGTTCCTTGAGAAATTAGGTACACGTTATACCCCATGGTCAATTAGTTACGATTTGCACTCTCCTTTTTGGAGTATAATGGAGGAACCCTGATTTCTGCAAAAAGGAACTTCTCTCAAGCACTCAAGTCCATGGTCATTGCTACCAAGTCCAGTCATTTCAGAATTGTCATTGGATAACTTTAATGAAGTCAAAAAATCTCTATATTCACACCGAATGAGGATGATTTTTGCAAGCTTTTGCATATTATACACATTTTTTAAATAGCTTGTTGCCTGTCATGTGAGAGAGCCACTTTTATGTTTCTTTCCACTAGCATTTCTTGAAATTTTAACGCTTGTAGGTTTCAGTGCTTGAGTTCACCCGTGATCGAAAAATGATGAGTGTACTCTGTAACCGGAAGCAGATACAGATTATGTTCTCAAAAGGTGCTCCAGAGAGTATTATTCCTCGATGCACAAATATTATGTGCAATGATGATGGTTCAACTGTTCGTCTAACGCCAGACATTAGATCTGAGATAGAGTCAAAATTCCACAGGTTTGGTCTATTTTCTTGGTTTTAAATGGGATTTTCTCTACTTGTTACGTCTGTATACACATGAGAAACATGTCTTTTAAACTTTGATGTATAGAAAATTATTTATTAGACCATTCACTTGAGTGAAAATTAATGTAGAATGATGCACAAGCAGTTATTTTGTAAGATCATACCATAACTTATAAAACATATCCATCTGATATTGGTTGAAGAAGGGCATTTGGACCTGCTGTGAGTAAGGGTAACAACTATCTGGGCGAATCATTTTGTGAAAGTGGGTATAATCCTGAACTGGTTTGCTTGTGGAACCTGTTGTACAACTCCGACACTTTCCCCAGGTAGGCAGGTATGATGGGCAGTATCAGAGTTGAATCCAATGGTATTGTCAGTATGAGGACTTAACGTGTACTGGATATCCTTGGTCTATAAAATATATTGTGACAAAGATGTTGCTAGTTTAATGCATGTGACTCTTCCCAGTGAAATATATTGCGGCAAAGATATAGCTAGTTTAATGCATGTGACTCTTGCCAATTTTCGACATGTTATATTTCAACATCTATTTATCATGCTCCAATTTTCTGGCAACAAGCTTTTTTCACCAGCCTTTTCTTGCTTGGATGAGGTCTTTCTTGTGCCCCCTTTCTCATTACCGTGCACTTAGTTAGAGATAATACTCTTTTACCTTCAACATCAAATTTTGCATTTTTGGAGAATATTTTCACACATACTTTGGTCCTATCAAACATATTTTTGTTTTTTAAGTTTTGAAATTATTTTAGGATTTGTCTTTTAACTATGCTAATAAGGATTATCTTGTGCTGGGTTTCAATCCTGTTGTTGTTTGCAAATTTAATAGTGCCATAGGAACCTGTCACTTACAAGAACAATCTGATTAGACTAGCTATGAGATAGGTGATTTTTAGATGTATAATTTTAGGAAGTTCTATTCTAATGGTTATATAGATCAAGCTAACTCTTTCTACAATCTTTTTACTGCATTTGCTTCTCCATCTAGCTCTTTCTTTTGATTGAATCTTAAATTATACAATTTAATGGAGCAAAAAGCTTCATATCTTTCTCAAACTGGATCTGTTGAGGGGAACCTCTGGAATTTGAAATGTATTCTCGATGCTAATGGATGAATATCCACTTTCAGACTGATTTCCTGGTCCATTTCTTGTTTCATACTCAAATCTAGACGAACTATTGATATGATATGTTGGAGCAACATCAAACTTGCGTGCCGGATCACTTATATGTGCCATTTAAAACATGGCTGGGGTGGATCTTCAGAACATTTATAGAATTACTTGTTGAACCACGAGACTAATACAAATGATGACCTCTATATGTCGTAAAGTGAATATATTGGTTTGACTTGGAATAATTTCTTAAGTTAGAGTTGAGAACAGATAATATTTGAAGACAAGTAGGCCTAAAAAGGGGGTCAAAAATCAGTTTTGTATTTCCTGAGCTTTTTAGAAGTGACCCTAATATGTATTCTTCCAGTAATCTATGATGCCATGGCGTAAAACCTACAGTTTGGTGGTCTTTTGGAGACGTATGAACTGTGTGTCCTTTGTCTTCACCTTAGGTAAATTCTAATAGTCTATGACACTATTATTGCTTTTTGTGGCTGTGATGAGAAGTATGTTATAAAAGGTACTAAGTTGCCAAAATAAAGCCCTCCCTCTGTGGGATATCTCAATAGTGAAATGTTGCAATGTGAAATTAGAGAGGTTTCACAGAAGTATCAAAAGTATACATTATGGAAATGTAGTCTGGAACCATCTATCATAGAGAGAGGGTATAGTTTGAAGTTAAACTTATCATTGGCCACAATATTTTGTTATATAGTGGCAGATTCCCTTAAATTCCAATGTTCTGTTTTTCAATTGATTGATCTTACACTTTAAACTTCTTATACTAAAATTTGTATTAAACCCCATTCTGCTTAATAATTATTGGTCTTATAGGGGCATATCTGTCTGTTTAAAACAGTTTTGCAGGAAAAGAAACTTTAAGATGCTTGGCCCTAGCCTTGAAAAGGATGCCACTGGGGCAGCAGGCTCTGTCCTTTGATGATGAAAATGATCTTACTTTTATTGGGTTGGTATGCTATCTCTTCTGTATGGCACATTTCTTGAGTTCACAGTTAATTGTATTCTCAGTAACTTAATTGTTACTTATTGGTTGTTAGATATAATTAAGCAGATTTAGTCGGTTCTTCATTAGATGTCTTCAGTTACTTACCGTTTGACCTTGTTTGTTATTTTAGCTTCATAACTGTTTAGTTTGGCTGTCACTGAATCCTTCATTTTGATATTATTGTTTTCATGTTTTTATAAATGGAAAGGTTGGCATGCTTGATCCTCCAAGGGAGGAAGTAAGAAGTGCTATTCTTTCTTGTATGACTGCTGGAATACGTGTCATAGTTGTTACTGGAGATAACAAGGTAAAGATAAAGTAATTATCTGTTCATCTGTGATCTTTTTAATTTCTCACTTTTGAGCTGTCATCTTTATATGAGAAATTCACGAATTTAGTTGCAACTATGATATACATGTAGACTACGGCTGAATCATTGTGCCAAAGAATTGGTGCCTTTAATCACTTGGATGACTTTACGGGGCTTTCATATACTGCCTCTGAGTTTGAGAAACTTCCAGCATTGCAGAAGACAGTGGCACTGCAGCGAATGGCAATTTTTACCCGGTATCGCCCACATGTTCCTTTATATCCTTCTTTCCTCAAGGGGTCTATATGGCTAGTCTGAGTTTCTCATGTTACAGGAGCCACCATTTGTATGAACTTTCCTTTTTTATTTCAGATTCTATTAAATTTAAACACACATTCGAATTTGTGCTAGGGTTGAACCATCTCACAAGAGGATGCTTGTTGAAGCTTTACAGCATCAAAATGAAGTGGTATACATTTTGCATTTTCATTTATCTGTGTGGCAGAGTGGTTATCATAATTTTGTGCATGTCAGAAAAATGCTATTATTCGAACCTTTATTTTGTAATTCCAGATTGTTATGCATGTGTGAATACTCTTGCAATTTGAATACTTCTCTCTGTGTATTGTGCTCCCTTATTGAACTGTAACTGGTCACAGATATGGAACACTTTTCAGGTGCCAACTTTAATCTGATGAAGGATTTAATTGTGTTATTATGAGCTACACCAATCCTTTGCTTCATTACAAATTTTTTATCATGGCTATTCTGTCAGATCAGCTAGATTCCTTTTGGGAATCTCTAAATTAGGTTGCTTAGATATCTTCAAATTTACTTAAAGCAGTCAGACCATGAAGTTTTGACTACTAATCACTTTACTTAAGGATAGGGGCAGGGTTAAAATTTATGTTTCGGTGGCCTTGCTGACGGCCTAGGAAAATCTAATTTCTAAATGCTTTTCTATGCACAAAATTTTTCATGGTGCTATTAGGCCCCCAAAAGGGACA
Source organism: Jacaranda mimosifolia (assembly GCA_018894105.1). NCBI lineage: Eukaryota > Viridiplantae > Streptophyta > Magnoliopsida > Lamiales > Bignoniaceae > Jacaranda > Jacaranda mimosifolia. The sequence goes on from CM032123.1 coordinate 7,589,331, forward strand.
TGACACAACCATGCTATAATAGGATTAGGTTTCACCAAGACAAGGCTACAAACAAAAATGGAGTCTGTTTAATTTATAGTACGAGGATTACTAGCACAAAGCCTCACTGAATCCTAAGTTACAGATTTCCAGAAAAGTAAAAAAAAAAAAAATATTTACTGTTATTTAAGGGTTTCGGTTATTGCTCAACTCAAGCCCCTGAATCCAAAACTTCTGTTCATCGTAGGTAGTAGATCAAGCCAATAAATCTTAATAGTTACAAGTCTAAAAGTTCCAAAGATTCTGTAAACATAACAAAAAATTCAAGAATCTCCAGAATATCACCAGTGAATCCTTACTTTTATCAATTATTAAAGGTTATGTTGAATTATTTCCAAAGCAGCCAAGTATAGTTTTCTATGTTAATAATTCTGTGGCAATTTAAATGCTCGCTCAGACCAGGGATTAATGATGAAAGATCTTGGTCCTTGTTTTCTTTTTTTTGTCTTTTTGGTCCTTTGGAAGTTGGAGGGCTTCCAGTAGCACATTTTTTAAAGGGTGGTTCCGTCCCTTTTCCAAGAGAAATGTTCTTCAGTTATTTAAACTCCATCTTAGCTCTCTAATTACAGACCCTGATCTCTATTTCTAAGGTTGCAATGACTGGAGATGGAGTCAATGATGCTCCTGCACTAAAGAAAGCAGATATTGGAATTGCCATGGGATCGGGCACTGCAGTAGCGAAGGTATTCTCCTTAGGAACAATTCAAGGAAAATATCAATTTTGGCTTCACTCAGAGTCTTGGGCAAGAGCCCCCCATGTAACCATGGTTTATATAATTTTGATTTGCTATCACTTGACATCGAAAATAGCTCTTTTACCTTTCTGTTATCTTCAAAGTTAGCTAAAACTGGGCCAATATGCTGAATTTCTGCTGGTCAATGCACGGCATTTTAGACATTTGTCCTTTACACTTATGTGTAGCACAGTTATCAAAGGCGAGCGCCTGGCTCGCCTCAGGCGCCCAGGTGAGCCAGGCACTGCCTTGGTGCCTGCTACAAGGTGCCCCAAGGCGGGTGCCTGGCCCTAAAACCGAGAAAATAAAGAAACAAAAACTTAAAAAAGGAAAGAAAACAAAGGAGGCCCTTTGCCATGGCTGCCGCCACAATCTTCGCCGATTGAACCGCCAATGGCAGTGTCTCTAAGTTGCCTTTTTAAGTTTTTTTTTGTCCCATTTTTTTGGTTTCTTTAAGTTTGATGTTTAACTGATCTTTTTTTGTCTCAAAAGATTGATATAACTACAATTTACTAGAAGAGTATTGAATAGCCTATACTATTTTCTATAACTCTATTGTTTCCAAGGCCACACTAATTGCTTGAATGACTACTATTTTCAAGATTTATTAATTCTTATCAGTTTTTTTATGTTAATTGACTGCTACTTCCAATAATATCTAATAATTACTTCTATCATTTCCAACACAACATTAACTACTACACAGCCTAGACTTGCTTTCTATTTTGCTGTTTTTCTTTTTTTTTTTTTCTTCTAACTTTGCTATTTTTCTTCCTCTTCCTTCTTCTAAGTTTTACTATTTTTGGTCATTTATATGTAACATGTTTTTGTATTTTATATATATATACATATTTATATAATAACCTAGCTCGCCTTTTGGCCGCCCACCTCTCGCCTTAAAAATGGGGCTCTCGCCCGCCTCACGCCTTTCATAACTATGATGTATAATCAACTTGACTTCCAAGTACTTCAAGAATGGCTTTTCATAATATTTCTGCTTGAATTTATCATAGTTAATCGCAGATGAGTTTTGTTTTAAATATCTTTTTCTCTTTTTGCACAAATGTTTGCTGAATTAGTTTTTTATCCATATTTGATCTTTCAGAGTGCTTCAGATATGGTTTTGGCAGATGACAACTTTGCCACAATTGTTGCAGTAAGATTTTCATATTTCTTCGCTTTCCGTTTCCGTTATTTGCATTCTCTAGGACCATATAGGTTTATGTTGGCAATGTGTTGTTTTATTGTGGTCAGGCTGTTGCAGAGGGAAGGGCTATTTACAACAACACGAAGCAGTTCATTAGATACATGATCTCATCAAATATTGGCGAAGTAGTTTGCATTTTCGTGGCTGCACTGCTTGGCATCCCTGACACTCTTGTGCCTGTAAGTTAATTGCTTTTTGCATTTAGTTTTTCCTATTTTTGAAGTTGGCAATATCTTTTTCCTTTTATGTTTTTATTTTGAGTTTTTCTCCTCTTAACTAATTACTGTTTGCTTGATTCTTTGTATCTCTGGAAAACCTACTTAACATGAATAGTCTGTGACTGCTCTAATATTGCATTCACTTGACTCTTTTTTCATCTAAATTCATTTAGATTACTTGTAAAATGCGAAAATGCATTTCTTGATATTCCTTTGATCATGTGTTATTTCCTTACAGGTCCAGTTGCTTTGGGTGAATTTGGTTACAGATGGCTTGCCTGCGACTGCTATTGGCTTTAATAAACAAGACTCTGATGTTATGAAGGCTAAACCTCGCAAGGTATCTTTGACTTTTGAGTTTTAAGCATTCTAGTATTTGCAGTGCAATTTGACCGATTTCATTGTATATTTTTCTCGCAGTGCTTTATTCTATTTCTTTGATAGCATTTGCCTCAATCTGACGTTGAAACAGCAGCCATTCTTTATTGGCTATCAATCTTTGTTTCTCCTGGTTGATAAATCAAACATTAGGTTAATGTATGATGTTTTCCTATATGCTCTTTGCTGATTTATCTTTTTCAGTTGAACTTAATCTGGAATAGTTTATTGGGTCATGCATATATCAGACAGATGAATGAAGTCCACTTTATTATCTTTCTTTTCTCCTTGTTATGAATTTTTCGTTTCTTCTCTTTATCTTCTGTTTCCCTTAGCTTTTTGTTCTATCAGTCTTCTCATAGTATTTCTGGGAGAGAAAAAATTGGTATAGACGGATGAAAGTGGCTCTCTTTTGCATAGAGCAGAAGAAAATAGATAGTGTTGCTAAATGAAATGACAAAAGTAGCAAAACTGTTTTGGGGATTCTAAGATATGGTAGGTCTTCATAATTGCCAGTCTTTCATTTGTAAATTCTCTTTGAGATAATATTTTTAGTTGTTTCTCTCTGTCGCAGATCAGTATGCCTCTAAAATTATAGGGAAGAACAGGTTCTGAGTTGTGGTGTATGGCCGCACATGTGATTTTCAAGTAGTAGTAAATGATGTTGTGCTCGATAAGGGTGGTGTAAATTTTGGCTTTATGTAAGTAGAGATTTGAGTTTTTGAAATTGTGAGTTAAGAGAATCCTATGCTGTTCTCTAAAATGTTTGCCAGATGGAATTGGCTTTCTTGTAACCATACTGCACTGGCAGCAAATATATGATTGGGCAATGATTACCTGCTGTTTTTACACTTTCAGCTTATAATAGCCATTTATGATAAATTCTCCATTATCTGTATGACATTGTTAAATTGTATTCCGTTGTCATGTATGGGTTTGAATTAATAATTCTGATTGATAGACTATAGTTGTACTTTTATATGTTATACCTGCAAAATTAGTTCATGAGCTCTTTGTTTTGCTGAAATGAAGTTTTCTCATCATTTATCATGTCTGAATGCCAGGTCAATGAAGCTGTTGTCACGGGGTGGCTGTTCTTCCGTTATTTAGTTATTGGAGGTATATGGACATCTTAACTGTGTTCTTTTGTACTGCTGCAATCTTTTTTTCTAGATTGTTGTGCTGTTTGCCATGTTATAAGATAGGTGAAGGCTATCATTTTATTTGCGGGACTTGCGTCATGACTTGAAGATATCGTGTTCATACAATTGATTAAGCATGAAACAGATATTGATCAAAATAAGTTTGTTCTGTCATTAGGTTCTGTTTTACATCTAGTCTTTCTGTTCGTGTATATAAAAACTAAAAACAAGTCTCTATATTTTACACATCATTTAAAAAACAGATTCATGTGTTTGGTTTCTACAAACAGTTTACGGAATGTTTGTTGAAACCTTGAGGGTACAAATTCTCTTTGTCAAAGCTTTTCTAGTTTCAGTGTTCTTGAACAAGAAAACCAAACATTGCCAGAGAACTTTTGCCATGCAACACTTCCCTCAATTCTTTTTCATGGGAATCCAACATCCTCTGAGATTTGCCCAGGCTTCATCACTAACTCATGCTTCTGCATTCTTTCCTGGATGCTCCTATGGCAAACTGTGCTAATACTCCATTGGTGAGACATATCTGAAGTCTTCAAAATCAGTAATCAATGAAAATCGGTTATAAAAAAGCACCTTGCATTAAAATGACAAACTTTTTTGAATGTAGTGGTCTCTTAAATCATATGATTTTTCCCCAGCTGCTTTAGAGTTCCATTGTGACAGCAGTGGAAATAGCTTGAGTGAATGAATAATTTTTTATTGTGGATTTACTGGGTAAAATCATAAGTTTCATGCATTCAAGATAAACAACACTTGAACAAAACATTAACTGAAACTTCATTAGGCAAAATCATGAGTTTCATAAATCAAGATAAAATAAACCTTGAATAAACTTGATTTCTTTTCAGTAAAATGTAAGTAAAAAAAATGAAAAAATTAACATGCAGTGTCTAATTGACCTGTTGAATCATTTCCATGTTCTTTAAGTGATTTCTCTTTTCTTCTTTAATTTGTTGTTGCTGACATTTGGTTGTTGCAGTTTACGTTGGGCTTGCTACTATTGCTGGATTTTTGTGGTGGTTTCTTTACTCTGATAATGGGCCTAAACTCTCGTATACTGAACTGGTAAGTCTCAGGCAACAGCGTTGATCTTGGTTAATGTAAAGTACCATTTCCCATTCTTATTGTAAATTTTGCCACTGTCATGGTTCACATGAAAGCAGGTTTTCTGGAATTTCTCAAAATTAACAGTTTCTAATTCGCAACTAAAGTAACTGATTAACAGGGCCACCTATGCAGATGCAAATGAGAACTAAGAGAATAGGGAATAGCAGGCTATTTTTCATGTTTTCAAATTGTGCACCAGACTTTGTGGTTCTATTTGTCATGAGCTAATTGCATGAAAGTTGATAGCCCCATCTAGAATTTCGGTTGTCGTTTGAATTGGGGATGTGTTTTGGATAGGTGTTGAAAAGGCAATTTACAAAAGCTGTAGCTGAAATTTAGCATCAAACACATCATTGCTTTGAATGAGGGTAACTTTGAAAACAAATTGCTATTATAGGAAGTGAAACATTATTTCAGACGTCCGAAAAAGGAAATAGGAGCTTTCAATTATTATCTGACGTGAAAAGACACTGATGGAGGACTTCACCTTTCTTTCTCTTTTTTTAAGAAATTGCCTTTACAGTGCCTATGCTAATTTCCACTTTCACTCTTTTGCCTCGTCAAGCATACAATGTAATTTGGATACTAGTATAAGCCGTTCAACATGAGCTTAGCCGCAGTTCAACAGTGGACTATTCCAATGACATAGCTGTCAAGTCATTTTTGATTTCTTAGTCCAGGATATTGGGAATATTATGACTAGTGCATACTGTTGATAGGCCAATCAATAATTTATTTCCTTCCTTTAGTTTAGTGTTTATGTAGTTTCCTATTCTTCTTGAGTTACCCTCACCGGACTAATGCTTCTTTTAACTTCAGATGAATTTCGACAGTTGCTCAACAAGGGAAACAAATTATCCTTGCAATGTGTTTAGTGATCGGCATCCATCAACTGTTTCAATGACTGTACTTGTCGTCGTTGAGATGTTCAACGCATTGAACAACCTCAGCGAGAATCAGTCACTCTTGTGAGTATTCAGTAATAACTTAATCTGAACTTCAAATTTTTGTTGAGAACTTCACTGTTTCTCCACGAATTTGAATCTTTCTGTAACCCCATGCTGCCTTATGCATCTGCCTTCTAAAACTAGCAGTGGGAGAAAATTTAATCTTTTATTGTTATAAACTATGTGATCAGAGTTATTTATGTAGTGCGGAAGTCAACAAAGTTAATTATGTAGTTGATTCTGCAGAGCAAGACCTATACATGTGTCACTTATTGGATGACTGGAGATCTAGTGGTGAATTTTGTAAGATTAGACCTCAGTGAAAATGGAGTATTACCATAGGTTTCAGGAATATCGGATTCAGTATCTTAGCTGCCACATTTCGCATTAAGCTTCATCTACATTTTCTCGCTCTTTTTATCTTTAACAAAATTTGATAAACATACTCTAGACCACATTAGTTCTTATATTAACATAGTATTTTCTTTCCTTTTATCTTGTGAAAAATTAAGTAATTAATAACAGTAATATTTCAGTTTGTTGGAAGCATTGTTTTGATAATTTTTTTTTGGTTTGATCCAAATTTTAGTTTAAATGTAACGAATGTCTTTGGAAATAGTTACTTGACCCCAAATAGTATGGGACAAAACTTGGTTGAATTGGGTTGTATCTTTAGAAACAATGAATAAAGTAACAATTGTCCTGTACTTTGTACATGCTTTTTCAAGCTTAAATAAGGGAGTTATATAATTGAAAAAAAAAATAGAAGTTTACATGACTGACTGTGTTTTTGTGTTCAATTTTTAGAGTCATCCCCCCTTGGAGTAATCTGTGGCTTCTTGGATCAATTTTCCTGACAATGCTACTTCATGTACTCATCCTCTATGTGGAACCACTGTCTATTCTTTTCTCCGTAAGTTGATATTTCTCCATCTTCTAGAAATTGAATATGTCTTATATCCTTTTGGCATCCTGGAGACGTTTCTTCTTTTGGCTTTTAACATTGGAATGTTTCAATTTTGTGCACAGGTGGCGCCACTGAGTTGGGCTGAATGGACCGTTGTTTTGTATCTTTCTTTTCCTGTAAGTATATGTTCTCTTCAAAATCTGTACTCTCTCATCATTATATGAATCTTCACATTTTGTGCTGCGGACTCCCTCATGAATACCAAGAAACTTAATCCTATTACTATCTATTCCTCATTCATGATTTCTTCTTATTTGTTCCTTGTCCTTTCAACCATCTTTCATGATTTCTTCTTATTGCGTGCCTTTCCTTTTGACCATTTTATGCATAAGAGCAATGTTCAATTAATTTTGAGCATAATTCCATGAGATAGGAGTCGCCAACTATAACATCTTTATTCACAGTTTCCTTTGAGCTTGCCCGATACAGCATTTTAAATTATTTGACAGCAAGACTCTTTCTTCATCATTAGACAGAAGATCCAAATGGATATATGATCTTCTCAAAGAACAAGCAGTTTTCTGCAGAGTAAACAGAAAAAGAAATCTGAAGCAATAATGCTGTGCTAGACATACCACGATTAAAAGAAAAGTTAACTAAAGAATAATAGGAAAAATGTTTAGGTTTTATTTTGCAAACTGAATATGGCCAAGCCAAGTGGTTCTGTAATTATGGCTAGAATTTCTGCTTGGTACTCGGTAAGACTTACACAAAAAAAAGAAAATAAAGAAAAAACAACGGTAACAGAAGAAGAAAGTTGAGATTCTGAATATCAAACTTCTAGTAAACAAAGGCTCAATCCCTATAGAAATATCATAGTGCGGTATGAGTAGACAGGTTGACAGTGATTTATGAACCCCCAACCAGTATTAGTTGGGCTTGAAATCCACGACAAGGGTTCAAAAGATAGCTCATAATAAGTTCTAGGGGATTTGACAAGCTCAATGAAATTGAAATTTTTAGCTCCCAAATCTTTTAATCCAAACACAACCTAAGATAATGTATTCAGCTCCTGAATTTTAGTGTTATTCTCTCCATAGAAGTTCTTGAATAATAGTTTTTTCTATTTGCTTTGCCACATTAGGCACAATATTCAGTTTTTACAGCTAAATATCTTTCTGCATTTTATATCACAACTCTCTCTATTGCAGGTAATAATCATTGATGAGATATTGAAGTTCCTTTCGAGGAACTCCAGAGGTAACTCTTGTCCAGATTGGCACTATATATCTGCTGGAATTTGTAACTAGGGAAGTTGGAATCTGATATTCTATTATTTTTCTACGCCTTGTGCTACAGGCATTAGATTTAATTTCAGACTCAGGAGAATGGATTTACTACCCAAAAGAGAAGTTCATGACAAGTGATGAAGGAACCTTTGGTACGAACATATGGAGGTATAGTTACATCAGCCCTTTTATTGCTCCTTTAAGTTAGCAAGGCACTCTAGAGAACTTTGAGCATGCATTCCAGGCCCGAACGTTTTGGATTGAGATTTGTCAAGTGCTACTTAAATGGATTTTGTGTTGAAAACAGGGGCTAAAACTTTACTGTCTACAGGATTTTAGGCCTGAAATTTCTTTTAGTAGCTCACGGGGAGAAACCACACATGAAAAATGATATAGAAGATGTTCAAAATGGTCTGGTTACAATGTAATTTTAATCATGCTGACATATGTTTTCAAATTTATGATGGGTTTCACCGTTTTCTAGTCAATTTGTATCTATTGTTGGACTTCATAATAACTCCACGAGGGAGAAAAAAAAAGAAGGAAAAAAAGAGGGAACACTGAAGAGAGAGAGAGAGATTCGCAATAAAGAATTATTGATGTTTGGATTTCAACTGTATTTCTTTAACAAAAATACTTATGTGGATTTCAACTATATTTCTTAACTGGAATACTTAAAGGTCAACTCCAATTAAATTTCTTTATAATCATTATTCATTGTGTGAGCCAAACATCAATGGTGATCATGTTCAAATGCATGAGCAATTGTGGAACAGAGAAGAATACAACATCCTAGCATCATTGCTTACTTAGCAATTGTGTTATATGTAGTCTCAATCTATATGTCGATGAAATGAATTTTATTTGCTTCCCCTATATATCAACAAAATTATACTTTTGGTTTCATAATTAGGGAAATTTCAATTTAACACTCTAATGTATATAATACATAAGTACACATAAATAAATGCATGTTGTGAGTATCCTTGTACACAACCCAATAACAAAATAAAATAATAAAAATAAATTAAAAAAAACTCTGGAAATATATATATATATATATATATTCTTTTAACTTTTTATTCTAATGAATTATTCAATTTTATTTTTATTTGGTACAACTTTTCTGATTTTTTAATTAAATTACACTTGGTTTATTTAGATTAAGGAATCAGTGGATTGAATGTTCTAATATAAAATCTTCTCTTAGGTGATAAATTGTATTAATGACGATCAAATTAATTGATTTGAGCTATTAATGTCTTGAACATTTATGTGCTTACAAAATAAAATATTGATTAATTTAGGATTACTTTTTTCTTTTTTTTTAAGGTTTTTGGGAGAAAATTTTACAACTAAAATAAGAAGGTTTAACCAAACTTAAAAATCATCCTTAAGAGATTTACTCTAGAAAGCTTTCACTTATAGTTGGTTTACAAAGAGGGCACTATCCCTAATACTCCCACCTTCTCAAATGAAAAGTGGAGAATGATATAGTCTAGTGAATGAGAGAAGAGCTCTCAAAGAATATTTCTCATATTTACAAAGGGGTTTCTGCTGAAGTTTGTTTTTACAACATTCTGTTCTTATCTAAATCAATCTTATAATTTATAATATTCTTTGTCAATTTTTCTAGAATCTTTTATGAAATAAAAGATAATATTTTATGTAAATATTCTAAAACCTTCCACAATATTCTAAATTTTAGTGGAATATTGTAAAAGCTTTCATTAACATGTGTTGATCTAGCTTCGAACATATATCTATATTTATATCTACAAAAGTTATTACTTAAATCAAGTCTGGCCATACCAAACTAATTATAGGATATGTGATTAATCACTTTTCTTGAATAGTAGATCATTTACATGACAAGTATAATTCACTCATCATATAATAAATTTAAGTTCAACAAGTTGATTTGTATTAAAATTTTTAAAAATATTTTTCCCATAAGTTCACTTTTAGGACATTAAATATATTTGCTATATTTATATTACACACTCTAGAAAGCATATCCTCTCATGAAAATTTCATTTTGCTCCGCTTTATGTGACTTGTGTTCATAGCCTCAAGAAAACAACTTCCATCTTTTTCTTTGATGCTTGTTCCTGGAATTTTTTCTTTCTTTTAAAGATTGCATTTGGATGAAAAGAATTTGAGTTTGAGTGAAGATTTTCACTTTAATATATTGTGGATTTGAAATATAAGCATTGCTAAAAATAGGTCATAATGAATATTATGGTATTAGATTCATTATAAATATTTAATTTATTTAAATAAAGTCAATGAACTAATTATTATAAATTTAAAATTCTTAATTTCTAAATTATTTTCATCCAGACACTATATAAAATAATATACATGCTCTTAAAAATTTGAATGATCCTCCTTATGTGAGTTGTTGAATGATTATAGTTCTCTCTCTCTCTCTCTCTCTCTCTCTCAAATACTAAGGGTGGTGGTGGTTTGTGCAAATCGGGATTAGTTTGGATTTTGCAAACAAATATGTTTTAATTTTTGGCAACTTATATCACAATTCTCTATATTACCCATAATCAAGGTTTTGAAAATTGAATCAAATGGGTTGATTAGAACTTTCAATCGACCCTATGCTGACTTGGTTGGGCACGTTTCATCAATAATCAAATGTCAATTTGATTCGAATAAAGTCTAAAAATCATCTATTAGCTGACTTGGTGCTGAGGGGTAAAAATTGGTGGTAGTTTGAGGGATGGGTCATTGTTTCATTTATTTATTTAGAAAAATTTAAAACAAAGAATAAAAAGACTAAAAAAATGTAAAAATGAGGAAAGGAATTGATAGTTGAAGATGATGGCAAAAGATTATAGGTATGTAGTTCTTTAAAATATGAGTTTATTTTCTTGGAACTCAATGGATTACTAATTATAGCATATACTTATGGTAGAGTTTGCTGTTTTATTTTATTTAATATCCCTTAGATTATGTTGGATATTTGGTGTGAAAAAACTTGTTATCATGTTAAATTGTGCTTGAAACTTGAAAGAAATGATCTTTACTACTAAATAGTTGTATTACATTATTCTTAATTGAATTGTATAATTGTACTTGATTAATTTTGGAATGGTATTTTTTAAAAGAACAACTTAAAATGAGTAAAACTTGGGAACTTTTTTTTTTTTTTTTTTATGATTTTTCCTATATAATAATTTTTTTTCTCCTTCTTATTATTTATGATATTATATATATCTATAAAATTGAATACACCACTTGAATTAGTGGTTGGACTGATTGAGTTAATAAGCAATAAAGATATTAACCTTATGTCTGATCTGCTTTTATAAAATATTGCATGTAATAATCATAGATGAGTACTCTACTGGTAACTTTCGTCCTAATTGACATTATATAAAGCATATTAGATAAGATCTACTTGAATTTGTTCGAAGCTCTTTTGCTCAAAATTATGGCTTAATTTAAAAATAAATATGAGCCATCCAATATAATTTAATTAGTAATAGAATTCATTAAAAATATTTAAATTATCATGAAAGCACTTTAAGTCGAACAATTCAAATAATCAAAATCCAATTGTATATATCTTAAAAAGATAAATCACTTATGATTAAATATACTATAAGTTAAAATGCCGTTTCCGACTAAAAATGCTGGTAGTTGGAATTCAAAATTTTCTAACTGCCACATTGATTTTAATTAAAAAGCCGTAATAAAAAGATATAAATAAGATACCTGAAAGGAGAACTTATTACCTAAACATATGATTAAGTTACTTCAATTGGAAAATAATAAGTATGATGTCGTACGATGGGAAGAACTCAACCTCCAAGTGAAGAAGAGTAGCGGTATCAATTTCAGTCATCGAAAAATGTGTAAACTTTTATAATTTTTATTCTTTTTTGACTTTTCGTCCCAACTTAAATTTGACTTGAATTCTTATTCATTTCCAGGTAATTATATTCTTTATTGATCATTTCAAGGTAATTATATTGGTATATATTGGCTCTCAATTTTAGATATAATTAGAATATATATTTGACCAATTAAAAGATCATAGTTATTTATGCAAGAAGATGATGTATGTATGAAATGATAAACACAATGAATTGGACAAAGTATGAGGTGATTTCACTAGAATCTATGTTAATTTTAATCCTTTGATCAAGGTTGTGTAAAACCTCTTTTTCTTTCCAAAATCTATAAAAAGAGCTATGACACGATTAAAGTATACCTATTGTTTATAGAGGTTTGGTGTATGTAATGTTACTTGAAAAAGGTAAAACGATGTGACTAAATAGCATCCAAACTTGAATTAGTAAGTGATAGATGTGTATATGTTTACCTAGTTTATTCTATTTTTTTTTTTTTTTTGTGTCTATTGTGTGACTTATTTTATTTATTTTTAGTTTTTTTTTCCCATTCCTTTTTCATCTTTAAGTTGAGTGGTCTTTGGTTTAATAGCCTAGTTTTACATGTAAAATGTGATGTCAAGAGTTCAAACCCTAATGAACTCCTAGCCTACGTTTATATGAATAGAAAATATTCCCTCTTTCATCTTCACTCTCCTTTTGTTCGGATTAAGCTTTTCTATGCGTATTCTTCTATTTTATATCTAGTTATTTTTAGATAATTATGATGTTTAAAACCCCCCCCCCCCCCCCCCCCCCCAAAAAAAAAGAGACAAAATTAATTTAGTAAATATGTTGCACTCCAAATGGCGCTGGCCTTGCTTATGTTTCATGCTCAGTAAAATTCAATATGAGTATTCCAAGACGCGTTGAGTTGGGCATTATTTTTTATTTTTTATTTTTACACACACACATTAAAAATTTATTAAGTTCGAATTTTTGACATTTTAAATGTGAAAATGATGTCATTGCGTCAAGACCACTCAACAATGAATTTAGTATTATTAATCATCGGATTACGCATAATGGGTGGCCTTAATATCTCCAAATTTGAGTGAATTCAAATTTGTGAACTCTAGATGTGCCAAGTACAGGCTTTCAAATATGCGTGTACTGATCAGCTATTTGCCTCTTAGTTAAATACTGAATAGAAATATTTGATATTTAATAGATATAAGTAATTCATAAGTTTTTGTTTAGAGTCATAGTAAAGAAATTGACTTCATGTACACATTATACCATAAGGTAGTGATTGGTATGCAAGAATGGAATTAGGTGGGAATGGAATGACATGAGGAATGGAATGAAGTTGGGAAAGGAATGATGTTAATATAGTTTAACCTATGATTGATATGTACAAGGAATGTTATGGTCATTCCCTTCTTGATTTTATTCTAATGATTGGTAAATAGGAATGATCAATAAAAATGGAATGAATTTTTTAAATGACTAAATTACCCTTTTGTAAAAAATTATTAAAATAAAAGTATTTATTAGTAAAATATTTTTTATATATTACCTTAGATATTTTTTTTGAGTAAGTTTATAATTATGTAGTTTTAATATTACTTTTAATATCATTCGAATTACATTAGTAAATATATACATTTTATATGTTATTAACAAGTTATATATGTTTACGCAAAAAATTATAAAAACAATTCGCTTAAAATTATTATTTTAAAAATTATAATTTAGCAAGCTTTTTTGAATTTTTTTGATAAAATATAATTAAAAAAATTATAAAATACTTTATAACTAGAGTGCTTAACTTTTTTGTGATAAGATAATGACTTATTGTACTTTTTTATAAGTTTAATTTGAAGAGTTGTTGATAGAATGGACAACTCTTCATTTATTAGATTTGTATATATTTTTTAATCATTCGAAGATATGCAGATATAAATATAATTTTAAACTATATATATTTTGTTAGCATGGACCATGTCGATGACACTTCAACTTTTTTTATTATAAAAATTGAGATGCGTATCATTATTCTTATTTTTATTATTTATTATTTATATTTTTATAATAAGTTATAATAATTTAATAATTTTTATAATATTACTAAAAAATATATTAATGAAACATATAATTAAATAAAAAAACGTAGCAATCAAATAAGTTGGAATATAATATCAAATGTTTACAAAGTGAATTTTTTTTCTTCTTAAATATAAAAGTATTTTGTTAAAATTTTGAGTGATATAGGTTCATTCCTGATGGATAATAGCTAAACCCATGGGGGAGGGAGGGAATGGCCAAATCCATCCTTTTGGGAATGGACCATCTTTAAATTATACCAATAATGGATTTAGGAATGGACTTAGGAATGCCCATTTCATTCTCATCTCATTTATGCATACCAATCATACCATAAATAATTCATAAGTTTTGTTATACTGACTTCATGTACACATTATACCACATAATTAGACATAATATCCACATAGAACACTGTAATTACCTTTTATAAATCTTTAATTTATCTATTATAAAAGGAATCATTGGTCACACATTGACCTCACATATAAGAGGAAAAAGAAAACAGATGTTAAACCACGGTGACCCCATTTTTCCTTTTAGCCTCTATTTACTGGCTTTTCCATGCAACTGTCAAGCCCACTGTAGGTGATGTTTGCACCAATAGACAAATTCCTCTTTGTGATACAAGCTTCGGAATACAAGTAACTCAAAGTCTCATGGAATACACCTTTGAAGTTAGAGTCAAGCTACAATTTGAGAAAAACATGAGCCTCTATTCAAGTCAATATAAATATAGCCCAAACTTATAACCATGCACTGGATAGCTTGAATGATTATTGAAATTTACTGAAAAAGTTAGCTTATGGCACATTGGTCATTAGTACTCTAAAAGCTAAAGGGGCAATGACATTAATTGATGTTGACACTTATAATGACAGAATGTTGTGTAAGTGAGCCTCCAAAGCTGAAAAAATTATTTTGAAAGTGCACAACCTGCTTAATATAATTTTAGTCTTTATCTACTAACAGAAAAAAGAAGAGAGGATTGTGTGTGGAAATATAATTTGAGGTTTGGACTATATTCTTTTGATGCAAGGTTTTAATAATAAAAAAGTTGCAGTTGATGTAATATAAAGAAGTGAAGTTTTCTCAACATTTATGATTCATATTATTTAAATATAATTGGCATTTTTTTTTGGTTTGGTTACCATGAAATTTTTTTAATTCAAAATCACATAACAATTATAACTATATAGGACAAATTCTCAACTCAAAAAAAAAAAAAAAAAGAAAAAAGAAAAAAGGAAAAAAATCCTTAATCTCAAAGCTAAATTCCTTGGCTTCTCGTTCCAAGGGAAACTAATTGTTAAATCTTATAATATAGTAGTAAATTTCTTATTTTTAAATCAAATTGCCCTTGAACTATTGTACTTAAGATACTAATAGATTTAATATTTTTGACGTAAAATTTTCCTTTGAGTTTATTTCAATTGATAGATCTATTAGTAATAATTATAATCTTTTATGAATTCATTATTAAATCACTTTGTTTGAATAATAAGAATTTCAAAAGTTTATGAACTTAAAAAAGTAAAATGTTGATAAAACTAGAAATAACACTTTTTTTTTTTTTTTCAATTTTTGAAAATAAAGTGTATGAATAAGGTAAGAACGCATGACCAAAGAACAAAATTAGCAAGATATTTACACACAAGAGCCTCACAATAATCTCATACTTTGTTGATTTACAAAGAGTGCACTATAACCTTATTTATATTTTTCTTTATTGTCAAATGCACGACCAAGATTGATATAACTAATAGTTGCATGTCAGAAGGGCTCATGGAAAATATTTTCTTAAATGTATTTAAAAAAGTCTTTCTAGAAAATTCTTCCTTACAACATTATTTATTTATCCAAATTACTACAATAATTTACAATATCCAACACTTATCTAAATTTTCTATCATCAGTTTTTACATCATAGAGAATATTCTAGAAACTTCTATGACTTTCTAGATTGTACATGAGTACACAAAAACCTCCATCACTATCTAAAATGCTCTCTAGGAACCTCCATCTGTGAAGTATATTTATCCTTCTCGAAAATTTTCTTTCAAATTAAATTTGATCATATCCAAAGATTCACAGGGCAAAGGTTATTATATATTATATATTACACAACGGTGTGAGATACAAAAATATGCAATTTTGACTCAATTTTGAATTTTTAAAATTTTAAGTTATTTAATTAAATTTAAAAATTCTCATTGGTGGTTGTATTAATTTCATAACTATTTATTATCTAAATTTTTGAAATAATTTTTTTGATTAGAACAAATCATTATTTATTTACATATAATACCAGAAAATGATTATATCTATTTATAAAGTCTCTTTCATCTCTACTCAATATATTGAAGTTCTTGGATCATTCAAACCTATGGTTCAATAAATTTTTTTATTAATTTATATTTATACCACTATATATAGAGTACTTTGAAAGTCATTTTATTAATATTCTCAGTTTTCTAGCATTTCTTTTTTTCTTTCTTTTTGCATGCACTGTGATTTTATTCTTTAAACTCTTAATTGTTTGATGGGTTTTATTGTTCACTTTTTTGATTTCATTTTGTTCTATTAATTTTGTTATGTTACATAATGAAACAAAATTTGGAATTTTAATGCCTATAATTTTCTATTCAACCATGAATAAAGTATATCATTTAGTTGTTATTTGCTATTACGTTTCTATATCTTTTATATATTTTTTCATTTATTACTTAGTTGAGGTTATTAATAAATTTATTTTTATTTTAAATTCTATTTTTATTTATTTAATTTTATAATTTTACAAGATGAGACATATTCATTGTTTTTAATATTTTTATAATTTACTTTATTTTTAATAGCTACATTTTTCTCTTCTCGCATTGATAAATCTTGTCATTTAGATTTTTGTTTTTATTTAAATTATTATACATTTAGTATCTTTTTATTCATTTTTTCAATCAAGTTATACGTATATGTGTTAAGTTTTGCTTTTTGTTTTTAATTTTTTTTATCTAAATTTATAAGATGATATATATATTCTTTGGTTTTAATACTTTTAGAATTTTCAGTTCTTAAAATATTTATTATTTAAAAAACCCATCAAGTTTTTTTACTCATATATATATAAATTATGTATGTGATGAGGGTTCGATTCGTCAGGAACTGGACTGGAGAAGTTTCTTGTTGATATTAGACCTCAGAGGTCGAGTTTCTTGTCGCGGAAAGTGCTGAATTCTACAATCACATAGCAAACGTCAGGCTAGCCGAGGTGCCCTCGGCTATAGCATTCCGACGCTCAAGTTAGTATAAATCGACGAGATAACTCGAGCAGCAGAGTAAGGGATTTAGTTCTGTATTAGAGCATACCTCAGGAAGGTTGAGGTGAAAGAATTTATAGCCTTCTCTTTTTGGGGGATTGTCTGAGATACCCTTGGTGTGCGGAGATGGCCTTTTCTCTAAAGTGAGGGGTAATAAGTCATTTCCTCTCTTTGTATTGTTCCAGGCAACTGCCCTTCCAAGTTTTAGGGGTAGGGTAGTACACTGTCGAATTACTTGCTGTGCCAGGCAGTAGTGGGGTGGCACGCGCCATTAATGCGGCGGCATGCCGCATGTCAGTGCATTTAATGTGGCAGAGGTGTACCACGCATTCCTCGACCTCCGAGGTCGAGATACGAAACTATTCCGTAGCGTGCCATGCATAGAATGGCATCGCAGGTCGACCCACCAACCTAAGGTAATGAATACTCTGCCCGAGTACCAACTAGTCGACAGGTGAGGTCGAGTGTAGTGCTGGGGTCTGGCGGCCGGATGGGCCTGGGGCTGTGTCTTTGGGCCCATATGGTTTGGGCCTAGTCATCTGAGTCACCCCATATCATGAGTCCCCCCCACTTCCGAATGCCAAACGAGGGCTCGACGAGAAGGATTGGGAAGTAGCCTGGTGGACTATTGCAAGAAATGATGAGAGGGTTTTAGGGTCGACCTAGGTTTTATGGATCGACCAGGGTTTTTGAAGATCGACAAGGGTATAGCGCATTTATTGAGTGGTTACATTGTGGCCCGCGTGGGGCGGCGTTGTTGTTACTGCATTATTACAGGCGCTTGGTTTCCCGCATTTGCACCCCTATAAATATCCGTGGTAAAACCAGCCATTTTTACTTTTACTGCTTTAGTTTTTGGTCGATCGCTTATCCCAACGTTCTTGCAGTCAAGGTTTTCTGGTTTTAGCTCTTCGATTCAGTAAGTACTCCCTTCATTTCTACTCCGCGCCCTTTAGATTTTTGACATAATGTTGGGATTATCTGGTTTTGAGGGTAGTCGAGGAGGGGATAGTAAGGCCACCTCATTTGATAGGCCTAGATATGTGTCTGGGGAGTCCAGTGGGTCGTCGAGTGACGATTCCAGTTTTAGCAGCTCGAGCTCTAGTAGCGTCCGCGGGGGAGATGAAGCTGGCCGAGCCAGATTCCTCCCTCGCGGGGTCGACTGTTTACACCAAATCATTATAGCGAGATTGTGTCCACCATAAACCCTGTCGACTTGAGATGCCTCAGGTAGTTATACCACATTCCAGCTGAATACGAACTACTGACTCCCGGGGAGACTGGTCAAATGCATCATCCTCCTATAGGTTGTATAACTATTTTCGAGGATGCTTTTAAATGTGGTCTTAGGTTCCCACTGAGTGGTACGATGATTAACCTTCTTAGGGGCCTTCAAGTGTGCATAACCTAGTTGTTGCCCAACTATTTTTCCACCATATGTAGTTTCATTGTTTTAATGCATCTATTCAACCAGCCCGCTAGTTTCGAAAACTTTTCCAACCCTTTTCACCTGCTAATGTCTCGCAAGTCGGGTAGCACCGACGAGTCGGGCTTCTATTATTTGACTGCTTGACCGCATACGGCGCCAAATGATGAGGGTTCGATTCGTTAGGAACTGGACTGGAGAAGTTTCTTGTTGAGATTCGACCTCAGAGGTCGAGTTTCTTGTAGCGGAAAGTGCTGAATCCTACAATCACACAACAAACGTCAGGCTAGCCGAGGTGCCATCGGCTATAGCACTCCGACGCTCAAGTTAGTATAAATCGACGAGATAACTTGAGTAGCAGAGTAAGGGCTTCATGGCTGTATTAGAGCATACCTCAGAAAGGTTGAGGTGAAAGTATTTATAGCCTTCTCATTTTGGGGGATTGTCTGAGATACCCTTGGTGTGCTGAGATGGCCTTTTCTCTAAAGCGAGGGGTAATTAGTCATTTCCTCTCTTTGTATTGTTCCAGGCAACTGCCCTTCCAGGTTTTAGGGGTAGGGTAGTACACTGTCGAAGTACTTGCTGTGCCAGGCAGTAGTTGGGTGGCACGTGCCATTAATGCTGCGGCATGCCGCCTGTCAGTGCATTTAATGAGGCAGAGGTGTACCACGAATTCCTCGACCTCCGATGTAGAGATACAAAACTACTCCATAGCGTGCCGTGCACAGAATGGCATCGCAGGTCGACCCGCAGTAATGAATACTTTGCCCGAGTACCAACTAGTCGACAAGTGAGGTCGAGTGTAGTGCTGGGGTCTAGCGGCTGGATGGGCCTGGGGCTGTGTCTTTGGGCCTAGTCATTTGAGTCACCCCATATCAGTATGTATAAATATGTATAATTTGAATTCTTTTTAAAAAGTCTATATACTATTTTTTTATTATATAGTCTTTAAATTAATCTTGATCTTTTTGAAAAAAAATATGAGAATGGTTGTATCAATAGAAAACACGCTCATTAATTTTACATTTTATAATAATAAGCATAATTTAATCCATCAAAATATATATCTAACTTTATCTTTTTTACTATTTGCGTAACGTAATATGAAGATCCAATTATATTTACACAAATTTTTTTTACGAATAAACATAGTAATTCATTTTGTAATTTTTTTTACATTCTAATTTATTTCTCACATCCTCTCATTCATTCCTATCTTAAAATGAATTTGGAATTTACAATTACTTTATCAATCTATTATTATTTTAAATTTTTATTAGTGATGTTATATTCTTTTTTCTTCACTTAATTAATAACAAAGCAATGAATCAAAGTAAAAGGTTTTCTTATTAACTTATATCAGGGATAGACCCATAACGAAAACTATGTGTGAGGGGGGGGGGGCAAAAATTAAAGAGATAAATAGTTAAATATAAATTTTGTAATTTACGAATTCAAAATACATGTTGTCATCGAAGTTGAGCACGATGCTTTTTCATATCATAATATTCATTAATGATCCAATCAATGTCAAAATTTTTAACAATATTTTTCTCAATATAAGTAACTAAAGAATTAGTTAAAAAATCATCTTTCATCTAATTTCTAAAGTTTATTTTTGATAAATATATTCTCAAACAAATAAAATAAAAGTGTCATAGTGGGCCTAAGCTAACCTAATTGTAAATACGGGCCTAAAATTTTGCTTTAAATTTTACAAAACTATAATAGGTAAAGAATTAATAAAAGTTATTACTAAAATTTTAAATATATGTAAACTAGAAATTGTTGCAAAAATTAAAAAATATATAAAAATATTGAAAGATTATTATTAAAGTTTAAAAATATTTAAAAATATTAAAAAAATTTAAAAAGGTACACAAAATGTTGGGGGGGAGGGGGTCCTTTGCCCCCCTGAATCCGTCACTGACTTATATTCTAATATTAATTTTAATTTTATAATTATTTTATAGATTTATTATATTTTTTAATTTTTTCTATCTTTATTGTTATAGTTTGGTCTTAAGTTGATTAATCTTTAATAAAAACTTAAAATAAGATGAGATTTTAAATTTTTTTTTTCTGCAGACTATTATGTAATTCTTTTCAACTTAATATATTGTTATCATCTTTTTGATCTAGAGTAACCTTATAATGTTACAATTCGAAGTTTTCCTAACAACTTTTAGCCCATTAATCTCGTGCTCTATACTTCTCACATATTTTTATTTTCTAATGCAACTATCTTTTAGTTTTTTGTTGCATTGAATTATAATCTTATTTATAAACGTCTTATGAATTCTTTTAATTTCTCACTTAATATTTTTAAAATTCATTTTCTATGACATCATGCGTATAAAATTTCATATTTTTTGATGTCTTTACATGTTCAAGCTTTTAAATGCTAAATTTTGATATGTTGGAGTAACATATTAATTTTACTTATTACTTGACCATTTCTTACAATAATTTTATTTTTATATTATTTTTTAGTTATAACTATAATTCACAATAATATTAGTACGTAGTATTTTCAAAATTCATATATAGTACGAGTACAATGCTAGTACTTTCTATATAATTAGTCATTCTTCTTAAATTATACGTTAATCGTAGGATAAATATAATTCACATTCAACTAATTTGATTTAAAATAAAATATCTTAAATTTGCAAGAGGAAACCGGCATTCAATTTAATGCTAGTACCACTTGGACTGCAATGAGAATTTCTAATATCTTAGAATTAGTTTCCACAGTAAGTATCATTTTGATACATTGTATATGATTGCCACGTATTCTTAAAAGCTCATTCTCTCATGAAAACTTGAGTTTGCACAGTCTCTGCTCAATTAAACTCAATTCTATTTCAAAATTAATTTTTCGAGATGAAATATGGGATTGAGGGAGTTCAGATTGATTTACTAGGGAGGTTGATGCTATACATATTTGTCTATTATTCCTTTTTATATAATCACTTGTCGAGTTTCTTGAGATCATTTGATTCGACAATTAAGGAGAAGCTCCATTCTCTTCTAGGTTTTGAAAACAAATCTAAGAAAAATATTAGCTATATGCATTCCGATTCAATTTTAACAACGTTTCTTGGTAGAGTTGATCGGAAGAAGAGGAATGCGAATTTTGTAATTGTGGGGTTAGCTTTTTTCAGAGTAAAATGGATCGATTGAGCTTCTTTCTGGTGGTCCTTTAGCCCTTCTTTGAGGGTGTATTGCAAGGTGCACTGCAATTCAGAGTTGATGTTAAAAGTGTATAGTCGTAACCACAAAATTGATCACACCTGAAATTGAAACACATGTTTTTGTAGCTAATTCTTGATACAATCAATTCTTAGCTTACGATTATTCTTTATATCTATATATATATATATATATATTAATTTTTCTACTTATAATGCATAGCTAATATGTTGCATTTACAATGAACATGGCTACGAATTGATAGTTGTAATTTTTGTTGCTTGTTATATTAAAAAAAAATATTTGCTAGCTATGACTATAAAATTAATTTCATTAATAGTTTTTTTGTAGCGCCCTACCCGGAAGGTGCCTGCTTTAGACCAAGGTGTTAATCTGATCATAACTTAATAATTAAAAACAAAACACGAACCTCCAAAATATTCAGTTTAGATAGTTGCATCAACCCAAAATGCACAAGATATTTACAAACGAGAGGATAGTTTCAATCCTGCGCTACCAATATTATGTTTCAAGTTTAAAAAGTCTTGCACAACTAACCAAAGGTGCTACCTATTAAAACTTCAAGCATGACATCAAAAGATAACGATGGAGGTAAACTAAAAAGACGAATCCCGAGCTACTTGTATATATATATATATACACACACATAAGGAGATAATGTCAAGCTTACTAAAGTATTTACTCAAGGTACCAAAAGTCTAAGCATAAGATTTAGGTGCAACCTAGTCCAATCCATAAAATATATATACATAAGCACCTAGTCTACTACAAAATTTTGGACACCTGTCACTGGGCAAGCATCGAGCCCTCAATTCTCCATCTGACCTTGTCTAGGAAGGAAATAAGAAATAATAGGATGGGTAAGTCCTAAGGACTTGGTGAAGGGAGAATACGACAAGTAGTCAAGAGAAAACACTGTTGAAAGTAAATCCATCAATAAGCAAAGTATTTGATGAGCAGGGATTCAAGTAACAAGACAGGCAATAGCAGTGACGTGACGTAATGATATAATATAACATATGCCATATAAAATTCAGCAGACTGTTGGCAAATCCGACCTTATTGCTCCCAAAACAAAGCATAACAAGTAAAGCAGAATACGAATATAGCATAAACAAGTTTCCCTTATGTCTCCGTTACCTAAGCACTCGGCTCGATTCCTTATCTCTATGTTACCTAAGCATTCAGCTCGGTATCCAAGCACTTAGTGAGGGAAAATTGTAAGCATAACAGAAAGAATCTATTGAGGAAAAATCTACTCAACAGACAGTAGATTGACAGTTAGGCAGAACATAACAAAATACGGTCAGGTAGTCAGTAAACAATCGAACAATCAGAAAAATAATCGAACGATCATATACCAGTCAATCAAATAGATTAGATCAATGATGCAATATAACAAATCATATCAAAACAATCATATTAGTCCCCTATTTCTGTCATTCCAAACATAACGGCATGTCCCGCTTTACAGTTGGGAACAACATATCGGCTTATCCCGAGCTTAATAGCTGGGGTCAACATATTGGATCGCACATATAACAGACATACGGATATCAAGTTGAATAGATAACAATATGAACAGATAACAAATAAAAAACCAGAGTTCTGGGCGCCAGAATGGATAAAAACAAAATCAATATCAAAGATAACCCTCACAAGGGTGTTCAAATCAGATAACAGATAACAAATCAAAATTCCAACACATTTCAGATTTCAAACAAACAGAGTACGGTACAGAAATAAAACTAACACAAGGGCTTATCACAAATAACAGATAGTTAGAAAAGGTGCTAGATTGGCAAACCCTCACCTCTATATTCTTAGAAAAGTTGCCGCCGTCTACTGATCTGCAGGACCCACTTCATTGTCACCTAACCAAAAGGAATATTTATAATCAAAATCCATAGTTAATCCTATTAATCACAATTATACCATTAATAATCCAGAATCACTAATTTATCGATTAATATGGTATTTTAAAGTTTAAACGGTACTATCGGCCCAAAATGGCTAATAAAGTCGTTATGACCAAAATAATCCTGGTTCCTAATTACATATAAAATCTCATAATGTCATCCCCAATCAAAAATAATAGTCCAATTATCTTAATTAACTCATTTCTTGCCACTTAAATCCCAAATCCATAAAGTTAGGGTTTTCTCTTCAAATTAATTCAATAATTCCCAATATTTCATAAAATAGTATAATCCAGGTTGACTAAACTCATACTGGCACATGCATATACCAAGTCTTAGTCCCATAACATCTCAAATTGCCCAATTATCAATTCTCGAGTTCCAATTTCATAAAATCATAGATTAATCACTTAGTCAACTCCATTAATCCTAACATTACATAACATAATACACATCCAAGCTCACTAGCTACACTATAGTCCATGCATGGGGAAAAATATTCCATATCATATCTCAACTCTTCATTCTTGGCATATTACAACATCCAATGGAAACAACGGTACATTGCATGTATATATATATATAAACATATAAATCCAACCCCTTTTCCTTTACCTAAGATCCTGCCATCGAGACACCAGAATCACAAACCAATTATACGGTTGTGTTCGTGGTGCCGAGGGGAGAAAACAGTCCTCCTGCCGCGACTGCGCTGCCGCCGGCGGAGACAATCTCCAACACCACAAAAAGCTGCCTTTCAGCTCAAACAACCAAACCCCTCGATCAATTTTACCAAATTTCGTCGGATTGAAGCCCAATTTGAGCTTTGATCACCTAGACCACCACTCGCTGCCGCATTGGTTTTCTCCAAATTTCTTCGCCAAGGTTAGACCAAAATAAAATCCAAGGTTATCGTGATGTTCCCTGAGTTGAGCTCTACTAGAACCACCCTTGGTTCACCGTGAAATGTTGCTGGAAAGAGAAACCCACCAAGCCTCGCCGTTGACCAACTTTCAAGCTCAATTTTCGATAATTCCACTGGTGATAAGTGTATACATGAGGTATTAGTGTGTTCACAGTGATGATGAGTATAAGTCGCTTGGTTTAGTTTTGAAGTTTGGCTGTCGCCGGTGGAAGATCGCTGGAGGTGAGAGAGGAGGGGTGCCGCGGTGAAGAGGAGAAGAAATGGGGGGTGAAATGCAATTCTTCATATATATATAAAATCAGCATTTGCTAAATCACCAATTGGCCTTCAGTTAGCAATTAGGTTCTCCAAAATTCCCATAAACTTCAATTCAACCCCAAGAAATAGTTAGTGCATAACTTTGACCCCTCTGACAAAAAGTTATAGCCATACAACCCCCAAACCTTCAAGATATGGTCCAATCAAGTTTTTGAAAATTGCAAATTTACCCCAAAACTTTCAAAATTCTTGCAATTAAGTCCTTTTCATTTTATTTTCGAGTCCTAAAATCTGACCAGTCAAAACCTTAATTTTTAAATTCTTATTTTTCTGAAATATCGAATTTTATGGGTGTTACACTTTCTATGTTCTCTTCCTCGTCTGTATTTCTTTCCTACTCTTCCATCTGTCACTAATGTGTTCCTAATAGCCTAACTTTATGAATTCCATGATATCATCCTATTTCACTTAACTAGTTTATTATGCCTTCAGGCCTACTAGAACAATTGTTACATTCCTCAGAATCATCTTTCTTGCCTTTAGGTTTTTTATCCTTAGCCAGTTATCTTTAGCTTATTGACAACCACCTTGCAATTTGTAGACTCTCTCTACCGTTTTTGTACCCTATTTCTTAAGGAATCGTATCCTATGCCTAGTGCTACATTTTCTTTATGAATTAACAAAGTGTTCCTGAAAACCTTATCTTTTTCGAATGACTATTCCCTCTCTATCTTACTTATCATCATATTATTGCCATGCCAACCAATCCCTTAGAAAGATGAGATCATTTACTAATTCCTATTCTTTATTGGCAAACTTTGTATCCTTAAATTAAGTAGTGGGTCATGTCCCATTAAAATATGAATCTTTGCTTTCTACTCATATTCTCCTTTCTAGTGTTTTAGTAATAAACCATCTTTCCCATAGTTCCTATTTAATAAACTTTGAGTTTCATATCTTTATCTAATGTTCTTCTTGTAGATTTTAGTATTTATCACACATCCCACAATTAGTTTTAGGCCCTTCCTCGGGTTCCAATGGTCTTTTCCTCCAAAATTTATCTCCTATGGGCAACCAAACCTTCTTTCTTATTTATTGTTATCTTGAAATCATACCCATCATGTTACCCCTTGTCAATATAAACATTCCTTTTAGATTTCAATTATACCCATAGGTCAAATTACATTCATCCCTAATATTCATTCATATTCCAGATGCACTCCTACCTGCAATAATCCTTTTCTTGTGTATTCATACAACTTAATTCTCATCTGTAAGTACATGGTAGGGATTTGTTCGTCCTAGGGTAATCACTTTCTGACCACTACATATCTTCCCAAAATAATCCTTACTCGTCAGATATGACTTCCACGAACATTGCTTGCACAACGTTGATTTGCCAAGTAACTCTTTGCACACTAAATACAACATTTTTTTTGTCATCCACTCATCAAATTCAACCTTAACAGATATTGCTCACATAACGCCATAATTCCAAACAGCATTATCCTCACCAACGACTATACGTTCATATAGCTGGCATTTGGCCACCCCGGTCATAACCTTTACCCCAAAAGTTCTTGTCGTATTCAATTCCACAATCAAACTTCATATTTTCCTGCCCAAAACTTTCATATTCCAAGAATCATATCCTGATAGGGCTTAGGTATTCTTTAACTCAAGTATACACATCCTAGATAATTCCAAGGTCAAACTTGATCTCTACTAACCAAGAATTTCACACTCCAAAGATCATATCCTAGCATTAGGGGTGGCAATTTGGGTGGGTTAGGTGGGTTCGGGTTGGGTTGAAATAGGGGTATAACATTAATTTACTCAACCCTAACCCAACTTAATTTGATGACAACCTGAAAATGCTCAACCCTAACTCGACCTGAATCATATCAGATCAAGTTTGGGTTGACCTAATTTTTATTAGGTCAACTCGCTAACTCAAATTCATCCAATCCAACCTGTCAATCTGATTTAAAACAATTATTTCAAAAAATTTATTTTAATTTATAGAAATTTTTTGGCATTTTTATTTTTCAATTTTAGCTATTCTTAATTATTAATAAATTAAAATAGGTGTAAGGAATTCTCATCATAAATTCACGATAGTAGCTTTCTAATTTTTTTTTTAACTGAACCACATAATATATTGATTCAAGGACTTTTTGTGCCTTTCATTTTGTAGTAGATATTAGCATTATAAAAATATTTAAATCACAAAATAACTTATTTTTAAAAATATCATATTTTTTCAATTATTATTCACCCACTCTCTTTAGTTTTTGTATCTTTTGTATCAATCAAAATGTCTCTTTTAACTTTTTTAAAATAACATTATGTCTTTATTTTATATTAATTCAATTAAGCAGCACATAAATCAATAAAAATATATCATCAAGCAAATAAGTAAACAACTATTTTAATTGGACACATAATTTATCATAAAAACTTGCTTGAGTCTTTTGAATTTTTTATAACCTCTCAATAGAAAAAATTCATGTCTATTTATATATGCAAAATCTTGCATTGTATAAGGCCTAAGAAAAATTTGGAGGACAATTCAATAGTCAAAGCAGTGTTTGTCAACTCTTTGAAGAATAACTTTTATGTCTGCTTGGATACCAAAAAATAACCATTAGAAATAGTATAAAATTATAATAATCCATCCTATATATTTGTGAAAATAAATTAGATCGAAATATCAAAGTAGTAATTTTGATATTGTTAAAGTTCAAAATTTCAAGTTTTATTTTGTTATTTTATATTTTTATTCCTAAAAAATTTAAATTTTATTTGTTTAAT
This sequence comes from Jacaranda mimosifolia, assembly GCA_018894105.1. NCBI lineage: Eukaryota > Viridiplantae > Streptophyta > Magnoliopsida > Lamiales > Bignoniaceae > Jacaranda > Jacaranda mimosifolia. The sequence goes on from CM032123.1 coordinate 7,617,146, forward strand.
TCGAGTTGGATGAAGTTTGTTTGGGTGGGTTTGGGTTTTTGTGTGACCCAAAATCAAAATTTGGGTTGTTTGTGTAACCTGAAATTCAATCTAACTCAACCTATTTTCTTCGGGTTCTTATTTGTGTCGACCTTATTGAATTTGGACCCAAAATGGGTTGACCTAAACTCAATTTTTTGTGTCGAATTTGTGTCGAGTTATCGTGTTGTATTGAAAATTGCCACCCATACCTAGCATCACTTAGGTTTTCCTTAATCCAAGTGTTTACATGTAAGATGATTCCCAATTCAAGTTTAATCTCTAATGAACCTATCGATTCTAGCTACAGAAACATATTAACCTAGGCCCTCAAAACCTAAGCGCTAATACCACACTGTAGTGCCCAGCCCCGGAGGTGCATGCTTCGAGCCAAGGTGCTAATCTGATCATAACTTAATAATTCTAAACAAATCACACACCTCCAAAATATTCAGTTTAGATAGCTGCATCAACCTAAAAATATGCACATGATATTTATAAATGAGAGGATAGTCTCAATCCTACGCAACTAACATTACGTTTTTAGTTCCAAAAGTCCTGCACAACTAACCAAAGGTGCTACCTATTCAAACTTCAAGCATAACATCAAAAGATAACAATGAAGGTAAACCGAAAAGACTAATCCTGAGGCATGTGAATATATATACACACATAAGGAGATAATGTCAAGCTTACTAAACTATTTACTCAAGGTACCCAAAAGTCTAAGCATAAGATATAGGTGCAACCTAGTCCAGTCTATAAAATATACATACATAAGCACCTAGTCTATTACAAAATTTTGGACACCCATCACTGGGCAAGCCTCGAGCCCTCAATTCTCCATCTAATCATGTCAGGGAAGGAAATAAGAAATAATAGAAGGGGTAAGTCCTAAGGATTTAGTGGGGGGAGAATACAACAAGTAGTCAAGCGAAAAAACTATTGAAAGTAAATCCATCAATAAGCAAAGTATTGATGAGCAGGGATTCGATTAACAAGACAGGCAATAGCAGTGACATGATGTAATGATATAATATAACAGATGCCATATAAAATTTAGTAGACTGTTGGCAAATTTGACCTTATTGCTCCTAGAACAAAGCATAACAAGTAAAATAGAATACAAATATAGCATAAACAAGTTTCCCTTATCTCTCCGTTACCTAAGCACTTAGGTTGGTACCCAAGCACTCGACTTGGTCCTTTATCTCTCTATTACCCAAGCATTTAGCTCAATACCTAAGCACTCAACTTAGTAGGACATATGGCATGGCCGGCCACATATGTAGGATCCCACCACTCGTAAACAACTACCTCAAACTATTTGCAAGTCAAGATTGCTAATGGGTACTAGTTGGGACACCATCACCGTCGGTCCGTACCGCCTAGTTGTTTTTTTAGACCTAGTCCCGGGCTCAATCCTCTCTGTGGTGTCCGTCTGAGTAGTAATGTCCCAAGAGCGTCCTCAAGGGGGACGCAACATAATGCCAACAGTAAAATGTATTTCAAAATAATTGATCAGAAGCATTAGATGCGAAATTGAATGGAACGATACAATCCGCAAAACATTGACTAGCAAGGCCATAAAAATAAAATGCAAAATAATTTAATGAGGGGCATGAAATGAAGCTAGTTGGCAAGATTGTAACATTAACATATAGAGGGAATACCAGCAAGGTTGTGGGGAATCTGGGACAAAAAACTGATGACATAAAAGGAGTTCTGGGCACTAGAATGAGTACAATCAAGTTCAAACAAAAAGACACATAGAATTTAAATAGCGAAAATCATTCACTTCCAGAAAGAGTAAAGGCTATACCCTCACCTTAAATCTCCACAGAGGTGCTATCACGTCTTACGATCCTGGAGACCCTAGCTCTTCGTCACTTAATCCAATAGAGCATATTAAATGTCAAAATGCTTGCACCGTACCCTTTAACAATAATTAAATCATTTATACCTTAATATCGGTGTTATTAATTACGAGGCATATCTACCTATTCTAGGTTCTTGCTCCATTTCGGATACGGTAATTTAGGCTAGAATATTCTGACTATCTAAATTATTCTAACAAAATCGTCTGCTTCCAACTAGTATGATATTTAGAGGTTTGGTTTTGAAAATAACGCATGCTTAACATAGTACTCATGCTAATGTCACTACAGTATTTACGAGGGGTTTATTTGTTCCGAGTCACTCATCATTTCTTAAGCTAATAGTCCAAGCTCATGTATAATAATTCAACTAAATGGAAAGAAATTATCATATTCTATTAATAATTAATCCTTGCAACATTACACAAAATTTAGGATCAACTAGCTTAATTAACAACGGCTAAGGTCCAATTTAGTAATCTGTGCCCACTAAACAATGCATACCACTTATGTATCCAAATATTTTGGTTTGACATCATAAATCTTATCCCAACCATTTCGATCTATAATGGTGTGATTAACTTAACTTACATTAGTATTCAGCTTAACATTTTAGCCAAACTAAATCAGGAGACATTTAACCATTTAAACGAAATTTTACCTATTATCCCGAATGCAATGTTCTAAGCCCATAATTTCTAAATTTATATCACCTTTAAGAATTTTACATGTTTTCTAATAATAATAATCCATCTTCATAACATCACATAATTTAGATTTCTCAATTATACCAATTAACTTAATTTAATAAAAATTAGCTTCTAATTAACTATCCGTGTCCACGTTTCACTTTATATTAAAATCACATACAATCATTCCGGTCCATATTCATAATTTTTGTCAAATTAACTTATATTTACATTAGAATTTAGGCTAACAATTCAATTAGATTAAATCGGTAATCAAATAATCTGATTAATCGATGTTTTACCTAATTGACCAAGATCAAAGTTAATTCACAGTGCAAAACCCGTCCGCATGCACTTGGATCATCATTTGGAACAATTTGCCTTTTAGCCACCAGAGCACCACCGTTGGACTGCCACCGTGTGTCGTTGCAGGAATGCGATCGCGATCCTACTGGATTGTGTGTCTCCTTGTGCTGAACAAAATGCCCAAGTTAATTTCATCTTCAGCCACCACCTCACCGGTCAATTTGAGGAAGACCATCACATCCCGCTGCCCTATTTTTCTTCAATTACTCCATCATTCGTCGATTTGCTAAATAGACGGCACCACCATCTTCCTTGCGTCGAGCCCGTCAAAACCCATACTTTGGTTGTGTCCAATGAATGTCAGAATAGCCACGACCACCGCCATCCGCCGTGTCGAGATTTTCTTTCCAATTTCAAGTTGTTTTGCCAACCATTTGTGGTGGTTCTTGGCACTGGCGTGTTCCTTGAGTTGAAAGGGAGATGATGGTATGGTTGGTCGCAAGGCTTGCCGATGCCAAAGAGAAATCGCCGGTGGTGGGGGAGAGAGGGTGCATGTGAGAATTAGATAAATAGGAGGTGAGTTTGATATATTTATTGTTAGTTTTCAGAAATTTCGAAAAAGGACTCCAGAACTTTACTTCAGCTTTCAATCAAGTCTAAAGACTTATTAGTGCCTTAAATTAACCCCTTTGACCCATTCTTATTGAAATTTGGCCCTATGAGTTTTCTAAATTCTTTCAATTGAGTCTCATTTAACTTAATTTTTGGTCCCCCGGCCCAAATTTTTAGATATTAAATGGAAACCCCTAATTTCTCTAGAAGGGTACAATTTGATCCTTTCTTCCAAAATTTTAATTTTGTTTCAGATTTAGAAATTTCTAGGGGTGTTATATTTTTTGTAGTGAATACATACTTTTTTGGTAGTGACGTAATTATATTTTTAATTACACACACAGAGGCCCCCAGAATGGGTATGATTCAAATTCTGAACCTTACACATATAAATGTAAGAATAGTGTCATTAAACGAACTGTCACTCGAGATTATGAGGTCTAACTACAAAGATAGAGTTGCCGAGAGAATTTTATGGCACCAATCAAGCACATCTCATTATAGTCATTCTTTTGGGCTATGAGAAAAATTGATACGATTTCTTTTTTCTACTTTCATCTTCTCTGATGCTTCATTTTTTCAAAGCATGTGATTAAGTTACTTCAATTAGAAAATATAAAGTATGACGTTATAAAATAACAAGAAGTATTTAGCCTCCAAGTGAAGAGATGCTGCAGTATCAATTTCTATCTTTTTGAAGATTGTTTTAAACTTTTATAACTTTGATTTCAGTTAAATATTCTTGTTTCCAAAATTTGAATTTCTCTATATATTTCTTCGACCTCCGTTATGAAAGTTTTATTAGCCATAGGTTTTTATATAAAATTTTCATATTAATATTAATTCATTTTCTATAACTCATATATAATAATTTATGGGGAGAAACATAACGAGCAAAATCCTAATTCATAAGTAGCATACTTTGCTTCCTAAGCTTGATTTGAATTCGAATTCTAATCCAAATCCTAACAATTAACTTAATTAGGCTCGATTAAAACAAGTTGAACCAACTCAAAAACTATCAAAAGAACCTTGTGGTATTCAACCCATTTAGGTTCATTGACAGGTTTAATCTATTGTAAATTCTTCATTATAGTCAATGCATGTTCTCATGATGTAACATAATTTGCAAAGTTAAGAAAAATTATAAGCATAATCTCCAAAATATTTAATGAAATTTACTGCATGACAAGGGCAAGAATTACTGCAATTTATATTTAAAATTTCATAATTTGGACATAATCTCTTCATGTACGCAATTCAGGTTACCTCAGTTCGAATTTTCTATTATTGTCTTCCATAACACTACTTTCACTTATTACGCATCTTTTATGTATCCATAAGAGATTCGGCGTTCCAATATCAAACAGAAGCATATATAGAAGGGAAAAAAGTAGAACCGCAATGATTTCCCTTTTTCTTTTTAGCCTCTCTTTCACTGGCACACATATTCGACTGTCAAGCCAATTTGATAGGTGATGTTTGCGCTACGTTCTCATGGGGCGACCTTTGAGGTTTGGGACAAATTGAAATTGGAAAAGCACAAGCTGCTGTTTGAGTCACTATAAACGTGGCTAAATCAATTATAAAAAATGGCAATAGCCAATAGAGGAAAAGTCGATACATGCATAGAGACTTGCAATGATGCTAAAGATAATTTGAACGATTGCGATTATGTGTTGGTACTCTAAAAGCTAGAGGGGCTGTGACAGTGACTAATGTTGACACTAGCTAGTCGATATCAGTCATTGCTGATGATTTATAAGAGAAAAAAAAGAAGAAGAGAGGATTGTGCGTCAAAAGTGATGGTTATACAAGGTTTTAGTAAGTGATTTAATATAAAATTTGTGGTTGGTTTAATTTAGAAACAGTGATGAAGTTATTTTTTCATCTAGCGGTTTAGGAACCTCTCTTTCAAGGAGGCAGTGGGGATTCGAATTTCCCTGGGAGTAGGGTACTACGAAAGGAAGTTGATTATGAATTACCAATAAGCCTAAAATGGATTTTTCCTAGGTCGATGCCCAAGTGGTTAATGGGGACGGACTGTAAATTCGTTGGCAATATGTTTACGAGGTTCAAATCCAGCTCGATCCAATAATTCGCCAATCTACCATGAGTTGGTATAACCCCCTCGTCCTTCAGAAGTACCCCATACGAAGATAAAACATGTAGGATTGGTATTATTTTAATGTTAGATAGAATTAGTATTATATAAATATTACGAGTATTTATTATTGTGATAATAAAAAATTATAGTTCAACATTACATGACAATCATAGGGACAAAAGATAAGTCTCCAAGAAGAAAATAAAAGAAATGCAAATTTACTCTATCTACCAAAAATTATATATCGACATTCATTTTAATCAATTCATCGTGGTTGCTCATAATGAGAACTTGTAGGCTTAGGACAAGTGCTCAAAAAGAAAATAAAAAGAACTATAAATTTAATCTCATCAACTGAAAAATTGTCGGAATTCAATCAATAAATTCACCCATTTTGAACTTCATTAAGAAAACATAAATAACAATTATAAAAGGAATACCAAGTTGGTTTTCTCCTTATTGTAGACGATACTAGTGGTGGCATTTGATAGTAGACATGCCAAATAGCTCAATTCCTTGTGAACTAATCAGAGTTGGTATCCATAAATCTCCAAGTCTCAAATCCAATTTTAAAAAGAACTTTTATGCATCTTTATATTACAGAGGCAGATATGATATCCATCTTTTGAACATGACTACACATTCCATAGGCTTGTACTCTGGAGCAACATGACCTCCTCCTTTCACAGTTGCAAATGTCATATTGTTGGCATAAGTCCTAGTATAGCTGCATACACGAAAAACAATACATATAGATTAATCTTCATCGAAGTAACAAAAAAGAAATATTGCTTGATTTATAACCTACCCTGCAATTTGTTCTTGAACAAGCCATTTTCTCCACTCATCTATAATGGGATAGTTCAAAGATTTTATCCATGCTTCAGTTGAAAGGAAAGGTTTTACCATATCATGATCACCGCTATATATGCACAAAGAAACAGAATTGTCAATTAAAAAAAAAAAAAGTGTCAATTAAGTAAAAGTAATGCCATGTTTAAAATGAGTATATATATTTGCCTTACCTGTATATAAGGGACCTGTAGCCTTTAGTGCTAAGGTTCAAATGATACGGCGTGCTGTCCCAAAACGTACGTGTGTAAGGCAAACTTCTGTTGCATCTGGCCCATTTTATTATACTTCCCTGCATTATATATAATAATTATTTTCACATTCTCATAATACATTGGCTAGCTATATATTCAATTTCTCTCCTATGTTTAATTAAAAGCGGACCTTTTGGATATGGAGGGCTTGTTGGACACTAAGATCATTAGCCCAAAGTGGAGCAAGCTTATACCTATCAGCCTAAGAAAAAAAAATCATAGATAAAAATGATCTTATGTCAGCTTAGTTCTTGAGCTACTTAAAGAAGAGGACAAATTTTTCAAAAATTCACATAGTGTAACTATAAGTATTTTCCTATGAAATTTGTAGCTTGTACCTAATAAAGTAAAATTAGAAAGTTGGAGACTTACACTACACTTGAGTGTAGAAAGTTGTTCATTTTTGTAGAATTCTTGGTGTTTCTCTTCAAGAAATCTTCTTTCTCCAGAGAATTTGAGTGGCCTTGGAGAAGAAGCAGCACACTTAGGTTCTAAAATATGCTCTTGATCCAAACCATCAACTAACTAAACACAATGAGAGTCTAATTACAAAGAGATCTATGCTATATTTGGATTAAGGAATTTAGTGAAAAAGAGAAAAGGAAAATGAACAAGTACAAAAACTAAAGCATAAAGTTGCATATTTGAAGCATGAAAAAAAATTGCCCTCAATATTTTCCTCATAAAATCCAATCTCTATACACAATGTTTAATAAGGGTGGATTTCTTGCCTGATTGAAAGTGTGGACGTCCTGCAAACATTGTAAATTGCTGTCATTTGTGTCTATATACTTCCCCTTACAATTTTTCTTCAATGACTGTGGAACAAAAGGGGCATCACAAAAATTGAAACTTCAGCAGAAGCAGCTTTGTAATGGGACAATTTTTTTAAAATAAAATTTAACCTTGTAGAGTTCATTAGAAATAAGTCCCATTCCATGAGCGAATGGTATCTGATAGTTATCCTCATCTGGGAATGTCTCTGGATTGCCAAGCAAGTATCCCTCCAACCAAATGATTCAAAATCTCAGTAACGGGATTAGGAGGTCAATGTCACTTAACAAACAATAGTCCTTAGGTTGTGGATGATAATAAGTATTTTTTGGTTTAGGATGTTACAAACCTTATGGTTAATTTGCGGCTTGATTCCCATCTCATTGCCTGCATTGTAGTAAAGACTCAAAATATGAGAGATAGTTTTGGGGTGAGAATAAGAAAAAGAATGTAACAAAATTATTATGGTTGTTTTCATCGAAAACTTCAACGAATCGACGAAGAGGTATCCATTATTGATTACTTTAAGTCCTCACCATTTGATATCATCTGAGAAATAACTGGTAAGGTTATGCCTACATATGAGTCTCCACCAATGTAAAATGGGCTCGAGATAAATTTGGAATGGCCAGCCAACCACTGCAAATATATTTCTTAATATACAGTTCCAGATGAATTGAAAAGAACAAATATAGAACTATTAATATCTTGCTCACTTTCATCCATTTATACATCTATATATACTCCTTGACAACATCTATATTATATAAAAAAGAAAGACCTCTTTATATACTCAAAGTGGTAGTTATACCATATTACATCCAATTTTGAATTACCAATTATACCTTTGATTTTTAGTTTTTAAAATTCTTTTTTTTACTTGGTGCGAAAATGCATAACACAAGCAATATGTAGACAATTATATTCCCCATTTTTGATGTAGGAATTGTTATATATGGGTATCTTTGGGGTAAATTGTAGTTTTGGTCCCATAAGTTAGGCCTGTTTGAATTTTGATCTCATTTTTTATCAGTTTCACATATTGCATCCAATAAATGTATTTCTTTTTTTCAATTTGAGGTCAAAAGGGCTTCCATCTAGAAATTAACGAAACGGCTCTCATGTCACTCACGTAGCCATTAAGTTGAGCATTTTTGATTCCATAAGTTGGGCCCGTTTGGATTTTTGTTTTCGACGAGAGCTTCAACAGATTTTTGTAGAGTAGGAAAGAAAAATGGTTGGAAGTGAAAGTGCCATTTGTTTTTGAGACACAACGCCTCCATTAAAAACCTTATGGACAGATGAAAATTTAGATAGAAGGTTTCATGGTTGTGCTTCCATTAATAATATGTGTAGTTTCTTTACTTGGGACGACTCTCAAATGTCTGAAAGAGGAAGACAAGTGATACTTGGGTTGCTTAGCATGTTGAATGTAATGAAGAAAAATTTGTTAAAACTTCATAAAAGGCAAACTATATTGCTATCTCTGTTGGTGGTTTCATGATTGACGGTTCTTAACTTTCTTGGGACCAAAATCTAGAAAGATCTAACTTATGGGACCAAAAAAGCACCAATTTAACGGCCACGTGAGTAGCACGTGACTGGCTCCGTTACCTATTGGATGGAAAAGCCTCTTTGGTCCTCAAATTAAAAAAAAAAAAAAAAAAAGTACTTATTGAATGCAATATGTGAAAGTCATAAAGAATGAGACCCAAATCCAAATGGGTCTAACTTACGGGACCAAAAATAAAATTGACCCTTATCTTTAATTAGTAGTTTGTGTTATTCTGTGCGGTTATCTTTAACTATACTATTTTTCATTATAAAAAGTTTATTATTTATCAATATAATTAGTATTAATATTATGGTACCTATATTTATGCACGCAAGAACAGTGTACTGCCACAGCTAATAGACACAAGTAAACAACCTTGTTCTAATTATTTGTAACAATAGAGTGCTGTAACTACTCATCCATGTTATGATATACGAATAAAATACACATCTATTGGCCAACCCACAAATTAAAGAGCTCTTTCTTTGTTTCCATAGAGAACAGGCGTAAAATGCCAGGTTGGATCTTGTGTTCCAATTTTGCATCTTAGTTTAATTTTACACGACACATGTGCATCAAGTATATAAAATACTTTTATAAACCTTTGAAGTACCTTTTGAAGAAATTGATAGGCTTGTTGACACGATTGTATATCTGTGGAATGCGACGCGTCTGGTGTCTTAGCATAAGAAAATCCAGTTCCCACTGGCAAATCCACAAATAGCATGCTTGCAACCTACCAATTCATTTTCATTCTTTAGTTTATTTTTACCTCTAAAGACTAAAGAAACCAACAAGATTTCTTAAAAATTTACTGTCAGATCAATATATGAAACTTTTGCAACTCTACTAATTCAAACACACATTTTCGGGTGAAATATTTTTTATTTCCAACTAAAAAAATGAAAATGAATCCAAACATAGATAGATAGTCACCTGAGTCCATGAATAAGGGTTCAAGGTCAATGCAGGCAAGCCCTCCTTATAATCCTTCGCAAAATTTATGGGTCCTGCCAGGTTCATATTTTAGCAACTACTGTATAAAGTACAAAAATAAAAATTTTGACAACTCAAACAAGTATATAAAAAATAAAGAATCGTATTGAGACAAAAATGATCACCGGAGCACTGAATTTAAGAACACTACAGCACTAAATTGGAACATTTATTTGGACACACAATTTGAAATTTTATAAATTTATTTTAATTGAATGGGGCAAAGCATTAAATATATATGTGTATATATATATACTAGTGAAAAGGGCACCGCGCGAGGCACTGTGTCGTGCTTGTTTCACTAATTAAATATATCTGTTTATGTTATATGTAATTTTTGATAATTTATTTTTTTTAAAGAATAATAATTTAATTCAGTATCTAATCAAAGTCTATTTTTAAATGCTTCGATTATTTAAAATTCTTAATTTTAAAAAGATTGTATTGAAATTATTTCTTAAATAATTAAAAGAAAGATAGAGTAAATGAAAGTTTTATTTAATTTGATGATTTTCCAATATAACTTAGTTATATAAAACAAATATCTAGAAAATATAAAAAAGAAATATTGATAAATTAAGGACAATGACATAAATAAAATTAATAAAAGAGAATTTAAAAAATCACTTAGGAAAAAAAAGAAAAAATATTACTTAAAAATAAGCCCTAAGAAATAACTTAGGAATCTATGATTAACCCTAGAGTTTTAAACTAATAGCATGAAAGTAGAAGTAGCTATTAATAATGAAGTAATGCTACTGAAATTCTGAAACTTGAAGTAATCAGTCCAATAGAAGAAGCTAAAAATTGTGCAGCAAAAATATGTAAAGGAACAACTGTCAATTTTAATAATACACAAATTTAAATAAGTTTGATATTAAGTTGTCTTCATATCAAATGTTTTCTTCATTTGTTAATAGTTTAATTACAAAATTACAAATGGTGAGCCATAAAATTATATGCCCAAAAAATAGCAATATAAAAGATTATACTTTTTTCTTTTATTGGGAGCGGCTGTTAATAATGTCCCCATTAAATAGTCTTTGCTTTGCTTGCAAACTTATGTTTGGATGATCTAAGTAATCACGTCTCACCAAATATGTGATACAACAATTCCTAATAAATCCTAATAAATAATTTGACTATTAGTTTCTACTACAATAAGATTATTTTATAATTATATTTGTAAATAGTTTCTTTCAAATATTACATAATCTAATTAGATTAATTCAAAAGAACAATTCAATTTAAATTAATAATTAAATTATCTACACATCATTTCCTTACAATCCTATACTAATTATTATGAATACATATATACATACACCAATTATCCATCTATAAATATATATATATATATATATTATATAAAAGCAATTTCTCCTTACAGACCTAATAAAAAAAATGACTTAACATCTACAATAAAATTTATCTCCCATAAAACATTCCAAACAAACCATTTCTTTTACAAATTATTTTCCACGTATTCTCAAAACAAAAATAAATACTTGACACATTCCTCAATCTAATTATCAAAATCTGTTCTCGCAAACAAACGCCCAAAATATAACCAAACAAAGCCTTCAATTTTACATAAAAATATCTCTTCAATATGCAGAATAATGAAATTGTAAGCCTAAAACTTGAACACAAGAATGAGATGTCGGCCCAAAGCACCTTGTCCCTTTTCCCCAACCTCTACTAACTTGCACAACTATAAACCAACTTCACTAAATTTTGCTTAATGAGATATAAAATAATATTAAAGGAAAAATAAGTTATCATACATAGTACCAAGGAATCATAAATGTCCTTATTAACCAAAAACTCATTTAATAATTATATCCATGTCAAGAACAAAACCTCATCCCTTTTCCCCAACATACCTCCTTATATACAGTGTTAATCTACACTATTCCTCGCAAAACCCTTTGTCCAGTTCTTACTTTCTTTCAAACATATTTTACCTATTTACCTAGTGGCAACCATTGCCACAATCTCTTCACAACCACCACAATGATAGCAAAAATTTAACTTCACTTTGAACTTTCAACTAATCATTGTGGAACCTTTTTTTATTTTTTTGCAACCACCCATTTAAGCTCCAATAACCTTTGTTATCAAGATATTAAAAAGAAAAAAATGGGATATCAATGCACAGTTGGGTAGGAATATAAAATATTGTGATTTTTTTAAAAAGAAGAATGTTTAAATGAAACTTTTAAACAAAATAATTCTTTTCGGACTTTTTAAGCAACTGACAAATGAACTCACTCTTTTGGAGAGCATGTCAACAGAGTAATTTGTTAATGTTATTTTGCTTTCTTTGGCTCTTATTATTAATAATTTTTATAACAGCACACTTTCATGGCCAAAATTATTAGTCATGCTTATATTATTGACGTAATTTGGAGACTGATATACGCATTTAACAATTTAAAAGTACAAGGACTACCAACACAAATGTGTATATATATATATATGTATATTAGTAGCAGAAAAAGATATTCATTATCATATATAGCAGAACAAACATTAGTAACATTCTATTTTTTTTCTCTCTTTCAAACTGGCAATTTTGGTTCATAATTACTGGCCAAGTCACTTCTAAATTTAAATTATGTTTTAATCAACAGGTGGGTATTGGGGGAAAAATTGACGAGGCCTAAGTTGTGGGGCTAAAAGTGAAAATTTTAATTAAAATTTAATAAAAAAAATTAATTTTGAATTATTTTTTATTAAAAAAGTCATTTCTAAATTTAAATTGTATTTTAAATTCTAATAATTTTAAATTATACTAAAAAATAATAAAATTTCAAATAATTTTTAATTTATTTTAGTTTGAACTGATTTTTGATCTTTGTAAAATGATATTAATTAATGTAGTTGGTAAAATTATCATAAAAATTTTCAATAATTTTCATAAATTTAAATCTAAAATATTTCTAAATTACATGAAATAAATATTCAATTTTTTACACATTATACATTAAAGAATTTATTGTGTGAAAATTTTGAAATATTCAAAAGTATTTAAAAAAACTAAATTAAATAATTCTTTTCCAAACATGAGAAAACTTGTAATTTTTACTTATTAATTTTTCATGTTTGGAAATTTATTTAGTTATTAACTTGTTAAATTTTTTGTTATTTCTAAAAATTAGTTAATTTGAAAATAAATTTTAAAATTTAAAATTTAAAATTTTTCATTATAAATTAATATTTAAATTTATGATTTTTTGTTATTTTTAAAGTTTTCATTGTAATAACGAAAAATTAACTATTTGAAAATTCTAAATTATAAATTTTCCATGCTTGTTTCCAAATTAATATTTAGATATAATTTTAAATTATATTTTATTAAACAAGTTTTTTCTAAATATAAATTTATTTTAAATTTTATTAATTTTAAATTATATCTAGAAAAATGAAATTAAAAATAATTTTTTAATTTTAATTTAAAAATTAAATTAATCATTTCAAATTTTAAATACAAATAAAATATATTTAAATTTTAAAATTTATTTCCAAATTAACTAATTTTTAAAAATAAAAAAATTATCAAGTTAATAACTAAATAAATTTTCAAACAAGAAAAATTATGAAATATAAATTATAATTTTTATCATGTTTGGAAAAGAAATATTTAATTTATTTTTTAAAAAACTTTTGAATATTTAGTTTTCAAAAATATTTCTGAAAATTTTTACACAATAAATATAAATTATTTAATTTATAATACTTTTGTAAAAGCAAATGGGAATAGAAAAAAAAAAAAAAAATTAAGAGAAAGAAAAACTTGCTTTCCAAAAACTAATGCCTACCATCTTTTCCTTCTAGCCATGTGGGCGGGCCCCACCATTGACCCACAAAATAAAAATAAAACCAACAAACAACTCATATAGCACAAGGTACAAAAACGCACTAGAAACGCCCATTCGAAAAAATAAAATAAAATAAAAAACCCCCATTTCCTTCTAACCATTTGTGAGGGTCCACCACTAAAACCCACTAAAAACAAGACAACATACAAACTTAACAGCCCAAAGTAAAAATCCCAACAGCAACAACCTAAAAAAATGGTGTCGTTTTACAAAAGCAAAGAGAGAAAAAAAAGAAGAAGAGAAACAAGGTCACGCATTGGTACGCTATTCACACGCGCATCCATGTATATATAAGTTAGTAATATACATAAATATATGTTTTTTGTAGAAGAAATTTGATAGGGTCACCTTGGGATTTTATAGTAAATAAATTGAGAGTGAGCCCAATTCTAGAATGGACTTGCTTTTTAGAGCTTTTTTGCATAGAATTGTTAAGATGTCCTTTTCGTGGAAGACTCTATTCAGAGTGGAAAGGGCCAATGGCTTGTTAAGATGGTGATCCCATTAAGATTTTTCAAATTAATTCGGTGCATGAGGCCTATGGTATTATGGTATGTTGGTCTAAATGGCATGCAAAGTAAGACTCTGTTTTTTTTTGGGGGGAAGGGGGGGGGTTAAATATTCTCATTATAATTATTTGTACTTTGTCAGTATTTTACTATTTATCAACCTTTTTGTATAAGTGTTAGGTTATAGGTTTTGTGTCTATTTGCTCTATACTTGGGTTTTTAGGTCTTTGGGCTTCACAAGTTTCCTTCAATAGATGACTTCTAGAGATAAAATCGATCTTATCTTCTTTCATCTTTTTTGTTGAGTGTTTCTTTCGTGTTTTATATTCTTTTCATTTGTTTGATTTTTTCTAAGTCTCTTGAGTAGGAAAATATCAAAATTTTTAAAAGTTCTCCAACAGTTGGGTCAGCCACATGGGTGACGTAAGGTCTCCTGTGCTGGCCTAAGGCCTGGGCAAGGGTATCTTGCCTACGGCCGATTGACCTAGCGGGATGGCATAAGGTATCCGTGTGCAATGTGGCCGTCTCGCCCATGGCTGACTTGGCAGGCAGGTGAGCTTTGGCACTCGCAAAAACAACATTGCGGCATGCACAGATGAGGGGCTTTTATTACTTTGGCCCTTTGAAGTTAGTTCTTGGACATGCTTGTAGAGAGCACGAGTGTGGGTCATGACGAAGTCAATCAATTTACTAATATGTTAAGTGTTGTTGAGCCGAAATCATTTGAGCCACCTAGTTCCCATAACTTTGGGAAAGGTAAATGTCTCTTTTGTTATGAATCGAGGAGGATTTATGGCATTGATTCTCATTAAGATATTTTTGACATTTTGTATAATTGGGATAGTTTGAAGGGGTAGGTGAATGAGGATGATAAGAACATGTTAGAGTTTACTCCATTGCAACTAGTCGAGCTTGCCGCAGGGTCCTATTCTCGGTTGAGTAGTGTCCCTTTTTCTTCACTCTCTCCTTTTTTTTTCTTCTGTATATTTGTTTAACATTTGTGTGTTATTTATTATTTTGTCTATAGGATATAAATTTAGTAGTGCACCTTTCTTATTGGGCGGATTGAGTTTTTGAGCAGAATGCTAAGTTGAAAAAAGAGATGAGCAAGATATCTTGTGCGATGGAGACGCTGAGTGATGAGGCCACAAGGGTATTGAAGGAGAGGGACCAGATGCAAGAGCATTATGGCTGAAGGATTAAGACTAGCAAGAATTCTTGGAGTTTCTATCTTGGAAAGTGGACTTAGCTGCTGTGACATAAGAGGCTGCGAAAAAATTTAAAGAGTTAGACATTTTTTATTTTGCTATTGTGGATGAAGCCATTAGGATATCTGAGCAAATTAGTGCAAGATTTTCTTTGCAACTTGCAAGCAATGGGGCATTTCAATTTAAAGAATTTGTTGTTATTAGATTCGAAGATTCTGGTGAATGTTTCAGCTGCTAAGTAGCCTGAAGGCATGGAAGAGGCCCTTTGATTTGACTCTGTAGCTATGGTTGAAAGTCCTGCTTGTCAAGCATAGTCGGCTAGGCTCTCTCTCTTTTTTAATTTGCATTTGCTTTTGCTTTGTTGATTTTCCTGTTTAGATTTTCACTGGCTTCCTTATAGGATAGGCCACACATGATCTTGAGGGAGACTTTATTTATTTATTTTTTTTGTTTTCTTGCTGATACTTGTTTTTCATTCAGTGGACTTTTTATAATATGCTATTGCATTTCACTTTTATTCGTTGGAGTTTTCACTTTCAGGCATTCAACACATTTTCTAGATAGCTTTTGGGGCTTCATGTGTCTTCAAGCAAAACCTCAGGCAGTTTTTTTTATCTTAATATTTTATAGGATCACTTTGTGTCTCAGATAGTCTCATCTACATTAAAAATTCTTTAAGGACCACTTGAGGTCTTATATGGTTCTTTCTCTCTTAAAGTTTTTGGATGACCGTTTGGGGTCTTAAATGGTTTTTTTCGCCTTAAAGTTTTTGGCAGGTCATTTGGGACCTTGGGTTGCTTTTTCTGCCTTAAAGTTTATTTTTCGTAATTGTGGAATGATTGTTGCTTAGGACAAGATTGGAATGAAAACTTGATCATTTTGCAAAATGCAAGTAAAACAAATAAATAAGAATAAGCATCAGGCTGCGAAGGACAACTTTATTCAATTGCCACAAAGGTGGAATTACTATATACTAAAAATAAACTATGCAACTAACATAGAAACAAATTTCTTGCTAAAAATTGGAAAGGAACTCAAAAGTAAATTTCTTTGGGTTGGAAATATCCCAAGTCCTGCACGCACTCTTCCTGTCCAAAAGCTACAGGTTATAGGCTCTCGCATTAACAATTCATGTTACCTTATATGGCCCTTCCTAATTTGTATCCTACTTTTCCTTGTTACTTAGTCTCTCACTTGGAACTTTGGGGCTTCACTTTGGCATTGTAAGCTTTTTCACTATCTAGCTTAGTTCTCTGATCTCCACAGGCACAACTGCTTTTGTTCCATGGCACAAGTTGAAGGAAGCCTTGCTAGTGGTTGTTCTTGGTGTGGTGCAGTAAGCCTATGGAACAGATGATAATTTTTCCACACATGTTCCTTTTGCATCATTTATCATTGCCTTTAGTTGTTGTAAATTCACTCGATTTTGTAACTTCAACTTGTTCATTGGTCTGTGAGTTAGCCATAGAGTTAAAGAATTATTTGGTGGCCAGCTTACTATACTACTCCCTGAGTTTGGCTTTGGAGAACTAGGTTCCACTATCCATCATCAAGGACCAAGAAATGCTGAATCTACAGATTATTATTCTACAGGAATTTCATTACTTATTTTTCCAATATGTAGGCCAACGGGTTGACTTTTATCCATTTTGAGAAGTATTTCACTACTACAAGTAAGAATTTTTATTGATCGAAAGTTGATTGGGAAAGGGCCTACCATGTTTGATCTCTAATGATCAAAGGGACAAGGATGACTCTGCAGAGTCTGAAGGAGGGCTCACAAACGCTGATTAAGGTTGACGTGTTCCCAGCATGCTCGATATCTTCGCACTAATTCAATGGAGTCTTTTAGCATAGTCGGCCATAAATACCCTTGCCTGAGGGTCTCTGAAGCCACAGCTCTCCCTCTAGAGTGGTTTTGGAGACAATTTTATGGTTTTCTCTGAGCACATAGTTTACCTTTTTTAATGCTAGAAACTTTAGATTTGGCAATAAAAACCCTTTTTATAGATGCCTTTGTTGATGAGTACGAATCTAAATACTTTGATTTTGAGCCTCCTAACCTCCTAGGGATAGTCAGGAATACATGATCTCAAAGATACTTTACAATAGGATCTATCCAACTCCTTAAATTGTCGACCATGTTACACTCCATCTTAGGAAGCAATGTCTTTTCTAGAACTTTGGTTTTTGAGGTGTCGAACATGAGGAGTGTAATCAATATGTTCTTTATTGCTGCCATCATGCTTGCTATTTTGGCCAACTTATCAGTGGCTGGTTTTTCATCTCACAAAATCAATCTTAAGATGAAATCCTCGAATTTCTGGCTCAACCCCATGGGCGTTCCAAGTATTTTTCAATCATTAACTTCTTGGTTGCATATGAGTCATTGACTTGATGGTCAACTAATTTAGAGTCACTGTATACGTGCAACTTGTATGCTCAAATAGCTAGGGCTAGCATATTCCAGTATAAGTATTTTGTACTCTGCTTCGTTACTAGATGTTGGGAACTGAAGGGTTACAACACATTCTAACTTATCACCTTGTGGACTTTCTAACAGGATGCCAACTCTATTGCTAGAGTTTGTGGATGCACCATCTACATGAAGCATCCAAGTGGGACATAACTTCATGCTCTATCATCGGAACCTTCAACTATGAAGTCTGTCAGAACTTGGGCTTTTATCACTTGTCGAATGTGGTACTCCAATTCGTGCTGACTAAGCTCAACCACTTAGTGCATCATTCAAATCCATGCTGACTCGGCTCAACCGCTTATTGCATCATTCATTTGGAGGTTTCATGTTAGCAAATATCATCTCCAATGGATGGTAAGTGAGCATGGTAACTGGGTATGCCTAGAAATACAACCTCAACTTTTGGGTTACTATAGTCGATGTAAGATGATTTTCCCGATGGTAGAGTATCTCAACTTAGGACTGTGTTCAAGTTGGATAACGTTGTATATGAACTGGTATATCATGTTTTGTTTTCAAACTAGGACAACAGTTATTACCAACCCTATTGCTATTAGGTATACAAACAATATTTCTTTTGTGTGTGGTTTTTTGAGTAGTGGGACTGACGCTAAATATTCTTTACGTTGCTAAAAAACATAATTGTACTCTACCTGTCCACTCAAAATTCTTGGTTCCTTTTGAGAATTTTAGAGAAAAATAACACATACTCCGCAACCTTTGATACGAACCTATTCAAAGTGGTCAAGAGACCTACTATCCTCTGTACATCTTTTATGGACCATGGAGGGGGCATCTCCAGCACTGTTTTTATCTTTTTTGACTTGGTCTTTATCCCGCATTAGGATACCATTAAGAATTTTCCACCTTATATCCTGACGGCACAATTGGCTGGATTAAGCTTTATGTTGTATTTCCTCAATATATTGAAGTATTTGTCCAGAACTCACAAGTGTTCTTTTTTTAGCTTGTTCTTAGTCACCATCTTGTTAATATACACCTCCATGTTTCTTCCAACCATCCCTTTGAACATATGGTTGGCATCCTTTTGATACGTGGCTTAGGCATTTTTCAGGCCAAAAGGCATTACATTATAATAGTAGATCCCTTATGCAGTTATAAATTTGGCCTGCTTCTAATCTTCATGGACTACCTGCATCTATTAATATCCTTGATAAGCATTTAGAAAACTTAGCAACTTACATTTTTGCTATTGAGTCTACCAACACATTGATGTGTGGGAGCAAAAATGGGTCTAGGGGATGCCTTGTTAAGGTCTATGAAGTTAATGCACATAAGCCATTATCCATTTAGCTTGGGAACATAGATTATGTTGGCTAGCCATTCTGTGTATTGTATATTATTCGAGGTAGATGTATTCAACTCTCAATAACTTGTTAATCTCTTCTTTTGTGATTTGGTTCCTCTTTGGTCCTTTCTTCTTTCTGTTTCACGAGCTTGACTTTTGGGTCTATGTTGATGTGTTTAGGTCCAAGCGAAAACATCGATGTTCCTTTGCAAGAAGTTGAGTAGGTTGTGCTCTACATTTTTACTTATAGAGAGCCTGATTTTTATGGACTTGGTAGAATTTTCAAATACAAGCTCAACAACTTTTAGTTTCTTGACTAATTTTACCTTCAAAATTTCGACTTTCTTTTTTTCAATCTCTTTTGGGGCTCGACTACCTCTACAACTTTATAGTTTAAAATGAGATACTTCATTTTGTTGTAATGTTGTTCTAACGGAGGTCTTTTTTTTTGGTCTAGGTAGGATAAGGGGTATGCACTTATTGGCATAGCACTCCCTGGCTATCCACTAGTCTCCAACTACTTCTCTTAGATTATTTGGAGTTAGGAATTTGACCTTCATGTGACATGTTGATGCCACGTCTTAGAAGAGGTTCAAGGTTGGTTCACCTAAAATGATGTTGTGAGCAGAGGAAGCTTCAACCAAGAGAAACTTTACCATTTTCATCATACACTTACTTAAAAACCCAAAGATAACGGGAGAGAGGCTTCACCTAAGGTTTCCATCATTTCTTCACTAAATTTGACCAGTGGGGTATTGACCTTCTGAAGCTAGGCATTGTCTACTCCCAATTGCTGAAATGTATTATGGAAGATAAAGTTTGCAGAACTTTCATTGTTACCCAGTACTCTCTTCACATAGAGTTGATAGGGAAAGTGAATATCATGATCGCATCGTTGTGTTCTCCTATCCCAACTTCATAATCATGGTATCCCTCATTTCCTACTACTTGGACCTTGAATATACTAAAGCATAGTACGAGTAGTGAGCTTTGCTTGTTAAGCAGCTCGGATCACAGTCTTTCTAGCACTAGTTCAGTCTCCACCGACTGATCCTCCAGAAATAACCAAGATTATTCTTTCAATAAGTGCCTCGCTGAGCTCATAAAGCTTCAAGAGAGCGAGGAAATTGTGTAGGTGCTCTTGAAGGCATTCAATTTCATCAAATTCAGGCAGGTTGGAGTCCTTCACACCAGATGGAGCAATTCTACCTAGCAAGGCAAAATGAGCCGTATCTTAGGGGAGCCATCGCTAATGGAAGGTATTCTGCATCACTTCTTTGGATGCGTTCTAGGGTAATGGTTCGAAGAGCATACTTTGGCATATGGGCTCTTCACTTAGAGTTGGATGCTTAAAAAAGAGGCCTCGCATGCAGCAATGATTGGGGATGCGTAGCTTCATGGTTTCCTTCAGGCTTATATTGAATCCCATTGGGCTCCAAGGAGGCTTCTTAGCTTCTCTACGAGGATTGATGGGATTTTGGGTTGCAGATACTCCTTAACATACTATGCAACATCTTAGGCCACAACGCTTATGGAAGTGTCTTCAGTTAGCTCCAGCAATGCTTCTTGAGTGATTTATAATATGAGGCCCGTGGGGAGGTAGACGCTCAATTTGAGCCACATTATCTCTGGGCGGGGCATCCATTGGTGGTCTATCAAAATTTTGGTTTGGGTGGCAAGCTTCTTTAATAGTGGTGCTCTCTTCCTAAAGGGGGATCGTCAGTGCACTAACATCTCGAGTTCTGGATTTCATTTGCATTCTCAACATTCCATTCGAATTTATTTTTTTTGCATTATTCTTTTTGTTCTTTACTCTAATTAAGTTAAATATTGGTGGAAGCCCGAATCATGTATTACATAAGATATCTAATCTTACGGATGTATATAAATGCACAAACTATAATATGTTAGCTTATACAAAAATTTGATAGGTTTTAGTGATAATAAGCATGATTCCTGATGTTTCAATAATAAGTTTGATTGCTGAAGGTTATTGTTTATGGAAATTTTATTTTGTGGATTTTGATAAGATATTTTTATTTCATAAAGAACTTGTGCATTGATTGAGTAGAACCTCTACCAAAGGTACGAAAGGCAAGCAACTCCCAATGGGGTGCTACAATTTCTTAAATTAATTTGATGCATGAGGGTCCATAGTATCAATTTGTATCACGTCTATATTTTTAATTTATTAGTTTGTCCTAAAAATATTATTTGATCACATGATCATATAATATATTGGGCCGTCCTAACCCCTTAGAGCCCGTTTGGTTTCATTTTCTGGAGCCATTTTTATTTTCTAGTGAAAATACATAGTGAAAAGTTAGTTAGCGTAATTGAATTTGAAAATGAAGTTTTATTTGAATGTGTTGTGAAAAATTATAGGGTTTATATAGTTGTGAAAATGAGATGTATTTGGATATTGGGTGTTTTTTTTATTAAAAGTTGTGTAGTTTTTGAATTTGAATTGATGATACGATATGTTATTATTTGAAAAAATAATATTACAATTTGAATTTGAATTTATAATAATTTTGTTGTGAATGGTGTATGAGAAGTATTGGAAAGATAAATAATGATTAAGGTAATGATAGGGATTGAAAAAAAGATGAAAATGAATAGAGAATATAATAGAGAATGTTTTGAAAATAAAAATATTTGAGAAAATAATGTAAATAGTGACAATTTTCTATTTTTATTTTAAGGAGAAAATAAAAATGGAGTTTGAAAATAAAAACAATCGGGCCCTTAGCGTCTTGGAACAGAATGTAAAAAGTGCAAAAATACTGCCAAGAATTTTGTTTACCTATTCCGTACAAGAGCGGAGACAGAACAGAGCATCCGGGACCTCCTGTCAACCAAAGAATGAGAGGATCTCTCTCAGGATTAGAACCCGATGATTTCACAAAGTAATAGAACAACTGCACCTTTTCTCCTTCATCCACTCCAATGTACCTAATATCAAAATCAGACATTAAAAAAGTTTCATTATCCAACAGACCAATAAGTTGATAAGGCAAAATAATGCGTGATAAAGTAACTTAGACACAATTAATTACCCGGTTTCGAGTTCAAAGGGAAGTGGACCTGGAAACCCTGGAAGATACTTAACCTGGGAACCGCCATATGAACCTTGCAAGATAACGAGAAAAACAAGAAGAAAAAGTGGGATAGTAACCAACAAAGAGTAGTGTTTGTATTTCATTGCTGAAGATGGGCAACTCAATGATGGGCTTCGCTTCATTCTATTAAATTATTTGAGGGATATGGAGTTACGTTTCTAATCAAACTTCCACTTTTTCCAAAACTATGATCATAAGTTAGTGGAAAAATAAATTAGTGTTCAGAGAGTAGATTTTGATAACTGACCGAAGGATATATTATTATATTAATGAAAATAAAGTTACGTTTGATTTTGTTTTTTGTAGGAAATATAAATTTTACTCTAAATATTTTTAAAATTGGGAAGGATGAATGTCATGTTAAATTTTTATGTTATCTTTTTATAGTGATGTAATAATTGACATATACATGTGTGTGTTTTAAAATAATGACTAAAATCTATAAATATAAATAATTTTAATTGATTGGGTAATAATTTGAAATGATTAATTTTTGGAATACTATTTTGAGAGGAAAAAAAAATAATATTTTGGGTAGAATATTCTATTTTGTTTTGAAACAAATGAAACAAAGAGTTGAGATAAGAATAAAATTGCAGTGAAGTACAAATGATGTTTTGTAGAGTGCAACTATCGGTACTTAATATACTACTTGTAACATGTTATATTAAGTTGTCATCACCTAAAATTAATGTTGTCATTATATTAAGAGTATTGAAACATTTGTTATGGCTGCATAAATTTTTTATCAACTAATATATTTAGTTATCGATATTGTTTGATATTTTGATATTACTGTTGTGCTTAATGACTTTAATAGTCTGAACTTAATAATTGATATGTAATTATCGTATTCAAATAAAAAGATAATAAATTTAACATTATTATTATTATTTTACCTCTAATTTCTTTTTTTTTTTGTCTTTGTAAGATAAGAATTTTTTTTTGTTTTGTTTTCTATTTATATTTCACACACGTACATGTATCAATTTCAAACCTCACGACAAGAGAGATGCATTAAAAAAATAAGGAAGAATATTTAATTTGTACCTAGTTTTATAGAAAAGAATAGCGAAGTGTTGTTCATGCCTTGACTTTTTCTCCGTTATCTTGTTCATATCTACCTCGGTTCCTTTCCAAGAGATACGTATCGATTTTAAAGTTTTTATTATTCAAAGTATCAAAGTTGATTTTAAATTAATCGTCCAAAAAATATTGACAATCCAAACTAATATAATGTTTTTATTCCAGCTCTTTCTTGATGGGACATTGAGGTCGATTTAAAAAATTGGGATTGATAGATGACCCCTAGATTTAATAGATGGTCCTACATTGATAGATGACCATAACAAAATTATTAAGATGCAGAATCAACAACAAAATCGTGGCGGACCCCAACATTTATTTTATTACGTAGGGATAAGTGGAGAACCTCCACCTAACTTAAAGTTATGTTATTTTGGTTTTATGTGCCGAAGATATCTTTAAATAGTTGTTTGAAAAAATAAAAACGATTGCTTTAGCTAGTTAATTACTGAACAATTATATCTAGTTCGATTATTCAAGAGATATAAATTTTAAAAGGCACTAAAAAAATACTGATGGTTTGTATATATATATATATATATATATATAATATTCAAGTCTGTTTTCTCTCCAAAAAAAAGGAAAAAAGAAAATGATGAGCTAGTAAGAAAACTTAAAGATTTTAATATTTTTTGAACCATAAGTATAAGAACAAGCATTTCAACTCGATATTAATTTTACGATGACTGTGAACAAAATAATTGAATAAAACAAATTTTTAAAAGAAAAATACTGCTGTATTTTATCATTATAATTAAAGAAAATCTTATCAATTGCTTAAGAATAAAATCAAGGTGGAATGCAAATAAGTGCAATTATCAACCCGCTACTTAGCAATATGCAGCAACCAAGTGCTCTTAGTGTTAGTTCTAGGATTTATGCCAACATGTAGTAATCCAAAGCAATAAACAAATATTGCAAGTTAGATTATCAGGAATGGATCAGATAATCACAGTTAAGGCAATACGTGCGTTTTATCAATATGAAATTCAAATAAAGCATGCGATGTTAGTATTAAACATACAACATAAGTGATAAGAATTAAACACACAACATGCGTGATCAGAATATATGTCAAATTAAAGGCAAATCAGAATATCATATTATTAATCAGATACGAGCCTAGGAAAAACCAAAATGCATAAATCAACCGAGGTAATAAAAGCAATAAAACATGCTGTCAGATTTATCTAATATAGATACTGAGTTTTAAAATAAACTTATCTTAAGAATTCTGTATTGTAACAGAATCAATAGGACGACCAAATCACAGAGAATTTCTATTTGCCTTGAAGAAACGAGCGCCCCGACTCACCAGTGCAATGGGTACAACGCAGCTCCTCCCAGGATGAGATGGTCCAGAACGATCAGGTGCACTCTGTCACGTTCACCTCGAACAGTACTCAGTAGCCAGAATCCGAATCAGATAGCCAAGTTACCAGAATATAAATATATTTGGCCGAATTCGAGAGAAGGATAATATTTGGCCAAATATTAGAACGAGGGAATTATGACGAGGAAGTAACTGGAAAATCAGGGGGAGAGGAAGAATACAAGCAGAAGATGCTGCCTTTGGCGCGTATTTGGTGTGTTTTTTTGGCAGTCTATTTATAGAGGGGAATTCGGGTTGGCAGAGGGCAATGGGCTGACGGCCAAGACCTAATTTTAAGCTAGAGTTTGACGGCCAGACCTAATTACAACTAGGGTTTGACGGCTGTTAAGGGCTGATTAGGGTTTGACTAAGTAAAACCCTAATCCATGTCCGCCAACATCCCTAAAAATCTGGCCATGTCCACCATAATCCCAAAAAATTCGGCTATGATCTCCAACAGGCATGACTCGATCAAGCCTTCATTCGATCAAGCCAACGGTTAAGTTCAAATTTGAAATTTAATTTTCAAATTCAAAATTCCAATTGAATTTCGTCCAAAAAATTAAGACTGAGATTGAGACATTTGCCCTAATGCCCATGACCCGGACCCGGACCAGGCGGCGGCGCGCGTGTGGTCCACTTATATGAACTCCTTACAGAGCACTTTATCAAGCATTCTTATTTGAGTCCAATATAAACTAGTCCATACTAGTTAACAAAACCAATGTGGGACAAGTGAAGGGTTAAAACCCCTTCAACTCCTCCACTTGGTTTTATAAGTCACAACAAAGTCTCCACTCTTTCAAGCTTACTATGTGGGACAATTCAACAAGTAACACTTAACCATTTCCCTTCCTCCATTCCACCAAATTCAATACCATAATTATCTTTTGGATTCCAACCATAATTGACATCCATCCAATAAATAATTAAACATGTAAATAGACATACTTGTGCCAATTACAACACATAGGATTTAGGCAAAATAACACAATAGGATCAAGGCTTGGTCCTCATTACCAACTTTTTAATCAATATATGATCCAAATTTAAGATTATTTTATTGAAATAATCTATGTGATGTTCAATAGGTTTACTTTCTTTCATCTTGAGCTTATATAGGTGTTGCTTCGGGTGCAAACGATTTGTGGGGGACTTCGTCATGGTATAAGCTTTCAAGTTTCCACTGTACATTCTCTGATGTTTTCTTCCCAACAACCTCTTTTAGAACATTGTATGACAATGAACGAATCAACAAACTAAAAACTTTCCCCAGAAATTCATCATTCTCTTCCCCTAAAAGTGTATTTTGTAGAAATTCTCTATCCTTTAGTACTTTCTATAAACCCTGTTGACTCAAAAGAGCATGCATTTTTAGCTTCCACATGCCAAAATTATTTTCAGTGGACATCCTCTGTGGTTACCTAGCTCTGACACCATTTTGTTGTGCCCAATTTGACTGATAGATGAACAAATATGAATTACATGAAAAATCAAATACAAACGAAAGGCACAATAAAGATTTAATATTATTCAACTTCAATTTGATAGCTTACATCATGGTGAAGAGAAATTAAATTTACTGTGAATCAAATATGAGAAGTACAAAAATTTTTAAATTCTAAATATCAATCTCACAATATTTGTCTCCCTCATTTCATTTAATCACTCAAAATTCAATTACAATTGCATCTCAAAATATTTAATCCAAAAAGAAATACTCCTAATACAACAGTCTAGATTCTGAACAAAATTGAGAAAAAAAAAAAATCAGAATAAAGTGTAAAAACTCGCCTTGGAACGCTGTGGTGTCGAAACTGGTTGCTGCTAACAACTTTGGGCCATTCCTCATTTCTTTTTCTTCAAAGTTGCAAGACAAAAGTTAATAATTATTTTCTGCAATCATTAAGAGCATACAACTATTTTTTATGACAACAAAAAAATTATTGTTAGTTAATATGTTTGATTTGATTATAGATATTTGAATTTTAGGGTTATCAAATTTAATTATGAATATATTACAAAATCACCCCTTCAAATTATATAGAATCGTCTCCGAATATATACACTCACACACACATATATATATATATATACACACACGGCGCGCGAATAAAATATTGTTAAAAAACCCAAAACTAGAACAATTATTTAAAGAATTAATAATTCACTTATTGTCTGATTTTTTATTTCAAGCATGAAATGATTAATTTATGACTAGCATAGCAGCATATGAATTGTTTCTTATAGAGAAACTTAGAGAAAAGATTTTTTTGAGTATGAGAAATAAAGGTGAAATGTTGGTAATATTGATGCAAAAGAGATTCAATAACTTCCAATTAGACCATGAGCTGGAACTATTCTTTGATAAGCAAAGTCCAACTCTGTTCAAACGGCTTCAAAAATGATTTTCTAGGTTGAAAGTTGTGTTGAACTGCATATAGTCTCAAGGCGTGATGTTAATGCTGGTTTCCTTAAAACTTATTTCGCTTCCCACATTTGTTATGTATTATGGATTGTGAATAGTTTTAAGGTAATAATGAAACTAATTTGATCTCGCGAAAATATGCTAAAAATAAAACTCTTTTGACACAAACTTAAGCTACAAAATTATATTTTTTGTGTATATAATGTTCTCTGCAGCAAAACAAGGAATGAACGTGCTAAATGACTATAAAACGAAAGAGGCTGTGTTAATATGCTAAATTAATATTATGTTGAAACCTAGGAGGATCTATTGTAAAAATTATGAAATAATAGTAAAGTAATTCAATGGAAATTTGACAACAATATTTAACGTGGTTCAGCGATGTGCCTAATTCACCGGACATAGAAAAGAATATATTGATATCAATCAAGATTGTAAGTACAAACTTTAGTCCCATAAATCTTACAAGAACACCTAACACCATCGTTCTAAACTCCGTCTCCTAAACTTATCTCAAAAGCAATCTAGAAACCCTCATGTTATGTCTATGTTAAGCTGTCCCGGAAGAAAACTGCTATTTATACCCACGAAGTAGAGTCCTAGAAGAAAAGGTCTTGCACCGCGAGCTGGGGCGCTCATGACTTGCGCCATGGTGCACACATATTGTCTTATTGCCGAGAAAAAAATACTTGCCGCATGCCTTTGCGCAGATAACTTGTGCCAAGGCGCGGTATTCCAGTGTGCCACGCGCCCGAACGCGGCAATCTTGCACCCGGGCACACGTTGCACATGTTGCTGCCTTGTTTTGTCTGGTTGCGTGCCCTGGCGTCCACATCCTCGCACCCTGGTGCACACATCCTCACAATCCGGCTTGCACATCTTGCCAGTGCACGCCGGGGAGTGCTCCTCATACCTATTTCGACCGCTTCGCTTCACTTCTCGTCAATTTAGCCCAAATTTGAAGATAAAATTAACAATTCTCCACATTAACCTAAAATTCACCATCCATCTTCTTTGTCCCTGCCCCCAAAAGGACCTGTTATCTGAGTCTACAAATGTTAATCAGATCCAATCAATGCTCGAATTTGATTCCTGGAACAGCCTAAGTCAACATGTCTGTCTGATTATCCTTAGTCCCAACCTTGTCAACTTGAATGACACTTTAAGACACCATATCCTGGACAAAGTGATACCTCGCATCAATGTGCTTTGTTCTCTTATGAAAAACTTGATTCTTTGACAAGAGTATGCCATTCTGACTATCACAAAATGTTGAAGTAATCTCAGAATCCATACACATATCCTCAACTAGCCCCTTTAGCCAAATGTCTTCCTTCACGCCTTCAGCCAATGCCATGTACTCAGCTTTTGTTGTGGACAATGTAACTGATAATTGTAAAGTCGCCTTCCAGCTAACCGTAAACTTGAAACATAAAACACATAGCTTGTCATGGACCTTCTGTTGTCCAAATATCCTGTATGATCCGCATCCACAGAGCCAATAATTCTAGTAGTACAATTCAATTGACTATCCTTCAAACATCTGTCTGCAAATCCTCTTAGATACCTCATGATCCAATTCACAGCTTGCTGATGCGTCTTTCTTGGCTTGTGCATATACTTGTTCACAACACTGACTGCATGTGAAATGTCTGGCCTAGTGCATACCATGACGTACATCAAGTTACCCACTACAATAGGATACGACACATTAGACATGTGTTCCACCTCTTCCTCAGTATTCGGTGATAGATCTAATGAGAGCCTGAAATGAGCTGCAAGTGGCATACTAACTAGCTTGGACTTATCCATCCCAAATCACTCAAGTTCTTTCTCAATGTAATGTTGTTGAGACAAGTACAACAATCCTGCATGTCTGTCTCGAATGATCTCCATGCCCAATATGTTCTTTACACTGCCTAAATACTTCATCTCTAATTCTTCACTTAATTGAGTTTTTAAATTGTTGATCTCAGATATGTTTGTAGAGGCAATCAAAATATCATCAACGTACAATAGTAAATATACAAGAAGGATATCACTACATTTTTTATAATATACACAGCAACCATAAATGCTTATAGTATATCTTATCTTAGTAATAAAGCATTAAACCTTTTATACCACTGCTTAAGGTATGCTTGATTTTGTTTCCCAGAAATAATGAATCCCTCTGGTTGGCTCGTGTAGATTTGTTCCTCCGACTCACCATGCAAAAATACTATTTTCACATCCAGTTGCTCAAGCTCCATATCAAATAGAGCCATCATGGCAAGTAAAACACGAATGAAAGTGTGTTTTACAACTAGGTAGAATACTTTATGAAAGTCAACTCCCTTTCTCTGAGTAAAATCTTTAGCAACCAATCGTGCCTTGTATCTGGTATCCTCAACCCTGGGAATTCCTTCTTTTTTCTTGTAGATCCATTTGCAATCTACAATATTTTGCCCTTTGGGTACATAAACCAACTCCCATGTGCTATTCTTGTGTAGAGACTTTATCTCTTCATTCATAGTTGTAACCCATTTACCAGAATCTGGCTGAAAATTGCCTCTTTGTATGAGACTGGATTGTCTCCTACAAACTTCTTGGCTGAACTTAATGCATAAGCTACCAAATCTAAGTAAACAAACCACTATGGTGGTTTGATTTGCCTCCTCTCCCTATAGCGAGCCAAACGATAATTTTGTAGTGGTTCATTTTTCTACTGTTGATTAGGTGATAATGTGCTCTCACCAGCTCCATCAACCACTTTCTGTTTTCCCTTTGAAACTTGTGAAGTGTTAAGTTCAAATTCCATATTCTCCTTAATGCCCTGTGACCGCTTTTGAGCTGCTCCACCTTTTTCATCATTGTAGACTCATCAAATGTCACGTCCCTCGTGATAATCATCTTGGAGCCCTTGTCATCATTACATCATAAATGATAACCTTTGACTTCATCTACATAGCCTAGAAATATGCACTTCCTAGCCCGTAGCTTAAG
This sequence comes from Jacaranda mimosifolia, assembly GCA_018894105.1. Lineage (NCBI taxonomy): Eukaryota > Viridiplantae > Streptophyta > Magnoliopsida > Lamiales > Bignoniaceae > Jacaranda > Jacaranda mimosifolia. The sequence goes on from CM032123.1 coordinate 7,647,568, forward strand.
TTTCGCATCCCGAACATGAGCATAGGGTGGACACCCAAATACTATTAGATTTAAGTAATCAGCAGAAGACCCGGACCAAACTTCCATTGGTGTCTTGTAGTCCAAAGCAATTAATGGTGACCTATTAACCAAATAACAAGCAGTGTTAATCGCTTCTGCCTAAAAATTCTTGGACAATCCGGCGTTAAAGAGCATGGATCTGGCTCTTTCCAAGATAGTCTTGTTCGTTTGTTCTACAACTCTATTCTGCTGTGGTGTATGTACAACTGTGCGATGCGTCATAGTTCCTTTCTTATTGCAAAATTTTTGAAATTCTTTGTTGCAAAACTCTAATCCGTTGTTAGTCCTCAAGCGCTTTATCTCCTTTCCCGTTTGCTTCTCGATTAAAGTTTTCTATTATTTGAAGTTGACAAACACCTCATCCTTATGCTTTAGCATGTACACTCATACTCTCCGTGAGAAGTCATCAATGAATGTCAGCATATACCTACCACTTCCCTTTGAACGAGCCTGAGAAGGCCCCCAAAGATTTAAGTAAATGTAATCCAAAGTGCCCTTGGTCCTGTGAACTATAGTACCAAATTTCACCCTGTGTTGCTTGCCAAGCACACACTACTCGCAGAAATCTAACTCTCTAGTCTTCTCTCCACCAAGCAATCCTTGTTTACTCAGTTCTGACATCTTCCTCTCACTCATATGCCCAAGCCGCATATGCCACAATCCTGTAGTATCATTGACTAATAAAGAAACAACTGCAGTATCAAAAATAGTGCTGCCCTGCAATATGTAACGGCCATTCCACTTGTCTCACTTCATGATAAGTAATGCACCTTTGGAAACCCGTAGAACTCCATCTCAAGCTTTATATTCACAACCATTCTTGTCCAAAGTACTCAACGATATCAGATTTTTCTTTAGATCTGGAACATGATGCACATCTGTTAAGGTTCTTACTATCCCAACGTTATTCTAATACAAACTAAGCCAATTTCTACAACCCTGCAAGAAGCATAGTTTTCCATAAGTACTTTACCACCATCGTATTTCTAATAAGTGGTAAACCAATCTTCTCATGGCATATGTGGTAGGAACAGCCACTATCCAAAATCTATTCAGAACTTAGTAAAGTTTTGGCAACATTGGGAACAAGCCCACCATCAAACTCATCCTCAACAATTCCAGCAACTTCATCTCCTTTTTGATCAGAAGTTTCACCTACATCCTTCGCGTTTCCTCATTTCGAACAGTTCCATTTCTAGTGCCCCTTTCCACAACACCTAAAATATTTGTCACCACTTCTAAGCTTGGTTCGGGACATCGATCGGCCTCTAGTCTTTCCTCTTTCTCTCGGTCTCCCCTTCGCCACCAATTCTTCCCCACTTTTACCATCGTTGCTGCTTAGGACATGTTTTCTCAAATCGTTGGAATTCAATGGGGCCTTCACATCCTCCATTGAAATCGTATTCCTCCGGTATATCAAAGTAGTGACCAAGTGCTTAAAGGATTTAGGCAAAGAACACAAGAGAATTAACGCTTGATCTTCATCATCAATTTTAACATCTATACTAGCGAGATCCAGAATCACCTTATTGAAAAAATCAATATGCTGAGTAATAGATGTACCTTCATTTATCCTTAATGTGTATAACTGCTGTTTCGAATACATTCGATTCATCAGGGACTTTGTCATATAGAGACTCTCCAGCTTTTTTCACAAATTTGCTAGCATACTTTCTGTGGTGACCTCTTCTAGTATGTTATCTGCCAATGATAACACCAGAGTACTGTAAGCCTTCACCATAAACTCATCCTTCTCTTTGTCTATTAGTCTCTCTGGCAAGAAATCTCTGCCCTTTAATGCTTTATGTAAACCTCGTTGACATAGGAGGGCGTGAACCTTCATCTTCCATAGCCCAAAGTCGTTTTTCCCATCGAATTTCTCTACCAGAGAAGGAATCTCTGCTCTTTAATGCTCTCTGTAAACCTTGTTGATACAGGAGGTGTGAACTTTCATCTTCCATAGCCCAAAGTCGTTTTTCCCATCGAATTTCTCTACTTCGTATTTCATGGTTGACATTTAACCCAACTTGCTCCAATACCAATTTGTTGAAACCCAGGAGGATCTATTGTAAAAACTATAAAATAACAGTAAAGTAATTCAATGAAAACTTGACAATAATATTTAACGTGGTTCGGCGATGTGCCTAATCCACCCAACAAAGAAAAGAATTTATTGATTTCAATCAAGATAGCAAGTACAAATTTTAGTTCTACAAATCTTACGAGAACACCTAACACTCTCGTTCTAAACTCTATCTCCCGAAACTATCTCAAAAATAGTATAGAAATATTAGTGTTATGTCTGTGTTAAGTTGTCTTGGAAGAAAATTGCTATTTATGCCCCCGAAGTAGAGTCTTAGAAGAAAAGTTCTTGTGGCGAGCGTTGGGGTGCGCATGACTTGCGATCCGTCACTCACAAATTGTCTTGCTGTCGAAAATTGCCGAGAAAAAATACTAGCCGCGCGCCCTGGTGCAGACAACTTGCACCAGGGCGCGGTATTCCAATATGCCTCGTGCCTGGGCGCGTGGTTCCAGTATTGCGTGCGCCCCGGCGTATGTCGCACATGTTGCTGCCCTGTTTTGGCTGGCCGCTCACCCTGGCGCGTGGCATCCTGTCGGTGCACGCCGAGGTGTGCTCCTTATGCCCATTTTGATTGCTTCGCTCTGTTTCTTCTGGTTCTCTTTAATTTAACCTAAATTTCAAGGCAAAATCAACATATTCGATGACTTCTTATCAAATGACAACCTTTATATATATATATATATAAATAGATAGATAGATAGATTAAGGGTGAACTTAATTTTTGATTTCCTAAAAGTCATTGCTAGTGCCTGATGTGAGCTTCTTGCATCGGGGCATAGGACTCTTTGTCCTGGTGCTTATGCTTTGTATGCCCCCATGCAGGTTTTCCTGCACCAAAACACAATACATATTGTCTCGAAACTTGTTTTCTTCCTAGTCCATGTCCATCTATCCTAGATCACTTTATACAACTGTAATTTTAAAGTATTCGAACGGTTAATTTAGTTATTTTATAAGTAAAGTTTAATTAACCCATGGGACTTGATATATATAATTGAGATAATGAGATGATGCATCACATTCAAGTTCGATCCTATTGTACGTTAAATAAGAGCCTAGTTTAGAATTGTGAGGTTTTGATTCAAATTCTACAAAATATGAGAATATATCTACTTTCATAGTATATTGAATTGAATGTTGACTGCTATTAATTGCTAATAACTGATATTTCTGAGTAAATATGTATAAATAATTTTACTTTAGAAAATAGAAACTCCATGCATTTGGGTACAAGTTCAATATAATTTTGAGAATCTAGTTTTTACTTAACAGCATGTACAATACCAAATGTCTCACCAAATAATATCATTACATATATTTTCATAATTATAAGAAATATGACTTGCAACCTAATTCATAGTTATCGAATTCGCGGTACTCTATGGTACGTGGTATGGGTACGGGTACGCAATACGTCACTTTACTAAAATATGGTATGCTGGGAGTAGGCTTAGTCGGTATGCTCTTTTGGTACGCGGCATGTTTATATAGTTTACTTGGTACGCTCTCAATGTAAAATTTTTAAACAAGTTAGAAAATCATATAAAAATTTGTATAAAATTTAAACAGACTATCCACATATATTTGATATCAATACCATATTGATAGATTAAGTTGGATGAGAGAAAACATGTGGGATGTCCTATATATATACAGATAAGGTTTTGTGATGTGGAAAGTCTTGCATTAAAATTTCGAGTGGCGAGCATGGTTTAGATGCATTTGTTTTTTTTGTCTTTTTTCATTTGCAATGTACTTCTGATAGATACTTTGTCTATTTGTCTCCTCTCATTTTTCTAGGTACTTCTAACTTATTTCTGTTTACTTTGTCTCACTCTTTTCATCTTCTTATTTATTAGTCTCTTTTTTCATTGATTCCTCTAAGTAGTGAAACTTTTTGCATTCTAAAATTAAATATAATTAAATGATTTTTATCAGCTATGCAAAATATATATATATATATATAAAAATTTATATTATTACTATTATAATACCTTTCTCACTTTTTTATTTTACGAATATGAGAATTCTATAAAACATATTAAAAAGGATAAAAAAATATAGTATACTAATAAATTTTAATTAAATTTTTTTATGTATCATTTTTCTACTTTCAATAATCCAATTCGCAAATTTTAGAGTATCAATTCGAGTATCATAGAGTACCAATTTGTAAAAGTACCAAAAATTGGTACTTGCGTATCAATTCGCAATACTTTAGGTAAAAGGGAGTATTAGGTAACTATGATAGAATTAATACTCTACCAAGTTTTATTTTTACGCATTTAATTTGAATCAATATTGAATTTTAAATTAAAAAATTGAAAGTAAGTGTTGTATATATTTATGCGATTCACCTTCACAAAGAGGATAAAACATGGATATCTCTATGTACCTTCTATACCAACTATATTGGAGTATTTTTTGCATAGTTTTTTCAAAATTACAATTATGAAAAGAAAACACAAACTGATTTTCTCCTTATTCTATACAGTAGTACCCATAATGGATTTAAAAGTAACATGCCAAATGGCTCAATTTTCTTTGAACTCATCAGAGTTGTCATCTGAAGGGCTTTTTGTTTATGTTTTAATCACAGAGGCTGATATGAGATCCATCTTTTGAACATTGCTGCACATTCCATGGGCTTATACTCTGGAGCAGTATGGCCTCCTCCCTTTACGGTCGCAAATGTCATATTGTTGGCGTAAGTCCTAGTAAACCTGTGTACCCCAAAGCGAACATATAGATTAATTTTTTCAAATCTTCACAAATATAACAAACAAGAAATGTTGATTGATTTGAAACCTACCCTGCGACTTGTTCTTGAACAATCCATTGTCTCCATTCATCCACAATGGGAAAGTTCAGAGATCTTATCCATGCCAGAGATGAAACGTAAGTCTTTCTCATGTCATGATCACCACTATATATACAAAGAAACAGAAGTGTCAATTAAATAGAAGTAATGCTATGTTTAGATTTGTATATATATTTGCCTTACTTGTATATAAGAGACCTGTAGCCTTTAGTGCTAAGATTTGCGTGATACGGCCTACTATCCCAAAGTGTATCAGTGAAAGGCAAACTAAGGTTGCACCTGGTCCATTTACTTATACTCCCCTGCATTGTACATAGTAACTATTTCAACATCACATGGTTCATTGACATGTATTCGACTTTTCTCTCCTATATTTCATCGAAAACGTACTTTTTTGATATGGAGTGCTTCTTGGACACTGGGATCATTAGCCCAAATTGCAACAAGCTTTTTCCCTTCTCCCTAAGAAAACAATCACAGATAAGAAATTTTCCAAGATTCACATTATGAAAGTATAAAATAAAAAATATCTTGTCTTAAACTTGTAACTCGTACAAATATCTAATTATTTTATTGGAGCCTTACTCGACATTTTGGTGCAGCAGGTTTTTTGTCATTGTAGAGCTTTAGGTGTTTCTCTTTAAGAGATCTTCCTTCTCCAGAATAAGGATCACATGTAGGTTCCAAAATTTGTGCTTGCTCCAAATTATCAACTAACTAAACACAATCAAAATCCAATTACAAAAGAGATTTAACGGATAATTAATTTGCAGAAAACAGAATAGATTTCTTGCCTGATGGAACGTTAGAACATTCTGATAACATAGTGAATTGTTGGGATCTACATTTATGTAGTTCCCTCGACAATTTCTCTTCAACGACTGTGGAACAAGAGAAACAATTAAAAACTAAAATTTCAGCATCGGTAGTTTTCTGTAATCAGACAATTCTTTTAATAAAATTTAACCTTGTAGAGTTCATCAGGTATAAGTGCCATTCCATGAGCAAATGGTATCTTATAGTTATTCTCATCTGGAAATGTCTGTGGATTGCCAAGCAAGTATCCCTTGAACCAAATAATTCACAATCTTAGTTCAAATTACTTGATGGATCTATCAAGTTTTGTGCTTAAATATATAACATGGCAGGTTACAAACCTTAAGGTTAATTCGTGGCTTGATTCCCATCTCATTCCCTGCATTGCAGCAAAGAGTTAAAATATGGAGAGATGAAAACAAGAATAATGATGTAATGGAATGACTATTGTTCTTTTCTATTGACCGGTTCAATGAAGAGGTATCTAATGACAAGAGACTAACTAATTTAAGCTCTCACCATTTGATATTAGCTGAGCAATAACTGGTATTGTCATGCCACAATATGAGTCCCCACTTAAGTAAAATGGATTTGGAATAAATTCGGGACGATCAACCAACCACTACAATTAATGCAAATATGTTTCAGAATATACACTTAAGGATGAGCAAAAAAGAGCAAGTACAAAATTGTGGTGTCTTCTTCACTTTCTTCCATTTATATATCTACATTTAGCAAGATAAGCACAGATAAACAGTCTAAATCCCAATTACTTCTGTCATGAATTGTGGGCTATGTCAATTAGATGATCGATATTGTGCAAATTGTATCATCCGTCAAATTTATTCCTGAAAAGAATGGAGTTCTTGAAAATAAATAAAATAGAATACCTTTTGAAGAAATTGATAGGTTTGTTTACAGGATTGTAAACCTGTGGAAAGGGAGTCCGCCGGAGTCTTGGCATAGGAAAATCCAGTTCCCACCGGCAAATCCAGAAATAAGATGTTTGCTACCTATCAATCATTACAATTTCTTTAGTTATTCAAATTGTTTGCAGAGAAAGGAAAAAAAAAAAAAAGAATGGAATTAAAGCTCAACAAGAATACAAGATTAACAAAAACATAAATTACCAAATTGGTTTTTATTTGTAGAAATATTTTCTTGTTTTTGTTGGAAATCGTGCTTATTTATTATTTACTGAAATTGGTTTCAGAAACTATTTTAAAAAACAACCGCTTCTTATCTTTTTCCAAAACGTTCCATCCTATTTTTCAATCTACATTTTCAAGAAACCTACACCTCGTTTTGAGAAAACGAGCTCTATTAATTATCATAAAACACTTTATTTTTACCTCATCTAATACAAATGAAACCTATCATATTTTCTTAAAAATAAACATTCAAATTAATATATCAAACTTTGCTACTGACTAATTCAAACACAAATTTTGGGACATACGAACTGTTTTCAAAAACATTTTTCAATTTAAAAAGATGAAAGTGATTCCAAATATAAATAGGTATTCACCTCTGTCCATGAATGAGGATTTAAGGTCAATGTTGGAAAGCTCCCATCATAAGTAACCCCCACAAACTTTATTGGTCCTGCGAGGTAATTCGCACCTTAATTAGCAACAACTATATAAAGAACAAACAAAAAAATTGTGACAACTCAAGTAAGCGCTCATAAATTTATTTGGACACCAAGTTTGAATACTTATAGGATTATTGTAATTGAATTAGATCGGCCGAGCAGTGAAAACATATATAACACTTTTTCAGGCGTATATATGCGGCTTAAATTTTCTATTTCATTTCTTATTTCACTTCATGAATATATGACACGTGTATTAAATATTTTTTATAAAAATAATTAATTGAGAATCAAATATACTTGACATATATAAAATAATTAAATAGATACAGGACATAAAATAGGGAATGAAATAAAAGATTTAAAGTGGTATATATGTTGTATGATTCTGGAGGGAATAGGCATCCGTGAATCATCCCATTTGGTCCCATTTTACTGATAGGCAACAAGAGCCGAGTTCAAGCAACACATTTTCGGTCTTCGATGGATCGCAAGTCAGATGGTATAAGAATTCAAGCAACCTATTAAGCCTATCGATTTAGTTTCATTTTTCTAATGCCATGGTACACGAGCAGAATTCAGGCCACATGTTAAGTTGATAGCTTAATTTTATCATTTTAGTTTAAAAAATTCTTTTGAGTTATTTATATTTAGATATAAAAATAGGTAGTAGGAAAAATAGAAGTTTGATATTTCAAAATGAGATGAGATATAGACATTTCAAGAAATATGTATTGAAAGAAAACAGGATTGCAAACGATTACTGTTTTCTCTTTTTCTTTTTCTTTCTTTTTCTTTGGAGAAAATAGTAACTTTAGAAATGATATATAAGTGTTTGGACCAATATGCAGGCGTTAAAAAATATAATTGCAATCAAGACTTATGCTTTGCAAAAAGAAGATTTTTTTGGTAATTGTTTTAGAAAAGGATTAAATATCTATATTTTCTGAGGTAATATATATAATTTTTAATGCTATGGAAAAGCTAGGTAATTCATCTAGAAAATAAAAACACAATCTGAGGAAAAACAGAAAATTAATTACATCTTCAAACTGAAAATGCAAAGTCTTTGTTCCATTCTTCTCCTAAAACATTTCCAATAGGGAGAACCAAAATAAATCTCCCGAGGGCACTTCGAAATGCTTACTTTTCTCCCCCCCAAAATACGGCGACTCTCAACTTTATTCTCATTTCTCATAAAAGTAAATTATTACATTTATGTGTATATATATCTATATATATATATTGTACTCATTATAACTATACATATAAAAAAAAATGTTAATATAAAAACACATTTTTACTCAACTAACCAAACAAAAATTCTTACTAATTTAACATTTAAAATCATTTTATCCCAAAACAAATAAACACATCATTGTCTTGGAAAATAATTTTTAATCGCCCAAAAATAAAATCAAACATTCATCGCATTTTCCAACCATACATACTACTTACAAGATACATTCTCCCGAAATATTTGCTCCAAAGACTCAAAAAAATACCAAATTGGATAAAACCAAAAGATATAAAGGGAACTTTAAAGAATTTGGTTTACCTAATTCATATAAGAATCGAGTTAGAACCGAGCAGCCAGGGCCTCCTGTCAACAAAAGAACTAGAGGATCTTTCTCAGGATTAGGCCCAGATGATTTCACAAAATAATAAAACAGCTGCACATTTTCTCCTTCGTCCACTCCAATATACCTAATATCAATATCGTTAGAAAAAATTTTAGTTATCTGACAGATTAATTAGTTGATTATGCAATATAATCTGTGAAAAAATAACTTAGATTTAGAGGTGTTTGGGTGAACTTATATAAACTCCTCCAAACATCTTATATGATATTCCAGAGCTTATAAGATGTTAGAAAGTATTTGATAATTTTTTTCCAAAAAAACTTATAAGATCCAAAATAATATATTAAGATCTTATAAGTTCTTTTTTAAAAAAAAAAGTAAGAAGATCCTAACTCTCTTTTTAAAGATTTTAACAAGTCCATTCAATTTTAGCCATTTTAATTACAAAATGCTATTACTAATATTTTATAAGTTTTAAAATTTTATTTTATTCAAACACTTCAATAATTTATTTTAAAAATAAAATCTAACATCTTATAGGTTTCAAAAATATTTTTTAAGATGTAAGAGCTTACAAGATCATCTAAAATAAGATCAATTGTTGAAGTATTTAAACAAAATAAAATTTTAAAATTAATATTAGTAATAGCAATTTGTAGTTATAAGATCTAACATCTTATCAGTTTCAAAAACATAGTATAAGACGTAAGAGCTTATAAGATCTTTTTTAAAATAAAATAAATTGTTGAATTGCTTTAATAAAACAAAATTATAAACCTACAAGATATTAGTAATGGCAATTTGCAGTTACAAGATCAAATATCTTATAAGTTTCAAAAATATCTTATAAGATATAAGAGTTTGTAAGATCTTTTAAACAAATTTAACTAAACATTCTCTTAATTGGTGCCTTCTTAATTACCCGGTCTCAAGCTCAAAGGGAAGTGGGCCTTGAAATCCTGGAAGATATTTGACGAGTGAAGCACCATATGAGCCTTGCAAGACTGCAAGAAAACGAAGAAGAAGTGAGATGGTAACCAAAAAAGAGTACTGTTTGTATTTCATTTTTGGAGTTAGCTAATGCTCGTGAACCGATTATGTGCGTGGGTGTGTTTGTGTTTGTGTTTGTGTTTGGTGTGTGTGTGGGGGTGCATACATTCTTCTTTTATCTTATTCTTATAAATAGTAATATTACTATTATCGCTTTCTTGCCACAGACGTTGATGTCAATGGACCTTGTGGCTAAAAACTATTGGAAAATTTCTACAAGGTTCGATATTTTAAGATCAAGATCTTAAGTTTTATTTTAAAAATAAAATATTAATTAAATTATTTGATAATATAATATTTTGAAATATATAAGATGTTAGACATGATAATTAATTTTAATAATTTTATTTAGAATTATGACATTTATTAAATCTTTCTAAAAACAAAAACTTACTTCCTTTCGGAAAAGAAATCGTCCAAACTATTCATTTCTCATCGTCCAAAAATCATTCCATGCTTTTATCCAATCCATTATATATCTTTCTATGCTAGCACGAGAAACATGTGGTACACAATCAAGAAGAAAATTATGGTCCCTATCTATCAACATGAAACACGTGAGCGAGGATATTCACTTCATCACAAATTGTTAAGTTCTACTTGAAAATTAAATTATATTCGTTTTGTTTATCAATGTGATGAAGAGCCAGATAACCATTTAAAGAATAAAAAATTGTGTTGATTAATTAGTCATTGATTAATTATATTTAGTATGATGCTTCTAAAATATATAAATCATTTGAACAATAAGAATAATTAGTACTTGGAGAATTATAAAATGGTATTTTCAACTAAATATTAAATATCACAACTCTTGATTGAATTCTTTATTCAATGACTTTGCCATTTCATACAAGACTCTTTAGATCTCGATTCTCGACATATGAACCTTCAGCACCACAAAAACAATAGTTAATTATTTTTGGAGTATAATAGTATATTCAAAAATAACAAACCAACCACATATTTTGATTGGGTACCATATTTTTTTCATCCTATAAGTTTTTTCAATTTTTAATTTTGTCCTATATCATATGCAATTAAAAATTAGTCCTATAAATATAATTTTTTTTTTTTTGCATATTTAATCCAATTGTCGTTGGAATTTGAAAATTTGGTTGGAAATTCTGATTGGCATGCCAGAAGATGTTGAAATTTGGGATTTTGTAGAGTTGGCACCTACATGGGTATTTTTTGCCATGTTGGCAAAAAAATTAATTGACATGTTTAATTAATTCGCTTATTTAATCATTTTTATTATACTTAGTTGGTAATATCAATTTTGAATTTAGGATATGTATTTATATATACACATAAATAAACACATATATTTACCTAAGTATATATTTATATATATAATTGTTTTCTAGTTAAGAAATTCAAAAAATTAAATAACTCTATATAACATATAAATAAAGAGATAAATAAACTCAAGAGGAAAAAAAAATGCAAAAAAATAGGGGGAAAAAAAATGAAAGAAATCTCCCTCCTGGCGGCCAAGCTTCCAGGCGTTGGCGGTGAGCTTCCAGGTGCTCTTCCACAAGCTCGCCAGGCCACGGGTTGGCCAGGGCGGGCTTGCCAGGCGGCCAGCCCTGGCCGCCTGGCTCATGGCTGCCATGTCCAGGGAGGGAGGGGTTCGGCAGTAGGGGTGCAGCTACGGTATGTATTTATGTATGTGTATATGTGTATATATATATGTTTGTCAGTATATGTACATATGTATATATAATATATATTTATATAAATATGTGTGCATATTAACTATTATATATTTATAAAAATATTTATTCATATAAATATATGTACACATGCGTACATATGTGTGTATAATACATGTGTATGTACATAATTGATGCTAATATTAGTCATACTTTTATTAATATTTAATAATATATTAACAATATATTAATATCACTAGATGTATTACTATTAAATTAATAATATTAATATATGATTAGTAATATATTAATAATAATAAAGATTATATTAATAATAATTTTAATTATATTCATAATATGTAGTATTAATAATAGTATAATATTATTAATGTAATAATAGTATTATTATGATATTATTATTAATAATACATATACTAATAAATTTTAAATTAATTATTATTATTATTATTATTATTATTATTATTATTATTATTAATACATATACTAATAATTTTTAAATTAATTATTATTATTATTATTATTATTATTATTATTATTACATATACTAATAAATTTTAAATTAATTTAATAATAATAATAATATATCGGTTAATTAGGATTAAATATCCATACCTACTTTCAATTTTTACTTTACTCCCCACTTATTTTTTTTAAACACTACACTCCCTACTTTTTGTAAAACTTTAGGAAACACTCCCCATTTATTTGAGAAAGACTTAAGTGCCCTTGTACTTATCAAAACAACAAAAGAACCAGCCAAAAAATGCAACACGATTTTTGGTTCTAGAATAATGCTTCTTTTTTGCAACAAGGAGTGCTACTTTTCCTCTACCAAAAAGAAAAGGCACAAAGAAGACAGTGTTTTTTGCCACCCATTTTGCAGATTTTGCTTTCTTTCATTGCCCGTGATTTTTTCCTTTTCAACAGTTTTGTAGGTAAATTTTCTTATATTTTTTTGTTTGAACTTTTGTTTTAGTTGTTAAAAACTTGAACCCATTTGTTATATATATGGTTTCCGTTGTGATATCTGAAAATCTCTATTTTGTACTTAAAAGACGTAAAGTTGTACTTCATTTTTTTGGGGTTTACTTCTTAAATCTGAAATTATATACTCAAATTATCTGGAAAACCCTATTTTGTACTAGAAAGGGTTATACAGCAAAAAAAATAAAATAAAATGATTTGTTTAATTTAGTCCAGCAGTGACATTGTTGGATTGAAGATTTGATGAAATTTTTGGTACTTTTTATTTGATAATATATTGATTTCTTGGGAAAATAGGATTGAGTATGTAAAGTATATTGCACAAGCAATTTTAGTACAAAATATTAACATTTCATTATATATTACTATAAGTGGTAGTATGTATTAATTTTCTATGATTAATTGCAGAAATGGCAAGACAAAATGAGGTTTGCTCTTGTTGCTCCCCCAATATTTTCAGACTATATTGGAGAATGTGAAATCTAAGATAGAGTTAAAGCATATGGCATACATCATTTCAAATAATGAAAATGCTTGACTTTGAATTTTGTTGACATTGGAGGTTAATTTACTATTATTGGATGTTAAATGCAACATTTTCCTAGCAAAGCCAATGTGGATGTTAAGTACAAATTCTGTACATCAAGTATATAAGTGGAATTATTAGAGTACATATACAATCAATTTGAAATATAAAAGTTGTGGAGAGATAAAGTACAATATACTAGAAATCAAGTACATAAATTGAACAAATGAAGTACATATATTGTTATTTTGGAGTACACTTCGTCCAAATGAAGAATTAGTTTTATTAAAGTTGTAGTGAGATTAAGTATAATATATTGGAAATCAAGTACATAAATAGAACAAACCAAAAAAAGATAGGGTTATTTTGAAATACACTTTGTATATCTGTTAATTAGTCTATAATAGTTGTAGTGAGGTTTAGTACAATATATGAAAAATTAAGTATAAAGACTGATTAAACGAAGTATATGTTGGATTATTTTGCTGTACATTTTGTGCAATTGAATAATTAGTCCCATTAAAGTTGTAGTGAGGTGAAGTACAATATTCGAGAAATCAAGTACATAAATCTAACAAATGAAGTGTATATAAGGTTGTTTTAAAGTACAATTTGTGTAATTGAAGAACTAATATATAATAGTTGTAGTACAGGTAAGTACAAATATGCGAAAAATCAAGTACAATAATCGAACAAACAATGTATAGATGAGGTTATTTTGAAGTACACTTTGCGCAATTGAAGAATTAGTTCCATTAAAGTTGCAGCGAGATGAAGTATAATATGCTAGAAATCAAGTACAAAGATCGAACGAACAAAGTATATATGGGGTTATTTTGAAGTATACTTTGCACAATTGAAGAATTAGTTTAATTTAATGTTTTAGTGAGGTTAAGTACAATTTTTTGAGACTATTAGACCAATTGATCTAAGTATTTGTACGGGTGATAGAATGGATATGATCGTCGTAAGCTCATTGTATTTACAACTTTGAATGCATAAGGATACTTTACACTACAACGAATGATCACTTAATTTGTTGAATGCTAGCACTTATCTCTTAACTACTTTAACACATTTGTATTCATACTTTACTAATATTACATGCATTTTTAGAGTTTTGGTTGTTTATTCTCAAGAAATAAAAGGCATAATATGAAACTAAACTCATGTTCCATTAAAGTGGCGAGGTTAAGTATAATATGCGGGAAATCAAGTACATAAATCGAACAAACAAAGTATATATAGGGTTGTTTTGAAGTAAACTTTATGCAATTGAAAAACTATTCTATAATAGTTGTAGTGAGGTTAAATACAAAAATGTAGAAAATTAAATACAATGATCGAACAAACAAAGTACTGTTGGGGTTATTTTGAAGTACACTATGTGCAATTGAAGAATTACTTCCATTAAAATTGTAGCGAGATCAAGTACAATATGCCGGAAATCAAGTATAGGGATCGAACAAACAAAATACATATTGGGTTATTTTGAAGTATACTTTGCACAATTGAAGAATTAGATCTATTTAAAGTCTTAATGAGATTAAGTACAACATTTTAAGACTATCAGACCAATTACTCTAAGTGTTTGTATGGGTGATAGGAAGATATGATCGTTAAATGCTCATTTTGTTTACAACTTTGAATGCATAAGGATACTTTACGCTACTGCGAATGATCACTTAATTTGTTGAATGCTACTAGTTAGTTTTTAAGACTATCATATGTGTGTGTATGGGTGATAGGCAGATATGATCGTTAAATGCTCATTCTGTTTACAACTTTGAATGCATAAGGATACTTTACAACTTTGAATGCATAAGGATACTTTATACTACTGCAAATGATCACTTAATTTGTTGAATGCTACTAGTTTTCTTTTAACTACTTTAACACGTACGTTTGTATCCATACCATATTAGTATTATACGTATTTTCAGAGTTTTGATTGTTTATTCTCGAGAAATAAAAGGCAAAATATGGAACGAAACTTAAGTTCCATAAAATTAAAGCGAAGTGAAGTACAATATGCGAGAAATCAAGTATAAAGATCGAACAAACAAATTATATATGGGTTTATTTTGAAGTACACTTTGTACAGTTGAAGAACTAATTTATAATAATTATAGTGAGGTTCAGTATATATACAGGAAATAAAGTACAAATATCGAACAAACAAAGTATATTTGGGGTTATTTTGAAGTACATTTGGCGCAATTGAAGAATTAGTTTCATTAAAGTTGTAGCAAGGTGAAGTACAATATGCGAGAAATTAAGTATATAAATCAAACAAACAAAGCATATATAGGGTTATTTGAATACAAATCTCCCCCAGTGAAGTACTAAAATATAGATATCTTACACAACAATCTATTCAGGCAACTGTTAGTATATTTTTAGTGAAAATCAAGTACATAATTGCCCTAATAAAGTACATATGTCCCAAAATCAAATATAAATCTTCCTTAATGAAGTACTAAAGTACATATACCTAAGACAATTTGTTCAACAACTGCTAGTACATGTCAAGTGGAAATCAAGTACATAATTACCCTAATGAAATACAAATGTCCCAAATCAAATATAAATATCCTTTAATGAAGTACTAAAATACAGATGCCTCAAATAATCTGTTCAGGCAACTGCTAGTACATTTTTAGTAGAAATCAAGTACATAATTGCCCTAATGAAGTACATATGTCCCAAATCACCTTCCTTAATGAAGTACTAAAATATAGATATATCACACAATCTGTTCAGACAACTACTAGTACATTTTTTGTGGAAATCAAGTACATAATTACCCTAATGAAGTACATACATCCCGAGATCAAGTATAAATCTCCCCTGGTGAAGTACTAAAATATAGTTATATAACATAATCCATACAGGCAATTGCTAGTACATTTTTAGTGAAAATCAAGTACATAATTGCCCTAATGAAATACATATATCTCAAACTCAAGTATAAATCTCTCCCTGTGAAATACTAAAATACATATTAGTACTTGCAAATAGAATATAGTAATTAGAATATGTTCACATAAAATATTTTAAAATACATAGTGAAAAGTAATGGTTCACAAAGTAATCTATAAATACATCACAATTCCAATACAAATGATATAGTCTACAGTTCTTCAAAATTCCTCTCCTTCATACCCACATCTCCAAAAAACACTTTTTTTGCTGATTAAGAAAAAAACAAAGAAAAAAAAATACATCAATAAATGATGATAAAACTTAATATAAGAATAAAGATAGGATCATAGGAAGAAAACGTAAATTAAGTAGTACATCATCAAAGTTAAGCTATATTAGCTAGTTTACTGATTCTTTGCAAGTTTGACGATTATGCCTTGTCTTGCCACATCATTTACAGTTAATAATACGTTTCTCAATTTGTGATGAATCCTTTGTGTTCTTCTACAACCCGGTTGAGATCGGCAATCAGGTGCATTAATGACACCATCATAATCTAGAGGGAATATGTGGATATCAAAGTAGGAATAAGATTTATCACTGCTTTTCATGCTTGTTGATAATCTCAACTTGATAGTATTGATCGGTAAAGTCATATGGTGAAAGTGACTTTGACTCGAACTTCAACGTAATGAAAAAAAATTGAGAAGAGCAAACAAATTGAGAAAATAACCTAAAAATGATGGAAATAAACTAAGAAGAAGGAAATGTAGTCGTAGTGGTGATGGTTGTTGCGCCATCGAGCTCATCTTTTTACACTGTGGAGCTTGTTTTCCGTCTTGCATTTTTTTTTTCGCCCTCTATTTTGGTCTAAAGAAAGAGGAAGGAATGATAGAGTTTAGTGTTTGGAAATGGGGATAAAAGGATGTTTGGTTGTGTGGATAGGGAAGAAGTGCAAAACAAAAAAAAAATAAAAAAATAGGAAAAATATTATACTTAAAGGGTAGTTTTGTCAAATCAAATGCATAGGGAGTGATCTCTAAAATTTTACAAGAAGTAGAGATGTCATTGTTTAAAAATTGAAGTAGGGACTACTTTGAAAATGGAAAGTGGTTTTTGTACTTTATAATAAGTGGCCCATAATATATTAATACTAATATTAGTAACAAAAATCCAAGTAAGTTAGTGCTTCTTCCAACAAGACATGCAAGATAAAAGCCATGTCAGCTGGAAATTTGCCATCTAAACAAAAATTCCCAAATTCAACTAAACTCTGCATGTTGTATAAGCCTTTCCGACCATTTATGAGATTGCAGCATAAATGGAACTAAATGTGCAAATTTTTTTATACTAACCTAACTTTTTAATTGCGTAAGATATAAGACAAAATTGAAAATTAGAAAAACTTATATAATGAAAAAAAATTATTTTTCCCTATTTTGATTATACATACCAAACAAAAATAGATGGGGCTGAGCATCCTACCCTTAACTAAGAGTGATATAATGAAAATTAGAAGACTTTATGGTTCACTTGTTCACCAAAAACTGAAGGATTAATACCAACAATTATCATTTGAATAGAAATTAATAGGTATCTTTCCATATGTCATATGTTATTGTTGGAGCACAAGGGAAGCAATTTAGGTATGAGATATAATTTCTTAGAAATCCACAAATCACACCCACAAATTTGATGATAAAATTAATACTCAACAGATAGAAAAATAAAATAGATACAGATTTACATGGTTCGGCAAATTTCACTACTTCCATGGGAGTTTTCTTTATTCAATTATGATAGAATTTTACAAGTACAAGTCAACTCTTGAATTTGACATGTCCAAACTCAAGCCAAAAAATCCATTGTACAACTATTATCATAACTACCAAAGAGATACTTAATCCACCCCTTTGTATTGCCCTACTCGTACTCACAATAACTACCCCATGTGTATCATGAGTTCCATGAGTGTGCTATCTAGTAATCAAATAAACACCTCAATTTATAATAAAAATTACTTGACTGCTTTACCTACAACTAGGAAACCCAATACAAGAAGGAGTTCTAATTTTAATCAAACTTGGTCTCTCGATAACTGAGTCAAATCCCAACAATCTCCACTCAATGAGGTTTCTCATCGCAACAATTGTTTATGACTCCATCGCAAACCCAATTCCATTAGCTTTCAACGATACCACTGCACATGTCGGATTAGTAAGGTCATGGTACCAACTAACTCATCTTGGCCAATGCACATGTATAGCTTAATGTGTGACTTTCAGGACTCCACCTCCAGTGAATATTCACAGCCCCTGGAATCCAACTGGCCCAAAAAAATTAGATTATTTCGTGTCTTTAGGACATAGGTTACACAACTTAAAGTACAAACCGCTCCAACCGTTATTTTGATTTTCACCGCTCCAACACCCATGACTTTCCAAGTAAAATCATCGCACAAAGACAAATTACCTGCCTTCCATAATTAAAGTAAATAAAAAATAATCCTCCATGGAGCAAACATGCATTACGCATTAGGAATCCAAATTCCAATCATCTCCACAACATTAATGATAATGTTGTCCGCAATACAAAGTTAAATCTTCCTACTGTAAATCCTTCATATATATCGTTTTCTCCTCTCTTCCCTTCAATGCCACTGCTAGGCCTTGTTGAATTAGAAGATTCTCCACCCTTCCAAAAAGTGAAATTTCCTTTGCCATCAAGTTTTTGAACCGTGAAGTAATATGCCAATAACATTGCCCATCCTAAAAAATTAAATCTCAACTTGCAACCCCAACCAAAAGCTCCGATACCAATTTATTGGAGCAAAACGGAAGCAATTTAGGCATGGGATTTATTTTCTTAGGAATCCACAAATCACACCCACAAATTTAATGACAAAATTAATACTCGACAGATAGAAAAATAAAATAGATACAGATTTACGTGGTACGAAACATTTTGCCTACCTCCAGGGAGTTTTCTTTCTTCAATTATGATAGAATTTTACAAGTACAAGTCAACTCTTGAATTTGGCATGTCCAAACTCAAGCCAAAAAATCCCTTGTGTAACCACTATTATATCTACCAAAGAGATACTCACTTCACCCCTTGTATTGCCCTACTCGTACTCACAATAACTATCCCATGAGTATCATGAGTTCCATGAGTGTGCTATCTAGTAATCAAATAAATACCTCTATTTATAATAGAAAATTACTTGACTACTTTACCAAGAAATAGGAAACCCAATACAAGAAGGAGTTCTAGTTCTAATTAAACTTGGTCTCTTGATAACCGAGTCAAATCCCAACAGTTATTGATGTATTCGCTATACCTATACAGCTTGTTACACTAATGGCTTTAATTTAGTGAACTAAGTCATATATATCCTGTTGTAGTTTAACACCTCAATAAAGATTTTATAAGATTACCAGTTTGATGAGAACCAATTGTTGTAAATGGCACCTAAAATCCAATCAAATTTTGCCAAATTACATATTAGGAGATGAAATATATATATATTTGAATGCATATGTATGAAGTTAGACATTCGATGTATGTCATTTTGGGCTAAAATCCATAGAATAAAATATGCGTAAACTCAGGGAACAAATAAGCATGAGATTGGGCATATGTGTAAAAGAACACCTGTTCTAATTAGATTTGAGATAAAAGGAAGTGTGGCACATATGCAGCTCAAGTATTAATGTTTGATAAAGTACTAACTAAGGGATACATGGTGTGTGCACCTCACGCACATTGCTGTTGCTCTGACCAGCTTAGACTTGGGCGTTTGGATGAATTGTCTCAAGTTGATCTTTTTGTTGAAAATTCTAATTCGTAATAAAATCCTATTTGAATTAATAATGGAAACTTTAATTGCTTTAGGTTTAATAGCAAAAATGTTAGAGAACATTTTTGATTTTGTAAAAGAAATATTTCATAACGTTTTGGTTATTACAAATATTTATGATGTTTCTATTCCTTATCCACACCTATATATATGTGTGCCTAGTCCATAGTAGAACATTCAACAACAGAATCTCAATCTGATCTCTGTTGAAATCTCTCTACTTTCTCTGCATAGTATGTAGGCCTCGGGTCCTTGTAATTTAGCTGTGGCTGATGAGAAGTTTTTCAAGTGTGCAATAGAAAACTTCTGAACTGTCTTATCCTAGAAGGAATATCGCAATACCAAGTGCATCAGGGAAGGGCATTATTTTTTCAAAGCAAAATAGTTTGATGGTGATTGAGTTGATTATATGTTCTTACACAAAATTCAATTAGGTATTCTATCCTAACTTTTTCAATTGTTTGTTTTCTGTCCAAAAATTGGTTTATTCAGTTTTTGATTTCTACTTTAAATTTTATATAATCCGTTAAGCACCGCCACTTGATTATCTGTTATAAATTGCTATTTTCACAAATTTAAATAATCTGAATATGACTTTTTCCAACATCAAGTACCAGTCTCAGTGTAAAAAAAGAAGTGGATTTACAATTACATCGTTGGTTTCCATGGCAGAAACATTTTCATCCCTTTTACTATCCTCTTCCATTTTCAACCTCTACTCGTTTAGGAACATAATGCTTTAGGTAAACGTAAAATTACAAAATGTATTTCCTGATTGTCACAGAAATTAAAATAGAATATAAAAAAATGTATGCCATCTTAATAAAAATTATATTCAACTGCTTGGATTACACTTACAAAGATGTTTACAAGAATTGACAACTTACCTTTGCTGCAATAGAAGTATCTATGGTCTTACATGTACACAATGTTTTGAGGAGCTTTGCATCTCTACGATTACTCTGCTTGAAATTGTTTCAAAGTCTTTTGGAAACCAAATGTTTGTATTTTATTATATCATTATTATGTTGGAATTTTATTCCAATATGTGGACTTGTATTAATTGGATTTGTTTTCTAATAAAATAAAAATGGGCTAAATTAATACGGTTAATGAGACATGACTAGTAGGGCCTATGATTTTGACCCAATATTGTTAAGGCCTTTTTCTAAACAAACTTGGTATGACAACTGGTGTATGTCCAATCTTAAAAGTCCGTGATGGGAGGGCTCTCTATAGTTTTATCTTATATATATTATGGCTAGGTCCACTCTCAACTCCACGTTTTGATATTGTTATCCCATTAAAATTGTCAACTAGTTTGTGCAAGAAGGAGAGGAATACTTAACCATATATTTGTGCACTTGTAGGAATTCTTGATTATCAAACTAATGGCTCAAACAGGTATCAATAATAAATCTGATTATGGTGTTTTGATTTCATAGGTATACTAATCTTGGGCTGAATTATTTTTTTTAATTGGTATTGGAGCTATCTATCTGTGAAATCAGAACTTAGTTTTGTTGATTGTATTTCTTAGATCTCTGACTCTATTATTATGAATGATTTATCTATGTATTCATAATTCTTAATAAAAATTGAGTAGTATTTATTTTTGGGTTTAATTCTTGAATCCAAATATCAAGAAATCCTATTTATAAAATTCAATATATGCACATATCTTTACTTTTGGGGTATATTTTGATACGATTGTTGGATCTAGCTTAAATTTATTAGTTATTTTTATCTTAAATATGTTTGGTAATCGTTTTACGTTAGATTGTTATACTGTTGACGCTTAATTCTTAAGCCTTTCTTCTAATCATTAGAATGCATATATAATACAATTATGTGGTGAACAATATCATTGTGTTAAGCTTATGTGCGAATATCGTGCATTAAATCTTTAAAGCCTTCTCAGTGCATAAGTAAACCAAAAGAATTAAAAAAAAAAAAACCTAATGTTTAACAAGTTGTGGACTGCGCCCATTGTACTATTAATAAATTATAGGGAACCCCAAGTTCTTGTAAATTTCTCAGTAGTTTGGGGAAAATTTGTAAGCATGAAGTTTTTAAACATTAGGAAGTAGAAATTATAAATTAAAGGCGGTGCATTTATTTAAGTTTATTAATTATAGATCATTAATTTTGGATATCATAAAGAATAATGTAATGGGTCATAGATTTGGTAGTTTTTTATCGGCTCAAATTTTGGGGCGCAAGGATCTTGGTATTATCCAAGTATAAAGAACTCTTGAGTCATACACATGTTTGAGATATGGTAATTTGATATGAATTGGAAATGAATTTAAATTTGAATTGAAGCTTGGTGAATTTAGCTTCCGTAATGTGCGTTATGCCAAAAGGAAAGACTAAAGAGTTTTGGATTTCACTGCATGCCAAACATGTTTGATCATGAGTATCTTTTCTTCTTTTGCGGCTGATTTTTGTATATGTCATGATTTTTTTTTTCTTTCTGGTTTCTCTTTTAGTTTTTGTTATACCTAAATATATTTGTTCTTTAATCAACAGGTGGACTTTAATTCTATACTCTCTTATAACTTAGTCCTAGGATGTTGAAGGCACTATTGTGGATGCTGAAATTTAGGAAACACAAATAAAATAGTCTGGATGTTTAATAGCCAAATAAATGAAATTCTAGAACAACTTGACTGCTACAAATTTTATATAAAATTCCTGGAAGTACATATTGTTCTAGTACTTAATTTTATGGGAGTCTTGCACACATATTGGGTGTGTGCAAGTTGGGCAATTAATTATTGAACTCGGCCATGCACTTATTTTATGAATTAAAGTAGATAATTAAACCAAAGTGTTTTTATTTATTGAGGTTTGTAAAATTTGTGGCATGCATTTCTCGAGTTGATATTATTATGCATTCCTACGTGCCCAAAGGGGGTTAGATACGTGTGATAATTGGTTTATTGGTGCAAAACATATTGACAGGGATATATTAATTTAGAAGATTTATTTTCCAAAGGAGGCAACTCTTGAGCAATTAGTATGTCTCTATACCATTCTTGCATGAGAGGCCTTGTATGTGTTGCATTCTCTGCCTAAAGGGGAGTTTGTTATGACTCACGAGGACTCTATGATGAATTAAGCTATGTTGTTTTAAGCTTATTCTTGTTAATTGCCCATTATTGACAATGATTTGTTGCACTTTTCTTGTGTTGGATAGTTACTGTGAATTTGAATAATAGTAGTGCCACTATAGAAATATTAAATGGAGGAAATTATAAAAGATGGAAGCATGACGTTAAGTTTGCCTTGGGAATATCTTATATTGATATAGCTTCTTGGAAGAATTAACCTCCCTAACCTACTGATAATGCTTCCGCTGCTGCGAAAAGAGTTTATGTCCAGTAGGAGGGATCCAGTCGCATAAGTCTTCTAGCTATATAAAAAAATAATAATTCAATTGGAGAGCATTTGGTTAGTGCATTTTTTGAGACTAATGCTAGGGAAATTTTGAATGCAGTGGGACAAAGATATCAAATGTCTGCTAAATTTGAGGCTGAAAATCTAATGAGTGATCTGATGGGTATGAAGTATAATCACTCTAGGGGGTTAGGAGTGTACTCTAAAATGGTCATATCTAATTTAAACTCAAAGATCATGATATTTCCCTTTCCTGATAACTATATTGTTCATGCTACTTTTGTGGAATTTATCAAATCAAAATAGTCTAGCTCGGAGATAAGGAAATTTGTGTTGATTGTATTAGAGACAAACATGATTAGGCTGGCAATATATAGGATTTTTTGCCAAATATTTACAAAAATCTAGAATTGTTGTTCAATATATCATACTTGGGAGTCTTGAGCAAAATGGTGTGGTCGAAAGGAGTAATCGCACCATAGCTGAGATCATTAGGAGCATGATGAGTTGATGTGAGTTACCTAAATTTCTTTAGGGTGAAGCTATAAGAACTACCACGTATATTCTTAATCGCGTCCCTACCAAATCAGCTCCTACAATACCTTTTGAGCTATGGGTTTGTAGGAAGCCTAGCTTAAATCATCTTCATGCGTGGGGATGTCCTGCGAAGGTTAGAATTTATAACCCCTTTGAGAAAAAGATTGACCCCAGATCTACTCGTGGTTACTTCATTGGATATCTACATCATTCTAAAGGATATAGATTCTTCTGTCCTTTGCGTGGAACTCGAGTGGTTGAGTCTCAGATAGCCAAGTTCTTAGAGCATGATGTACCTAACAGGAGTGAATGTTCTTATTCTATAGTGGTTGATGATCCAATTGAATCTGTTACACTTTCCTTACCTGCTGCACATGAAATTGAGGATCCTCATGAACAAGTAGCTACACCTAATGCTAATATGAAGGCCAATTTGAATATTGATCCACCTCAAAATCATATCCATTAAATGCCCACCAGACATTCTACTAGAGAGAGACGTCCAGCAATTCCTGATGACTACTATGTGTATCTCTTGGAAAGTGATTATAATGTTAGGCTTGTAGTTGATCCTATCAGCTATTCTGATGCTATGTCTAGTTCTAAATTAGACTTGTGGTTTAGCGCTATGAAAGATGAAATTCACTAAATGAAAGGAAATAAAGTGTGGGAGTTAGTTGATCTGCTCCAAGGTCGAAAGACTATAAGTTGCAAATGGGTGTTTAAAACCAAGAAAGACTCAAAAGGAAAGATTGAAAGGTTTAAGGCTAGACTTGAAATGATTGCGAGATATATTAAAGAACACAAAATAATTACATCGTTCAAATAATTACAGCATAAGAAGCTAGGATGAACACCCATCCCTTACATCATATTGAAAGCAAAAGCGGGAAATCAAGCCCTGAAATAAAATTAAAGATATGCACAATTACAAAATATGATGCGGGCGAGGCCTAACATTATACAATATGATTTAAGCAACAAAATGAATTGGCGAGAGGCAGGAGACGTGTAAACAAAATGAGGGGCGCCAGAAGTCAAAATCCCAATACAAGTCCAAATCGCTTCACTGCCATGCTTCAAAATCTCCAAAATGGACCCATGCATGTCGTGGACGTGGCATATCATACGCGGACCGGTGGCATGCAAATTATCAACAGGATAGTGAGGCGATGATCTGTCCCGAATGTCATTAAATTTCCTCCTAAAGATCCCATGCATTCAAACTGAAAATTCAACATGCCAAAAGGATGAAACGTAGCCACCAGCCATAAATTTCCTCAAATCCATCCAATTAATGAAATGTAACCCCCAACCAAAAGTCTGAGTCAACCTAGCGATCAACTTTCCCAAACAATTAATAATTCTGCCAATTAGACCAAATTAATTTGAAACAACCCAGTTAAATGAATCCCAGCAAAATCCACAAATGCCCAGCCCAGATTCCAGAAACCAATTAAACATACGAAATTCGCAACTGTCCAACATAATTCAGAAACGAGACAGAGTTATCTGAATCTAAAATTAGGCAATTGCAATTCGTCCATTCTAATCATGATTTTAACCTTTTGTGGCAGTTGGTGCTTTTCGAAAACTACTTCATTGGGGGCAAGAGAAGCTTGTTTGGCGAGATAATCTGCTGCCTAGTTGCCCTCCCTGTATATATGCATGAAAGAGCATCCATCAACTGTATGAGGTTTCTGACTGTATGAGGTTTAAGGCTAGACTTGCTGCTAAAGGCCTTACTCAAAGAGCTGAGATTGATTATGGTGACACCTTCTCTCCTATCTCATTCGAAGACTCCTTTAGGATTATTATGAGTTTAATAGCATATTTTGATTTGGAACTCCACCAAATGAATGTTAGGGCAACTTTCCTTAATGACAATTTTGATGGAGAAGTTTATATGACTGAACTCGAGGGTTTTATTCAAGAAGGGAAGGAACACCTAGTGTGTAAGCAGAATAAGTCAATTTATGGCCTTAAACAAGCTTCTCGTTAGTGGTACTTGAAGTTTGATAAGGTAGTCATTTCATTAGGCTATGAGGAAAATAAGGTGGACCATTGTGTTTACCTCAAGATCAGTGGGAGCAAATTCATATATTTGGTGCTTTGTATTGATGATATTTTACTTGCTAGTAGTGATTTGGGTTTGCTCCATGAGACTAAACAAATGTTATAGTTTTGATATGAAGGATCTTGGTGAAGCATCTTTTTTCTTGGAATTGAGATCTATCGTAATAGAACTCGAGGCTTGTTAGGACTTTCTCAAGTGAGTCACATTGATTGTGTTTTGGCTAGATTTAACATGCAGAATTATAAACCTAGTGATGTGCCTATTAAGAAAAGTGATAAACTTAGCATTGCACAGTGCCCTAAAAACAAACTTGAGCAAGAGTCAATGAAAAATATTCCTTACTTTAGCACTGTTGGTAGTCTAATATATGCACGAGTTTGCACTAGGCCTAATATAGCCTTCGTTGTTGGTGTTCTTGGGCGCTATTTGTCTAATCTAGCACAAGAACATTAGGTGGCAGTTAAGAAAGTCTTGTGATATTTTAAAAGTTTTTTAGTTAATGATTCAATTTATAGGCCTATTGAGGATTATTGTGATAATGCTACTGTTGTGTTCTTCTTAAGGAATAATAAGTCCTCTAGTGCATCTGAATATGTAAAGCTTAAATATCTCACTCCGAGAGGCTTGCTTAGCAATGATACTGTTATGATAGAGCATGTTGATAATAACTCTATGCTTGCTTTGACCAAGGGACTGGGACCTATTATTTTCAAAAGACATGTAGAACACATGAGTGTAATTGAGTCTTTTGATATATTGGGTTAAGTGAAATATATTTCTTTATTAGATTTGTTATAATATTGAAGCCTTTGTCTTATTGGCTTTTATTAATGCGAGATTCTTTTTCAACTATTGATATATTTATTATAATTGTGCGCACATTTTTGTGGTTATATCTTGTTTGATATGTATCTTGAGATTAGGTGTTGATATTGAAAGTTGGGTATGTCTCATAAATGACACCGTATTGTATTTTTAGTATTGAACGAGACATACATGGCTTCTTTTTGAAATCGGATTTTCTTGGAATTTCATATTGTTTTAGAAATTCATGTCTTACAAGAAAATCATGGATTTTCATAGAGTTTCCTATTGCTCAAGAGGCCCATATTTTATAAGAAAATCAAAATTTTCTTGGAATTTCCTATAGCTCTCGAAATCCATATGTTACAAGAAAATTGGAGGACCAACAATGAAATAGAATACATACTTGGGTCATATTCAGTTGCTATCTCTTGCTACACCACCATGTCTGAATCTATGTTGGTGAAATTGCTGTAAGAGATCGTTCCTCCAATATTTTTGGTATTTCTCCACTTTTTAGTTTTTAAAAACAAATATCATCAGCACCAGGCATTTGAGTACGAGCAACTACTTCCAAAGCAACATCTTTCATCTCACAAATATAAAAGTTATTATGAATATACTTGTGATCCTTTGTAAAACATGAATGATCATTATAAGAAAAATCACTCGCAATCTAATGCTTTGTCTGTTAAGTTTTATTTTACGTGCTTATTTTGACTTAATACTGAATTTTAAATTGAAAAAAGTGGAAATAAGTATTTTATAGATTTATATATTCAACTTGACAATAGTGGATGAAGACTTAGTAATGTACTGCATTATTATATTATTAAGAAGCTAGTTTCGAGTAAAAATCAGTTTAAAAATAAAACTTTATTCTATAACATCCTAAATACAAAATAAAATAATAAATTCAGAACAAATGAAAATAGTGAATTAATCTTTTGTGCTTAACAATGTCATTTATTTGAACCATTAAATTTAGTGGATTTTGATTTGATAATATAAAAAGGATTTTAGGTGGATATCTCAGTGTAATTCCTGAATCAATTAGATTGGAGTAATCTTTTCATTGTTTCTTGAAGATAGGAGATGACAACAAATTGATTTTCTTCTTATTCTAGGTAGAACCAGTAGTAGCATCTAAAAGTGGGCATGCCAAATAGCTTAGTTTCCTCTGAACTCATAAGAGTTGACAATCTCATATTTACATCCATAAATCTCTAGACTTCAACTTGTTTATCATTCTCATAACTTAGAAAAAGCTTTTTGTGCATCTTTTCATTATATAAGCTGATACGATATCCATCTTTTGAACATGAATGCATATTCCGTAGACTTGTACTCTGGAGCAATATGACCTCATCCCTTGATAGCTGTAAATGTCATGTTGCTGGTATAAGTTCTACTGTGTGCATATCCAAAATATATATATATATATATATATAGATTAACTTTCTGAAATCTTCATCAAGGTAACATAAAAAGAATTGTTGCTTGGTTTGGAACCTACCATGTGATTTGTTCTTGAATAAGCTATTTTCTCTACTTATCTTTAAATGGGATAATTCAAAGATCTTATACATGCTTTAGTTGGAGGTTAAGTGATCTTTTACATGCTTTAGTTCAATGGTGATATACATGATTTCTTGACAAATTTGCTCACTGGCCAAGTTCTGAGTTGCTTAGAGAGAGCAAACGAATTTTTAAAAGATTCACATAATGGAAGTATTGTTGTAATTGGCATAATGTAATTCCCTATATTAGTCTAATTACATGTTTAAAAAGATGGAAATTGTATTTGGATGGATGCCAATTAGGTTGCAATCCAAAGATAATGATAGTGTTAAAAATAGAGGGGGAAAAATGGTTAAGTGCTATGAATTGATTTTGTCCCACATAGGAATTTTAACAAAGTAGAGACTAGTTTGGGCCTTATAAAACTAAGTGGAGGAGTTGAAGGGTTATTTCAACCCTTCACTTGTCCCACATTGGTTTTATAAATAAGTGTGGACTAGTATATATTGAACTTAAGAATGAATGCTTGTTAAAAGTGTTCATTAGGGAGTTCATATAGGTGGACCACACACGCGCCGTTGCCGTCGGTTCAGATTTGGATCAGGGCGTGAGCGTTAGGGCGAATTGTCTCGATCTCAATCTTATGCAAATGGTATTGGTCGGATGTTAGGGTTTGACCAAGTAAAAACCTTAATTGGAGATTATAGCCGCTCTTAATTAGGGATCGGCCGCCAGTTACCACAACCAGCCCTAATTTTCTTTATAAAATAGTTCGCCCCTGGCAGACTTTATACACAGAACGAGAATCTCTCTTTCTTGCGTACTTACGTATCTCTCTCATATCTCCCTATCTTCACCTGAGCTTCAGCTATCTAATTCCGGCAAATTGAGTTATTGTTTGAGGTGAATGAGAAGGAGTGCACCTAATCATTCTAGACCATCTTATCCTAGGATGAGCAGTGCTATACCAATTGCACTGGTAAGTGGGGGCGTTCATTTCTTCAAGACAAACATAATTCGTCTGTGATTTGGTCATCTGACTGATTCTGTTGCGATACAGGATCTTTAGATAAGTTTTTTTAATTTTTTGTATCTAAATTATGTAAATTGATCACATGTTCTTATTATTTTGATGCCTTGGTTTGTTATGTAAATTTTGACTTTTATGAAAATTGTACCATGTTGAATATATGAATTCTATTATGCCTTGATTACGTTGAATGTATAATTTGTATTATGCCTATTATACTTAAATTTACAATTTGATAAAAACACACGTTTCTTTTTGACTGTTTGTTTCAACTCACAATTGATAATTTGAATTGCTTTAAATTTTTATATCGTTGCTCTGCTACATGTAGTTTTATTTTAAGCATTGGAAACATTCTTGAAGAAACGATCGTTACGTGTGTTATATATCTGTTATAAATTCTGTTGAGATTTCTGATTAGATATCCTGCTTTAGGATTTTTTTTCTTTTCTTTAGAAATTTGTAATGGGTTCAACTTCTTATGTTGTTGGTGATATAGTCTCAGCGAAAGTTGACCTTTTTGGACTGCTGAAAAAATTCTCGGGCCAATATTTTAAGCATTAGCAACAGTGCTTGAAAATCTAGCTGACGATGAAAGATGAAAGGTCTTCTTTCATTGATTCAGTTGATCATGCCAGAACCAACTGATACTGATCCTATGACTAAAGAAATAGCTGAATCGAAGATGAGGGATTAGATTGTTCAAGGAGTGATTCTGTCAGCTTTGTCTAATATACTCTTTGATTTATACTGTTCTGACTCTTATACGGCTAAGTCATTATGGGATGAATTGGATAGGAAATACAATACTAAAGAGTAGGGGCTTAAAAAGTATTCGGTTTCCAAATTCCTGAAGTATCCGATGGTTGAGGGTAGGTTTGTATCTGAACAGACACATGAACTCATCAATCTAGAGCATTCCCTGGTTGATGCTGATATGAAACTTCCTGAGAAATTTGTGGTCATGTCAATTGTTGATAAGTTCCCCAAGTTATGGGAAAGTTTTGGCATGACTCTAAGGTATCAAAAAGGGAAATTGACTTTAGATGATCTGATGATCGCCATAAGCATTGAAGAGGAACACAAAAATCAAACTCATAGTGTTCCTGTTGAGTATCACCCTAAGGCCAATGTGATACTAGGAAAGAAGAAAGTCATCAATAAAATGAACCAAATGAACTCAAACTCTAAAACCATCGATAAAGGAAAAGCCAAAGATAATAAGAAACCTAAGGCAAATAGGCCTTGCTGGAATTGTGGACAAAAGGGGCATTGGGCTAATGAGTGTCCCTCCAAGAAAGCTAAGGTTAAAGCCCAGTCTATTGGACCAACTGTCAACATGGTTGTTGGAGACACTAGCGAAGCTGGAGTTCCTGATGTATCCATTGACAATTACATTTCTTTCAAACCCGAATTGTTCTCTATCTATGAACCCTATGATTGGTTGATAGACACTGGTGCTAACGTGCACGTTTGTGCTGACAAATCATTATTTGTGTCTTACCAGCCTATTAGCGGAAGGACTGTGACGAGAAGAAACTCAAGTGCAGCCAAAGTGTTTGGGATAGGACGTGTGGACCTAAACTTTCCTTCGGGGCGCATACTGTTTCTACAAAGGGTGCATCATGTTCCAGAAGTCCGAAGAAATATAATTAGCGGTTTTGTAATAGTTAGGGAGGGTTATGAAATTTCTTTTAAATTGAATAAAGTTATAATTTTACATTACGGTACTTTCATTTGTAAAGATTATCTTTCTGATGGTTTGTTCAAGTTACAAGTTGAATACATTATTGGTTCTAATAAAATTGAATTTCCTAATTTTCCTGTTATTATTGTTGTTGAAAATTCATCTATTTGGCATAGTCGTTTAGGATACTTAAATTTTAGTTTTGTCAAATGTATGATGAACTTAAATCTAATTCCTAAACATGAAATTGAACGAGGTCATAGATGTCAAATCTGTGCTGAAACTAAGCAAGTTAGAAAGCCTTACCACTCGGTTGAAAGGCAAACTAAAATTCTTGACTTAATACACACAAATATTTGTGAGTTCAGTGGGGTCTTAACAAAAGACAATAAAAGATACTTTATCACCTTTATAGATGATAGCAGTAGGTACTATGTCTATTTATTAAAACATAAAGATGAAGCACTAGAAAAGTTTGTTACGTTCAAAAATAAAATTGAAACACAAACTTGTAGAAAACTTAAACAGTTAAGGTCAGATAGGGGGGGGGGTGAAGAATATGGGTCCAACCCATCATAAATACTACTAGAATTTTGGCATAGTCTATGAAGAAACTGCCCCTTATTCTCCCGCTTCGAATGGGATAGCTGGGCGAAAGAATAGAATTTTTATAGATATGATTAACAGTTTGCTTTTGAATTCTGGACTGCCCAAGTACATGTGGGGAGAAGCTCTGAATACGGCTTGCCATATTCTGAATAGAGTTCCCCTGAAACATAAAGAAAGCACTCTATTTGAATTCTAAAAAAGCAGGAAACCTAGTCTAAAATACTTCTGAATGTGGGGCTATCTTGCAAAAGTTCTAGTCCCTGAACACAAGAGGAAGAAGCTAGGTCCCAAGACTATTGATGCTATCTTTCTAGGCTATGTGGAAACATCTTATGCTATGAGATTTTTGGTTTTAAATCAGAAATTCCAGGCATTGATGCGAACACTATAGTTGAATTTCGCGATGCTACGATCTTTGAGAACGTGTTTCCCATGAAGACTGGGATACCTAAAAATGTTTCTTTAGATTCAACTCTTGTGTCTACATTAATTCCTAATAATGTGGAAAAGATGACAAATGTAAGGGCTAGTCCTAGTAGTACCGACACACTTCCTGGAGAACTGGATGAACTTAGATAGAGTAAAAGAGCTAGAATCGCTAAGGACTTTGGGAGTAACTTTGTTACTTACAATGTTGAGGGCGATCCTGTTACCTTTAAGGATGCTATGGCTTCTCTTGAAGCTAAGCATTGGAAGAAAGCTATTAAGAGTGAGATGGATCTTATTATCTTGAATGGGACATGGGAATTAATTGATTTCCCTCTGGGGTGTATTACTATAGAAAGCAAGTGGATCTTTAAAAAGAAACTTAGGTTTGACGAGACTGTTGATAAGTTTAAAGCCAGGCTAGTTGCTAAAGGGTTTAAGCAAAAAGAGGGAATAGATTTGTTCGACACCTATTCCCCAGTAGCTCATTTAACTACCATCCGAGTGCTTATAGCATTGGCTTCCATATATGATTTCCCTATTCACCACGTGGATGTGCAAATAGCCTTTCTGTATGGTGATCTTGAGGAAGAAATCTATATGGATCAGCCTGAGGGATTTGTAGCTCCTAGAAATGAGCGAAAAGTTTGCAAGCTTGTTAAATCACTTTATGGTCTAAAACAAGCTCCTAACAATGGGAAAAGTTTGACAAAACCATAATGTCATTTGGCTTCACAGTAAACGATAATGCCAAGTGTGTCTGCTACAAAGTTAAAGGTGATAACTATATTGTGTTATGCCTATATGTAGATGACATTATGTTGATTGGCTCCAATACTGAGATTATCAATGAGACTAAGTGTTTCTTAAAGAATAACTTTGAAATGAAAGATATGGGTGTTGCAAATATGATTCTTGAACTCAAGTTGACTCGTTCAACTTAGAGTACAACAGTCTCTCAGTCTCACTATGATGAGAAGATAATTGAGAAATTTGGCTATAAACAAAGTAGAATCGTAGAAATACCATATGATCCTTCAGTAACTCTCTTTAAGAATGAAACTGGTGTACCAGTATCTCAATTGACGTATTCTCAAATAATTGGTAGCTTGCAATATCTTGCAAACAGCTCGAGACCAAGTATCTCATTTGTGGTCTCTAAGCTTGCTAAATATACAAGTTGTCCTAATCGAACTCATTGGGAGGCTTTGGATAGGGTACTTCGATATCTAGAGGGCTTAGCAGCTTCACTAGCCTTGCACTACAAGAAATTTCCTACAGTGCTGGAAGGGTGCAGTGACGCTAGCTGGATAGCCAAAAACTCTGGTAGTAATGGGAGTATAGGGTATGTATTTACCTTGGGTGGGGGTACTGTCTCCTGGAGATCTACTAAACAGACTTTGTTAACTCGATCTACTTTTGAGGCTGAGTTGTGTGCTTTGGACACAACTAAGACAGAGGCAGAATAGCTATATGGGCTGATGGTACAATTGCCCATGGTAACCAAACCTCTTTTGGGAATTGCAGTACATTGTGATAACCAAACCACAATTGCAAAGATTAAAAGTTCAAAGTTCAATCAAAATACTAAAAGACACATCCAAGTTAGACTAAAGTCTATAAGGGAGTTAGTGTTTGATAGGGTTATAGCAATTGACTTTGTTGGATCTAAAGACAACATTACAGACCCTCTAACTAAAGGACTTGATTTGTCCTCAGTTCATAAATTCAGGTTGGGGATGAGATTGGAAACCTATTGGTGATATACCTGCAATAGCAACCCAACCTAACTAAGTGGAGATCCCACAAAGTAGGTTCAATGTGGTATAAACAAGTTGTTGAGTTTATCAAGTTGCACTTAAAAATTAGATTGATACTTTGTATCTGGTGTCTCTCCCCTAATTGCCTGGTAGGTGCTGGCTACTATTGGTATAGTAAGAGTTTAACTCTAAATGGGGTCAAGTCTTTTGGGCGAGATGTGAGCAGTGCATCCCTGGAGACACCCAACTAAGTGAATGTAGTCCTTTTGTTATGACTAAAGGAATTGGATTGTTCCTTGACAAGCATTCATGATACAGGATCGGGACACATGGCCTTAATATGTCAACCCTAAAGATCAGCACATAGCCTTTAGCTCACTGTTACTGATGGATGCAATCATAATCACGAGTACAAATTCAAGGCTTAGATCTATTTGTCCCGATGGTGGTAGAAGTCGGATAACTTAGGGAGTGGTTCAAACCAGAAGGTACCATTGCTGAAAGGGAGCTATGTTGAATTTGATAGCCATTATCTGTGAATTTGTAGGGGATTATTGTAATTAACATAATGTAATTCCCTATATTAGTCTAATTACATGTTTAAAAAGAGAGAAATTGTATTTGGATAGATGCCAATTAGGTTGGAATCCAAAGATAATGATAGTGTTAAAAATAAAAGAGGAAAAAATGGTTAAGTGCTATGAATTGATTTTATCCCACATAGGAATTTAACAAAGTAGAGACTAGTTTAGGCTTTATAAAACTAAGCGGAGGAGTTGAAGAGTTGTTTCAACCCTTCACTTGTCCCACATTCGTTTTATAAATAAGTGCGGACTAGTATATATTGAACTTAAGAATGAATGTATGTTAAAAGTGTTCATTAGGGGGTTCATATAGATGGACCACAAGTGCGCCACATCCGCCCGGCTCGGCTTTGGATGCGGGCACGGGCATTAGGTCGAATTGTCTCAGTCTCAATCTTATCTTTTTGGACAAAATTCAGTTGGAATTTTTACTTAACGGGCAAATGGTATTGATTGGATGTTAGAGTTTGATCAAGTAAAAACCCTAATTGGAGATTATAGCCGATCGAATGTTAGGGTTTGACCAAGTAAAATCCTAATTGGTGATTATAATCGTTCTTAATTAGGGATCGGCTGCCAGTTACTGCAGCCAACCTTAATTTTCTCTATAAATAGTCCGCCCTTGGCAGACTTTATACACATAACAAAAATCTCTCTCTTTCTTGCGTACTCACATATCCTCTCTCATATCTCCCTATCTTCAACTGAGCTTCGGCTATCTGATTCTGGCTAATTGAGTTACTGTTCAAGGTGAATGAGAAGGAGTGCACTTGTTCATTCTGGACCATATCCTGGGAGGAGCAGAGTTGTACCTGTTGCACTAGTGAGTTGGGGCGTTTGTTTCTTCAAGGCAAACATAATTCATCTATGATTTGATCATCCAATTGATTCTATTACGATACAGGATCTTTAGAAAAGTTTTTTTAATTTCTTGTATCTAAATTACGTAAATTGATTGCATGTTCTTATTGTTTTGATGCCTCGGTTTGTTATGTAATTTTTGGCTTTTTTGAAAATTGTACCATGTTGAATATATGAATTCTGTTATGGCTTGATCACGATGAATGTATAATTCGTATTATGCCTATTATACTTAAATTTACAATTTGATAAAAACGCACATTTCTTTTTGATTATTTATTTCAACTCACAATTGATAATTTGAATTGCTTTAAATACTTTATATCGTTACTCTGCTGCATGTAGTAGTATTTTAAGTGTTGGCAACAACCATAATTTTCAAAATATTTTCCCTTAAAGTTTGTGGCATGTACCTATTAAAATTAAAATAAAATCAAAGCAGACAGAAGGTCGCAAATTATAATTATATTATTGGAGCCTTACGCAACTTTTCAGCTCTGAAAGTTGTTCAGTCGTTGTAGAGCTCTTGGTGTTTCCGTTCCAGAAGTCTTCTTTCCCTAGACAATTACTTGAGCAGCCTTGGAGAAGAAAAAGCACTACTAGTACCTGGTTTCTAAAGTTTGTGGCGCGTTCAAATCATCAATCAACTAAATACAAAAAAAATTCCAGCCACAAATAGATTTAGTGGAACACTCTGCAGAAAAAAGAATAAGAGGATGGATTTCTTCATTTCTTGCCTGATGGAAAGTGTAAACATCCTGCAAACAGAGTAAATTGTTGGAATCTACATTTTCGTACTCCCCCCCCCCCCCCCCCCCGCTCTCTCTCTCTCTCTCTATATATATATATATATATATATTTCTCTTTAAGTGACTGTTGAACCTTGATACCGATTTCAAATGGAAGATATGGTTTGACCTATGAACCGCATATGAACCTTGCAGAAGAATGGCTAATGATGGTCAACTCGGTAATATGCTTCACTTCGTTTGGGTTACATTTTTAACGAAAGGGACATACCCCACTTCCATTCTCTTATTTCTTATAAATAATAGGGATAATATTAAAAAATCTGCCCTAAAGTTTGGGGTATAACATAAACTTTTCATATGATTTTTAAAATTACAATTATCGCTGTCGAACAATTAGATCATATTGTTAGTCAAATTGATGAATTTTGCTGATGTCATTGTTAAACTGTTATGAAAATTCAGTTTTACCCTTCAACTGACTGCACCAAAGTGATGACTTTTTTGTTGAACCAAAATGCAATTGCACTATTTATGCTTGTGCCATGTATATGTGGGTATAATTGTAATATAATAAGTATAACGAGAGGATTAATGTAATAAATTAAAATAATGCCTAATGTTGCGGTTGAAAATATAATTTAATAATTAATTTTTAATTTAATCAACTAAATTAATCAATCAATTGATTAAACCATTTAATTAATTAACTAATTTATTGAAAAATGTTATTAATTTTTGTTGTTCTATTATTTCAAGATAAAACCACTTAAGTAAATTTCAACATGATAATATAATTTAACCATAAATTCCTTTGGGGAGGTTTTTATAAGTATTGCTAAATAATAATATAATTTTAATAATTTTAAAATAATTTTATTATTTTTCAAATTATTAAAATACTTTTTTTATTTTTTCCCCTCATCTTTTCTAGTTCCAACTCGCACCCACCACAACCAACTGCCATGGCAAGAGGCAGCTCGAACTGCATGCCACCATATCCATGGCAAACCATTCTATGGCCATGGCGGCCATGGCATTCCATAGATCTAGCCGATCTAGCCATATCTGGCAAGCAGCTGTCATGGCCAGCGAGGCCGCACCAACCATCCCTCAAATATATATATATATATATATGTATATACAATGTATGTATATATATTTTATGGGTACGTACATATATAGGTGTATATATATGTAATATATATTTTTTATACTTGTATATACATATAATTATAGATGTATATGTACGTATAAATATATACAGATATATTTTTTTTTATTTTGATGCATAAAGGGTATTTTTAGCTTTTACATTTTTGGACTTTTTTGGGTTTTTTTTTAAATATTAAGGGCAGGATGGTCAGTTTACACTTACTGTTAAAGTTTTTAGACGTCAATTAGTTATAAGAGAGGTAATTGTAATTTTGCAAACCACAAAAAAAGTTTTTGTTATTACCCCAAATACAAGGAAGGCTTCTTCAGTTATCTCTACATAATAATATATTAGTAATGTAACTTTCTTGCTGCAGTTTACCAAGTGAAATAACATTAATTTATTCAAGTCACTTTTTTAAAAAAATGATGCGTTAGTACAAAATAATTAAAGAGATTTATCTTCTTTGAACCTTAAAGTAGCAGAACACATATTCTAAATTGATGTTTCTATAGTAATTGTAGATAAGTCAGGAATGTGTTGAATATTTAACAACGTTCTCACATGCTATTGTGCATTCAGATACCAACGGTGCTAATTCCAACAACTCTGCAAGTTGCATGATTCACCATCAGGATTTTTTCATACTGATTTATAAGTAGTAAAGTTGTCCTTCTTAGGAAATATGTAGCACGAGTTTCCAGAATCTAGAATCTACTTAGAATTTTGAGTGGCCAACAATGTCATTCACAATAATACAATTAGACTCATCCTTGGCAACCGTAGCCACATTAGCTTCACCTGACCTAAAGATTCACCAAAACCCTTTCCTTTTGCACATAATGGATAAATTTGTTTTGATTGCTCTTGACGCCAAAGCTAAAACATTTATCTCATGTCTTAGCCTTCCCTTGGGATCAAAACCTCCCTCTACTACCCTTTACCTTATATTTATGCCTTCCTCTTGCCATCAACCCCTCTTCACTCTCACCTTCATCAATGTCTAGGACCATTTTTCTCAATTTATTTGAATTCAATAAGGTCTTAAAATCCTCCATTTAAATTGTTCCCTCTTAAACAACAATTCAGCAACTAAGCCCTTATAGCATTGAGACAACATTTAGACAAAGAACACATTAGGATAAAGGCTTAGTCCTCCTTATCGACTTTTATATTAATATTATCCAAATCTATTATTATTATTATTTTATTAAAATGATCTATATGCTATTCAGTAAGTTTCCTTTTGAGCATATATAGTCGTTCTTTCGATACAAATGATTTTTGAGAGATTTTGTCATGTATAAATTTTCAAACTTCAACCACATAACTGTTGGTGTTTTCTCCCCAACAATCTCTCTTAGAACATTGTTTGCCAAAGAAAGAACCAACGAACTAAAATCATTTTCCAAATCATCATTCTCTTTCCCTGAAAGTGTATCCAATAGAAATTCTCTTTTCTTCAGTGCTTTTTAAAGACCTTGTTGTCTCAAAAACGCCTGCATCTTCAGTTTTCATAGGCCAAAGTCATTTTTCCATCATTTTTTTTAAAAATTGTACTTCATGATGGACATCCTCCGCCGTCAAAATGGCTTTCGCACTATTTTATTGTGGTTTATTTGATTGATAGATGTGAAAATATGAATTCAATGAGAAATCAAACACAAACAAAAGATCACAACAACAGTTTAAGATGGTTCTATTTCAATTTGATAACCTACATCGACGTTAAAGAGAAAATTAAATTCACTATGCATCAAATCTGAGGGCTGCAAAAATTTCTCAATTTTAAATATCAATCTCACAGCTCTAGTCTATCTTATTATTATTTTTTTTAATCACTCAAAGCCTAATCACAATTATACTTCAAAGTATTTACTAAGGTAAAAAATTGATCCAACAAGAAATACCTCTGATACAAAAATCTAGTTTGTGAATAAAATTGAAAAAATAAAACAAAAGATGAAAAAGGTCGTCATGGTGCCAAAACTGGGCACTACAGTGCCCATCATTTTATTTTTGGTGTTGTAGCGTCGAAAATGGGCGCCACGGCGCTCAAACAACTCTGGGCCCCTCATTTCTTTTTCTTCAAAATTGCGAGAGGGAGTTAACAATTACTTGCTATAATGATTAAGAGTACGATAACATTTGTTATGATAATATAAAAATTATTGTTATTTAATATATTTAATTGTTAATATTTAAATTTTAGGTCAGTTAAATTTTGATGGGGAATCTATTGCAGAACATCTCATCAACTTTGTAAAGCCCTCTCAAATATATAAAACATTATTAAAATACCCAAAATCAGAATGGTTATTTGAAAAAATTGATATTTCTCTTACTGTTCGATTTTTTTATATCATGTAAAATGATTAATTTATGATTTACATATAGATTTTTCTTTAAAAAAAAAAACAGAGAAAAGATTAATTGAGTATGAAAAATAAAGGTGAAAAGTTGATAATATTCATATGAAGCGGATTTTTAATTATTTATAATTAGACTATGAGCTGGAACTCTATGTACAAATTCCTACTCTCTTCAAACGGCTTCAAAATATATTTTCAAGATTGAAAATTGTAGTGAACTGCACATAGTTTCAAGGTGTGCTACTAATGCTACTTTCCTTAAGATGTACTTTGCTCGCACCACTTGGCATGTATCATGAAGTGTGAGTAGTCTTGATGACATAATGAAACTAGCTAAAATCAAACTCTCGTGACACTCACTCAATTTACTGAACTATTATGCTTATATAATATGCTCTATAGCAAAACAAAGTATATACGTACTCAAAGACTATAGAAATGATACAGGCTAAGTGAGTGTGCAATATCAATATCAGTGATTTCTTATCAAATGACAAGTCTTTCTTATATAGATTAATGGTGCCTAATATGAAAAAATAAGGCCATAAGGTAAAAATGTAGAAATTAAATAGATAGACCCAATTAAATAAATAAGAAAAGGCAAGCGAGTCCAATAAATTAAGTCTATTAAGATCGCAACCCTGAACCCAAGTAGGTTGAAGCCCACCAAAGACTTAATTAATTTGAATACCAACTCCTAAAGCCAAAAAAGAGATACCTAATCATTTATAAAAAATATTGAGTTTTGACTTTATGCAAGCGCATTCCAGAAGTAGAAGCCCATTTTATTTCGCTGATTTTCGAAAATGACCCTAACATAATTTTCGTGCAGCATAATCTGGGCGCCGTCTGTGGGAAGTCCCTCTTAAAGGAAGGAATATTGAAGATGCATACGAGATCCAAAGCTTAAGACTCCAACACTCAAGTTGCACTATGAGCGAAAACAAAAAGAACAACCTACCAAAAGCACAATCTTGTTTGTACTGAAAGTGCATCTGCCATTAAAGGAAATACCTGTGCAGCAGTTCCACCCCTTGGAGCAATGCTGTGGATCACTCAAGAAGCATTGATGGTGCTGGTGAAGAATGCCTCAGCACAAGCTGCGATTAAAGTGGTAGCTTAGTATGCTGATAGACACGACCCTCACAAGCAATCCTTATACTTTTAATAGAGGAGGGAAGCCTTTTCATCCTCGAAGAGGTAACATGTGCACATGCAATCCTCCCTTGGCGCACATTTCCACCACAATTTTTCCGTCAACTGTAAGTACCCCAAGATGGCAACATATCTATTCACCATGAAGCAGAAGTATCAAGAGCCCATAAAGGAATACATTAATCGATTGTCCAAGTGATGCATGAAATTCCGCACATCAATTAGGAGCTCTTACCAAGCATTATCCAGTAGAACTTGAGGCACAAGAAATTCCAAGAATCTAGAGCAAGGAAGTTGCCTGCTGTACTAGAATAACTCCTAATCAAAGTAGATAAGTATATCTAGATCAGAGAGGCGATGATCTCTCTAGATGCCAACAACACAAAATGCAAGAAGAAGAAGACAGTAATAAGAAGCCAAGAGATTGCCGATATAGTCCTCCCAGAGCATTCCCCACATACATTCCTCTCACTACATCTAATATAGACATCTTGGTTGTGCCAGAACAACAAGGCTTAACCTAGCACCCCTTAAAGATGGCGGAAAATCCTAAGAGGTAGAAGCCCAAGAAATGGTGCTGCTTTCACTATGACTGCATGCAAACATACTATCGATGAAAGCTAGAATCCGCAAGATGAAATTGAGAAGCTGATCCAACTAGGATATTAAAGAAATATGTGGTCTGGATGCATCACAATCCCAAGAAACCATATGGAGCAATAAATAAAGGATACCATCAACCTTCATCCAACAAACAATTGGAGTTAAGGGAATAAAAGCATCAACATGATACATATATCATTACAACATTCATGCGGCAGAATGATTCCAAGGTAAAGAAGTCAGCGTAGTGTGAAATCGCACTTGAGGAAACCCTCCATCAAGAGGACACTAATGTTAGCAACTCAACCTTTATAGGAGAAAGGGGAGACACCTCTTAGTCTGCATAAAAATGCCTTCTGTGGCATCTTGAATTCTTTTTCTCTAAGTTCTTCTAGTAGTTAGGATTTCGATTTTAGTTTTAAGTTTTTGTTGCGAGGTACTTAGACATTTTTCCAATTATTTATTAAATAAAATATTGTCTTAAATTGAGAGATGGAGTTTTGTTTCTTTGTCTTATTTTAATAAAATATTTTGAGATTTCATCAGAAATGTGTTCGCTCTTTTATGACAGAATTACAAGTTGTTTGAATACTTTATTCGTGATAAGACTCAAGAGGCATGTGCGTAAAAGAAAACAAACAACAAGCATATGACCTTGCTGAGAAGCGAAAATATCAACAATGACTTTGCACAACAATTGACGAATGGTTCCTCATCAACACCATTATAAGATCACTAAGGGGGCATGTTGTGACATCAGCACTATTGTAAGGCTCCTAAGTGGACATGTTGGTGGATGACATCAGTACCACTATAAGACCCACATGAGGACACGTGGCAAAAGATTGCAATAAGACCACCAAGGGAGCGCACAACACAAAGACTACTATGAGATCCCCAAGGAAGCACATGACAAAACTTAAATAGACCACTATATGATCCCCGTGCGAACTCAAAAAGACCACTATAAGATCCCTGAGATGGAGGGGGGAAAAATTCAAAACGAGCACTTTAAGACCCCCCAAAAGAGCGCATGGACAAAAGATTACTATAAAACCTCCAAGGGAGCATACAGCAATCAAGACTATTGTAAAACACCAAGGGGGCATATAGTGGCAACAACCATCACAACACGTCTAAGGAGGGAGTACAACAACTACACCCCAATAAAACCCCTAAAGGGCACAAATTGACAACTCTGTACTAGGGAAAACAACATAGCTGTAATAGAACCTCTAAGTAGGCTCCAAAAGAGAAAAAAAGAGGAAACTAAATCTTTCATAAAAGCCCCTAAGGGGCCTTTTAACTACTTCTTATTGTAGTGAAGTCTTGAGAAGAGGGCAAAAAAAGTAAAAAGCATAGAAATGAAATAAGGCATAATAAACACACAACATCAAATAGAAGCATGAAGGATAAAATCATCCAAACAACTAAGTATGAAAAGGAAAGCAAACTAGCTCCGAACCTTCATAACAAAAAATACAAAATCTAACAATACTTGAATATGCAAGCATAAATCAACCTTTGGCCTATACTTGGTTGCCCAAAAAAAATCAACTAGTAAGCTTTCCAAACAAAGTAAAAAGCAACTAGTCATTGACTAACAAAACAAAAAGAAAAAGACTAACTCCTACTCTACTACGGCAGAGCCACAACAACTTGATCCTCTATTATGGAATTATTGCCAACCTTTGATGCTCTATCAGCCACCCATAGGTAGATTAACTAGAATGGTGGGGTCAAGCAGGAATAAGTCCATTAGAGGGTACTGCCCAATCTCAGTAAGTACGCGGTAACCACCTTGGATGCTTTATTCATAGACCATAGTAGCCATTACCTCAACTATCTTGAAAAACTTATTGGAGCCCTTGAACTCTTTTACCGCCTCCTTACATGTAGTAGAATAAGTGTCTCCCTAATAGAAGACTCCAAGAACTTTCCTTAATATTCATCTCTACAACATACCATTCCTTCAGCAACTAGCAAACTCTTCATCCTTCTAAGCATGCTGCTAGGCTAATGCTGCAACTATCTTTCATAAGTCAATCTATGGTAGCCGAGTCCTCTCTGCTTGGGAGGCATTTGTACGATTAAGTTCCAAACCTATTTCGAGAATGACAAATAAATAGTCATATGACTTACATAACCACAAATATAGTATAGGAGCAAAATAAATTAAGTTAGAAGAAAGGTACTTACCAGAGCTAAATCTCTAGCGGCAAATTGAGTCAAATGGGAAAAGGTAAATATCTCCA
Organism: Jacaranda mimosifolia; assembly: GCA_018894105.1. Classification (NCBI taxonomy): domain Eukaryota; kingdom Viridiplantae; phylum Streptophyta; class Magnoliopsida; order Lamiales; family Bignoniaceae; genus Jacaranda; species Jacaranda mimosifolia. The sequence continues at coordinate 7,691,136 of CM032123.1, forward strand.
ACTTCCCCTAGTCATACTCACTGACTCTATTCTGCAAGCTATCATACTGAGTGGTCTTATCAATGTCCTAATGAGAGTTGACATCAAAACTCATGCTCAAACTATAGCTGAATAAACCTTTGCCGTCACCAGTGTTCAAAAAATTGAATTGTTCATTGAACTGAAAAACTTACTAGTTTACGGTTCACTGGTTCAACTATTGGTCGGACCATATTTGAACCGCAATTGATTGTGATGTCATAATTATGCAATATATATATATATATTTATATTATATATATTACTTAAAAATTAATAAAATGCCAAAATATAAAACATAAAGAGCTTAATCTTTTTTGACATATTATCTAACACATGGCATGCATAGACTAGAGCTCTTCTCAAATATGTTTATCTTTTAAATCAAGAACCCATGTTACTAGTTACCCATCTCAAAATCAATAGGAATAAATATTTATTCAAGAAGGAATTGCAAAAAGCTCAAAATTGAATAATAATTTTATGACAAATTTAAATAGAAGAAGTCAAGAAGCAGTGTATAGAGGACAATATATAGTCCAAAAGTAGATTTGAATTCTTTCTTCTTGGGTACCTGATCTTAATTTTAGGAGGATGGTGCTTCGCGGTTTAGTGAGCACTAAACAACTTCTTTCTTCCTGTTCAATTTTAGTTAAAAAGTGGAATTTATGTGATTGGGACTTGGGAGAGCAACTGCGGCTTGCGACTAGGAGAGATGGCCGACGTGCATGGGTACCTTTCACCGAGAACTGTGGAACTGTGGACTTGGGTGTTGGATTTTTAAAGAGACTAACAAATAAAGTCAATGTAAGGCCGCAAGGGCGAAGGGCATTTGTGTTTCCAATAGTAGTGAACGATGAGCCAGTGAGTCAGTTAACTCTAAAGCAATTTTTCTAGTATGCAATTTTTTTTAACTTTTATATAGCTTATGGAGATGTACCTTAGCCTTAAAACTTTATACTTAGACAAAAAAAATTTAAAAAAAATATTAATTTCGTAAAAGATTAAACGGAAAAAATCGCTCCGGTTCAATTAAATCATGAGTTGTTCACAAGTTCGAAGGTCTAAATGATTTTAACAAAATAAAGTGATTTTTTTCATCTTCTGATTTTATGAGAAAACCAAACCGGTTGTACGGGTAGTCGATGGTTTGACTAATCTGACTACCTAGTTTGGTCTAATTTTTTAAACCATGGCTATCACCAGCATAAAAATTGCAAGGTGATCTCAGGCAAGCAGCCTTTACAGTAGACTCTCGATCAAGGTTCTTAGTTGGTCATAAAATCATTGGCTCGAAAATATCGCCTGCGCTACTCTGAGATGCTATAGAAGGAGGCAGAGCATGAGTGTCCCTGGAATGCCTCTGTAGGGGGCTCGAATGCCACCGTATTGAGGATAATCCCTGCAACACTACTTTGCAGCATGCTTTTCGTGCGAACTTCTATTTTTCCTCTTAGAGTGAATTCTCGCCAAATTAATTTTATTTCCTGCAAGAGCAAACAATTCAATTGAGCTCAATAACATAAGAAACAATCAAGAAAAATGATAGAAATGTTGAGGAGAAGGTAAGAATGCAATAATAAGAAAACAAGCAAACAAAAAATCAAAAAATTTACCCAGTACCATAAGAAAATATGTATGTAACATCAAAGGTCACAATAAAACTTTGGCAGATGCATCAATGATGACACACTAGTCTAAATGCAATGATGAAAAAATATCTCATTTGGTACCCTCTACACTATGAAAAAAAGAGCAAAAACTGTCTGAGGGGATAATTAGATCCAAATCTCTAAAATGGTGTTGAAATCCCATAAAATATGAGAAGAGTTTGGAGCAAACTAACTCAAAACATCATGTGACTCTTGACTATGTCTAACAATAAGGAATTGATATGGAAGGAAAAACCAATACTAAAGTAATCAACTAATACTGAAGTAATCACTAAAAACGTTGAAGTGCCTTGGAGGCGATACAATGCCATCCTTCATAGAAGGAAGAACAAACCTGAACTTGTCGGAGGTGAAGACCTTATGTCTCAAAATCTCTAACTTCTCTAAAGAAAGTGAATAAGATAGTCCGTTAACATCAATAAAACTACTATCGATATTAAGAGCGTCCTCAAACCCTTTCTCAGAAGAATCATCTTCTCCATACTCAAACTTAAAACCAAACCTTTATTCTAATGAAGGTGGTAACTAAAACACCAAATAATGTGCTCTTGATGTGCAACTCCATGGTTCAAAACTAGACTAGATGATGCGTCTAAAGAAGGGTCACGAACTTAGAAAATGTAGTAACACTGTGAAGAGGACGACGATTGTTGTGGACATGGACAACTTTGACAAAACAACAACTGCCTAAAATGGTTTTAGCTGAAGCAGTTGCCTACATTGGGAAGCCCCCTGAGTGCTAGTCCAAACGCTAGGTGCCTGCTGTGCTACTGGTGTAGGTGCCTCACATATAGGTGTTCAACCAGATACCCATGGGGTGACTTAGACACTATGGTGGTGGAGACCCAGCTGCTGACTGTTACTAGAGCATCGAACTTTGATTCGGACTTAGTCTTGTTGCCAACATCCTTCTCTCAAAACTGGATATATCTCACTCCCAAGTTGGAATTTCCTAGAGAAACTTTTACTAACTCTAAGATGTTAGAAAACACAAACATAAAAAGAAAATAAAATGAAAAAATGAAAAAGTTTACCTTGAGAACTCATCTTACGTCAACAAATATTACTTCCCGAAAACAAGAAATTGAAAAAATTAGCTAAGTCCCTTGGAAGACATTATGCACTAAGCAAGATATCTCCTGAAAACAACCAATTAAGGAGGACTAAGAATCTCCAAAATAGTCCATTCTTAAATTGTTCAAATTTTTCCAAAGTGAAATTAAAAATAAATTACTAAAATTTAATGAAAATAATTATTAAGGTAAGGTAAATCAAAATTAAGTTTATAATGTACTTTCAATATGTAAATAAATTTTTTGGATTGAAGGTAGAAGGTTTGATAATATGAAAAAATAAGGTCCTAAGAGAAAAAAAATGTAAAAAGCAAGTAAATATGTCTAACTAACTAATTAAATAAATAAAAGGACCAGCGAGCCCAATAAACTAAAAACAACAAGATGGGAACCCCAAATTCAAGAGAGTTGAAGCCAATCAAGGACTTAATCATATAAATACCAACTCTAAAGCTAGAAAATGGACATCTAATCATTTAAGAAAAATTTCGAGCTCTAACTCTATGTAAGCGCGTTCCAATAGTAAAAGTCCATTCTATCAATCATTTTCAAAAAGGATCTCAACTCTATTTTTGTGTAGTTTACTGCCTTTTCACAGGGAATATATATAACTTATAACAATCATATAACTTTCTGTATAAACCATGGAAAAATACAATCAATTAATGTTGAAATTATTTTTTATTTTCCAAAAGGTTACTAATAGCGCCCAACAGGAGCTTCTTGCATTGGGGCGCAGGACTTCTTGTCCGGGTACTTGTGCTTTTGTGCCCTCATGAAGATTTTCCTGCACCAAGAAACTATACATTCTATCTCAACACTCATGTTCTTCCTCGTCCATGTCTATCTATCCTAGATCACTTTATACAACTGCAATTTTTAAATATTTCAACAATTAATTTAGTTATTTTATAAGTAAAGTAAGTTCAATTAACCCCTTTGGACTTGAGACATAAAATTGAGATAACAAGATGATGCTTCACATTCAACTTCGCATTGTTAAAGAAGGCTTAGTTAAAAATTGTGAGGTTATGATTCAAATTCTATCAGTACGAGAGTTCATCTACTTCTACACTATATTATTAATTGTTGATTGCTATTAATTTCCAATAATTGATATTCTAAATTAATATGTATGTTATAATTTTACTATAGAAAATTGAAACTCCACGCGCCTAGGTCCAAGTTTAATATAATTTTGAGAATCTAGTTTTCGCGCTAGTGTGTAAAATGATATCGATCAAATGTCTCACCAATTAAATGATTAATACCATTGCCTAGATTCTCATATATAATTATAAGAAATATAATAACTTGCTAGCTAATACTTTGTGAAGTTTTATTTCTACTTGTTTAATTTTAATACTGAATATTAAATTGAAAAAGTGAAAGTAAGCGGATTGTATATATTTATGCTATTCAACTTGTCCATATTGGATGAAGAGTTAATAATGTACTCCATAAGAGACTAACGTTAGCAGGGAAAAAAATCATTTTGAAGAAAAAAGTTCATTCTGTAACATCTTAAAAACAAAGGAAAAATAAAATATTCGAAACAAATGGAATAATGAATTAGCCTTTTGAGCTTACCATGCCATTTGTTTGAGGCATTGGATTTTGGTAGATTCTGGCAATACAAAAAGGATAAAACATAGATATCTGAGTGTACCTTCTCCGCCAATTATATTGGATTAATCTTTGCATGGTTTCTTGGAAGTTGCAATTATAGAATGAACATAAAATTGATTTTGTCTTTATTCTAGATAGTACTTTAATAGTGGATTTGAAAGTGACATATAATAGCTCAATTTTAGCGTAACTCATGAGAGTTTTGAAACATCCATCCAAATTTCAACTAATTTTTTAATGTCATTACAAATAAACCTATTTTTTTTTTCGTGTGCTCATCACAGAGGTTGATATGAGATCCATCTTTTGAACATGGTTGGAAATTCTAGAGGTTTGTACTCTGGAGCAGTATGACTTCCTCCTTTCACAGTTGCAAATGTTATGTTGTTGGCATAAGTTCTAATAGACCTGCATACCCAAAAAACAATAATACAGATTAACTTCCTCAATCTTCACAAAAATAACAAACAAGAATTGTTCCTTGATTTGGAACCTACCCTGCAACTTGTCTTGAACAATCCATTATCTTCATTCATCTACAACAGGATAGTTTAGAGATTTTATCCATGCTAGAGATGAAAGGTAAGGAATTACCATGTCATGATCACCACTATATACATGAGGAAAACAAGACAAAAGTGTCAATTACAAAAAAGTGATGCTATGTTTAAATGAGTATATGTATTTGCCTTACCTGTATATAAGAGATATGTAGCCTTTTGTGTTGAGATTCGCATGATACTATCCCTAATTGTAGTAGTGTAAGGCAAACTATAGTTTCACCTAGTCCATTTACCTATACTCCCTTGCATTGTACATAGTAATTATCTTAACATTCTCATGATCTACTTATCCGACTTTTTTCTCCTATATTTTATTAAAAATGTACATTTTGGATACGGAGGACTTCTTGGACATTCGGATCATTTGCCCAAATTTCAATAAACATTTTGTTTTCTTACTAAGAAAACAAACGCAGATAAGAGTGACAACATCGAAATACACTATCTTTTATCAAATTTGATTGCCAGTCGAGTTCTTGAGTTGCTTAGAGAAAAGAACAAAATTTTCACAATTCATATAATGGAAGTATAAGGTTCAAAATTGTTGTTACTGAGAAAGATCTAATATGAAAACTATGAAATAACAGTAAAATAATTCGATGAAATTGACAACAAGATTTAACATAGTTCGGCTATGTGCCTAAGCTACCCAACAAAGAAAGAATCTTATTGATTTCAAATCAAAGTAACAAGTACAACTTTGAGTCCCACAAATCTCATGAGAACACCCAACACCCTCGTTCTAAACTTCGTCTCTGGAAACTATCTCAAAAACAGTATAGAATCACTTGTGTATTGTCTATCTCTATTTGTCCTAGAAGGAAACTAACTTAAATACCACAAAAATAGAGCCCTTGGTTTATAGGCCTTGCGCTGCGTGATGGGGCGTGTATAACTTGCGTCTTGGTGCGCGGAAACCATGATGCTGCCGAGTTGTGTTGAGAATTTTCCATGTCGTGTGTCTTGACACGGAGAACTTGCACCAGGTCGCACGATTGCAAAATGCTACGTGCCCGGGCATGGCAACCTTGTGCGCAGGCACGCCGTTCCAGTAGCCTGCACGCTTGGATGCATGTTGAAACCGCAATCTATCCTGTCTCGCCCGGAAGCTGTGCAACCTAGTGTGCACTGCCTCGCGCCCTGATGCGCGGTGTCCTGCCAATGCACGTCGGGAAGTGTTCCCATGCCTATTTTGATCACTTGACTATGTTTCTTCCGTTTTTCGTTATTTATAGTCCAAATTTCAAGGCAAAATCTATAACTCTCCATCTTGACTTGAAATTCACCATTATTCTTCTTTGTCTCTATCCCCAAACGGGCTCTTTATTTGAGTTTGCAAATGTTAATCAAATCCAAGCAGTTCTTGAATTTGATTCCTACAACAGTCTTAGTCAACATGTTTGATTGATTATCCTTAGTCCCAACTTTATCAACCAAAATAAGACATTGTGACACCATATCCTGGATAAAGTGATACCTCACATCAATTTGCTTTATTCTCTCATAAATACTTGATTCTTTGACAAGTGTATGGTATCCTGAGTAACATAAAATATGGTAGTAATATTAGGATCCATACCTATCTTTTCTCAATAAGCCCCTTTAGCTAAATGCCTTCCTTCACGCCTTCAGCCAAAGCTATGTACTCAGCTTCTGTTGTGGACAATGCAACTGATGACTGCAGAGTCGCATTTCAGCTTATCGTACAACTCGAAACACAAAACACATATCCAGTCATGGACCTTTTGCTGTTAAAATCTCTGGCATAATCCACATCCACATAGCTAATAATTCTAGTAGTAGAATTTAATTGACTATACCTTAAACATCTATCTACAGAGCCTCTTAGATACCTAATGATCTATTTCATAACTTGCTAATGAGTCTTTATCAACTTGTGCATGCACTTGCTCACAATACTGACTGCATGTGAAATATTTGGCCTAGTGCACACCTTGCGTACATCAAGCTACCTACTGTACTAGCATATGGCACATTTGACATGTGCTCTACGTCCTCCTCAATACTAGATGATAGATCTGATGAGAGCTTGAAATGAGCTGCAAGTGGTATACTAACTGGCTTAGACTTATCCATCCCAAAACGCTCAAGTACATTCTCAATGTAATTTTGTTGAGATAAGTACAACAATCCCACGTGTCTGTCTCGGATGATCTCCATGCCCAAAATCTTCTTCGCATTGCTCAAATCCTTCATCTTAAATTCATAACTTAACTGTGCCTTTAAAATATTGATCTCAGATATGTTTCTCGAGGCAATCAATATATCAGCAATGTACAACAACAAATATAGAGAAGGCTATCACTACATTTTTTATGACATACACAACAATCGTAAATGCTTCTAGTATATCATATCTTTGTAATAAAAGCATCAAATCTTTTATACCACTTTTTGGGAGACTGATTCAAGCTATATAAAGACCTCTTCAAAAGATATGCTTGATTTTCTTTCTCAAAAACAACAAATCCCTCTGGTTTGCTCATGTGGATTTGTTCCTCCGACCCACCACGCATAAACTTTTTTTTTACATTCATTTGCTCTAGCTCTATATCAAACAGAGCCACCATGGTAGGAAAACATGAATGGAAGTTTGTTTTACAATTGGGGAGAACACCTCATGGAAGTTAACTCTCTCTCTCTCTCTCTATGTGTGTCTCACATCCTCAACCCTAGGAATCCCTTTATTCTTCTTGTAGATTTATTTGCAACCTACAATCTTTTACCCTTTAGGTACATCAAACAACTCCCATATGTTGTTCTTGTGTAGAGACTCCATCTCTTTACTCATAGTTGCTGCCCATTTATCAGAATCTAGATGGGAAATTGCCTCCTTGTATGTGATTGGATCATCACCTACAAACTCTTCGGTCGAACTCAAAAAATAAGCAACCATATCTGAATATGCAAACTGCTGTGGTGGTTTGATTGCCTCCTCTCTCTATTGCAAGCCAAACGATAGTTCTGTTATGAATTATTTTTCTACTACTAATTAGGTGATAATGCGTTTTCATGAGCTTCATCTACTACATTCGTTTCCTTTTTAGAACTGTGGAGTGTCAATTTCAATCTCTACCTTCTCCTGAACGTCCTGTTGACTACTTTCGGCCTACTCACCTTCTTGATCATACTAGACTCATCAAATGTCACGTCCTTGCTGATAATCACCTTGGAGCCTTGTCATCATTACATCACAAACGATAACCTTTGACTCCATATATATAGCCTAGGAATATGCACTTTCTAGCCCTCGGCTCAAGCTTCCCATGGCAGACATGAGCGTAGGCTGGGCACCCAAATACTCTCAGATTTGATTAATCGGTAGGAGACTCGAACCAAATTTCCATTGGTGTTTTGTAGTCTAAAGCAGTCAATGGTGACCTATTCATTAAATAACTAGCAATATTAATCATTTTTGCCCAAAAATCCTTAGACAATCCGGTGTTAAAGAGCATACATCTAGCTTTCTCCAAGATAGTCTTGTTCATCCATTCTGCAAATCCATTCTGCTGTAGTGTATGTACAACTGTGCGATGCCTCACAATTCCTTCCTTATCGCAGAATTCCTAAAATTCCTTGTTGTAGACCTCTAATCTATTGTTAGTCCTCAAGCGCTTGATCTCCTTTCCTGCCTACTTCTCGATCAAAGTCTTCTACTACTTGAAGTTGACAAACACCTCATCCTTATGCTTTAGCATGTACACCTATACTCTCCATGAGAAGTCATCAATGAATGTCAGCATGTACACGACATCTTCTTTTGAAGGAACCTGAGAAGGCCCCCAAAGAACTGAGTGAATGTAATCCAAGTTGCCTTTGGTCCTGTGAACTGCGGTACCGAATTTCACCCTGTGTTGCTTTCCAAGAACACAATGCTTGCAGAAATCCAGTTCTCCAGTCTTTTCTCTCTAAAGTAAGCCCTATCTGCTCAATTGTGACATTCCCTTCTCACTTAGATGCCCAAGCTGCATATGCTATAATCTCGTAGTATCATTGACTGATAAAGAAATTGCTGCAATACCAAAAATTATGCTGCCTTGCAATATGTAAAGGCCATTCCACTTGTCTCCTTTCATGATAAGCAATGCACCTTTGAAAACCCATAGAACTCTATCTCGAGCTCTGTACTCATAGCCATTCTTGTCCAGAGTACCTGGTGAAATCATATTTTTCTTTAGATCAGAAATGTGATGCATATCTATCAGGGTCCTCACTATACCATCGTGTATTTTGATACTAACTGAGCCGATTCCTACTACCTTGCAAGAAGCATAATTTTTCGTAAGTACTTTACCACCATTGTATTTTTGATAAGTATTAAACCAATTTTCTCGTGGGCACATATGGTAGGAACAATCACTATCCGAAATCTACTCCAAACTCAGTTGACTCTCGATAACATTGAGAACAAGCCTACCATAAGAATCATGCTCATCAATTGTTGCGACATCATTCCATTTTTGATCGAAAGTTTCACCTACATCTTTTGCCTTTTCTCGTTTCGGACAATTTTGTTTCTAGTGCCCCTTTCCACTGTACCTAAAACATTTATCGCTTGTTCTAGGCTTGGTTCGAGATTCAATTGGCCTTTATTCCTTCCCCTTTTTCTCGGTCTCCCATTCGCTACCAATTCTTCCCCACTTTCACTATTGTTATTGCTTAGGACATATTTTATCAATTCGTTGGAATTCAATGAGGCCTTCACATCTTCCGTTGAAATCGTATATTTCCCATACAATAAAATAGTAACAAGTTGCTCAAAGGATTTGGGTAGAGAACACAAGAGAATTAATACTTGATCTTCATCTTTAATTTTTACATCTATACTAGCGAGATCTTGAATCACCTTATTGAAATAATTAAAGTGCTGACTAATAGATGTACCTTCCTTCATCAATGTGTATAATCACTGTTTCAAATACATCCGATTCGTCAGGGGCTTCATCTTATAGAGACTTTCCAACTTCATCTACAATTCCACTTGTGTACTTTCTGTGGCGGCCTCTCTCAGTATGTTATCTGCAAATGATAACACCAAAGTACCATAAGCCTTTACCATAAACTCATCATTCTCCTCGTCTATCAGTATCTCTGGAAAAAAATCTTTGCCTTTTAACGCTCTCTGTAAACTTTGTTGCACATGAGGGCGTGCATCTTCATCTTCCACAGCCCAAAAGTCATTTTTCCCATCAAATTTCTCTACCTTGTACTTCATGTCTGACATATGATCTAACTGGCTCGGATACTAGTTCGTTGTTGCCCAAAAAGATCTATTATGAAAACTATGAAATAATAGTAAAGTAATTCGATGACATTTTTTGTGTCGAGCACCCTAGCATGGAGAACTTGCTCCAGGGCGCAAGATTGCAGAATGTTGCGCACCCGGCTGCGCACATCATTTCTCTTGAGCACGTATCACGCCCACAATCTGTTTTGTCTCGCCTAGCTGCACACCATGGCATGCACCATCTGGCGCCCCAGTGCGCGGCATCCTACTAACGCATATTGGGGAGTGTTTCCATGCCTGTTTCGACCGTTTGACTCCATTTCTTCTGTTTCTCATCATTTATAATCCAAATTTCAAGGCAAAATCAACAAAATATTTTTTCTTAAAATTTGCAGCTTGTACAAATATCTAATTATGTTATTAGAGCCTTACTCGACATTGTGGCATAAAAGGTTGCTTGTCGTCGTAGAGCTTATTTAGGTATTTCTCTTCAAGAGATCTTCCAACTCCAGAATAAGGATCACATGTAGGTTCTAAAATTTGTCCTTGCTTCACATTATCAACTAACTAAATACAATCAAAATCCAATTACGGAGAGAATTAATGGATAATCTATAGAAAAAATAGTGGATTTCTTGCCTGATGGAAAGTTTGAATGTCTTGATAACATAGTTGGGATCTACGTTTTTGTACTTCTCTCTACAATTTCTCTTTAATGACCGTCGAACAAAAGGTATGGTCAAAAATTGAAACTTCAGCATAAGCAGTTTCCAATGACCAAACAATGTTATTTTATTAAATTTAATCTTGTAGAGTTCATTTGAGATTAGTGTCATTCCATGAGCAAATGGTATCTTATAGTTATCCTCATCTGGAAATGTCACTGCATTGCCAAGCAAGCATCCCTTGAAAGAAATGATTCAAAATCTCGATATTGCTTACTCAATCGATCTATCAAGTTTTGTGCTTAAATTTATAATGAGGTAGGTTACAAACCTTAAGGTTAATTCCTGGCTTGCTTCCCATCTCATTCCTTAAATTCCAACACAAGATTTAAAATATGCAGAAATAATAAAGAGAATAATAATGTAATAGAATGGTTGTTTTTATTTTTTATTCACCAGTTCAACTAAGAGGTATGTAATATCCACGAGACTAACTAATTTAAGCTCTCACCATTTGATATTATTTGAGCAAGAGTTGGTATTATTAGGCCTGTATATAATTCCCTACCAATGTAAAATGGGCTCGAAATAAATTCGGGATGATTAGCCGGCCACTGCAAATATGTTTCAAAATGCACATTTAAGGATGTCCCACTAAAAAGAGCAAGTATAAAACTTTATATCTTGCGCACTTTCATTTACAATACTCGACAACATAGGCGCAAATAAGCAGCCTTGTTCTAGTTTTTTCTGCCATGAATCATGGGCTATGTAAATTAGATGGTATTGTTCAAATTGCATCATCCATCAAATTCTTCCTAGAAAAACGGAATTCTTGATAATAACAGAAGTGGAATACCTTTTGAAGAAATTGATAGATTTGTTCACGACTGTATATCTGTGGAATGGGAGGCCGTTGGAGTCTTGGCGTAGGAAAATCCAGTTCCAACCGGCGAATCCAGAAGTAAGATACTTGCTACCTATCAATCATTACCATTCTTTAGTTATTCAATCTGTTTGTAGAGAAATAAAATAAAATAAAAAAGAATAAAGCTTACAAGAATAATGAAACATAAATCATGTTTATTTTTTCAAAATCAATTTGTTTCAGAAACTATTTCAAAGGGTATTGTTATTTGCACTTCAAGTGATTCTTAGTATATAGGAATTGACTATTATATTCTTTTATTTTCAAAATGTCATTTAATTTAAATTGCTGGACAATTATTCCCTTAATGTACTATTCATTATCTTATTAAATATAATCTTGATTCATTTCTAGCCTTGATCCATTCCATGTCAAACTTGATAGAGCACATATAAATGAATAAATTATCCCATCTTTAAATTCAATAATCTCACGGAAAACAAGGACTATGAACTTCAATAGAAAAATAATACTATCACTACAAAATAGTATATTTTCACACCCAAAGGTGGGTTTTGTTTTATTTCATAAAGGTGAAATAAAGGAAGAAAAGATCACTGCACATTGTTATTTGGACTTGACAAAAAATCACTCATACCCGTAGGTACCCAAGAAAATGCAGATAATTGGCCTCATTTTCTCCATCCAATAAAATATGGGTAATTTTACCTCCCGCCTAATTATGAGCCATTTTTTGACCCAACTCGAGGGTGCACATGGGTAACCCATAAATAACCATATATATATATATTAAATTTTTCTCTAATTCTGACAAATAATTTGGAAAGTATAATACATTTTTCTACGATAACAAAAATGTTTAAGTCGTACTTAAATTTTTAGCTCAATTTTTTTTAAACATATAATGGGATTTAAATTTGAATTTTGAAATGTAATATAATTTTAAATCGATATATGTTAGACACTAAGTTGTACTTTTCAAACTAAAATACTTAATATACTTCAAGTACTTGTTCAATGAAATATTTAAAACTTGTAGTATCTTTTATTAGTTTTATTTGGGTAATATTTGAATAATATTATGCAAGTTAAAAAATACATATTAATTTACCATCAAGTATTAACAAAAAAAAAATAAAAAATACCGGTATATGTGGGTTGTCCATTACCCATGACTATGGGTAATTGGTCCACTATCTCGTATTTAATAAAAAACGGATAATGGCTATGGGTAATGGGTCTACTATCATGTACTCAATAAAAAATAGATAATTTTTACATATGGGTAAATTTACCCAACCCCTCACTATCCATTCTTGGGTTATTCACGGGTACCCATTTGCCAAGTCTATTGTTATTTTATATTAAGTTAGACAAGTTGAGGTGAAATGTTTTCATGAATAACAAAGTTAAAAGTGATAATATGATTAATATTAAAGGATATATCTATCTTACAAATTAATATAAATGGAACTGAAAAGTAAGTAGATATTTTGATCAATAATGTAACACAAAAATTTAAAATAGAGTGTGAATAATAAATATTGGAATGCAAATAACAATACCCTATATCAAAACACAACCTCTTTGTTTTTTTTTTTCTTCAAAATGTCCCATCCTATTTTTCAACCTGTGTTTTCAAACTCTTCATTTTTTTCCCCTTCTCCGTAGAATCTAAAACTCATTTTTAAAAAATAAACTTGCTCTAGTAATCATCATAAAACACTTTATTTTTATCTCCTCTAAATACAAATGAAACCTATCATATTTTCTTAAACATAAATGTTGATTTTGCCTTGAAATTTGAGGTAAAATTGACAAGAAATGGAAGAATGGAGTGAAACGAAGCAAAGTGGTCGAAATGGGCTCGAGAACACACCCTAGCGCTTGTTGGAAGGATGCCGGGCGCCGAGGCACGAGGCAAGGTGCGCCAAGGCGTGTACATGGGTGAAAAAGGCATAGAAACATGCGTCGTGTGCCCTAGCGCAATATTTTTGCGCCCTGGCGCGCAATGAACAGTAACTTTGCGCGGGGGCTCAAGTTTTTTGCGCCCCAGCTCAAAGTTTCTGCCCATGTTCGGTTTTTTCTTGGCACAAGTAGTTTTGTACGCGCCGGGGCGCAAGGTTTGTTCGCCCCAGCGCGTGGCGCACGCCCACGGGCCTTGGGCTTCGGTTTTTGGGTATAAATATTAGTTTTTCCTTCCAAGAAAAGTATCACGAACATAACACAAATGCTTCTTTACTGCTTTTGAGTAATTCTCTCAAGACGGAGTTTAGAACGAGGGTGTTAGGTGTTTTCATGAGATTTGTGGGATTCAAGTTTGTACTTGCACTTTGATTTGAGATCAATAAAATTCCTTTTCTTTGTTGGGTAGATTAGGCACATCGCCGAACCACGTTAAATCTTGTTGTCATAATTCCATTGAATTAATTTACTGTTATTTTGTTGTTTCCGCAATAAATCCTCATGAGTTACAGCAATAAACATGCAATTAGATCAATATATCAAATTTTGCAACTCACTGATTCAAACACACATAATTTTTGGAATATATGAACTGTTTTTCAAAAGTATTTCCAACTAAAAATAGATAAAAGTGACTCCAAATATAGATAGGTATTCACCTCTGTAAATGAATAAGGATTTAAGGTCAATGTTGGCAAACGCCTATCATAAACCCCGGTAAACATTATTGATCCTGCGAGGTTCACACATTAATCAGCAACTACAATATAAAAAACAAATACAAAAATTATGACAATTCAAGTAAGCGCTTATAAATTTATTTGGATATATACGAAGTTTGAATATTTATAAGATTATTCTATTGAATTAAATGGGCCAAGCAGTAAAAATATATATTAACAGTTTCTGTGGTGTATGTATCTCGTAGCGATTCTAGATGGCGCAGGCATCTATGAATCATCCCATTTGGTCCCAGTTTAGCCATGGGCAACAAGACCCGAATTGAAGCAACATATTTTTAGTCTTCAATGGATCAAAAATTCAGATGGTACTTATAAGAATTCCAGCAACCTATTAAGCCTATCGATTTAGTTTCATTTTTCTGATGGCTCGGCAAGCCATGGTACACGAGCAGAATTCAGGCCACATGTTAAGTTGATAGCTTAATTTTATGGTTTGAGTTATTTATATTTAGATATAAAAATTGTTGAAACCCACAAAGACCAAATAGTAAAAATTAAAAACAAAAGCAAAGTAATTCAATGAAAATTGAGATAATAAGATTTAATGTGGTTCGCTAATGTACCTAATCTTCCCAACAAGGATATGAAGTTTATTGATTTCAAATCAAAGTACCAAGTACAAATTTAAGTCCCACAAATCTTATGAAAACAACCAACATTCTCATTGTTTTGAGAGAATATCTCTAAAACAATATAGATTCAATTTTCTAGGGTTCCTGCTCCTCAATTGGGAAGAAATCGTGGTTTAAATACCCAAACAAAATAGCCAAACGGGCCATGGGCCCACCACGCTTCCACTTCTCGTCATTTGAAGCTTAAATTTCAAGGCAAAATCAACAATTCTCCACCTTGATTTAAAATTTTCCATCCATCATCTTTGTCCCTGCCCCCAAAAGGGCCATCATCTAAGTCTGTAAATATTTATCAAATCCAAGCAATACTCGAATTTGATTCTTGGAACAGTCTTAGTCAACATATCTATCGGATTATCCTTAGTCCCAACCTTATCAACCAAAATGACACCTTGAGACACCATATCCCAGAAAAAGTGAAACCTCACATCTATGTCTTTGTTCTCTCATGACTTTGGCTATCACAAAATATTTAGTAATATCATAATTATACCCTTATCATTAATGAGCCCTTTTAGCCAAATGCCTTCCTTCACGCCTTTAGCCAAAGCTATGTACTTAGCTTCTGTTGTGGATAATACAACTGATGACTGCAAATTCGCCTTCCAGCTAACTGTACAACTTGAAACACAAAACACATATCCTGTCATGGATATTCTATTGTTCAAATCTCTAGCATAATCCATGTCATGCCCCAATTTTGGAATATAACACGACAGTGCCCCTAAGCCCAAAGACTCAGAGACACTAAGCCTCAGATCTAGAAGAACATACTAAATTTTAAAAAAATTATTAAATAATCCCAAAATAAATCATTACAATGAAAAATAATTCAATTACTTGTCTTAATAATCAAACTTGAATAGCCATGACCTCAAAGAACATTTTCTAATCAATTTAACTAGAATATTTAAACATCAAGTACACCTATTCTAAAAACACCAATCTCTTGTCACCACTCCCAAAAATTGCTCATCTTCCTTGTCCAAAACAAAGTTGTCTATAAAATGGTAAATTAATATCTTATAAGCGTCACTTCGTCCAGTAAATAAATGTCCTTCTCCTCTGATCGGATTTGAGCATGTATAAATATCAAACAGCAGGAAAAAGAAATCATTGAAGACAAAAATGCTCGCTTTCATTTTTTTAAATAATAATTCAATGCAAAAATTAGGAATCATCTTATCAGAAAAATTTCAGAACATACTTCCAGAGTAATTCAGAACAAAAGTTACATAACTTACCAGAAACTTTCAATTCATTAATTAACCATGCTCGTGAACTCTTGGAATTCTAATCAGTTATCTTGGCAAAGATCTTAACTACAACGCTGTTAAGTAGCTTTAGAATTCTGAACTACAACGCCATTAAATGGCTTCAAAAATCTTGACTACAACGTTGTTAAGGGGCTTCGAAAATCTTAACTACAATGCCATTAAGTGGCTTCAGAAATCTTTTGCTACTATAACCTCATATCACAGTTACGAAACTCATTCCTACCGACTGTTTCTCGATTATTCAGAACATAAATTCTTTTTATTTAAAGAGAATACTATGTTTTATGCAAGATTCAAAATGATTTGTTTTCTACATGCTCAAATCCTAAAAAGAAATTTTATGCTTGCGAAAAATAATCTTTTGAATAGTTAACTATTAGTATACGAAAAATTTTACAATTAAATCATAGATAAAAAATAATCACAGATTTTCAATGTAGAATCATTCATGCAATAGAATAATTTTAATAGAAAAAGAACAGAGATTTACTTACTCCAAAATACTAAAACTCAAGACTTCTCGTAGGTCTGATCTACCACTTATGCGTCCTCCACCAATTCTATGAAAGAAAAATAAAATGTTAATACCCAAGAATTAAAATCCCTATGAATTTTCAAATAAATTAACTAGTATTTTCTCACCTCTGCATATGTTTTCTCAAATTCCTACTGTATAGATATTTATATTACCAAGCTAGGTAATTTGGATAAACTAAAACTCTATCTTGGTTTTGATCAATCTCAATCCTAGATAATGATAACCCATCATATCATGGAAAGATAATATAGAATGCTAGCCAACTAAAACTATATTCTAGTTTTGATCAATCTCAATCCCAGATAATGATAACTCATTATATATTTTATCATGAGAAGATAATATAGAATCTCGGTCAACTAAAACTCTATCCAAGTTTTGATCATGATTTAATTATTCTAGATTTTTTGAAGCTACTATCATAGGTTAGTAATTAAAAGAATATGAAATATTCATTAATTTTCGCATTAAAGTACAGAGGTACAAAAAAATAAGAATTTAGGATTCTATATCACCTATATTTACATGGTTTTAGTTAATCAATATGACTAGATACCTTATAGGAGTCAAAAACTATTCAAATAGAGTTCTAAAATGGTGGAAAGACCTCTAGAATTATCCATCCATCCATAAATCCGAAAATTCCACAAAAATTGATTTTTGTCATCTTTAATTTAACAAACATGGACCCAAACCCGTAAATAATTCATAATCGTTTGTGGGCTTATTCTCTACACTACTTATGGGCTTAATCATAACTTAAAATAAATTAAATACTTGGGACTATTATTACACCTAACCTGTAAAACACAAATACCATTGGTGGGCTTATTTTTATACTATTTGTGGGCTAAGCAACTTAAAATGAATTAACTAATTTGGCTAACTAATACATCTCAAGTTGCTAATCAAATATTGACCAAAGATTAATATTTTCTTTGCTATAAATTGGTACTCATAGCAGCTAGCTTAATCCTTAATATAAAACTCAACATATGAAGTTCCTATCAAATAATTGACTTAATAAATTCTACATCTTCAATCATCACCAAGCAATCCTAAAAAATCTAAAATCTATATCATTGGAATCAAAATGAGTACCTAAAATAGGATCCTTAATAATCCCAAAAAGAATTCAATTTATAACCCATATTTATTTTCTATTAAAATTCTTAAATGTTGATCGAATCCCAAATAAATTTGTATGCTAAAATTCTAGGAGAAGAGCAACCCAAAAATATCAATGAAAAGTCAAAATCAATTAATATTACTCCAGTATTCCTAACATCTAATATCATATATATCCATTTTTATCCCCTCAAAAGTTAGAATCTCATTGCTAAACACACATTCTTTTATTCTAGATCCCATAATATCGGGGCCTAACCTTAATGAAATTCAAGTGCTTCTAAAGGTATAGTTAATAAAACTTCTAAGATAACCTATAATAATTCGTCTAAAGACTGGGGATTACAATCCGCATCCACATAGCCAATAATTCTAGCAATAGTATTCAATTGACTATACTTCAAACATCTATCTGCAGAGCCTCTCAGATACCTCATGATTCATTTCATTGGCTGCTAATGAGTCTTTCCTGGCTAATGCATGTACTTACTCACAACACTGACTGCATGTGAAATATCTGGACTAGTGCACACCATGGCGTACATCAAACTACCAATTGCACTAGCATATGGCACATTTG
Source organism: Jacaranda mimosifolia (assembly GCA_018894105.1). NCBI lineage: Eukaryota > Viridiplantae > Streptophyta > Magnoliopsida > Lamiales > Bignoniaceae > Jacaranda > Jacaranda mimosifolia. Next base: position 7,709,757 of record CM032123.1, read on the forward strand.
ACATATGCACCACCTCCTCCTCAATACTCAGTGATAGATCTGATGAGAGCTTGAAATGGGCTGCAAGTGGCATACTAACTGGCTTAGACTTATCCATCCTAAAATGCTCAAGTACTTTCTCAATATAATTTTGTTGAGACAAGTACAACAATTCCGAGTCTCTGTACTGGATGATCTCCATGCCCAAAATCTTATTCAGACTACCCAAATACTTTATATCAAATTTGTTAATCAACTGAGCCTTTAAACAATTGATCTCAGATATGTTTCTAGATGCAATCAACATATCATCAACATATAGCAACAAATATATGAGAAGGCCATCACTGCATTTCTTATGATATACATAATAATCCTAAGTGCTTCTAGTATATCCAATCTCAGTAATAAAAGCATCAAACCTCTTACACCACTACTTGGGAAACTGTTTCAAGCCATACAAAGACCTCTTCAAAAGGCATGCACAATTTTCCTTTCCAACAAATCTCTCTGATTGACTCATGTAAATTTGTTCCTTCAACTCACTATGCAGAAATGCTATTTTCACATCCATCTGCTCAAGCTCCATATCAAACAGATCTACCATGGTAACACGAATGGAAGTATGTTTTACAACTGGGGAGAACATCTTATCGAAGTCAACTCCTTCTCTCTGAGTAAAGCCCTTTGCAACCAATCGCTCATTATATCTTGCATTCTCAACCTCAAGAATCCCTTCTTTTTTTTGTAGATCCATTTGTAACCTACAATTTTCTGCCCTTTATATATATCAACCAGCTCCCATGTGCTATTCTTGTGTAGAGACTTATCTCTTCACTTATAGCTGTTACCTATTTATCAGAATCTGTACAAGAAATGGCTTATTTGTATGTAACTAGATCATCTCCCACAAAGTCCTCGACTGAAGTTAAACCATAAACAACCAGATCTAAATATGCAAACCACTGTAGTGGTTTGATCTGCCTCTTCTCTCAATCGCGAGCTAACGATAGTTTTGTAGTGAATCATTTTCCTACTACTGATAGGTGATAACAAATTCTCACCATCTTCTATTTCCCCTTTAAAACTTGTGGAGTGTCAATTTCGAACTCCACATTCTCCTTGAAGCCCTATTGACTACTTTCACCCTACTCTACCTTCTTCATCATAGTAGACTCATTAAATGTCACTTTCTTGCTGATAATTACCTTGGAGCCCTTGTCATCATTACACCACAAACGATAACCCTTGACTCCCTCTGCATAGCCTAAGAATATGAAGTTCCTAGCCCTCAGTTCAAGCTTCCCATTGTGGACATGAGCATAGGCTGGACACCTAAATACTCTCAGATTTGTGTAATTAGCAGGAGACCTAGACCAAATTATCTTGCAGTCCAAAGCAGTCGATGGTGACCTATTTACCAAATAACAAGCAGTATTGATTGCTTCTGCCGAAAAATTCTTGGACAATTTGGCATTAAAGAACATGCATCTAACTCTTTCCAAGATAGTACTATTCATCTGTTCTGCAACTCAATTTTGCTATGATGTGTGTACAATTGTGCGATGCCTCACAATTCATTCCTTATCACATAATTTTTGAACCTTCTTATTATAGTGCTCCAATCCATTGTCAGTCCTCAAGCGTTAATTTGATCCTATTTCCTGTCTGCTTCTCAATAAAAGTCTTCTATTTCTTGAAGTTGACAAACACCTTATCCTTATGCTTCAGCATATACACCTATACTTTCCGTGAGAAGTCACCAATGAATGTCAGCATGTATGGCACCACCTTTTGAGGGAACTTCAGAAGGTCCCCAAAGATCTGAGTGAATATAATCCAAGGCGCCCTTGGTCCTGTGAACTAGGGTGCTAAACTTTACCCTATGTTGTTTGCCAAGAACATATTGCTCACAGAAACTAGCTCTCCAATCTTCTCTCTACAGAGAAAACTTCATTTGCTCAATTCTGACATCTTTCTCTCACTTATATGCCCAAGCCGCATATGCCACAATCTCATAGTATCACTGATTGATGAAGAAACCACTGTAGTACTAGAAACTGTGCTACCTTGGAATATGTAAAGATCAATCCTCTTGTCTCCCTTCATGATAAGCAGTGCACCTTTGGAAATCCGCAGAACTCCATCTCGAGCTCTGTACTTACAACCATTCTTGTCCATAGTACCAATCAATATTAATTTTTTGTTCAGAATAGGAACATGACACACATTTGTCAGGGTCCTCACCATATCGTCGTGCATTCTAATACTCAATGAGCTAATCCCTGCAACTTTGCAAGAAGCATCGTTTCCCATGAGCACTTTACCATCGTATTTATGATAAATGGTAAACCAATCATCTCGTAGACACATATGGTAGGAACAACCGCTATGCAAAATCTAATCCTAACTTAGAAGGCTCTCAGTAACATTGAGAATAAGCCTACCAACTCATCCTCAACAATTCCTGCAACATTATCCCTTTTCTGATCAGAAGATTCACCCGTATCGCCTTTCCACATTCTAGACAATTTCATTTCTAGTGCCCATTTCTTCCACACTTAAAATATTTATTTTTTGTTCTGAGTTTGATTTGGGACTTAGATCAGCCTCTACTCCTTTCCCTTTCTTTTGGTCTCCCCATCACAACCAATCATTCCCAACTTACACTATTGTTACTATCCAGGACATGTTTTCTCAATTCATTCGAATTCAATGAGGCCTCTACATCCTTTATTGAAATCGTATCTCTCATATATAGCAAAGTAATGACCAAGTGCTCAAAAAATTTAGGCAGAGAACACAAAATAATTAATGCACATTTTTAGCCTTTTGGGGGAAATGCAGATTACTTTTTGTTTGAATATATATATATATATGTGTGTGTGTGTGTAATTCATGACAAACAAAAAACAAAATATGCATTAAATAATGAAGAAAACATTATCAAATGAAACTAAAATTACATTGAAATTATACTAGAAAAAAGTACCAAAAAGTACCACAAAACGTAAGTCAAATAGATAACACTGGGGGGTATTCAACACTTTTTCCACCCTAATACTTTGGACAGAGAAGATACAGAGAGAAAGGTAAGAATGGAGAGAAAGAAGAAAGAGAGGAAATATTTTCAAAAACAAATGGAAAAAGATAAAATTAGAAAGAGCTTTTAAAATTCTGATTAAAAAAAGGCCAATTAAAACCCCAAAGGGCATTCTGGACAATTCATATGAAAAATTACTATTCCTACCTACAGACTCAGTGCGTGAACCCCATTAGGGGTTATGGTGGCAATTTCAAAGAAACACATGGTATTAATCAGACTCAAGTTTTTTCACACGAGTTTTGTGGCAATTTCAATTTTCCAGGGGGGTAATTCGTATTTTCCCCTTACATATGTCCTAAGTTATAGATGTATTTGCTGAGCTTGTATAGCTTGTTACACTAATGGATTTTAATAGAGCAAACTAAACCGTACATCCTATTGTAGTTTAACACCTCAATAAAGATTTTGCAAGATCACCAGTTTGATGAGAATCACATGTTGTAAATGGAACATAAAATCCAATTGGATTTCGCCAAATTACATATTGAGAGATGAATTATATAAATATTTGAATATATATATATGTGAAGCTACTTTGAAATAGAGCAAGGTTCTTTTTGAAAGACAACAATATGTCGGTTTGTTTTATTTGGAACTTGTGCAGAGTGATATTCTCTTCTCGAAAGTTTTTCGACTCTGAAAATTTTTGCGAATGATATCTTATGTCCAATTTCTTTTTGAGACTTGGTATTTATAGATTTTAGTCTTGATGGGTTAAGACCCATTGGGGTTTTTCTGAAATTCTTTATGGACTTAGCTTGTCCTTTGGGTTCTTTAGCTCTTTTACTTAGTTAATTAATTTTAGGTCTATAGCCATTTTTAATGAATTTATCAAATTGTCCTTGTAGTCAATTTTCAATAGTATCATTCAAGCTCCCTATTTTTGATAGTGGAATTTTTAATTTCACATTGAAAATATATTATAAGTTTAATTTGTTAATTATTTTTATTTAAATTTGCTGAACGTAGGGTTTATTAAATGAACAATTATTCCTGAATTAGGTATTTGCAACTTTCCAATTTCAGCCTAAGTTAAAGTTGATTAGGTCTCAAAGTCTTTAGGATTTCTAAGAGGTGATCCATAAAGATGTCCTTGTGGGCACCAAAGGTAGCGAAAAGAAGGAAAGTTCTATCTTTAACAAGGAGGAAAAGAAAGAAGAAGGAAGGCTCTAGCAAGATTGTTGACATGAGTCCTCAAGGTAATGTCTTTCATACTCTTTCGACACTTTGTTTTATTTTTCATTCATGACTCTTGCTTGCAAATTTTCTTCACAACTTTTTTTAAGTTAGCAAAAATTTTGGGCTTTTCATTGGGCCAAATGATGTTTGGAAGAAAGTTCAGTTCTAAGTTGAGTTTACGAAAAGAGTATTTGAGTGAACAAAGAGGAGGAAGTAGAGAAAAAGTCATGGTAGTCGACCCATGGTCGGTCGACTTGCTGTTGGTGGCGGTGTCGCCAGCCACTCAAGGCGGTTGCTTGTGCAGCACCCTGCTATGGTGCCCTCGGAAGCCTTGGGTGCTTCAAAGATCCTGTCTCGAGCACTGTTGGGAAGTCTGGGGGCAAGCCCTTACAGGTAATAAACAAGGGCATATGGTGGGCACTGGATTTTGGCGCCCGTAGAATACCTAGGTTAGTTTGCACTGAAAAGGGTTATCCTCCATATGGTGTTGCACCGTATGTTGGTCTTCCGTTGGATGTGTTGTCAGTTTAGACCTTAGGGAATTTTAAGGATTCTCATAAGTCTCATAGTAGGAGAAGAACTAGTGAGTTGTCTTCATCATCTTGTTTTGATTCTTAAGAGAAGGATTTTTTGATGAGGCATCTGAAACCATTCCTCCCGTCGATAGTAGTTTTGCTAAGGCGACAGAAATCAAGTGTCCACTTGGGCTAGATAAGTTAGATATTTTGAGGCGTAGGATTTTTATTCCTGATGAGTTTAAGTTCATCCTTTGTCTCAAAACAACATGGCCCACATTCCAAAGGGTATTTTACTATCTTCAGTAGTTATTTCACTTGTGGGTTTTCACTTCCTCAAAACTCTCTTTTGTTAGATATAGTGTGAAATTACAATGTGTGTTTGAGCTAATTTGTGCGTAACTTTCTTGCATCTTTGCTAAGATTCTGATAAAATTTGAGCGAACTGTGTTTGCCAGTGTGAAATTACGGTGTGTGTTATCATACTTTGTTTGAGATTCATAAAGTGCTAAAGGAATCATTCTTCTATTCTTTCCCCAAACCAAATATGAAGTTTTTTGTGTGGATAATGTTTTTCTTCCACTTAGATGCACAACATGTCTTGCAAATTTGATTCATTAGCAGACTCTTTGCAGAAAAGCATACAATCGTTTAGACAAGCATGTATCATGTTATAGTAGAGATTTAAGTCTTTGATGAACTTCTTAGTCTCGTAGAAAATATTGGGTAATGTTTCATCCTCTGGCAACACTTACTTCAAAAACTTGAGAAGCATAGTAAAGAAGTTATTACTCTGCTTCCCAAAACATTTTATGTGAAATAATTTCACAATAGAAGAAAGCCTACTAAACTTTTTGCATCCTAGGTATAAATCCTTTTTGGTGTACTTGAGGAGTTTGTAAAACATTTTAGCTTCTAAGTGTTGCCCTTCTGTAAACTTAGTTTCTTCATCACTAATTTAACAATCTAAACTTGCAATGCCACAAATTGTCTCAAGTAACTCATACATATCATCATGGTTATCCATATCGGAACTATTGATATAATTTGGCATAAAAGATGAAGAGGATGATGATGTTGCCTCCCCATGTAAAGTCCAGTGGATATAATTTTTGAGAAAATCCTCACATAATAAATGTTCATATATTTTATTCTGTGTTCTCCAATAGCTATCAACACATTGCTTGCAAGGACATAAAATCTTTTCATTTTTTCCCACATTACAAAATGCATAATCAAGAAACTTCAAGATACCATCCCCATAAGCATGTATATTCCTAATAAATTCATGTCAAGCACAAAAAAGATGAATATCATATACATATTTTAAGGTGTCAAAAAAGAAAAAATATACCTTGATTTATGAATCCATCTCTTATCCATCTTATATAATTCCTCTAAACCAATTTCTGAGTATGTAAGTTAATTCCCTATTCCATCACATCACTTCTACTGAATTAAAAATAGCTTTACACAATCTATAAAAAATTCACAATCATGACAACAGAAATAATAACAAATCTAGGAAAAAATGTGGCGGGCCTAAGATGCATGAAGATCAGAAAAAACTGTTCCAATTCAAATAATTTAAACAATTCAAAACAAAATATTGCATTAAGAAAGGCATCATTTGGAAAACCGAACTTTAATTTTCAGTATACTTTACCTAGGTGGAGTTTAAGTAGGACAAAATCCAGATAGTAAAGAAATCACATACTTTACTCTGTCAGGCCAAACAACAAAGCAATATCTTCACGCGCTTTTCCTCAACTAAAACTAAAACAATGAATAAGAAAAACTTCCAAGTACAAATACCTTTTTTGAGTCATACATGCAACTTTATTTAAACAAATTTTTTTTTTCTTTTCAGCTGGATCCGTCATAAATTAATATAGACTAGGGTAGTATTCAAAAAATTGTATAGTATATTGGATCCATAAATTCACCAATTTACGGTTCACTAATTCAACCATTTGTCGAATATAATTGAATCGTGACATTATAATTACATAATATATATATATATTGTATATTTTATATATTACTTAATAAAACATCAAACATAAAATATAAAGAGCCTATATTATATTGTTTAACTTTATAAGTTAGAACTTCTTGAAAGAGACAACCAAGAGCACATGGGTTGGTAAAGAACTAATGATATCTACTTTCTAGTCGGATTTAAAATTTAGAATTTTAGATTTGATTTGGGATTTATATTTTGTAGATTTGTTTGAATGTTTTAGGTTTTTAGCTTTTTAAAATGTAACTTAGCCTTGGAGGTTCGCACATTAAGCAAAAAATAAGGGAAAAAAAGTGTTAATTATGCCAAAAATTAAAAGGGAGAAAAGAGAATAAATGAACCACTCCAATTATAATAACTCGTGAATGGTTCAACTATTCAGATGGTCCGATTGCCGATTCAAACAATTTTGACAAAACAAGATAATTTTTTCTTTCTGTATTGATTTTTACCCAAAATCGAATTGGTTCATATGGTTGTCAATGGTCCAACTAGTTCGACCGTTCAATCTAGTCCGACTGCCCGATTCGATCCGATTTTTTAAACAGTGGACTAGGGCATGTAAGTCTTGAAGCTGTCTAGCAATTTATTCTGTATATCCGAAGATTCTGATTTTCTCTTTCAACATTATTGTAGAGATAGAAAGATTGAAAGATAGATAGAAAGATTGAAAAATTTATCAGATGAATAAATGATATATTCTATCTAAACTTCTATGGAAGCTAGTTTGTTTTGTTGAGTTTAGTTGTTAACTATTTTTGTGCATTTCAGGAAGTGGAAGGTGTATGAATGTTGTTAATATATTTACTTTTACGAAGTGACTATATCTTTGTATTATAAGTATACTAACTTATTTCATTTTCTTTCACAGCGATATGTCCGTTGGGACCCCTTTATTTCACTACAAGGGTCACTGATAGAGTGAGATGCATGGCCACACCCCTGGAGGGCGGGCAAGAGGTCAGAGTGGATTGGCGAGGACACTTGGGATGCCTTATAGTGGCACTGGTAATCCCAAGATTTTCAAAGGAAGTCTACGCAGGCCAAGAACTGAGCTTCTAAGATAGGTGGATCCCTTCATACTTGAGGGAGTATATCCATTAGGACACATTCCGTTTAGTAAGTTTCCTAAGTTTTAGTCTTTAGTAAACTTAGTGTACTTTCAAAATATTTGTTACTTGTCTTATATTTATAATCTTTGCATGGCATGGTTGATGTGGAAGGGTTGGAGCCCTTCCCATTTGTTATTCGTTTATTTGGTTGATGGGAAAGGGTTAATGCCCTTTCCAAATGATAATGTGTTATCATTATTTGGATTTTGAGCTTTTTACTTTCTGGGTAAAGACTGATTTCAGAGAAGACTTTGCCAAATCTTTTTCTTATATTCATTGTAGTTTAGTATTATGTGTATATATATATAACATACTTATGTTAACTCTTGCTTTCTATATATGTAGGCTCGGGAGTTGTAGAAACCCCCGATGATGGAAGAGATTTTTGCGCGTACCTACTAGAGGTGGGCAGATAAGAGTTGGGTGGACGAGAGGGCAATAACAACTGCTATAAGTGTGTTACAATGACATAATCTATATTTAGTTAAATTATGGTGCATTCTTTTATTTATTGTTCATCTTGCAGGAGGCTTCCAGCAGACGCTATAGTCCCAATCTCAGCTGGAGGGCATTGGGAGCAGTGCAATGACCCAACAATCTCAAGCTGAGTTGTGGACCCAAACTATAGGTGGCCCCAACAAGAAGGGGCAGGTGTACGAGCTGAGCTACTAGTAGTCGCCCTCCCAGACTAGTATGCTTTGAGAGGAGTCTTTGAGTGCATCAGTTGCAACCCGCTTGAAGGCTCATTTGCAGGTGGGTATTCATGGTATGCAAAGCATGTTTTCATCGAGGTTGGACACAATGCATGATATGCTCTCTCAACTGGTCATGCAGAAGGATGCTCCGTCCAGATCATTTGCCGCCCTTGCACCAACCCCGCCTCCACCCCCACCCTACCAACAACATCTTCCACTGCAACACAACGGGGATTATGGCCAGCAACAGCATGTTTTATGTTCCATTTATTCGTAATTTTGTTATATTATAATTATATGTTATTTTATATACAAGACATATCAATAGGTTACATGTGCAATTAAATAAAATATATACCAATTATTTAAAAATAAATAAATTTTCAACAAAAATCCGAGAACTTTTCAATAGAAAAGAGTATGAATGAATTATAATTTTAATAACTATTCGATGGAAATCTGTCTAGATTTTGTCAAAAAAAAAAAAAAATAATAATTAAAAAATTTGCCGGAAATCTGACGAAAGACTGTCAGGGGAGGTGAGCCTTGAAATCCAGCTGGAAAATACTTAGACTGTGAAACGCTATATATGAACCTTGCAGGATACGAAGACAAACAAGAAGAAGAGTATGGTCTGTACTTCAATCTATGAATCCTGTGATGGAACTGAAAGGAATAGGACATTTTTATACGTCCATTATCTTATTTTTACAAATATAATGATATTGCGACAATATGACTTTCTTGCGGCAGTTGACTACTTATAATTTGATAATATATATATATATATATATATATTTCAAGTACCTTTTTTCCTCAAAAAAAAAAAAAAGGAAAACGAGGAGTTAGTAAAAAAAAACTTTAATATTTTAATTTTCTTTCAAACTTAAGTAGAAGAACAAGTATCTTAACTCAACATATTTCTGTGATATCTGTGAATAAAATAATTGAATAATGTATTGTTTAGAGGAAAGACACCACTATATTTTATCATTAATGAAGAAAAATCTTATCAATTACTTAAGAATAAAATCAAGGTGGAATGCGAATAAGTGCAATTATCAACTCCCTACTTATATCTTAATACTAGCTAGTAACAAATCCTTCTAAGTTTATTGCTATTAATAATTTGTGACTGCCTAAACTTAACTTGTGTAATTCTTAAGAGTATGAAATTAAGCATTTCTTACAACAACATAAAAATTAATTTTAGTCAAAGATTTTAATTATTGATGTTATTGTCATTCTTTTGGGCTATAGGGAAATTAAGTTGATAAAATTTCTTTTTCTAATTCCAAAATTGATTCATTTGAACTTCTTTAAACATATGATTAAGTTACTGAAATTAGGAACTATGAAGTGTACATGATGTCATGGAAGCACAAGAAGAATTAAAGTGTCTAATTTTCTTTGAACCGTAAGCACAAGAAGTATTTTAATTCGATATTTCTAAAATAAATGTAAATAAGTTAATCACATAATATATTATTTATATCAAAATGCTATTTTATTCTATCATTCATTAAGTAGAATGGTATCAATTGTTTCGAACTTGTCGCTATTAATAACTAGTGATTATGTAAATTATTGTTGTACCCAACCTAACTTATAGATGTAGAAATAAGAAATAAATGATAAACCAAACAAAAATAAAAGATCACTAAAAGATTTAACATGATTCGACTTCATTTTGATGGCCTATGTTCATGGTGGAAAAAGAAAATTAAATTCACCATGAATCAATTTGAGGAGTATAGAGAATATTTCTTGATTCCAAATCTCAATCTCAGAATATTGGCTTCTTTCATTTCATTTAATCAATCAAAATTCAATTTCAATTGCACCTCAAAGTGTTTTCTATGCTCAATAGTTGATCCCACAAGAAATACCTTGATTAAAAGTTTAGATTCTGAATAAAATCAGAAACAATAGAATAAAGGATAAAAAATCCCCATTCGGGCGGCGATGCTCAGCATTCTGTTTCTAGTGCCGCAACGCCCATTCTTTTGCCCCCTCTCTTCCTTTTTCTTCGAAAGGCAAATTAATAATTCTCCACTTTGTCATGTACTTTAAAATCGTCTTTGTCAATCTCATGGGGGACACTCATTTGATATTAAAAATTTCGATCATATCAAAATAATGCTCAAACTTGATCGTTGGAACAAACTTCATCAACATATTCGTTGAATTATCCTATGTGAAATCGCACTTGAGGAAAACCTCTATGAAGAGGACACCAATGTTAGCAACACGGTCTCTGTAGAAGAAGGAGAGACGCCCCTCAGTCTGAATAAACATACCCTCTGTGGCATCTTGAAGTCTTTTTTGCTAAGTTATTCTAGTAGTTAGGATTTCCATTTCAGTTTTAAGTTTTATTGCTAGGTACTTAGGCACTTTTCCAGTTGCTTATTGAATAAAAGACCGTCTTAACTAGAGAGACGGAGTTTTAGTTCTCTTGGTTAGTTTAATCAAAATATCTTGACATTTCATCACCAATGTGTTTGCTCTTTTACCACATAATTACAAGTTGCAGGAATACTTCATTTGCGGTAAGACCCAAGAGGCATGCACATAAAAGAAAACAAAAAATGACAAGCATACGACCTTGACTGAGAAACGAAAATATCAATGATGACTTCGCACAGCAATTGATGAGTGCGCTACATCAGCACCACTGTAAGACCCCAAGGAGGCACATGGCGAATGACATCAACACCACTATAAGACCCCTGAGGGAGCATGTGACAAAAGACTGCTATAAGATCACCGAGGAGCTCACAACACAAAGACCAACATAAGATCCTCAAGGAGGTGTAGGAAAAACTCAAAAAACCACCATCAGATCCCTATAAAAAACTCAAAAAGACCACTATAAGACCCCCAAAGGGATGTATGGCAAACTTAAAAAATTCCCACAAGACCCCAAGGGAGCGCAAAGCAATCAAAGCTACTATAAGACCCCAAGGGAACATGCAATGCCAACAACGTAACCATCCCAACACCTCTAAGGAGGGCGCATGGGAACAACACCCCACTAAGACTCCCAAGAGGGCGCAAATTGAACAACTCTGCACTGAGGCAAAAAACACAATTGTAATAGGGCCCCTAAGGAGGCTCTAAAGGATATATATATATATATGTAAAGGAGGAAACTAACATTGAGTTTGGTTGTATTTTCTCAAAATATTTTCCAACTCCTAAAACAATAACAAATAAGTCACTACATTTCCCGATATAAACTCTCAAAACACCCTTTTTTATATCCAAAATACCCCCAAAAACACTTGAGGAAAACACTCGTATCCTTACTAGTAAATATATTATTAATTAAAGTCTTATTAAAATATTATTTAAAATTAGTAAATATATTAATGGTTACAAGCTAATTAAAATATTATCAATATTATTTAAAATTTTACTTAATTAATTACTATTAATATTATTAATTACAGAAACTTTAAAAAATTTATTTAATTAACAGTGCATAATAATATGTTTGCCAATTTTTTTTTGCTTAATTGTCACTAAATATAGTTTATAATTAAATATTACTATTTTAATTTCATAATTTGAATTTATTTCATCAAATGATTATGTCATATAATCTCCTTAATTACAAAATATTTTAAAAGAAAATTTAAAATCAAATTACTTACACATCATTGCACGACAATCATGCATATATCAATCATTAAAAATATATACACACATACGTCAATCATCCATATATAAAATACATACATTTATTAAATTAAAAATACAATTTCACCTTACAAACCCAACAAGAAAGTAATTGATTTGATATTTATAGTAAAATTTGTCTCCTATAAAACAATTCCAGAAAAAAAATTTCATTTTTTATGTTTTCCAAAATAAAACCAAACAGTGGGAGCATTCCCCAATTTTAACTCTCAAAACACATTTTTCAAAATATTTTTTGGAAAACACCCAAAACCAAACAAAGCCTAAGTCTTTTGCAAAAGCCATGAAGGGACTTTCAACTACTTCTCATTGTAGTAAAGTCCTAAGAAGAGGACCAAAAAAGCAAAAAGCATAGAAATGCAACAATGCACAAACAACACACAACATCAAGAAGAAGCATGAAGAATAAAACAATCCAAATAACTAAGTACGAAAAGGAGAGCAAAACTGCTCAAACCTCTATAACCAAAAATGCAAAATCCAATAGTTTTGGAATGTGCAAACATAAATCAATGTTTGGCCTACACTTCGCTGCAGAAAAATAAAACAAGTAAGCTTCCAAAATAAAGTGAAAAAGCACTAGACATCAACCAACAAAAGAAAAGGAAAAACACTAACTCCTACTCTAAGCCCTGCTCTACTACGATAGAGTCACAACAACTGGATCCTTTGCCATGGTGTCAATGCCATCCTTTGACACTCTACTAGCCACTCCAATAGGTAGATTAATCGAAACGGTGGGGTCAAGCAATAACAAGTCCTCTGGAGGATACTACCTAATCTCACTAAGCACGTGACAACCTCCTTAATTAGATGGTCTGGTCATAGTTCATAGTAGGCTTCGAGAGTAGCTTCTGCGCTTAATAATATGTAAAATGATATCAAATGTCTCACCAATTACTAACATTACATAGATTCTCATAATGATCAGAAATATGACTTGCAATCTAATACTCTGTCAAGTTTTACTTTTTCTAGTGTTGATTTTGCCTTGAAATTTAGGGTAAATTGACGAGAAATGGAAGAAATGGAACGAAAGAGAGCAAAGTGGTTGAAATAGGCTCAGGAACACACCCCCGGCGCGCGTTGGCAGGACACCGCATCTCGAGGCACGAGGCATGGTGCACCAAGGCACGAACGTGGGCAGAAAAGGCATCAAAACACGCGTTGCGCTCCCCAGTGCAAGTTTCTTGCACCTTGGCGCTTAGTGAATAATAACTTTGCACTGGACATAAGTTTTTTGAGCCCCAGCGCAAAGTTTTTGCTAGAATTGATGTTAGGCACGCTGGGGCGCAAGTTTTGTGTGCCCCGGTACGCGGTGTAGGCCCACGAGCCTTGGGCTTTATTTTAATTTAGCATTTTTTCTTTCGAGAAATTATTATGAATATAACATAAGGGTTTCTTTCCTACTTTTGAGTTAATTTCTGAAGATGGACTTTAGAACGAGGATGTTAGGTGTTTTTGTGAGATTTGTGGGATTTAAGTTTGTACTTGCACTTTGATTTGAGATCAATAAAATTTCTTTTCTTTGTTGGATGGATTAGGCACATTGCCGAACAACGTTAAATCTTGTTGTCATATTCCATCAAATTACTTTACTGTTATTTCATTTTTTCTGCAATATATCCTCCTGGATTTCAATAAATTGGTATCGAAGCAGGTTGGATTAGATGCCAGGCATGAAGTACGAGGTAGATAAATTTGATGGGAAGAACGACTTTGGACTGTGGAAGATGTATCAACAAGTTTACAGAAAGCCTTAAAAGGCAGAAATTCCTTGCCAGAAATGCTAATCGACGAGGAGAAAGACGAGTTCATGGCAAAGGCTATTAGTACACTGGTGTTATCATTGGAGGATAACATACTGAGAGAGGTAGCCATGAAAAGTACGCCAGTGGATTTACAGAAGAAGCTGGAGAGTCTATATATGATGAAGTCCTTGACAAATCGATTGTATTTGAAACATCGGTTATACACATTAAGAATGAAGGAAGGTATATCTATTACTCAACATATTGATTTTTTCAATAAGGTGATTCTAGATCTTATTCGTATACATGTCAAAATTGATGACGAGGATCAAGCTTTAATTCTCTTTTGTTCTCTGCCAAAATCTTTTGAGCACTTGGTTATTACTTTGTTGAAAAAGGGAGATACGATTTCAATGTAGGATGTGAATGCCTCATTAAATTTCAACGAGTTGAGAAAACATGTCCTGGGTAGCAACCATGGTGAAAGTAGGGAAGGATTGGTGGCAAAAGGGAGACCGAGAGAAAGGGGAAGGAGTAGAGACCGATCGAAGTCCCGAACCAAGCCTAGAAATAAAGATAAGTATTTTGGGTGCAGTGGAAAAGGGCACTAGAAACGGAAAGGCAAAGGATGTAGGTGGAACTTTTGATAAAAATGGGATGATGTCGCAGGAATTGTTGAGGATAAGTCTGATGGTGGATTTGTTCTCAACGTTGCTAAAACTTTACTAAGCTCTGAATGGATTTTGGATAGTGGTTGTTCCTACCACATGCGCCCACCAGAAGATTGGTTTACCATATACCAGAAATATAATGGTGGTAAAGTGCTTATGGAAAATGATGCTTCTTGTAGGGTTGTAGGAATTGACTCAATTTGTATCAAAATGCATGATGGCATAGTAAGGACCTTAACAAATGTGCATCATGTTCCAAATCTAAAGAAAAATCTGATATCGCTGGGTACTCTAGACAAGAATAGTTGTGAGTACAGAGCTCGAGATGGAGTTCTATGGGTTTCCAAAGGCGTATTGCTTATCATGAAGGGAGACAAGAGAATCAGTCTTGACATATTGCAGGGAAACACAGTTTTTGGTACTGCAGCGATTTCTTCATCAATCAATGATACTATGAGACTATGGCATATGCGGCTTGGGCATATGAGTGAGAAGGGGATGTCAGAACTGAGTAAACAAGGTTTGCTTTGTGAAGAGAAGACTGGAGAGTTGGATTTTTGCGAGCAGTATGGGTTTGGGCAAGCAACATAGAGTGAAATTCGACACTGTAGTTCACAGGACCAAAGGCACCTTGGATTACATTCCCTCAGAACTTTGGAAGCCTTCTCAGGTTCCTTCAAAGGGAGGTGCAAGGAACATGCTGACATTCATAGATGATTTCTCATGGAGAGTATAGGTGTACATGCTAAAGCATAAGATGAGGTGTTTGTCAACTTAAGCAATGAAAGGTTTTAATTGAGAAGCAGACAAGAAATGAGATAAGCACTTGAGGACTAACAACGGATTGGAGTTCCATAATAAGAAATTTCTGAAATTCTATGATAAGGAAGGAATTGTGAGGCATCGCATAATTGTACATACACTATAATAGAATGGAGTAGCAGAACGGATGAACATGACTATCTTGGAAAGAGCTAGATACATGCTTTTTAACGCCGGATTGTCCAAGGATTTTTGGGTATAAGCTATTAACATTATATGTTATTTGGTGAATAGGTCACCATCAACTGCTTTGGGCTGCAAGATACTAATGGAAGTTTGGTCTGGGTCCCCTACTGATTACTCAAATCTGAGAGTATTTGGGTGTCCAGCCTATGCTCATATATGGGATGGGAAGCTTGAGCTAAAGGCTAGGAAATGCATATTTCTAGGCTATGCAGATAGAGTCAAAGGTTATCATTTGTGGTGTAATGATGACAAGTGCTCTAAGATGATTATCAGGAGGGACATGACATTTGATGAGTCTGTTATGATGAAAAAGGTAGAGTAGTAGGAAAATAGTCAACAGGGCATTAATGATAAGGTGGAGATTCACATTGATCCTTCACAAGTTTCAAGGGGAAACAAAATGTGGTAGATGAAGCTGGTGAGAGTGCATTATCACCTAATCAATAGAGAGAAAATGAACCACTACAAAATTATCGCTTGGCTCGCGATAGGGAGAGGAGGCAGATCAAACCACAACAACAGTTTGCTTACTCAGATCTGGTAGCTTATGCTTTTAGTTCAGTTGAGGAGTTTGTAGGAGATAATCCAGTCTCATACAAAGAGACAATTTTCAAGCCAGATTCTGATAAGTGGGTTGTAGCTATGAGTGAGATGGAGTCTCTACATAAGAATAGCACACGGGAGCTGGTTGATGTACCCAAATGGCAGAAGATTGTAGGTTGCAAATGGATCTACAAGAAGAAGGAAGGGATTCCCGGTGTTGAAGATGCTAGATACAAGGCACGATTAGTTGCTAAGGGCTTTACTCAGAGAGATGGAGTTGACTTTCATGAAGTGTTCTCCCCAATTGCAAAACATACTTCAATTTGTCTTTCACTTGCCATGGTTGCTCTATTTGATATGGAGCTAGAGCAGATGGATGTGAAAACAGCATTTCTGCATGGTGAGTTGGAGGAACAAATCTACATGAGTCAACCAGAAGGATTTGTTGTTCCCATGAAGCAAAATCAAACATGTCTTTTGAAGAGGTCATTATATGGCTAGAAACAGACTCCCAGGCAGTGATATAAAAATTTTAATGCTTTTATTACTAAGATAGGATATACAAAAAGCAAATTTGATTGTTGTTTATATTATAAAATTTGTAGTGATAGCCTTCTCGTATATTTGCTGTTGCACATTGATGATATGTTGATTGCCTCTAGAAACATATATGAGATCAACTAATTAAAAGCTCAGTTAAGTGAAGAATTATAGATGAAGGACTTGGACGGTGCAAAGAAGATATTTGGCATGGAGTCATTCGGGACAGACACGCTGGAATGTTGTACTTGTCTCAACAACATTACATTGAGAAAGTACTTGAATGATTTGGGATGGATAAGTCCAAGCCAATTAGTAAGCTACTTGCAGCTCAATTTAGGCTCTCATCAGATCTATTACCGAGTACTGAGGAAGAGGTGGAGCATATGTTTAATGGGGCATATGCTACTGTAGCTGGTAGTTTCATGTGCGCCATAGTGTGTACTAGACTAGACATTTCACATGCAGTCAGTATTGTGAGTAGATATATACACAAGCCAGGAAAGACTCATTGGCAGGCTGTGAAATGGATCATGAGGTATCTGAGAGGCTCTGCAGACATATGTTTGAGGTATAGTCAATCGAATTCTATTACTAGAATTATTGGCTATGTGGATGCAGATTATGCTAGAGATTTGGATAGCAGAAGGTCCATGACAGGCTATGTGTTTTGTGTATCAAGTTGTATGGTGAGCTGGAAGGCAAATTTGCAGTTATCAGTTGCATTGTACACAACAGAAGCTAAGCACATGGCTTTAGCTGAAGGTGTCAAGGAAGGCATTTGGCTAAAGGTGCTGATCGATGATATGGGTATGACTTTTGAGATCATTAAGGTATTTTGTGACAGTCAAAGTGCCATACACTTGTCAAAGAATCAAGCGTTTCATGATAGAACAAAGCATGTAGACGCGAGGTATCACTTTGTTCGGGATATGGTGTCTCGAGGTGTCATGTTGGTTAACAAGGTTGGAACTAAGGATAATTCGGCAGACATGTTGACTAAGGCTGTTCCACAAATCAAATTCGAGCATTGCTTGGATTTCGTTAATGTTTGAAGACTCAGATAACAGGCCCTTTTCGGGGCAGGGACAAAGAAGAACGATGATGAATTTCAAGTCCAGGTGGAAAATTGTTGATTTTACCTTGAAATTTGGGCTAAATTGACGAGAAACGGAAGAAATGAAGCGAAACGGAGCAAAGTGGTCAAAACAAACTCGAGAACACACCTTGCGTGTTAGGGGCCCGACGCGGACTGGGGATGCAAATGAGCCGAGCTGAGCTTTAGCTATTTTTTCAAGCTCGAGCTTGAGCTCGAATCAAATGAATCAAGCTCGAGCACTTGTTCGGGCTCGGCTCGATTCATTAGACTCGAACTTATAATCAAGCTATAGGCTTGAGTTCAACCTCGAAAAATTAAATTATTTTATAAAAAGATTTAAATTTAGTATATTTTATTTTATTATATTTAAAATTAGCTATAAGCTTGAGCTCAAAAAGTTAAAATATTTTATCAAAAAAATTAAAATTAGTACATTTATTATATATAAATTTTTTTAAATAAAAATTATAAGCTCATGAGCTTACGAACAAGAATTATTTGGCTCGAGCTCGAATACTTTTCGAGCTGGCTTGTCAGGCTCGCGAGCTAGCTCGATTCGTTTGCATCCCTAGCGTGGATGTGGGCAGAAAAGGCATCAAAACACACTTTGCGTGCCGCGGTGCAAAGTTTATGCCAGAATTGATGTTGGGCGCGTTGGGGTGCAAGTTTTGTGCACCCCAGCACGCGGCGTAGGTCCACAGGCCTTGGGCTTTGTTTTTGGATATAAATTTAGCATTTTTTTCCTTTTGAAAAATTATCACGAACATAATATGAGGGTTTCTTTACTGCTTTTGAGTCAATTTCTCAAAACGGAGTTTAAAACAAGGGTGTTAGGTGTTTTTGTGAGATTTATGGGATTCAAGTTTGTATAGATCCTCCTGGGTTTCAACCACTTGTTTAATTTAAATTAATACTGAATATTAAATTGAAAAAATGATAGTGAGTGGATTCTTTATATTTGTGCTACTCACCTTGACCATCTTGGCTAAAAAGTTAATAATGTACTCCATTATTTTCGTGGCAGACTAATTAGCCAAAAAAAAAAAAAAATCATTTTGAAGACAAAACCTTGTTCTAAAACATCTTAAAAAGAAAGGAAAAATAATAAATTCAAAATAAATAGAAGCAATGAATTAGCCTTTTGAGCTTACCATACCATTTCTTTGAGACAATCGGATTTTGCTAGATTTTGACAATACAAAGAGGATAAAATATAGATCTCTAGTGCGCGAGAAAGAGCACAATACCTGGAAAACCCATAAGATTTTGCTGCATCAATTTTTCGACACAAGGGCTAGGGATTTGGAGGTAGTTCCTATGTTATCGCTTCTTTTTTCTTGGATTGGTGTGTGTCTGGAGTTAATTCAGATGTTATTAGTGTTTGGTTTTGGGAAGAGCAGGAGGAAGAGAATTATGTCGAAGTATTTTGGGAAGAAGAATGGAAGATTTGGGGAGTGTTTTTAAAAAGAGAAAAGAAGACACGAAGTGTTTTAAGGAAAATAGAGCAAAGGAGAACAAAATGTTTATATGATGCTTTTCATCTTCTTATTTTCTTTCCTTTATTCATTATATCTCAAATATTTAAACAAAAAGGAGACACTTTTAAAAAAAACGTCTCTATTAAAAGTGTTAATAAGACATTTATTGAAAAGTGCCATATATAAAAGGTGTATAATTAGAGAATTGAGACAATTTATATATTTAAGTGTATATAAAGTGTCTCAACAAGAAGGTTATTGAGACATTTTTGTGAAAGTGTCATAAAATGTGTCTTAGAAAGTCCTTTGTCGAATAGTACAGTGTACCTTCTACACCAATTATATTGGATTAATCCTTGCGTAGTTTCTTCCAAGTTGCAATTATAAAATGAACACGAAAATAATTTTCTCCTTATTCTAGATAGTACTTAAGTAGTGAGTTTGAAAGTGGCATATATTAGTTCAATTTTATTTTAACTCATGATAACTGACATCCATAAATATCCAAATTTCAACTTATTTTTCAAGTCTAATTATTGAAAATACATATATATATATATATTCATGTTCTCATCATAGAGGCTGATATGAGATCCATCTTTTGAACATGGCTGCACATTCCATTGGCCTATACTCTGGAGCAGTATGGCCTCCTCCTTTTACAGTTGCGAATGTCATGTTGTTGGCATAAGACCTAGTAAACCTGCATACCCCAAAAACAATAATATAGATTTTCTCAAATCTTCACAAAAATAACAAACAAGAAACGTTGCTTGATTTGGAACCTACCCTGCGACTTGTCCTTCAAAAATCCATTGTCTCCATTCATCTACAACAGGATAGTTCAGATAATTTATCCATGCTAGAGATGAAAGATAAGGGATTATGATGTCATGATCACCACTATATACACAAGAAGACAAAAGCGTCAGTTACATAAAAGTAATGCTATGTTTAAATGAGCATATGTATTTGCTTTACCTATATATAAGAGACCTGTAGCCTTTAGTGCTGAGATTAGCGTGATACGGCCTAGTATCCCTAACTGTAGTAGTGTAAGGCAAACTAAAGTTGCACCTAGTCCATTTTCTTATACTCCCCTGCATTATACATAGTAATTATCTTAATATTCTCATGATACATTGGCAATGTATTCGACTTTTTTCTCCTATATTTTATTAAAAATGTACCTTTTGAATATGGAGGACTTCTTGGACACTCGGAACATTAGCCCAAATTTCAATAAGCATTTTGTTTTCTTCCTAAGAAAACAATCGCAGATAAGAGTGACAACAGTGAAATACACTATTTTTTGTCAAATTTGACTACCAGTCGATTTATTGAGTTGCATAGAGAAAAGAAAAAAAATTTCAAAACTCAAATAATGGAAGTATAAGGTTAAAAATACTTTTCCTCAAAATTTGCAGCTTTTACAAATATCTAATTGAGTTATTGGAGCCTTACTCGGCACTTTGGTGTCGGAGGTTGCTTGTCGTCATAGAGCTCTAGGTGTTTCTCTTCAAGAGATCTTCTAACTCCAGAATAAGGATCACATGTAGGTTCTAAAATTTGTGCTTGCTTCAAATTATCAACTAACTAAACACAATCAAAATCCAATTACAAAGAGATTTAATGGATAATTTGCAAAAAAAATAAATATATATATATATATAGTGCATATCTTGCCTGATGGAAAGTTCGAACATTTTGATAACATAGTGAATTATTGGGAGCTACGTCTGTGTACTTCCCTCTACAATTTCTCTTCAACGACTATGAACAAAAGGCACAATAAAAAATTAAAACTTCGGCATAGTAGTTCTCGATGACCAAATAATTTCATTTAATTAAATTTAACCTTGTAGAGTTCATCTGAGACAAGTCCCATTCCATGAGCAAATGGTATTTTATAGTTATCCTCATCTGGAAATGTTGCTGCATTGCCAAGCAAGTATCCCTCGAACCAAATAATTCAAAATCTCATTATAGATTCCCTAATCGATCTATCAAGTTTTGTGCTTAAATTTATAATGAGGCAGGTTACAGACCTTAAGGTTAATTCGTGGCTTGCTTCCCATCTCATTCCCTACATTGCAGCAAAAATTTAAAATATGGAGAAATGATAAAAAGAATAATAATGTAATGAAATGGTGGTTGTTATTTTCTATTAACTACAACAAGGAGGTATGTAATGATAGGACTAACTAATTTAAGCTCTCACCATTTGATATTATTTGTGTAATAGCTGGTATTACTAGGCCTGTATATGACTCCCCACCAATGTAAAATGGGCTCGAAATAAATTCGGGATGATTAGCCAGCCACTGCAAATATATTTCAGAATACGCGTTTAAAAATGCGCGGAAAGGAGCAAGTTTAAAAGTGTATATCGTTTTCACTTTCTTCCATTTATATATTAACAATACTCGACAGCATAGGCACAAAAAGAAATCTTATTCTAGTTGTTTCTATCATGAATTACGGGCTATGTAAATTAGATGATATTGTTCAAATTGCATGGTCCATCATATTCATTCGTAAAAAGAACGGAATTCTTGATGACAAATGAAGTGGAATACCTTTTGAAGAAATTGATAGGTTTGTTCACATGTTTGTATATCTGTGGAATGACAGGCCTCTGGAGTCTTGGCATAAGAAAATCCAGTTCCCACCGGCGAATCCAGAAGTAAGATATTTGCTACCTATCAATAATTACCATTCTAATTTAGTTATTCAATTTGTTGGTACAGAAAGAATAAGAAAAAAAAAAAAAAAAAAGAAGTAAAAATGGAATAAATCTTACAAGACAAAGGAAACATAAATCATTTTTATTATATTTCCTGAATTTGGTTTCAGAAACTATTTCAAAAAAAAATCATCCTCCGTATCTTTTTTAAAAATGTCCCAACCTATTTTTCAACCTACATTTCCAAACTCTTTATATGTTTTCTTTTTTTTGGATTAAATTCATTTTGCCACCTTGTACTATAGGGGTAGTGTTATATATCCCCTTCTACTATCAAAACCTTCAATACCCCCCCGAACTCCTCACATTGTTAGTGAAATAATTGACAATGTTAAAACTCCACAGCAAACTACTAATTTAACCTCAGAAAATAAGTAAATAATCCAAAAATCTAGGACACATGGCATTTTCTTTCTATTTAGATAAATTTTACTCTTGGCATAAATAATGCTCTAGAGGAAAAAAGCAAGACTAAAAACAAGTGCAATCTGTAGCTTCTCTTCTCAATCACAAGCAAAAATATCATTCCAAAATTCCCAAAAAAAATCCAACAAAAATTTAATGTTGAATACTGAAAAAGATATTGCATATCTATATGAGCAACAAACAAATCAATTTTTGAAGAGTTGTCTGACGTTAATTGGTCAATATATTCTAAACCTTAAAACTCTAGAATTTGGGATTTTTTTTTTCTTTTAATTTGCTTATTTAATTAGGTTTTCAGAACTAATGATAGATTATAAGTGAAATAGAGCATAAACCAACATATTATCATAGATTTTTCAGATTTCTAGAATAAATGCAGATTTTTAAAAATTTTTAGATTAAAACTTACGAAGTAGAAGTTTATACAATACACCCATGTGTTTCTTTTCCCAACAACTAGCCTCATAAATAGTTAAAATCTATAAATAAATAATTAAAAATTTATAAATTTATAAATAGTATAATCATAAACAGTAAAAAAAATTATAAATAAAAAATTACTCACATCCTAATCATAATAGCCAATAAATTTTCTTCCCAAATTATTTAGAGTTCACGAAGTATGTATAGTTGTGGGTTTACCACAATCACACCATGGTTCCTAGGACTAGATGGATAAGTGCTTGAACATCGACAAATATCTTTGAAGATTTTATATTGGAATTGGAAAAATTGCTTGACATTGTTGTGAATTTTGGCTAATGAGGTGAACATATGCGTAAAATTGAGAATTTTTTAACAATAGAATGGATGAATTTGTTTTTTTTTTTTTTTTTAAGAAAATCTGATGCTCATGCAGCAAGAATGGTGTTGCGTTGTATAAATCTCGTAAGGCCAATTTGGGAATAAATATTTGCAACGGTCATAAGGCCAAGAAAGAATCCAATTCTTTTGTTAATTATAACTAACAGTGTGAGGGTTTAGGGGGGTGTTTGAAGATTTTAATAGTAGAAGCTAAGGAGGTATTTGACACCACCCTCATAATACAAAGGGACAAAATGAATTTAACCCCTTTTTTTTTAAAAGAATCTACAATTCATTTTGAAAAAATAAGCACGCTCTGGTAATTAATAGTCATCAAACAATCTCTATTTTTACCTCTTCTAGATACAAATTAAACCTACCATATATTCTTAAACATACCGACTCACTAATTCAAACACACACATTTTTTGGAATATATGAACTGTTTTTCAAAATTATTTCCACCTAAAAAAGACAACAGTGACTCCAAATATAGATAGGTATTCACCTCTGTGAATGAATAAGGATTTAAGGTCAACGTTGGCAAACCCCTATCATAAACCCCGGTAAACATTAGTGGTCCTGCGAGGTTCACACATTAATCAACAACTACTGTATAAAGAACAAATACAAAAATTGAGACAATTCAAGTAAGCGCCTATAAATTTATTTGGATACAAAGTTTGAATATTTATAAGATTATTCCTTTGAATTAAATGGGCCAAGCAGTAAAAATATATATTAACAGCTCATGCGGTGTATGATCTCGTAGCGATTCTAGATGACGCAGCCATCGGTGAATCGTCCCATTTGGTCCTATTTTATAATTGATTGGCAACAGGACCCGAATTCAAGCAACATATTTTATTCTTCAATGGATCAAAAATTTAGACGCTTCTTATAAGAATTCAAGCAAGCTGGTAAGGTTGTTTCTTCTGTTGATGGCTCCGGAAGCCATAGTATAAGAGCAGAATGTAGGCCACATATTAAGTTGATAGCTTATTTATCATTTTATTTTTTATTTTTAAAAAAAAATTGTTTGAGTTGTTTATATTTAGATATGCAAATAGATAGTACGAAAATTGAAGTATGATTTTTCAAAATGTTATGAGATATAGAATATTTCAAAAAATATGGGTAGAAAGAAAACAGGATCGTAAATAATTACTGTCTTCTCATTTTTCTCCTTTGGAGAAATAGTAACTTTGGAAATGACATTGTTAATGTTGCTGTGCCACTCATATATAATGTCATTCCACACTCTAAATACTTAAGTGGTGGTTTCTATATATGGTTTTAGAAAAATCATTAGCTTCCGTCAACAAAATTGATGACCTTATATGAAATTTTAAAAATGCCCTTGGGTTACTATTTAACTAATTTGTTGAAACAAAAATACCCTTAAATATATTTATAATACTACTGAACTTTTTATGGTTTATTTGATACATCTTTTATAAGTATTGCAATTGGCAATTTGAGAATTTTTTTAATAATTTTAAATTATATATTCTATAATTTTAAAACAATAAATATATCTAGAATAATTTAATTAAATTTAGTTTATTTTATTTATTAATTAAGATAAAAATTAAAAATTAAAAACAAAATCTTAACTTGTCATCTAACTATATAAGTTTAAGTTATATACTCAACAATATTAAAACAAGTATGTTTAAAATAATTTAATTAAATTTGTTCAATAATTCAAAAATAAAATAAGTAAAAGTTAAAAAAATAAAAATCTAAATCTATCATTTTAGAGAACATAATTTTAACAATTTTAAATTATATACTTACTATTATTAAAATAACAAACATATTCAAAAATAATTTTCACTAAATTTATTTATTAGATAAAAAATAAATAAATAACTAAAAAAAACAAAAAAGACAAATGGCTAGGCCAGCGGCTAGTGGCGGCGGCTAGAATTAATTGAACATGTGGGCGGCTACCGGCCGCTGGTCACGATCCGCCGCCTGGCCTTGGTGGCTAGGTCTGGGTGCATGGGGAGAGGGGTTATACAGATACACATACGTATGCATGCATGCATTTCTATTTATATATGTATGTATTTATGTATGATACATTTATATTTGTATAAGTTAATGTACATAAATATATCAATATTTGTTAATCTTTGTAATAGGACTGTTATGTCATTTCAATTTATGCTTTTCTTCTTCTTCTTTTTTTTTTTTTTTAATACCCTAAGTTAAGGTTAATTTGGAGCTTTCACATTTTCCATCTACTTTAATTGTTAATCATTTGACTTAGGAGAATATATAATTTAAAGATACTTATGGATTTTTTTATTTAAAATAGGCCGAAGCTAAGTCATTAACCTTTAAAAAGTGTGATCATAATCAGAGAAGAAAATTATATCTTCAAACAGTCCAAAGGCTTTGTTGTTCTCCGGAACATTTCTAACCGAGAGAATTAACCTCAATCTCCCGACACTTTCCCAAAGGCCACTTCAAAAATCCATACTTTCCTCTCCTCAAATTTTCCCTAAAAAATTAATCACTGCATACATACATACATATATATATATATATATTTATATCTTGCACTGGTTATAACCATGCATACAAAATAAATTAATATAAAAACATATTTTTACTTAGCTAAGCCAATGAAAATCTAATCAATTTAATGTTAGAAAGTGTCTTCTTCCAAAATAAAATTAAATGCATCATTTTCTCATAAAAATAATTTTTAATCATCTAAAATAAATTCAAACATCGATCGCATTTACCAATACACATTCTTTATATTAAGATTTCCAAGGATATTTGTTTCAAAAGACCCAAAGCAATACCAAATATATAAAGCCAAAAATTATAAAACATACTGTCAAAGCATATGGTTTACCTATTTCATATAATAACCCAGCTAGAACAGAGCAGCCAGGGCCTCCTGACACCCAAAGAATAAGAGGATCTTTCTCAGGATTAGGCCCAGATGATTTCACAAAGTAATAAAACAGCTGCACATTTTCTCCTTTGTCGACTCCAATATACCTAATATCAATTAATAGCGGAAGAAGATTCAAATTAATTATCCAACACACCAATCAATTGATAAGGCGCGCAATATATGATGTGTGATAAAGTAAATTAAACACAATATTTACGTACGTACCCGGTTTCAAGTTCAAAGGGAAGTGGGCCTTGGAATCCTGGAAGATACTTGACCAGTGAACCACCATATGAACCTCGCACAATAAGAAGAAAAAGAAAAATAGAAAGTGAGATAATAACCAAGAAAGAGTATTGTTTGTATGCCATTGTTGAAGGTAGCTGATCATGCACATACGTCAACGGTTATGTGCTTCGCTTCAATTCATAATATATATATGTATATATGTGTGTGTGTGTGCGCGCGCGTGCGCGTGCGTGTGCGTGTGCGTGGATATAGCATTCTTCTTTTGTCTTTTTCTTATAACTAGCAATATAATAACATTGCGCTGTCTTGCTACACTTGATGTCAATGGATAAAAATTATATATATATATATATATATATGAAATACGGTGATGTAGGGGTCTTAACGGGTCGGGTTGGTTCGAGTTTGAGGAAAAAATAAATTCAAACCGATTATTTTTAATTGGTTTGGATTGGTTCAAATTTTATAATTTTTAATTCTTGAACCCAAACCAAACCAACCCAATCCAGAGTGAGTTGGTTTGGTTCGAGTAATCGGGTTCAATGAAAAAAAAGAAAGAAAGAAAGAAAGAAGAAGAAGAAAAAACAAAGAAAAAGAAAAAAGCACCCGTTGTAATTTCTTTAGTTCTTTAACTAGAAAAAAATTGGCAAGCTATAACTGTATTTAAGTTAAAATTGAATAGATGACCTACATAAACAATAGTAGCATGGTATAACCCTATCAAAACAATCAAATTATTCATCAAAACTCAAAAGCATACAACATTGCACCGAAGTACCACAAGTCATATATAAATTATCTCCTTTTTTACCACAAACCATAATTGATAATATAAAATTCCAAATTCAAATAAAAGTTGAACATCAAATATAAATATAAAGAACAAAAGTCATATTTTTTCAAAAAATAAATTATTATTTGTTTGAATTAAATAATCGGGTCGGGTTGGGTAAGGTAATTGAATATGAATTTCAAAAATCAAACCAAATGTAATTGAGTTTGATCAAATTTTATCCAATCAAACCTGATTACCCGATCCAAACTTAACCAATTAGATTGATTCAATTTGAATCATCGAGTTTATTGGAACGGATTTATCCGATCAACACCCCTATGGTGATGGAATAGAATGAGTAACCTAGATTCCGAGAAGCTGGACTTCATTCTATGAATTCTCTGATGGAAATGAAAGGATTAGGACATATATTAATATACTTATAATATAATAATTGATATTATGATAAGATAACTTTCTTGCTGCCGTTGACTACTTAATTTGATAATATACATCTAAGTCTTTTTTCTATTGTTTATTTTTATAAATAACAATAATAATGATGATGATGATGATAGCTTTCTTCCTACAGTTGATATCAATGGGACATTTTAATATAGCTTTCTTGCTACGGTGGATATCAACGGAACGTTTGGCCAAAAATTATTTGAATTTTTTTTATAAGATTCTATGTTTTACGAAATGTTTGATTTTATTTTAAGAATAAGCTATTAATTAAACTTTGTAGATAAAATAAGAATTCAAAATTTATAAATATTAAAAAACGATAATTTTTTAATTAATATAATTAAAATTATGAAATTTATCAAAATTCTAAAATTAATTAAAAAACCTTACGTTCTTTCTTCTTTTTAAATCGAAAACTTTCTTCTGAAGAATGAGTCGCCCAGACTATCGTTACTAATCTTCTTAGGTCTCGTTTGACATGGACTAATAGGCTCAATACTAAACTTGAATATCACCTATTAAGGTGTTTCATAGGAAAGATTAAGTTTGCCACATTTAATAGCATGCCCGGCACTGTAGCAATGATTGGTGGCTAGTCAAATAACAGCACTCGGACTGTGATTGAATAATCCTCCAGTTTGTTTGAAAAAGGAAACATAGGCCGAAAAAATTTTTTGCTGCAAGGGCAAGAGGGTCATTTATATAATAGTGGTGAGTATCAAATAATGATAATAGATTGTGCAAAATTTATGTGGTGACTAATTTATATGTGTAATATTTCACCACTAATACAATCTCTACTATTAACAAAATTCCATATCAAACGAGACTTTATTAAATTTTGTCCTTTCCTTTTCACATAATGGCGTGACTGATCTGTAACGTTGTTATATTGGCCCTAACACGAGAAACATGTGAACGAGGTCCTACGATGTGCATTCTTACTTGGCCCTAACACGAGAAGCATGTGAGCGAGGTCCTACGATGTGCATTCTTACTTGGCCCTAACACGAGAAGCATGTGAGCGAGGTCCTACGATGTGCATTCTTACGCTACCCGTCAACAAGAAAACACGTTTACTTAATTTATCACAAGTTGATAATCTTTCTGCAACTAAAATCATACCCATTTTGTTCAATACAATAAAAAACCCAAAATCTATCTAAAAATCAAAAAAATTGTGTTGACTATTTAATTATTGATCAATTATATTTAGTAAGACTGCTTTTAAGATATGTATATTTTAGAAAACATTAGAAAAATAAGAGTATTCCTAGTATTTCAATTAGTGCTTGAAGGATAAAATGGTATTTTTAATGATATATAAAATATTATGACTCTTAGAATTAATTCTTTATCCAATATTTTTTTTGTTTTTTATGGTACCTATGATTAAGAATCAACAACCTTATGCCTCATGTAGTTATCAACAAGAAACACATTATATTTTACTTTAACACAAAGTAATAATTTTAATTGAATTAAAATTATATTCAGTTTATTTAATACAACAAAAATCCAAATAACTATTTAATAAATAAGAAAATTTGTGGTGTTGATTAATTAGTGATTTATCAATTATATTTAGTACGATTGCTTTTAAGATATATAAATCTTAGAACGTACACATTAAGAAAATAAGAATAATCCTATTTGCTCAATTAGCTAGTATTACTTGGAGGATAAAACGGTACTTTCTATGTGATGCTGCTCGAAAATAGAGCTAGTGAAATCCTTTTCGAAAAATGATATGTCAGTTCGTCTTCTCAAGAATGCACATAGAGAAATCAGCTCTTTTCGAGAGTTCTGTCACTCTAAGAAATTTTGCAAATAATTCATTGTCTTATTTCTCTTCGAGACTTGGTATTTATATTTTTTTATTTTTAATGAACTTAGGCCTATTAGGATTTCTCTACCCTTTTAATGGGCTTGGCTTGTTTTTTCATCTTTCTGGCCTATTTACTTAATTAATTATTTTTAGGATTCATTTATTATTTTTAATCAAATTATAAAAATACCCTTAAATCCAATTTATCACATCACCATGAAATATAAAATATTACAACTCTTAGATTGGATTCTCTATCTAATAAATTTTGCAATTTCATGCAAGACTCTCTCTACATGATGGCCCTCGTCACTACACCCAAAGAAAAATAAATAAATAAATAAATAATTAGTTCAAATAATATATATAGATATACACTAGTATGTGCCAAGTACGATGTGTCAAAAAAATTATATAATTAAAATAATTTATTTTATAATAATATTTATTTTACTTCATGTAATTAAAATATAAATTGTAATTAATTTTTAGCATTTAATGAAAGAAACCTATTAGTAATTAAATAAAATAATATGAATATTTCAATTAAAAATATTATGTGTTTGAAGATAATTTATACTTAAATAAGTTATAGAATATCAAGAATTGCTCACTCTAAGTTTAAAGAATTAAGAAAATAAAAATAGCTCAAAATATTTTACTAAATACACTTTTTAAATTAGATATATATATATATACATATTTATACATACATACTTTGATATGCTAAATAAGCAAAATAAGCAAATAATTTCTTTTCTAATATAAAGCTTTATTTTATGATTTCTTAATAATGTGGAAGTTATAGTTACAATTTTTATGACATTTGAGAATTTCAAATGTTAAATATTTTTTGTTAGAGTAAATATATAATCTCTAATTAATTATTTGATAACTAATTCAATAAGTAGTTTATAACACATAGTTTTTATAAGCTAAAATATCTCTTAATATTCCATATAACTCTGATAAGTAAAATTTATTTATATATATATATAGTTTTTTTTAATTATCAATTAACATATATTATGTACATGAATGAGATAATAATTAGATTTTCAATTTTAAGTTTAAAATAAAAATATCAATCTCTCATAAGTTTTTTTCTTCTTCATATAATTAGAATATAAAAATTATGAATAATTAAATGGATACATACTTTCAGTCAAATTCTTTTCATCTTACATCATTAATCCATGTAAAAATATTTTTATGAATAATAAGCAACAATACTAAAATAAATGTACGTGATATAATTATAAAATAATGTAATTAAATATATTAAAAATATAAAAATTGATATCATTTGCTATTTAAGTGGTCATTTATCAAACTTTTAAAAAAATTCAATTATGTCAACTATATATATGTCTCATATAAAATAATTTATTTCAAATAATTAAAAATAAGGTTTCCATTATTATATTGCTAAAAAACTAAAATGGTTTAAATTAATATATAAAAATAAAGTTCAAAGTTTACAGTTGTTATAGGAAGTAACTATTTATATTTGAAACATATTCTTAAATGAAATTATTTGTTATATTCTATATATATAACTTGTCTAAAAATATTTTACATGTCTAAAAATATTATTGTAAGAATAACTAAATTTTAAAGACTTTGATAAAAAAAAGTCTCACTCTTTAAATAAAAAATAAGTTTGTGACACACCACCTAGGGTAACCCTAAGTTGAGATATCAAATCAATTCAAGCTAAATTCTGGATCTAAAAAACACAAGCAATAAGGCCCATAAAATTTCAAACTTGACTCGTCAGAAGAAGCGGTAGTTCAAACTTAACTATTTCAACAAAACAGTTGCATACATGCCATGGTTCACCTCCTCAACACTTAACAAAATATATATAGACCTCAAGGTATCCACATTAACCCTGACATATCACGACATCTCTAAGTTCAAATATAACATTGTAATAAAACCCTTTATACATATGAGCATATATTCTATTACAAGAGGCATTTCTTCATTCCCAATCAGAACTTCACTTCCTTCACTTAATCCTATCTGAGAAATAAGGGAGAACGGGGGTAAGTCCAAAGGACTTAGAGAGGGATATCATAACAATAAGTAAAAGAAACTTGTCGAGGAAGGAACATCTCAACATTTCATAATTCAATATCAATACAAGTGCAAGTACGAATCAAACAAGAACAAGTACGGTAAACAGGAATCTCTCTTGCCTTATTGTTCCAAGAACATATCATTATCAATGAGGATATAAGTGGATAATGAGGATACAAGTATGAACAAGTAACTCGTAAAACACATGCATTTCAACAGATCAAGACGAGACAGGCTTATCAAGATAAATCTTATTCCAATTAGTCGATCATATTCAAGCGTGATAGCTTGACACATAGAA
Source organism: Jacaranda mimosifolia (assembly GCA_018894105.1). Classification (NCBI taxonomy): domain Eukaryota; kingdom Viridiplantae; phylum Streptophyta; class Magnoliopsida; order Lamiales; family Bignoniaceae; genus Jacaranda; species Jacaranda mimosifolia. The sequence goes on from CM032123.1 coordinate 7,741,760, forward strand.
GATGCCTAGGAGTATCCCTAGCACATTACTGACTCACGGTAGATGCTTAGGAGTGTCCCTAGCACTTTACTGACATATAATCGATACCTAGGAGTATCCCTATCATATCGCTGACAGAAGGTAGATGCCCAGGAGTATCCCTAGTACATTACTGACATACATTATATGCCTAGGAGTCTTCCCAGCGTATCACTGTTACACGAAAGATGCCCAGGAGTATCCTTAGCATATTATTGATATTCAGGAGTATCCCTGACACATCGTGGATACCTAGGAGTATCCCTAGTATATCATTGACAAACGAATGATACCTAGGAGTATCCCTAGCATATTACTTACATACGGACGATACCTAGGAGTATCCCTAGCATATCACTAACAGACGATCAATATCAATCAATCGGATTTGCCAACAAGGTAATACCATAACGATTAATAAGTATGATTAAGCCATCATGGTCTAAGTACAAGATACGAACGAGCAAGTATGTCGGCAAGGCACTTGTAACAATACAGGACGGGAACGAGTACAAAACAATTACAAGTACTGAACGGACGAGAATGAACTCATATCAGAGAGCAATCAAGTACTAACCCTCATAGGGGTATACAAGTTATTTAACGGATAACAAGCAAGAATGCAATCAATTACAGATTTCAATGAACACGAGTAGGTATAATTCTAGAACATTTAATCCTCATAGGGGTTTTTTCCCCATAAGAAAAAATAGATATATTCAAGGCCAAATTGGCAGACCCTCACCTCTGTAGTCTCAGAAAACTACAATCACCGTCAGTAGTCTACTGATCCATGGGTCCCAAATCCGCGTCACCTAATTCAAAAGAATAAGTATATAATCAAAATCTCTATTTAACTCTAATAATCCTTAAATAATTACAATTAAACCATTAATAGTCCAAAATCACTAATTAACCGATTAACTTGATAGGTTTTAGGCTTAAACGGTACTACCAACCTAAAATGGTTAATAAAGTCAATTATTTCCAAAATAGTCTCGATTTCATATCAAGTCTAATAACTAAGCATAAATTAGTTCCTAACTACATATTTAACCTTATATCGGTATCCCAAATCAAAATAAAAGGTCCAATTTTTATCACTTGGTTCCAAATCCATAAAATCTACAAGTTAGGGTTTCAAATTCTTCAATTAACTCAATAAATCCCAAGGTTATCATTTTAATACGAATCCAGGTTCACTAGCTCATATATATAGCCCATGCATGCCATATGCAATTCCAAATCCTATATCACTTCATCATTCTCTTGCCATATCACAAGATTCGAAAATGTTTAAATAATATAAAACTATACAAAAAGCTTAATCCTTAACCCTCTATTACCCAAATTTGCTTATAAAGGCCTCGGAATCATGAACTAGGAGTATCGTTGCGATTGTCGTGTTGATGGGAGAAAACTATCCTCCCGCCGTTGCCAAAACAGATCAATCTTACCACCAATCCTCATCCTCGTGGGGCGCAGTGAGAACTCTAAATATGCGTTCTCTATAAATCGCTGAATTTGTTCATCTTACGCTCATGAATCTAAAACCACCATTATTTTCAAGTTTTGCAGTCAAAATCACGCCCAAAACTCGCTTGAAAGACACAACCACCAAACCCAGCACAGTCTTCGATCACCTCTGTTTCGCTGTCACCCCTGCGTCTCATCTCCGTGTAAAGCTACCATGAGGGCACCGAGCTAAGAGCATCAGTTTGCAGCACCCATAACTCATCTCTGTCGTTAGTACACCACCGTCTGTCAACCTTGCCATGATCGAGCTTCAAGCTTCAAAATTTGGTGGTGCCGCCGTTCAAACACCATGCATGTGGCATCGCCGGGCTTCTTTTGAGGAGGACAAGAAGGAAAAATAGTTGGTTGAAGAAAATTTTAGCTGTCGGAAGAGATTGCCGGTGAAGATGTAGAGGGGATCACTAGACGAAGAAGAAGAAAGGAAATGGGGAGGAAAATGAAAATACCAATTATATATAGGCTACTTTTGCAAAATTCTAATTGAGCCCCCAACGAAGTTGATTAATGCAATTGGGTCCTATCAAAAATTTAAAATCCATATTTGACCCAGTTGACGTTTTCTTTCCATGCAAACCCTAAAGTTTAAAGAAAATGTTCAATCAAGTCTCCTCAAATTGCGATTCGACCCCAAAAATTTCAATTTTCTTGCAATTAAGTTCTTTTTATTTACTTTTCGAGCCCTAAAATCCAACAATAAATATCTTGAATTCTAAATCCTCATTTTTTGGAAATCCCAAATTTTAGGGTTGTTATAAAGTTAATATTTATTAGAGCTCATATTTGTTAGATAATTTCACTACTTCGTATATCCATTTAATTTCTTGTAGTTAATATTATCAAAGTGAATATAATTACTATGTATGAAATATATCAATTATGTAAAAATATTTACTTAGGAATGAAATTTTGATTTTTAGTTGTATATACACAATTTTTTACAAATAATTTATTTATTGAAGAAAAATCAAATGATTTTTATTATAAAAAATATTATAAATAAGTAAAGATTCAGCCAATCGAAATAAGCTTATCAAAGCACATGATATTATATAGGACAAAAAAAATCTTTCTTATATGCACATAATCAGAAATAGGTAAATCAAGTGCTAATAAATTTAATGAATATTTTTTTATAGAAAAATATATAATATTTCTTCATTCATTTGATAAGAAAATTGAAATAATTTCAACAACTTAATAAAATTGTAATATTTTTTAAATATTTCATAACATCACATTATTCGATGTGCATTATTCAAATATGAAGTATATATAATTTTTTTATTCAAATAAATCGAGAGAGATGCAACTAAAATATTAGTAAAATAAAAATTTAATGTCAAAGATAAATTCTTACATGAACATACAAGAATATTTGAAAATTGCATTGAAAATTGATATGGAGTAGCCCAACAGGCCCAACTCAATAACTTTCGACCAAATAAGGGATACGACATGAGATAGCCCAATTGCCCGCCAAGCCCAACTCAATATGGGCTAACCATGTTATCGACAAGTTCCGACCACTCTGGGCCTTGACCACTACCTCTATCGACCAGATTATGGTCGATCATGATTAAAGCTGTTGCATTCAGCACTCAACCTAGAAGACATTTGCATATGAAAAAGTGTCATTCTGTCAACCAGAGTTTACGCAGAAAGCCCACGGACAAGTACTTATTTCAACTAGGGAGGTCAAGCAAACACGATGGTCTCTCTGCCGCATTGAATGCTCTAACAGGCGCCATATCTCCGCATTAATGGCGCGTGCCACCACTAATACCACATTTTCTGCCGTGCTAGACTAGTACACACCTTCTGTGTACCGCCTTATCCTAGGAAGCTGGAGATAGCACCACCTGAAATAGTACACAAGTTGGAGAAGACTTAAAGGCCCTCAAGCAAGGACAAAGGCCCTTTTTATGCAATAAGGGCATCATAGACATATCAATCACACCAAGGAGGCTATAAATAAAACATTGTCAAGCTTCAGCATAGTATGCCATTTATCAATCACTGAAAAGCCCTCACTCTACTACTCTATCTTCTAATCGATATACTGACTTGGGTGTCGAAGTGCTTTAGCTGAGGGCCCCTCAGCAAGCATGACGTTTGCTATTGGTTGCAGGACCCAATCCCAGTGCATTATTAATCAGTTCTATCGAATTGCCACTTGATCAATCGGGTTGGACTTTAACCCAACTTACCCCTAAACTATTTACATCCTCATTATTTGGCATTGTCTGTGGGAAACTAAGTCCGTAACTGAGAAAAATAGTTAACACTAGGTGAGTTGTTTCTAAAAGGGCTAGACGTGGCAGGACCCTGCACCCAGCTAGACTAGTGGTCACCTTGACTTTGCCCCAGCTCATGCAGCTGATTAGTGAGCAGATATTTGCCTAAAATTTACTCAACTATCAGTTGCCCTCAACAGACACAATAATCAGCTCGGAGTAGCTGCTAAGGCAATTTTCTATCATTTTCTCGTGCGAACAGAGGCCTCCTAGAGAATAAAGGGGTCAACTGGAAGCTAGGCGACCACTTAATCGATGAGAAGACAATTTTGGGTGATTCCCAAGGGAAGAAGCCTCACCTGACCCTCAAAAAGAAGTTGCAGATTCAGTGGATCATTGTGCTCAATCCCTTTGAGCCCCACAACATGATAGGGTCAAATGTATAAAGCCCCAGACAAATAGAAACATATCCCAAGCTTATCAGGAAGAATGGGAAGAAGTATCCCACCAATGCAATAGTTGAACAAGCGATTGGAAGAGATTTCGAAGAGGAACCCTCATTATGATGGTGTTCCTTGACTTCGTTGATAGCGGGAGTCACTATTTGTGCAGGAGATAATTGATGAGAGTATTGTTATCGATGCTAAAGTTCCTACTGGGATGGCTCGTCGGATCTAAACGAGCATCTACTGTAATTTGATCACATGATGCAGCTATATGGGCAAAATGAGTACATCCATATGAAGATGCTGGTCACCACATTGCAGGGAATTATGCTTGATTGGTTTGTGAAATTGGAACGACCGACATCAATCTACTTGTACGACTAGCTATGTGACAAGTTCTTCCATCAGTTCGCTAGTCGGAGGAAGGCAAAGCTCCTGCATACCCACTTGCACACTGTTAAATAGAACAAGAGAGAGTGCTTTCACCACTTTTTCACTAGATTAAGCATTGAGGTTTTGAAGATTAATAGTCCTCGAATTAAGTTTCTGATCAACATGCTATTCTTGGGCCTTCTCCATAAAGAATGCGCCAATGCTTTGGCCAAAGAGCTACCCAGGATGATGGAGGAATTGCTCGACCTTGTGGAGAGGTACATGATGCAAGAGGACATGAACAAACTCAAATATGGCAACCTCGACAGCGAGAAGAAGCAACAAAAATAGAAAAATGACAGACAACACAAAAATGATCATCGATCTCCGGTCAAACGTTTCCACAATTATACTCCCCTCAACATTGCCAAAAAGGAGGTGTTGTTTTCCATTCAGCACGATAACCTCCTTAAAAATCCAGGAACCTGACCGAAACTGAAGCTATGAAAAGATCCAAGAAATATTGTCACTTTCATAGGCAGAAAGGCTATGACACATAGGATTGTTTCAATCTTTATGACGAGATTGAAAAACTCATTCGACAAGGGCACTTGAAGAAATTTTTTGATGAAAATGTCAAACAAGAAGCCGGCGCAACCGACTAGACTCCCCGTAGAGAAATGTCGATTAGCTTGAGAAAGGAAGATAAGGGAAATAAACTTAGCCATGATCCTCAACTACCCATCAGAGGAGTGATTGACACCATCGAGGGAAGCCTAATGGGAAAGGACTCAAAGTCGGCCAGAAGGCAGAATCAGATGAGACTGGAATCGTCCAAATCCTTCTCGATCAAAATAGTCTTCTAGCTCTCGACCAGCGCAGAACCAATCTCTTTCTCCGACACCGACCTCTCACATATCGAGAATAAAGGGGCTAACAACAAGTTGGATTGCACTCTTGTGGTATCTATTAAGATAACCAACTTTCAGGTAAGAGAGGTATTGGTCGACAATGGCAGCTTTGCAAATATTATTTTTCTTGTCGACCTTGAGGAGAATGAACATAGAGAAGTTAAAATTCAAACCCGTGCGTACCCTGCTGGTCAGATTTGGGGGGTTAGAGATCATCCCCGATGGATCCATAAACTTGTTCACATCATTTGGAAAAGTCCCCTAGCAAAGAACCCTCATGTTTAACTACCTAGTCGTAGACGTACCCTTTACTTACAAAGCTATCATTAGGCGACTAGCTCTGAACGACTTTCGATCTATTGTCTCGACCTATCATATAAAGGTTAAGTTTCTGACAGCCACTTGAACCAGCGAGCTTCTTTGCAATATGAAAGAAGCTTGGAAATGCTACACAATTTCAGTCAAAGCAAACGAGCAAAAGGCTCAACCAAAATTGAAAACCTTAGGGGATGCTACAGTAACAAAATCCGAGGAGGGGCATCAAAAAGAGAAGCGAAAGCTGGAGGAGACCAGGATAGAGCATATTGGAATTCAAGACCATTGAGCTGGAGCCAAGGAACCCTAACAAAACCACAAGAATTAGGGCTGATCTGGGCAGCAAAATAGAGTGCCTCATGTTCGATTTTCTCAGAAGAAATGTTGACATCTTGCTTGGAAGGCTTCCGACCTATGAGGAATCGACCCGAGTATCATCATCCACCACCTAAACATGGATCCCTCATTCAAACCAGTATAATAGAAGACCAGAACCTTCAATGCTAAAAGATGCTAAATCATTGAAAAAGAGGTCAACAAATATTTAGGGACATAATACATTATAGAAATTCAGTACCCTATTTGGCTTTGTAATGTAGTCATTGTCTCTAAAAATAAGGGAAAGTGGCGAATGTATAACGATTTTATTGACTTAAATAAAGCTTGCCCTAAAGATCCTTACCCGTATAGTTTTATTAGTAGACTTTACTGCTGGTTGTGGTCTATTAATCATGATGGATGCATTTCAAGGTTATTACCAAATTTTCATGGCTCCCGAAGATAGGGGTAAGACTTCTTTTTGCCAACCCCAATGGGGTGTATTATTTTTTGGTCATGCCTTTCGGGCTTAAAAACACAGGTGCAACCCACCAAAGACTTGTAAACTTTATGTTCAAAGATGCGATCGGTAAGACCATGGAGGTCTATATCAATGACATGATCATCAAAATAGAAAAAGAATATAATCACTTAACTGACCTCAACCATATATTCTCAATATTACGAGCATTTAACATGAAACTCAATCCCAACAAGTGCACATTTGGGGTGAGAGGGGAAAAGTTTTTGGGCTACATGGTCAGCCAAAGAGGTATCGAAGCAAACCCATAAAAATACAGGCCATTTTGGACATCATGCCTCCTTGAACAATCAGGGACGTTTAGCGTCTAGTCGGCAGAATCATAGCTTTGCAGCAATTCATTGCCCAAATAGCTGGCAAAAGCCTACTATTCTTCAAAATCCTCAGAAATGGGAGGAGATTGGGTTTCCAATGGATAGAATAATGCGACTAGGCTCTGGATGAATTAAAGCAATACCTTTTGACAACATCAATGTTAGCCAAACCTGAGGTTGGAGAAGTTTTACATGTTTATTTGGCAGTCACATAGGCATCGATCAGTTCAATTTTAGTTTCAACGAGAAATGGCACCCATTGAACTATCTACTACAGTAGCAAAGCAATGCTGGGCCTAAAGCACAACTATTTGGAGATTGAAAAATTTGCTCTTGCCTTGGTCACTATAGCTAGGAAATTGAGGCCTTATTTCGAATCTCACTCTATTATGGTCTTGACAAATCAACCATTGAAATATGTGCTGTCGAAGCCAGATACGTTTAGAAGATTAACAAAATGGGCAATCGAGCTAAGCGAATTCAACATCACATTTCAGCCCTGAACTTTCATAAAGGCCCAAGCGTTTAGCTAATTTTGTCGCCAAGAGACTTGACCGACCCAATCAACTTGACCATGACTCCATTATGTGGACTTTGCATGTTGATAGATCAGTATCTTCCTTAGGATGAGGGATTGGTATTTCCCTATAGTCTCCACAAATCGAGGAATACGACTTCGCAATCAAACTCGACTACCCCTTTACCAATAATGAAGTAGAATATAAGGCCCTCATTGCAATCATGAGGATGGTGGTAGGTAGGAGAGCCGAGCAGCCGGCAGCAATCACTAATTCCTAGCTGGTCGCAGAATAAGTCGAAGGAAACTTTGAGGCCAAAGAGACTAGATGAGAAAGTATTTGGCTGAGATCAAAAGGCTACAGCAACAATTTGGGAAATGCATCCTCAGTCAAGTTCCTCGATCAAGGAATGAAAGCACCAATGCTGTCAAAATTTACGAGCTCGATGAAAGGAACCAGAGATAGAACCATCACCTTTCCTATCGCCAACAAACCCACCATAGGCGGTTTTGACTAGAATTGGGTAGGGCAGATTGGGGAAGCCAGGATAAAGTTCTCGACGATAAAAGCCAAGCATGCAGGCTTAGAGGCCAAACAGCTAAGTTCACCCTCAATGAATTCAATCAGCTTTAAAGAAGATTGATTTTTGGACCACTGTTGAGATGTTTGACCTCGGAACAAGCTCGTGAGGTCTTACATGAAGCCCACTCAGCTATTTGTGGCAATCATTCTAGAGGATGATCTCTGCCCATAAAATCATCAAATATGGGTATTTCTAGCCAACTTTGTTGAAAGATGCTGTTGACTTCACTAGACAATACCCATCCTGCTAGGTCCACTCGAACATACCTCATATGTCTGCGCCAATGTTGATGCCCATCTAGATCGCATGGTCGTTTGATTAGTGGGGGATTGATATAATCGATTTTTTTCCAAAAACTACAGGTCAAAGAAAATTTATGATCATTGCGGTTGAATACTTTATGATGTGGGTCAAAGCAGAGGTAGTTCCTAAGATAATCGACGCGGCCATAAAAGTTTTATCTAGAAAAATATAATATGTCGTTTTGATTTGCCCAAAGTGTTGATATTGAACAATGGGGCACATTTCCATAGCAGGCGCATGAAGAATTGGTGCGAAAATCTAGGGATCCGATAACACTTCACCTCAGTCAGGAACCCTCAAGCCAATGGGCAAACGAAAGTTACAAACAGAACAGTACTAGATCACTTCAAGGCTCGACTTGAGGGAACCGAAGCGAGCTGGGCAGATGACCTTCCTAGGGTGATTTGGGTATATAGAGCTACCACTAGTCACAGTCCCTATACTCTGGTCTCCAGGCTTGAGACAGTTGTTCCAACAGAACTGATACAACACACTGCTCAAGTAATCCACTATAATCCAATCAAAAATACCTCGAAAAGAAAATTCAATCTTGAAACAGTTGATGAGCTATGCCAACAAGCATACATGACAATGTAAAGATATAGGTCAAAGATGGTTGAGCATTACAACAAAGGAGTTTAACCGAAAAGCTTCAAAATTAGGGACCTCATCCTAAAAAATGTTGAAGTTTAAAAGAATGTGGGAAAGCTCGAATCGAAAAAGGAAGGCCCTCGCTCGGTGGTCAAAGTAGCAAAGCACAATGCCTACCGACTCACAGATATGAATGGTAATGAGCTCCTATGACCATGGAACGCAGTGAACTTAAAAATGCTTTATGTTTAAAGAGATAAAAGTCTCCCATTGACTGTACCAAAGTATCATTTCAGATAAATAAAGATCATTTATGCTTCTACGACTACGCACTCATGTGAGCAATCCAAGGCTTCTAGCCTAAGATAATAATCAAATTGATCATTTAAAGTTGACCCCGCAGTCGACCTCAAAGTGTTTCAACAATAAACTATAGCTTAAAGCCCAAATTAATGAACAAACTTATTGCACGAGTCAACTATTTCAAACTCAACCAGAAATTGGCCTTGTAGTCCAAAACAAACATGCTTAAATAATATGCGCATCATAATGTCAACGATTGAGCGTAAGGCCAGACTAATTTAATGAATTTGGGCACCAAGCTTGTTCATTTGGTCGCGAAGAAAGCAACTTAAGTTGACCAAGCAGTTGACGACAAAGAATACTTCAACACCTATTTTTATATGGGTTAACTTGATATTAGTGTCTTGGATTAATCCCATTACTTTTGCACTAGTCGATTTCTAAATCGACCGTGGACTTATCCAACTCCTTTGTCAGAGGATCACGTTGTGTGATTTCTTATTTGAGATTAAATTATTTATTTCATCGTCTCTTGATGCAAGCAATTGACGAAAATGAAAGCATTTGAAAGAAAAAAATAAAATTGAATGCACATTGATGAGCAAAAGACTATTCATTGAATTCGATCAAATTTGATTACAAAGATTGAGCAGGTACAAGAAAAATTAAAAGCAAGTGCCTCGTAGGGTGAACAAAAAAATCCAAGAGACTAGCCTAAGCTTTCAACTCAACCTAGCCCCTTCAATTCATATAGCTCACACGCCTTCATCAATCGCCTGATCATGCTCGTCTCTTGAAGGCACGGTGACTATCACAGGACCCTCAACTTTTTACTTGGGCACTATAGTAGGCACTGGCTGGATTGCAGGGGCTGGTCGTTATGTTCCCACTTCATCAACTAGGAAGGGACGCTGCTCGGCTGAGGGGAAGAAAGCAACCAGATCAACTTTATCGTCCCTAATATTGAACATAAAGTCATTTGTAAAAGAAAACTCGCTGATCACTATGGCGCGCCTCATTTGATGATTAGCGGCAGCCCCGACCACAGGCACAATAGTAGGTCCCTCCTCTAGAGTATTTTTGCTTGGTTCAAAATAGTTCTGGAGCAGCTCATTTTGCATTAGGTTAAGTTGGGCCATATCTTTAGGGCGAAACTGGTAGCCTAAGTACTCCAACTGCTTTACAGCTTTCTCAAAGGCATCTTATGCATCGTCAATATAGAAGACGATGTTGGCATCTTGGAACACCGAGCACAATATAAATTGCTGCATAACTTCTCGTCGAATGAGCGGCATCATCTTAAAAAATTCATCTCGAGCATAATTCATCGCAATATTATACGCATGCATCCCACCAGAATCATAACTAGCATGCGCGTCCATTCTGGCCTTTAGTGGCAACTCGTCCATTCTGCTTTTCTCAGCCACCACATCCATGAGCTACGCGTCCTTGAGCTCGAACTAGTCGTCATTTTCCTTGAACTGCTTGATTGCCGAATTGAGCTTAGCCTCAATCACATCCACCTCACTGTGTTCCTCCTGAAGCTAGTTGCAATCACCTAGGGCCAACTTCAACCTCCGATAGAAATGGTAGCCTAGATGGCGAACCTGCAATGGAAACAATCTTAGTCTAGATATATATTAGAAAAAGAAAATAAAAATGAAGCATTCGACAAGCGAATAGTACCCGGCTATATACTTACCATGTTTGTGTAATATGCCAACAACTTCAGCATCCCATCCTAGCTTAGCTACATCATCTTCTTCTGGTCGGACCCAAACAGTCCAGCCATCATCACTTTTCCAAACGCGGACCCAATCGACCCTACAATCAGTATCAATAAGGAATTGTGAATGGCCACTTCAGTACCAAATTATCGGAGTGATGGAAACTTTGGCAGTTAAAACAACTTGTCCTCTCCCCACTGCCTGAAGAGATTGTAGCTTGTTGGTTAGTTGGGGGCTCCAGCTTTACCCTTAACTTTGTTAGCAGAAGTCCTTTTTTGGGCAGGTACTGCCTGCTTAGTAAATGTCCTTTTTTGCCAAGCAGAATGACTGCTGGTCCCTACTGGAGCCATCAACTCGGTGGAGCAATGAGAGCAAGCAGCGCTGCCTGGGGATGTGGGCCAACCTGTGCAGGAACCTCTCGATGAGTCGTCCCTTGGCGGTATCTTGAGTCCTCTGCACCTAGCCATTGTTTGTGCTCGAGTCTGGCTCATGATTTCATCTCGGTTTGCACAACAATAAGAATAAGATGCATTAGCTTCGACCAGAAAGTTGGGTAAAAAACTATTGAAAGACCAATCAAGGTATTTACCTAGTCAAGCATCATTAGGTAGATCTAGCTGAGCAGACGATAAGCCTGCCAGCACCAGGTTTCTCTCTTCGACATAACTTGAGGCCTCAATTTGTCTAAACTTGACTAAATCCCGGATAAAGGTGTTGGGCTAGGTTGGGGTCTCGTTCCCAAGCATCTTGATATGACCCCCTCATCTAATCCCTAGGTATGTTATATCCGACCCCACCTGAAGATCGAACAAGAAGTAATGAGTTTTCCAATTCTGGCCTAATGAAGAAGAAGGGATCACTAGAAATTTTCAATGAGGGCAGGCCGTGAGGTAATAGAAGCCTGACTCCTTGGTATTCCTCAACTTTCGAGACATGGGAAGGTGAAACAGATTGCTAAAATTTGCGAAAGTTAAGGATTGAATATGAACATGCATGAAAACTATGAAGTTGTATAAGGTTGAGAATCAATTTGGCAATAACTAAGTAATGCAAACTTGGAGGCCTGTAAGGAGGTCGAGTATTGGTTGGGTAATCAGAAGCCTAAGGCCAATTATAAGGGCATCCTCAAAAATGGTGATACAACCGATGGGCTGAGGGATAATTGACTTCAAATCCTGAGGAATATGATACAACCGTCTAAACAGTTCAAGATCCCCCTCGGTCACCTTTGATATAATCTTGCTATAGTGGTCGGGAGTGAATAGCCAACCACGAGAAACAGGCGGTTGACTCGGCCCAGCCTCACCCACGGCAAGAACATGAGTATCATTAGAACTACTGGAGGTCGAGCTATCATTAGAGGACTCGCTAGTCGGTCACCCTCCCCCCCAATCGAACTTAGGTCAGATCAAGTTGCTTCACGATCACTTCCCTAAAATCATTGAATACCCCCAACATTTTGGCAGTACTATATGATCAAGATACAACAAAAATAAAACCCACTCAGAGGATTTCGAGGGACTTAAGAATGCAGTTGGCTGTAGGCATAGTAAAACGGTTAACTCAACCTCACGGAATGCTGTGAAAGTGAAAATGAGGATTTTCACCATGACTATTTATTGGACTCCATGCTCAGTAACCCAAACGACTACAATTATTATGCAGTCGTTGTCTGATGCTTCACGTGGCCCAATGTAATGTCAGAATTAAATGCACTAAAACCCTGATCAACCTTTGAAATCAAAATGTTCTCAACACATTAGACCCCTCGTCGAGCGTAGTCAGTTTCTACAAATCAGCTACTCTCTATTTCTTCTAATCGATAAACTCCATCAAGACTTGTAAGTGGATATGACTCATGATATGGGGTAACCCAATAGGCCCAACCCAATAACTTTCAACCAGATAGGGATACGATGCAAGACAACCTAGTTGCCCACTAGGCCCAACTCAATATTGGCCAACCATGTTATCGGCTAGTTCCAACCACTCTAGGCCTTGACCACTACCCACGTCGACTAAATTATGGTCGACCATGATCAAAATTGTTGTATTCAGCACTCAACTTGGAAGACATTTGCATACAACAAGTGTCATTCTATCAACCAGAGTTTACGTAGAAGACTCACGGACAAGTACCTATCTCGATCAGGGAGGTTGAGCAGATGCGATGGCCTCTCTGCTGTATTGAATGCTCTGACAGGCGGCATGTCTCCGTATTAATGGCGCATGCCACCACTAGTATCACTTTTTCTGCCGCACCAAGCTAGTGCATGCCTTCTTCATACTGCCTTGTCCTAGGAAGTTAGAGATATCACCACCTGGAATAGTACACAAGTTGGAGAAGACTTAAAAGCCCTCAAGCAAATACAAATGCCCTTTCTGTGCAACAAGGGCATCACTGACATACCAATCACATCTGGAAAGCTATAAATACCCCATTGCCAACCTTCAGCAAGGTATGCCATTTATCACTGAAAAGCCTTCACTTTGCTGCTTTATCTTCTAGTTGATTAAACTGACCTGAGCGTTGGAGTGCCTTAGCCGAGGGCCCCTCGGTAGGCCTAAAGTTTGCTATTGGTTGCAGAACTCAACCTCTTGCCACCTAGTCGATCGGATTCGACTTTAGCCCAACTTACCCCTAAACTATTTACTCCCCTCATCAAAAATAAATATATAAAATATAATTAATTGAAATAAAAAAGTACTGCATGCTGATATATACTTTTTAATATAAAAATTAAAATCCAAAGTTGGACATAGGAACTTTAATTTTAAATAAATATTGAGAAAATAACAAAGTAATAACATTGATAAAATATTTAAATATATTAGAAAAGTATCTAATTAATTTAGAATAGAAACAAAACAAAAACAATAGATAGATGTGTTTGAAAAAAATATTAAAAATCTTGTACGAAATGAACTTTAAATTAATAAAAAAGAACAAGAAACATCATTATATTGTGCTAATCAGGGAAAGAAGTCCTACAATTAAAAATATAGAATTGTATTAAAAATAATGTGGAAATAAAATGTAAAAAGAATAATTGTAGAATAACAAAATTTATATATAAAATAAATAAAATATTTATCTATTAATCCTATGATAAATTAAATTTATAAGACATAATTTTGTGATAGGAGTACTTAATATATGATGTTTATAAAATATTTTTTAAATTATAAACTTATTTAGTGAGATAAAAATATGATTATAGATATTTTTTGAATTGTCTTATGAGATAGAAATATGAATTGCAATTTTAGATAAACACAACATTATATTTTAGCTATAATAGATAAGTTGCTCACTTAAAATAACATATATAAGTAAATAGACAACCAATGAAAAAAATTCAAAATTATAAGAATTTGACATTTGATCAGAATTGTACATTAAAATTAAAATTGTATAATTGTGAATCGCATAACATTGTACTATATATAATAGTATGGATATTCGAACATATCAACCAAACTATTTCTGATTGTTCACCCCAAACAAACACGAGCATCATAGCGTTAATTGAGAGTAACATAATGAAATTTAAAAGACTTTATGGTCCACTTGTCCACCAAAAGATTGAAGCATTAATACTAACAATTATCTTTGCATAGAAATATTTATCTTTCAATATGTCACGGATGTATTCTCTGTATCTATGCTGCGTACTACACTATTGGCTTCTAGTGGAGCAAACAAGTCAAACATAGTGTTGTAGTTAATTTAACACCTCATAAAGGTTTTATAGCATCTCCAGTTTAATAAGAATCAAGTGCTGCAAATGGCACCTAAATCCAATTGGATTTTGCCAAATTACATGTTAAGAGATGAATTATATATATATAAACATATATATATATATGTAATATACGTGGTATATGTATGACTTTAAACTTTGGAGGGATGCTACTTTTGGTTGAAATTCACAGAATAAAGTGTGTAAATTTGATAAACAAATTAGCACGAGATTGTGCATATGAGGGACGCAACACTTGTCCCTCGTCGGATTTCAAACAAAAGGAAGTATGGTATCTACATTACTCAAGTGTTGATGCTGGGTAGAGCATCAATTAAGAAGCACATGGTATCACTACAAAAGATTCCTAATTCTCGGACAAAAATTTCCGACGGGCTCCAACAAATTTCAGATGGAAGGTTAAGGATCGGAAATAGTCTCGCGACAAAGCAGTTTTCGTTACTTTCCGACGTACAAAATCCATCAAAAAACTTTTGGATGAATTTTTGACGCTCTTGATATGAATTTTATAGTGTTGGAAACAATTCAAATTCGTTCGATTTTCAAACTGGAATTTTTTCGAAAATTTTTAGATGGAATTCCATTGATTTTTCAACGAGCTGTTAGTTTTTAATTAGTTTTATTTTTTTAGATGGAATCTAGTATGTAATCTGTCAAAAAAAATATTTTTATTATTAAATATTATTAAATATTTTTTTAATTTGATTATTTAAATTTTATTTGTTACACCTGTAACATGTTGAAACATTTTATATACAAAATACGGTAAAACTATAAAACAATAAATACACCAATTAATGAAAATATAATTTCAAAATATTATAATTTTATAAATATAAATCTTCAATACAAACAAATCTTCATTATAAAGATAATATAAAAAGATGTATCACATCTACTTGCCGTTCGATGGGAGGGAGGGCGAATACTTGACTGGGATATTGGTGGCTAGGGTAGATGCGTGAAGGGTGTGCTGTCTATAAAATAAAAAACAAATATACATCAAATTTCAATATATATATGAACAATAATATCAACTTGATAAATTAGTTAACTACATATATGAAATGCATAAAAACAATTAAAAGCTAAATAAATAAAAGAAAAAATTCAAACAAACATGATATACCTCTAACATAATTCAATTTTCATTGGAATATTTGGAGTCATTAGTCTCATCATCTTCATCAAATTTATCTTCATCACCACAAGACCCAGTATATTCTTCATCGTCATCACTAATGATACCATCTATATGTTGTGTATTCGATCTTTCAATATTTTCTAAAGGATGATTATGATCTATAAAGTCCTCTATTAAATAATTCCAATTCACTGCATCAACATGCGATGGTGTATCGTTCTAATAAGTAACTTCTAATGAATCTTCAGTTTCAACTCGACTTCTAAGTCTTCATTTTTTATAATAGCCAATCAATTGACTTTATTCCTAATTCTTTTGAGATATGGAACATAGTAAACTTGACGCACTTATTGGGAAATTATAAATGTTTTATACTTTCTATACTTGCTCCTTTCCCTAACTTCAATAATTTTATATTTTGGATGCACCATACATACAAGTTCCTCTCACAAGAGTTAGATCGAACCACTTGCAACGGAGCATAATCCCCTTCTTTATAGATTCTTTTGAGTATTATAACTCAACTACCTTGAAGATAGTGCCTACCTTGAAGGATTGAAATTAATGCTAATTAATTGAACTACTTATTCATGGTATTCCTTAAACTCTTCACAGTTAAGCAATACATGTAATGTTGCAGTTATAACCTCGACATCGCTTGAGTACCTAGTCGTACAGGCACTAGAGGCATGACTGGACTAATTGAAACTAGACAAAGTAGGTCGAGAATCTTTGTTTTCACCGTCATCATTCCAACTAATTCTCATCCTTAAGGAATATGCATGCAACTGGAAGTAGTAGGAGCAAAAGTTGGATGTCTCTCTACAAATAAATGCCTCACAGATAAACCTCTCCACTTATGCCTTTTGCTTCAAAGTTTTTTTTTTAGTTTGCCAAGCTCCCTAAGTGTAATATAAATAATACTTTAGAGCTATTTAGTTAATAGTATTAAATAATTCCAATAATTTAGTATCTAAATAAGAACAATATTATACCTCTCAAATGGATACATCAATCGTTATTGTACTGGCCCTTCATTTCTTGCCTTTTCTACTAATGGATTGGTAGATGCTCTATGCAATCAAAAAATACCAACCAAAAGATCCTTTCTAACTTGCATAGAATTATATAAATCTTTTATCCATTCTATCCAAATCATCGTGCCTCAAAGTTGTAGAATATAAGTCCTTGAGAAACTAACTAAGCTTGGCCAAAGGCTTCCATATATGGTTCGATAAATCTCTGAATGCAATTGGTAGTAATTGCTCCATGAAGATATGACAATCATGGCTCTTTAGTACATAGATCTTATACCAATATGTGTCAATCTGCTTAGCTAGACACTACTAGAAAAAAGCTCTATAAGGATGCCTAAATGTGTCACAATAGATGAATTTAAGGACGTTTTCACTTATTGAGATGCTTGGACATAGTGTCTCGTGGGTGGGTGTCCTATTAGGCTTTTGTGACACATGCAAGCATCCCCAAAGAATTCGTTATTGTGACACTCTATAGAGTTGCCAAAGTTTCCATATTGTGACACTTCATAGTGTTATGTAATAGTTTTCAACAACCATAACTGCATGATCATGTGACATTTCAAAGTGTCTCTATAACATGCTTTTAGGAAATTTGAATTATTTTAATAGACGCCGCAAAGTGTCACTATATATGAAGAAAATGACACTAAATTATGTCTTAATAAATAAGTTTATGTGACACTAAAATGTATCATAATAAAGAGGTTAATGGACATTAAAAAATGTCACCATAGGTTTTTTTTAAGATAATATATAGTGTCACAACATATAATTAATATTTTTTTAAGGCACAATGTTGTGTCCTAATAGGTTTATAAAGACACAATAAAGTGTCAACAAACATCAGAAAGAAATAGAAAGTGACCCTACATAGGTCTTTAAAGACACAAGAAAGTGTCATAAAATTTTTTGCAAGTGTCCTTATACATGTCTTTGGAAAGACAAGAAAGCATCACAAGAAATAGAATATGCCTGTGTAATGCATCACATGCTTGCCATTTCTATAAATAAATCTTCTTAGAATTAAACCATCCGACTCAAAAATATATGTTCATTAGAAAATCTATTCAACAAATCACTGTTTGACAATAATAAAATGAACTAGACAACAAAAACAAACTAAAAATCACCATTTCAACATCAAATGTATTTTCTACCAATCTACACATATGAAAACAAAATGAACTACCAATAAGTAAATCCTTGTTCAAATACATATAATAAATAGCTAACAACACAATAAGTCTCTTAAGTCCAACCACATCAATTCTGCATAATAGCTTTCAAAAGTAGACTTCTCTTCAAAGCAAGATAACGTTCCATCACTCTTCATCCATTTCGACCTATCAAACCAAGTAAACATGAATTAATAAAAATAACAAAAAATCATTTATAACAAAAACATGAATTACCAAATGTTGTGGCCAAGCTATAGCTCTACCAATAACTTCTCTAATAGTTGTACACTCTGGTGTCGGGCGTATCAATGCCCCACTTGTGTCTATTACAACATTGACATGAACTTTGCACCACTTTTTTTCCCAATTCAACATCTCCAACTACTATTGATGGATTTAAGCTTTCAAGACGACCAACTGCAATAGTTTTTGATGGTTCAACCATACTTTTCAGCATTATTTGTGCTCCAACCTTTATTAGATATGTAAATTAACTACATAACTATTATATATTTTCTTAACCTATTAACATTAAAGGCATGAAGTAACCAAACAAAGCTAAAAAAGCATAAGAGAAAACAAGCTTGAACATTAAAAACATGACCTTCCAAATATTAAGATGTTGAAACAAACTTCAAAATCTAGTCATAACAAAATTCTCCAGTATCATAAGGAATCACCATACTAAATAAGTAGCAGAATATTTCAAAAAGAAAATTTAAATTATAGAATTTCTAAAAAGAATTCAACTAAGTCATCATAAAATATAATTGAAACCAAAAAGATATTCAGATATGCATTAAAACTCCCAAAACATATTTAGTTTCTGTAATAAACCCAAATTCAAATAATTCAAGAAGCTATCAAACTTCCAAAATAGAAAAATTCAATTTCAATCTTACTTTTGATGATCATAACATGATATGAGGTTTATAGAGAGAGATTACCCATAGAGGCATTATGCTAATGCTTGATAGTGAATGTCGACGAGATGTTATAGGCTGGTGAGAGGATGATGAAGGGACATACGAGACTTCTTGTGGAAGATCAATGATTTCCAACTTATGCTTGTTCAATCGAAGAAGCTCTTGTATTTCTTTAGCTTGCTCATCAGTTTTTTGCTTCAACATATCAATTTCAGCTTGATATTGCATGTTTATATGATAACAAGCCTTTTTACTAGGCATGTCTTCATATATATCAGAAGTGGTGACACCAAAACCATACATGCGTACTTTCCCCCTTTATCTGGTCCATTAACTTGAGAATGTATATCATTTGGACCTTTATCTTTTGCATTAGGAGGAAGTTCCCTTCTCATCTCTTTCATCTTCAATTGTATATCAAGTTTAATTAAAGAACATCAATATTTGATGAAAGAATATTATAATAAATTTAGGTAGATACATAAAAACAACTCTTGTAACTACATAAGAATTATTCTTACCAATGAGTCTACCACATCAGGCTTGGATGCATTTCCATTTCGAGTATAACATTTTTTAAAAGGATCCAACCTAGATAACTCGTCATCGGTTGAATCGCTATTCAGTTCACTCTCTTCATCGCCAACATCTCCATTCCTTCTTACATTATTTGCTCTTGCTTCATTCTATATAAACAGGTAATCAGTAGATCAATATTTCACTAAAAGTTACAATAATGTAAACATAATAAAATAATGACCTTCAATTGATCCTTGATTTGTGCAAAAGTTTTCTTTCCAGTAATGTGCATCATTTTCTTGTTTGCTCTATTTTGCTTGTTACGAGCACTTTCTTCCTGAATGTACAAAATAAATAATAAGGTTAGTATTCTCATAACTTCTATACAAGTAGCATATATTATATTAAAAACAATAAGTCATTTTAAAAATTCAAAATATAAGTTGTTACCCTTGCTTCCTCACTATTCCAGTGAACTACTAAATTCCTCCACTGATCAGGAGAAATCCTTTCATCTTTTGTGTCAGGTCTCCTATTTAAGTTTTCTTCCAATGACAAGTCTGGATAAAAAAACTTATCCTTCACTCTATTCTTTTAGCTTTTCCATTTTTTGCCCAAATCCATCATAGTCCAATGCTCAAATCCAAGAGTACCATAATATTTATCCTAAATTACAAAGCATATTTGAAATTATTATTTAACATCGGCTTCGGAAAGTAAAAATTTAAATAATATGAAATAACATTACCTTGACAATTTCAATTAACCTATTCTTCAATTGTAATGGTACTTTATGCCATGTTTTGAAGTCTAGCTAAACAAGTTTAGCATTTCTTACTAAGATACCAAGAAATTCTACAAATGCAAATTTGTTTGGACCAATAGGTTGTCCACGCTTGTTAAAATGAACTTGTTTGCGATCTTTCATCATCTAGATGCTTGGTAAGTGTGTAGGTCCTCTGGTCTTCTTTGCCTCACAAACATTATCTATAAAAGATGGAATACAATAAAAATAACAAAAAATATAATGAGGTAATGTAGTTCTCCTTATTAAAACTCCTTTAATATTTAATTATCTTTCTCATTAAAACTAATATATTTCTTAAATAGCAATGTGATCTATAATTGCTCATTTAGACTATTAATAGAACTTCAAACAAACCCTTACTCATTCTGTTTTTAATTATGAATATGGGAAAACAGAATCTAAGAGAAACCAATAGAAATCAATAAAATCTTTTCTAAAAATAAAATTAAACATTTTTTTTTGTTTCCGTATATACGTCCAATTCCACCATCTCATATAATCAAAAAGTTGCAAACTCACATAAGCTTTAGCAAGCAAATACTTCAAAAGATGTTCATGAATTTTCTTAAGTTTAAATGAATAAAAGCTAATGTATTAAAATAACATACATGTGTATGTAGCTCATTATCCATCTCATTTTCATGAAGTTCAAATGGATGTTGACCAATATCAGTATTTCTAGTGCGCCTACTATGATGAATGCCTATCTCACAATAAAAAGAAATAAAATATTTGACATATAGAATATGCATAAAATAATAAAGCAGAAAATGGCCTTTTAAGTTCAAGTTACAAATATAACTGATAAAAGAAAATATATCAAAACAACATACCAGGAGTATTCTCATGCACCTCATTATCCATCTCATTTACATGCAGCCCAGATAGATTTTGATCAACATTACTATTTCTTATGGGTCTACTACGATTAATGCCTATCATCACAATGAAATTAAATAAATTACATCATATATAATTTACAAATAATAGTCTGGTATGATATAATTTTCGATTGATAACAAAAAAAATGCATCAAACTAACATCCAATATAGTATATTTATGTCTTAATTAAACAATCAATCAAGAATAAACATACCAAGAGTATCCTGATGCTACTCATTGGGCCTCACAACTTGTCTTGGTTCACTATTCTTATTTGTCCGCTGACTCCTTAATATTTTTCCACGAAAAGTTCTTGCCATCACTTCAAAATAAGCAATTAATTATTATAAGAATGTAAGTTATGGTCCCAAGTTAAACAAAGATAAATAATGAGAGTCAATGCAACAAATAAAGATATAACAATGTACAGGTTAAAAGTGAGACTACTAAAAGACAAAATAATTTAAAAAAAGTATTAATTCCATTACATCATACAGAAACAACTGTTGTCGAAATATTAACATTAAACTGAAATGATATGCAACAACTCTAATAAAAAAATTTCATCTAAGCTATCCACTGGAATTCCAAGCATCCCTTCGCGAACCCAAACAACATCTTTATCTTTATTTATGGGATGGCTTGCACATACTTCACTTTGTAAGATAGTATCAATACCATCAGTTGAGAAAGAGGTTCCATCATCAAATTTTTCCTTAGCGTTAGTTCTAATCACAACTTGCCAGTCTTTCTCTGTGGGATCTTGCACACAAAATATTTGCTCGACTTGAGATGTAAGGACAAAAGGCTCATTTTGATGCTTTGTATTTGAGAAATTAGTCAAGGTGATGAAGGAACAATCGGCATTAGGATGCACAACAATTCAAAATTAAAACACCAAATCCAATGCCAATCGGTCATCCTAGGGTAATACCATGCAATATATTCAGAATTAGAAGAAGATACTTACCTTTAGAAGCAAGATCCAAGGAAGAAAACCAAATCTCCAAGTGTTGGCAGATTCGCGACTGGATCTGGCGCAGAAGATTCAGATCCGAATTTGACCAACCAAAAATATCAATAAATTCGAAAACAAATATGGGAGATACCTAACTCCTTAGGATATCTTCAGTAGAAAATTTGGATTAAAAATCTCATCACAGATTCCAGAAAAAATTCTCAAAGTCAGACGATCTGCAGGAAACTATGAAATAGCGATCTCACGCGAAATTGCCTCCAACGTTGATCCACACACCAAAGATGAGATCCTAAATCTCCAGATCCTAAGTTGGATTAGATCTGAATATGGAGATGGAGTATGATCAATTTTTGGAGAGTTTTGGTAGGGAAGAAAAGGAAGAATTCAACACATGAATATCTTGCCTAGAAAGGTTTTTGGAGGGAAAGCATTTAGAATTTGATTTTCTAATGCTGAAAATTACACTAAAATTCATCCAGCTCTATATCTATATATAGAGTGTGTGAGGTGTGATGCCAAGGTGGCATCACACCTCCCATGAGGATGTGGGGACCGAAAATTAGTTGTGTGCAAGTTGGCAATTTGAATTTCAATTGAATTTGAATTTCATCTTGCAAACTTGGAATCTTATTCCAAATTAATTCAAATCCAATTTGAATTTTCCCTCTTAAAATCCTTGTTCTTCCATTAATTAAATTAATCTAATTAATTTAATTAATTAACCTTGACTTAACAATTAAGTCAAGTAAACTTAACTCTTTAAGTTTACTTTAGTCAACTTAACCCCTTAAGTTAACTTTGATCAATTGATGATCAATGTGGCACCAAATAATTAACTCTTTAATTATTTTCCTAATTTAACTCCTTCAATTAATTGATTAATTTAACACTTAAATTAATCAAGCCAAAATTGATCTTCAAAAGTCTCCCAAAAATGGGCCATGGAAAAAGGTTATCTTTCTAACACTTAGAAAAATTTCTCCATCAATTAGGAAGGTCTTTTGGCTTTTGTGTGTGACTCATTGGGTTCTACCATTCATTAGACATAGGCTCACAACCCATTGTGACTTTTGAATATTTAATATTCATTCTAGTTTAAAACTCCTTTTAAACTGGTCGACTCGATTCAATCGATCTCATCAATTGAAGAGTACCTAATCTCCATGGTCGATGTCCAACCTCAAGCCCATGGAGCCCAATTAATTGGTTGAAATGAATGTCTATATGAGAACCATTTAAAGCTCTACGCATTCTATGCAAATACGGTCCTTCCATCTCCTATCTCCCGAAAGAGGCCTAGGGCAAGATATTTGTTGGCTCCCTAATAGCCTCGATTATATGCTTCTATTCTAAATGTCCGATTCCATCGTATGACCTCAACTTTGGAAAACTCCTTTCCCAAATTGTCATACCACATTACGCAAGGATTTCTTAAAATCGATCATTATAGAATGCATAGGAGATGTACTCGCCCTTCACAAAAGAGAGGAGTCGGATTCTCTCTTGGATCTCACAAACCTCCATGCCAAGTAGCTCATACCCAATCTCACCTCGAACGGCCTGCTAAGTGACCAAGGATGAGTCAAAGCATGAGGACTAGACACAAGGTTACCATGGATCCTCAAGTCAGATGACTAATAATATGCACTAGCGTAAACAAGAGAACTAACCACTACCGACTTGCCACTACGGCTACCTAGTGGAGTCTCCGGTGGGTCTTCAATGCCTTGTTCTCTAACAAGCACCCACTAACACGCACCCATACCACATACGGTTGCTCATGGAATGGAGAAATATCCAACCCCTTGGATTTATGCATCGTTAGTGCAAGTTTATCCGGATCTTAGATGTCCTGTCTCTGAAGATCCTATGACTTGGAATGTTTTAAGATCATAACTGTGTAAGACTTATTCCATGATCACCACCTAGTGCATGACCAAGTCCCATAGTCTTAAGTGATCTAAAGACTTCATCCAAATGACAGTGAAGTAATATGGTGCATGAGATGAATGTGGCCATATACAAGATATCATTCAATCAAGATTGTTTTTACAAGAAAATAGCTTTACAAGGCCAAATCTATTGGCTTGTCGGGCACTATTTCCAATAGATGAATCCATTTTCATCCTCTTAGTCTCTTTCCCTTAGACACCTAATCACAATCAAACAATACAATCCTTTTCTCATTAGTATAATATAGCTCAATTATGTCTTTCAAAACCTATAATATGTCATCTCTTCTTAGACAGGCCTTCTGTCTTTTTTGCTTGCAAAACAATTGGGGATCAACAAAAAGCAGTAGGAAAATACATTGGCTCTCTTGGTCTAAGCTGTTGTATCTAGTGGAAGAGGGGCTCTAAATGTTAGAAGCTTAAATGACATAGTGGAGCCTTTATTCTGAAAACTTGGTGGAGATCTAGAGAGCAAGGATCGCTCTAGGCTGAGTACTTATCATTTAAGTACTGGAACACCTTATACTTGTCAAAATGTGACCTCATGACTTGAGAGTGTGGAAATGATGTGTTCTCATTAGGAGAAAGTTACACAACACTTAATTTAGAGACTTGGTAAAGGGCATGTTTTGTTCTAGCAAGATACCTGGATGGACTGAGGCGCATTAATAAACAAGATTAAAAAGAGAATTATTTCCTATAGTTTCAGTCAATTCTTTATGGAGAGGGAATGACTATAACATCCATCAATTAATTGAATTTTCGCCGGCTCAAATGGTGATCACATTGCTCAAGCTCCTTTCTCTGTTGAGACAGAGGACAGAATGTGATAGAAATTAGCATGGAATGAGAAATTCATCTTTAAGGAAACATAGAAAAATATGAGGCAAGCGAAGCAGATTGTTCCATTGACTACTGATTGCTGCAATGATGCTCCCCCCTACCCAACAATATGAATTCAAAATCGCTAAAGTGAATAAAATATGCAATACTAATCTAAACTAATACTATTAACAACATTCTATATTAATGTTCCCACCTCACATCAAAAAATTCCTAGGGCAATTACTCAGTAAAAACATTGTAATTAAAACACACCAAATAACAAAAATGTATGAAACTAAAAATTAAATTCCAAGCTTAACCTTTAACGCAATCTTGAGGAATTTCCACAACTCTATCAGTGATCTCCTGCTGCAACGCTTTGGGATCCTTGCCATCCATAGTGCACCCAACAGAATAATCAGTACTAAATTATCACAAAACCTTTAAATAATGATCTATATACAAAACCCCCAATATTCTCACATTCAATGTGTATTTTTGTACTAGCGGGTAGAGAACATCCACAATCTTCAAATAATAACAATAATCTCAGAATGGCGTGTAGTTTGTGGCTATTTAGTTTGGGGAGTGTGGGAGGTTAATACAGAATATAAAATTTCCTATGGGTGTTGTGAGTGCGAGAGAGAGATGGAAAATGAAGGTAGGAGAGGAGAGAAGACTCCAAATCAAGTAGTGTTGTGTGTGCGAGAAAGAGATGGAAATTGAAGGTAGGAGAAAAGAGAAACTCCATATTGGCTGGGGATTTGGGATGGACATGGGAAGTGTGGAAAAAGAGTAATTAAGGCACCAATATTTTTTTTCCTTTTCTATTAATAATAGATGTTAATTAATAATATATGCCAAAGGATTTCTAAAATATTGATAATATTTTTTTCTTTCTTATTAATAATATATGTCAATTATGTAAACTTATAATTTATTTTAGAAATTCGCGACAAATTTTTCTTCCTTTTTTGTGGTAATAGATATCATTAGACAAAAAAAAAAATTGAAATATGAACTAAATTTTTATCCCATTTTTTTGTTAATATATGTTATTAGGTGACCTTTAAAAGTGTCACAAATAAATACTAAATATATAAAAAAAAAAAAGTGTAGATAAGACATTCTAAGCAAGTGTCACAATAAAAATACAGATATCAATTATAAACATGACATCTTTATAAAAGTATCTTTATGGAAAATCTTAATGAGACACTTTTCAAAAAGTGTGATTATAAGAAAATAAATAATTAGAATATTGAGACACTTTTCAGAATAGTGTCTCAATAGAAAGGTTAATGAGACACTTTGTCAATAGTGTCATGTAAAATGTGTCTCAAAAGACCTTTTTTCTAGTAGTGAGATTAGAGAAATATCCATTAGACATTCGTAATGACTTTACCCATTCATATACAATTTTTCATTGCTCAAGTGTTAAGGCATGCTTAACATTAGGCTTGCCCCATTATCCACTCGAGCTTGGGACTCCTACATATATATTCAAGTCAATCAGCACACAAGCCAAACTTCATATTTCTAGGATCGCTTGCAAAGTCAGGATGTATTAGATCAAACTGCTTTCGAGCATTCCCATATGGTAGATGACACATAACACCATCTGCTCAATGATTCTTGTGATACCATCACACGTGAGGTACTTAACTTATCTACATATATAGCCTTTGCAATGCAAGAATAAGAGGCAAATAATGCATTCTTTTGACTGACAATTCTCAGAGCTTTTCTTTACCCCTTGTCTGATCCTGTGGTTTGTAGTTAGGTGCTCCACAAAACTTTTACATTGATTGTAATTTGCATCTTCTTTGTAATACAACCTACATCTATTGACACAACAATCAATTTCTTCAGTCACCAAGCTAAGCATGTTGGCTTGCTTTTGTGCTTGATAGCAATTAATAGGTAAACCATTCTCTCTTGATGTGGCCTTAGACATTAATTGTAGCACATTATCTATGATATTATGAGACAGATTATAGTCGATTTTATTGTTGAGCATTCTCACAATAATGGATAAAAGATAGTGAATTTCACATCCATCCCATGGTGACTGATTGTACTCAAATTGCAGGTTATAAAACCCTTAAGAATCTTCATTTGGTTCTTCACTACTGTCAAATTGAAATGGTGCACTTTCATACCCCGAATTAATTCCGGTTGCATCATATACCATTTCTGTATATCTATGTAGCTCACCAAGATACTGATCCTGTTGTCCATTAGTTGATATACCATAATCAAATGTATAATTATATGGTTGAATATAAAGATCTAACTCTCCATGGTCTGTCCAGTAGTAGTAATTACAAGTGCACCTTAACTTCATCAGGTTTAAACAATCGACATCTCATTTTACACTGTTTGTAGGGCACTCAATGTTCCCATCTCTTACAAACTAAGGCAAACAATGTCCATGATTAATAAATTTCTCAATCCCATCCACAGACTCCTTCCTAACTCCATCACAATCAGGATACAACTTATTGTACATCCTACTCTATGTGAAAGAGTGCTATTCATCTACATCATTAGAAAATTCATGTTATTGATATTAATGAAGTGTTAATGTATGTCGAATTAATTAATCATAGTTTTCCATCATTATAAATAGGGTGTTTCTGAGATTATAAAAAAAGATTACTTGATTTTAAATTAGAACTAGAAATTAAAGATTCAAATATTTCATTACTAGTCAGATATTTTTAGGCACATTCATAAAGGCATATATCATTGGACACCATAAATAAACCATTTAATATCACAACATCTTATTAATCCATACATATGCAAGTGAACAATAATCCAACAACAATAAATGGGAAGGCTCCACCCCTTCCCCCAAAGCCCATCATCCAACCTAAACCACCAATTCTATATTATATACTTGGCACATATTACTATTCATAAAGATATAAAATTTTCATCAAACTAATCCATATACATAAAAGAAAAGCATGCTTACTAAATCAAAATATACATAATATCAACACCTAAGGGAACAAACGTACCAAAGTGCTATATCAACAAGTAAAGTATCTGCATATTACAATTAAAAAGAATAGTTATAAATTAATTCAATAAAATATTTCTAAGCATAAAAAATTAATGAAACAGTTACATATATATTATATCCTACTTTCTAAATTTAGTGATCAATGAGGGTGTGAACTGTATTTGGGTAAGTTGGGCTGATGTCCAATTTGTTCGACTAGGCGTGAGGTTGATAGAAAGACTTGTTGAGATAATCGGGTTGAGTCCTGCAACCAATAGCATATGTTAGGCTAGCGGAGGTGCCTTCGGCTACAACACTCCAACGCTCAAGTCAATTCCATCGACTAGAAGATAGAGCAACAGAGTGAGGGCTTTTGAGTGATAAATTGTATACCTTGTTGAAGACTGGAATTAGGGTATTTATAGCCTTCCTGGGGAGGTTAATACGTCCATGATGCCCTTGTTATACAAAAAGAGCCCTTATCCTTGCCTGAGGGCCTTTAAATCTTTTACAATTTCTATACTATTCCAAGTAGCGCTTCGTTTCGCCCCCTAGGACAAGACGGTACACAAAAGGTGTGCATTAGCCTGGCATGGCAGAAAATGTGGTACTAGTGGTGGCATGCACTATTAATGCAAAGGCATGCCGCTTGTCAGATCATTAAATACGGCGAAGAGGCTGTTGCACCAATTTGACCTCTTAGGTCGAGGTGAACACTTACTTGTGAAATGTTCATGCAGGCTCTGGCCAAGACGGTGGCACTCTATTGGATCTCAAACACTTTCTTGACTAGGCATTGGGCGAGTATCTTCGAGTATTGTCAACCATACCCTAGTAGACTAAGCCAGTTGTTGGTGATCAATCTGGAGAAAGGGGCCTAATGATGTCGAATTTGGTCAATGACTTGGTCAATAAATAATGAGTTAGGCCTGACAGATAATTAGATTGTCTCACATCATATCTTTTGCCTGGTTGAGAACTATTGGGTTAGGCCTGTTAGGCTATCCCATATTATGAATCCCCCCCTACTCCCAAGTCCTGATCGAGATGATTGATAATAAGGAATAGGGAATAGCTGATTTGTAGGAACTGACCCGACTCGAGAATGGTTTTAATCCTTTGGTAACATTTTGATTCCAAGGCTCGACTAGGGTTTGTTGCATTAAATGTGATTATTACATTGGGTCACATTAAGCGTCAAGTGACAGTTGCATAATAATTGTAGTCGTTTGGTTTACCGCGCATTGATGCCTATAAATAGGTGCAGTGAAAATCTTTATTTTAGCTTTTATAGAATTTAGTGAGGTCAAGTCAATTGTTTTACTGCTTTACATTCGACTGCATTCTACTTTACATTCCCAAATCCTATAAGTCTTCAAAAATCCTTGAGCGGGTTTTATATCGTTGCATCTTGATCATATAATATTGCAAACATGTTGAGTGTCTTTCATGATGATAGCAGTCAGGGGAGTGATAGCGAGGCAACTCGATTGGATTTGGGTCTAATTAAGGGGGAGGAGGACTCGACTAGTGAGTTTAGTGAAGTCCTCTAGTTATAGATCGACCTCTAGCAGTTTTAGTGATAGACATATTGCTGCTAGGGGTGAGGCTGGGCCGCGTCGACCTCCATTTCCTATGGTCAGCTATTTACCCTCGACCATTATAGTGAGATTATATATAAGGTAATAGATAGGGATCTCCAGCTTATTAGACAACTATATCATATCCCTTAGGAGTTTGAGTTGATTGCCTCTGGGCCCGATGATAGAATGCATCGACCTCCAATTGGTTGTATTGCTGTTTTTGAGGATACCCTCAGATGTGGGCTTAGGTTATTCATTGCCCAGCCAATATCGACCTCCTTATAGGCTTTAAAGTTTGCATTACTCAATTACTGCCAAGCTGCTTCTCGACCCTGTATAGTTTTGTGGTTCGCATGCATGTCCACAACCAACCCCCAACTATTACAAATTTTAGTAATCTTTTTCATCTTCCAATGTCTCAAAAATTAAGGATTACTAAGGAGTTGAGCTGTTACTATTTCACAGCCTACCCTTGTCGAAAATTTCTAGTGACTCCCTTTTTCTAGTTCGGTCAGACTTGGAAAAATCGTTATTTCTTCGTTCGATCTTTAGATGGGGTCGGTTTCAACATACCCAGGGGTTGGATAAGGGGTCATATTAAGATGCTTGGGAATGAAACCCTGACCTGACCCAACACCTTTATTCGGGATTTAGTTGAGTTTAGGCAGATGGAGGCCTCAAGGCATGTCGAGGAGAGAAACTTGGTGCTGGCAGGATTATCACCTACTCAGCTAGACTTGTCTGCCAATGCTCAACTAGGTAGATGCCTTCACTGGTCTTTTAGTAACTTTGCTCAACTTTCTAGTGGTTCTAATACGTGTTTTTCTTGTTTCTCTCCATATCAAGAAGAGATAATGAGCCAAACAAGTCAACAAGTAATAGCGAACATAGGAGCATGGCTGGGCGTTCTCTCAACAAGAGGCTACTCCTCTTGCTGCTCTGTCGCTGCAAGCAGCATTGCCCACTCCTGCTGTTCAACCATTTCAACCCACTGCTATCGAGACCGACAGTCTATCAGCTCAACCAAAAAGGCCTACTATCAAGAAGTCCGAACCCGCCCAGAAGATAACCACTGCCGACAAAGAGAAAGGGAAGATGGGTGCATCAACTCAACCAACGGGTTTCAATCTCTTTAAGCATCAAATTGACAATAAGCTAATCCTACTAGCGAACCTACCTTTGCCCAGGTTCGGAACCTAACTGGCAGTACACAACTCTTGGTCAATGATATCTGCGGGGTCGACCGAATAAGTGCCATTAAAAGTAATGATAATTAGGCTCTTTAAGTCTAACTAGATAAAGATGATGGTGATGTCCCAATTGGGGGTGCTGAAAGCCTTAGCCTACCATTCTAATATGGTAAGTTTTTGGTCGAGTTTTATTCGCTCTTGGATGATATGTTGCTCACTTTTGTTATTTCATTTGTATGTCAATTGAGGTCATTTTTGTTGTAGATCAGCCAGCTAGGCTATCACTTTAATTGCAGGGCTGAGCTGGCCCTAGATGATCAAAATGAGCACCAGAAAGAGCAGAGTGACGTGGAAGTATTGAAAACTCAGTTCTATTCCGCCCATTTGAGGATTGAGGAGCTGAAAAAATAGCTCGAGATGATGGATGTGCAGCTCTTTGTTGTGGTAGCTGAGAAAAGTAATATAGATGACTTGCAATCGATCTCATCAGCATTATATAGCTATAAATTATGCTCGGACTGAGTTCTTCAGGATGCTGCCACTCATTCGACGAGAATTTGTGCAACAATTTTATGTTGTGCTCATCATTCCAAGACGCCAGTGTGGTCTTCTCCATCGATGACACGAAGGAAGCCTTCAGGAAGGCCATAAAGCAGCTAGAATACCTGGCTACCAAATTCAGCCTGAAAAATAGGTGTGACTAAATTCAATGCAAACTGAGCAACTCGTGGATTTTCCCGATCTCTCTTAGTCGGAAAAGAATGCTCCTCTTGAGGGGCCTACAGCCGTGCATGCGGTCGGGGCTGCTGCTAGCCAACAAGTGAGGCTTGCCGAGCTGACCAGTGAATTTGCATTTGCCAACAACTTCATGTTCTATATCAGGGATGGCAAAGTTGGTGTGGCTGCTTTCTTTCCTCCCTTGGGGCCAACTTTCTGGTCAATGAAATAGGGCCTTCTCAGCCAGCTCCCACAGTTCAACCAACTCATGCTGTAGTGCCTGAGCATAAATTTGCATGCCCATCTAATTTGTGCCTGTGCCATCAAGTGATGAGCTCGACCAAGTAATTGATGAAGACATTCGAGCAACACAAGTTGAAGATGAAGGTGTTGGGTTCGCTTGACCATTTCGGTTGCCCTGCAAGGCGTTTGCTATAGTTTTTGTTGTATTTTCCTCAATTTTGTAATCAAATCTTACTTAAATACAATAAATGGTGTTTTTTGCTCATCCATGTGTATTCTATTGTCTTTTCTCCCTTTTAGTGCTTTTGTTTTCTTCGTTTTGTTTGCATTGATAGATGATGAGTCAATCAATTTAATTTTAAGTATGATATCGTACAACATGCTTTCTTAATAAAGGAAATAAGTAACATTGAATTAATTTGGGGCCAAGGTAGGTTGATTTGGCAATTGACCTACACAAGGATGATGGAATTAATCCACGTACATTCACATCGTGTTAACCTATTTTAAGATAGGCGTCGAAATATTATTTTTCATCAACTACTCGGGTGACTTATGTTGTTGTCTTCGTGATCAAATGAATAAACTAGATAACATTTAATTGATTTAAGGCTAAGTAGGTGGTCGATTTCAAAACCAACGTGCTCAAGAACAATAGGATCAATACCACTGTATTCTCATTGAGTTAACCTATTTTAAAATGGGTGTTGAAATATTATTTGTTGTCAACAACTTGGCCGACTTGAGTAAGCTTAGTACCTTTATTTGTTAGATTAGCTCCTCCTTTATGCTCAACATTATCACTATAATGAGTGTATCATTTGAACGACTTGGTTTTCGATAACGAGGTTAATTCTCGGTTATGCTTGTCGACATGGTCGATTACAAGTAGTTTGCTCTTTATTTTTAGCATAGGCAAATCTAAATGATCAGCTTGTTTATTGATTTGGGCTTGATGCCAAAGTTACTATTGAAAATGATTAACATGTTTATCGATTTGGGCTTGAAGCCTTAGTTTGCAGTTTGAAATTGATATGAGGTCGACTACGAGGTCGACTTTAAATGATCAACTTGTTTATTAACTTGGGCTAAAAAGCCTCGATTCGAAACCTGCTTGAGGTCAACTACAGGGTCGACTTCTAACGATCAATTTATTTATTAGCTTGGGCTAAAAAGCCTTAGTTTGTTAGTGTGAATGAGTATCCGTAGAAACATAAGCAACTTTTATTGGTCTGAAATGATGCCTTAGTACAGTCGAGGGGAGACTTCAGTCTCTTTGCACATAAAACTTTTTCAAGTTCATTGTGTTCTATGGTCTAGAGAGCTTGTTACCATATATATCTACAAGTCGGTAGGCATTATGCTTTGCTACTTTGACCACTGAGTATGGGCTCTCCCATTTTGGATCAAGTTTTCCCACATTCTTCAACACTTCAATTTTCTTGAGGTTGAGGTCTCCTACTTTGAAGCTTCTAGGTCGAATGCCTTATCATAATCCTGGGCTATCTTCGACTTGTATTTTTGCATTGTTGTGTATCTTGCTTACACAACTCATTGATCATCTCAAGGTTGAGTTCTCTCTTAGGGTTATTTTTTATAGGGTTGTAGTGGATTACTTAAGTAGTGTGTTGTATTAGTTCTGTTGGAATGACTGCTTTTAATCCGTAGACTAGGAAGTAGGTACGGTGACCAGTTGCCATTTAAGGGTAGTCCTATATGCCTAAAGCACCCTGGGGAAGTCGTCTGCCTAACTCACTCTGGTTCCTTCAAGTCGAGCCTTGAGGTGGTCTAGTACAGTTCTGTTTGAGACTTCTATTTAGCCATTTGCTTGAGGGTTGCCAACTGAAGTGAAGTGTTGTCGGATTCCCAGGCTTTCGCACCAGTTCCTTGTGCTTCTACACTGGAACTGCATCCCATTATCTGATATTAATACTTTGGGCAAACTGAAACAACAGAAAATATTTTTCTAAAACTTTTAATGGCTGCATCAGTTATCTTAGGGACTACTTTCGCTTTAATCCAGTTCATGAAATATTCGACCGCAACGATCATTAATTTCCTTTGACCTGTGGCTTTAGGAAAAGAACTAACTATATCTATCCCCTACTAGTCGAACGACCATGTGATTTGAACGGGCACCAATGTTAATGCAGGTTGGTGTGGTATGTTTGAGTGGACCTGGCAGGCTGGGCATTTTCTAGCGAAGTCGACGGCGTCCTTCAGCAAAGTTGGCCAAAAATACCCATATCTGATGATTTTGTGGGCCAAAGATTGTCGTCCAGAATGATCACCACAAATTGCTGAATGGACTTCTTGCAATAGGTGAAGAGCCTATTCTCTCAACGATGGTTGATAGGTGTCGAATCCAACAAAAATAAATTTCTACTTTAAAGATATGATTTGTAATAAATGGTGAGTAGGGTCGTATTCCTCAAATACGGTTAAATTTTATCTCTTTCAAGTTCACTAAATAAAATAAAATAGAATGGGGCATTTTTATGAAAACGAAGACCTAGAATCTTAAAAGTAAATAAATCAAAAATAAAATAAGAGATCAATAAGAATGAAATCTAGTTTAAGTTAAAATCTCAGTTTAGTTCTTAGATTTGATTATTAATGTAAAGATAAATTCCCTCTTTCTTGAATAGATTGGTTACAGTTATTCGCACGCTATAATAACCAATCTCTCCTTACTATCTCGATAACTAAGAGAAACTCGTTAGTTATTTCCCTTGCCAATTAACAATCCTAAAGAAACGTTCCTATGATTTAATTTATCAACAACATTAAAAACTAGAGAAACCTAACCCTAGCCAACAAACACACATAAGTGTGGTTCGTTTAGACTAGATTATTTATCCACATAATAAAAATCATGCATATCCCCACACATAACTATGTTATTTGCCACAAGCATTAGAATAGTTAAACAATTGCGGATTTAATGTTCTAATTGACAGAACAAATATTCTAAGCTATCAAATTTGGGCCTAAATTCAATAAACCTGAATATTCGTAATGAAAGCAGAAGATAAATAAATACTCAAGAAATAAGAAATACAAATCAATTATTTATATCTCACAAATACTGAAAAATCCATACTTTCAACAATCCCTTAGGTTAGAAAAGGAGTTTAGCAACTCATGGAGAGAAGAAAAACGCAGGAAAATAAAATATATTGAATAAAAAGATATCAAAAAGCTTCTATGAAAGATTTCTAGTTCCCTATAAATAGTCTACTACTCCTAATGCAACTGGGAAACTAATTAAAAGTCCTACCAAAGTAGGAAAACTTAAATTCTCCTAATTAAAGAAATATAAATTAAAACATTCCAAAAATATACAACCGCCAAAACACATCAGCAATTGAACTATTTCCTTATTCCATCTCTCGTCTCCTCATAAATGCGATTTTTGCTCCAAGCATATCAAATACTCGATTTTCAACTGCATTTAGCTTGAATTTTCAATTTGCTTTACAAAATATAAAATGACAGTTAAAATCTAATAATTAAGCATTTTTACTATTAATCAAAAGGGGAAATTATACGAATTAAATGACAAAAATGCAACTTAACAAATTCCCCCACACTTAGACTTTATTAACCTTTCTCAATATCCCTTCAACCTATTTCTTAGCTTGTTAGCATTATAGTTTAAATTATCAAATTTTGGAGGGCTGAATCAAGACACAAGTAGGAACATGCACTTCATAGAAAGAACCCTTATAAGTCACACAAATAACCTGCCACCCTAGTATTCTCTTCAAACTCGAAATGTAAAAAAGATTTAACACTTTTTATTTAAGTTCATTTCAAGTTAAGACATAGAAGGTCAGCTATCAAAAACATGCAACAATATCACATTTTTAGGGAGAAATAACAAGTCAAATGCACAAAAATATAAAGGATGAAAGGAAAAACCTTATTCGATCTCCCTCCATTTTGGCACCTAATTCAACACGTGTACCAACGTTTTTACGCAAATAAAAACATTGGTAATGAATGCATCCGGTTATTCAGCCGGCCATAATTTATCTAGAATGTCATCCGGCCTTTTTACGTGAATAGAAACATTGGTGATGAATGCACTTAGTTACTCAGCTGGTCACAAACCTAGATGGTTATTATCCCTACTCATAATCACTTAATTTTAGTGATTAATAGAGTAATCAAGCAAGTGGTCTTTTTTTTTAAAGGGTTCAAATGGTCAAACCTTATCATCCTGATTGTCTTAGTACATTCAACTCAACAATTCAACTCAAATATGATCATCAAGGCAAATTCTAGAAAAGTTAACCCGCTATGCATGACAATTATTATGGGTGATATGCATTAATTCCTTCATACATCTTTTATCCAAATTAATCAACAAGGCAAAAAGTTAAAATGCAATAAACAAGGATTTAACTATTGATGCCATTCTTACAATGTGTCCTAATTCAACCCAATTATTTAAGTGTTACCTCAGGGACAAGTATTGAAAAGAGGCAAAAGATCAACGAGGAAGATCAACAAATTAAGAACTAAAGCACACTTTGGAAGCAAATAAGAAAAGAATAAAGAGCTATTTTATGTATATTTGAAACAAAATAAATCCACATTTTCCTCCCCCAAACTTAAGCCAAACATTGGCCTCAATATTTCAAAATAAGAATGTAAATGCATAAGAAAGGTGGAAGAGGAACTCCTCTGAGGAGACAAGGCCCTTCTATCAAATAATTCAAACATGCCAGAAAAGGTCTTTGAACAAGGCGTCAGCACAGGTGGATTGAAGAGATTTTTGTCAAACAATTCAAATTGTGCCAGAAGAGGTTCTTGAACAAGGCACGAGCATGGATAGATTGAAGATCTTTTCTGTCGTATAATTCCAACATGTCAGAAGAGGTCCTAGAAGAAGGCATGGGCACGGGTAGATTGAAGAGCTTTTCTGTCAACTAATTCAAACGTGCCAGAAGAGGTCTTTGAACAAGGTGTGGGCACGAGTAGTTTGAAGAGCTTTTATGTCTAAAGTAACTATGCCCACAAGCTAATTTAAGATATCTCCTACATCAAAAAAATAAAATTAATTAAAGATGCTGGAAAAATAATTTTTTGTTTTTTATTTTGTTATTTTTTTTATTTTTAAGAAAAATAAATGACAAATTGAAAGTTTGGGTTGCCTTCGAAAAAGCCTCTCTTTATTGTCTTCAGCTAGATATAGCTATTCCTCACCATAAAATCATCTTCGTCATTCAAATCTAAGGTTTTGTGAGTCAAAGTATCAATAATATCCACAACAAAAACACAAAACTTATCACTAGGATATTTCATAGCATCATAGATATTAAATTTAATCATATTACTATCAAACTCTATAGTGAGTATACCATCATGCACATCAATTTTCCTTCTAGAGGTTCTAAGGAAAGGTCTTCCCAACAATATTTGTGACGAATTAGAAGAGTTATCTTCAAACATGTTAAGTACATAAAAATCAGCAAGAAAAATTAATTCATTAACTTGTACTAACACATCCTCTGGGACTCCTTCAGGATGTACAAAAGACCTATCAGCAAGTTGAATAACTACTCATGTTTCTTTCAAAGGACCAACATTCAAGTAAGAATATATAGAAAGAGGCATGACATTAATTGAAGCACAAAGATCGCACATGACCTTTTTAATTCCAACATTACCAATTTTGCAAAGGATAGTAAACGTAGCTAGGTCCTTGTATTTGGGGGGCAATTTCTTTTGTATCAATGTTGAGACATTTTCCCCTATACTTGTTCTTTTATTGCCTTTTAATTTTCTTTTATTTATGTACAATTCATTGAGAAATTTACCATATCGAGGTATTTGTTTGATTGCATCCAGTAGTGGGATATTTACCTCGACCTTGCAAAAAGTTTAAAAAATCTCATTTTTCCTCTTCATGCCTTTTAGATTTAGTGAACCTTTCAGGATAAGGTATAACCAATGAGCTTGTCACCTTATGAACGTTCATGTGAATGTTCAATCAAATCCTAGAGCATGACAATCTCTTTATCTATTTTTTCCACAACAATATTTTCTCGTGTCTTCTTACTAGGTTTCTTCAACTTCTTACCATTAAGTAATCACCCTAACGTTCTGCTTGGGATTGACAGATGTCTTATAGAGCAGTTCTTCTTTGGATTCTATCTTACTCACTAATGTGGCTAGCTGACTTATTTGGTTTTCCAAGTTTTGAATGCTTTCTCACGTTTCCTGATGAAATTGCTGAGCGTTAGTCGCAAGTGATTTAACAATCTCTTCAAGAGGCATACAGTATTTGAAGATGATGGTTGTTGTGAAAGAGGTAGTTTTTGTTGGAAGTATTGGTAGTTCTGCGATTTCCCTCCATAACCAAAATTCAAATGATCACTACATCCTGGGTTGTAGGTGTTTGAGTAGGGATCGTACTTTCTTCACGATGGTCTAAGGAATCATCCTACTGCATTGACTTGTTCTCAGGAATCATCTTAAAGTGTAGGACACATATCCATAAGATGACCAACATTAGTACATATCCCACAAGCCTTGATTTGTCTCGTATTTTCTGCAGCCAATTACTGAACAAGAGAAGTTAAAGTGGAAATTTGATGCTCAAGTGATGAATTACTTACCTCATTGACCCTTCTAGGAGGGTCCTAAGAGCATCCAAATTGTTGAGAGTTGATAGGCATTACAGAAATTAATTCTCTAGCTTCACTTGGAATTTTGTTCACTATGGCTCCTTGATTTGCTGCGTCCATCGCTCTCCTTTCCATTGGTAAAAGTCCTTTGTAAAAGTACTGAATGAGAAGTCGCTCAATAATACCATGTTGTGGGTAGCTTGTGCAAAGTTGTTTAAACCTTTCCCAATATTCGTGAAGACTCTTCGTATCTCTATATCTTATCCTGCTTATCTCTTTTCCAATACTAGTAGGACGTGAAGAAGGGAAAAACTTCTCAAGAAACAATCTTGCCATTTCCATCCATGTAGTGACAGAGCTAGGGGGTAGATAAAACAATCAATCCTTAGCTTTATCCGCAAAGGAAAATGGAGAAGCTCGCAACTTGACTTGCTCTTCAGACACACCTTAGGGTTTCATAGTCCAGCACACAACATAAAGTGCCTTTAAATTCTTATGGGGATCTTCGTTAACTAAACTATGGAAAATAGGTAGTAGATGGGTCAACCCAGATTTTAACTCAAAAGGAGTTTTCCAACTCTGGATATTTAATATAAAGCGATTGTTGAGTCAAACTTGATTTAGCTAACTCCCTTAAAGTTCTTTCATAAGTCATTATTTCCTCTTGTTCTGAATAGCTGGAACTGACTAGGCTTGATGTATCTAGATTAAGATCTGAAGGTGATGATTTGTATTCTTTTTGCACTCTAGTCTGCTTCCGCAATCTACGAGCAGTCTTCTCAATCTTTAGATCATATTGAAGTTCACTTGTATGAGAAGATCAAGGCATCAAAAGAAATAAAATTATTTGACACCAGTCCCCACCAATGACGTCAAAATTTTGATAGGTGTCGAATCCAACAAAAATAAATTCCTACTTTAAAAATATGATTTGTAATCAGTGGTGAGTAGGGTCATTTATTATATGGACTAATAAATTTTATCTCTTTCAAGTTTACTAAATAAAATAAAATAGAATGGGGGATTTTTATGAAAATGAAGACCTAGAATCTTAAAATTAAATAAATGAAAAATAAAATAAGAAATCAACAAGAATGAAATCTAGCTTAAGGTAAAATCTTAGTTTGGTTCTCAAATTTGATCACTGATGCAAAGATAAATTTCTTTTTTCTTGAGTAAATTGGTTATAGTTAGTCGGACGCCCTAATAACCAATCACTCCTTACTATCTCAATAACTAAGAGAAGCTCGTTAGTTATTTCCCTTGCTAATATATAACCTTAAAGAAACGCTCCTGGGATTTAATTTATCAATAGCATTAAAAACTAAAGAGATCCAACCCTAGCCACCAAACACACACTAGCGGGGTTTATTTAGACTAGATTATTTATCCACATAACATAAATTGTGCATGTCCCAACACATAACTACGTTATTTTCCTCAAGCACTAAAATAATTAAATAATTACGAATTTAACGCTCTAATTGATAGGACAAATATTCTAAGCTGTCAAATTTTGGCCCTAAATGCAATAAACCTGAATATTCGTAATGAAAATAAAAGATAAATAGATACTCAAAAAATAAGAAATACGAATCAATTATTTAGATCTCACAATTACTGAAGAATCCAAATTTCGACAATTCCTTAGGCTAGAAAAGGAGTTGATCAACTCATGGAGAGAAGAAAAATGCAAGAAAACAAAACATATTGAATGAAAAGATATCAAAAGCTTCTATGAAAGATTCCCAATTCCCTATAAATAGTCTGCTACTCCTAATGCAATTGAAAAACTAATTAAGAGTCATACAAAAGTAGGAAAACTTAAATTCTCTTAATTAAAGAAATATAAATTAAAACATTCCAAAAATATACAACTGTCAAAACACGTCCGCACTCAAATTATTTCCTTATTCCATTTCTCGTCTCCTCGGGAATGCTATTTTTGCTCCAAGCATATCAAGTACTCGATTTTCAATTGCATTTGGCTCAAATTTTAAATTTTCTTCACAAAATATAAAATGAAAGTTAAAATCCAACAATTAAGATTTTTTACTATTAATCATAAAGGGAAATTATACGAATTAAATGAGAAAAATGCAACTTAATAGTGGTCCGAAGATTGATCTCTTGTAAAGCTGTATGTGCTCTTCAAGGGTGAACTTGGCCACTTGACCTTCGAGTCGGAGTGCTTGGGCTTTATCCTTGGGAACTTTTCCCTCTCGAAAGCAAGAGTCATCTTGCTAGGATGGAGATGTCTCTTCGATCTACCCCACCAAGTTCTGGTCAATACTGCCTATGGTGGGCCTATTGGTGACTAGGAATGTGATCTTTCTATCTCGAGTTCCTCTTATCAAGCTGGAAAATTTTGACATGGGTCAGCCTTTTCGTTTTCTGATCGAGGGACTCATTTGAAGGTGAATTCCTTGAACAGTTCTTGTAATCTTTTGACCTCGGCTAGATATATGCTCATTGTAGCCTCTTTAACCTCGAAGTTCCCTTCAAAATGTTCTGCAACTAGCTGAGAATCCATGATAGCTGCTAGCTGCTCAACTCCTCTGTTGATGGCCATCCTCATACCAATGATGAGGGCTTTATACTCTGCATCATTATTTGTAATAGGGTAGTTGAACTTGATCATGAAGTTGTACTCCTCTGCTTGTGCAGAGCGAAGGGAGACACCAATTCCTCCTTCTAAAGAGGTTTCCAAGGCATCGACGTGCAAAGTCTATATAAAGGAGTCCTGGTCGATTTGGTCGGGCAAGTCAAGCCTTTTAGTGACAAAGTTTGCCAACACTTAGGCCTTTATGGCAGTTCGAGGTTGGAAGGTAATGTCGAACTCTCCTAACTTGATGGCCTACTTCATCAACCTTACCGACATATTTGGTTTTGGCAGCACTTGTTTCAAGGGTTGATTCATCAAGACAATAATGAAGTGACATTGGAAGTAGGGCCTCAATTTCCTGGCAATGGTGACCAAAGCAAGGGCAAATTTCTCGATCTCCAAATAATTTTGCTCAGGGTCCTGTAACCTTTGTTGCAGTAGTACACAGGTCGACACCAAATAGATATACAAGACTTCTCCGACTCTAGCTTGGCAAGCATTGGGGGCGTAATAAGTATTTCTTCAATTCGACCAGGGCCTGGTCACATTGCTTTGTCCGTTGGAACTTCCTTGCATTCCTAAGGACTTTGAAGAATGATAAGCTCTTGTCGGCTGGTCGGGCGATGAATCGCCCCAGAGCTATGATTCTTTCGACTAGATGTTGAACGTCCCTAATTGTTCGAGGAGGTGTGATGTCCAAAATGGCTTGGAGTTTTTGTGGGTTTGCTTCGATGTCTCTTTAGCTGACCATGTAGCGTAAAAACTTGTCTCCTTTCACCCCGAACGTGCACTTGTTAGGGTCAAGTTTCATGTCAAATGCTCATAATATTGAGAATGTATGGCTGAGATCGATTAGGTGATGCTGTTCTTTTTCTGTTTTGACAATCATGTTGTCGACATAGACCTCCATGGCATTACCGATCTCATTTTTAAATATAAAGTTCATGAGTCTTTGGTACGTTGCCCCTACATTTCTGAGCCCAAAAGGACTTGGAAACATTATACACCATTGGGAGCAACACAAGAGGTTTTATCCCTGTCCTCGGGGCCATAAAAATTTGGTAATATCCTTGAAATGCACCTATCATACTCAAAAGGTCACAACCAGCAGTAGAATCTACTAATAAATTTAAATGAGGCAGTGGGTAAGGATCTTTAAGACAAGATTTATTCAAATTGGTAAAATAGTTACGCATTCGCCACTTTCCCTCATTTTTAGGGACAAGGACTATATTACAAAGCCAACTTAGATATTGAATTTCTATAATGTATCCTTCATTTAGAAGTTAATTAACTTTCTCTTCAATGATTTGGCATCCTTCAGCATTGAAGGTTTCAGTCTTTTGCTTGACTAATTTGAGTGAGGGTTCGATGTTAAGGTGGTGGACAATGATATTGGGGTCGATTCCTTATAGGTCGGAAGCCTTTCAAGAAAAAATATCAATATTCCTCCTAAGAAAATCAACTATTAAGCACTCAATATTGCTGCTTAGATTAGTTCTAATTCTGATGGTCTTGTCGGGATTCCCTGGCTCCAACTCAATGATCTTGAACTCTCCGACAGGCTTGACTCTGGTCTCCTCCCATTTTCACTTCTTATTCTGCTGTCTCTCCTCAGGTTCCATTATTAGGATATCCCTCGAAGGTGTTAGTTTTGGTCGAGCCTTCTATTTATTTATCTCAATCTAAATTGTGTAGCAGTGCTAAGCTTTCTTCATATTGCAAAGGAGTTTGCAGGTTCTAGCAGTTGTTAGAAACTTAACCATCATATTATAGGTCGAGACTATGGCTTGAAAATCATTCAATGCTGGTCGACTAATTATAGCATTGTAAGTAAAGGGTGCATCGATGACTAGGTAGTTAATCAAGAGCATTCTATGTTAAGAGGCCTCTCCAAATGAAGTGGACAAGTTATGGAACCTTTAGGGATGATTTTCGACCCACTGAATCCAACTAGTAAGGTGCACACGGGCTCAAATTTGAGCTTTCCCATGTTCATTCTCTTCAATGTCAACAAGAAAATGATGTTTGTAGAGCTGCAATTGTTGTCCAACATCTTCTTGACCTCAAAGTTTGCTATTTCGATAGATACTATCAAAGGGCAATCCAGCTTATTATGAGCCCCCTTATTCTCAATGTGAGAGAGGACGGCATCAGAGAAAGAGGTTGGTTCCGCACTAGTGGAAGTTGGAAAACTATTTTGATCGAGGTAGATTTAGTCGATTCCAGCCTCATTTGGTTCTGCCTTCTTATTGATTATGAGTGCCTTCCAGTTGGGCCTCCAGAAATGACGACAATTACTCCCCACAAGCAATATCATAATGAGGGTTCATTTCAGAGTTCCTCCTCAAAATATCCTCCAGACACCTATTCAACTGATGTACGTAGTGGAATACTTTATCCTATTCTTCTCGATCAGCCTGGGATAAATTCCCATTTTTTGAGGTTTGGGGCGCTCGACCTTATCGCGTTGTGGGGCTTGAATGGGTTAGGTGAGGTGACCTATCGAGTCAGCCACTTCTTCTCGAGAATTGGGTTGGGGTTATTTCCTTGGGAATTGCCCTACGCTATCCTATTTTTGAGTCGGGGGATGTCTGGCTTCAGGTCTGACTCTCTTATCTTAGGGGCCTCTCCTCTCATTGTGAAGGTTGGTGAGTGGCACTAGCAACTGGACTAGGCTAATTATTATGTCTGTTAAGGGTAGCTGATAGTTGGGTAGAAAATTGGGTAGATACCGCTTACTTATCAACTGTATGAGATAGGGCATAATTAGGGTGACCACGTGTTCTGGTTGGAAGCTCGGTCCCACCACATCTGGTTCTTGTTGGGATAGAGGGTGAGGGGTTGGGGACCTCCTATTCTCTTCCCTTTCAGAAACGGCTCGCCTAGTGTTAACCATTTTTCTTAGTTATGGACTCAATTTCCCACAGACGGCGCCAAATGATGAGGGTGTGAATTGTATTTGGGTAAGTTGGGCTGATGTCCAATATATTCAACCA
This sequence comes from Jacaranda mimosifolia, assembly GCA_018894105.1. Classification (NCBI taxonomy): domain Eukaryota; kingdom Viridiplantae; phylum Streptophyta; class Magnoliopsida; order Lamiales; family Bignoniaceae; genus Jacaranda; species Jacaranda mimosifolia. The sequence continues at coordinate 7,785,796 of CM032123.1, forward strand.
GGTGCAAGGTCAATAGAGAGGCTTGTTGAGATAATTGGGTCGAGTCCTACAACTATTAGCACACATCAGGCTAGCTGAGGGTATTCCAATGCTCAAATAAATTCAATCGACTAGACGATAGAGCAGTAGAGTGAGGGCTTTTCAGTGATAAATGGCATACCTTGTTGAAGGCTGGCAATAGGGTATTTATAGCCTTCCTAGGGAAGTTAATGTCCATGATGCCCTTGTTATACAGAAAGGGCCTTGCCATTACCTGAGGGCCTTTAAGTCTTTTACAATTTTTGTACTGTTCCAGGTGGCACTTCCTCCTACCGCCTAGGACAAGGTTGTACACATGAGGTGCGCACTAGCCTAGTGTGGCAGAAAAGGTGGTACTGGTGGTGGCATGCACTATTAATGCAGAGGCATACCGCCCATTAGAGCACTCAATGTGGCGAAGAGGCTATCACACCAGTTCGACCTCTTAGGTCGAGGTGAACACTTGCTTGTGAAACGTTTATGCAGACTCTAGCCGAGATGATGGCACTTTGTTGGATCTCAAACACCTTCTTGACTGGGCGCTAGACGAGTATCTTTGACTATTATCGACCATACCTAGTCAACTAAGCTAGTCACTGGTAATCAATCTGGAGGAAGGGGCCCAATGAGATCGAATTCGATCGATAACCTACTTGATAAATAATGAGTTGGGCTTGACAGATAATTAGGTTGTCTCACATTGTATCTTTTGCCTGGTGAAGAGCTATTGGGCTGAGCTTGTTGGGCTATCCCATATTAGTGATAATTAACAAACATAATTTAACTAAGATATAACAACTAATAAGATTTTAAATTAATATAAAATAGTCAATGAAATCATAAATTGATATTAAAGTACGTAAACTTACTAATTAATTCCTAAATTGAACAAATGCTAAATTAAATAAATTGAACATGTAATACAAATTTAATAATGACTAAATTAAACAAATGAAACCTTAAAATATCAACATCTAAAACCTATAAATTAATGAGTAAAGAAACAAAAATAAATGTAAACTCTAAGTCAGTATCTAATTTCCACAAAATTAAAACTGTAAATCATAATGTCTCAATCATTTTCAGTATTTATAAATACATAAACAAAAAAATCAACAAACTAATCTAATCTATAAATTAAAACCTTGACATAATTTATATTGAAAATGTAATAAATTTTCAAACAATATAGATAGATACATACATATACTTATAAATACATATACATAAATAATAAGTTCAAACTACACCAAAGAAACAAGTTGTGGGCACGGCGATGGTGAGGTTGTGGCGTAGTCAAGTGGTGGCTGGTGCTGCAATGGGAGCATAAAGCAGAGAAAGGAAGAGAGAAATCAAGGAAGAAGGAAAGGAAAGGAAAGAGGGACGAAAAAGAGCATATAGCAAGTTAAAACTTTTAATTTTCTGATGTACTTCTGATAATATTCCATCAAAGAATTCCTCAGTAGCTTAATTATCTAATATTAAATCATTTATTTTTTTAGAAATTCTAAATGAATATTCGTTGGAAATTCAGTTGGAAAGTTTTTCTAATGGATTGTTTAGACAGATATTCTGTCAGAAAATTTGGCGCAAAATAGGCACCAAATTTCTCCAATTTTCCTATCACATTTATGGCGAATTTTTGACGTCTGTCGAAGCCGTCAGAAATCCACATCAACTCTATTGAAAATTTCTGACCTTCTAATGTGTTCCATCGAAAATTTATGTTTAGAAAAACAACATGTTTTTTAGTGCATGTACAATATATGCACGCCGTCATTGTCCACCCAACCTAGCTCGAGCTCAGGTGTTTGTGAGAAATTGTCTTAGATTAATCCTTTTTTATTTTGCTATTTTTCAATAGCAATGTTACATAATATTTTTGATTTTGTAATAGAAATGTTTCATAATGTTTTAGATGTTACAAACATTTATACTATTTTTGCCCCCTCTTTGTACCTATATAAACATGTGACTGGTCCCTAGCAGAATAGACAACAGAATTTTAATCTATTACCTCTCAAAGCCTCTCTGATCTCTCTGCTCTCTACTCTCTTTGCATAGTTTTCAAGCTTTGGGTCTTGGTGACTGAGTTGTGATTGAGGAGAAGTTCTTTTATTCTGCAACAGAAATCAACTAGATTGTTTTATCCTAGAAAGAATATTGCAATATCAAATGTATTAGTGAGTTGAGCAATTATTTCTTCAAGGTAAACTAGTCTATTGGTGATTGAGTTGGTAATTCAATGCTTACTCAAAATTCAATTAGAATCCTATCTTCTTCAATTGTTTGTTTTCTATCCAAAAAGTTGTTTGTTCTGTTTTTATTTCTTCCTTAAATTTTATATAATTTGTTTAGATATTACCCCTTGATTATCTATTATAAATTATTGTTTGCACAATTTTAGAGAATATGAATACAATTTTTTCCAACATTATATTCCAATGACAATGTCAAAAAGAAGTAAATTTATCACTACACTGACAGTTTCCATGGCCGCAATATTTTCATCACTCTTACTATATTCTTCTATTGTCGTACAAATTCAAACAGAATATCACAAAATGTGCAAAATGATCGTTATACCCTCACTTATTCAAAAACAATTAAACCTTTAAAACTGATGAAAAGAAAAAGATGTTTTTGCCCCTGTATGTGCAAAGTACATAGAGGGGCTTATGTCCCTCTACCTGTCTCCCCTTTCCCTCTCACCCGAAGGCTCTATTCCTCTCTGTTGGTGGTGCATACTTGTTTTTCGGCTACAAAACCTACCAGAAAAACTTCGAATTCTTCATTTCCAACACACCAAGTGACACAATCATGAATTTTTAGGGCATTTGATCTTTTGAATCGGAGATTTTGTGTTGGGTGACTTATTTTGTGATTTGATAGAGTTGGGTGACTTATTTTTTTCTCCAAAAATGTTCTTTTATGTGTTTTTTGACACAATATTATATGTTGGAATATTTTTTTGATGAATCTGTAGCTTTATTTTGCATGAATTGAGGTTTTTTATAAAAGAAAACTCTAATTTTTTATTGTTGAAACCAAATAAAAACCCTACCTTTTGATCATTACGTTCAATTTTGCTGCTTTTAAAATTTTTTGATGTTATTTAGAAAGAAACCCTATGTTTTAGGATAGAAATTTTGCATCTTTTGAAAGCAACTCATTCCTGTCCTTTGATATTTTGTTTAGGATAGAAATTTTGTTTGAAAAATAGTGTTAGATCTTGTATGTACGATATGAAGAACAAGTCCAATCACATTATTTTTCTTTTTCTATTCATTATGTAATGTTATGCTTCCTATTTTCTGGATTTCATATTCTGTGAATGGAGTATTTTTTATACTAAAACATGTTTGAGGTCTAATTTGAAATGCATACCAGTTTCAAGGGTGTTAAATGTAGTGTTATAAACCTTGTAAAGGTGTTAGATATCATATTATTATGAACTATGTATTCGAATATTTGACACTGTATTAAGATGTTTTACTCTATATAGTATTGTAGAATTGCTGAAGTGAAGTTCTTGTTTTGCCTTAAATTGCTTAATGTCTAATTTGTAGTAAATTAAGTATGGAGGGTGTTAGTTGTAATGTCTTAAACTTTGAAATTGTTCTATTCTAGATATTCTATAAGGGAAATGGCCCTGTTGCTGCTAGAGATGTCTTTATTGCTGCTACTGTTGAAGATGGCCTTGCTGCTATTGTTGGAAAGGCCCCTATTGTTGGAGATGGCATTGCTAATGGCAATGTTGACTTTAATGATGGATTTTATGCCCTTTTGATAGAATTGCATAATCAATTATGGCAACTACAAGTGGAGATAGAGGTTGTATATATGATGAGGTCGGAGGAGGTGATGAAGCTTGTATGAAGGAGCTAATGAAATTGGAGGGGATCTTGATGATGTTGTTGGAGGACAATGATTAATGAAATTTATTATCATTATTTTTTGTCATTTTAAACTATTGATTGATGCCCAAATACACAACTTTTAGTTGATGTTTTTGTGTAGTTGGTTGATATTTTTGTATAGCCCTTTAGAATTGTACATGGCTTTATTATGTAAACAAAATTTGTGCAGGCCATGACATTTGAGTGACTGATTAAGATGTTAAATATGAAGTATTTTTTGGCCACACACTTTGTGTTTAGGTATAATGATTGGATTACTATGTTTTTTATTTTCTGAAGCTCATTATTACTGGCTATTTAAATGAACCTAATTCTAAGTTCTTAACTTGACAAGGAAGAGTTAATGTATTGTAAGCTTTATGCAAAAGGGGTCTATGTCAATACATTTTTATATGAGGGTTCTATATGTAACTTGAAAGTTTACAATAAATATTTAAATAATAAAAAATTATATTAAAATAATAAAAGTAAACAAAAATATAAATTAATTTTAATTTTCAATGATATTTAATTATTTTAAATTAATTATTTAAATTAGTTAATTTTCAACCGTTACATTAATCATTAGTTTCATTTGTTACAATAACCTCCTTAAAGTTTTCATAATTACAAGTAGATCCACACATGCATGAAAAATGTAAGGGTATTTTGGCTTAATAACATGGTCAACGGTCAAGTTCAGTCAAATTAAAGGCAAAATTGGATTTTCATAAATTGTCAACCCTAACATTAGCTAAAAGCATTTGTTTGACCAACGATAGTTTCTACTTGTTCAATGGAGACAAACCACAAGGGAGGTAGTCAAAATTTCGCAAATCTTAGGAGTAGTTTCTATATATACACCAAACTTCATAAGAGGTGCATGTAATTAACCCTAAAAGTTATGCTCAGCTGCAATTGAACTTAAAAATCTATTTACAAAAATTGGCAACTTACCTTTGTTGCAATAGAAGCATCCGTGGTCTTTGGTGAAAACAACGCTTTTTAGAGCTTTGCATCTCTTTGATTGCTCTCTCCTTGTTTCAAAGTGTTCTTGATTAACTTAACTTTCCTAAGAACCAACCGTAAATATGGGATAGTGACAGCTGTGAGACACAAACTCAAAATCTTATACCGATGATACGCTCTCTAAGGATACGCTTCTAAGGCCTTCTTAGGAGCCATTTCAGCAAGAAGCAATTTTGAAATCCCTATATAAGCGTGGGCTCTCCTGTTTGATGCTTTCACAGTCCTTCAATAATTTTGGTGTTTCTCCACTTTCTAGCATTCAAATATATATAATATCATCAACACCAACATTTGACTACTACCAATTCCATATAATTGAATTGCGATCTCCAATTCCTTTTCTTGGAATTCTTTTGTGCATTTTAGTTATACATATTTAATTCTATATGATAGTATTTGGCTTTTCACTAAACAAAAAAATAGTTTTAGTGACCGCAAAATCCAATGAGATCCTTTTTCAAGAATTTCTAATTTTTTTGGAGCATTGTAGAAGCTTTCATAATGTGCAAAACTATCTAGAAATCTCTATTTATCTCCAAACATAAATTTATCTTTCTTGAAATTTTTTTTGCTCAAATTAAATTTGATCATACCTAAGTAATCACAAGGCAAATGTTATTGTACTTGTCATGTAATTAATCATTTTTTTGGATTGCACATCAATCTCCTAAGAATTATAATTTACTTATCATATCATTAGCTTAAGTTCAATCAAATCAGTCTAAATTATAGTTTTCTAATATCTTAATTGGAAACTGCCACCTTGGACTACCAAAAGCATTTCAATATTTGAAAATAGGCTAAATGTGCATTACCTCCTATGAAATTGGAATTTCCATAAAACCCTATGTGAAAAAGATGGAGTTTGATCAGTACCTTATGTTTTCTTTAGATTGCCTCACTTGCCCCAAATACACTTTTCCACTAGAAAAATAAATATTAACAAAATTGCCATTGAGCGTGCTATGGAAGGTTTGGCACTATTGTATTATTTTCCCTCACCCTATTTGCCTTCTTCATATTTTGCTAAAAGGAAAAAACCCTAAAATTAAAAATTCCCATTAAAAACCCTCTCTTTCACTCTCTCCAAAATAACAAAAAGAAAAAGAAAGAAAAAAAAAAAAAGCTTTCGCCCAAGCAAAACAAAATCGAACATATCATTTTCCCACCTTTTCACATTGCTTTCATCTTTGATTGAAGCATTTCCCTTCCAAGAACAATCTTCCCACAAAATAAAAGTTGATCGACATCCCCAGGTAATTTTGATTTTTTTTATATTTTTTTAATGGGTATCTGCATTACTAAAGGAACGTATCATGGTTGTGGGAAATGTGGGAATATTTCTCATTTATAGTTGGGTGTCTTTTTTCTTTTCTTTTCTTTCTCTATCTCTCTCTCTTTTTTTTTTTTTTAACTTTATAATTGTAAGAATGTAAGAATATAGTATTACATTATCACAATAAACACATTTATTGTTGTGGTGGGTTGAGGTTGTGTTGAATGAGGTTTATTGTCAATTAAATGTATGTGATCTCCAGTTGTCTTCTTATTGTTTGGGTGAAATGTTCATCAAAATTGAAGAATCTACAGTTTTTAAAAAAAAATCTTTATTCCTTAATATTTTTAAAGGTGAATTACATGCAAACCCCCTAAGATTTGGTCTAATTCCAAAAAAAGCCTTGTTATTTTAAAAATTATATTTACCCCTCGCAACTTTGAAACTAAAATGTAATGCTGTTGGAAAGTGTGAAATGACCAAAATGCCCTTCCATTAAAAATGGGGGAAAAAAAGCTAATAGAAAAAGACAAATATAATTGGACCTATTTGCAATATTTTTGAATTTAAGAGGGTTTATTTGATATATATTTATCACCTTCAATTTTCTAAAAATTTAAGTTTATAACCTTAGTGTAACACCCTTAAAAAATTTAATTGGTGAAAATTTAATTATTATTATTATTTCTAGAAAAAGTTTGGGGGTCAAAATGTAAATAGGGAAAATTTTAATTGTATAAATTTGGAAAGTTTTGGGGGCCAAACTATGAATACTTTAAGTCAACTAGGTCAATTTGAGGCACAATAAGTTGAGGATTAAATTGAAAATTGATTGAACTTTTGGGGTTCTAATTGAAAATTTGAGATAAGTTTTGGGGGTCCATATGGAATTTCTAAAAATTACACTATAAAAACTATTCCCCCACCCCACCAAAAATTTCTTCAATTCCTGCCAGTGCAGCCTATCTTCTCTCTCCACCGATCTTCTTCTGGCGACGGCGAAACCTCAAACTTAACCTACCATTCTCTTCCTCTCGAGCGGCGGTCACAACCATACCACATGTATCTAGAATTGAGTGGCAAGGCGCAGAAAAATTGAGCTAGAAACCTGGGCCACGGCGGAGCTTATGTGTATGGTGGTTTGGGCGGCAGAAGCTAGAGTTTGAACGATAGTTCTTGTAGAGTTCGGCTCAAGGAACATTTTGGCATCTTCAATTTCCAGTTTTAACCGCCATTAACAATAGAACTGGAGAAAAATCACAGTAGCAGAGGAGGAGGTAGCGTTGTGGCATAGAGTTCCAATTGACACCTATTTTGGCAGCAAATCCAGAAATTATCTTCGATATTTCACTACACTCGCCAAGACGCATCGGTTGGTAGTGGCGGTTAGAAACTCCGGTGACAATGATAGGTGGCGGCTCTGAGACTAAATCTCCATCTCATTGTGGTGGTCGTGTGTGTGGTATTGGTTTTTTTTGGTGGTTGAGCTTTTAAACTAAGATTTTTGATAAGTTGTTAAAATTGGGGTTATCACCGATTAATATGTAATGTCCTAAATTATTTCTCAATTCTTGAACTGTTAATGAAATGAGAGCATGACATGGGACTGAACAATAGATATGAAATGCTTAGTGGACCCAGATTTGTAATATAATATGAAGATCTTGATTAATTAAGCTAAATTGGGTAACTAAAACGCTAATTTTATGCATATGAGAGCTAAGTTATAAATTGGGTTCTAATAGTAGATTTGATTGTGGTAATTTGATAATCAACTTTGTGTAATGTTGTAAGGACAATTGTAATAAAGGAATATGAATTGATTCATTATCCAGAACAAATATGACCCTAGTAGGTATCATGATATTAACGACGTAATTAGCATGTCACCTCTCGATAATTTTCGACATTGAGCCTTAAAATATTATATTAAATATAACAACTGATAATAGAATATAAACAGCTTAATTATTGTTTAAAAAGTCAAAATGAGTGTTTTGACGATACGTCCGTTCTTTTGATTAGGTGATTGTAAAGCACAATATTTCTTTGTCTGCAATAAATAAAATTACAAGACAAGAAAATTGTACAAATAAAATAAAATTAAAATCTATCAATTGTGGATTCAATCTCTAATCTAATTCTCTGATTCTACCCTTCCAAATATGATATTGAATTTAATGAGTTTCCCGAAGAATGCCTTGAGCATTGTGGACTCCTTCAATTTGATTAGAAGAAAAATAGCGCCAATTTAAGATCTTCGTACCTTAATCTCAAATCAAACGCCAAAATATATAAGCTCTGTAAAGAATGCCTTGAACATCATGGATTTTCTTGAATTTAATTGAGAGAATTGCTGGACTCCTTCAAAGTTCCTACCACTTGCTAGAATTTGTGTCGTGTGTTAAATGAGTTTTGGTCATGTGACACCCCACTCCGAGAAACCCAAAGCTGAGATATCAAAGCATTTCAAGCTTAAATTCTGAACCTGTAATACAAACAATAGGCCTACAATTTTCTTTTCCAATTCCAAGTCATATAAAGAAAACAACAATTTCAAAAGCAACGGAAAAATATCAACTTAAATAATACTACCAACCATTAACATTCATGCCAAGGTTCAAATCTTAGACGTTCAACAAAATTATGTACAGAAGCTCAAGGTAGCCCTGTCAACCCTGACATATCTCAACATCTCTATGTTACCATATAGCATTCTAATAATTCATATACAAAAGGACACCAACTATGCTCCAAGTTATAACTTTCCATTCTTGGGCCACTCTGTCTGCAAAGGTAATGAAAAATGGGGGGTAAGTCTAATGGACTTAGTGAGGGATAATATATCATATGATAATAGAACATGTTAAGGGAAGAACATCTCAATAGATTTAATATCAATAGCAATACAAGTACAATTACAATTTACCAAGAATGAATGTAGCAAATAGGAAACTCTCATGCCTTATTGCTCCAAGAACATATCACAAGCAAGCAAGAAACGATTACGAGCAAACAAACCCTTATAGTATATGCATTCCAACAAAACGAGTTAAGATATGCATATTAGATCACCTTACACCAATCAAATAAGTACTTTCATAGCGTGATAGCTTGGCATACAATTGGTGTGCCCATACGGACTGTATGGCACATAGTGAATGCCTAAGCGGACTGCTTAGCATATTGCGGATACCTATGCAGACCGCATAGCGTATCCTGGACACCCAGGCAGACTGCAAGGCGTGTCCCAAGTATCCCAACATTCTGTGTAGGATTGGCACTTGGCCCAAGTACTATCTCCAAGCAAGTACAACAAGTACCAATCAAGTACAACAAGTACAAATCAAGCAATTAGAGTTGTCGACGAGGCAATATATAAACAACAAACAAGTACATACAAGCCAACTAGCTAGATATCAGGATACAGAAAAATGAGTATGCCGGTAAGGCATTTGATAACGATTCAAGACAGGAACAGACAAGTACCAAATATGACAGACAGGAGTTCTGGGCGCCAGAACGAACAAGAACGAGTGAAACAAGTACTAACCCTCACATGGGTATACAAGCTAATAATAGATGATGAGCAAGTACCGATCAATTCAGATTCCAATAAACGAGCAAGTACGAATCAAGTACAACAAGTACGAATCAAGCAATTTACAAGGAGGTATATTCAAGTAAATTAACCCTCACAGGGGTTATGCCACAAAAACAGATAGATATATCGAGGCCACATTGGCAGACCCTCACAGGGGTTTTCAACAAGTAATGAAAAGCTTTAGTGGGAGACCCTTACCTCCGAAATCCCAGATGATGTAAGTCCTACAAATTGTTTATTGGTCCTCGTGACCTAAGTCGTCGTCACCTAATCAGAATGATATATTTAAAGTCAGAACCCATTTTAAACTCCCAATACATCTTTATCATACTTGTTCTTAATTCCAAAATTTACTAGTCAACCTATTAACATGATAACTTAAAACGTCAATATGGTTATCGTTCTAATTAATGGCTATTAAACTAGGCTTGCCTCAATAACCTCAATTCTTATATCATTTTCACTTATCATAATAGTCAAGTCCTTAATCACATGATCTTCATAATGTCACTTTAAATCACCAAATTGCTTAATGTCTCATGCATAGTCCCAATAATTTCTACTTTAGGTCCCAAATTCACAATTCGAAGTTAAATTTCTTGTCAAACTCATAAATTCCAAATATGGCATATATAGTACAATATATCTGGGTCCACAACAAAACATATTCCATTCATGCATGATCCAAGAACCTAAATATATAGAATCCATGCACTCATTCTTGCAATACAACACAACTTAAGAAATACAACACAACATGTATATATATATATTTCCAATTCGTTGCTAACTATTTACCCACGCAATACCAAATCGAGACCTCAGATTAAGCAACCAAGGCTACCATTACGATCACTGCGCCGAGGAGAAGATTTTGCCTCAGCTCCGCTGCCGGCGTCGGCCGTCATGCGTCATCGTCCGCCGTCGCCGGAGTTGCCCAACGATCTCACCAGAATGCTCTCCTCAAGCTCCTGATTCCAATGCCGCCCTTAGTTTCAAGTTTCGGGGCTTGTAGCACCATCATCCGAGCTCAAGAGCCTTTAAAAATGGCTCTTCACCACCATGTTCCGATCACCATTTCCTATCACCGCCGCTGTGTTTCACCGCCATGCAATGCCTTCACGGTGTTCTCCCTATCAAGTATTTCCCAGACCACCCCTTGGAGTCGAAGTTGGTTGTTGGAAAATGAGAAACCCACTTGCCGCCGTGAAGCTTGCTTTTGGTTTTCTCTCGCGGTGGCTCATCGGAGCGAGGTTCAGCCGTGCATGGTGGCATATGAGTGTAGCCGAAGTCAAGAGAAGTGAGATGGTCGGTTTGGTTTGGTAAATGGTGGTCGCCGATGGAAGTTCACCAAGAAAGTTGTGGATGCAGATGGAAGAGAAGAAAAAAGGAAGAAGAAAAGAAAAATGAAGACTCCAATGCATTCTGCCAGGTTTTAAAAATTAAATTTCTCAATTTTGCAATTTAGCCCCTAAGGATTTCCAATCAGCCTCAATTAAATCCTTGAATTTTTAAAATTTACCCTTTTGATCCCGTTGACCAATGCCCTTCCATGCGAACCCCACCATTCTCCTAAGTTGTGCAATTACATCATCTATAATTACAAATTGGCCCCAGAAATTTTTAATTAACATGAAATCAAGTTTATTAGTATAATATATTGACCACAAAACTTCTAAAATACTAAATAATTATAAAAATTCATAAAATAAATTAAAATGAAAATAATTTGACAATTAAGCTATCACAATTCAAGAAAATTCTAGGGGTGTTACAAGTCATCCCCTTTATGTATATGCTTGATAGGAGACTTTCAAATTGACTTGAACTTCTTTGAGGGTTATCTCTTTAATAGGGTAATATCAAATATCAAGAGATAATATCAAGTATGAAGTGATAATATCAAATATCTTTGATTTGATTAGTCCATAGACATAGGCACCTTATCTTTGATACTTATAAATATTTGATTTGAGCATAAAATAAATATTAGAGTATTAATTAAAATTAACTATTTATCTTTTGAAATTAAATTTAATAAATTTCAAAATAAATAGAAAATTTTGAATTAATAACTAGCATACTATTTTATACGTGTCACTTTCCAATTGAGCAAAAATTGATATGTTTACAAATGCCCCACTTCAAGACCTAACAAAAGATGTGTCAATCACTGTTTAAAAAAATCATACCGGACTGGACGTTGAACCGGTCCGATTTTATCAAAAAATTGGAAATTTTTTTAAAAAAGCCATATTTTGTTAAACCCGTTCAAACCAGCCAATCGTACCGGTTAAACGGTGAACCGGACTAATTTTTTCCATTTAATTTTTAATGAAATAATTTTTTTTTAATTTTTTTGTCTAGGTACAAAGTTTGAAGGCTAAGGTACACCTCACAAGCTATCTAAAAGTAAAAAAAAGAAGAAGAAAAAAAACCCTTGGTTTAGAGTTTAGACTTTAGAATTAACTCACACACTCTCAAATTTAAACTTCATATTTGAGATATTTAAATTTTTGTGATCATTTGTAATATAAATTGTGAAATTTGGATTGTAATGTTAGACAATATCATTTAAGTTCTTTATGTTTTATATTTTGGCATTTTATTAATTTTTAAGTAATACATATAATATAAATATATATATTTCGTAATTATGACGTCACAGTTCAATTACGGTTCAATTATAGTCTGACCAATGGTTGAACCAGTAAACCGTGAACTAATAAGTTTTTTGGTTCAATGAACGGTTTGATTTTGTGAACATTGGTGTCAATCATCCATGAAAGAGGCAATGCTTGAAGTATTTGTGAAGTTTTCTTTTTCTCCCAATTTTTTTTCACATATTTTTCCAACTAGATTATCTTCCAAGCAGTCCTTAAGCTATGATGCCCAATAAAAGGGTTAAGTCATAAAATAATTCAAAGTAAATATCCTTCTAATGGGTGTACCGTATATAGTTTATACTCATGCGGGCCAAAAGTAACATGCAGTTTAGGCTCGTGCATCAATGAGTATATTTAACTTGAATAAACATTCTATACTCGTGACACTACAACAAATTGCACTTTACGTAACAAAAATTTTGGTAACAAAGGAAAAATTCGTTACATATGTTAGATTTAATTTTTTGTTATAGATAACATAATTAATTTTTTGTTATAGATAACATTTTCTTTAGTAACAAAGTAAAAATCTTATTACCTTTAACTCAAATTTGTTACCTTAAATTTTTTATGTTCTTAACTAAATAATAATTCGTTACAGAAAATGTTATTTTGTTACATATAACATTTTCCATCATATAAGAAGATATATTTGTGACAAATTTTGGTATCTTTTGTAACAACAAAATATTTGTTACAAATAAAATATATTGTAACAAAGTGTTTAGTTACTAAACTTCAATTAACTTCCCTCCAAAATTCATTCCCCCCAAATATCAATTGTTCACATATGGTAACAACGAGTTTCATTACTAATTATAAATGAATATTAAATTAAATTTTTACTAATACTTGTGGTTTGGGTTTTTGTTCAAGAAATCGACTTCACAATAATGTAAAGAATTTGTTAATTGGGCTTAATCAACTTTTTAGTGAATTATTACTGATCTAGGTTTTATTTTAAAGATTAAGGTTGAATAAATTTGAAGTGAATAGTCCATTAGGTGGGCCAGTTTGTTTAAAATATTGGATTTTATAACTTTTCTGTAAATTTTTCAATGAATTTGAAGTTTTCATTTATAAAATAGATTTGACCAAATTTATAGTAAATTAAGTGGTGAATTAGGCTTCATTTTAAGAGTTGGTCTTGATCAAATTGGAAGTGAGGTAAATGATGAATTAGGCTTTCTTCAAGGAACTGAGCTTATTTTTATTAATTGGGCTTCACATTAGTTCAAATAATTGATTACTTTGGGTTGACTAGCTTTTTTTTTTTAACTAATTAGGCTTAACTAATATTTTAGTGAATTGGCAAATTGGGCTTCATACTACTTTGAAGAATTCATTAATTGGGCTTTACCAACTTCCTTTTCATTAATGGAGCTTCAATAATTCTCCTAGTAAATTAGTGAATTGGATTTCAAAATGAATTGGATTTGACATTAGCTTAAAGAATTGATTAATTGTGTTTTTGCAACTTTTCTTTTATTAATATGAGTTCACCCATTTTTTAATAAATTAATGTCATTTGGTAAAGAATTGGGTTTGACATCAAATTGCAGAGTTGATTAATTGGGCTTTAGCAACTCCTTCTTTATTAATTGGGCTTCACTAATTTTATATTGAATTGGTGTCAATAAGGGTGGCAATTTGGGTGGGTTGTGTGGGTTAGGATTGGGTTGAAGTAGGGGTATAACATTAATTTTCTCATTCCTAACTCAACCAAACCTGATGACAACCTGAAAATGCTCAACACTAACCTAACCTGAATCGTATCAGGTCAGGTTTCGGGTCGACCTGATTTTTTTTTGGTCACCTTGTCAACTCAAATCCATTCAATCCAACCTGCTAATCTAACTTAAAATAATTATTTCAAATATTTGTTTTAATTTCAAACCCTACTATGAAATACACACACACACACACACACACACACACACACACACACACACACACAAAAACTTCTTTATGTTTTATGAAACCACGCACACCACCTCCCCCTCCACATTTGTTGCCCATTTAACATAATTTTAATATAAAAAGATCAATTTACCCTTAATCATTTCACATATATACAATTCAATGTAAATAACTTTTTATTATCATATTTTATTTTTTTTAATTTTTTTCATTCTTTTCTTTTCTTTTTATTCTCATTTCTCTCTTCTTCCATTATTTCATATATTTCTCATTTTATACATATATATAAATTTATCATTGTTTCTCATTTCTCATTATTTCATATATTCTCATTTTATACATATATATATATTTATCTATAAAATTTTAAATAATTTTTATTTTTATCTTTTTTCTTTCTAATTATTAATACAAGTATACTTATTTTTTCTATTTATACTTATTCACACATATATAATATACATATCTATAAATTTATGAATAAAATTTAAATTACTTTTATTTTATCTATTTTTTTCTATTTATTCATTCCCAATAAAATAATATTTAATATTTATAAAAATATATATAATATAATTTTTTATTCATACTTATATACATATATAGTATATATACAAATATATATATATACATATTTCAATAAAATTTAAAGAAGATTCATCATATATTTCTCATTTTATACATATATAAATTTATCATTATTTCATATATTCTTAATTTATACATATGTATAAATTTATTTAATGAATTTGGATTGCAATGCAATTTTTTTTCCCTCCAAAATTTGGCCCTAAAAAATGTTAACAATTGTTTATTATTAGTTTGGCATAATAGTTTAACTTGATTTCTCCCAAAAATTTGGTTCCCTCTAATAATAATGAATTCTCTTCATTTTTTCAATTCCTCTAAATTTTAGCTCCATTTTTTTTGTATAAATAATTTAAAGCAAAATTAATTTCTTTTTATCTTAGATTATAAGATGAATTGACATATAGTTTTTTAAATTATTAAATGACTTTCTATTATAGTTAAAATAGCTAAATAACATATAATTTGGACTTATAAATTTTGATGCTTAAGAATTTAATTTTTTATTATAATTTATTACAATATTCTTTTAGAAAAATTCTAAAAACTCCTTAAAATAAATAGTTAGAGGTTACATACCTGAATAGCAAAAGAAAAGAAAGAAATCTAGTTTACCATAGTACTTAATGAAAAGAAAACGGTCCCTGATGTTAGGCCTATTAATGTTACATTTCGTTTTTTAATCGTTGTATTGGCCAGTTAAATTTTTTTATAACTTATAGATATCTATATGTTAATTGTGCGTTTTTTTTACTATATAAATTGTTAAAATGAAGATAACTTTCATGGTTTAATATAGTGTAAAAAAAGTATTAATTTAAAGTATATTATTAAATGTAATGATTATTAATTTTCATGGACCTGAACAAGTTGTTCTTAAAAAATAAGTTTCACTCCAAAAATGAATTCCCCTATTATTTTTTTATTTCCTCCAAATTTTTGCTCCTCCCTCCATTTTGTGTATAAATAGTATATACAAAAATTATTTGTTTTATCTTATATTATAAGATGAATTATGACGTATTATTATGGGGGTTAAATATTTAATTCTATTCTTTTTTATTATTTATTAGGACATTGTTTTTGAACAAAAATATTTTAGAAAAATTGTTTATAAATTCTAAAAACTTTAGTCTTTACGTGTAATTAATTTCATTTTAAAAATCAAAATATTATGCACTAATAATATATTGATGTGGACAATTTGAACGTGTATTTATTGAAAATTTTCTACACTTAATTAACGCATATTGTTTTGAAATTGATCAACTTATGTAACTTTAATATAGTTGGAAATTTTCAAATTATTTTGAAATTCTCATGACATTGTAATATAAACTTAGTAATATAGTTATAAGTTTAATAAAATTATTTTTTGTCCCTATATATTTAATTAAATATTTGAAGAACTATTAGCATCCTTAACAAATTTGTAGATGTCAATTGAAAATTTATATTAAAATTCAAAAATATCCTTCAAAAGTTGTTTTGATTATTTTTCAGACAAAAATACCCCTGGACTTATTTGTAACTTTAATATGTGGGTTTAAATTTAATATTATTTAAATTACTCAGAATAAATTTAAATAATGTTATTAATTTGTTTTAATATTAAATAATCTTTTAATTGAAGTCGGATTAAAAAATAAAAATTTAATTAAACATATTTATTAATTATAAAATAAAAATAAAAATCAAATCCATAGTTAAATATGATTTTATTTTTAAATTACATCCCAATAATATTAAAAAATAATCATATCTAAAATAATTTTATTTTATTAAGTTGAATATATTTATTAAATATAAAAAAAATTATTAACTAAAATAAATAATTTAAAAATAAAAATAGGATCTAAAAATATCATACTAGCTATAATAATTTTAAAAAGTTATTGATATGATATATTGTTTCCTCCTAAAATACAAATAAATAAATAATTTTTTTCCCATTTATTTTCCACCTACCACCCAAAATACAAACAAACAAACATCACATTCCCCAACCCCACTTCCAAAAAACCATTTTGCTAAAATATTTTGACAAAATGCTCCAATTCATAAACAAACAAGCTCTAATTTAAATTAATTTCATTAAATTTATTAATTAATGAAAAATAAATAAGTCAAAATGTGTGAGATCTAGAGTTTGAATCCTGTGAGGCCTTGGTGTGTGTATATATAAATAAAAAAATTAAATTTATTTATTAATCAAAATAAATAATTTGAATAAAAATAAAATCTAAAATTTTATCTTAACAATATAATTTTAATAATTTTAAATAAACAAATATTTTTAACTGTTTTGAACAAAATAATGTAATGATTTTAAATAAATAACATAAGTAAAAAAAATCAATTTAGGTTAATTTGATTAAAATTTATAAATTAACAACAAATAAATAAGTAAAAATGTGTATATACATACATATATATATTTGCTCCTTCTCCCTCCTCCCCCACCCACCCCACCTCTTCCAACCAGCCTCCCCCCACCCCCCAACCCAACCCCAAAGCCCAGGTCAGGCCATGGCTGGCTAATGGCCAGTGGCCGATCTGCTATGGTCGGCCGCAGGTCAGCGGACAAATCTGGTCGCTAGCTATTGGCCATGGTCAGCGGTGAAGGGTTAGAGGCGAGGGGGTGGGTGTTATATATATATATTTATGTGTATATGTATATATATTTATGTGTATATGTATATAATATTTATTTTATATATATTTATATTTATATTATATATATTTATATGATATTTATATTGATATATAAAAATTTTAATTTTTTATGAGGATTTTGTTATATATTTTTAAAAAAATTTATTATTCTTTAAAAAATATTAATGGAGGTTGATTAGACATTTCAAATTTTGTGGAATTTTATAAATAAATCAAATTTTTGGGGCTGATGGGAAATTAATTTTTTTTAATTTAACGGTTTTGCCTAAACGCTAATGGAAGTTGAGGTGTTGCCCCAAATGTGTTAAAAAATTTAGAGTTTTGGTCCTATAACTATCAACTTAAGTACTAAAAGTGCAAACCCCCCATCCAATAGTACCAAAAATATAATTTTTCCAATACAACCAAACACTATGTTAGCACAAAAAAAAACAAAAAAAGTTAGGGCTCCATTGAAATGTTAATAATTTTATTGGGCTAGTTGCAAGTTACCCCCATGTGATTTGTAAAATGAGCATCAAACTCTCCTGTTTTATATATAAAACAACTTTCTTATGTTTTATAAAACTGTGCACACCGCCTCCCCCTTCACATTTGTTGCCCATTTAACATAATTTTAATATGAAAAGATCAATTTATCCTTAATCATTTCACATATATACAATTCAATTTAATAACTTTTTATTATCATATTTTATTTTATTTTTATTTTTATTTTTTTTTCATTCTTTTCTTTTCTTTTTATTCTCATTTCTCTCTTCTTCCATTATTTCATATATTTCTCATTTTATACATATATATAAATTTATCATTGTTTCTCATTTCTTATTATTTCATATATTCTCATTTTATACATATATATATAAATCTATATATAAAATTTTAAATAATTTTTATTTTTATCTTTTTTCTTTCTAATTATTAATGCAGGTATACTTATTTTTTCTATTTATACTTGTTCACATATATATAATATAAAAACTTGTAAATTTATTAATAAAATTTAAATTACTTTTATTTTTATCTATTTTTTTATATTTATTCATTCTGAATTAAATAATATTTAATATTGATAAAAAATATATAATATAACTTTTTATTCATATTTATATACATATATAGTATATATATACACACACATATATAAATTTCAATAAAATTTAAAGAAGATTCGTCGTATATTTCTTATTTTATTAATATATAAATTTATCATTATTTCTCATTTTGTAGCGCTCCCACTCTGGATAGCACCCAAGCTGAGGCCCCACTCTAATTCGACTTAAATCTCCATCCTTAATTCAGACAATAGGCTTATTAGAAATTTTTTACAAAATTATCAAAGAATAGCGTCAAGCTTCAGCCTAAACAAACCTTAACAAAAGTACAATTTACATGCTCCAACAGATCAAATCATTCATCGTTTCATACATACTACAAATCTTAAGGTCAAATCTAACATATCACAATATCTCTAAGTTTAAAACTAACATTGTAATAAACCCCTTTGTACATATGAGCATCTACTCTATTACAAGAGGTATTTCTTCATTCCCAATCAGAACTTCACTTCCTTCACTTAATCTTGTCTCAAAAATAAGGGAGAACAGGGGTAAGTCCGAAAGACTTAGTAAAGGATATCATAACAATAAGTAAAAGAAACCTATCGAGGAAAGAACATCTCAACAGTTCATAATTCATTATCAATACAAGTGCAAGTACAAATCAAGCAGGAACGAGTACGGTAAATAGGAATCTCTCCTGCCTTATTGTTCCAAGAACATATCATTATCAATCAGGATACAAGTACAAATAAGTAACCTGTAAATCACATGCATTTCAATAGATCAAGATGAGACAGGCTTATCAGAACAAATCTTATTCCAATCAGTCGATCATATTCAAGTGTGACAACTTGACATACTGAAGAGGCCTAAGAATATCTCTAGCACATTACTGACTCATGGTAGATGCCTAGGAGTATCTTAGCACATCACTAACATACGATCAATACCTAGGAGTATCCCTAGCATATCCTTGACAGA
Organism: Jacaranda mimosifolia; assembly: GCA_018894105.1. NCBI lineage: Eukaryota > Viridiplantae > Streptophyta > Magnoliopsida > Lamiales > Bignoniaceae > Jacaranda > Jacaranda mimosifolia. Next base: position 7,805,514 of record CM032123.1, read on the forward strand.
AGGTAGATGCCCAAGAGTATCCCTAGCACATCACTGACAAACATTAGATGCCTAGGAGTATTCCTAGCACATCACTAACAGATATTAGATGCCTAGGAGTCTCCCTAGCACATCACTAACATACAGAAGATGCCCAAGAGTATCCTTAGCACATTATTGATGCTCAGGAGTATCCCTGACACATCGTCGATACCTAGGAGTATCCCTAGCGTATCACTAACAAATGATAGATACCTAGGAGTGTCCCTAGCATATCATTAACAGACGGTAGATACCTAGGAGTCTTTCTAGCATATCACTGACAGGTTATAGATACCTAGGAGTCTCCCCAGCATATCACTGATAGACGATAGATACCTAGGAGTATCCCTAGCATATCACGGACAAACGGTAGATACTTAGGAGTATCCCTAGCATATCACTAATAGACTGTAGATACCTAAGAGTCTCCCTAGCATATCATTGACAGATGATACAGAACAGAACAAAAATGTTGTCAAGGCAACGTGATAGTGGCAAACAGATCCAGATAAGCCAACATGGCCAATTAATGCTGAATATATAGAAAAGTATGCCGGCAAGGCATCAGAGAATGATACAGATTGGTACAGATACGAGACAGACAAATAATTGAGATACAGATAACAGATAAGGTTCTGTGCGCCAAAACAGACAAAAACAAAATTGATATCAAAGATTACCCTCATAGGGGTGTTCAAATCAGATAACAGATAACAAATCAGAATTCCAACACATTTCAGATTTTAGACAAACAGAGTACGGTACAAAAATAGAAAACCCACACAGGGGCTTATCACAAATAACAAATAGTTAGAAAAGGTGCCAGATTGGCAGACCCTCACTTCTGTAGTCTCAGAAAACTACAATCACCATCAACAGTCTACTGATCCGCGGGTACCAATTCTGCGTCACCTAATTCATAAGAATAGGTATACAATCAAAATCTTCATTCAACTCTAATAATCCTTAAATAATTACAATTAACCATTAATAGTCCAAAATCACTAATTAACCGATTAACTTGATAGGTTTTAGGCATAAACAGTACTCTGACCCAAAATGGCTAATAAAGTCGATTATTTCCAAAATAGTCTCGGTTTCATATCAGGTCTAATAACTAAGCATAAATTAGTTCCTAATTACATATTTAACCTCATATCAGTATCCCAAATCAAAATAAACAGTCCAATTTCTATCACTTGATTCCAAATCCATAAAATCCATAAGTTCGGGTTTAATCCTTTAATAAACTTTAATTAATTCAAGTTACCACATAGTACTATACATCCGGGCCCACTGTACATGTACATATATAAATATATATATATATCCAAGCATAAGGTACATGTCCAACTTCATATATCACACCCTCAATTGACATATTACAAAATTTGTAGGAGAAATAGTACAATATACATGTATATACATATTCATATATAATCCAAAAGCATTCCACTTTCAACACAAGAACGATATAGGATGTTAGGAATCACATACCAAGCACACGAGTGTGATCGTCGCATTGAGGAGACAAAATTGTCTCAATGCCGCCGTCGTGCCGTCGCCGAAAAATTCAATGCCACTTCCCAAAGACACCTCTCACCGTGAGCTTTCCAACGCCCAGCTCTATTTTCAGTTTCTCCGTCGGGAAAAGTCTCAAACGCCTCCTCAAAAGCTCAAAATCACCTTGCTCCACCACGAGGTTTCTGCTGGTTTCCGCCTTCGCCGTCACGTGGATTGGTCATACAGTGGCACCACCTTATTCCTCTAGCTACAGGCTTTCAGAAAAGCTACCAAGAAGCACCTTTCCGCCGCTACTCCATCGGGACCGTCGAGGTGGTTTCTTCAACCTCTCGGTTCCAGTGCTTCTCTGCCTGGAACGTTGCCTATAGTGTTAGGTGGTTGCTGGAAGTGTGGGGAAGGGGATGACTGGTTGGGTTTGGGAAAAAGGACTCACCGGAAAGAAATCGCTTGTAGAAAGGGGCTTTGGACGCGGGAAGAAAAAGAAGAAGGAATGGGGGTGAAATGTGAAAGGTGGTATTTATAGGGACCTCTTTCTGAAATTTCCAGATTGACCCCTAAATTCTGCCCAGCTTTCAATTGAGTCTTCCAAGGATTCCATAGCCTTCAATTTGATCCCAAGACAATGAGGGTGTATGACATTAGGCCCTTTGACCCAAAATTATTCCATGCAAACCCCTCAGACTCCTCAAGTTAGTCCAATCAAATCTTTCTTAATTCCACTTTGACCCCAAAACTTTCAAAATCTTTGCAATCAAGTCCTTTTCAATTAATTCCGAGCCCTAAAATCTTATTAACCAAAATCTTAATTTCTAAATCCTGATTTTTCTAAATACTGAATTTTAGGGGTGTTACACATTTCTCATTGTTTCATATATTCTTATTTTATACATATGTATAAATTTATTTAATGAATTTGGAAGGCAATGCAATTTTGTTTCCCTCCAAATTTTGGCCCATTAAAAATGTTAACAATTGTTTTTATTATTAGTTTGACATAATAATTTAACTTGATTTCTTCCAAAAATTTGATTCCATCTAATAATAATGAATTCTCTCCATTTTTTTTATTCCTCTAAATTTTAGCTCCTCCATTTTTTGTATAAATAATTTATAGCAAACTTAATTTCTTTTATCTTAGATTATATGATGAATTGACGTATAATTTTTGAATTATTAAATGACTTTCTATTATAGTTGAAATAGCTAAATAACACAAAATTTGGACTTATAAATTTTGGTGCTTAAGAATTTAATTTTTTATTATAATTTATTACAATATTCTGTTAGAAAAATTCTAAAAACTCCTTTAAACAAATAGTTAAAGGTTACATACCTGGATAGCAAAAGAAAAGAAAGAAATCTAGTTTATCATAAAACTTAATGAAAAGAAAATGGCCCTGAAGTTAGGCTTGTTAATGTTACATTTTATTTTTTAATCGTTGTATTGGCCAGTTAAAGGTTTTTATAACTTATAGATATCTATATGTTAATTGTGTGTATGTTTTAGTATATAAATTGCTAAAATGAAGATAACTTTTGCGGTCTAATATAATGTAAAAAAAGTATTAACTTAAAGTATATTATTAAATGTAATGATTATTAACTTTCATAGACCTGAACAAGTTGTTCTACATATTATATTTCCTCCAAAATAATAAGTTTCCCTCCAAAAATGAATTCCCCTATTATTTTTTTTATTACCTCCAAATTTTTGCTCCTCCCTCCATTTTGTGTATAAATAGTATATACAAACATTATTTGTTTTATCTTATATTATAAGATGAATTATGACGTATTATTATGGAGGTTAAAAATTTAATTCTATTCTTTGTTATTATTTATCAAGACATTGTTTTTGAACAAAATGATTTTAGAAAAATTGTTTTAAATTCTAAAAACTTTAGTCTTTATGTGTAATTAATTTTATTTTAAAAATTAAAATATTCTATACTAATAATATATTGATGTGGACAATTTGAACATGCATTTATTAAAAAATTTCTACACTTAATTAACGCAAATTGTTTTGAAATTGATCAACTTGTATAACTTTAATATAGTTGGAAATTTTGAAATTATTTTGAAATACTCATGACATTGTAATATAAACTTAATAATATAGTTATAATTTTAATAAAATTATTTCTTATCCCCATATATTTAATTAAATTTTGGAAGAACTGTTAGCATTCTTAACAAATTTGTAGATGTCGGTTGAAAATTTATATTAAAATTCAAAAATATCCTTTAAAAACTGTTTTGATTATTTTTTAGACAAAAATACCTCTGGACTTATTTGTAACTTTAACATGGGGGGTTTAACTTTAATATTATTTAAATTATTCAGAATAAATTTAAATAATTTTATTAATAATTTCTTAAACATTAAACAATCTTTTAATTGAAGTTGAATTAAAAATGAAAAAATTTAAAATCATCAAATTTCTAAAGTAATTTAATCAAATTTAATTAAAAATATTTATTAATTATAAAAGAAAAATAAAAATAAAATCCATCTCTTAATTAAATAAGATTTTGTTTTTAAATTACATCTCACTAATATTAAAAAATAACCATATTTAAAGTAATTTAATTAGATTAAGTTGAATATATTTATTAACTAAAATAAATAGTTTAAAATAAAATTAATATCTAAAAATATCATACTAACAATAGTAATTTTAAAATGTCAATTTCACCCTACCAAACCAATAAAAAAGTTATTGATATGATATCTTGTTCCCTTCTAAAACACAAATGAATAAATAATTTTCTCCCAATTCATTTTCCACCTACCACCCAAAATACAAACAAATAACCATCACATTCTCCAACCCCACTTTCAAAAATTCATTTTGCTAAAATATTTTGAAAAAATGCTCCAATTCATAAACAAACAAGCCCTAATTTAAACTAATTTCATTAAATTTGTTAATTAATAAAAAATAAATAAGTCAAAATGTGTGAGATCTAAAGTTTGAACCCTGTGAAACCTTGATGTGTGTATATATAAATAAAAAATATTAAATTTATTTATTAATCTAAATAAAATCTAAAATTTTATCCTAACAATATAATTTTAATAGTTTTAAATAAACAATTTTTTAAAATTATTTTGAACAAATAATGTAATGATTTTAAATAAATAACATAAGTAAAAAAAAATCAATATTAAGTTTAGTAAGCAAAGAGCACAAGAGACGAGGCTTGAGAGCCATATTAAGTTTTGGAGGCAAAAAGAATAAGTATATATGTGCATCCTTATCTTGACTTATATCAGTTGCAGGCAAGATGGTTAGTAGCTTGCTTTATGTGGGTGTTGGCGTGGGATTGAGTCCCGCTTCAAGCAAACCTCCAGATTTATCTCCGGCCAACTATAGTCCATCGCGCCCAGGCCCAAGCACTTAGACCAACATGTCGAAGCAGGGAGCCCGAGTCTGAGGTCCAATGAGCGAGCCCAGTAGTTCCCAAACCAGCCTACGGACCGGTGTCCATCCGCCTTTAGTGCACTGTAGTAGATGGTCTAGTGTGATAAAAGCTTGATGAAGCAGCCCAAAACTTAGGGCCCAATACAATGGTCTGGTACTTGCCTTAAGCCCATTGCGTTGAAGTCCAGAGAGCGAAGCCCAGCATGCCCATATTGAGCCCCATCCTGGCTCATCGGCCCAGCGTTTGCATTGCCAGCTACCAACGGCCCAATGAGATCAAAAAATTATATTATGCATTAGTAACAAAAAAATAAAATGCAACAAAATTGCCAATGTTTTAGTAATTAAATATTTCGTTACGCTATAAAATTTATTGTAACTAATATACTTTTTTATTACTAATATCATATTTTTGGTAACGATATATTTTGTTGCCATAAGTCCATCAATCGTAACGAACCATAAATTTTGTTACTAATACTTTTTGTGATGGGCTTTAGGGCACTAAACTTAAGTAACGAAAAATTCATTACCAATATTTTGGGTAACGAATTTCAGCGTTATGGTAATGAAATTATTAATTACTAAAAATGTAATTTGTTGTAGTGTGACAATGAATCCACTTGAATTTGGTTGACAATTTATACTCATATCAAGGAGTTTACTTGAGTTTGGTTTAATAGACCATTTACACTCTTATCAAGTATTACATGGGGAGAATTTGAATATTTAAATAGCTTATGCTCGTACCTAGGAACCTTATTGAAAGTTTAAGCTCATATCAATGGGGCATATTGGGAAACTTTAAATATTTAGATAGTTTATGCTCATATCTAGAAGCCTTATTGACAATTTAAACTCTTATCAAGGAGCACATGGGGAAATTTTGGGTATTCAGAAAGTTTATGCTAGTACCTAGGAGCCTTATTGAAAGTTTAAACTCATATCAAAGAGCACATGGGGAGACTTTGAATATTTAGATAGTTTATGCTCGTACTTAGGAACCTTATTGACAGTTTAAGCTCTTATCAAGGAGCACATGAGAAAAGTTTAACTTGAGAATTTTAGATAGTTTATGCTCGTATCTGGGAGCATTATTAATAGTTTAGACTCTTATCTAGGAGCATTTGGAATTTGAATACTTGAGCTTTGGACTTGAAGACTGGAAGATTTGAATATTTGATTTAGAGACTTAAAATTTTGAGTCTTCAATTTGAAGACTTAGAGACTTGAGCCTTTGACTTAAAGATTTGAAGACTTGGGTCTTGAACTTGAAATAATTGGAGACTTAAGTCATAGATTTGGAGACTGACTTGATCCATTAATTTGAAGACTTGAAAACTTGGAAATTCAAATTCAGATACTTAAGGACTTGAAAATTTTATATAGTTGATACTCTTATGTGGGAGTGTTATTGACAATTTAGACTCTTATCAAGGAGCATTTGTGATTTGAAGATGAAAATTAATTACCCCCACATCTTCATCATCATCAGCATTACTTAAGTCTTTTTGTTCATCAAAATTCATGCTCATTTCAATATTATGTGCACGAGTTGCCAAATCTGCAAAAATTTTGGTTTAATTCCTTCAAGTATGTAGCAAATATTCCAATGCATTGCTTGGATGTAATCTCAATGGCCGAAGCCTCCGATAATTAATCTTTGCAGTTAAGACTTAAATTTCTCCAGCAATTTATGTAGTCAATGATATGATCTTCTTTCCATTGGTGAGAGTTGTTAAGTTCTATCATGCTAATTGTCCTTCGAGTACTGTAGAAATGATTTAGGAACTCTTGTTCCAGTTGCCCCCCAACTATCTATGGAGCTTGCCTCCAAGCCAACATACCAATTAAAAGTATTTTCCTTTAATGATCGAATAGATTGTTTGACCAAATGATCTCCATATATCCCAGCATTATTACAAGTCTTAATTAAATAAGCCACGTGCTGCTTTGGATTGCCTTTGTCATCAAATTGCTGAAAATTGGGGGTTGGTAACCGATATGCATCTTCAAGTTATCAATCCTTTGATTATATAGCTTGGAGTAAGTCATAGATGACTTAGAACTTTCACCAAGGTTGTCTTTGATAGTCTCCATGATAAACTCCTTCAGTGGGTCAATAGAATTAGTCTAGTGGAAACTTCTAGTTCTTCTATTGCAATCTCTTCATTTTTGGTTGATTGTCTCCTTGTAGATATTTTGCCTTTATTTTGAGCCTTAATTTGCTTCTCCACCATACAGCTAGCATCAAGATTGTTCATTTTGTTCATCAATCTGGAGATTTGAAAGTCTCGCTCTTGGATGTGCTTTATGAGTCCTTCAATAGCCCTTATCAAATTTACAATTTGTTCCTCCAAGATTGTAGCAATTATCACCATCACTGTTTCCATGCTTGAGGAATTTGATGTTGAGTGGGGAATGGATAATGCAAATTTTTCATTTGAGTCTTAACCATTTTCATTCATATCAATAAAATGCGGCAACAACTTTTCCACAGCAAGTAAATGAGCCACCTCCAAAGATGATTGCAAATTTTGGGACATACTGCTTGTAATGACGCCAACATTTTTTGCTTCAGCACTTGAGGAATCTGATGTAGTAATTGTCAATACAGTAGTCTTATTAGCAGCCATTTGATACTTCAATCTTAATGAAAGGAAGAGATGTCCCACTGGGCGTGCCAAAATTTGTAAGCGCAATCTTTCTTTTTTCTGCAACAAATAAAATAAAATTAAAATTATCAATTGTGGATTCAATTTCTAATCTAATCATCTGATTCTTCCTTTGAAATATGATCTTGGATTTAATGAGCTCCGCGAAGAACGCCTTGAGCATCATAGATCACCTTAAATTTGATTGGAAGAAAAATAACGATAATTCGAGGGTTTCATACCTTAATCTCAAATCGAACACAAAAATATATGAGTTCCGCAAAGAACGCCTTGAACATCGTGGATCTGTTTGAATTTAATTGAGAGAATTGTTGGACTCCTTCAAAGTTTCTCTCACTTGCTAGACTTTATGTTGTGTGTTGAATGAGCTTTAGTCATCTACTTTATATAGATGCTTGATGGGAGACTTCCAGATTGACTTGAACTGCTTTGAGGGTTATCTCTTTGATATGATAATATCAAATATCAAGAGATAATATCAAGTATGAAGAGATAATATCAAATATCAAGATATAGTATCAAATGTCTTTGATTTGATTGGTCCATAGACATAGACACTTTATCTTCGATACATATCAATATTTAATTTGAGCATAAAATAAATACTAGAGTATTAATTAAAATTAACTATTTATCCTTTGGAATTAAATTTAATAAATTCCAAGATAAATAGAAAATTTTGAATTAACAACTAGCGTACTATTTTATATGTGTCACTCTCCAACTGGGCAAAAATTGATATGTCATGAGACTCACAGGACAGTAGGTAGGGATAGGATTTTTGTGGTAGTTAAGGTGAGGATTAGGCTAACTTACTTCTAGGAAATGAATGTTCCTTGAATGTCTGAATTCCTTATGCTTATCTGTTGAAACTGATTGTACTCATTCTGATGCCCAAACTCTTATTGTCCTACATGTTATTGTTCCGTATACCCTACAACCTCGCATTCCTTTCATTGTGTTGATTATGGGTCTTGCCGACCAAATCTCTTTTGCACTCTTGATTTAATCATTCTGTATATTATTTGTATTGCCATGTCGGCTAATGTTCATTAGTTGTATTGTTATGTTGGGATACTAAACTTAGCCGGGTGCTTGGGTACCGAGCAAAATGCTTAGGATACTTGACCAAGCTGAGTGCTTGGGTACCGAGCGGAATACTTGGGATAAATGTTTAGGTTAATTAATGGATAAGGAAAATCTATTATGAAAATTATACTACATGTTACTGTTTATTTCTTTTGTATTCTATTCTGGGAGCAATAAGGATGGAGTTGATATCCATTTGTTAAATTTGGTATCATTTGTGTTATGATATAATATTGTTTCTAATTGAAAAGTCTTGCTTGTAGATAAACCTATTTTGAATTACTACTCTTTCGATAGTTCCTCTCTGATTGTTTGTTGTATTTCCCTTCACTAAGTCTTTAGGACTTATTATCCTTTATTCTTTTCCCAGACAGAGCTATATGAAGACTGAGGGCTTGAGGTTTGACTCGATGAGACCATTTTGTAATAGATTATGTGTTATATATGTATATATAGACTTTATCTAATCGTGATCTAAGACTTACGAATGTTTGTATCGTTTGAAGTTTCTAGGAGATTCTTGGTATGTATATGTTGCACTCATGTAGTCTTCTTTTGGGTTTAAAGTTAACTTGTTATCTTTTGAGACTTGTTTAAATGTTGGCTTTATGGTTATCTCCTGAATTATGGTTTAAGTGTGAACTGGTGGCACCTCAGCTTAGGGATTACCCTGAGTAGGACGCCACAGATGTGGTATCATAGCCTAGGTTTGTTAATGACCTAGGAAATAAGTATCATTGGGATTTATGACTAGCCTCCAGGATAGAAAGTTAGTTAAGATATGAACTTTTGGGTATAGTGTTCGAGGTTAGGAGGTAGGAGATTATAATTGGGACGGCCGATCAGTTTGTAATCTTCACTTTCAAAAATCGAGCATTGAACTTTAGATTGAAATTGAACCTTAAGTACTTTGTATATGTTGGAAAGCTTTTATGTGATTAAGAGAATTGTAAATGAACCTAATTAGAATGGTCTTAATGAAATAAATTTATATACTGCAGAATGATAGATAAGCATAGGGAAGGAAAAGAAACCTATGAAAGAGGAAAGTAAGGAATCTTTAGAAGAAAGTGTTAAGGTTTCATAGCAAGAAAAAGCAAGTTTACTAAAGTTATGCCAACACCAAGAGGAGCAACTTTATGATATGCATGAGGCATTAAGGGACAGGAAACCAAAGGCATATCATTTAAGAACGATGGTTCCAGTTAGGAGTTACACAGTGGAAATAACTAAGGAAGAAAATGAACGAGAAGATGAATGGGTGAAAATAGTCAAAGGATAGATCGAGAAACTCCACACAGTGCAGGCTCATATGTTAGAAACCTTTAGGACGTTAGAATCGAACCATCGAAACATTGTTAATACAAGACATATGGTCATGGATGAGGTCAGAATGATGCTAGCACATTATAGGAATTCCATAGACCAGATCATAGGGGTTGGGGTAACATTAGAGGCCGAACCCTCCAAAGTTCATCCTCCCTGAAGCCAGGACACAAATAGGGTATTCGTATTGAGAAGATACCTAAAAAGAACCCTGAGGAGTTAACAATGGAAGAACTTGCGGAGGACCATACTCAAGAGCTATGATAAACTCTTTGATTCGATTCTTCCATGTGGAGTAGTTTGTTCCGTCGAACAAGGTGGATGAGTATGTGACTGTCCTTCTGCATAAACATCAAAACTAGATACAACCATTAGGATTGATTAAGCTCAAGTTGGTTAGACCTTATTATGTGAGCCCCAAAGCTCGATGCCAATCGATAGTAAAAAAAGGTCAAGAGGGGGGGTGAATTGATATTTTTTCCAATCAATGAAACACTTTTATCTTTTTAAAGAGAAAAGGTTTGTAAAAACTTTGATAAAAAAGTTTTATAAAAATCCAAAAGGATATAGAAAATAAAAGCAGCAAATAAGATAAATACAATGATTTATAGTGGTTCGGTAAGCCTACTCCACTACCTAAGATATAATTTTAGAATTTTTAACCTACACTTATATTCAACAAGAATGAAGTTACAGAGAAGACAAAATATAAGAAATCGATAACGAAGAGCAACTTCTTCTCTTGTAGAAACACCTAACAAACTGGATATTGGAACGCAAAAGCAAACTTCTAGAGTAACTTCTAAAGAAATATTTTGTAGAGTTAGTTTTGTTTTGGTATCTCATCTATTAAATAGACGAGTTTTGAATTTGATATCTTCTCTTCCAATGAAATCTTTCCTTCTATAATATCAAGATTTCCATATAAAAGTTCCAATGGTTACTTTCCTTCTATACTTCCGAATGATTGCTTTTCTTCCTTCTATTAGCCCATGATTTAAGCGAGCAGATTGCTGATCTTGTAATATTGTTTCTTTTGAGCATTTTCCTTATTTACAACAAACTCAATATGAAATAAGATTTTATTAAAAAAAAACTTTCTTGCAGAGGATCATAATCACAACTTATCCTAAGGAGATCCCAACAAACTTACTATTTTTTTTTTCTGAGTCATGATAAATATATTCTGCATTTAATACATAGAATTAGAAATCATCCTATATTTCAAGAGTTGTTTCAAGTCCTGTCTAAGAAACAACAATTTTAATCATGGGAACACACTATTTTGAAGAGTATCATCAAATTTTGAGCCTTTGGCTTGTGTTTAAGAAAAGAATATTCTTATTCATACTCTAAATTCTTGGGTAAATTTCTAAAGTGTTAGGTATTACCACTTTTGAGTCATGCCTTATGGTTCTTCCTATGTCTCCATGTTTTTTGATGCCACTTTATTTTTATATCAATATTTATTATTTCTCTACAATTCATTTATAATAACCATTGATAAGAATTTATAACACGCACAAACTTAGTTCATCTCAGCTAATTTGTGCCGATGCTTGAATTCAATTTGAACTTAATTCCTAACATTCAACTCAAGCTGCTAAGTGGCTAGTGGCATCCCCCTCACACTTGTATGTATAAAATTTTATATTCAAACCTTAATGTTTCCTTAATGTCTAAATATTAAAAAATCAAGCTCACTTTAATTGGAATCATATTGAACTTAGTTTGAAAATGATTGAACCATGTGAGATTCAAACCATTCAGGCTCATTGACATATTAACTGCAAGAGAATTCTTATTTATTTGCAAGTAATTATATTCGTATATAGGCTCCCAATTTTGGATAACTAGCATATATTTATCAATTTGAATTCTCTATTTCATTCTCGGTTCCATCTTCTATTCCAATTTACTGTATTTATGTCAAGTGTATCCGACTCTTAATCAATTATTTTTATAAGAAAATATTTAATACACATGTCATATATTAATGAAATGGAAGAGGAGATGGAATATCAAATGGAATAGAGGATTTAAACCGTATAAGTATGTATACGAAAGGAGATAACATATGTATAATACAATAAATACCATAAATTGGACAAAAATATTGAGTGATTTTCAATAAAATTCCCTTGATTTCCACCCAACCCTTAATTGATATCAAGGCTACATTAAGTCTCCTTTTCTAGTGTTGCATCAAGAAAGCAATAACATGGATGAAGTATTCCTATAGTTTACACAAGCTTGGTATATTTGGAACTTTTATATGCTTCAATTATTAAATGATTGACTCCTTATCTCTTTGTGTGGCTCACCATTTCTTGTATTTATTCTATATATCACCTCTTATCTATTCTTAATAGTCTTGCTCATCTATATATCTTTTCCATCTTCGCTTCCACTGTTCCAACTAAAGCACTTTATGCCTACAACTCTCACATATTCTTCTTGTGTTTTAGGACCACTGGTTTTGTGGGCTTACTAACTGTCCAAGTCTTGGCAACATTTTATTTGCAGTTGTCATGTCCAAAACCTGTGATGCTAGACTATCCAAATTCAACCTTTCTAATTGTGCTTTGTGCGCATCAACTATTAGACTTCTAGCTAGTTAAATATGGAATGAAAAGTATTTAATTTCTAGTATATATGAAGATTTATAAATGTTCATTTAAGGTTATGACAAAAAAGCCAACCCAACAATACATCAACAAATAATGTAGTGAACACCAATCTAATTTCTTTCTTATTCTAGACATACCCTTAGTAGTAGTTCCCAGTAGGTAAGGCAAATAGCTCATTTCCACATAACTACATCCATAAATCTCTAAATCTCAATTTATTTTTCAATTCTCACAACTCAAAATGCATTTTCTCATCACAAAGACTGATATGATATCCATCTTTTGAACATGGCTGCACATTCAATAGGCTTGTACTCTGGAGCAGTATGGCCTCCTCCTTTTATAGTAGCAAATGTCATGTTGTTGGCATAAGTTTTGGTAAACCTGTATATCCAAATGTCAAATTCCATAAGTCTCAAATCTTTACTAAAATAATAAAAAAGAAATGTCGCTTGATTTGGAGCTTACCCCGCAACTTGTTCTTGGACAATCCATTGTCTCCACTCATCTATAATGGGATAGTTCAACCATTTAATCCATGCTACACTTGCAAGGTAAGGGACTACCATATCATGATCACCACTACATACACACAAAGAAACAAAAGTGTCAATTAAATCAAAGTAGTGTTATTTAAAATGAGTGTATGTGCCTTACCTATATATAAGGGACCTATAGCCTTTAGTGCTGAGATTTGCATGATACGGCCTGGTATCCCACTTTGTAGCAGTGTAAGGCAAACTAAAGTTGCACCTAATCCATTTTCTTGTAGTCCCCTACATTATACATAGTTATTTTCATATTGTATTCTGCATCCATAACTATATTGTATTAAAAACGCACCTTTTCAATGTGGAGGGCTTCTTGAACACTAGGATCATTAGCCCAAATTTCAGCAAGCCTTTTCTCTTCGGCCTAAGAAAACAATCACATATAGGAGTGACAACAGTAACATATATGATCTTTTGTCAAATTTGCTCACCAATCAAGTTCTTGAGTTGCTTATTGGAAAGAAGAACAAAAATTCCAAAGTTCACATAATGGAACTATAAGTTATTGGGGCCTTACTCGACACTTTGGTGCAGAAAGTTGCTTGGCATTGTAGAGCTTTAGGTGTTTCTCTTGAAGAGATCTTCCATCTCCGGAATGGGGATCACATGTAGGTTCTAAAATTTGTCCTTCGTCCAAATTATCAACTAGCTGAACGCAATGATAGTCCAATTGCAAAGAGATTTCATGGAATAGTTTATAGAAAAAAGAACACAAGGGTCGATTACTTGCCTGATGGAAAGTACGAACATCTTGCAAACACAAGACATTATTGGGATCTACGTTATTATACTTCCCTTTACAATTTCTCTTCAATGACTGTCAAAACATAATCAAAAATTAAAACTTCAATATAAACAGTTTTCAGCAATAGGATAATTTTATATATTTAACCTTGTAAAGTTCATCAGGGATAAGTGCCATTCCATGAGCAAATGGTATCCTATAGTTATCCTCATTAGGAAATGCCATTGCATTGCCAAGCAAGTAGCCCTGGAACCAAAGGATTCAAAATCTCAGTAATCAGATAATTTGTAACAAGTTTAAGAGGTCAGTATCAATTGACAATCGATAATCCTTATCTCAAAAAATTCTTATTTATTATTCCATTTAGTTTTTCAACCATGCAAAACTAAGGACTTGTTTTGCTTATAATATCATATTTGAAATGTTTTGGGAAAAAGTGGAAGTAAAATATTTTCGACTGAGAAGACTATGCTAAATTCATTTGAAGTATATTTGGATGCTTGGAATTCATGCTATATAATTGAATTGTTAACTCCAATTCCATTTTTTGGAGTTCTTTTTGCTTGTTTTCCTATATCTTTTATTATATATGATAATATTTACTTGCAGGAAAACACCACATGAAAAAGTGAAAAGTAGTTAAAGAATGTATGAAGTTTTGCACTCAAAAATATAATTTGCGACATTACTAACCTTAAGATTAATTCGTGGCTTGACTCCCATCTCATTCTCTGCATTGCATTGAAGAGTCAAAATATGGAGATAGCTTTGGGATGATTACAAGAATAATAATGCAACAGAATTATAATTGTTATTTTTCATTGACTAGTTCAACAAAGAGGTATCCAATGATAATGTACACGTTATTTTAAATTCTCACCATTTGATATTATCTGGGCAATAACCGGTATGGTTATGCCTGTATAAGAGTCACCGCCAATGTAAAATGGGCTCGAGATAAATTCTAGATGATCATCCAGCCACTGCAAACATGTTTTAGAATACAAAATTAAGGATGGGCTAAAAAGCTAGAACTAGCACAATTGTATATGTATATCTTGTTCGCTTTCTTTTATTTAAATAACTACAATTCTCATAAACATAGGCACAAATAAAAAGTCTTATTTCTAGTTATTTGTTATAATAAAACATTGTAATTGCACATGCATGTAATATTCAATCAATGCACATGAATTCTGAAACATGGCCTTGGTGTTATTTGTATACAGTTTGAGTGCATGTATATCATGAAATGCAAGATAAAACAACATATTATTTTATAGTCCTTTCTGATTCTTAGCCATATCGTCATGAATTATGGGCTATCTAAGTTAGAAGACAATATTCAAATTGCATCATCCATCATAGATTCATATTAGCATCTAATAAATTTAAAAGAACAGACTTTAATTTTGATAATAAGTGAAGTGGAATACCTTTTGAAGAAATTGATAGGTTTGTTCACATGATTGCAAACCTGTGGAATGGGAGGCCTTTGGTGTCTTAGCATAGGAAAATCCAGTTCCCACTGGCAAATCCAGAAATAGGACGCTTGCTACCTACCAATGCATTGTCATTCTTTAATTTACTCAATTTATTTGTAGAGAAAGGGAAAAAATTGAATAATGCTATATTGGTTCTGCTTCTAGAAATTATTTTCGCATTATTTGTTAAAATACGAGTGTATTTTGTATTTCCTAAAATTGATTTCTCAATCTAAAAAAAAACAAAAAGGAAGAAAGAATCTTTTTTTGTTTTTTCTCAAAATCTACATCTTATTTCTCAACCTATATTTTTCAAAATCTTTATCTTATTTTTCAAAATTCTTCAACTCATTTTCAAGAAAAGCTCTAAAGAAAAATATAATATTTTTTAAAAATAAATTATCAAATAAATATATCAAACATTGCAGCTCACCAATTGAAGCAAACATATTTTTATGTGAAATATTTTAAAAAAATACTTCCAACTGAAGGGGGAAAAAATGAAAATGAATCCAAACATAGATAAGTACTCACTTGAGTCCATGAATTGGGATTCAAGGTCACTTTTGGCAAGCCCCCATCATAACCCTGCGCAAAATATACTGGTCCTGCGATTGAGAATCACATGTTTGCAATTGCTACTATATAGAGGAGGAAAAAGTAATTTGATAGCTCAAATAAGTGCATATAAATTTATTTGGACACACGATTTGAAATTAATTTTGTAGAATTATTGTATTGGATTAGAAGGTTCAACTAGACATGTCAATTGATAGGGTATTATCCTATCCAAACTCAATAATTCATATCTAAATCCATACTTATTAAAAATAATACAATAAATTTGGGTAGCGAGCGTCTATCCCTAAATCATCGACATACCATGTGCCCAAAAATTACCCATTACCTAATACCATATATTCAAATATAACACATGCATTAACCCAAAAATTATACATGCCAAAATTAAATGTAACTAATGATAAATTTTTAATATATACAAAATTAAAAATATTTATTAACTTTTATATATGATATATATTTTTAACTATTTATATATATTTGCTTGAATATATTATATGAAATAACACTTTTTGAAAAAAGAATGGAAACAATAAAATTAAAGAGGGAAAAAGAGTAATATATTTAAAGAAAAATGAAATGCAAAGATTTAATAATTGAATGTAAACAAAATATTAATTGTTTTTTTACTTTTATGTATTGACTACAACCAAAATGAAATGCAAAGACTTACTCAATTAAATTTAATGACTAAATTAAATGTATATATAAATTAAATTTAGGTAAATTTTTTGTATTGCATTTCAAATAACTTTTATAATATATATTCAAAAAAATTAGTCTATAGAAACTTAATCTAATAAGGTAGACACAATAGATCATGGGTAGATAAGATAGGTAAGATAGGGTAAAATTAGGGTTTCCCTGCTCCAAGTATTTTTTTACTAAAATAAAATATAAAATATTATTGTTTAGATAATTTAGGATGTGGAGCTAAATAGAATAATAGTCTATCCATTTTCTGGTCAACCAATTAGCTAAAATTATATGTAACGTTTTATGTGGTGTATGTGTAACCCCTTGGCCTCCAGTCAGTGAAGCATCAATTTAACGTGGTCATGCTTTGGACGGCAGAGTTCAAGCAACACATGTATCACAGCCTTACCGATGGGTCCCATTTCAATGAGTCCTATCAATTTACGCACGGTTTTTTTGTTGGGATTTTGATTCAATTATTTGAAAGTAAAATTTAATTTGAATTTTCAGTTTATAAGTATTTAAATTTTTTTATTTTTATATTATATAATTATAATTTTTTATTAAATTTTCTAGTTTTAGATGGAGTGATCTTGTAAACTCTTGTAAATATAAATATTTACTAATTACTCAGCAATACTTATAAAATTCATGATACTCATTTTGTGATTATTTTGTATTACGATTGAGGTACACAAAAAGTTGGAGGAAGTACTTCTATCAGTAAAATTATCTCACAGTAAAAGAAAGAACACCTCCATAAATGTGGAATTTTGGTAAACCATGTAAATCTGTGTGTTTTATTTTCTATATGTTGGGTATTAATTTTGTCATTAAAGTGTGATTTGAAAATTTTTTATGAATTAAATCTCATATGCAAATTGCTTTCGCTATGTATCCAACATTTTCTATAATACAAGAACAGCATTCAGGCTACATATTAAGTTGATAGATTAATTTCTCATTTTATTAAAAAAATGGTTGACTTAATTTATTATTAAATATTAAATTTAAAAGGTAGTGAAAATAAAAGTTTGTCCTTTCAATGTGAGATGTTGACATTTGAAAAATCATCTAAGTTTAGAAAAACAGGATCACAGATTAGGCATATGTTTTCAAAGGATTAGTACTCTTTTCTCAAAATAGTAATTTTATAAATGAAATATAAATTCTTGAAAGGATATGTAGGCAGCTTCAAAAATATAATTGCAGCTTAGGATATATTCTTTGCGAAGAACAAAAAAAGATCTTTTTTTTTTCTGGAATTTTTTTCAGAAATGATTTTGGAAAAGGATACCAAATAGAAAACACATCTTCTAAAGAAAATGCACTAAGCATAAAATACACTGTCAAGGATTTGATTTACCATTTTCATAAAAGAATCCAGTTAGAGCAGAGCATCCAGGGCCTCCCGTCAACCAAAGAATGAGAGGATCTTTCTCAGGATTAGACCCATTTGATTTCACAAAATAATAGAACAGCTGCACATTTTGTCCTTCGTCCACTCCAATATACCTAATGTCAATATCAGAAGGCAGTTTAATTAATTATCCAATAGACTGATCAGTTGATAAGACAATGTAATGTATGATAAAATAACTTATATATCTAATTACCCGGTCTCGAGTTCAAAGGGAAGTGGGCCCTGAAATCCTGGAAGATACTTGACGAGCGAACCACCATATGAACCTTGCAAGATAAGAAGAAAAATAAAAATAAGAAGTGGGAAAGTAACCAAGAAAGAGTACTTTTTGTATGTCATTGTTGAAGCCAATGACAACCCACTGTGAAAAAGTTCTATTAAGATGGGGGATAGTAAAGCAAGAGTACACGAGAAAGAAAGAAAGAGGGATACTTATAAAGTAACCAAGGAAGACCTGTGCTTTACTTTTTTCTTTGAAATTTCTGTGGCGGAGGGGTAGGGGAGCAATCAAGTAGGGTCGAGTCAAGTTTAAGATTTTTGAGTTTAAGTTTGAGCTCGAAATATATATATTAGATCCAAGCTTGAATTTGAGATCTAGGAGCTTAAAATTTTAAACTTGAGCTCCACTCGGTTAAGCTCGATTGACTGGATAGAGCTCGAATTAACAAATAAGTTGTAAATAACTGTAGGCTTGGACTCGGCCTCGATTCAACTTGGCTCAAACTCGATTTAGTTGTCCTCGGGCTTGAAATAGCTCGAGCTCAGCTCGTGAGGCTCACAAGCTAGCTCCACTCGTTTGCACTCTTAGAAATGGGATTACTTTTTAAAGAACACAGACAAATTTACCGTCCTTCTAATTTTTTTTTCATTCTTATAAATGATAATAATTATGCAATTAATTATAATTTCATATATACATATGTATATATAACTTTCTTGTTGCAGCTCGTGCTAAATTCGATTATATTTATTCAAACTCATTTCTCTAAAAAAATATGATTGGTTACTCAAAAATTAAGGAGTTTAACTTTCATTGTTGAATGAAGCAGAAAAACTAGTATTTTAACTTGATATTTCCTTAATAATTGCTTTAGATAAGAAATAAATCAGTGATAATATATCCAGTGACGATACTAATTAATAATCAGTAATTACATATTAAAAATAAAACATTTTATCTTGTCATTATAGCACCCCCCCTTTCGGGACAATTCTTAAGCTAAGATGTCACTCCAATTTAAACTTAAATCATGACCCACGATGTAACACCCCTAAAATTTATATTTTAAAAAATAAGAAATTAAAAAATAAAAATATTAGTTTGACAAATTTTGGGGCTCAAGATATAAATAAAAAGGACTTGATTGCCAAAAAAAAAAAATTTAGAAGTTTTGGGGTACTTGAGGAAACTTGATTAACCAATATTTGGAAAGTTTTGTGGGTCAAAGTGGGAATATTTGTGGTCAAATGGGTAAATATGAGGCACTAATATAGTTGGGGGCTTAATTGGAAGTGGGTTGGACCTTGAAAGACTCAATTGAAGGCTAGAAAGGAATTTTGGGGTGAAATTGCAAAGTTGGGAAATTGAAGTTTTCTTTCACAAAAAAAAAAAAAAAAAAAGGCAGAGTCGTCTTCTTCAACCCCCTCCTCCATTTTTGCACGCAAGACCTCATCTTCTTCACCAACCTATTCTCATAAGTGCTGGCAAATTCAAGAAACAAACCAACCATTTTGTTCCTCTCATTGCAACGAACATAAGGGTACCACATCTTTCAGAAGCTCCCTGACGAAACGGTGGCTGTAGATGAGCGAACGGTGGTCAACGGTGGTAGTGGTGGGTCTTGTAGCTCCAGTAGCTGGACCTTGGAAATGAAGGGTGTATTCTGATGGGCTTGAAGAGTAGAACTCAATAGTAGCTTCAATTTCGGGTTTTGGTTGCCAGTGGAGGAGCAATTTGGAAAAAGGTGTGAGAATGGCCGGCGGCAAGGCTAACTACTTTTGGCTAAATTGGTCAGTGAGTTGATGTCCAAATTAAAAATTGCGTGAGCGGTTTTGTCGACGATGAGGAGACGTGCAGGTTGGTGGTGTCGCGACCCAGTTTTAATGGCGGCACGCGGCAGCGCCTCGACGGCTGGTGGTGGAGCTCCGATGGTCGACAATCAGTATTATTGGGACAGCAAGGCAGACACATACGAACTAGTCCCACGTGGTAAATGGACCTCAAGTTCAGTTAATTTGGTAAAATTGCGATTGATAAGTTGATTGATTCCTAATTTAATCTAATTAAATTGTTTAGCTAATTTTATTGCATGTATAAGTTATTTTGACCAAAATATGTAGTTATATGCTGAATGATTGGATATAAAAGATTTAATTGTAAGTGATGGGTGGACCTCGACCCTTTGTAAAAACCTAAATGTCATTAATCGTATTGATTCGGGCAAATAGAGAACCTAAATTGTGTAGTGCTATGGAGATTGATTATTAATAAGAAAATATGCCAAATTCATATGAATAGAAAGTATCAGTAATATTAAATTATAAATTAGTCAGACAACTTGAGAATTGATAAATTAAAATAAACTCTTGATAAATTATAAGAATTATGTTTATAAATAAAGTCTAATTGAGTAAACTATTCTTGAATCAAATAAGTTAAGAATGAAACTTAGTTAAAAATTTGATAGAGTAAGTCCTTAATCTTAACAAGTTACAATGAGTAGAATAAAACATAATTGGCTAGACTTAGAATTTATGAAGAGTGCGATCAATAACGGACTTATAGTTAAGCCTAGGAAGGATCCCTGGAATAACGAACGAATTATAACTTTGCAATGAAAGTTGATTTATAGAAATTGAAGTTAGCTAATTAGTTAGAAATCAACGAAGACTTGAAACTATCATTCAACTAATATAGATTGAACCGCAAAACTGCCGTGTTAGTCGAATAGCTGTCGATTTTAGATTATTGATATTATAATCGTAATTAATAAGGTCAAATGAGGATCTTGACATGGACCTATTCTTTTGGATTAGGTGACGAAGAAGTGGGTCCTGCGGACCATTAGGCGGTGATAGCATATTTGAGGCTAATAAGGTGAGGCTTTGCCATTTTGGCCTTGATTCTATCTGTTCTTGTGGAATGACCCCTGTGAGGGTTCAATGTGCTTGTGTACCATACTTGTTCTTGTTATTGAAACTCGTAAATTGTTGAGATTTTGTTTGTCGTCTATTGCTTGTTTCGTAAACCCCTGTGAGGGTTTGTTTTATTAGTTATCGCTTCTAATATTGTTCAGTACAATCCATGGCCTTGTCAGCACTCTTGTTATCCGTTACAGCTTTAGTTGGGCATGTTGGCTTATTTGAATTGTTTATTGATATCGTATGGCCTTGTCGGCATATTTGATTATCGAATTTATTTATAGATACTTTTATGCAAAATCTATTTGGGCCGAGTGCCAATCCCGGTGGAATGCTTGGATTACTATTCTAGATTTGTACCATTGTATTGGTGATAAAAACAGTGTTACTGGCTGACTTGGTTTGCGATCTTGACTTTAGGCCGTCGGGGGTTGACTGTGGCCTAAAGCTTGTTCAACGAGGATCGGTCCTACTGATTTGTGTGGTTGCAATCTTGTCCTCGCGGGAGGCTTGATCGGCAAGGATCGATTTTTATCGATTTATGCTGCAGCAGTTTGGTGAGTTGGCTACTCGTTGAAGTGATATAAGAGGGTAGGTCATTTTACGGTCGGATCAAGGGGGTAGGTCATTTTACGGTCATATTGTTTATACAAGATTGAGGAGATATAAGGGGGTAGGCTGTTTTACAGTCGTATCGTTTATACACAACTGGGAATAATAAAGGGGAAGGCCGTTACAAGGTCATACATGTGAAATATGCTTGTACTACTGTTTTGATAAAATGTTCTTATCTAGTTTGTTATATAAACCATAACGAAATGCTAGATTCTAAAACCTGAGTGTTTCATGAAGCAATTTGTTATTGAGTTCTTTAAAACTAATCAAGTCTACGAGTTTTGAGATTTTCTATGTAATGTATTTAAACATGAAATGACTCTTCGTCGGTGTGGGATGGTATTAAGTTATCTAATAAAGTGTGGTACAAGAAACACTAGTTTTTGGTTTTAGTTCGTAGATTCTGTAAACTTTTTCAAATCTTCAAATCCAGTTATCGTAACTTGTATTTTTATTATTTGAATTTAGAATGAATATTCTTCTTGTAAATGTATATTATATTCCATTTCATTCTGATTCTTCCTATACATACAAATGCTTACCTCACTGAGTCATTTGGACTCAACCTCTCGTATTGTCTTTCTGTTCTTTGCCCAGATTGAAGAAGTAGAAGGCTCCCTGAGCTTGGGCTACCTTTTGGCATAGTGTAAATATTATTATCATGATATCTACAACGGTAAGGATGTGAGAAGTTATGGTCGTAAGATAATAGGGGGCATAATTTATAAGTTAGTGTATTTTCTTCTACAAAGTGTGATAGGTTAGAGTTTCTCATGAATGATGTATATATATAAGTTAAATTATGGGCCTTTGAGAAATTGTGAATTGTTATGAGAACTTGGGTTTTGCTTGTCATTTTCGGCATGACTAGCTTGAATTTTAAATTATATAATTTCTTAGGTTGAGAATTTTGGAGGGAGTAATTGGGTATAATTGGTTTTGAAAAATAATATTGGAGTAGCACCTCAATTCGAAGCAAACACTTCTCGAACGGGGCGCTACACATAAGGCACATAAGAAAAATTTCTCAAAATCATCAGAGTCAACAACACGCTTCAACCTAAGCAGACCGCAACACAAGGGCTAAATACATGCCATAAGTTGTCCCATTATATTCACCTTAACATATACATGCCTTAGGTAATGGATTCAAACTTAAAATATCATAGCATTTCTAAGTCAAAGCTTAACATTCAAGAGAACCCATATACACATATAAACACCTGTTTTGTTACAAAACATATTGCCTCCAATCCAAGCCTGAAGTCCGTGATCATCACTTAATCCTGTCTGAGAAAATCAAAAATAAAACAGGGGGGTAGGTCCAAAGGACTTAGTGAGGGATAGTAATCAGTAATAAATCATAAGGACTCTGTTGAAGAGGAAACAATTGAACAATTCACAAACCAACAAATAATGCTATCGGAACATAAACGTATCAGAATACAAACATTAACAAATTCAAGGTTATTAGTGGGTACTAGCTCGAGAGTTGTGACCGTCGGCTCAAATGGCCCGGGATCGTCTTAGCCGGATCAATTCAAGAGGAAATACAGTCAGCTCGTTCGACTTGGACAACAGCCCAATCTAGACCAAGAAACTACACCATCTTTGTTGCTCCATGAGCGGAATACAAACAATCAGAATACAATCAAAATAAAAACAATCACGAGTAATATATGTAGTAAACAACGAATCAAAATAGGACATGCATATCGAATTCTCCTTATATCACGAGTTCTGGGCTTATGGCTTATCTCATGCATACAGCAGGGATTAACATCCTGTTATTTAACCAAGAGTTTCGGGCTTACGGCTTATCCCATGCACACAGCAGAGATTAATGTCTCGTTATTTAACCAAGAGTTTCTGGGCTTACGGCTTATCCCATGCGCACAGCAGGGATTAACGTCCTGTTATTTAATCAAGAGTTCTGGCTTTATGACTTATCCCATGCATACAACAGGGATTAACGTCCCGTTATTCTTATCTAACAATTACAAACAATAAACAAATGCTAGCAAGGCAAACAAATAACAACATCGTATGATTCAATAAGCTAACAAGATGAGACAGTCAGATAAACAGATAAACTAACAGGACTATACAGGCGATAAGCAATATGAAATTTGGCTGATTGGTATCAAACATGACAAGAAAACACATAATGATAACAGATAACTAAATAGTAACTGATAACAAAATGGTAATAGATTCAAAATAGTAACAAATAACAGAATGGCAATAGATAACAGACGATAAAAAATAGCAAAAGAGAGGTTTGGGCGCCAGAACAGACATGGAAAGCTCTTATCAAAGGCACAATCAACGAAATAATCCTCATAAAGGTATACACATAAATCAATGAATAACAAATGAAATTTCAAGCAATTCACAGATTTCAATAAACAAGATGTAGTTATAGTGCAGAAACAAGTTTAACCCTTTTAGGGGCTTATCACAATAATAGATAGTTATAATCAAGTGCCAGATTAGCAAACCCTCATAGGGCATACAAAACAAATACCCAAGAGGTTAGACCCTCACAGGGGTATACAAAGCAAATGACTGATAATCATAAGGAACTCAAACAATCATGGATTTCAACGTTTAAGGAATATTACTTCCCACAAAAATAAATTTAATAGGCCTTCACCTTGAAAGCCTCAAAATGCAGTCACAGCCTACTGGTCCGCGGGACCCAGCTCCTCGACACTAACCAAAAGAATAGGTCCACTGTTAAGATCCTCATTCGACCTTATAATCACAATTATACAAATAAATGTTTAAAATCGATACTTAATCGGCTAAATCAATAGTCTCGATAAAAATGCTAATAATGCATTTCTCAATAAAGGAATATAATCGGGTCCTTATTTACAAAATAAACCTTGCAACTATATCAAAACAATAATAATAGTCCAATTATTCTTAATAACCCAATTTTATTACCTAGGTCTCTAATCCACAAAATTAGGATTTAATCACTTAATTATCTCAATTATCCTAAATTTATCATGTGATAATATAAATTCGGGCCCACTAATACATATAATTGCACATGCATGGTCCATATCTAGATTTCAATATCGAATCCTTTCATCTTCTTAACAATATACAAGATTCGGTAAAATTAAATGGTACAAAGCTTAACCCCAATTCCTATCATTACCCAAGATATCCTTATCAGGACTCCAAAATCACAAACCAATTACATCACCATGATTTTCGCATCGAGGTGAAGATTCTAAGTCAGCTCCGCCACCGTCTACTGCTATCGTCCGCTGCTATGTACTACTGCTAAAAGTGGTCAACAACACCACCAATCAATATCTTTTAGCTCAACTAACAAAACGCCCTAGTCAATTTCTGCATATGCCGCTGATAAGCCACTCAATTGCCTAAAAATGCCACAGCTCCACCGCTTGCCGCAGCGCTAATTTTTCTTCAATTTCGCCCGCCCCTGTGGTCCATTTCCAAAATTGAAGACACCAGCGTGATCCTTGAGCTGAGCCCAACGAAACCCAATACTCCAATCCAAGCTTCAGTCGCTGGTGACATCGCGACCACCACCTCTGCCGCGAGCTCACCTTCGACTTCAAATTCCCAATGATTCACCGGCAGTTTCACGTCAAGCTTGGTATCATTGTGTTTCTCACATCGAGAGGAAGATATTAATATATAATTGCTAGGTTTTGCCGTTCATAAAAGAAGGTCGCCGGAGGGGGGGAAATGGGAACGTATGTGGAAATTTGAAGAAATGCAGGGGGGTTGGGCTATATAAAGAACTGTTTTCTGGAATCAATTTGACCCCCAAAATTTCTGCCCAGCCTGCAATCAAGTCCTCAAAAATTCTTCCATCTTTAATTCTAGTCCCCAACCTTCTTAGTGCATAACATTGGCCCGATTGACCAAACATATTCCCACTTTAACCCATAAAATCTCCAGATGTTGGTTAATCAAGTTTCCTCAAATTGCGATTCGACCCCAAAACTTTCAATTTCCATGCAATTAAATCCTTCTTATTTATTTTTCAAGCCCTAAAATTTGACCAACTAATATCTTGATTTCTAAATCCTTACTTTCCAAAATACAAAATTTTAGGGGTTGTTACAATCATAATAATAGTGATAAAATTATATTTTAGTTATCACTATATATTAAAAATTAGTAATACATTTATAGTGATAGTTTTTATTATTTATAAATTGTCACTATACGTGTGATAGCAATTATTAGTGATGACAATTTAAAATATTAATTTTTATAATTTTTATGTCTTTAAATCGATAATTTTTTAATAATTCTATTACTAACATTTAATAATTTATTTCTAATTTTTTTTTCTCCTTGTTGTAGTGGTAAGAGGGATGTACTAAAACACGGCTGCCATGGGTAGCAAGAAGTTATCGGACCAAGCGGCCACGTTGTGCTGCTGCTCCCATGGCAGCAACATATATATATATGTATACATTATATTATATATGTATGTATATGCATATAAATATTTTACATTTTTTATATATATTTTATTAGGATTTATGGAATTTTTGTATTTTTGTTAAGATTTTAGGGTATTTTTGTACTTTTACCCAATCAATTTATCAACCAAATTACCTGAAGGGTATTTATGAAATTTCACATGTCATTTTTAATGGAAATTTGAAGAAATCCTAACGGCGGTTAATGGCTAGACTAAATTGTTGGACGGTGACAAACTTTAAGGGGATTTTTATAATTTTCAAAAAAATAAGAACCTTTTTATAATTAAACTAAACATCAGGGGTAGTAGTCGAAATTTACCCAATATACAATCCAAAGTAAAGTTCTATTTTTGCACCTAATTTCATATTCATGCGCCTCGAATCCTTATAAAATGTGACCTACTTTAATTAAATATGTGCGTTGAACTTACATTCTAGCAACGTGATAATATTTAAGAGTGATATTACACAACCAGCGTGAATCATGAGTTGAGGAACAATGTCTACTTTATCACATCAGCATAGTTCTCGCTTATATTAAGGTGGTATTCACTTTATTTGATGCAATCAATGAGGATCTAAATAATTGTTTGAAAGAATAAAAAAAGATTATACCAATTAATTATTAATTAGCCGTTTGTATTTACCAAAATGGTTTAAGATGTAAAGCTAGATACATTTAGATGCAAGGATATAATTCTTCTAATTAATTAGTAATTAAGGAAGTGATGCTATTTTTAATGATATATATATATAAGAAAAACTAGCGCTAAAATCTTTTTACCCCTGTGAAGTATGAAAATGGACGGTTTACCCTCATGTGATAAAAATGAAGTTGAAATGGTCCTTTGTATTTTTAAATTGTAGATCACTGCCTACATTTGAATTGAATTTTATAGTGTATAGACAAAATGTCCTCATATATTTCTCTGCATTGATTACATTCCTACTATATGAATGTTACTTATGGGCTAGAGGAATTCATCATGTATGAATGTCACATTTCTATATCCCTTGTTTGAAGGTTTTAGAGCTAGAGGAACTCCTCATGTATGAATGTTGCTTATAGCAAATTTATGGTGACAATTTTCTTTTTGGTGATGTCTAAATCTTATTTTAGTTACAGTATAGTGTTGTTTTGCTTCTTGGCATTTTTTGGATTGGTTATTGCTTGGTTGGTTTCGGGTTGGTACCAGTTAGATTTTGGATTACTTTTAGCTATTTGAGGGTGATGGATAACAGGTTGGATTGCTGCATTTTGGTGTAACTGGCCCATTTTTGTTGCTTTCTGGGAAATTATAAGCCTTTTACCTCACTTCTATTTTTCCAAAAGAGTGTTTTACCCATTTCTGTTATATAAAAAAGGCACCATATACCCCCTGTGCTGCAGACTTTTCTAGCTATTGAGGATGAGGGATAACAAGTTAGATTGCTGCATGTTAGTGTAACTAATCTACTTTTGCTGCTTTCTGGAAAACTATAAGTCGTTTACCTCTTTCTACATTTTTTTTATATGTTTTAGCCCCTTTTGTTATATAAAAAAGGCATCATACACACCCCTTCCCCCGGAACAATAGTAGTACAACTTCCCCTTTGAAATTTTCATCTTAAACTCCACCACTCGAATTCCAGCTCTTATATTGCATCTACATTCTGAAGTTTTCCCATATCTCAAGTCAAGCATGGTTTGCTTTTGTGCTTCTTTCTTCTTATTCTTCATTTTCAAATTGAGGAAGACATTCAGCATATTTCTACAACTTCAAAGAAAGAAATAAAGAAAAAGGAATGAAGAAGACGATGAAAATTGAGAAATCAGATGGCAAATATGGGGCAAAAAAATAAAAAATGAGATGGAAAAAAATAATGGAGGGATAAAAAGGTAACTTTAATTAAAAAAAAAAGTGGCAAAAAACTCATGAATACTTGTACATAGCACACATGAGAGTCACTTGGGCCCTCAAGAGGTTGGGATAGTTCATAAAATTAACACAAGTAGCTTTTTTAATCTTTTTTTTTTTCACATGGGGTAAACTGCCACAAAATGGAGGATAGAAAATTTTCCCAAAAAAAACTAACACTCTAGACTGTTGGATTACACTGAGTTCTTTATACAGAATTTTTAGTAATTTCATATTGAACTTTCTCCATACTATAGGCATTCATCACCAAGAAAATATATAATTGGCTCTGTTATTTAGCAGCCTAAACTTCATGCTATGCATGGTGTATTCGTTTACATTATGTTTGGCTTAAGAATTTTGCTAAAAAAAAAAATAGAAAAGGCAAAGAAAAACATTTCTCATTTCTAGGTTGGTAAGGAAAATATTAAAAACCAAGAAAATTTAAGAAAATAAATTTTCCTCTAAAAATGGTGACGAAAATAAGGAAAAAGACTTTCTAACCACGCCGCTATCATTCTCATCATCATATCTTTTCTCCACATTCGTTTCATCATTATTTTCTTTAACAACCAAACAAACTTAGAATTTTATATTTTTTGTTATATTTTTTTTCCTAAAATTTTTTGTTTCCTTGTCAAAATATTTAAACTTAACATATTTAATTAAAATTAAAAAATGTAAATGTACAACTTCTTTGTTATGCTTTACAAATAATACATTATAATTATTTTTTCGTATTAATCAATAAAATATTGTCATTTCTTGAAAAATATTCTCTCAAGTAGCCAAATGGTAACATCATACAATAAAAATGTGCTAGTATATTACGTCAAATTTTGTTGTAAAATATTTTATATTTCATTTAGTTCTAGCTAAACTTTGTGCCAATGTAGGGTATAATTTTTTCTTTGTAAAATATAAATTATAATATAATTATATTGTAATTGAAAAACATAAGGAAAGTTAAAGTATTGCATCAATTTTTGTGAAATATAATTTCTCAATAAGAACACATCAAATTAATTGATGGTCGAAATGGATAATGATCCATTTAAATATTAATGCACTTTTATTTTAGAAAAAAGTAAAGGCTTTGTGTGATTATATTTTTATCATTTATGGCAAAAAATTTAGGAGAATATATTTTGAGAATTAAACTTGGGGAATGTGCTAATTTTTTATTTTATTTTGAGAAAATATGAAAAATAATTTGTGAATGAAATTGTGTAGCGCCCAACTCGGTAGGTGCCTACTTCGGGCCGAGGAACTACTTTAGTCTTATTCACTTTAATTTAAACCAAATACTCACCTCCAAAATTTCAGTTTAATTGAAATAGTTGTACAACAACCAAAAACAATTTATTCCCACTTACTATTACAAAGTACTATCTAACATCCCATGAGGAAATATAAAACCATCATATAGTTACTAGCACTAAGTCTATAACTGCCATATGTATTAGAGCTATACATGCATAATCACCAGCATGAGGCGTCTCAAACTTCAACTTACAAACATAATTCATTGCAAAATTTAGTCTAGACCTGGTACGTCTAAAAGTTAATAACAAAACCATGTATTCTGACATATCTTGTAGCGCTCCAGTTGCTACCCATCATAGCCTAGCTGGGAAAAGGAATTGAAAACATGAAAGAGGCATAAGTCCAAAGGACTTAGTATGGGGGATGGGGAATGTGACTACTTACAAAAGCATAAGATCAAGGGAAACCAATAAAAAGGGTCCTAATTCAACAGATAAAAAATTAGGCGAGATAACAAGAAAAACCGAGGCTGCAGAAGTTATAAATTGATGCAGTAATAAGTAAGAACCCAAATAGATAGTGTATTAATGGGATGGAAATCCAATGAAACGAGACATAGAACAGGTAAGACTTGACAGAACCAAATATATACAACATGGAACAAAGATATAACACACCGCGTGTGATATAAAATTCAACCTACTATTGACAAATCCAACCTTATTGCTCCAAGAATAGAACACAAACGGCACAAACAGTACACGGAGTACAATAATCATAACAGACTTTCCATATTACTCCGCTACCCCAGCACTCGATTCGGTATATGGTATGATCATTCCACATCTAGATAGCTCCACATTACTAAACAGCTACCTCCAACTATATACAAGTCAGGATCTTAGGTATGTACTAGCCAGGAAACCAACTACCATCGGTCCATACCGCCTGGTCGTCTTTTTGAACCTAGACCTGGGCCCAACCGGCCCGATGGTATCCCTACGGGTGGTAATGTCCCAAGGACATCCTTAGGAGACTCAAACATAGTGCCAATAGGAAATAACGTATTTCAAAATGCTAATCAAAAGCATGAATCTCATATTGAACCGAACGATATAAATCACAAAAACATTGGCCAGTAAGGTTGTATAAACATCATACAGAACGGTTAATCAAGAGTACGAAAGAAATTGATCAGCAAGACCAAAGTATCAATGCATATAGAGAAAGCCGACAAGGCTATAGGGGACGTGGGACAAAAAAATGGACAACATAATAAGAGTTTTGGGCACCAGAATGAGTACGATCAAAATATGAGAACCTTCATGGGATGCCCTTATCTTTCCCAAATCATCCTTTGTTCCTTCTTAACTTACTGCTGCCAAGGTTACACAATGACATCTAAAGTTAGTATCAAAATTTTAATCTTATAAACATAATTACAAAGTATTGGACAAATTAGACCAAGTTCAGATAATGATAATCGATTCATTAAAGGTTAGCTAGCAACTTCCATTACCATCCTAACCTTATCCACAATTCTTGTTTAGCCTGTCTAACATAAATAACCAAGGTTTTTCCCCCTACTTCTAAGTTCAAGGTTTTTGGAAGTGAAGTCTACAACTAGTCAGCTACCTAGATATAGGGCCCTATTTCCTACAAACTCGTCACGTATCCTCCTAATACCCATTTACCTAAGTCATCATCAAAACTTGGCTCTGATACCACTTTTGTAGCACCCCTTCTCAAGACGGCACCTAAGTTAAGGTACTACCAATTCAATCTCAATATTTCGCTCATAGCAAGCAATAGGCCCATAAAGTTCCTCTTCAAATCTTTCAAGAAAGGCATAGTACTTTAACTTAACACGTTTTGGCAAAATAACCAAATACATAACATTAGCAAAATATATACAAGTTTAGGCCTTCATGATCATTCATGACATATCACAACATCTCAAAATCAACTTAGCATACATGGAAACCTATATACACAGCCAAGAGTCTAGTACATTTCAAAATACATTCAAGCCTGAAGACCTCATTCTCCATCTTTACCTCTTCTAAGTTATAGGATCTTATGAGATAAAGTATCTAAGATGCAGATAGACTTGCACTAACGATGCACAAATCCAAGAGTTGGATATTGCTCCATTCCATTGGCAACCGTATGACATATGGGTTCATGTTAGTGGGTGCTTGTTAGAGAACAAGACACTGAAGACCCACCGGAGAATCTACTAGATAGCCGTAGTGGCAAGTCGATAGTGGCAAGTTCTCCAGCTTCTACTTGTGCATATTATTAGTCCTCTGACCTGAGGATCCATGGTAACCTTATGTCTGGTCCTCATGCTTTGACTCTTCCTTAGCTACTTAGCTAGTCTTTCATGTTGAGGTTGGGTATGAGCTACTTGGCATGAAGGTTTGTGAGATCTAAGATGAAATCTAACTCCTCGCTTTTGCGAAGGGCAAGTGCATCTCCTATGTATTCTATAATGATCGATTCCAAGAACTTCTTACGCAAAGTGGTGTGACAATTTGAAAAAAGAGTTTTCCAAAGATGAGGTCACACAAGGGAATCAAACATTAGGAATAGAGACATAGTATCGAGGTTTTTAGAGAGCCAGCAAATATCTTGCCCTAGGCCATTTTCGGGAGATAGGAAATAGAAGGACTATATTCACATGGTAAGCTAGAGCTATACTAGTTCGGCCAATTAGTTAGGCTCCATGGGTTTGAGGTTGGACATCGACCATAGAGATTGGGAACTCTTCAATTAATGAGATTAATTGAATTAAGTCGATTAGTTTTAAAGTGTTTTAAACTAAAATGAATATATGATATTCAAAAGTCACAAGGAGTTGTGAGGCCATGTCCAATGAATGGTAGAACCGATTGGGTCACGCACAAAAGCTAGTTAGCTTCCTAATTAATGGAGCAATTTTCTAAGAGTTAGAGAATTTCTCCTAGTGGACCAATTTTTGAGGTGTCCAATTTAAAGGTCAAATTTGGCTTGATTAATTTAAGTGTTAAATTAATCAATTGATTTAAAAAGGTTGAATTAAACCAATAATTAAGGAGTTAATTATTTGGTGCCAAAGTGACCATCAATTGGTCAAGTTAACTTAAAGAGTTCAGTTAACAAAATTAAGCTTAAGAGCTAAACTTGTTTGACTTAAGAGTTAAGTCAAAAGTTAATTAATTGAATTAAAGTGTTTGATTTAATTAATGAGAAGAATACATTTTGGATGGAAAATTCAAATGAAATGTTCATTTGAATTAGCATCTTAATTAGCTTGAAATTAGATTTCAAATGTAATTAAGATGCACATGAAATTCAAATTGGATTTGAATTTGCATTTGCCACCTTGACAATGCAAGTTGGCTGCCCACCTTGAGAAAGGTGTGATGCCAAGTTGGCATCACACCAACCTCACCCCATATATAGATATAGAGGGTGTGAGGATAGGTCATTGCTGAAAGTGTGAAAAAATTAGATTCCTTCCACAACTCCTTGCAAAGTTTGCATTCATGTATTGCAAGCTTTGCTCTCTTCTTGTTCTTCCCTACCTCAAATCGGCCTTCACCATTGTCATTCTCCTCTCTTTTTCTAGCTTATAGTGAAAAGAGTTTGGAAGTTTCAATTGGTGTGTGGATCATATCAATAGAGGCGAACAAGTTAGTTTGCTAAGTTTTGGAGATCCACTTGAGTAGAGCACCAATTTGGTGAATTTTTCTAGGGAGGTCCAGAAAACTTTTTGATCCGATTTTTGTACTGTGTTTTCTCCAAGTTGTTGATAGATTTGAGTAATTTTTTGGTGATTTTTGGAGGAGTTTTGACGAGGCAAAAATCGCTCTCTTCCTGTTGTGCTGGTTTCTGGCAGATTCTGGATTGGTGAAGAGTTCACCATTTCCTCCTTGGAAATTAGCAATTCAAGGTATCACTCTATCTAAATATGGATTATAGGCATGATTTGATTCTTGTTAGCTTGTAAGCACTAGTTTATTTAGCTTATGAATTTTTATAATTGGATCATAGTGCCTTACTTGCCATCATTTGCATCATTGATAAGAATTAGTAGAATCATAGTAAGAGCTCGACAAGACTCATCGAGTTTTGAGAATTGAGATGTCTTTTCTCATAAGCTATTTAATTTAATGCATGTGTTTTGGGTTTTTTTGAAATCGAAGATAAGGGAATGATACTCTGGAATGGGATACTTGAGGAGAAGGTGGGCCAAGAACTGTCTTTTACTTGTAGTACAGATATTATGAATCATGATAATGATGCTAGGAATGGTTTATAAGGATCTTGTTGGAAACCTTTAAATTACTTGTAATTAAGGAATGAACCATCCTACATCTGTATTTGGCATCACAAGCATTAGGGATTAATTTTATCAAAATTAAGGCTATAGGCAATCGATTATGGCCAGAAAATGTAAAGTTACAAAACTTTCTTGGGTTTGTTCAATTGATGCCAAAAGTGTATCCAAGGCCTCTCCCAACATAATAGGTTCCCTACTGAAATCAACTAAGAATGATCATTAATTTGAACTAAAGAAGGAGTTTCGGGATTTAGAGAGATAATCAATTATGGTGCTATTCTTACCTTTTTTGGGGAAACCTAAGGAAATATCATATATGTCTATACCTTGAAAGGGACAATTATTCATGAAAGAGTGATTGCCTTGAGGAAATAGAGATATCCTCCAAGGGTGGAGAGAGAGAAATTTCTAAGGAATATAATTATACCAATAGGTATGGTTTGAGTACAAATTGGATTGACAAATACTTTAAGTCCCAAGGATGAGGTACCATGCTTAAAGGTTGGCAAACGAATGAGGGATAGATATAAATCTTACAGGGATGGGAAAATTTTGATCTCATATGTAGAAACTAGTGATTGACCACGAAAATGAGTTGAAATGCGAAGTGCACAAGTCAGAATAAGTAAGTTGAGAAACTCGAGCTAACGAGCTCCAAAGGATAAAGGAAAATAGGAAGTTGAAGATTTTAACTAAGTTTTTGAACATTAGGGGAAAGTCTAATCGCACATATTCTTAGCCCTATTTCTCAAATGGAACTAAGGAGCGGCAGATAGATTGCTCGTGATTGTAACTAGTATGAATAGTTTTGTGAACCGATAGTTAGTTGCATGGAAGTGTATGACTTGTTATAAAAATCAAGCATGTTAAGTTTGAATTTGGCTACTCCTTAATATGGATATCCCGTAAATATGAACTTGAGGTGTTAATGATCGTTTATCTCCTTAATGATTTTGTAATTTATTAAATAGCAGCTAGTACTCTATCAGGGTGAATGGAGGACCTTTTAAGTATTGAAATGACATGTGATGGTATGCATAAGGATTACTTAATAGAAAAGAGGTGTTAAGCGCTCCATGATTTTATGGAATCACCAAAAAGGTTTACACTCATTTTCAGGATAATTTAACTTAATTCCTATAAGTTCGATCGTAGAAATTGAGAAAACTTTAAGTGATGGCGGATAATAGAACCATCGAATATGGAATTACTAGACAACCTTAGAAATATAGGGTGACACCGCATGCCTTGGTAAGAATGGATCTATTGAGGAAATCTAGAAAGAAGAGATTCTAAAATTTTAGTGAAATAAACGCCACTAGGAATTTGAGGAACTATATTGTGGCAATGGAATGAAACAACATTTGATCAAGGCAACCTGGGAATGAGACCAATATATGCGCCATCATCAATCGAAGTTCTTTCAGTCAAGGATGAGAATCTGGGGGCTATATTCTTTTAAGAGGAAGAGGTTTGTAACACCCCTAAAAACTATAATTGGTTGTTATTTAAAAAAAAGGTTTGGGGGTCAAAATATAAATAGGAAAACTCAATTGCAAGCATCTTGAAAGTTTTGGGGGTCAATTTTTAAATAATTTCGGTCAAATAGGTCAATTTAAGGCACTAACTTGTCCTAGGGCTCAATTGCAAAATGAAATAAGGCCTTGGGGGCCAATTTGAGGTATTAAATAAGTTGAGGGACTAATCTGAAGGTTGGAAAGGAGTCCTGGGGGTTGAATTGATATTCTGAAAAATTTATCATATAAATAAGCCCTCCTACACTTCATCTAATTCTTACCATGCAGCCTAACCTTCTTCCTCTACACTACCTCTCATCATGATCGAGAAACACCCAAAGAGACCACCAACACCATCCTATCAACTCAAGGAACATTTTGATACCACATTCACCCTAAACCACCATGTGTGGTGGCAAGAATTGAAGGCCGAATGGAGAACGCGGCAGTGGCGATAGGTTGTAGGACTCCAGCAGCTAAAGCTTGAAACAAAGAGATGGGCTTAAATAAGTTCAACACAGAGAATATTTTGGTAGCTTCAATTTCATGTTTTGACTATCGAAGGAAGAGAATGGAAAGTGGAAGCGTGAGGCGGCATTGGGCGGAGCTAGGTAGTTTTGCTTGAAATTGGTCGGCAAAGTAAAGGGAAAAGCGGAAATTGATTTAGGGGTTTGATAGAGCGCAGTAAGGCACACCTTTTGGAAGTAGCAGAACCCAGTTCTAGCAATAGCGCTCCGACAATTGACCACCAGTTTCATTATGGCGGCGATCTGAGTACATGCGAATTGATTTAGTATTTGAATTGCATATACCTATCTGTTATTTGTTGTATACCCTATGAGGGTCTAAACTATATGTTCTTTAGGGAAGTAAGCTATCTTCGTGATTCATATTCTTTGTGAGGGTCTATCAATCTGGTATTTGCTTTGCATACCTCTATAAAGGTCCACCAATTTGGTAATTAATTTGTATACCCCTGTGTGGGTGAAGCTTGTCTTTGTTGTAGGGAATAATTGATTCTTGATTATTGAATTTTGTGATTTGTTTGAACTCTTGATTGTTATCTATTAATTGATTCGTATATTCCTGTAAGGGTTTGCTTCCTTGATTTTGCTTCTGATAAATTAAACATTTTCGGTCTGGCACTAAGAGTTGTCATTATCTTATTTAATATTATCCATTCTAAATACATTATGTACACCAGTCATTGGCCTTGTTGGCATATCTGAATATGTTCTGTATATCATTAATTTACCTTGCCGGCCTATTTGAATCGTTCCGTGCTATTAATTGTTTTGCCTTGCCAGTATACTTGATTACATTATGTACAATGTTTGGGTGGCCTTGTCGAAAACTAGTTGTTGATACATGATATAAATACGGGGAAAATGTGTTAGGCTAAGGGCTATTACTGAGCTGTCATGCTTGGATTACTTGTACTACCAAGCTGTTATGCTCGAGCTGCCGTGCTTGGATTACTTGAATAAGAAAAAATATGATATGCATGTTATACTTGGATTATTTGGATTACATATTATGCTTGGGTTTGTTTGCTCATATTTGTCCTCTAATCAAGGAGCAATAAGAATGGTGTAGCTTTCTTGGTCTTGATTGGGTTGATGTTCAAGCCAAATAAGCCAATGGTGAAACCTTGCGAACTGAACCAGTTGAGATGGCCAATGGAAAAACCTCTCTAACTGAACCGGTTGAGATGGCCGACAACAAAACCTCCCAAACTGAATCGATTGAGATGGCCGAGCCATTCGAGATGGCAGTAACAATTCCCAAACTAGTACCTACTAGTCGCCTGGAATTTGATAATGTCTATGTTCTGGCATATTCATGTTTTCTTTGCAATATCATGACAGTTAATATTCTATGGAATTACTGTTCCTTCAACAGATCCATTTGTTTGCCTGTTGCACTTCCCTTACTAAGCCCCTTGGACTTACCCTTTTATGTTAGTCTTGATTGTCCCAGATAGGAGTAAGTGAAGGACATGAACTTATGGCTTGGATTTGTGAATCTATTTTGTAATAGATTAGGTGATTATATGTGCATATAGGTTCTCTTGATCGTTATACTTTGACTTAGAGATAATGTGATATGTTAAGTTTGAATTTAAGATCTACGCATGTATATATTGTGTTGAATGATATGAGACGACTTATGGCATGTATATAGTACCTTTGTGGTAATCTATTTAAGTTGGAGCATGTTGTTGTCTTTGATGATTTTGAGTGAGGTACCACATTAAATAATATAAAATAGTGATACAAAAAAAGTTAGATAGGTAAACGATATACAAACAGAACAACATAGTAGGCAATAGTAGATTGTGCGGTTCAGATCGCGCAGTATTGAATTTCCTGATGATAGTGAAAATTGATAGACATTGTCTTCTCAGTCGTCCAAGGAGATCACGCCAAGTGCTCAACTCACCAGTTGTTGATGTCCCATCATTATGATGAGGGTTATCAATGAGCGGAGCTACTATAGTAAAAATATTTATAAATAAAAAATCAACAAATTATTGAATATTACTTAAATATTTATGGAAAGTAATAGTTAAATCAATTATTTTATACATTATTGAATATTAGATGAATTGATATAATAATTAATAATTTCTTAATGAATTATTTGACGAATTGATCAAAACATTTGACATTAGTTCTTAAATAGAATATTAAACTTTTTATTCTTCAATGAAATTAAATGAAAATATGAATTTCAATTTTTTAAATTTTTTAAATTTTATTGAAATAGAATTATAATTTTATACAGTTTATAAAAAAAATATAAACTTTTTTTTTTTAAATTATAAGCAGAAATATAAACTCATTAAAAGGAAATATAATTTTTATAATTTATAAATGAAAACATAATTTTATATATTTTATAAATGAAATATAAATTTTATATTTTATAAATAGAAATGCAAATTTATTAAATAGAGAATAATTTTTATTAATTTTTTAGATTTTTTAATTTCTTAAATGGAAATATAAATTTTTATAATTTATGAACAGAAAAGTAAATGAAATGCAAATTTATGAAATTTGTAAACATAAATTTTAAAATTTTAACTGGTGAAATTTTAGGATTTTCATATATATATATATATGTGTGTGTGTGTGTGTGTGTGTGTGTGTGTGTGTACATGAATGAGTAAAATAGAGTGAGAGAGCGAGAAATGAATTATTGAAGTGAATGGCAAAGTGAGGAAAAAAGGAATTAAGTGTGGATTTTAGCTGTAATGTGTTTTGAATGTTTTGAGTATGAAGATTTTTGGTTAAAAAAAAAGTATATTTTCTGTAATTAAACTAGAAGTCTTTTCTACAATTGAAATATTTTCCCCCAAAAATGCACACCCTAAAAATCCTCCTAGAAATAGAAGTCTTTTCTGTAATTCCCCAATCTTAGAGCTTGATAAATATATTTAAAAATATCCATAATACATCCTAAAACCATTTATATCAAACAATTTAGTACGAAAGATCAAATTTAATTTTTAGATAGTGAAAGATAATAGATATAGTCCAACAAAATGCATGAGCTGAGCAACTTAAGATGTTAATTTTATCAAAACCTACCTTTATTACATTAGTATAATTTTCCACTACAAAATCTAAAAAGTAAAAAAGAATTATATTGATTAATTATTTATTAACAAATTAAAAAATTAGTTTAAGATATATGAACTTTATACTACATAATCTTAATAGCTCAGTTAATAAATAATGAATATGATTATCTTTATAATGAAATTTAAAAAAGCTCAATAATCTTATTATTGTAATACAACTTTTGTAACACCCTGATTTTTCAAATGAGAAATTATCAAAATGGTGAAAGCTTTAATAAAATTAAACCTAGGCTAAAAAGTTGTGAAATGTTAGTTGGCCTTAATTTAAAATTAATTAAACATATTAGGGCCTAAATAGAATTATTAAGACTCAGAGGACTGCATTTAAGATAAGGTCAGGACCTAAATGCTTGAAAATTTAAATGTTAGAGGTTCGAAAGATGAAAATCGAAGGTTTAAGGGCTTAATTGAAAATATAAGGGCCAATTTCAAGCACTTAAAAAATTGAAGGACCAGACTGCAAGTGGTGGAAAAGGTCTAGGGTCTCTAATTCTCACTAAAATACCTAGCCTTACTTCCACCATGCTCTCACCCATTTGTGACCAAAACCCAGAAATAAACTGACCAACACCTTTCTCTTGCCGTGAGGAACCAATGCTACCAAAAACACCTTGGAATACCCAGCGGAGCAATGGGAATTGGCAACCTAAAGTGGCGCACGGTAATGCCGATAGGTTGTCGATCTTCAGCAGCTAAAGCTCAAAATAGAGAGGCTGGTTACGATGGGCTTGGTGAGTGGAGCACAGTGGTAGCTTCAATTTGAAGAATGAACTACCAAGGGGCAAGCGAAATTGAAGTGGAAGCGTGCGGTGGCCAGCAGTGGAGCTTCGGCTGTTTTGGCCAAACTGATCGGCAAGGAGTAGGCATAAGCTGAAATTGGCAAGGGGTTTTCACTAGTGTAGTAAGGCAGTTTAGGTGGTGGTGGATGCACATGACTCCGACAGGCTTCGAACTCTTCAGCTTCGATGATCAAGAGATAGAATTTCCACAGCGACGATCTGGATGCAACTGAGCTTATTTCAAAATTCTAAATTGACGTCGAACTTGGTCAATTTGGTAAAACTCTGATCAATTAATTGATTCCTGATTTAGTTCGATTAAAGTACTAAGCTCATTTTTGTTCCAAACATGAGTTATTTGGATCAAAATTGTGATTATAGACTGAACGATTAGATATTAAAATTGGTTACAACTGGTGTGTCGACCCGAATCATTAAACAAAGCTTAAATATCTCTAATTATGTTAGTTGGTGTATTTGAGAAATATAAATTGTATAATATTTATAAAGACTAATTATTATTAAGAAAATATGTAAAATTCAAAAGAATGATCTAAATTTAGTAAATATGGGCTTAGAGCATTAAATTAGATATTCTGAGTAAAGATGACATTTTGGTCCGAAACTAATAAACTGCTCGACTAATATTAATTAAATACAATATTCTATTTAAGGAATCAAATTCTAAGTTGATTTTAGAATAAAACCTTAATTACTTAACCGAGCCAAATGTATGACGAATTTAGTAAAATAATTTAAATTAGTTAAAGTTATTGGGTTGCTATAACAAAATATGACCATACAAGAACTTGACTAAGAATTAAAATAGTAAAAATGTTTCACAAGGCTTAAGGGAGTTAATATCATTAAAACATATCCATAATCATAATTACATTTAAAGAAATACTAGATTATCGTATTGATGCTTTTTCGCATTTTAATGAAATAGGTGGTGAGAACGCGAATCTCCCTAAGCAGTAGAGGACCGGTAGCATCGTCATTAAGATTAAAATGAGGTTATAATTCACATTATTGCTGGGAAAAGAATACATATGTTTCTTGTGAATATTGACCTATTCATTCGTATCTTGGCTTGTCTGTACCTTTCATGACATTGAAGTCTCTTTCTCTCTCTCTTAAGTTTTAATAATTATCTTGCTTTTCTGTAGTCTTTGGCCTTCCTGGCTGATCCTGTGCATAGTTATATTATTTTTCTAAAACGCTAATCGAGACGGTCTTGTTGATCGATTGTTTATTGTTTGTTGAACTCGTCATTTTGTAATGTTATTTAAACGATCTTGTCAATAGATTCTTTTACCAATTTCTGAACTTGTTAAACTACATTGTTATTGGAGCAGTTTTGTCTACCGATTAACTTATTATTTTTTGAATTCGTTGCTTAAAATCATATTGGACCTTCCATTGTCATTTTACTTCCATTGACACATTTGATAATTCATATGTTGTCATATGATATGGTGTTGATATGCTTGATTCATTAATTTGTTTTTTTTTTACTTGAGACGGTCTTGTTGACCGATAGATTGGTTGTTTTCTAGACTCATTGCATTCGATTATTTCTTGTTGTAACATCATTACTTGAAAATTGATATTGCTGTTGGAATTAGTTGTTAATAAAACCCCTGGGATGCCCATGGGAAGTTTAGATCCGAAGGGACACCAAGGGAAGTTGGGTCAAGGACTAAGATTGAAAAAATGGCTGGGCAAAACAGACCAATGGTGGTTTCTCCCAAACTAGTACCCGCTAATGATCCTGTCTCACAAGTAGTTGGAGGTCAACTATCTATGAGCGAGGGACCGATATGCAGTCAACTATGCCATATATATGTGTATATGTGTATATGTGTGTGTGTTGTTACACCAAACTAATCACTTGCAATTTGGAGGGAAAAGAGAATATTTTGCATATTAATCTTTGGGAGTCATAAGGTTGGAGACCCTTCCCCAACAACTCCATGTCATATGTTTTATCTTACCTCCTATTATTGGTTTGCTGTTGAACTTATGTTATTCGAGTTTATTAGTATCAGGTCCTGTTAATAAGTACTTAGCTTACTGTGAGCGCTTTTATGAGGACATTGCTTTGTTTTGATTTCTTTCAAAGTTTCTTAGTTACCTTTTTTCTCATTTGATATAATTATATCTAAATTATTTATTGCTCACCTCACTAAATCAATAGAACTTACACCTTTTTTTTGTTGTTTCATTCTTATTCTTTTCCCAAATTGAGAATTGATTAATGAGAGGTCCTAAGCAAGGTAAATGTACATCCTATTGGTGTGTGTGAACATGTAAGTGGAAGTTGAGCTAGCGTAGGAAAATTATATTTTTTGTGCTTGTGGGCATAAGTTTATGGTGTTGAGGAGTCGTGATGTTCGTAACTGTATCTACTGTATAAAACTGTAGCAGAGAGTTAGTTGAACATAAGTATATGACCTATCATGTTAGCTCAAGAATGATAAGTCTAAATTGTGTTACCGTTGATGTAAATATGGATTTGTGGTGCTTGTGATTGTATGATGGCTTTGTAGCTCTTGTGGAATGATTTATAGAGGAATGTAATAGTAAGCTAGAATGAATGCTTTTGGATTATTATGGAATTATTTAAATTGAATATTTTGGGGGTGTGTATTTGAATTAATGTTAATAAGATTAGAGTAGCACCTTGGCCCGAAGCGAGCACCTCCCAGGCGGGGCGCTACAGTTGTGGTATAAGAGCTTGGGTGAAGGAGAACTTGAGCTACACTAGGTCATGATCCTTCAAATGTGAAATTCTAATTGGTTAGTGGAGATCGAGTCTGATTGTAGAGTTGAATAGAATATGAACTATTAGGGCAATGCTAGACATTAAAGGAGTCAAAAGTTATGACTGAGATGGCCAACCAATGTATAACCTCTTACTTCTTGTGTGTCGGGCATATGATCTTACAATTATTGGAAAGGATGGTACTGTTTGAAATTCTACTATTATGTGAAAATATCGGTGAAGGTTGAATTCAATGAGCAGAAGGACTATTTAGAAAATAAATTTATTCAATGGACGAAGCGTTATTTTGGAAATCAATATTGTGTTATCAATATTCATGGACATTTTATCTAACAAAATAGAGGATTATTTTAGGAGGAAATATATTTAGGGAAGTGAATGATTACTTTGGCATGAATGACGATTAACCTATGCACATGGTCAAGATTTAGGTGGTATGGTTATACGGAAAAATGTTAGTATGATGATGGTGAAAATTGATCCGCATGAAACGATAATATATTGAAAAGCAAAAGATTGTGCATGCGATGAAGTCACTAAAACATTATTGAAAATTGAGAGAAAAGTTGGAGTGTTGATTATGATATTTGATCAGTGGGACCAGCACAAATTTGATAATAAATAAGGGAAAAGGGAAGACTACTTATAAGATATTGTAAGAAATCATATTGTAAGCTTAAGAAAAATAGTGTCATGCCAGCCATGAGTTGCCAGTAACTTATGTGGTAAATATGAAAGATTGAAAGGAGAATATCAAATAAGGACATAGAGATAATTGAAGAGGGAGTTGATGATATTAAATGGATAGGATGAGATAGCAAGAGGATACTGATGTAATATAAGGAAAATTATGTGCAGAGAGCAAAGGCCAGTATTTTGATAAAGCATAATTCCTCAACAAAATTTGAGGATATCAAATAGATTGACGAATGCTAAGAACTAATGTTTTGGGAAATAGGAAATATGTACCCCAATCCTGATGATAGCAATTTAAGATCATGGGTTATGAAAACTTAGAAACTAATTAATGATGAATAGATATATTTCCAGACCAACCAGTGTGCGATCCAATATTCCAATGATGTCAAGCACGATACTCTTTGAATTTCAAAAGGGTGAAATTTGGGAAAATATATCACGTAGATATGTGTTTTGCGAGATCTTAGATTTGTAAGTTGAGGATTGTCCCAAATGGAGTTGTATTTGGTAATTAGAAGGTCATTTAGGTTGATTAATATTTTTCGAGTTTGTATGGTATGATTAAAAAAACATATTTATAAATTTGTGTGGTTGCAAAATGAAGGAGGATAGTAAAGAAGAGATGAGCATTGACGAGTTGGAAGAATAAATGGGAAGGACAAGAAAAAGGCTATTGTTAACATGGCGTGTACAAAATATGGATAGAAAACGGAATGAGGTTTATTGTCAATTAAGTGTATGTGGTCTCTCGTTGTCTTCTTGTTGGTTGGGTGAAATGTTATCAAAATTGAAGAATCTACAATTTTTTAAAATATTTTCTTTGTTGCTTTATATTTTTAAGGGTGAATTACATGCATACCCCCCGAGGTTTGGCTTAATTACCAAAAAAACCCTCATTATTTTAAAAATTACATTTATCCCTCTAAACTTTGAAACTAAAATGTAATGCTAACAGAAAGTGTAAAATGACCAAAATGTCCTTCCATTAAAAATTGAAAAAAAGAAAGAAAAAATAAAAAAAATTGATAGAAAAAGACAAAAATATCCTTGGACCTATTTGTAATATTTTTGAATTTATGAGGGTTTATTTGATATACTTTTATCACCTTCAAGAATTTAAATTTGTAACCTTAGATAA
Organism: Jacaranda mimosifolia; assembly: GCA_018894105.1. Taxonomy (NCBI): domain Eukaryota; kingdom Viridiplantae; phylum Streptophyta; class Magnoliopsida; order Lamiales; family Bignoniaceae; genus Jacaranda; species Jacaranda mimosifolia. The sequence continues at coordinate 7,849,989 of CM032123.1, forward strand.
TATATTTCTATTAACTTTAACATATTTAATAATGACAAAATAGTAAACGTATATAAAATAGTTTATTAAATTTTAGCAATAAATAAATAAAATAAGTAAAAATAAAAATAAAAATTTAAATCATTATTTACTATAATATAAAGGTGCATATATACAAATATATATACAATAAATACATATATATATATACACACATAAAATACACCACCTACCAATCCTCACTCTTACCTCTACCCCTACCCCTACTCCGGAATCCTGCTTGGCCATGGCTAGTAGCTGCTTGACTAGGCGGCCAGATTTGGCCATGGTCAGACTTGGTCCGAAATGAGGTCAGATACAACAAGGGCATTTTTAGAATTTCACCTATTTAATGGCGCCAGGTCAAAACCATAACGGCAACTAATGGAAGAGATTAAATGTTGGACAACAACAAAAGTTAGGGGGCAAATGTAATTTTCAAAACAAGGTATTTTTTTGTAATTAGGCCAAATATCTGGGGTCTAGATGTAATTCACCCGATTTTTAAAATTGTGATCCTTAGGAATCTAAGATTCTCATATGATTACATGTTCCCAACTGTTTGGTTTTTAATAGTTGATTGATGTCGACTGCATTTTTAAAAACACATGGTGCTAGTTTAACCCTTTTTGGTATTTTATTCTAACATAGAAAATGTAGCTGTCCAAACTAATGAAGAAACTAAGAAGAAAAGAATAAGAATACTGCAAATTGCAAATTGTAGATGTATCGTCAAGTGTTAGATCAAGGAAGATAGTGTGAAGACCTTAAAGATAGGATAATGAAGATGGTGTATTGGAATAAACAAAGTTTATTGTTTTTTCTTTTGTTTTTTCTTTTTTTGTTGTAGTCTTTTTCATTCCCCATCCTACTTTTATTATTGTTGATTGGCAATGGTGAAGAGTAGATATTTAGTTGGTTTTTGCTTCAACTTTTGATTGTTGGTGGTGGTGTATATTACAAGCCTAGCTTTTGCTTTCTAGTTGGTTGTTGAAAAATGATTGTTGGGTAAAAGAGCATTTATTAATGCTTTTGTAATTTATTTTTGTATCTACACCATAATATCAATTAAACGGTTATATATAAAATGGTCCAAGTTATCCTTCTAATGTTTATTTTTCTCTTTTTATTTTCAAAGAGAAGATGTGTTTTAATTATTATAATATACTATAAAATCTAACCTAGAATTGTAATGGATTTTTAGTGGATTAAATATATTAATAAAAGTTAAAAACACTAATGTGCACTTAATTTGAGGGGTCTGAATATATCAATTCTTTTTACCTAGGGTGATTGCATGGCCTCTTTTGTTGACTTAGAAGGTTTGTATGGCCTCTTTCTTTTTGAAAGGGCATTCTAGATAATTTATACCCAATTTGCATCTCTTAGTTGCATCCTTAGTGCATGTTCTCCATTAGGAAGTATTCAACTCAATTTCAAAAAACAAAAGGTACTTATCAAACTTTATTTTTATTTTATTTTTTTACAACAAGGGATTTTGATAATTTCAATTTTCACAAGGGCATAACGTGCATTTCCTCATTTGAAAATTAATTTTCACATATGTGTAGTTTTAGGACTACATAATTGCCATATTTATATTAAGCCTTTTGAAAACACACTCTCTTCTAGGTAGTCACAACAAATCCAAGAAAATTATCAACTATATATGCATCCGGATTCAAGTTTAGCATGTTTCTTTATTGCGGTGATTGGAAGAAGAGGATCCATGTAAGTTGTGTGATTGTGGTATTAGGCTTCAGTTAAAGTTAATTAAGTGGGTCAATTGAGTTTTTTTCTACACCTTATACGAGTGTATTGCAATAATTTAAATACTCTATTTCAATTGATACTTATAGAAAAATATAACTATGAAGATATGAGTTGCTAAAGAAATCCTACAGCACTAATTGAGCATGGCATATCCTGATAAAATCATTTTTTTGGTTATAAGGAATTTAACACCCCTAAATTTGACCTCTGTGGCGCCCCATGCAGGATAACCCCTAAGTTAGGGTGCCACCAGTTCAGACTTAAATCATGTGGTATGATATAACCGATAGGCCCATAAAATTTCAACAAACTCATAGATAACTACATACTTCAAACTTAAAGTAAAAACTACTAGAGTACCATGTTACATGCCAAGTATTCTCAACAACATTCACCAATCTCAATTCTAAGTCACGATTAGCTACAAGCCCAAAGCGTCATCTCATGAAACACAATATATACAAGCCATAGATCTTAGATTCAAGGCTTGACATATCACAACATCTCTAACTCAAAGTATAATGATTAGATGAATCCATAAGCACATATAATCGCCTCATCTATTACAAACATATCCTCTAGGCCAAGCCATAAGTTCATGTTCTTCACATAATCATGTCTGGGAAGAAATAAAGAATAACAGAAAGTGTAAGTCGGAAGGACTTAGTGAGGGGAAGTATAACAAGCAGTAAAAATGATCTATCGAAGAAGCAGTGATTCAACAGAATGTCAACTAATAATATATTACAATTAAAAATACGAATATGCCAGATCATAAACATTGTCAAATTCAATAAATGGATAGACCACTAGTGGGTACTAGCTCGGGAGACTTCACCGTTGGCTCATCCGACGAGGTCATCTTTTCGATCTAATTCGAAAGACTTCAATGTCGGCACATTTGGCCCGATCATCTATCAAATCTAGTTCGGGAGACTTCACCTTCCTTATTGCTCCATGAATAGAGTACAAATAAAATCAAACAAACCCAAGCATCATATGCAATCCAAATAAACCAAAGCATAGCACGTGTGATACCAAATTTAACAGGCTGTTGGCCATTCTGACCTTATTACTCCCAGATCAAGATGTAATCGCTAATAACGAATACGGGTATAGCATAAACAAGATTTCCTTATCACTCCAAATCCCGCCACTCACAGACCGCTGCCTCTAGCGACCTATGAGTCAGGATCATAGGTGGATACTAGCCAGAAGATTTGTCTCCATCAGTCTGTTTCGCCCAGCCATTTTTTCGAACTTAGCTATAGGCCCAACTTCGCGTAGCGTCCTTCCAAGCCGATCAAAACCCATCATTTCACTACAACAAATTGCATTTCATGTAACAATTTTTTTTGTTACGAAGGTAAATTTCGTTGCAAATATTGTATTTATCGTAATAAAGTTGAATTTTTGTTATTAAAATACTTATCTTGAGTAACAAAATAAAAATCTTGTAACCTTTAACTAATATTTGTTACATTAGATTGTTTATGTTTTATAACTAAATAAATATTCATTACGGAAAATGTCATTTTGTCACATATAACGTTTTTCGCCATTTAGGGAAGTTTATTTGTAATAAAATTGGGCATTTATTGTAATAGGAAAATGCTTGTTACAAATAAATTATATTGTAACAAAATGTCTGGTTACTAAATTTAAATTAATTTTCCCTCTAGAAATTTGTTCCCTCCAAAATTCAACTGTACACAATGATAACAATTGTTTTCGTCACTAAATGTAAATGGCAATAACTTAAAAAAGTTGTTAATTGGGGCCTGATTTAGTTTTATAATTGGACTTGACCAAGGTTTTAATTAGTGAGTTATGCCTTATTATAAGTATTGGACTTGAACAAATTTGAAGTGAAAGAATTGCTTAATTGGGCTAATTTCATTATAGAATTCGGCATTACAATTTTTTTGCTAATTACTTGTTGAACTAGAATTCTTTTAAGGTTGGAGTTTAACAAATTTATAGTGAATTATTGTGGCACCCATCCTTATTAGGATAACACCCAAATCAAGGTACCACACAGATTCATACCTACAATATCAGAGTTATAGCTAACAGAAGGCCCATAGTTCTGTTACGTACATCACCAAAATTCAATATTCAACCTCAACAAGTAGTTATAAACCTGAATTAACAACATGTATATCTACTAGGTCTCAACAGAGTTCAAAACATTCATATCTTACTATTTAATACATCATCGATACCCAGGGGGAAATCCCTAGCGTACCGCCGACACCGAGGGGGAAATCCCAAGCGTGCCGTTGACACCGAGGGGGAAATCCCAAGCGTGCCTCATATAACCAAACATTTAGCTCAGATTGGCTCTTGGCCCATACAATCTCCGTACATATAACAAATTACCGCTTATGCAGATGCCTAGGGGGAAATCCCTAGCACATTGCCGATTTCAGATAAACAAATCAAAGCAGACAGAAATAATGCCAGTCAGGCAACAGATATCAAACTGATAATAGAAAAGCCGACAAGGCTACAGATACGAAACAAATGACAGACAGATACCGAACAGATAACAGATAACATTCTGGGCGTCAGAACAAACAAAAACTGATACAGAATAACAGAAACAGATACAGACCAGACATAACCCTCACAGGGGTATTCAGAACAGAATCAAATAATAACAGAATTCAATCACGGTTCGGATTATGTACAAAAACAGTAAACCCACACAGGGGTTAATTTCAACAACAGATAGCTCAATAGGGTGCCAAATTGGCAGAGCCTCATAGGTATAACAATTAACAAGAGGGAAAGATCCTCACCTGATTGTAGAAATTCCCACTCAGTCCAACATCAAACTATGGACGATCAACACCCAAATCTTCTTCACCTATTCCCAAAATAATTCATAATCAAAGCTCGGTCGATTCAATGGTCTCAATAATCAATTAAGCTTATAATTTCCCAAAACTACTATAAGTCTCCTAGACATGCCAAATTTTACAACAATCGAATATTTTAACTTAACCATATTCAATTATTATCCATTATAAAATATAACTCTAAAATCCTCAAATTAATTTCTACCAACTTAATTAAATCTCATAATATATTATTACTATTCCAATAATTCCCAAAAATCATAAATATCAAAGTATAGCCTTCCAACAACTAACCACACCCCACAATATTCCATAATCACTGAAATTCAATTCCTAGCTCCAACATACAATGTCATATATATATATATATACACAAAATTCAAATATAATATAATTAATAAATCTTCCAAAATTCGCAAATCAATAACTAATGCTCGGAATCAGATATGGCTTATACCGTTGCGATCGTCGGATCGAGCAGAAGAAACTGCCTGGTCACCGCCGCCGCCGCCGGAAAAATCCCAAACCAAGCAGACCGACTCCTTTCGAGCTCCTGAGTCCAACGGTGCGATCAGTTTTCAATTTCGAGCCTTTGATTCGCCGAAAATCTCCAAAAACAGTGGTCAACCTCCTCTTCTCCGCCGAGCTCCGCCGTGCCTGTTCACCGTCGTTCGTCGCCGGGAACGCCCATGCAGCTGTTGAACCAGCTTCCTTTCATCTCCTGCTACCCGATGATACCCGCAAATGCAGCTCCAGTCGTCGGAAGAAGGAGATACGTCGGTGGCCGTGAGATGGGTTTCTTCAAACTCCTCCTACCACCGCGTCTCCGCCGTGCATGGTGGCTGTTTGGTGTTCAGAGGGTACTGGAGAAGATAATGGTGATGTTGGGTAGCAGTAATGGTGCCTGGTTGAGTGGTGAAGATGGTCTGGTGATGGGTGGTCGCGGTAATGGAAGAAAAGAAAGAAAACGGGAAGAAGAAAATGAAAGAAAATGAAGAAGGAAAAGAAGAAAAGAAGAAAGCTGCCAAGTGTCCTCAAAATCCAATTTTTCCATTTTTGCGATTAAGTCCCTAACATTATAAGATTCCTCAATTGAATCCCAAACTTCCAAATTCCTTGCAATTAAGTCCTTAATAAATAAATAAATAAAAATAAAATCAAATAAATTCCAAGGATTTAATAATAACATCAAAATTAAAATAAACCATGAAAATAATTACTTATGAAAATATGAAAATTCCGGGGTCGTTAGAATCACCCCCACTAAGAAGAATCTGTCCCCAGATTCTCACCTGATCCGAGAAAAAGTTCGGGGTACTGATGACGCATGAGATCTTCTCTCTCCCATGTCGCTTCCTCTACATTATGATTCCGCCATAATATCTTGACTTGAGGAATTTCTCGATTCCTAAATTTCCGACTTTGACGATCTAAAATAGGCACAGGTCTCTCCTCATAAGATAAATCTCGCTCTAACTGCATGCATTCCGATGATATGACGTGAGAAGGATCAGGATAATATTTTCGGAGTTGCGATACGTGAAAAACATCATGTATTCCCTTTAAATCTTGGGGTAACACGAGGCGATACGCAACTGGTCCTATCCTTTCACATATCTCATATGGCCCAACATACCTCGGACTAAGTTTTCCCCCTCTTCCTATTCTTCGAACTCCTTTCCTCGGAAAAACTTTAAGGAATATTTGATCTCCGACATTGAATTCTAAATCCTTTCTCCGCGTATCTGCATAGCTCTTCTGTCTATCTTGGGCCGTTTTCATTCTTTGCTTAATCACTTGCACCTTCTCAATAGTCTCTTGTATCAGTTCAGGTCTGATAGTATTGGAGACTGATCAAGTTTGCCTCGGTGCTCTTCCATGTCCCAGTGTATTGGAGAACGACACTTTCTACCATACAGGGCTTCATATGGTGCCATCTGTATAGTTGACTGAAAGCTATTATTATAAGCAAATTCAACTAAAGGTAGATGTCGAATCCAATTCTCTCCAAAATCTAACACACATGATCGTAGCAAATCTTCCAAGATCTGTATGACTCTCTCTGACTGGCCGTCTGTTTGAGGATGAGCAGTGGAACTGAACTTCAATCTTGTTCCTAAATGCTCCTGCAGACTTCGCCACAATCTTGATGTAAATTTCGGATCTCGGTCGACACTATACTTATCGGTATTCCGTGTAATCTCACGATTTCTTTAACATATAACTGGGCTAACTTCTCGACTTTGTAGTTTGAACCAACAGACAGAAAATATGCAGATTTAGTTAGTCGGTCTATAACAACCCAAATACTATCATATCCACCTCGGGCAGTGGGTAGCCCCGTCACAAAGTCCATGGTGACTTGTTCCCATTTCCAATCAGGAATTGGAAGTGGTTGTAACAACCCTGACGGTCTTTGATGTTCTGCTTTCACCAATTAACAAGTCAAACACCTTTGCACATATTCTGCTATATCCCGCTTATCCCATTCCACCAGAATTGCTTCTTAAGATCTTGATACATCTTTGCACCTCCAGGATGTATCGAATATCTGGTCTTATGTGCCTCTGCTAATAACTTTTCCTTAGTTACTTCTGGCACACACATTCTCTTTCGGAACATAAGAGCATCTTGACTGTCAATTTTGAAATCAGACTCTTTGGCATTTCTGATAGTTTTTCTCTTCTTCTGAATCCATTCATCCTCAGATTGAGCCTGTCGTATCTCATCATATAGTTCCGGTTGAACTTTTATACCTGCAACCCACGCATGTCGTTTTATCCTCATAATCGATTTCATTTTTTGACTTTCTGAAATTTTGGTTGCATATAGATGAGATAACCCAGCTTTACGACTTAACGCATCTGCCACCACATTAGCTTTTCCAGGATGATAGGAGATTGAGAAATCATAATCTCCTAAAAACTCCATCCATCTGCGCTGCCTCATGTTTAAGTCTTTCTGTGACTGCAAATATTTGAGGCTTTGGTGGTCAGTATATACCTCAAATGTAGCTCCATAGAGGTATTGTCTCCACTTAGACAGTGCAAAAATGACTGCTGCAAGTTCTAGGTCGTGAGTTGGGTAGTTCTCTTCGTGTGGCTTCAACTTCTTAGATGCATAGGCAATGGTGCGCCCATGCTGCATCAACACACATCCCAATCCTTTCTTAGATACATCTTTATATACCACAAATCCTTCTAAACCATCTGGGAGAGCTAGAATTGGAGCCGTAGTTAGTCGATGTTTTAACTCTTGAAAACTCTTCTCGCAGTTTTCATTCCAAGAAAATGGTTGATCCTTCTGAGTCAACTTGGTCAACGGACCAGCTATCTTGGAAAAATCTTCAACAAATCTTCGGTAATAACCAGGTAAACCCAAGAAGCTCCTAACTTCAGTAACGTTTTCGGGCCTTTTCCAATTGACTACCATCTCAATCTTGGAGGGATCTACTTCTATGCCATCTTTGGTGATTACATGGCCCAGAAAAGCTACTTTCTCTATCCAGAATTCGCACTTACTGAACTTGGCATACAACTGATGCTCTTTCAGTGTTCTCAGAACTGCATGTAAGTGCCTTCGATGCTCCTCTTCAGACTTCGAGAAGACTAAAATATCATCGATGAATATGACCACGAATTGATCCAGATAAGGTCGAAATATGCGGTGCATCAAATCCATGAATGCCGCTAGAGCGTTGGTCAATCCGAACGGCATTACTACGAATTCAAAATGACCATATCGAGAGTTGAAAGCTGTTTTTAGAATATCTTCTTCTCGAATCTTCAACTGGTAATACCCTTGCCTCAAATCCAGTTTCGAGAAAATTCTTGATCCCTGCAAGACATCAAACAGCTCCTCCACATGAGGTAGTGGGTACTTGTTTTTGATAATGATCTTGTTCAATTCTCGATAGTCGATGCACATTCTCAACGTCCCATCTTTCTTCTTAACGAACAGCACCGGAGCTCCCCAAGGAGAGGTGCTAGGTCTGATATACTTTTTCTCCAACAATTCTTGAAGTTGGCTCTTAAGTTCCTTCAGTTCAGCAGGGGCCATTCGATAAAGAGTCTTGGAAAAGGGTGTAGCCCCTGGTAGAGTATGAATAACAAACTCTATCTCTCGATCTGGAGGTAACGAATTTAGCTCCTCAGGAAAAACCTCTGGATATTCTGCTACCACGTCTACTTCCTTAATCTTGACTGCATCACGGGGTTTATTGATAAGATACGCCAAATATCCTTGCCCACCTTCAAATAATATTTTTCGACCTCTACCGCTGATATGATCAGTAGTGAAGGAGATTTATCCACTGAAGAATGTGGAGTTATCAAGGTTCCTTCCCCGAGAGTAATGCACTTTGTGAAACAATTCATTTGTGCCTGATGGTTATACAACCAATCCATTCCCAGAATCACATCATATCCTTGAATAGGCATACGTATAAGATTAGCTGGGTACTCTCGATTATCAATCATAATAGGACACTCTCGAAATATTGTATCCGTGATTAACCCTTCACCTAGGGGTGTTTTCACTTCTACTTGATACGCCATTGTTTCGGGTTGCATATTTAATTTCTCAGAAAATTCAGCAGATATAAATGAATGGGAAGCACCGGGATCATATAAAGCTTTACCGAAAATCTGAGAGATAGTAATCGTACCTTCTACTACCTCATTGGGATCTGGCACATCTTCTCCGGTGAGGGCATAGGCACGTGCTTGCACCTTCTGCTTTCCTTTGCCTCTTCCCGCTGGTGCTGGCCCCATCTTACCAAGGCAGTTTCTTAAGAAATGCTGGCTACTGCCACACCTTAAGCATTTACCTTGTTTTCGCCAGCAATTCGCTTCCTCATGAGTCGACATACCACAAAATCCACATTTTAAGGTTGCCTTTCCTTGTGCCCTATTCCCTGATTCCACAGCCTGAGGAACTTTTGGTGCTTTGCCTTCATTTGCGACCTCCACAGTCTCTTACTAGCACTACTCGGTCCACTAGGAGGCTGTCTTCCTTTTCTGCCTTTATCCTCAATTTTCCTAATTTTTTGCAGTTCCAACTCTAACTGCAGTGCCTTACTAACCGCGATGTTGAAATTTGGAAGATCACATATAGCCAAACCTCGCCTTAATTCCGGCCGCAATCCTTGGGTAAACCTTGGAATCTTCCGAACCTCATCAGTTAAGATATAAAGCGCATACTGAATTAAACGACTAAAGGTTGCTTCATATTGACTCACAGTCTGACGTCCTTGTATCAAGCTCATAAATTCCCGTTCCCTTGACTGTTGAGCTACTAAAGGAACATACCTATCTGAGAATTCCCTGGCAAAATTATCCCACGTCCTCTGAGTTCCAGTAGCTGTCCACCTACGTTCTATCATCTTCCACCAACTACGTGCAGTTCCCACTAACTGAAATGTGGCAAACTGCACCCTCTGCTCGTTAGGGTACTGCAAGGTGTCAAATATAACCTCTATATCTTCAATCCACTCTTCAGCCTTTCTATCATCTGGCTCTCCATGAAACTTTGGGGGTTGAAATCGGAGAAATCGCTCTAATGCCCTATCGTCTGCCATCGGTGGGGCTTGTGGTCTCATATGAGGTTCTCTCCGTTGCCTGGTCTATCTCGGCCCAGAAACATGCCATCATAAGTGACATATCCAAGATCGTGGGATGAGGCCTATCAACCGTCCGCTTGTAGTCATTCTCCATGAAGCGAAACATCGTCTCCATATCGACGCGGATAGTTCGGAGTTTACTAATTTGTGCTTCTACAATGCCCATACGAACTCTCTCGCGCTCAAAGTCCACGACTAGACGGTCGGACAAATAGTCACGAGTTCCCAACCTTGATCTCATATGTCGTAGCTCTGCTTTAGTATCCATTAGTATCTCACTCTTCTGAAACAGTCATTTTTCTTGCTGTCGACATCGTTTTATCAGCTCTTCTTTTTCTTGTTTTAGCCTCTCGATCATGCTGGCAGAATCCTCATCTTCATTCTCATCGATAGGCTGCTTGCCTTTACCCTTGTCTTTATCATTAGCCATCTTACAAAATAAGGTAATCACTTAGCTTAATAAGTTAGGAAAACCAACCTATTTCTATAGCCATAAAGTTCTCTAGCCTCGAATGTCATATCTTAAAGCAACTAAAGATTTAAAATTCCTAATAATACTCATTCGCCTAGGTCATCAAAACCTAAGCTCCAATATCTGTTAACTCATATATATCTTAGACTTTCCATAGTCAGACTTAACTTCATAACCAAGAGTTCCAAATCCAAGGATCATATACTAGCATAGCTCGGGCTTTCCAAACCCAAGCTCTGATACCACTTCTGTGGCACCCATCCTTATTAGGATAACACCCAAATCAAGGTACCACACAGATTCATACCTACAATATCAGAGTTACAGCTAACAGAAGGCCCATAGTTATGTTGCGTACATCACCAAAATTCAATATTCAACCTCAACAAGTAGTTATAAACCTGAATTAACAACATATATATCTACTAGGTCTCAACAGAGTTCAAAACATTCATATCTTACTATTTAATACATCATAACCTTCATACATACAAAACGACATGTTACAACCTTTCTAAGGTGATCATATCTTATACAAAAGTACATCATAACTTGGATTCTATATAATCAGCAAAAGAAAACCCAAGTATTGTTAATTCCTCTTCTCAGTCTCGATCAATTCTCTTCCTTATCTGAAATATCACAAATATAGGGATTAAGTCCAATGACTTAGTGAGGATTATAGAAAGGATTCATCGAGGAAAACTCGACTCGACAAATCATAATGCAACTAACAGATAATGCGGATACAAAAAAAGATAGCACAATTTATCAAACAGGAAACTCTCCTGCCTTGTTGCTCCAAGATCATATTTCAAATATACAGACTGTCAGACAAATCAATCCCAAAGCATATACATTCAAAGGATGATCGAAACATGCATTGCCGATTCACCTTATACCAAACAAACAGATCACCTAAGCATAACAGCTTGGTATTTGCAGATGCCCATACGATCCGTATAGCGCACCGCCGATGCCTAGGGGGAAATCCCTAGCACACCATCGATACCCAGGGGGAAATCCCTAGTGTACCGCCGACACCGAGGGGGAAATCCCAAGCGTGCCGTTGACACCGAGGGGGAAATCCCAAGCGTGCCTCATATAACCAAACATTTAGCTCAGATTGGCTCTTGGCCCATACAATCTCCGTACATATAACAAATTACCGCTTATGCAGATGCCTAGGGGGAAATCCCTAGCACATTGCCGGTTTCAGATAAACAAATCAAAGCAGACAGAAATAATGCCAGTCAGGCAACAGATATCAAACTGATAATAGAAAAGCCGACAAGGCTACAGATACGAAACAAATGACAGACAGATACCGAACAGATAACAGATAACATTCTGGGCGTCAGAACAAACAAAAACTGATACAGACCAGACATAACCCTCACAGGGGTATTCAGAACAGAATCAAATAATAACAGAATTCAATCACAGTTCGGATTATGTACAAAAACAGTAAACCCACACAGGGGTTAATTTCAACAACAGATAGCTCAATAGGGTGCCAAATTGGCAGAGCCTCATAGGTATAACAATTAACAAGAGGGAAAGATCCTCACCTGATTGTAGAAATTCCCATTCAGTCCAACATCAAACTATGGACGATCAACACCCAAATCTTCTTCACCTATTCCCAAAATAATTCATAATCAAAGCTCGGTCGATTCAATGGTCTCAATAATCAATTAAGCTTATAATTTCCCAAAACTACTATAAGTCTCCTAGACATGCCAAATTTTACAACAATCGAATATTTTAATTTAACCATATTCAATTATTATCCATTATAAAATATAACTCTAAAATCCTCAAATTAATTTCTACCAACTTAATTAAATCTCATAATATATTATTACTATTCCAATAATTCCCAAAAATCATAAATATCAAAGTATAGCCTTCCAACAACTAACCACACCCCACAATATTCCATAATCACTGAAATTCAATTCCTAGCTCCAACATACAATGTCATATATATAGATACACAAAATTTAAATATAATATAATTAATAAATCTTCCAAAATTCACAAATCAATAACTAATGCTCGGAATCAGATATGGCTTATACCGTTGCGATCGTCGGATCAAGCAGAAGAAACTGCCTGGTCACCGCCGCCGCCGCCGGAAAAATCCCAAACCAAGCAGACCGACTCCTTTCGAGCTCCTGAGTCCAACGATGCGATCAGTTTTCAATTTCGAGCCTTGGATTCGCCGGAAATCTCCAAAAACAGTGGTCAACCTCCTCTTCTCCGCCGAGCTCCGCCGCGCCTGTTCACCATCGTTCGTCGCCGGGAACGCCATGCAGCTGTTGAACCAGCTTCCTTTCATCTCCTGCTACCCGATGATACCCGCAAATGCAGCTCCAGTCGTCGGAAGAAGGAGATACGTCGGTGGCCGTGAGATGGGTTTCTTCAAACTCCTCCTACCACCGCGTCTCCGCCGTGCATGGTGGCTGTTTGGTGTTCAGAGGGTGCTGGAGAAGATAATGGTGATGTTGGTTAGCAGTAATGGTGCCTGGTTGAGTGGTGAAGATGGTCTCGGTGGTGATGGGTGGTCGCGGTAATGGAAGAAAAGAAAGAAAACGAGAAGAAGAAAATGAAAGAAAATGAAGAAGGAAGAAAGAAGAAGGAAAAGAAGAAAAGAAGAAAGCTGCCAAGTGTCCTCAAAATCCAATTTTTCCATTTTTGCGATTAAGTCCCTAACATTATAAGATTCCTCAATTGAATCCCAAACTTCCAAATTCCTTGCAATTAAGTCCTTAATAAATAAATAAATAAAAATGAAATCAAATAAATTCCAAGGATTTAATAATAACATCAAAATTAAAATAAACCATGAAAATAATTACTTATGAAAATACAAAAATTCCGGGGTCGTTACAATTATTTTTAAGTTGGCCTGTCATTTAAGAAATAGGTTTGACTAAATTTATGGTGAATTAATTGGTTATTTGGGCTTTGTTTTAAGAGTTGGTCTTCAACAAATTTGAATTGACTAAATGATTTGTTGGCTTTCTTTAAAGAATTGAGCTTGAGAAAATTTTTTAGTGAATAAATTATTGAGTTTCTTTTTTTTCCCCCCCTAGGAATTTGATGATGAACAAATTATAGGTGGATTAACTTGTGAATGAGGCTTTCATCTTGAGAAATAAGCTTGACCAAAATTTGACTGAATACATTAATTGGGCATTAGCAAGTTTTGTTTTATTGATTTGGGTTTACCAGTTTTATAGTAAATTAGTTTATTTGTTTAAAAATTGGGCTTAACATTAATTTAAAAATTAATTAATTGAGTTTTACCAACTTGCTTTCTATTAATTTGGGTCCATTAATTTTTCAAGGAATATTCTTTGTTTAAGAATTAGGGTCGACATTAACTTAAAGAATAGGTTCATTGGTTTTCTCTAATTTATTTCTAAAAATTGAGCTTCACCGAAAATTATATTGAATTGGTTAATTGGGCTTTTTCTAAGAATTAGATTTCACCAATTTTTATTATAATAATTTAAAAATTGGTTATTGTGCTCTTTCAATTTTTTAATTAATAATTGTGATTGATCAAATTTTTTAATAAATTGGTGAATTATACTTCAATTAAGAATTACTTTATCAATGTTTTTAATTATAAATTAGTGAATTGGATTTTATATAATAGTTGGTCTATTTTTTAATTTAAAGAGTTGGTTAACCTGGCTTCATCCAATTACTTCTTTTTTATAATTGGGCTTGACAACTTTTAAGTGAATTGGTCTTCACATCAATTTATAACTTCACCAACCATTTTTTTTAATCGGACTTGGTAATTTTTTGGTGAGTTAGCAAATTTCACATTCTTAATGAATTAGTCTTAACATAATTTATAAATTCAGTTAATTGGGCTTCACCAACTTTTTTTTTCCTATTAAGACCAATTTTTTAGAACATTAATAAATTGGGCTTTCTTCATGAATTAGTCTTCACATTAATTTAAAATTTTGGTTAATTAGGTTTCACCAACTTCTTTTTTATTAAATTGATTGACTAATTTTGCAGTTAATTAGTAAGAGCAGTTTACGGTGCAATCTTGATTGTACATGCGTCAAGTGAGGAATGTACAAATGTACTTAATTTAAGCTGTTTGATTTAAAATGTGAAATCATAACATTTTATTTTAGTGATTAGTTGGCAACATAATATGTACATTTAACCTATTACCTGTATGACTGGCCCATGATCGATTATAATCATATATTAACGATTCATTGTGTTAAAAACTTATTTAATTTAATCAAATAGGAAATTTGTCTTTTTGGTCCCACAATTTAAATGGGTATGCACTGTTAATCCTAAACTTATGGTATTGAACAATTTTAATCCAAATTTTATAAATTTTTAAACAGGTTTAGTCATTGATTCAATTTTTTGTTTAAAATTTTGACGGAAATCATTATCTATTTATGAAAAAAAATCCCTAAACTTGATCTATTTATGAAAAAATCCTAGAGAGAAAATTACACTTTTAGTCCCATAGTTTAACTGTGAGTACACTGTTGGTACCAAACTTTTGCCACTCAACACATTTAGTCCAAATTTCTTATTTTTTAACACTTTCAGTCCTCCGCCTTCAATTTTCATTAAATGTTGACGGAGATTGTTAAAATAGAAAAAATTAATTACTCACAAGCCCTTAAAGTTTATCCACTTACAAAAAAACCCACAAATACTTAAAAATATAAAATATTCATTAACATTCATCACAAAATATTAAAAAACAAAAAGCTAAAAATGCAAATTACATAAAACCTCATAAGGTTTGGTTGTTCTAGTTCATTTTTTTGACAAAAATCACATGGACCTATTTGAAATATTTCCCATATCAAGGAGCATAATTTTAACATTGTTTAAATTACTCATAAATATATAAATATATTTTATTATGAATAAAATTTCTTAAATATTGAATAATCTTTAAATTCAAGTTGAATTAAAAAAAAATAAAATTAATTCATAAACATATCTAAAGTAATTTAAATCAAATTCAATTAAATGTATTTATTAATTAAATAATAAAATAAGTAAGAAATTAGAAAAATTAAAATTAAAATTAAAATTAAATCCATCTCATAAATAATAAATTTTATAATTTTAAATTACATACTTAATAATATCAAAATAATAAATGTATGTAAAATAATTTAGTTAGATTAAATTGAATTTATTTATTAATTAAGAAACAAAATAAGTAAAATTAAGTTTATTTATTAACTAAATAATATTGATAAATGTAATTAAGTTTATTTATTAATTAAAACAAACAATTAAAAGATAAAAATAAAATTTTAAACTATCATACTAACAATATAATATAATTTCAAATAAGTATTTTACTATTTTTATAATTATAATCATTTTCATATAAAATTTAAATCATTTTGAACAATGTAAATTGATAATATCAATTAAATGAAACAAATAAAAAAAAATTAACTATTTTTAATAATATTAAAATAGGACTTAATAATATGTAGAAATACAAATCATATTCAAAATAATTTTGATTAAATTTATAAATTAGTTAAAAAAAATGAATAAGTAAAAAAATAAAAAATAAAAAAAAGAAATGAGAACTTGTTTTCCTCCCAACCCCCGTGCCTACCACCTTCCCCATCCCCCATTGCCCCCAGCCAAAACATCATCCCCCAACCCCTGCACCAGCCTACTTCCTCCCCACCCCTGCCAGCCCATGGCCAAGTTGGTCGTGGCCAGATCTGGAGCCTAGCCATGGCATGCCCCTAGCCCTGCAGCCGTAGGTCGTGGCCGGCCGCCAACCAGTTGCTGGATTCGGATTTTTGTGGAGTTGGGGATGGAGGCAGGATACATATATATATATTTATATATATAATATACATGTGTATATATACAAGTATATGTGAATATATTATATTTTGAATATAGTTTTTATAGAGATTTTGTGTAATTTTTTTTAACTTTTCTATTTTTTAAATATTTTTTGATGAATGTTAATGAATATTTTATATTTTTAAGTATTTGTGGGTTTTTTTGTAAGTTGATCAAACTTTAAGGGCATGTGAGTAATTAACTTTTTTCTATTTTAATAGTCTCCATCAACTTTTAACAAAAATTGAGGGTGAAGAACTAAAAGTGTTAAAAAATTAAGGAATTTGGACGAAATGTGTTGAGTGGCAAAAGTTTGGAACTAACATTGTACACATAGTTAAATTGTGGGACTAAAAGTGTAATTTACCCAAATCATTGAATATGAAATATTAATTTAATCCTCACTAAAAGATGAAAAAATAAAAAGTTAAAAATTAAATATAAAAAAAATTCTCCACAAAAAATATTTTAAAATAATATATATTTACATATATGTGGATATATATGGACATCTATATATTATATATAACTAGATATATACACAAATAAATACATATATATGAATGTGTATATATATACCCCATCCCCATCCCCATCCCCACCCCCGACCACGAACAAAATTCGATTGCTGTGGCCGGCAGCCGCTCGACCAATTGGCCAGATCTGGCCATGGCCAGGCGGCTAACCGTTTATGGGCTAGTGGGAAAAGAGTGGGGTGGGATGGGGAAGAGGGAGTTGTGGGATGGGGTATGTGTGGGTGGGTGGGGACAACAGTGGTGTTAGTAGCTGGAGAGGAAGATTGACCCTTTTTTTTTTTTTTTTTTTAAGTTTTCAATTTTTTACTTATTTATTTTTAATTAAATGTTAATTTACTCAAAGTATTTTAAATACATCTATGTTTTTATATATTATTAAGTATTAATCTAAAATAATTATTTTTACTTATTTTATTTATTTAAAATTTATTAAATTATTTTGTAAAAATTGATTTAAACTATATTAGAATTATCTTAAAATGATTAACATTAATTAAGTGCTTATTTGAAATTAAATTATATTGTTAGGAAGATAGTTTTAGATTTTATATTTATTCTTAATTTTTTTAATTTAGTTAATAAATAAAGATAGTTATAATTAACTATATTATTTTAAATATATTTATTATTTCAATATTATAATATATAGAATTCAAAATTATAAAATTATATAATAGATTTTTTAAAAAAATACCTTTTTATTATTTTTTAAAAATATTTACCAAGCACTTAATATACTAAATGCGAACCAACAACTTGTTGTAGAATTAACGATAACTTATTGTATAAAAACATATGTCATTTAATTTAATGATACTTTATATAAAGTAAATACTAGAATACTTCATATTTAATTTCTTCCAAAAATTTGATTCCCTCTAATAATGAATTCTCTTCATTTTTTTTTTATTCCTCTAAATTTTAGCTCCTCCATCAATTTATTTTTTTTTTATAAATAATTTATAGCAAACTTAATTTCTTTTATCCTAGATTATATGACGAATTAGCATATAATTTTTTAAATTATTGAATGACTTTCTATTATAGTTAAAGTAGTATTAAATTTTGGACTTATAAATTTTGGTGCTTAAGAATTTAATTTTTTTATTATAATTTATTACAATATTCTATTAGAAACTAAAAACTCCTTAAAATAAATAGTTCAAGGCAACAAATAAGTGAAATGGTCATATATACCTGAATAGCAAAAGATAAGAAAGAAATCTAGTTTACTATAGTACTTAATGAAAAGAAAACGGTCTGTGAAGTTAGGCTTGCTAATGTTACATTTCGTTTTCTAATCGTTGTATTGACTAGGTAAAGATCTTCATAAATTATAGATATTTATATGTTAATCGTGTGTACATTTTACTACATAAATTGCTAAAATGAATATAACTTTCCTGATCTAATATAGTGTAATGAAAGTATTAACTTAGATTATATTATTATATATAATGATTATTAACTTTCATGGACTTGAACAAGTTGTTCTTAAGAATTAGTTGGTCTACAAATTATATTTCCTTCAAAAAATAAGTTTCCCTCCAAAAATGAATTCCCCTATTATTTTTTTATTCCCTTCAAATTTTGGCTCCTCCCTCCATGCATTTTGTGTATAAATAGCATATACAAAAATGATTTGTTTTATCTTATATTATAAGATGAATTATGATGTATTATTCTGGGGGTTAAAATTTTAATTCTATTCTTTGTTATTATTTATTAGGACATTGTTTTTCAACAAAAAGATTTTAGAAAAATTGTTTATAAATTTTAAAAACTTTAGTCTTTATGTGTAATTAATTTCATTTTAAAAATTAAAATATTCTGTATCGATAATATATTGATGTGGACAATTTGAATTTGCATTTATTGAAAATTTTCTACTCTTACTTAATGCAAATTATTGTGAAATTGATCAACTGGTATAACGCTAACATAGTTAGAAATTTTGAAATTATTTTGAAATACTCACGACATTATAATATAAACTTTCTAATATAGTTATAACTTTAATAAAATTATTTTTTTATCTCCATATATTTAATTAAATTATGAAATACTTTTTGTTTCATCTCCATAAATTGTAATATAACGCTAACATAGTATTGTAATATAATATATTGAAATGCATTTACATAAAATCGAGCTCAACGATTTAGTTCCCTATGACAACGAGGTTGGGGCTCCTTTACCATGCATTGATCAAGTGAAATCGAATCAACGCTAGGCATTCGCATTAAATATAATGCAAAGACAACATCAATCGCATTAGGTCAATTGTCATTTCGGCATTCTACTTTCAGGTTGTTGTCATGTACTATAAATGTCCATTTATAAATTTAGGCAAACCCATAATTAGTCCATAAAGTTTTACACTAGAATCACTTTAATCCCTAATCTTCAAAAGTTCATCTTTTAGTCCATAATGTTAATATATTATTTCATTTTAGTCCTCAAAACCACTTTCCGATAGTATTTGATAGGAAAATTGACCAATTTTGACTTTTAAGGACAAGATTGTCAATTTAAGATTTTATGTTTCACTTCAGTCCCAATTTAAGGTTTTTATGTTCCACTTTAGTCCTTGGGTAAATTTTTCCTTTTTTTTTAGGTAAATTTGCATTTTATCCCCTATGAAAATGGAAAAGGGCACCAAAAAACCTTCTTGTATTTTTAAAATTATGCATACCGCTTCCTGCTCCTGATTTGCTTCAATTTAATCATAATTTTAATACATGAACACAATATTACCTTTAATTACTTCATATTTATTCAATTTAATTTATTTATTTTAAAGTATATTCTCATATATCTTCTTTCATCCCCTTTAAATTTAAAAACTAATTTTAGTTTTTGTATTTTTATTTCTGTAATTTATTCTATTTTTTCATTTTTGTATATATTATATATAAATATATATAGATTATATACATATATTTATGAATATATAATGTATATAAATATATATGGTGGTGTGGTGGAGAAATACATGACATAAAACTTTATTAAATACTTTAATACTTTTTATAGTATAATATATATAAACAATGTTAAGTTTTCTAATAGTATTTATATAAACAAATAAAATTGTTTTTACACCAATCAGATTTACCTCTAGGGCTTTACTAATAAATATATATATTATATTATTAAACATAAAAAAATAAAATTATGTAGTTGATTCTTTTTGAAATAATAATAATAATAAGGTTGAAGTAAAAGTAGCACTTTTCATAGTTTGGTTGACAAATTAAACAAAACCAAATTGAAAACTCTAGCAAAAGCTAGATAAAAAAATTTTAGTATCTAGTTTCTTTTTAAATATTAAATTATTATAACATTAAATTTCAATAAAATATAAAATATATCTTCAAACATAAATTCAATAAATCTTTTTAATTCATTAATATAAAAGTCTAAAGACACTTCAGGCACCTCCACTAACATAAAACTAAAATACACGTGTGTGCACGTGTAGTTGTTCAACAACCACATTGTGCAAAAGGGTGAAGAAAACAAAATAATAAAGCATTTAAAAAATAAAAAGAGTGAGAAAAAGATGCCAGGGTACTTTGCTTCCTGCAATGAGACAGTCAGCTACAGTTGGTTGAAAGATAAAATCACATTTAAGCTAAGTTTGGAATCCGATACTGTGGACTTAGGAACAGGTTGCTCAAGAAGAATGTATTTCACACATTTCTCCTAATTTTCTTCCCCTTTTCGAACTAGATTTACCGCCTAAACAAAAATTTGCTGCCCCCTCACCGTTTACTGTTCATCAACATTGTTCACACCGATTCTGCCTGCTAACTATTCACCGGTGCTGCCTCCTCACTCATCGTTCACCTCTCACCATTGCTGCCTGCTCACTGTTCACCATGCTGTCGCTCACTCATCTGTCACTAAATGGCTTAAATATCCCAAAGCCTAAGATCAAGATGATTGCTTAACCACATAAAATAGTGGATTGATTGTGGAAGGGGAACACAATAATTAGATGGCAGAGTTCTATGGCTTCTCAACTAAAGTATTAGGGCTCACATATCTTTGTGGTTACAAAGTGGTATTATTTCAGTGTGAGTGGTTCAATATTGGTAGCAAACCACAATAAGATAGGATAAGCATTTTGTCAATATTAATATAAGATCTCGATGGTACAAAGATAATCCATGCGTGTTGCCACTCCAAGTGCAACAAGCTTTCTACATCTATGACACTAAGTTTGGTAATAATTGGCGAATTGTGTAACATATACACTATAGGCATCTTTGGAATCTTCCTGAACACGAACAACCAAATGTAATAGATAAGAGTAATGCAAAATTGGGGGGTCAGATTAATGCATTTCAACATCACGATTCAAATGGGGATGCAACAGTATTGGCATTAGAGAGCATGGATATTTAGATAGAGAAGATATTGAGCCTGATGTTATAGATGAAGATGTTCTTAATGGCATTAGAGAGCATGGATATGATGTCGAATATGATTCATGTGATGAGGAAGATGAAATATTAAATCAATATTTTGATGAAGATGATATTCATACTTCCACTGTAACAAATTACACTTTTAGTAACGAATAATTTTGTTACCATAAAGCTGAAATTCATTACCCAAAATATGGGTAATGAATTTTTCGTTACTTAAGTTTAGTGCCCTAAAGCCCGTCGCAAAAGGTTTTAGTAACGAAATTTTCGGTTCGTTACGAATGATGGACTTATGTCGACGAAATGTATCGTTACCAAAATATGATATTAGTAACAAAAAAGGGTAGCAGTTATAATAGATTTTTATAGCGTAACAAAATATTTAGTTACTAAAACATTGGTAATTTTGTTGCATTTTATTTTTTCGTTACCAATGCATAATATAATGATATTATTTATTTAATTAAGTATAGTTACTAATTGTTTATGTAACAAAATATTTGGTTACAAATAGTTAAATAAAATTTTAATTCAAAAATAAGTATTTCGTTACTAATGGAATAAATAACTAAAAATTTTGTTACTAAATGTGTGCGCATGGGCTCCTGTTTGGGCGGCTTCATATGGATGAGCCATTTGACATCGAGCCTAAGTCTGCTGAGCCGCCGAACTTTGGGCTCGACCCGGGCCATCGCCCACTAGCCCACCAGCAAGAGCGCAGCAGGGCCCAGTCGTTCGCAAGCAACCTGGCTGGGCTCAGGCCCACCAGCAAGAGCGTCACAGGCTGGCCCACCCACAAGCTGGCAGCAGGACCCAACGCCCAACAGCAAGAGCGGCCGCCCAGCGCCCACATCGGCCCACCCGCAAGGCCCAGCACCACACCAGCCCACCAGGCCTAACGCCCACATTGGCCCACCAAGCCCACAGCGCCCACCAGGCCTAGCGCCCACATCAGCCCACTAGGTCCACAGCGCCCAACCGCAAGGACCAACGCCCTCACCGGCCAGGGCCAGCACCACAGGCCCACCCGCAAGGCCCAGCACCCACCACAGCCCACCAGGCCCAGCACCACGGCCCACAACGCCCAATAGCAAGAGTGGCCGTAGGGCCGCCCACCTGTAAGGCCCAGCACCCACCACAGCCCTCCAGGCCCAGTGCCACGGCCCACAACGCCCAACAGCAAGAACGGCCGTAGGGCCGCCCATCTGTAAGGCCCAGCACCCACATCGGCTAGGGCCATCGCCACAAGCCCACCCGCAAGGCCCAGCACCTATACCAGCCCACCAGGCCCAGTGCCACGGCCCACTCGAGCTCAAACCCAGCGCCCACCAGCAAGATCGGCAGTAGGACCGGCCCACCCGCAAGCTGGCAGAGCAGGCCCAGCGCCACACCCGCCCACCCGCAAGCCCAGCGCAAATTCCTCCCCCAAGCTGCTGGCAGCAGGTTTCGATCCCGCGCCCATGCCCACCCTCAAGTAAGCACCTAATCATCTTAGTTGCACTTCCAAAAGTTAATATTTGAATTTGCTCAATTACTTATTCGTTCTTTTCCCTATAGATCTCTCAAGTAATTTCACATATTATCAAGCAAACATTATTTTATTTTTAAAAACAAAATAATAATTGTCATTTGAATAAATAAAATAAGAATATCAAATAGTGAATTAAAAGAAATGAACAAAAAGTGTGAGATCATTATATAGCATAGATGCATGAAGCAAAGAAATTTTATTACATACATATATATATATATATATAAATTGTTAGGTAAAGACTTAATATTTTTGTAGAAGAGCTTATAATATAAAATACTTTATTTTAGAAATTCATAAAAAAATATTTATAAAAAATAATTGGCATTACATATATATATATTAAAAAATTATGAACAAAACCCTTTAAAGTAAAAAACAAAGGGCAATCTAACAAGCAAAAGTAACAATATTATTAATAATTCCGGCGGTTTAGAAAAATCAGCGCGAAGTTATTCATTCAGGGAATGTTACACTAACCGCGCCATTTATTATGAATTCCACGGCGATTTTTGAAACCGCCGCTAAATGGCTAATTCACCTGCGGTTTGGATAAATCGTTGCTTAACCACCGTCAAATTAGTATTTTACGGCAGTTGAGACAAACCATCACAAAATACATGCTGCGATTAACCTATTTTCTTGTAGTGTATGTGTATATATATATACTATATATGTATATAAGTTTGAATGAAAAATTATATTATATACATAGTTGTAAATATTAAATATTATTTAATTTGGAATGAATAAATAGAAAAAATAGATAAAAATAAAAGTAATTTAAATTTTATTGATAAATTTATATATATGTATATTATATATATGTGTGAATAAGTATAAATGGAAAAAAATAAGTATACATGTATGAATAATTCAAAAGAAAAAAGATAAAAATAAAAATTATTTAAAATTTTATAGATAAATTTGTATATATATATGTATGTATAAAATGAGAATATATGAAATAATGAGAAATTTTGATTTTGATTATTTGAAAGGTTAACAACTTTTTTTGTTATTCACTATTTTTTTTGTTATTTGCAAAATATAATATGAATACCCAATTATATTTATACAAAAATTTGAGAATGAATACAATAATTTGTTTTTTCTATATTTTATTTTACATTATAATTTCATCCTCATATTTTGTCACTAATTCATATTTTAAAATCAATTTTAAGTTTATAATTATTTTATCAATTTTCTATAGTTTTAACTTTATATGACTAATGCCAAACTCTTTTTTTCACTTAATTATTCGAAAACTAAGTTATGAGTCAAATTAAAATGTTTCTATTAACTTATATACTAATATTGATTTTAACTTTATAATTATTTTATATATTTATTTTGATTTATTTTACTTTTTTTTTATCTTTACTATCATAGTTTTGTCTTAACTTAATTGATTTTTAATCAAAAATTAAAATTAAATAAGATTTTTTTTAAAAAATAATTGGCATTACATATATATATATATATTAAAAAATTATGGAAAAAAATCCTTTAAAGTTAAAAACAAAGAGCAATCTAATAAGTAAAAAAAATAATATTATTAATTGCGAAAGTTTAGAAAAACCAGCGCAAAGTATATGGCGCAATTAACCTATTTTCTTGTGGCGTATATATGTATATATATACTAAATATGTAAATAAATACGAACAAAAAATTATGTTATACATATTTAAAAGTGTTAAATATTATTTAATTCGGAATGAATAAATAGAAAAATAGATAAAAATAAAAGTAATTTAAATTTTATTAATAAATTTATAAATATGTATATTATATTTATGTGAATAAGTATAAATAGAAAAAATAAGTATACATGTATGAATAATTAGAAAGAAAAAAGATAAAAATAAAAATTATTTAAAATTTTATTGATAAATTTATATATATATGTGTGTGTGTGTGTGTGTGTGTGTGTGTGTGTGTATAATGAGAATATATGAAATACTGAGAAATGAGAAACAATGATAAATTTATATATATGTATAAAATGAGAAATATATGAAATAATAGAAGGGAGAAATGAGAATAAAAAGAAAAGAAAAGGAAAGAATGAAAAGAAAGAAAAAATAAATAAAATATGATAATAAAAAGTTATTTAAATTGAATTGTATATATGTGAAATGATTAAGGATAAATTGATCTTTTATATTCAAATTACGTTAAATGGGCAATAAAAGCGGAGGGGGAGGCGGTGTGCGTGGTTTTATAAAACATAAAGAAGTTGTTTTGTATATATATATATTTTTTCACATATGGGTTTGATACTTATTTCACAAATCACATTGGGGTAAATTGCAACTACCCCAATAAAATTATTACCATTTCAATGGAGCCCTTAGTTTTCTTTTTTTTTTGCTGATGTAGTTTTTGGTTGTAATGGAAAAATTATATATTTGGTCTCATTGGATGGGGGGTTTGCATCGTTCGGTAATTAAGTTGACACTTATAGGATCAAAACTCTAATTTTTTTAATACATTTGGGATAGCACCTCAACTTCCATTAGTATTCAGGCAAAACTATTAAATTAAAAAAAAATTAATTATTCAACAGCTCAAAATTTTGAATTATTTATAAAAATTCCACAAAATTTGAATTGTCCAATCAACCTTCATTAAAAAAATTTAAAAAAAATAATAAAATTTAAATTTATATAAAACAAAATCCTCATAAAAAAAAATTTATATCTCAATATAAATATCATATATATATATATGTATAATATCAATATAAATATATAAAAAATAAATATCATATAAATATACATAAATATATATATATATATAACACCCACCCCCTCTTCCCCAACCACTCACCGCCGGCCATGGAAATATGGCCAGCAGCCAGAGCTGGCCGCTGGCCTGCGGCCGGCCATGGCCAGGCCTAGGGTGGGGGGGGGAGGGCTGGTTGGAAGAGGCAGGGATGGGTAGGGGGAGGTGTGGAAGAAGGAGAAAATATATATATATATGTATATATATATACTTATTTATTTATTATTAATTAATACATTTTAATTAAATTAACTTAAATTAAAAAATTTTACTTATGTTATTTATTTAAAATCATTACATTATTTTGTTCAAAATAATTAAAAATATTTATTTATTTAAAATCATTAAAATTATATTGTTAGGATAAAATTTTAGATTTTATTTTTATTTAAATTATTTATTTTGATTAATAAATAAATTTAATTTTTTTTATTTATATATACACACACATCAAGGTCTCACAGGGTTCCAACTCTATATCTCCCATATTTTGACTTATTTAATTTTTATTAATTGATAAATTTAATGAAATTAATTTAAATTAGGGCTTGTTTGTTCATGAATTGGAGCATTTTGTCAAAATATTTTAGCAATATGATTTTTTGAAAGTGGGGTTGGAGAATGTAATGGTTGTTTATTTGTATTTTGGGTGGTAGGTGAAAAATGAATTGGGAGAAAATTATTTATTTCTTTGTGTTTTAGAAGGGAACAAGATATCATATAAATAATTTTTTTATTGGGTTGATAGGGTGAAATAGACATTTTAAAATTACTAGTGTTAGTATGATATTTTTAGATCTTATTTTTATTTTTAAATGATTTATTTTAGTTAATAAATATTTTTTTATATTTAATAAATATATTTAACTTAATGTAAATAAATTATTTTAGATATGATTTTTTTTAATATTATTGAGATGTAATTTAAAAAAAAATCATATTTAATTAAGTGATGGATTTGATTTTTATTTTTATTTTATAATTAATAAATATGTTTAATTAAATTTGATTAAATTACTTTGCATATGTTGATGATTTTAAAATTTTATTTTTTTTAATCCAACTTTAATTAAAAGATTATTTAATATTTAAAAAAATTATTAATAAAATTATTTAAATTTATTCTGAGTAATTTAAATAATATTAAAGTTAAACCCCCATGTTAAAGTTACAAATAAGTCCAAGGGTATTTTTGTCTTAAAGATAATCAAAACAACTTTTGAAGGATATTTTTGAATTTTAATATAAATTTTCAATCGAGGTCTACAAATTTGTTAAGGATGCTAACAGTTCTTCAAATATTTAATTAAATATATGGGGATTAAAAATAATTTTATTAAACTTATAACTATATTACTAAGTTTATATTACAATGTCATGAGTATTTCACAATAATTTCAAATTTTCCAACTATATTAAAGTTATACAAGTTGATCAATTTTAAAACAATTTGCATTAATTAAGTATAGAAAATTTTCAATAAATGCATGTTCAAATTGTCCACATCAATATATTATTAGTACAAAATATTTTAATTTTTAAAATGAAATTAATTACACGTAAAGACTAAAGTTTTTAGAATTTATAAACAATTTTTCTAAAATCTTTTTGTTCAAAAACAATGTCCTAATAAATAATAACAAAAAATAGAATTAAATTTTTAAGCTCCATAATAATACATCATAATTCATCTTATAATATAAGATAAAATAAATAATTTTTGTACATACTATTTATACACAAAATGGAGGGAAGAGAAAAATTTGGAGAGAATAAAAAAATAATAAGGGAATTCATTTTTGGAGGGAAACTTATTTTTTGAAGGAAATATAATATGTAGACCAACTAATTCTTAAGAACAACTTGTTCAAATCTATGAAAGTTAATAATCATTAGATTTAATAATATACTTTAAGTTAATACTTTTTTTACACTATATTAAACCATGAAAGTTATCTTCATTTTAGCAATTTATATACTAAAACATTCACACAATTAACATATAGATATCTATAAGTTACAAAAATCTTTAATTGGTCAATACAACGATTAAAATATGAAATGTAAAATTAATAGGCCTAACTTCAGGAACCGTTTTCTTTTCATTAAGTATTATGGTAAACTAGATTTCTTTCCTTTCTTTTGTTATTCAGGTATGTAACCTATAACTATTTATTTTAAGGAGTTTTTAGAATTTTTCTAAATAAATATTGTAATAAATTATAATAAAAAATTAAATTGTTAAGCACCAAAATCTATAAGTCCAATTTATATGTTATTTAACTATTTTAACTATAATAGAAAATCATTTAATAATTTAAAAAATTATATGTCAATTCATCATATAATCTAAGATAAAAGAAATTAATTTTTCTATAAATTATTTATACAAAAAACAAATGGAGGAGCTAAAGTTTAGAGGAATCGAAAAAATGAAGAGGATTCATTATTGTTAGAGGGAATCAATTTTATGGAAGAAATCAAGTTAAATTATTATGTCAAACTAATAATAAAAACAATTGTTAATATTTTTTATGGACCAAATTTTGGAGGAAATACAAAGTTGGAGGGAAACAAAATAGCATTGCCATCCAAATTCATTAAATAAATTTATACATATGTATAAAATAAGAATATATGAAATAATGAGAAATGAGAAATAATGATAAACTTATATATGTATAAAATGAGAAATATATGATGAATCTTCTTTAACATCATATCTTTAAATTTTATTGAAATTTATATATATATATATATGTATATATATACTATATATGCATATAAGTATGAATAAAAAATTATATTATATATATGTTTTTATAAATATTAAATATTATTTAATTTGGAATGAATAAGTAAAAAAATAGATAAAATAAAAGTAATTTAAATTTTATTGATAAATTTGTATATACGTATATTATATATATGTGAATAAGTATAAATAGAAAAAATAAGTATACATGTATGAATAATTAGAAAGAAAAAAGATAAAAATAAAAATTATTTAAAATTTGATAGACAAATATATATATATATATATATGTATAAAATGAGAAATATATGAAATAATGGAAGAAGAGAGAAATGAGAATAAAAAGAAAAGAAAAGAATGAAGAAAAAAGAAAAGAAATGAGAAATATATGAAGTGCTGGAGGGGAAGGGTGGGGATTCTTCTTCTTCTTCTTCTTCTTCTTCTTCTTCTTTTTATTATTATTATTGAATTCTTTATTTATATTAATTGAATAATTAAATTATTTTAGAATATTTTTTATTTTAATTTTATTATGTAATCTGTAATTATATAGTTAGCATGATGGACTCAAAATTTTATTGTTCAAGTTTTATTTTGTTATATCTGAATTAATAAATAAAATATATTTATATTTAATAGAATTATTTTAAATGTATTTATCATTTTAATGTTATTATGTAATTTTGAATTATATAGATAATAGGATAGACTTAAATTTTTATTGTTTAATTTTTATTTCATTTTTAACTTAACTAATAAAGTCAACAAAATTTATTTAAATTATTAGATATTTTACTATTTTAACATTATTAAATATTTTAACTTAATATTATTAAAATTATATGGCCTAAAGTTATAAGTTAGATTTTTAAAAAAATTTAGATAATAAATTCGTATGAAATAAAATTTTATAAATTTGAAGGATATTTGATATTTTAAATTCTAATGTTTAGAATTTTTTGATTTTAATATTATTATGTAATTTATAATTATATAGTTAGGATGACAGACTTAAAATTTTATTGTTTAAGTTTTTTTTTCATATTTGAATTAATAAATAAAATATATTTATATTTAACAGAATTATTTTAGATGTATTTATCATTTTAATATTCTTATGTAATTTTCAATTATATAGATAACAGGATAGACTTCAATTTTTATTGTTTAATTTTTATTTCATTTTTAACTTAATAAATAAAGTCAACAAAATTTATTTAAATTTGTAGATATTTTACTATTTTAACATTATTAGATATTTTAACTTAATATTATTAAAATTATATGGCCTAAAGTGATAAATTAGTTTTTAAAAAAAATTTAGATGTTAAATTCGTATGAAATAAAATTTTATAAATTTGAAGGATATTTGATCATATAAATTCTAATGTGCAAGTTTTAAATTTTTTTTAGGACTCAATTCATTTAATTTGATAATTTAGCAAGTGGGATACGTGTGTATGTGTGTTTATATATGTGAATATATATATAAGTATATAAATATTTTTCAAGATTTATCTTTTTTTTTTATCTTTTTGCTTTTTTCCATTTTTATGTACCTATTTTTAATTTTTTGTTCAAATATCTTTTTTTTTGTTTATGGTCTAGTAAAATACATGGCAAGAAGGGGTTGCCACACCACATGCCACGTAGGAGGGAGGATGTGATGTGGCGCCATGTGGATCGGGCCTACTGCAAATGAATTTGGGCTAGATTTGTCTTCAAATTGCCAAAATTCAAAAGTTAGTGTACCAAAAACATAAAATAAAAATTTGTCAGTAGGGTATAGTTACATGACCAAATTTGCACTTTCCCTCTAAATGAATACTCCCAATTCATTGAATAATTCACAAAAAAGTTATAAAGCCCAATATTTTAAAGAAATTGGCCTAACTAATGAATTATTCACTTCAAATTTCTTCAAGCTCAATCTTTAAAATAAAACCCAGTTCAACAATAATTCACTAAAAAATTGGTTAAGCCCAATTAACAAATTCTTTACATTATTGTGAAGTCCATTTATTGAACAAAAGCCCAACCCACAAGTATTAGTAAAAATTTAATTTAATATTCGTTTATAATTAGTAACGAAAATCATTGTTACCATATGTATACAATTGATATTTGGAGGGAATGAATTTTGGAGGGAAGTTAATTAAAATTTAGTAACTAAAAACTTTGTTACAATATATTTTATTTGTAACAAATATTTTGTTGTTACAAAAGATACCAAATTTTGTTACAAATATATCTTCTTATATGACGGAAAATGTTATATGTAACAAAATAACATTTTCCGTAACAAATAATTATTTAGTTACGAACATAAAAAATTTAAGGTAATAAATTTGAGTTAAAGGTAACAAGACTTTTACTTTGTTACTAAAGAAAATGTTATTTGTAACAAAAAATCAATTTTGTTACAATAAATCTAACATATATAACGAATTTTACCTTTGTTACCAAAATTTTTGTTACGTGAAGTGCAAATTGTTGTAGTGTTCCTCATGAAAAGTAAGCTACAAAAACAACCATTTAATTTAATATAACATAGGTTGAAATGTTATGCATTCAATAGAATAATTTACACAAGTATTTGTCAACATAGTTGCATTCATTTCTATTGTTTGACTTTCATGCAATATAAAATATACTTCTTTTGTTCATTTTCATTCTAATTTGAGTCTTAGTCATGTTATATACATGTTGTCAAATGCTTTTAAATATCATGTCTTGCATTTTATTGTTTATATTCTCAAACTATAAATTTTTTGTTTTATTGAATTTCAAATTCAATAGAATATTATTCTTACATTCCTACATTTTCAATTTTGTTTGAATACTTTTTCTGGAATGTTTATCTCATTCTACTTATTTTTTTGATGTTATTATTGAAATGATTAATTTATTGTGTTTTTTTTTTCTTTTTTGCAGTGAAAATGCCGCATAAGGGAGTTGTGTTGCATTGTCCAATAACTAGGAATGCTCCATCAAAGATGAATGAAGGCAATCAAAATCCTTCAACAACAAAAAATGTTAATCCCACACCTCTGTGCAAATCTCCATGTTTCACAAGAAATCAACTTTCAACTCTAGACGTGCCCACAACTAAGAGTACCACCAGTACAAGTAGGAAGTTGTTTCCTCTACCTTCAAAGCCTATGATAGTTGTAGATCCTTCCACATCTCCATATATGACTACGAGTCAGGCTGCTTTGTCTACAAACCAACAAGAATCTTCTTCAGCTGTCATTCAGATTCACCCTACAGCTACACACCACAAGTAACTCCATATGTTACTAGGAGTTCTGTAGCTAATTAGTAGGCATCTCCAGCTGTTTCAAATCCTCATGCCATGCCATCACCATCAATAGATGCACCATTGATTTCTCCATCATCATGTACTTCACCACAAGAAGAGACTCAGTTTTAGGAACTCTACTCCCTGAAGAGGGTATTGGAGATATTGGAACTACAGATCCTACTTTGACCATAGGTTACATCTACATCAATTATTTTTTTAATTCATATAATTTATAATTGTGTCTACTATTTTTATATTTGTATATTGGCAAATAAAAAATAGTTCCCACCAAAATAGGAGGTCACGGTGCAAGCAAAGAAAAAGCAATAGAGAGAGAAATTGCAAAAAATGTAAGTGTTAGTACCTTTAATGTGTTATGTGCATTATTTCAATGCGTTTACTTAAGTCTTCTTATTTATGATTTTATTAGGATAAGAGGCCGATCAAGAACGCTTCCCATTTGTCTAAGGGGATTGGTATTATTGTTTGCCGTAGTCCTGAACTTGATTGGAAAACATCATGGAAAAAAGTTCTAGAACATGATAAATTGTCTGTGTATGCTGGACTAGATGTAAGTTCATTACTTATTTGATAAAATTTTAAGTTTTCCATTTATTATATGCACATGGATGTTCATTATTTTAATGATTAACTTTGTGTCTAATTTAATGTATTCCCATCAATGGTTTTCAATAAGAGGATGGCAGATTGATCATGTGGTCACAATGTATGTAGAGGACATATTTTTGGAGAGCTACAAGCATTATAAGGGAAGATAGAGTGAGATATACAAGAAAATAGTTCAAAGTGGTGTGGATCCAAGAAGTGAGGTGCCTTTTGATTGGATCCCACAAATTTTATTTTTTTAGCTGCTAAGATTTTGTTCTTTTTATTTTTTAGATGTTGATGTATTTCATTTTTACAAGTAGATGGGATAAATGCTTGAATTTCTAAATGTTGGTTTGGTTTTGATTGTCATTTGATGTCATTTTTTGTTGAAATTTTTGTTAGTTTTCTTTTGTTAGATGTTGGTGTATTTGATTTTTTTTTTGTAAGTAGATGGGGTAAATGTTAGTTTACTTTTATTGGTTATTTGATGTAATTATTTGTTGCATAATTTTTATTATTTTTTGTTAATTGGATGCTGATGTATTTTATTTTTGTAAGTAGATGGGACAAATGTTGGGATTCTAAATGTTAGATTAATTTTGTTGGTTATTTCATATAATTATTTGTTTCATGTAATTAAGACCAATGGAAGCCCTATTTCAGCATGAAAGTAATCCTTGTTTTAGCTTGAAACTTTTCTCAAACTCTATCTAGTTTCACCTTAGTTTCAGGATGGCATTAAATTATAGGTTCAAGATGAAATTGACCTTAAACTAGAGAGATTTTCAGCTCAACTTCGAGCTGAAAATGAGGGTAGTTTTGTGGGCAATTTTGAGTTGAAACTGACCTAAGTGTGGTCAGTTTCAACTTGGTCAGTTTGAGCTTGAAATTGAGATTTAGTTTTCAATTTGAAGCTGAAATTTGCTATGTTTGGGCTCTAAGCCAAGGCGCACTTTAAAATATATCAAGTTGAAATTGACATAAGTTTGTTTTCTACATCTTCATATAATTATATGTAAATGCAGGAAAGGTCGAGGATCAATGTAAGAAACAGAGCACATATGCCATACTCTTATGCATCCGGTTCTAAATCATTCACTATACGATTAATGGAGATGGTAATATATCATTTTAATTTTATTTTGTTTATATTTTATCTTGTCATTATATAAAGTTTGATTCTAAAACTTCTACTTACAATTGTAATGGAAAAATCAAAGCGTAGTGGACAATTTTGGAGCCACTCATATGAAGAAAGGTAGTAGAGAGTATGTGAATGCTAAACTGCAAACAAGCATGTGAGTTTATGTCCTGTAATGAAATATCGCCTACATTTAAGTATCTACTTATATATATTTATGCTCATGACATAATGAAATGAGAAGGAGGAGGGATGAAGCACTAGAAGAAGGACTCCAGGAAGTTTTTGAGAGGTACATTATTCAGGAGTAATTGGCCACACGAACGGTATATGAGAGAGGTATGGGTTATGGAGTTGTACTGTCTAAAGGTAGCAAGAAGATGAGACTTCAAGCTATAAAACTTCAATTAGTGAAGGAGAAATTGAGCGAAGTTAAAATAACTTAGACAGTGCATTGGATCTCATCAAAACTCAACAAGAGCAATGCCAACAACAAGCCACAAAAATAGCAAGCCTTGAAGACAGTCAGACCGAGCTGACACAACTCTTGCTGGCATTGCAAGACAAACTCACTTGAAGGTAAGTATGTCCTTATGATGCAATATGATTTACTTGAATTTTGTGTATATGGAATTTTGTGATATATGATAATCAAAATTAGGACTAACAAATTTATAGTTATGAACATTGAGGCCTTATATTGTTGTTTTATTCGATTGTTTGTCACTTGTCATGTGTAGAATGATTAGCTGAGTTGAATTAAGTTACAAGAATTATAATTTTTAGAATTTTATCGTGCTTTATTTCAACATGTGAGTTATCATATATATAAATCATTGAGAGAACTTTTAGTTTGGAGATTATTATGGGCTTTTCCATTTAAAATTGTGTTATTAGAAAAAAATATAATATGTTACATACTGTTAAAACT
Source organism: Jacaranda mimosifolia (assembly GCA_018894105.1). Taxonomy (NCBI): domain Eukaryota; kingdom Viridiplantae; phylum Streptophyta; class Magnoliopsida; order Lamiales; family Bignoniaceae; genus Jacaranda; species Jacaranda mimosifolia. Next base: position 7,884,662 of record CM032123.1, read on the forward strand.
CATTTGGTAATATAACTAACGAATTAAATGAAATGTCTTTTTATGTTCAATATTATCTTCTATGATATTTTGTGTAGTTTATGTTGGACAAGAGATGGTATCATACAAATCTTTTATTAGGTATAGCAACTTCCTCCTATGAATTGTGCTATTATCTTTTGCAGCTTTTTTGATGTTATATTAAACCTTTGTTTTTCCTATGTACCATACTTATCCAATCTAAGAAAAAATAGATGTATAGTGATTGGTTAAACATATGTAATATCTAATTTGATGTTCTCCATATTCACAGTATGTCGTGCAATTTTTTTTGTAGATTGTCGAAAGTAGCCCACTTTATGATGAAGTTGACGAGAATTAAGGAAGATGTTTTGCAAATCTCTTTTGTCACTTGAACGATAATAATTATTCAAAACTTAATAGTTTTGTTTGATTCATATACGCATTTGCTTATCATGGCTTTAGTAGCTAGCTTGAATTTGGGATTAATGTTTTGAAATTATATTTACGCCTATGGATGGATGGGTGTGCTTGCTCTTTTGTTTACTGAAGGAATGAGTTTGAATTATTTATATTTAGGAAGTTGGTATACTTCACATTTTAATTTTTTCTACAAATTCATATCTAAATTTAGCTATTGAACAGGGGAAAAAAGACTTTTTGTAATGAAAGTATATTGTGACAAAAATAATTTAATGGTAACAAAATTTGTTTGTCACTTTTCTTAATCGTAACAAACTAATTTGTTGTATCCATAACGAATTATTTTATTTATTTGTAAAGAATTATTTACCAATCCCTAACAAATAATTAGTCAATCTTAATTAAGAAATTAATTATTTATAACCAATTCATTGCTTATTTATAACAAAATATTTTAATCTTATAAGTCATAGGTAACGAAACATTTAGTTATATATACAAACTGTAACAAAACTTTTAATATCATTTGTAACGAAATTGTTACTTATGTATTCTATTAGTAACGAGAAGCTTATTAAAATAAAAATATTATTTAGCTAATCGTTACCAAATTTTTTGTTATGTAACAAAACTAAAATAAATAAATAATATTATTATAATATGCATTGGTAACAAAAAATAAAAGGCGACAAAACTGCCAATGTTTTGGTAACTAGGTATTTTGTTATGCTATAGAAATCTACTGTAACTAACATTGTTTTGTCACTAATGCGAAACTTTTTGTGATGATAAATTTTGTCACCATATGGTCATCATTCGTAACGAACCATAAATTTCATTACCAAAACTTTTTGCGACGGGCTTTAACACAAGAAACTTCAATAACGAAAAATTCATTACCAATAGTTGGGTAACGAATTTCAGCATTATAGTAATGACACAATTTACTGGGTTTCGCCATAGCCAGAGAAGGTTGTAGTGGGGGGGCCGCATGCCAGAATTTGAAGAATTCACTACAAAAAAATATGCTTTTTACTATGGCTAATTATGTGTAGTATAAAGTTATTAAGTATAGTAAAAAGTTATTAACTACACTTGTGCTACACTTTTCTAGCCGTAGGCATTGCGAGCGAGGTGAAAGCTTCGCTACACTTTTTTGATCGTGGTAATTGACTTTTACTACGAAATTATCTTCAATTACTACAAATTTAATGTATGATAAAAGCTATCAAATACACCACTATCTTTTACTACAATAAAAAAAGTGTAGTATAATATAGTAGTTAATTGCCACACTTTGAAAATTGTAGTAAATACTTAAATTATTTTTCACCAAAAATAAATGTAGTAAAAACCAATTAATTTGGGGAGCTTACTTTTTTATTATATACACACGGATAGTAGGAGCTTATTAGGATTCGAATTCTTGACCTTATTCTTGTGTGTGTCAAAGTAATGCCACTACGCCAATGATTACTTTGTTATTAATTAGCTAAATTAATATATTTTATTACTTAATCAACTTTTTTTAATAATAAAAGTTATTGGAGACAAATATTTGTTTTGCCTCAAAATTTAGATTTTCTTACTGCTTTGGGAAACTTTGCTAGTTAGGAAAATTAAGTATTTGATTAATTAATCAAATATTTTTTAATAATAAAATTAGAGGAAATTTTTTATTTTACCTCTACTTTTATTAATTAAGACCATGAGTAGTTAGGAATTTTTTAGGGGTTTTATTTGTTAATTTAGAATTTAATTAATTAATTAATATTTTAATAATAAAAATTGGAAGCAATTTTTTAATTTACCTTGAATATTATTTATTAAGCGTTACTTCCAACATATTTTTCTTGTTTCCTAGTGAATTTTTTTTATTTAAGATCCTAATCTTTGCCTTCAAATTTTCACAAGTTTCGTTGTTTTTACTTCACCAATGAAAAAGTATGGTTAATTCATTAACTTTTTGCAACAATTTATGTAAAATTGTAGTAAATGTACAATATTATTCACCTCATGTAAAAATTGTAGTAAATAAGTATATTTTTTGCTACGATAAGATGAAGTGTAGTATTTAATATAACTTTTACCACACATTTGGAATTTTATACTACAATAGTAAAATCATAGCAAATAATCCTTTTTTACCTCAATATATTTAGTGAAGTAAAAAATATTGTAGCAAAAAGCATATTTTTTTGTAGTGATTTGAGGGGTAGGATTTGTTATTTAAAGGACTCCTTTCAGGAATTACATATTGACCCGTAATATTTTGCCTCAGTTTTCAATTAAATCCCCCAAAAGTTCCAATCGACTTCCAATTTATCCCTCAATTTTGTTTGTAATACCCCCAAAATTCGAGATTTTGGGAAATAAGAATCGAGAAATCAAGATTTTGATTGGTTGGATTTTAGGGCATGAAAAATAGATGAAAAGGACTTGATTGCAAAAATTTTGCAAGTTTTGGGGTCAATCCAAAATTTGAGAAAACTTAATTGGATTAAACTTGAAAGTTTTGGGGTTGCATGGTATATATTCTTGGGCAAGGGGGTCAATGCTAGGCACTAAGCTTATGAAGGGCTGGATTGAATTTTGAGGAAACTTTGGAGGACCTAATTGAACTGACCAAAGTTTAAGGGCCAAATTTGAATTTTTTTTTGAAGGTTCCCTATAAATATGAAATTTGCATTTTGCACCCCAATTTCATCACATTCTACACCAAAATACCACCGTCTTCACCAACCTTCTCCTCCTCGATGATCTTCACCGGAAAACATCTGAAAACTAAACAACACCATCCATCTTCTTCCTCTTACCTCGAGCAACACGTCGGTACCTCATGAAGCGTGAAAACATTGGTGGACGATGGAGATATGGAGGTTCAAAACTCAGCCACAATGGAGCTTGGTGAGTTCGCCGTACCAACGGCTTCTGGGCATGACCAAAAGGTGTAATTTGACCAGCTCAGCTAGAGGAATGCATTGGTGGCTTCAATTTCCAGTTCTGGCCACCGGCGGTGACAGAATTGAGCAAACTGATGTAGCGGCAAGTTGAAGACCCAGTTGGGTTTTCCAGCAAATTGAACCCCAATTCAACAATGAACTTCAAAATTGATTGATGGGTTTGATTTGTGGAACAAAAAAACGTATTTTGGTGGTGAAATTGGGTTTTGTCCTACGACAGTAGAAGGCGGCAACGCAGCGGCAGAGCTAAGATAAAATCTGCAGCTCGTCGCGACGATAGTGACGGTAGCCTTGGTTTGTGATTTCGAGGTCTGTTAAGCAAATATTGGGTAATAATTGGTATTGGATTTATGGTTTCTTGTATCGTTTTGATCCATTTAAGTTCTTGGATTTTTGGATGAAATAATTCTAAAGTGTATCTAGCAACGAGAATATTACATGCATGGATGTTGTTCAGATTCTTGGACCCGAATTTGTATCGAATTACAATATTTTAGGATTTATTAAGTTATTTGAGTAAGAAAACCCTAAATTTAGAAATTTGAGACCTAAGTGAAAATAATCGGGATAATTAAGATATCTGGACTGTTTATTTTGATTTGGGATACCGATATAAGGCTAAATATGTAATTAAGGATTAGTTTATGTTCCGTTATTAGATTTGATATGAAAATTGGGATTATTTTGGCAATAATGACTTTATTAGCCATTTTGGGCTGATAGTACCATTTAAGCTTTAAAACTATCATGCTAATTGATTAATTAGTGATTTCGGACTATTAATTGTTTAATTGTGATTATTGGGATTGAATGTGGATTTTAACTGTAAATATACTATTTTGGTTAGGTGACGATGAAGTGGGTCTTGCAGGTCAGTAGGCGGCGACAACATTTCTGATACTACGAAGGTGAGGGTCTGCCAATCTGGCATTGATTACTCTTCTATTATTGTAATAAACACTCTGAGGGTTCCTATTTCTGTATTGATTGTATTATGTTATTGAAATCTATGAACTGTTGAGATCTTACTTGATTATCTGTTAATTGATCCGAACACCCCTGTGAGGGTTCTTCCTGATCATGATTCTATTTTCTATTTGTTCAGGCCAAGAAATTCCATTTGTTATATGTTATCTGATGATTCTATTGTCCGACTGTTCTATTATCTGTCCATTCTTTCATCTGTATTGCTCTGTATTGTTCTGTACTGTTATCGTTTACCTTGCCAGCACACTCATTTATTTGGTATCAGTGATATGCTGAGGATACTCTTAGGTATCATCCATTTGTCAGTGATATGCTAGGGATACTCCCAGGTATCATCGGTCTGTCAGTGATATGCTAGGGATACTCTTAGGTATTGTTCGTCTGTCAGTGATATACTAGATATACTCCTAGGTATTGTCCATCTATCAGTGATGTGCTAAGGATACTCCTGGGCATCTACCATCTATTAGTGATGTGCTAGGGATACTCCTAGGCATATACTATATATCAAGCTGTCCCGCTTGGGTAAGATTGATTGACTGGTATGTATATGTTATTCGAAATTGTTATGTTTGATTTTATCCTGATTGTCTGACTGTCCCTTAACTGTTCGACTGTTTCTTGATTGTTTGACTGTATCCTGATATGTTTATGTTAAATTGTTGAATTATAGTCTGTTGAATTGATTTTTCCTCGAAAGATCCCTATTGTGTATGATTATAAATATCCCTCACTAAGTCCTTTGAACTTATCCCGTTCTATTCTTTATTTTCTCAGACAGGATTAAGTGAAGAACTTGGACTCTTGGCCTTGGACATACACATATTTTGTAATAGATCAGTTGTTTGAATGTGTATATGAAACTATTTGAATGTTAAGCCTGGACTCGAGATGTTGTGATATGTCATGTTGATGTTGATGGCTTAACACATGTAAATATTTTGTTAGATGTATTTAGTACATATGCGGTATGTTATGGGACCATCTAAGGTTTGCATTTATTGTTTGTGAATGATAGTTTAAGTTGAAATCCACTGCTATTTCTAATAAGCTTGAAAAGTTTGTTATGGCCCTATTGATTTGTATTGTGGGTTCAATATAAGACTGAACTGAGTCACGCCTTAGCTTAGGTGCTATCATGAGTGGGGGCATTACATTGTTAGTGCCTTGAATTGACCTATTTGACCTAAAATAATCCCACTCAACCCCAAAACTTCCAAAATCATTGTAATTAAGTCCTCTTTATTTATATTTTGAACCCAAAATTTCTTATCAAATTAATATTTTGTTTTCTTAAAATCTTATTTTCTAAAACGTCAAATTTACGGGTGTTGCTAGGAAAGTTGATAGAGTTTCTTTTTTCTATTTTCTTGTTCTTTAATGCTCATTCCATTGAATAATTTTAAGGTTGTATTTGGATTGATGGATTTTGATTTGAAGGAATGATTTACAAGTAATGATTTCAAATTACTCCAATATTAATTAGGTGAATTTTGAAATTTATCTAGCAATTGGAAAAATAGATTAGAGATTTCATCCATTATATCACACGGTACATTATATATACATGCATGGTACATTATATATATGTGCATGCTGAACGAGTTTGAGACTCCTAGATTATAAATCCTCTAATCCAAACACAATCTAAAATAATGTATTTTCCCCTCCTAAATTTTAGTATTACACTTTAAGGTAAATAGGCAGACACCATTAGTCTATATATAGGATTATTTGTACTTTGGCCCCCAATCATTAGTGTAAAGAATGATTATCCAACTTTTATTAAATGTGCTCAAAACATCTCATGCTTCAACTTTTTGGTAAAATATTTTGGAGATGCTGCATTTTGCTCTCTAATATTTTTAAATAATTTGTGTTTAGCCATCTAAAATAATTTAAATCGTTTTATTTAGCTTTAAATTCGTATTTTTGTGGAATAAAGTGAAATATTTTGTGAAAAATTTGTGCAAGAAAATATACCTAAAGAAATTGTATCAAATAGTGTACCTGGAATCAATTTTTAGGATATTGTGATAGATTATGGACAAATTATTTTGGAATAAATAACTTTCATTGCGAATGAGCTACATGTTAAGTCATATATCATTGAAAAGATGCAGATGTTTACTTTAGGACAAAAAAAATGGTTTTAAAAGATCATTTTTCTACAAAGAGTTATGTTCAAATTACTAAAGACTGTTAGCATAGTGCTTTCCTATGGTTGGTTCTGGAAATGTCTAAGGTCCACTTGATTTTTGATCAATTTTGGTCATTCTTTTTATTTTGATTCTTGGTTAATGATTAGTCTAGGAGTCCTTTATGATTTTTCTTGATATTTCCTAGATAGACTTACTAGTTTTTTCATTTCTAAGTCACGATAAATGTATTCTACATCTAATACATCATCCTATATTTCAAGAGTTGTTCCAAGTCTTATGTAAGAAGACAACAATTTTAATCATGGGAACACATTATTTTGAAGAGTATCATCAAATTTTGAGCCTTTGGCTTGCGTTTAAGAAAAGAATATTCTTATTCTTACTCTAAATTCTTAGTTAAATTTCTAGAGTGGTAGGTATTACCACTTTTGAGTCATGCCTTATGGTTCTTCCTATGTCTCCATACTTTTTGATGCCACCTTATTTTTATATCAGTATTTATTAGTTCTTTACAATTCATTTATAATAACTAATGATAAGAATTTATAACAAGCACAAATCTAGTTCATCCCAAGCAATTTGTGCCCATGCTTGAATTCAATTTGAACTTAATTCCTCACATTCAACTCAAGTTGCTAAGCAGCTAGTTGCATCGCCCTCACACTTGTATGTATACAATTTTAGATTCAAATCTTAACGATTTCTTAATGTCTATGTGTGTATAAATATTAAAAAATCAAGCTCAATTTAATTGGAATCATACTGAACTTAGTTTGAAAATGATCAAACCAACCTTGTGAGATTCAAGCTATTCAGGCTCATAACATACTAACTGCAAGAGAATTCTTATTTATTTGCAAGAAATTATATTCATATATAGGCTTCCAATTTTGGATAACTAGTATATATTTATCACTTTGGATTCTTTATTTCATTCTCTGTTCCATCTCTTATTCCAATTTACTATATTTATGCCAGGCGTCTATGATTCTTAATTAATTATTTTTATAAGAAAATATTTAATACACATGTCATATTTATGAAATGGAAGAGGCGATGGAATATCAAATGGAATAGAGGATCTAAACCGTATAAATATGTATAAGAAAGGAGATAAAGTATGTATAATACGATAAATACCATAAATTGGACAAAAATATTGAGTGATTTTCAAAAAAATTCACTTGATTTCCACCCAACCTTTAATTGATATCAAGACTACATTAAGTCTCCTTTTTCAGTGTCGCATCAAAAGAGCAATAACATGAACGAAGTATACCTATAATTTACAAATGCTTGGTACATTTTGAACTTTTATATGCTTCAATTAGTATATGCTTGACTCCTTATCTCCTTATGTGGCTCACCCTTTCTTATGTTTATTCTATATATACCTCTTATCTAGTCTTACTATTTTTCCTCATCTATTTATCATTTCCATCTTCGCTTCTGTTGTTCCAAATTAAGCATTTTATGCCTACAACTCTCACTAATTTATTTGATAATTATAATTAGACATGTCATCTCAAATGGCTCACCCTTTCTTGTGTTTATTCTATATATCACCTCTTATCTATTCTTAATATTCTTCCTCATCTATAAATCGTTTCCATCTTCACTTCCATTGTTCCAAATTATGCATTTTATGCCTACAACTCTCACTAATTTATTTGATACTTATAATTAGTCATGTCATCTCAAATACACATTTAATCTATGAGTCCATGATAACAGAAAACACACATCTGCATGTATATAGTACTTTCTTTACTTAGAGATATACATATGAAAATGCCACCTATGATTTTAAAAAATAAATAAAACAAATTAAGTTAAATTAATAAATATATTGGTAGTCCAAATACAACCGACCTTACATATCGTTTGTGCTCTGTCAATTTCAATATAAATGTATTTGTTGGAAGATGAGCTCATTAACTAACACACAGTAAACTTAGATAGGCCAAAACATACCTGTTTATATAGCAGTGGAATAAAGGACAACCCTCGTTGGATTCAGCTCTGCTACTAGCCTTTTAATTCTTTTCACCACGTGTTAATCTTCTTTTCTTGTACCTAAGCAGAGTTTCCTCGCTTTTATAAATTACTACCAGAGCAATCTATTATTTTCACACTCCAGGGCCTTAGATCTCTAGGTGATTACCCAAGAAAGTACTATAGAGATTTGCAAAAGATATCGAGAATTCTGAACTTCTCTTCAATCTCTTATGTTTTTATCTCACTCGTATATCTCTCTTTAAGACCTTAAGCCCCTAGTTATAAGGGTGAGGTGAAACTTCATAAGGAAGCTACTTTCCTTTCTTAATGAGGAAGAAACCTTTGGCTCTATCTATAAGGCAATTGATGATACTTATCTAAAGGTTAGCTACCAAAGCTTATCTAATGGTCAGTCGATGATGCTTATCCATAGTGGATGCCTATCCTTACCCATAGTGGATGCTTATCCAATGGTCCACAGCTGATGCTTATTCAAAGGCTATCTGATAATACTTATCCACAATGGATGCCTATACAAAGGTCCCATCAAATATGGATGTTTATTTAGACCATAGGTCAAAACCCCAATCTAATCAGTTTGGGCTATGAGCTAATGCCTAGTCCAAATTGCAACATATCCCATTTAGACATATTTGACATACTTTCCACAAGTCTCAATCTCTGAGATACTCGATCTCATAATGTTTTTTCATACAGGAAATAAAGTGTGCGACCAAGCAAGAAAAGGAAAAATGAGGAGTGTTATATTAAGTAATCACCAAACTAATATGGCACTACAACTCCAATAGAATCTCGTTGCACCCTAAACCAATGTAATCATCTTTGATCCCTCAAATAAAGCATGCTTGATTTTATCTAATTTGTCTCTATGCCTATGACTACGTCAAAACACATTTGACACAGCCCGTCGACGTATAGGCCATAGAACAAATTTACATAACAAATATGGTTCTATCTCTAGCCTCACATACCAATCGGCTTGGGCTTAACCATTTTCCTAGATAATATCTGATAGACCGAATGTAAACCTGGCCCTTGGATATCTTGCTAAAGTAGTAACATCAAGCTTATGCTTCATGAAATGGTCCAACGTCCCAAAGGGTACATTGATTAATAAGTGCTCACACAGTAACGAAGCAGGGATCCATTCATCATTCTACTTATATGGTCGTTCAAAAGCACATGCAGTAAGAATACATGCTACAATGGAGCTCCCACTTAAATGGGCGTGTCACGCTCTAGAAAACATCATACGAACTTGAGTACATCCACCAAATAAGCATCTGACCTGCACACCAACATATAGTCGCATGTTTGGCTTCCATAAGGCTTTCATAAAGTTTGAACATAACTTTATGTGATCAGTTCATGATCTTATCTTAGCTCACAAGCTAAGGCGACTCTGTATGCTCCAATCTCCTACGCTATCTTATGCGCAAAGGTGAGCAGTCTCATCTTACTTGCTACTAAAGCGCCAGGGTGATTGCTCGTGTGAGTGGGTCAATCTGAGCCTTATAACATCTTTTCACAAACGATATAGTTTACTTACAAAATTAATAAGAACTTCAAATCTTATTAATCGATCAAAATGTTCATACATGCTGTATAAATCAAACTCTATGTAATCCAATACAACTAACATGCCTCTGAAACACATTTTGAGATAATGGTTTAGTTAAAGGATTAGCGATCATATTGCTAGTAGAAATATGCCTGAGAACAACTAAACCTTACGCAATAATTTCTCAAATGAAGTGATATCTAGTATTGATGTGCTTAGTTCTCCCATGGTATTTGGGGTCTTTAGCATAAGCCAAAGCAGTTGTGTTGTCACAGTAGACTACAACAACATTATCAACATGTGGCATAATCCGCAAGCTTTGGAGAAATCTCCTCAACGAGATAGCTTTTTGAACTACTGATGTACAAGTAACATATTTAGCTTCCATGGTGGACAAAGAGACACAGGGCTACTTTTTTCTACACCAAGTGATAGCAGCACCTCCCAATAAAAATGCGTATCCCGATATGGATTTCGTTCATCTTTGTCTGCTAAACCATTAGCATCACTGTATCCTACTAGCTTCAAACTACCTCCATAGTAGCACAAGGTAAGATCAGTAGTCCCTTTAGATATCAAAATATCCTTTTGATAGCATCCTAGTGCAAGGGCCCAGGATTACTTTGATATCGACTTACTATTCCAACTGCAAAGCACAAGTCTGGTTGAGTACACATCATTACATACATCAGACTTCCTAGCACGTTTGCATATGGAACATTAGTTATTCATTTCTTTTCTTCCATTGTCTTTGGGCAAAATTCTTTGCTGAGAACACAACTCTTGTCCATAGATATGTCTACAGGATTGGCATTTTGCATATGAAATTGTTCTAAGATCCTATTTATGTAAGTCTCTTGAGACAAACTTAAGAGCCTTTTAGAACGATCTCGATATATTCTTACACCAAGTAAGCATTCAGCCTCTCCTATGTCCTTCATCTCAAAGGTAGAGGACAACCACTTTTGAGTGGTGACAATCAACTCCATGTCATTTTCAGCCAACAATATATCATCCATGTATAGTGAGAGTATAAAACAATTCATCCCAGTCCTCTTTACATACATGCAGTGGTCTTCCTTGACCATTACAAAGTCAATCGAGGTAATCGCTTGGTGAAATCTATTGTACCACTGCCTGGACAATTGCTTCAGACCATAAATGGAATATTTTAGGGTATATACTTTATGCCTTTGTTCCATTTCCTAAAAACCCTTAGGTTGATCCATATAGATCTCCTCGTCGAGCTCTCCATTGAGAAATGATGTCTGCACATCCATTTGGAATAAATCCAAATCAAGGTGGGCGATTATGGCTAGAATAAGACGAATAGAGACAAACCTCACCACAGGAAAGAATATCTCATCGTAATCTATACCATCCTTTTAGGTATAGCCTTTCACCATAAGACGAGCTTTATACTTGTCAATCGACCCATCTGACCTGCGTTTAACCTTTAGAACCCATTTGTTCCCAATGGTCTCACGCCCAGGTGGAAGATCGACTAGTTTTTCCAAACATAGTTCTTAGGCACCGAGCTCATCTCTTCCTTCATGGCAGCTATCCATTTATTAGCATTTGGAGAAGTCAAGGCTTCTTCATAGGTAGTTGGCTCATTATCATCTACAGGGGCACACATGAAAGATTCCCCCTCAATCTCAAAAATGTCGATGAGGAACTCTTCCATGCTCGTTCGTACATATCTGTGGATTCTGAGAGCTTTCGTCAAGTGGAACCCTTCCACTAACTATGGGCATACTATCATCATACTCAGTGATTATTAGATAGGGTTGCAAAACCTTACGCTTGATAGTCAAGGATGTATCCCCTAGGATAACTTGCAGCTCGTACAGCCGTAGTTCCCCTTTCATTTCACCAATGCTGGGAAAATCCTCATCAAGGAAATTAACATTGCACGACTCAATTTCTGTCATTCCTCCACTAGGGTGTTCACCGTGCGTCACATAGCCCTTTGAGTGCTCACAATACCTTATAAAGATATGTTTGCAAGCTTTAGGACATAGCTTCCTATATTTATGAGAAGTGTTATAAACAAACCCCACTGATCTTTAGGGGCGTAAGCCTTGCAAATAAGGCTTTCTACCATGCCATAACTCATAGGGAGTCGAAGGAATTGGCTTAGAAGGCACACGATTGAAGATATAGGTAGCAGTTAAAATTATATCTCCCCAAAATGATATTGAAAGATTTGCTTGCGCTATCATCGATCAGGCTATATACGGTGACGTACGATTCCTTCTTTCTACAACACCATTTTTTTGCAGAGTGTTAGGAATCGATAATTGGCTTATTATTCCTCTTTCCTCACACAATTGTCCAAACTCATTAGACAAGTATTTTCGCCCCCTTTTAGTACGTAGAACCTTAAGGTTTCTCTCATTTTGGTTCTCAACTTCCATCTCGAAGTGCTTGAACCAATCTAGCACTTCTGATCGATGAGAGAGGAGAAATACTGATCTATAGCATGAATAATCATCAATAAAAGTGAGAAAGTAGGATACACCGTGTCGTGCCTTCACATTCATTGGTCTGCATATGTCTGAATGGACTATTTCTAAAGGAAGAATAGCTCTTTTAGCCTTACCAAAAGGCTTCCGGCAGGACTTACCCGCCAAATATGGCTCACACAGAGAAAGCTTGACCTTAGCAAGTTGGCCCAAAAGGCCTTCCCTAGCTAATCTAGTCAACCTTTCTTGTCTAATGTGTCCCAACATCGCATGCCATTTAACATATTTAGAAATAATATCAATAGTAGAAGAAACATAAGAAACACTATCATTGGCTAATTCTAACATAAAAAAATCGTGACTCACAAAGCCCATGCCATACAGCTCATGACTACGATAAAAAGTTAGAGTAGTATCCTCCAACGAAAAGGGAAAACCACATGTCAAAAGCACTAATACTGAAAGTAGATTACATCAAATATTAGGTGTATATTGTACATCATTAAGGAGCAACTCAAGCCTTGTACTGAGCTTAAGTCAGTAGGTTCCAACTCCCAAAACCTCCCCAAGTGTACCATTTCCTATCACAAAAAAATGGCTACCATCTGGTACTCGATGATAATCCACAAATCCTATTTTATCTCTTGTTACATGTTTTGTTGCTCTTATATCTACAATCCACCCATGGAGAGAATTAGTAACCAAAACATGGGAACAAACTAAGGAATATAGAGAGCATCTAGCGTGTCGTACTTTCTTCGGCTTCGTGCAATCACAAGGGAAGTGACCATGCTTTTCCATAGTTATAGCACTTTAGCTTCTTGATGTCTTTTTTCACCCCTTGTAGTTCGGTGATGCTTCTTATTATCTTCGGCCTTTGGCCCAAGTTCTGACTCTGATTATTGCTTGGTCTAACACCAACATCCTGGTTTTTACGCTTACCCTTATAGGGCTTATGTTAGGCGGCGTGTTCAACCATAGCAATTGCTTGTGCACGTTCAAACTCCTTGTGTTCTCCTTCAAGCTTAAGATGATTGGCGACACTGTCGAACGTGGTAATCTACTCATTATGTGTAAGCACAAGCTTAACGTGTCTCCAAATCTACTAATGTAGTGATCTTAGGACCACTAGAACTTGTTACTCATTAGTGAGCTCTATTCCAGCATTTTGAAGTTTTCGAATCATATCCTTCATCACATTAAGATGTTAGATTGTCATATGCTTCAGATCAAGAACATACTGATTGAACTTAAGGGTCAAAACCCTTAGTCGTGTAGCCGAGGTACTATCGTACGAGACTTTCAATGCTTTCCATAGCTCTTTAGCCATAGGATACTTTTCAAACTCACGGATCAGATTATCGTGCATGCAACTCAACATAGTAAAACACGCACTTTTCTAGGTGGTCAAGGGTATTTTCTTTATGAAGCAAATAATGAATCTTTCTATGCCACATAGCAAAATTTTGGCCATCAAGTTTACTAGTACCATGGAGATCAAAATAAGCAGCTTGGGAGTCCATTGCTGTTTATACAACAGAATGTTAGGTACCAGTTAAAGAACAATTTTATTCTAGATCCAAGTAAATTTACATAATTTATCTTTAACCTAGCGAGATCGAAAATTTCTTGCTCAGCTAGTAATCATCTCCCATTGAATCAAAAACTCATAATGAAATTTACCAATCCTGAATAAAATAACCAATATGTCTATAAATTCATAAGCATCTATGCAATATGAAAAGATCTAATCATATGGCCTCACAGATGTTTGGTGCATCATACCAAGATAGTCTAGCACTTGGTGGTAAAAACAAAATTATGCTATTTTACATCATATGGTCTCAAATAAATACATATTTCATCTATAGAATTTACATGAGACATATTCCTACTACTTTAATCTAGTAGAATAAACAAACAAGGATGTTGTACTACCAACCACCGCTTTAATTATCTCTTATAATCATAAAGAAATAATGGAAAATGAACAGACAATTTTCACGAGCACCCAAACATCAATATTCATCAAAATAATACATTCATATCACAACTTTTAAGCCATGAGATTGCATAATAATTTCATTAGAATAACATTATGCAATTATTAATGCATGCTCATGAAGTTTTCAATCCTGTTCAATCACATGTCATGCCACATAGACATCATATAAGTATTGTGAGTTTATTTTCACAAAAGGACCACCACAAAGGCATACATGTGGCTACCACATAGGCACTAAATCATTTTTCTTTTCAAATTCAACCGACCTCATAAGACCTTTCTCTGTTAGTACTACACTGGTGCAGTGTTGACATCATTGTCGCACCAACACCAGCAACTCAATTTTACCAACAGAAGCTTCAAGTTGGCTTTTCTTGCCGATTGATTCTAGATTTGACCATGGGGATTGTATATCCACCATAAAACATGTTATGTCCATGTAGAACATATTAATCGGCGAGATCAAGCTTTCTAAGCTCCAATACCACTATTGGAAGATGAGCTCATTAACTAACACAGTTAACTTAGATAGGCCAAAACATACCTATTTATACAACAGCAGAATAAATGACGGCCCTCGTTGGATTCAGCTCGGCTACTAGCTTTTTAGTTCTTTTCACCACGTGTTAATCTTTTTTCTTTGTACCTAACTAGAGTTTCCTCGTTTTTATAGATTACTACTTGAGCAATCTATTATTTTCACACTCTAAGGCCTTGGGTCTCTAGGTGATTACCCAATAAAGTACTATAGAGATTTGCAAAGGATATTGAGAGTTGAAATTCTCTTCACTCTTTTATGTTTTTATCTCTCTCGTATATCTCTCTTTAAGACCTTAGGCCCCTATTAATAAGGGTGAGGTGAAGCTTCACAAGGAAGCTACTTTCTTTTCTTAGTGAGGAAGAAACCTTTGGCTCTATCCATAATGCAGCTGATGATGCTTATCTAAAGGTGAGCTACTGAAGCTTATTCAATAGTCAGCTGATGATGCTTATCCATAGTGGATGCTTATACAATGGTCCACAACTGATGATCCTTATCCACAACGGATGCCTATCCAAGGATCTCGTTAAATATGGATGTTTATTTGTACCACGGGTCAAAATCCCAATCTAATCAATTTGGGCTATGGGCCAATACCCAATTTGGGCCACGAGCTGATACCCGGTTGAAATTGCAACAGTATTATTGTTGTGTTTTAGGACCACTGGTTTTGTGTGCTTACTAATTCTCCATGTTTGGGCAACATTTGCAATTGTAATGTCTAAAACCTGTTATTTCACTACAAGAAAAAGGTAAATTAGTGGCAAAATGGTTAGTGATAGTGCCAAAATTGTCACAATTATGTATATTAGGTGACAATAAATTTAGTTTTGTCACCTTAATGACTTTTACAAACTAAATAGTGACAAGAATAGTGTTAAAGTTGTCATTGTAGATAATTAGTGACACACCTATGGCGACAATGAAAATCTTGTCACAAATTGTAGTGAAATTTTTTATTGTCACTAAGTTGTCGCCATAGGGGTGTTACTAATTGTTAATGATGACAATTTAAAACATTAATTTTTATCACTATTGAGTCATGTTGTGACAAGATAAAAAATATTGTCACTTAAAAATTGATCACTAGTGACAAGATAAAAGCTATTGTGACTCAATATATGTTATTAATGATAACTTTTACTTTGCCACTTATTATTTTGTCAGTAATATTATATATATATATATATTTGTAGTGTTTCTAGACTATCCAAGTTTAGCCTTTCTAATTGTGCTTGTGCTTATCAACTATTAGACTTCCAGCTAGTTAAATACGGAATGAAAAGTATTTAATTTATAGTATATATAAGGATTTATAAATTTTCATTTAAGGTTATTACAAAAGAACCAACCCAACAATACATCAACAAATAATGTAATGAACACCAATCTAATTTCTTTCTTATTCGAGATGAACCCTTAATAGTATTTCCTAGTGGGTAAGCCAAATAGCTCATTTCCACTTAACTACATTCATAAATCTCTAGGTCTCAATTTATTTTTCAATTCTCACATTTTGAAATGCATTGTCTCATCATAAAGACTGATATGATATCCATCTTTTGAACATGGCTGCACCTTTGATAGACTTATGCTCTAGAGCAGTATGGTCTCCTCCTTTTATACTAGCAAATGTCATGTTGTTGGCATAAGTCTTGGTAAACCTATATATCCAAATGTCAAACGCCACAAGATCTCAAATTTTGACCAAAGTGATAAAAAGAAATGTTGCTTGATGGAACTTACCCCAAAACTTGTTCTTGGACAACCCATTGTCTCCACTCATCTATAATGGGGTCATTCAACCATTTAATCAATGCAAGACTTGCAAGGTAAGGGACTAATATGTCATGATCACCACTATATACACACACGAAGAAACAAAATTGTCAATTAAATTAAAGTAGTGTTATTTAAAATGAGTGTATGTGCCTTACCTATATGTAAGGGACCTATAGCCTTTAGTGCTGAGATTTGCATGATATGGCTTGCTATCCCACTTTGTAACAGTGTAACGTGAACTAAAGTTGCACCTAACCCATTTTCTAATACTTCCCCGCATTATATATAATAATTATTTTCATATTGTATTATGCCTCCATAACTATATTGTATAAAAAACACACCTTTTTAATATGGAGGGCTTCTTGAACACTAGGATCATTAGCCCAAATTTCAACAAGCCTTTTCTCTTCAGCCTGAGAAAACAGTCACATATAAGAGTGACAACAGTGACATATATGATCTTTTGTCAAATTTGCTCACCAATCAGCACTATTGTGTAGGAAGTTGTTTGCCATTGTAGAGCTCTAGGTATTTCTCTTCAAGAGATCTTCCATCTCTGGAATGGGGATCACATGTAAGCTCTAAAATCTTTCCTTCGTCCAAATTATCAACTAACTAAACGCAATGATAATCCAATTACAAAGAGATTTCATGGAATAATCTATAAAAAAAGAACACAAAGGTCAATTTCTTACCTGATGGGAAGTACGAACATCCTGCAAACACAAGACATTATTGGGATCTACATTTTTGTACTTCCCTCTACTATTTCTCTTCAATGATTGCCGAACAAAAGGGACAAAAAAAAGTTGAAACTTCAACATAGGCAATTTTCAGTAATCTAATAAGTTTATATATTTAACCTTGTAGAGTTCATCAAGGATAAGTGCCATCCCATGAGCAAATGGTATCCTATAGTTATCCTCATAAGAAAATGTCATTACATTGCCAAGCAGATAATTTGTAACAAGTTTAAGAGGTCAATATCACTTGACAATCGATAATCCTTATCTCAACAAATTCTTATTCAGTGTTTCATTTACTTTTTCAACCACACCAAATTAAGGACTTATTTTGCTTATAATACCATATTTGAAATGTTTTGGGAAAAAATGGAAGTAAAATATTTTTCTCTGAGAAAAACATGTTAAGTTCATTTGGAGTATATTTGGATGCTTGGAATTCATGCTGTATAATTGAATTGTTAACTCCAATTCCATTTTTTGGAGTTCTTTTTGCTTGTTTTCCTATATCTTTTATTATATATAATAATATTTACTTGCATGAAAACACCACTCGAAAAAGTGAAAAGTACTTAAAGAATGCATCAATTTTTGCACTAAAAAGTATAATTTTCCCCGTATGTGGTGTGGTCTATGCGGTTCTGATACCATGTTAAAAAATAAACCTTGAGCCTAACTCACCCCAAAAGCTAGCTCAAGAGGTGAGATTGTCCAATACCGTATATAGAGACAACAACTTATTTATTTTATTGATGTAGAACACTAACAATATTCATTAAAGTCTTTTTTTTACCCATTGTCGTATTCTTATAAATAATAATAATAATAATAAAAATATAATAATAATGATGATGATGATGATGATGATGATAGCTTTCTTCCTCCAGTTGATATCAATGGGACATTTTAATATAGCTTTCTTGCTATGGTGGATATCAATGGAATGTTTGGCCAAAAATTATTTGAAAATTGTTTATAAGATTCTATGTTTTACGAAATGTTTGATTTTTCATTTTAAGAATAAGATATTAATTAAATTTTTTAGATAAAATAAGAATTCAAAATTTATAAATATTAGAAATAATAATTTTTTAATTAATATAAATAAAATTATCAAATTTATTAAAATTCTAAAATTAATTTAAAAAACCCTACATTCTTCTTTTTTTTTTTTTTTAAATCGAAAACTTTCTTTTGAAGATCGAATCGCCCATACTATTTGTTACTAATTTTCTTAGGCCTTATTTGATATGGATTAATAGACCCAATACTAAACTTGAATATCACCTAGTAGGGTGTTTGATAGGGAAGATTAAGTTTGCGGGCTGAGCCAATGATTGTTGGCTAGTCAAGCAGTGGCACTCGGGCTGCGATTGAATAATCGTACCCCCGTGGGCAATGAAAAGATACAGAAATTGTCATTGCTGCCCTCCAATTTGTTTGAAAAAGGAAACATAGGCCCAAAGATAATTTTACTACAAGGACAAGATGGTCATCTATATAATAGTGGCAAGTATTAAACAATGATAGTAGCTTGTGCAAGATTTATGTGGTAGCTAATTTATATGTATAATCTCTACCATCAAACGAATTAATAAATTTATAATTTCTGCTATTTTCACCACTAATACAATCTCCACTATTAACAAAGTTTCATATCAAACGGGACTTTATCCAATTTTGTCCTTTCCTTTTCACATATTGGCGTGACTGATCTGTAGCGTTGTTACTAAATCGTACTCATTTTGTTCAATACAATAAAAACCCAAAAAGTATCTAAAAATCAAAAAAATTGTGTTGACTATTTAATTATTGATCAATTATGTTTAATAAGACCGCTTTTAAGATATGTAAGTTTTAGACGACATTAAAAATATAAGAGTAGTACTTGAAGGATAAAATGGTATTTTTAATGATATGTAAAATATTACGACTCTTAGAATGAATTCTTTATCCAATATATTTATTTTTATGGTACCTATGATCAAGAATCAACAGCCTTATGCCACATGTAGCTACCAACAAGAAACACAGTATATTTTACTTTAACACAAAGTAATAATTTTACTTGAATTAAAATTATATTCAATTTGTTTAATACAATAAAAACTCAAATAACTATTTAATAAATAAGAAAATTTGTTGTGTTGAATAATTAGTAATTTGTCAATTATATTTAGTATGATTACTTTTAAGATATATAAATCTTAGAACATACACATTAAGAAAATAAGAATAATCCTAGTTGTTCTATTAGATTGGAGGATAAAACGGTACTTCCATGTGATGCTGCTCGAAAATAGAGCTAGTAAAATCCTTTTCGAAAAATGATAAGTGTGTGTTCATCTTCTCAATAATGCACATAGAGAGATCTACTCTTTTCAAGAGCTCTACCACTATAAGAAACTTTGCAAATAATTTATTGTGTCCCATTTCTCTCCAAGACTTGGTATTTATAGATTTAAGTTTTGATGAAATAAGCCCATTAGTGTTTCTCTGCCCCTTTTATGTGTTGGTCTTTCTGGACCATTTACTTAATTAATTATTTTTAGGATTCGTTTACTATTTTTAATCAAATTATAAAAATAATGCTATATTCAATTTTATCACAGCACATTGAAATATAAAATAATACAACTCTTAGGTGGGGTTCTCTATCCAATAAATTTTGCAATTTTAGACAAGACTCTTTCTACATTATGGCCGTCATCACTGCCGAAAAAAATAAATTAGTTCAGATAATATATATAGCTATATATAAATATATATACTAGCATGTGCTTGATACGATGCGCTAGAAATAATTATATGATTGAAATAATTTATTTTATAATAATATTTCTTTTATTTCATGTGATTGAAATATGAATTATAATTAATTTTTAGCATTTAATGAAACAAATCTATTACTAATTAAATAAAATAATATGAATATTTCTATTAACAATATTATGTGTTTGAAGATAATTTATACTTCAATAAGTTATAGAATATCAAAACTTGCTCACTCTAAAGTTTAAAGCATTAAGAAAATAAAAATAGCACAGAATATTTTACTAAATACGCTTTTTAAATTATATACATATATATAGTTATATACATATTTTGATATCATAAATAAGCAAATAATTTTTTTCCCAATATAAAGCTTTATTGTATGATTTCTTAATAATGTGGAAGCTATAGTTACAATTTTTATGACATTTAAAATTTTCAAATGTTAAATATTTTTTGTTAGAGTAAATATATAATCTCTTTGTACTTTATCTATGAAAATAGCTTACATTAGGTTATTAATTATTTGATAACTAATTCAATAAGTAGTTTATAACATATAATTTTTATAAACTAAAATATCTCTTAATATTAAGTAAAATTTATTTATTTTTATTTATATATGTAGTTATTTTATTATTTCTAAAATTATCAATTAACATATATTATGTACATGAATGAAATAATAAGTAGATTTTCAATATTCAGTTTAAAATAAAATAATAATATCTCATAAGTTTCTTTTATAGTTATAATATAAAAATTATGAATAATTAAATGGATACTTACTTTCTGTCAAATTCTTTTCATCTCACATCATTAATCCATGTAAAAATATTTTTATGAATTATTATAAGAAAAAATATTAAAATAAATGTATGCGACATAATTATAAAATAGTGTAATTAAATATATGGAAAAATATAAAAATTGATATCATTTGCTATTTAAGTGGTCATTTATCAAACTTTTGAAAATTTTCAACAATGTCAACTGTGTATATGTCCCATATAAAATAATTTATTTTAAATAATTGAAAATAAGTTCTCCATTATTATATTACTAAAAAACTAAAATGGTTTAAATTAATGTATAAAAATAAGGTTCAAAGTTTATAGTTGTTGTAGGAAGTAGTTATTTATATTTGAAACATATTCTTAAATGAAATTATTTGTTATATTCTCTATATATAACTTGTCTAAAAATATTTTACATATCTAGAAATATTATTGTAAGAATAATTGAATTTTAAGACCTTGATAAAAAAAGTCCCACTCTTTAAATAAAAAATAAGTTATTATTTATTAGAGCTCGTGTTTATTAGATAATTGCATTACTTCGTATATCCATTTAATTTCTGATAGTTAGTATTATCAAAGTGTGAATGTAAATTACAAAATATGAAATATATCAATTGTGTAAAAGTATTTATTTAGCAATGAAAATTTGATTTTTAGCTGCATATACATAATTTTTTATAAATAATTTATTTATTGAAGAGAAATAAAATGATTTTCTTATAAAAGGTATTATAAATAAGTAAAGATTCAACTAAACGAAGTAGGCTTATCAAAGCATATGACATTATATAGAAAAAAAATTAAAAAATTCTTTCTTATATGTACATAATCAGAAATGGGTAAATCAAGTGCTAATAAATTTAATGAATATTATTTTATAAAAAAATATACAGTATTTCTTCATTCATTTGATAAGAAAATTGGAATAATTTCAACAATATAATAAAATTATTAATATTTTTAAATATTTCATAACATCAATTATTCGAGGTACATTATTCAAATTTGAAGTATATATAATTTTTTATTTAGATAAATCGAGAGAGATGCAATAAAAATAATAGTAAAATAAAAGTTTAATATCAAAGATAAGTTCTTACATGAACATACAAGAATATTTGAAAATTGTATTGAAAATAAATATATAAAATATAATTAATTGAAATAAAAAAATACTGCATGCTAATATATACTTTTTAATATAAAAATACAATCTTAAGTTGGCCATAAGAACTTTAATTTTAAATAAATATTGAGGAAATAATAAAGTAATAACATTGATAAAATATTTAAGTATATTAGAAAAGTATCTAATTAATTTAGAATAGAAACAAAACAAAAACAATAGAAAGATGTGTTTAAAAAAATATTAAAATTTTTCTACAAAATAAACTTTAAATTAATCGAAAAGAACAAGAAACATCATTATATTATGCTAATTGGGGAATGCAGTCCTACAATTAAAAATATAGAATTGTACTACGAATAATGTAGAAATAAAATGTAAAAAGAATAATTGTAGGATAACAAAATTTACATATAAAATAAATAAAATATTTTTCTATTAATCTTGTGATAAATTAAATTTATAAGATAGAATTTTGTGAAAAGAGTACTTAATATATGATGTTTATGATTTTTTTTTTTAAATTACAAACTTATTTGGTCAGATAAAAATATGATTATAGATATTTTTTGATTTATCTTATGAGATGTAAATCTATATTGCAATTTTGGACAAACACAACGTTATATTTTAGCTATAATAGATAAGTTGATCATATTAAAATAAAATATAAAAATAAATAAACAATCAATGAAAAATTTTCAATTAAATTAAAAAATTCAAAATTCTAAGAATTTAATATTTGGTCAGAATTGCACATTAGAATTAAAATTGTACAATTATAAATCCCACAACATTGTGCTATATATAATAGTATGGATATTCGAACAAACACAAATGGGCCTGAGCATCATAGCATCAATTGAGAGTGACATATGAAATTTAAAAGACTTTATGGTCCACTTGTCCACCAAAAGATTGAAGCATTAATACCAACAGTTATCTTTGCATAGAAATATTTATCTTTCAATATGTCACGGATGTATTCTCTGTATCTATGCTGCGTGCTACACTAATGGCTTCTAATGGAGCAAACAAGCGAAACATAGTGTTGTAGTTAATTTAACACCTCATAAAGGTTTTATAACATCTCCAGTTTGATAAGAATCAAGTGCTGCAAATGGCACCTAAATCCAATTGGATTTTGCCAAATTATATGTTAAGAGATGAATTATATATATAATATACATGGTATATGTGTGACTTTAGACTTTTGGTTGAAATTCACAGAATGAAGTGTGTGTAAATTTGATAAACAAATAAGCACGAGATTATGCATGCAAGGGACGCAAAACTTGTCCCTCGTCGGATTTGAGACAAAAGGAAGTATGGTGTGTATACACACACACACACACACACACACACACACACATATAACTCAAGTGTTGATGCATCAAGCACATGGTATCACTACAAAAAATTCCTGATTCTCTGGCAAAAATTCCCGACGGCCTCCAACGAATTTCAGACGGAAGATTAAGGGTCGGAAATAGGCTTGCCACAAATCAATTTCCATTACTTTCTGACATACAAAATCCATCGAAAAACTTCTCGACGAATTTTCGACGCCTTTGATACAGATTTTATAGTGTTGAAAATAGTTCAAACTCGTTCGATTTTCAGACCAGAATTTTCTTCAAAATTTTTCAACAGAATTCCGTTGAATTTTCAACGGGCTGTTATTTTTTAATTAATTTTATTTTTTTTAGATGGAATCTAGTATGTAATCCGTCAAAAAAATATTTTTATTATTAAATATTTTTTTAATTTAATTATTTAAAATTTATTTCTTACACCAATAACATGTTGAAACATTTTATATATAAAATACGATAAAACTACAAAACAATAAATACACCAATTAATGAAAATATAATTTCAAAAAATTATAATTTAAAAAATATAAATCTTCATTACAAATAAATCGTCATTATAAAGATAATATAAAAAAATGCATTATATCTACTTGTCGTTGGGTAGGGAGGGAGGGCAAATACTTGATTGGGCTACTAGTGGCTAGGGCAAATGCGTGACAGGTGTGCCGTCTGTAAAATAAAAACAAACATACATCAAATTTCAATATGTGTGTGTGTATATATATATAAATATTGAACAATACTATCAACTTGATAAATTAGTTAACTATATATATAAAATGCATAAAAACAATTAAAAACTAAAATAAATAAAACAAAAAATTCAAACAAACATGATATATTGCTAACATAATTCAATTTTCATTGGAATATTCGGAGTCATTAGTCTCATCATTTTCATCAAATTTATCTTCATCACCGCTAGACCCATTATGTTCTTTCTCCTCGTCACTAATGATACCACCTATATGTTGTGCATCCGATCTTTCGACATCTTCTAAAGGATGATTATGATCTATTAAGTCCTCTATTAAACCATTCAAATTCACTGCATCAACATGCGATGGAGTATCATTCTAATAAGTAACTTCTAATGAATCTTCAATTTCAATTAGACTTTGAAGTCTTTATTTTTATAATAGCCAACTAATTGACTTTATTCTTAATTCTTTTGGGATATGGAACATAGTAAACTTGACGTACTTATTGGGTGATTATAAATGGGTTATACTTTCTATACTTGCTCCTTTCCTAACTTCAACAATATTATATTTTGGATGTGCAATACAAGTTTCGCTCACTAGAGTTAGATCGAACCACTCGCAACGAAGCAGAATCCCTTTCTTCATAAGTTCTTCTGAGTATTATAACTCAACCACCTTCTTCAATATCCCATAATAATCATCCTCACCACCAACCCTATCGACTCCCTTCACCCATACGCCACTATTCATTATTTTTTTCCATGACTCCGTACATCTGTGTGGAACTTAAACCCATTTACAAAGTATTTACTTGTCTGTTAGGGTCCCAAGCCAAGTCACACAAGTACAGATTTTTTATTCCATTGCCCGAGTCATGAATCTATCATTCACCACATAAAATGTTAGTTTTGATAGAATTTTTTTTGACAAATCCATTTAGTTTTGATAGAATTTTTTTGACAAATCCATTATTGCTCGGGTCATGCATAATGAAGTTAATAATAACATACTTACATAGAACTTAAACTATTAGATAAATTCATTTTCAATCTTCACATTGACATCTGCATAGTTGGCATTGAAGTATTCCACAAAATAACTACATCATCGTATTACAAAATATATTAGAACAAAAAAAATAAAAAATAGTGCCTATCTTGAATGATTGAAATTAATGCTAATTAGTTGAACAATTTATTCACAGGATTCCTTGAACTCTTCACAGTTAAGCAACACATGTAGTGCTGCAGCTATAAGCTTGACATCGCTTAAGTACCTAGTCGTGTAGAGGCACGACTGGACTAATTGAAACTAGATAAAGTAGGTGGAAAATCTTTATTTTCACCGTCATCATTCCAACAAACTCTCGTCCTTAAGGAACATACATGCAACTAGAAATAGTCGGAGCAAAAGTTGGATGTCTCTCTGCAAATAAATGCCTCACAGATAAACCTCTCCACTTGTGCCTTTTGCTTCACAATTTTTTTTAGTTTGCCAAGCTCCCTAAGTGTAATATAAATAATACTTTAAAATTATATAGTCAACAATATTAAATAATTTCAACAATTTAGTATCTAAATAATAACAATATTTTACCTCTCAAATGGATACATCCACCGACATTGTACCGGCCTTCCATTTTTTGCCTTTTCTATTAATGGATTGGTAGATGCTCTATGCAATCAAAAAATACCAACCCCTTTCTAACTTGCATAGAATTATAGGAATATTTTTTTCCATTTTGTCCAAGTCATCGTGCCTCAAAGGCTTCCATATATGGTCCGACAAATCTCTGAATGCAAATAGTAGTCGTTGTTCCATGAAGATGTGACAATCATGGCTCTTCAGCCCATAGATCTTATGCCCATACATGTCCATACGCCTAGCTAGATTAGAAAAATATCCATCAAACATTTGTAATGACTTCACCCATTCCTATACAGTTTTTCCTTACTCGGGTGTTAAGACATGCTTAACTTTAGGCTTGCCCCACTGTCCATTTACCTTTAGAATTAACTCGAGCTCAGGACTCCTACAATACACATTCAAGTCCATCAACATGCAAGCCAAACTTCACATTTCTAGGATCCCTTGAAAAGTAAGGATATATTAGATCAAATTGCTTCCAAGCATTCCTATCCAGTGAATGATGCATGACTCCTTCTGCTCGATGGTTCTCATGATACCATCGCATGGGAGGTGCTCAACTTATCAACACATATAGCCTCTACAACGTAGGAATAAGAGGCAAATAATGCATTCTTTTCACTGACACTTTTCAGAGCTTTCCTTTACCCCTTGTCTAATCCCAAGGTTTGTACTTTGTAGTTAGGTGTTCCACAAAACTTTTACATTGATTGTGATTTGCATCTTCTTCGTAATACAACATGGATCCATTGACACAACAATCAATTTCTTCAATCACCAAGCTAATTAGTAGGCATAGCACTCTCTCTTGATGTGGCCATAGACATTAGCTATAGCACATCATCCATGAAATTATGAGACAGATTATAGTTACTTTTAATGGTGAGCATTCTGTAACACTCCTAAATTTGGCATTTATAGAAAGTAGGATTTAAAAATTAGAACATTAATTTGAAAAGAATTTTGGGGCTCAAATATAGATATAAAGGACTTAATTGTAAGAATTTTGAAAGTTTTGGGGTCAAATTAAAAATTGGGAAAAACTTAATTTAGCAACAATTTAAAGTTTTGGGGGTTTAAATAGAATTTTTTTTGGTCAACCAGATCAATGTGAGGCACTAAAATAGTTGGGGCTAATTGGAAGATGGCTAAATTTTTGGAGGACCAAATTAGAAGCTGAGAAGAAATTTTGGGGGTCAATATGAAATTTCAAAAAATAGTTCTTTATATGGCCCAAACCCCCTGCACTTTTCAAAGTTTTGCATGCAACCCTCATCGCCCTTCTCTGGAAAACTCTCCCTGTAATGGAAAAACTTGTCAAACTTTATACCAAACTCATCCTCTCAGCTTCGAGAACACGCCAGTACCTAGAACACCCAAATCCGACTGGTGGAATGTTGGAAAATCGAAGCTCAAACTGAGCACCGATGGGTGGTGGCGAGCATGGCAGTTCTGGCAATGGAAACTAAAGTCCAAGCCATAGGGTTTTAATGAGCTCAGTTGGAGGAATGCATTGGTGCCTTCAATTTTGGATTTAGGCCACCGAATGAGAAGTAATTGAAGAAAAATGATGTGGATTGACCAACCAATTGGCTTCCGATTCTAAAATTGAATGGAGCGTTGTGACCAGCATAGCGAGGTGCACCAGGTGGTGGCGGAAGCGCACAGATCTGATGGCAGTACACGTCGGCGGTCCAACAGTGGTCTGGCGACTTCCAGACAAAATCTTCGGCTCAAAGATCTAAGCACATGCGGGCTGATTTTGAATTATGAATTGGCCTTGAACTCGATCAATTTGGTAAAATCCTGATTAATTAGTTAATTTGATTCTTGATTTAATCTAAGTAAATCGTTAGGTTAATTTCTTATGTAAATTCAGGTTAATTGGATGAAAATTATGATTATTAAGTGAAACGATTGTATAAGAATTCAGTTTTAAGTAATATGTGGATCCGAATTCAATAATAAAAGATTAATATTTATCAATTGAGTTAATTGAAGCATTTGAGAAGTTGAAATTGTCGAACAGAAATAGGACTTGAATATTTTGAATATACATGTTAAAATGACATGGGATCCGAAAATGAATCACATGCATGGACATGTATAAAAGCCTAGTGGACATAGATTTGTATTATTATATGTAAACCATAGTTAATTAAGTTAATTACATGATTAAAATCCTAATTTTATGAATTTGAGACCTAAGAGACAAATTTTGGGTTATTAAAGATTGTTGGACTATTATAATTGATTTTGTGTAATGTTATATGGTTAATTATATAATTTAAGGATCTAATTATATGCTTGTACCAGGACAAAAATGGACCCTGTATATTCTTGTATTAACAACATAATTAGTGTGTTTCCTATCGATCATGTCAAGTTGAGCCCTAAAATATAGTAATAAATGTATAACGATCGATTTTAGATTACTACGCGTATAACTATGACTATAGGGTCAAAATGAGGATTTTAATGGTAAATCCATTCTTTTGACTAGGTAATGAGGGGCTGGGACCCACAGATCAATAGGCTGTGATAGTGTTTAAGAGGTTGTTGATGTAAGGGTCCACCAATTTGGTACTTGTTTTGCTTAAGCCTATTCGTTATTTGTTGTACACCTATGAGGGTTTTCCAATATGGTACTTGGTTTGAGAAACCTATCTGTTGATCATTTTGTAAACCCCTGTAAAGGTTAAGCTTGTCTTTGTTTGGGAAATTATTGATTCTTGATTATTAAATTTCATGATTTGTTTGAACTCTTTATTATTATATGTTAAACGATTCATATTACCCTGTGAGGGTTGCTTCCTTGATTTTGCTTCAGTTAAGTTGAACATTCCTATTATGAAGCTAAGAACTTTCATCGTCTTATCTCATATCGATTAGTTTGAATTTGTGTCGCTTATTGCGTGCTTTGTCTTATCATCTTCTATGACCTTATTTTGTATATCGTTGATTCACCCTGTCAGCATATTATCATTTCATGTTGTTATTCGTTGCCTCGCCAGTACACTTGATTTATTTGGTACAACATTTGTGTAGCCTTGTCGACAACTAATTTATTGACATATGATATATGTACGGAGATATGTTAGTCTAAGGGCTAATATCAAGCTGTTATGTTTAGATTACTTGCATCAAGATAGGCTGGGCACTATGCCTAGGTATTAGGGATACACTGGGCTCTATGCCTGGGTATAAGAGATGTGCTAGGGGGTCCTCCTGGGGCATCAGATCTGTATTTTTATCTGCCTAGCTATGATGTTCGAGTTGCAGTGCTTGGATTACTTGTGCCATGATGGGGGAATAAGAGAAATCTGATATGCATGTTCTGCTTGGATTATTTCAATTGCATATTATGTTAGGTTTGCTTACTACTAATTGCACTCTGATCAAGAAGAAATAAAGTTGGTGTGGTTTTCCTGGTCTAAATTGGGCTGATGTCTGGGCCGAACGAGCCGATGGCAATTCCTCCCGAACTAAATCGGTTGAGATGACCCCGGGCCATCTGAGTCGATGATAACCACTCCCGATCTAGTACCTACTCGTAGCTTGAAATCTGATAATGTCTATGTTCTAGCATATTTGTGTTTTCCTTGTATTATCATGCCAGTTAGTATTCTGTCGGATTACTGCTTTTTTTACAGATCCTTATGTTTGTTTTGTAGTATCCCTCACTGAGTCCTTATGATTCACCTTTTTATGTTATTCTTGATTTCCCAGACAAGAAAAAAGGAATGGCAAGACTTGTGGCTTGGATTAGAGAATCTATTTTGTAATAGATTAGGTGATTATATGTGTTTACAGTTTCACTTGATCATTTGCTTTGGATTAGAGATGTTGTGATATGTTAAGTTTAAATTAAAGATCTATGACATGTCTATTTATGGGCTTCGATGATTTCAAGTGACTTATGGCACATATATAGTACTTTTGTGGTAATCTGTCCAAGTTGGTGCGTGTTGCTGTTTTGATGAATTTGAAATTTTCTTATGGGCCTATCGACTGTCTTTTAGGTTATGAATCATCTCAACTTAAGGGCTATCTTGAGTGGGGTGTTATAGAGGTGGTATCAGAGCCTAGGTTTTTATTGACCTAGGTTAATATGGGAATGATTTTTGTGACTAGAATCGATGGGTTGCTAAAGATTAAACTTGAATTAGGAATCAGTTGGAATGTAAACACTTGGGTTAAGGAAAAACTTGAGCGATACTAAGGTATGATCCTTGGAGTGGGGAATTCTTCATTAGTAGAGAATAAGCTTGATTTTAGAAATTCTTTATACAAGTATACTTGAGTTGAAGAATACATGACCTCTGTCAGGATATGAGGTTTGAATGTGAAATTTTTGGGCAAGTAAAAATGAGATTTGATTGTGATTATGAATTAAATAGAATATGGATTTTTTGGATAAGGCTTGACATCAAGGAATTGAAAGGTTATGACTAGGGTGGTCAACTAGTGTATAACCTCTTATTTTTGGTATGTCAGGCATATAAACGTATGGTTATTGATAAGAATGATGCCATTTGGAACTATGGTGGTATATGAGTAATATCAGTGAAGGTTGAATTTGATGAGTGGTTGACTATGTTGGAAAAAAATTGTACTTAGTGTAAAAAAAGTTAATTTGGAAATCAACATTGTGCGAGCAATGTATGTGGAAGTTGTATTTGGCGAGTAAATATCATTCTGGAAAGATATGAAGTGGCCAGAAGGTGATTACCTTGAGCTGAATAAATTCCTGCCACGTACTTACAGATGAGAATTAGATGTATAAATACACAGGAAAAGGATCATTGAGGGAATGAGTGCATTTGAGAAATGAATGAACAATTATTAGGATAAGTGATGTTCGACCTATGTATATAGTTGGAATCTAAATGGTACATTTATATTGATAGGGAATATGATGATAGGAATTTGAGACTAAGGCTTATGGAAATTAAGGAAATAATCAATGATGAAAGATATATTTCTAGGACGACTAGTGTATGATCCAATAATCTATGGATGTCAAGCACGAGACTCTTTGAATTTTGAAAAGGTGAAAATTCGGAGAAATATTTCATGCTTAGATGTGTTTTGTGAGATTTCAAATTTATAAGTTGAGGATTCTCTTGAACAGAATTGCATTCGATGATTTAAAAAGGTCATATGGATAGATTAATATTTGATAACTTTGTATGGTGTGACCTAAGCGATATAGTTGCCTAGGAAATGGTCGTCGGGAACCATAGAGTTATGAGGGAATCAACTGAACGAGAGTTAGAAGAACAAAAAGGAAGGATGAAAAAGATGTTATTATCGTGACAAGTAGGAATATAGGTAAAGGATAGAGAACAGTGACATAACGAAATGCAACCTTAAATTTGAGGATATAGAAGGTGCATGAGAATGGGACTAATACTTGAAATGGGAATACACACCCTAGAATTTACAATGGAAACTAAAGAGTCATGAGGTGTGTTAATTAGAGAAATGGTCAAGGTGCACAATTATGCATATGAGTGATAATTTAGCTCAGCAAATAGAATATGATGAGCATCTTGTTACAACAACGATATACTAGATTTGGTAAGTTTTACCCATCATGATTTAAATATTGGCTAGGTTGATTAATAACATAAAAATTCTCTAGAACTACTAAATACCAATCTATATGTATGACGATAGTATTGCATGTGAATCGTGTAAATAAATAGAATTGTATCTTGCATATCATATATTCCGATTTGATTTTTAAGTTATATTGGTTTATATTTAGATATCCTATTCTCTAAAACAAAGTAGCCATTATGATATTTTTAATATTTAAGATGTATTCCATGGGTTGATCGAACCCAAGCTTGTTTTCTAAGGCTAGGAGCCGCAAGACGGTAGGGCACGACACTGCCAGAACATCCACAAAATGTGAATCCGATTCTCTATCGACTAAATCATAGCGGATGGTCATCAGTCAATGAAGCTAAAACATTTGAAGACTACAATGAAGACCCTCTAATTAGAAAATCTCATGGGATGAACTGAAGATAATGTTAGACCTTATTTTCCCCCTACTAGTAGATCCAAAGATAGAAAGACTTGTGGCATAAAACTTATTGTAGTGAGATGGAGAACCTTATAAAGTTTTACCCCCCTCAATCACTGAACGGATCAGATAAGTAAAAACAGGGATGTGAATTAAGGAATCACGAGAAAATTAGAGTAATGAGATGCAATTTAAGGTTCAAAACAACTTGATGAATAAATGAATTGAGGATACTACTTACTTTCGGGAAAGACCTTGCATTACTGATCAGGATTACTAGAGCAATAGTAAGAGCTCGAAAAGACTCATCGAGTTTGAGAATTGGGATATATTTTCCTCATAAGCTATTTAATTTAATGCATATGTTTGGGTTGTTTGAAATCAAAGATAAGGAAATGATACTATAGAATGGGAAACTCGAGGAAGAGATGGGCCAAGAACTGTCTTTTACTTGTAGCACGGTCATTATGAATTAAGATAATGTGGTTGGAATTAATTTACAAGGATCTAGTGGAATCCTTTAAATTATTTGGAATTGAGGAATGAACCATATTAAATCTGTGTTTAGGCCATGGTGTTGCGAATATTACGGGAATAATCCTATAAGAATCAAAGCTACGAACAATTAAGCACGACCAAAAAATATATAAAATATACAAAAGTTCTTGAGGTTTTTCCAATTGGTACCAATGGTACATTCAGGACTTTTCCAAATCAATAAATGCATGGGTGAAATCAACTAAGGAAATGCTACGTACATATATGCCTTGTAAAGGAAATTTGCTTATACGATAATGATCTCATATTCCTTGAGAAAACTATCTTGCTTATGTTTAGGACTATTGAAATGGTGATTGCTTTAATGAAATAGAGATATCATTTAAGAGTAAAAAAAAAAACAAGAAATTTTTGCGAATTATGAATGTACTGGTAGGTATGATTTGGGCCAATCTAGGATTGGCAAACGCTCTGAGTTTGAAAATGGAATTACTGTATTCAGTGGTTGGCGAAATAAGTGAAGGATTGGTATAAGTATCACAAGGATGGGAAACTTTGATCCTAGATGTAGAAACTAGTAATTTACCTCTGAAATAAGTTGGAATGCGAATTGCTCAAGTTAGAATAAGGAACTCAAGCTAATGTACTCTAAAGGATAAAGGGAAACATGTAGTTGAGAGTACTATATAAGTTTTTGAACATCATAAATGAGTTGATCCCACATATTTTTAACTATATCTCTTAGATAGAACTTAAGGAATGGCAGTTGGGTTGTTTGCAACTATATCTAGTATGTATAGTCTGTGTGAGCCTGTAGTCAAATGCAAGAAAATATACGAACTTGGGGTGTTAATGATCATTTGTTGTTGTAATGGTTTTATGATCTCTTAAATAATAACATGCACTCTATCAAAATGGAATGGAGAATATTTTGAGTGTGGGAATGATATGTGGCAATGAGCATAAAGCTTACTTAGTTAGAAATAAGCATAAGTTCTCAATGATCTCATTCGATCACCAAGCAGGTTTAAAAATTTCGTTTAGGGAAAGTTTAATTTTTTCCCCAATAAGTTTGATTGTGGAAATTAAGAAAAATTTAAGTGATGATGGATAACGGAACCATGGATCATGGGATTATTAGTCAGTCCTGAAAATGTAGGGTGACACCACATGCCTTAGTAAGAATAGATATGCTGGAAAGAATCAGAAATAAGACATTCCTAATATCTTAGCAAGATAAGTATCTTCGAAGATTGGAGGGAGCATATCGTGATGATGGGAGAAATCCACAGGTGATCAAGGCGGATGAGAATCTGGGGACAGATTCTCTAGGGAGATGGGAGAGAATTGTAAGACGACTAAATTCGGCATTTATAGAAAGTAAGATTTTAAAATTAGAACATTAATTTGACAAGCATTCTGGGGCTCAAATATAGATATAAAGGACTTAACTGTAAGAATTTTGAAAGTTTTGGG
This sequence comes from Jacaranda mimosifolia, assembly GCA_018894105.1. Classification (NCBI taxonomy): domain Eukaryota; kingdom Viridiplantae; phylum Streptophyta; class Magnoliopsida; order Lamiales; family Bignoniaceae; genus Jacaranda; species Jacaranda mimosifolia. Next base: position 7,918,758 of record CM032123.1, read on the forward strand.
GTCAAACTGCAAATCGGGAAAAACTTAATTAAGCAACATTTTAAAGTTTTAGGGGTTTAAATAGAATTATTCTTGGTCAACCGAATCAATGTGAGGCACTAAAACAGTTGGGGGCTAATTGGAAGATGGCTAAATTTCTGAAGGACCAAATTGGAAGGGGGTCAATATGAAATTTCAAAAAATAGTCCTCTATATAGCCCAAAACCACCTTGCACTTTTCAAATTCTCACATACAACCCTCATTCCCTTTCTCCAGCAAACTTTGCTTGGTGACGACGAAAGCCATCAAACTTTACGCCAAACTCTTCCGCTTAGCTCTAGGAACACGCTAGTACCAGGAACACCCAAATCTGACTTGTGGAACGTTGGAAAATTGAAGCTCAAAGTGAGCATCGGTGGGTGGGGGCGAGCGTGGTAGTTTTGGCAATGGAAATTGAAGTCCAATCCATGGGTTTTAATGGGCTCAGCTAGAGGAATGCATTGGTGACTTCAATTTTGGATTTGGGCTACCGAAAAAGGTAAAATAAGAAAAATGATCTGGCATTATTTGTGGCATGGTGGCGGTTTTTCGGCACATTAACCGGCCAATCAACGTTGGATTCTAAAATTAATTAGAGGGTTATGACCAGAGCAGCGAGGTGCACCAGGTGGTGGCAATCGCACACAAATTCGGTGGCATTGCACGGCGGTGGTTTGACGACGGCAGTCCAGCGGTGGTCCGACGACTTCCAGACAGAATCTTTGGCTCGACGATTGAGCACATGCGGGCTAATTTTGAATTATGAATTGGCCTTGAACTCGGTCAATTTGGTAAAATCCTGATTGATCAATTCATTTGATTTATGATTTAATCTGAGTAAATCGTTAGGTTAATTTCTTATGTAAATTCAGGTTAATTGGACAAAAATTACGATTATTGAGTGAAACGATTGTATAAGAATTTAGTTGTAAGTAATATATGGATTAGAATCTGATAATAAAAGATTAATATTTATCGATTGAGTTAATTGAAGCATTTGAGAAGTTGAAATTATGGAACGGAAATAGGACTTGAATATTTTGAATATACATGTTAAAATGATATAAGATCCAAAAGTGAATCACATGCATGGACATACATAAAAGACTAGTGGACCTGAATTTGTATTGTTATATGTAAAACGTGGTTAATTAAATTAATTAGACGATTAAAATCCTAATTTTATGGATTTGAGACCTAAGGGACAAAATTTGTGTTTTTAAAGATTGTTAGACTATTATAATCAATTTTATGCAACACTGTAAGGTTAATTTTATAATTTAAGGATCTGATTATATTCCTGCATTGGGACAAAAATGGACCCCATATATATTCCTGTATTAACAATGTAACTAGTGTGTTTCCTGTTGATCATGTCAAGCCAGGCCCTGAAATGTAGTAATAAATGTATAACGATTGATTCTAGATTACTACTCATATAATTGTAAATATAGGGTCAAAACGAGGATTTTGACAGTAAATCCATTCTTTTAACTAGGTGGCGAGGAGCTAGGACCCGCAGATCAGTGGGTTGTGATAGCATTTTAGAGGTTATTAAGGTGAGGGTCCACCGATTTGGTACTTGTTTTGCTTAAGCCTATTCGTTATTTTTTGTATCTTGGTGAGGGTTTGCCAATCTGCTACTAATCTATTTATTATTTTGCAAACCTCTATGAGGTTAAGCTTGTCTTTGTCTAGGAAATTTTTGATTCTAGATTGTTGCATTCCATGATTTACTTGAACTCTCTATTGTTATATGTTAAATGATTCGTATACCCCTATGAGGGTTGCTTCCTTGATTTTGCTTAAGTTAAATTGAACATTCCTGTTCTAGAGCCAAGAACTTTCGTTGTCTTATCTTATATCGATCAATTTGAATTCGTGTTGCTTATTGCGTGCTTCGTGTTGGCGGCTTATATGACCTTGTTTCATATATCACTGATTCGCCTTGTCTGCATATTTGAAAAGTTCTATGTTGTTATTTGTTGCCTCGTCGGCGCACTTGATTTATTTGGTACAACATTTGTGTAACCTTGTCGGCAACCAGTTTATTGACATATGATATATGTACAGAGATATATTAGGCCAAGGGCCAATATCGAGTTGTGATATTTGGATTACTTGTATCAAGATACGTTGGGCACTATGCCTAGGTATCAGAGATACGCTAGGGGTCCTCCCTAGGCATCAGATCTATATTGTTATCTGCCGAGCTATCATGCTCGAGCTACAGTGCTTGGATTACTTATGCCATGATAGGGGAATAAGGAAAATCTTATATGCATGTTATGCTCGGATTATTTCGTTCGCATATTATGTTTAGGTTTGCTTGCTCCTATTTATACTCTGATCAAGGAGCAATAAAGTTGGTGTGGTTTTCCTGGTCTAAACAAAAGCAAATAAGGCACTAGGATCCAATTATAAAAATTTCAAAAGCTTAATAAACTAGTGCTTACATGCTAACTAGGATCAAATTATGCCTATAATTCAGATTTAGATAGAGCGTTACCTTGAAATGCTAAAATCCAAGGAGAAAGTGGTGAACCTTTCAGCAATCCAAATCTGCCAGAAACCGCACAGTAGGAATGGAGCAATTTTTAACCACATCAAAACTTCTCCAAAAATCACGAAAAAAATACTGAAACCTCTCAACATCTTGTAGGAAATACAGTAAAAAATTCGGACCAAAAAACTTTATGGATCTCCCTAGAAAAATTTGCTAAATTGGACTCTGTACAGGTGGATCTCAAAACCGTAGCAAACTAACTTGTTTGCCTCTATTGATATGATCCACACACCAAATAGATCTTCCAAAATCTCCAGTCTATAAGCTCATGAGACCAGAGATTAGCTATGGTGGAGGCCAATTTTAGGTTGGGAGGAAGAAAAAGAGAGCAAAGCTTTCAACACATGAATGCAATGCTTGCAAGAGGTTTTGGAGGGAATTTGCAAAAGAATCTAATTCTTTCACACTTTCAGCAATGTGCAATCCACACACCCACTATATCTATATATAGTGTGAGGTTGGTGTGATGCCAAGTTGGCATCACACCTTCCTCAAGGTACATGGCAACTTGCATTGCCAAGGTGGCAAATGCAAATTCAAATCCAATTTGAATTTCATGTGCATCTTAATTGCATTTGAAATCTAATTTCAAGCTAATTAAAATGCTAATTCAAATGAACATTTCATTTGAATTCTTCCTCCAAAATTTGTTCTTCCCATTAATTAAATTAAACACTTTAATTTAATTAATTAACCTCTGACTTAACTCTTCAGTCAAACAAGCTCAACTCTTAAGCTTGAATTTTGTTAAATTGACGGTCATATTGGCATGAAATAATTAACTCATTAATTATTGGTCTAATTTAACTCCTTGAATTAATTGATTAATTTAATGCTTAAATTAATCAAGCCAAAACTGACCTTCAAAATTGATACCTTAAAATCAGTCCACTAAGAGATATTTTCTAATACTTAGAAAATTTCCTCCATTAATTAGGAAGCTAATTGGCTTTTGTGTGTGATCTAATAGGTTCTATCATTCATTGGACATGGGCTCACAACTCTTTATCACTTTTGAATATCATATATTCATTTTAGTTTAAAATACTTTTAAACTAATCGACTCAATTCAATTAATCTTATTAATTGAAGAGTACCCAGTTTTCATGGTTGATGTCCAACCTCAAGCCCATGGAGCTCAACTAATTGGCTGAAATGAATGTTTTGGAGAACCATTATAACTCTACGCTTACTATGTAAATACGGTCCTTCCTCCTCCTATCTCCTGAAAGAGGCCTAGTGCAAGATATTTTTCAGCTCCCTAATAGCCTCGATACCATGTCTCTATTCCCAATACTCAATTCCCTTTGTGTGACCTCATTTTTAGAAGACTCTTTTTCCAAATTGTCACACCACCTTCGCAAGGATTTCTTGGAATCGATCATCATAGAATACATAGGAGATGTACTTGCCCTTCACAAAAATGAGGAGTCAAATTCCATCCTAGTCTCACAAACCTCCATTCCAAGTAGCTCATACCCAACCTCAACCAGAAAGACCCACTAAGTGGTCAAGGAAGAGTCAAAGCATGAGGATCAGACGCAAGGTTACCATGGATCCTCATGTCAGAGGACTAATAATATGCACTAGCGTAAGCTGGAGAACGTGCCACTACCGACTTACCACAATAGCTATCTAGTGGATTCTCTGGTGGGCCTTCGCTGCCTTGTTTTCTAACAAGCACCCACTAACATGCACTCATATATCATACGGTTGCTCATGGACCAGAGCAATATCCAATTCTTGGATTTATGCATCTTAGTGCAAGTCTATCCGAACTTTAGATGTCCCATCTCATAAGATCCTACGACTTGGAAGATTTAAGATCACGACCGTGTGAGATCTATTCCATAGTCGCCAAACCAAGTCCCGTAGTCAAGAGTGATCTAAGGGCTTCATCCAAATGCAAGTGAAGTAATAATGAGCATGAGATGAAGATGGCCATATAAAGAATATCATTCAATCAAGATTTTTTTACAAGGAAATAGATTTTACAAGGCCAATCTAATTGGCTTGTCGGGCACTATTTCAACACTAAATCGGGCTAATGTCTGGGCTAAATGAGCCAACGGCAATTTCTCTCGAACTGAATCGGTTGAGATGACCTCGGGCCATTTGAGCCAATGGTAACCACTCCCGATCTAGTACCTATTCATTGCTTGGAATCTGATAATGTCTATTTTCTAGCATATTTGTGTTTTTCTTGTATTATCATGCCAATTAATATTCTATTGAATTATTGTTTCTTTGACAGATTCATATGTTTGTTTTGTACTATCCCTCACCAAGTTCTTATGACTCACCCTTCTATGTTATTCTTGATTTCCCATAAAGGAAATAAGGAAAGGCAAGACTTGTGGCTTCGATTAGAGAATCTATTTTGTAATAAATTAGGTGATTATGTGTGTTTACAGTTTCACTTGATCGTTTGCTTTGGTTTAGAGATGTTGTGATATGTTAAGTTTAAATTAAAGATCTGCAGCATGTATATATATGGGGTTGGATGGTTTCAGACGACTTATGGCATGTATATAGTACTTTTGTGGTAATTTATCTAAGTTGGAGTGTGTTGCTATTTTGATGAATTTGAAATTTTCTTATGGGCCTATCTACTGTCTTGTGGGTTATGAATTAAAATTGATTTGGTGACATCTCAGTTTAGGGGCTATCCTGAGTAGGGTACCACATATTCTCACAACAACCGATAAAGGAGAATGCATTTCACATATATCCCATAGTGGTTGATTGTACTCAAATTGTAGGATATAAAGCCTTTAAGCTTCTTCATTTAGTTCTTCATCATTGTCAAATTGAAATGGTGCACCCTCATACCCCCAATTAATCTTGGTTGCATCGTATACCATTTCTGTATATCTGTGCAGCTTACCTGGATACTGATCCTGTTGTCCTTTAGTTGATGCGCTATAATCAGATGTATAATTATATGGTTGCATGTAAAGATCTAACTCTCCACGGTCTTTCAGTAAATAGTAATTACAAGTGCACTTTAACTTCATTAGGTTTAAACAATTGACATTTCATTTCACACCATTTGTAGGGCACTCAATGTCCCCATTTCTTACAAACTAAGACAAACAACGTTCATGATTAATAAATTCCCCAATCCCATCCACAAACTCCTACCTAATTCCAGCACAATTAGGATACAACTTATTGTAAATCCATACTCTATGTGAAAGCATACTATTCATCTACATCATTAGAAAATTCATGTTACTGATATTAATAAAGTATTAATGTATGACGTATTAATTACTCATATTTTTTCATCATTTTAAATAGGGTGCTTTTAAGATTATCAAAAGGATTACTTGATTTTATATTATAACCAGAAACTAAAGATTCAAATACTTCATTACTAATCAAATATCTTTAGGCACATTCATAAAGGTATACATCATAGGACATCATATAAACCATTTAATATCACAACACCTTATTGACATGCAAGTAAACAATAATCCAACAACAAAAAATAGGAAGGCTCCATCTCTTCCCCCAACACCCATCCTCCAACCTAAACCACCAATTCTAAATTCTATACTTAGAACATATTACTATTCATAAAGACATAAAAATTTCATCAAACTAATCCATATACATAGAAGAAAAGCATACCTTATCAAAACATACAGAATATAAACACCTATGGGAACAAACGTACCAAATTGTTGGATATCAACACCTAAAGTACCTACCTATATATTGCAAATAAAAAGAATAGTTATAAATTAGTTCAATAAAATATTTTTAAGTATAAAAAATTAATGACACACAGTTATATATATATTATCCTACTTTCTAAATTTAATGATAATTAACAAACATAATTTAACTAAGGTATAACAACAAAAAAGATTTCAAATTAATATAAAATAGTCAATTAAATCATAAATTAATGTTAAAGTACATAAACTTACTAATTAATTCCTAAATTGAACAAATACTAAATTAAACAAATTGAACATGTACTACAAATTTAATAATGACTAAATTAAACAAAAGAAACCCTAAAACATCAACATCTAAAATCCTAAACACAAATTAATGAATAAAGCAACAAAAATAAATGTAAACTCTAAGTCAGTATCTAATTTCCACAAAATTAAAATTGTAAACCACATTGTCTCAATCATTTTCAATATTTATAAATACATAAACAAAACCATCAACAAACTAATCTAATCTAAAAACCAAAACCTTGACAAATTTTATATTGAAAATATAATTAATTTTCAAACAATATAAATACATACATACGTATACATACACGTACATATAAATAAATAATAAGTTCAAATTAAACCAAGGAAACAAGTTGTGGGCGCGGCGATGGCGAGGTTGTGGCGCAATGCAGTGGTGGTTGGTGTCGTAGTGGGAGCATAAAGCAGAGAGAGGAGAAGAGTAAATGCAGAAGAAGGAAAGGAAAGAGAGAAGAAAAAGAGCATCTAGCAAGTTAAAACTTTTAATTTTCTGATGGGATTCCATCAAAGAAATCCCTGGTAGCACAATTATTTAATATTAAATAATTTATTTTTTTTTAGAAATTCTGAATGAATATTCATTGTAAATTCAGTCAAAAAGTTTTTCTAATGGATTTTTCAGACAAATATTTTATTGGAAATTTTGGCACCAAAAAGGCGCCAAATTTCTCCAATTTTTCTATCACATTTACTGTGGATTTTTGACACTCGGCGAAGCCGTTAGAAATCCACCTCAATTCCATAAAAAATTTCTGACCTTCTGAATGTTCCATTGACAATTTATGTTTAGAAAAATAGCAAATTTTTGTAGTGTATGTACAATATATGCACGTCGTCATTGCCAACCAACCTGGCTCGAGCTCAGTTGTTTGTGAGAAATTGTCTTAGATTAATCTTTTTTCTTTTTTTTTTGGTGGCTATTTTGCAATAGAAATGTTACAGAATATTTTTATTTTGTAATAGAAATGTTTTAGAATGTTTCAGATGTTACAAACATTTATACTATTTTTGTCCCCCTCTTCGCACCTATATAAACATGTGACTGGTCCCTAGCAGAATAGATAATAGAATTTTAATCTATTACCTCTCAAAACCTCTCTAATCTCTCTGCTCTATACTCTCTTGGCATAGTTTTCAAGCTTTGGGTCTTGGTGACTGAGTTGTGATCGAGGTGAAGTTCTTTTTTTGTGCAATAAAAATCAACTGAACTGTTTTATCATAGAATGAATATTGCAATACCCAATGTATCAGTGAGTTGAGCAATTATTTCTTCAAGGTAAACTAGTGTACTGGTGAGCAGTTGGTAATTCAATTAGAATCCTATCTTCTTCATTTGTTTGTTTTATATCTAAAAAGTTGTTTGTTTGTTTGTTCCCCTCCCCCCCCCCCACCCATTTCTTCCTTAAATTTTATATAATTTGTTAAGATGTTACCCTTTGATCATCTATTATAAATTTTTGTTTACACAATTTAGATAATATGAATACAATTTTTTCCAACATCATATTCCAGTGACAATGTCAGAAAGAAGTAGATTTATGACTACACCGTCAATTTCCATGGCCGCAATATTGTTGTCACTCTTACTATCTTCTTCTAGTCTCAACCTATTTAGTAACATAATGCTTGAGGTAAACATAAAATTACAAAATTTATTTCCTCATTGTCGTAGAAATTAAAACAAAATATCACAAAATGGGCAAAATGATTGTTATACCCTTACTTATTAAAAAAAATTAAAAATTAAAAACTGATGAAAAGAAAAAAATGTTTTTGCCCCTTTGTGTGCGACGTAAAAGGTGCTATATGATAATTTTAACCCTAAACCCTATGTCTCTCTATTAAGTTGCATTTTTGTCTTTTTATTCGTATAATTTTCCCTTGTGATTAATAGTAAAAATGCTTAATTATTGGGTTTAACTTTCATTTTATGTTTTGTGAAGCAAATTGAAGATTCAAGCTAAATGCAGTTGGAAATCGAGTTTTTGACGTGCTTGGAGCAAAGATCGCATTCCTGAGAAGACGAGAAATAGAAAAAGGAAATAATTCGAGAGCAAACATGTTTTGGCAGTTGTACATTCTTGGGGTATTTTAATTTTTATTTCTTTAATTAGGATAATTTTAGTTTTTCTATTCTTGTAGGACTCTTATTAGTTTCCCAATTGCATTAGGAGCAGTAGGCTATCTATATGGAACTAGGTATCTTTCATAGGAAGTTTTTGGATTCTTTTCATTCAACATATTTTATTTTTCTTGTGCTTTTTCTCTCAGACATTATCGAAGTTTTGTTTCTTCAGTATTTGTGAGATCTAAATAATATAATTTGTTTTTCTTATTCCTTGAGTATTTATTTATCTTTCGTTTTCATTACGATTATTCAGGTTCATTGAATTTAGGGCCCAAATTTGATAGCTTAGAATAATTGTTCAATCAATTAGAACATTAAATCCGTTATTGTTTAATTGTTCTAATATTTGTGGCAAATAACATAGTTATGTGTGGTGACCACATGCATGATTTATGTTATGTGGATAAATAATCTAGTCTAAATGAACCCCGCTTATGTATGTTTGTTGGCTAGGGCTGGGTCTCTCTAGTTTTTAATATTGTTGATAAATTAAATCCTAGGAGCAATTCTTTGGATTGTTTATTGGCAAGGGAAATAACTAATGAGTTTCTCTTAGTTATCGAGATAGTAAGGAGAGATTGGTTATTAGGGCATCCGAGTAACTATAACCAATCTATTCAAAAATAGAGGAATTAATCTTTGTATCAATGACCAAAATTTGAGAACCAAACTGAGATTTTTACCTTAGGTTAGATTTCATTCTTATTGATTTCTTATTTTATTTGTGATTTATTTATTTTTAAGATTCTAGGTTTTCTTTTTCATAAAAATCCCCCATTTCTAATTTATTTTCTTTTGTAAACTTGAAGAAAATGAAATTTACCAGTCTCTGTAAAATATGACCCTACTCACCACTAATTACAAATCAAATCTTTAGTGTAGAAAATTATTTTTGTTAGATTTGACACCCTGAACCCTCTACCTATCTCCCCCCTTCCTCTCACTCGAAGGCCCTGGTCCTCTCTGTTGGTGGCGCATACTTCTTTTTTGCCTACAAAACCTATAAGAAAATTTTCAAGTTCTTCATTTTCCAGCACACCAAGTGACATAATCATGAAGTTTTGGGGGCATTTTATCTTTCAATCAAAATATGGTGCACAAAGGTATGGGCAAGTCTTATTACAACTATTTTCCCTTTTTCTCGTGTCAGATCAAGTTAGTTTTAGTAATATTTTGTCTTGGGTGACTTATTTTTTCTCCAAAAATGTTCTTTTTTGTGTTTTTTGACAATATCATGTGTTGGAATGTTTATTTGATGATTCTATAGCTTTATTTTGCATGATTTGATGTTTTTTTATTAAAAAAATCCTAATTTTTTATCGTTGAAACCAAATAAAAACCCTACCTTTTGATTATTTCATTCAATTTTGCTGCTTTTAAATTTTTTTGATGTTTTTTAGAAAGAAATCTTACATTTTAGGATAGAAACTTTGCATCTTTTGAAAGAAACTCATTCCTATCCTCTGATATTTTGTTTAGGACATAATTTTGTTTAAAAAATGGTGTTAGTTCTTGTATGTATGTTATGAAGAACAAGTCCAGTCACATTATTGTTCTTTTCTAATCATTATGTAATGTTATGCTTCTTGTTTTCTCGTTTTCATATTCTGTAAATAGAGTATTTGTTATACTGAAACATGTTTGAGGTCTAATTTGAAATGCATATCAGTTTCAAGAGTGTTAAATATAGTGTTATAAACCTTGTAAGGGTGTTAAATGTCATATTATTATGAACTATGTAGTTGGATATTTAACACTATATTAGGATGTTTTATAGTATTGTAGAAATTGTTGAAGTGAAGTACTTATTCTGTCTTAAATTGTTTAATGTTTAATTTGAAATTAATAGAAATATAGAGGGTGCTAGTTGTAATGTTTTAAACTTTGAAATTGTTATGTTCTAGATATTCTATAAGTGAAATGACCCTTTTGCTGCTAGAGATGTCTTTGCTGCTGCTATTGTTGAAGATGGCCTTGCTGTTGTTGGAAATGCCCTTATTATTGGAGATGGCCTTGCTAATGACAATATTAAGTTTGATGATGGATTTTATGCCACTTTTGATAGAATTGCATAATCAATTATGGCAAGTGCGGATGGAGGTGGATGTTGTATAGGTGGTGGGGTCGGAAGAGGTGATGAAGTTGGTATGAAGGAGTTGATGAAGTTGGAGGTGGTCTTGATGATGTTGTTGGAGGACAATGATTAATGCAACTTATTATCACTATATTTTTTCATTTTAAACCATTGATTGATGGCCAAATACACAACTTTTAGTTGATGTTTTTGTGCAGTTGGTTGATATTTTTGTATAGCCCTTTAGAATTGTACATGACTTTATTATGTGAAGAAAATTTGTGTAGGCCATGACATTTGAGTGACTAATTGAGAGGTCAAACATGAAGTAGTCTATGTCAATACATTTATATGAGGGTGCTATATGTAACTTGAAAGTTTACAATAAATATTTAGCAATAAAAAATTACATTTAAATAACAAAAATAAAGAAAATTATTAATTAATTTTAATTTTCAATAACATTTAATTATTTTAAATAATTATTTTAAATAATTATTTTAACTTAATTATTTAAATTAATTAGTTTTCAATCGTTACATTAATCATTAGTTTAATTTGTTACAATAACCCCCTTAAAGTTTTCATAATTACAAGTAGATCCACACATGCATAAACAATGTAAGGGTATTTTGGTTCAATAACATGGTCAACAGTCAAGTCCAGTCAAATTAAGGGCAAAATTGGATTTTCATGAATTGTCAACCCTAACGTCAGCAAAAAGCATTTGTTTGACTAACAACAGTTTCTACTTGTTAGATGAAGACAAACCACAAGGGAGGTAGCCGTAATGTTGCAAACCTCAGGAGTAGTTTCTATATATACACCAAACCTTAGGAGAGGTCATTGTAATTAATCCTAAGAATTATGCTTAACTGCAACTGAACTTAAAGATTTGTTTACAAAAATTAGCAACTTACCTTTGTTGCAATAGCAGCATCCGTGGTGTTTGGTGAAAACAATGCTTCGTAGAGCTTTGCATCTCTTTGGCTGCTCTCTCCTTGAAGTTGTTTCAAAGTGTTCTCGATTAACTTCACTTTCCTAAGAATCAACCATAAATATGGGATAGTAAGAGTGGTAAGGCACAAAATCAAAATCTTATACTGGTGGTATGTGTTCTAAGGATTTGCTTCTAAGTAGGGGTGTACATTCGGTTTTAACTGACCGAACCGAACGGTTCGGTCTGTTAACCGAAAATTTTGGTTTTCTAAAATGTCGAACCAAAACCAAACCATTTTTTATTTTTTTTGATTTTATTTTTACTTTTTTTTCGGTTTTTTCGGTTTCGGTTAAAATCGAAACCGAACTGGAAAAAAAAAAAAAGAAAGAAAAACTTACTTTTTTACCAAAAAAGTGTTATAAAAGTTTGTTTGACAAAAGTAAGTTAGTTTAATTAAAAATTTGAATTGGGTAACTTATTCTTTTAGTACCAAAAATTATTTGATAAAAGTATATTGATAAAAATATTTATTTTTAGGTGAAAAAATTGATTTAGATTACTTTTTTTTTTATATTGAAAATATTTGTTTTGATAAAATTATAATTTATCTATTCTAAACAAATACATTTAAAATATTATAAATTTAAGAAGATAAATAAATATTTTAATTATTTTATGTTATAAAAATTTTAGTATACACATTGAGTATGCTAAAATTGCTAGCTTATAATAGCCAAGGCAGATGCATCGATTTTTGTATATTCAAACCTTAATTGCTAAGATCGAATAGTGAATTAAATCTTAAACTCAATATACTAAAGTTAAATAGCTAATTGATCCAATGACATCATAATATAGATTGCGGATTTGTAAATTTTGTAAAAAATACAATTATAACCTTATTAAATCATCATTTCTAAAAGATAATTATGAAATATTGATAAAATTTGTATCCAAACTATCTTGTTTATATTGAATTCTCCAATTTATCCTTCAAACTATATTGTCAATTTTTGTTGTTGAAATAATTAAAAGGACAAATTATGTAAATGAACAAAAATAACTTCTATTTTAGATACAAAGCTGTCTTTGTTTTTATAATAATATAGATAAAATATTTATTAGGCAGCAGATACAATATACTACTAGTACTACCACAGGAATAGCCGAATAGGATTCAATCCCTTATCCCTTAGTTTGCAATTTAAGTTGAAATTTCAATTTTACTCATCAACATACTCCATAATATATATAAGTTTAATTAATTAATTAATTTTCTTTTAATATAACATTTTTTTCTGTTTAAATCATAATCATCTATTTTTTTATATGTAACCTGTATTAATTCATATAATAAAAAAATTATGCAATTGTACCATTTGAGTTTAGAAAAAAATATCATTTTTTTCTCTTTGTATTATAACTATGCATGTTTTTATATATCTATATTATTTATAAAACATAGGGTTTTAATAACTATTTTCATAAATTATTTACTTCTTTTTTTCTCAATTATTTCACTTTGTCAAAAAAAAAATTTATTTATCCCAAAAATTTAAAAATACATTAACTTTTACATTATTTAAAAATTTATATTTATTTATCTTAGACTTAAAATATTTAATATAAAATGTGAAATAAAACTTAAACTAGTAGTGATTAAATAATAAAATTTTGTGTATAAAAAAAAAAATCAATTTTTTCGGTTTTCCATCGGTTCGGTTGGTTTCGGTTTTTTTTTTAACACCCCCACTTCTAAGGCCTCCTTAGTGGCCACTTCAACTAGAAGCAATTCTGCAATCCTAATATAAGTGTGGGCACTTTGTTCAATGCTTTCACAGTCCTCCAATATTTTTGTCGTTTCTCCACTTTTTAGCATTAAAAAATATATAATATCATCAGCACCAGCATTTGACTACTACCAATTCCATATAATTGAATTGTGATCTCCAATTCGTTTTCTTGGAATTCTTTTGTGCATTTTAGTCATATTTAATTCTATATGATAATATTAGGCTTTTCACTACAAAAAACTAGTTTTAGTGACCACAAAATTCAATGAGACCCTTTTTCAAGAATTTCTAACGTTTTTGGAACATTTTAGAAAGCTTTCGTAATATGTAAAGCTATCTAGAAATCTCTATTTATCTCCAAACATATAATTATCTTTCTTGAAAAATTTTTGCTCAAATTAAATTTGATCATACCTAACTAATCACAAGGCAAATTTTATTGTACTTGCCATGTAATTAATCATTTTTTTTCGATTGCACATCAATCAACTAATAATTATAATTTACTTATTGTATCATTATCTTAAGTTCAATCAAATCGATCTAAATTATAGTTTTCTAGTATCTTAAGAGGAAACTGCCACCTTGGACTACCAAGAGAATTCCAATATTTGAAAATAGGTTAAATGCGCATTACCTCCTATGCAAATTGGAAGTTCCACAAAACCCCATGTGAAAAAAATGAAGTTTGATCAGTACCTCGTGTTTTCTTTAAATTGCCTCACTTGCCCCCAAATACACTTTTCCACCAAAAAAATAAATATCAACAAAATTGTCCTTCAGTGTGTTGTGGAAGATTGGGCACTATTGTATTATTTTCCCTTACTCTATTTGCCTTCTTCATAACTGAAAGGAAAAAACCCAAAATTAAAAATTCCCATTCAAAACCCTGTATTTCACTCTCTTCAAAATAACACAAAAAAAAAAAAAAAAAAGAAAAGAAAAAAAGGCTTTTGCTCAAGCAAAACCAAATCGAACACATCATTTTCCCACCTTTTGACATTTCTTTCGTCTTTGATTGAAGCATTTCCCTTCCAAGAACAATCTTCTTGCAAAATAAAAGTTGATCAACATCTCCATGTATTTTTTATTTTTATATATTTTTTTAATGGGTATCTAGATTACTAAAGGAACGTATCATGGTTGTCGGAAAAGTGGGAATATTTCTCATTTATGGTGGGGTGTCTTTTTTCTTTTTCTTTTTCTTTTTTAATTTGAACTCCACAATTGTAAGAATGTAAGAATATAATATTACATTATTACAATAAACACATTTATTGTTGTGGTAGGGTTGTGTTTAATGAGGTTTATTGTCAATTAAATGTATGTGGTCTCTAGTTGTCTTCTTGTTGTTTGGGTGAAATGTTCATCAAAATTGAAGAATCTACAATTTTTTAAAATTTTTTCTTTGTTGCTTAATATTTTTAAGGGTGAATTACATGCAGACCCCTTCAAGGTTGGCCTAATTAAAAAAAACCTCATTATTTTAAAAACTACATTTACTCCTCCGAACTTTGAAACTAAAATGCAATGCTGACGGAAAGTGTCAAATAACCAAAATGCCCTTCCATTAAAAACTAAAAAAAGAAAGAAAAAATAAAAAAAATGATAGAAAAAGATAAAAATATCATTGAACCTATTTGTAATATTTTTGATCTATGAGGGTTTATTTGATATATTTTTATCACTTTCAATTTTTTAAAAATTTAAATTTATAACCATAGATAATATATTTCTATTAATTTTAAGTTACATATTTAATAATGATAAAATAGTAAACATGTATAAAATAGTTTATTATATTTTAGCAATAAATAAATAAAATAAATAAAAATAAAATATTTAAATTTAAATCATTATCTTACTATAATATAAAGGTGCATATATACAAATATATATGAATATACAATAAATATATACACATATATATATAATATACAACACCCGCCAATCCTCACTCTCACCTCTACCCCCACCCTTACCCCATAATGCTGCCTGGCCATGGCTAATTGCTCATTGCCATGGCCAAGGGTCGGTCATTGCCTGGCTATGGTTAGCAGCCGGCTACTCACTTGTCCATGGCTAGCAATTGATTGCCCACTGTTATAGCCATCCATTGGCCAGGCCAGCTATGCGACCAATAGACATGGCCAAGCCAGCAAGGGCTGGGTGGGGTGAGGTGGGTGGGTGGTTAGGTCTTTTTATTCTTCTTTAATAAACTTTTAAGAATAAATTTTAATAAATTCTTTACTTAATTATCTTTTTGTTTTAAATTTTATTTATTTATTTTATGATCAATAAATATATTTAATTAATTATTTTAAATGTTTGTTATTTAATATTACTAAGTATTTGTTAATTATATGTTTTATTTCTAAAAAATATTAATTAAAAATAATTTTAAAGAATAATTTTTTAATAAATTCTTTACTTATCCTTTTTTATTTTTTTATATTTTAATCAATAAATATATTTAATTAATTATTTGAAATATTTGTTATTTAATATTATTAATTATGCACTTTAAAATGCTAATTAACTAAGTATGTTTTAGTCTTAGAAGAATATTAATTATGAATAAGCCCCTAAAAATTTGAAATCTAACAATACCATCCCTTATGGTATTTTCATCCCCGAAAAAGGGTCAAACTTGGTCTAAAATGAGGTCAGATACAATAAAGGAATTTTCAGAATTTCACCTATATTTTTAATGGCGCCA